>JAQPPZ010000252.1:0-2400000 GCA_028583015.1 Wollemia nobilis | reverse complement strand
TTTCTATGTGGTTTGTGTTATGGTTTCTTTTATATTATTGTGTGTGTTTGGTTGTGCTTTTATTTTTGACACACTCAAGGAGCATATTTTTTATTTTATTTTATTATTTTTGTTGTTATTTACTTATTTTTAAATTAGTTTTGTGTGTTTGTTTGCTCCTTGAGTATGTCAAATGTGGTAGGCCAGGTCCGAGTCCTGGGCATTTTTGGCGGAATGGATACCCATGCCTCCTTGGGTCTTACTCGAAAGTGGCATCCCTTTTGGATGTTTTCCACAAATAAAAAATAATAATAATTACTTATTCATTAAATATATGTTGTTTACTTGTTTTAAAAGGAAATTCATGAAAAGTTAATGGTTGTGGTGTTTTTCAAAATAAAAAAGGTAAAATTATTCTCACCTACTCATAATCATATTGAAATTCAACTAACAACAATGTAGAGACTAGCACACTTCTTCAATAGATTAATATTGCAATAGAAAAATATGAAAATATATTTTAATTGAGGGGGGTTCACAATTATCATTAATGCTATTAACAAAAATGGATGTGGACATTAAAAAAATAAAATAAATAAATAATATTATGCCGAATGGCATTTGGTGTAATTGCAGTTGCCTAGTTATTACCATCCATGTGGTTGTGAGGTCGATTCCTCTTGTGTTTTCTCGAACAAGCACTGATATTTGTAAATATTTGTAAATGATGTTCAATATAAAAGAAAATATTATTGTTGATGTTTATTATCTATTATTGGAGGTAAATAGAGAAAGAAATTAAGTAACAAATAATTTAGTCTATCAAGAAGTTGATATTTATCTTAGTAAAATTTAAGTTTTATAAGGGAAGACAAAATTCTCCTCACTTACTCAAAACCATATGAAACTTCAACTAACAACTATATAGAGGCTAACACACTAATTCCATAGATTAATATTGTAATAGAAAAAGGATGGAATTATATTTTAATTGAGGAAAATTCGCAAGTTATCATTAATGCTACCAACAAGAAAGGATGTGGAGATTGGATAATAAATAGTATTATTGGAGGTAATCTCTTAAAAGTGTGAGCATATTTATAGATAAGGAAACTAGGTAACAAATAATTTAGCCAATTATGTTGTTGATCTTTATCTTAATAAAATTTAAATTTTAGAAGACAACTAATTGGCCAAGTTAGAATTTATCTCTTAATCAAAATGATGTTAAGGAGTTCATTTTTTTTGGAAATAGTTGAAAATTAGATTACATCTCCTACCTTTACAAGATTGAAAGCTTTTGATCCAAATTTTAACAAAGGATGTGGGACTATTGTCCCTCACATCTAATCTACTACAACTATCTATGAAAAAAAGAGTATCCAAGTAAAACAAGGATATATAAAACTAGATACAATAAGCAATATTATCATCAATAGTAAAAATAAAAAAAATAGCTTCCTTGGTTCACTAAGGTAACCATTTAGGAGGATATCCATAGCAAATTATTTCTTCTTGATCAAGAGCCAGTTAGCCATCACATCTACCACCCTCTTTTGATCTTTAAAAATATGAATAAACTCTAATTTATTCAAAGTGTTATTGGGTCCTCTATATTTTATCAAGTCAATTGTTCTTTGTAGGAATGTGTGTGTACACACACAAGGTCCTACCATATAACATTATCAAAGTATAATACAAAAAATTGTAAACTTCAAATTGTCCAATCATAGTTTGAATATATTTCAATTAAATGGAAATAAGGTTTGTTTATTACTATCATTTATAGTCATAAGATACTTCCTTTACAAATATTTACAAATAACAATTTTGGTGGATATTTTAAGTAGTAAATTTATTTCCAACTATTATTAGTTATTTTTTTACATATAAATTTAACACTACTTAACAACAAGTTTGTCACATGAAGTTGTATCTATTATCAAACTCTTGTCATGATACGATATTTTTATGATCACCATAAAATGTTATATATTTTTATTAATTATATATCTTTTTCTTAGTCCATGCACATTTTAACCTCATGTGTGATCTTACAAAAAATACTCAATTTATGTGAAATACTTATGGATATTTAAAATGTTTTATTTATACTATAGATGGAACACTTCAAATATAGGGTTCATTTTCTAGATATGAAATATGCAAATCTACATTTATATTATTTATTTATCTATTTTATGTAAATGAGTTATATATTGATACTAAGTTTGCAAAGAATAATGTTTATCCCACAAGCATCTTGGAGATCAAAAGATTGTTACCCAAAAGTACGGACATACAACAAAGCAAAATTAAAAGCTCCAAAAAGCATACTAGAATACAAAGGGTTCCAAAAACCATATAGAAAGGGTGCAAGAAACCCAAAAACAAAAAGCATAAAAAACCTAAAAATAAAAGGCACTAAAAATATAAATGGTGCCATATCACCAAGAAAATCAAAACTTCCAAAAGCTCTAGAATCATCTAGTTTTCTAGGGTTGTCCAAAGGCACTAAAATATCCAAGGCCACCAAAATATTCAATGGCTCTAGAATCTTCAAAAGCTCTAGAATATCCAAAGCCATCAAATATCAATAGGAACTAGAATATTCAAAGGCTTTAGAATCTCCAAGTGCTCAAGAATATCCAAAGGCATTAGAAACACCAAATGCTCTAAAATCACCATACACTTCCTATCATTTGTGTTATTCATATTGTTTGGTTTTCTTTTTCCTTATTACTCTAAGATGCAAATAGGATATGTTTATGACCTCATTTTCAAGGTGATCAACCATCATATTATGAATCATTCCAATGTGGAAGTATTGTATACATTCAAACATATTTTCTATATCTATCAATATTTTATGAACTATTATAGATTGGAATAATGATAAGTCATTTCCCTTAGATAGGAAATAAATTACAAATCTTGAATCACCATATAAAGGGAGTTGTTTAATACTATATTCTTGAGTCAATTTGTGTCATATTTCATAGCCTATAAATTTTACAATATTATTGGTTATTATCCTGAAATCAATTTTGAACTAAAGTATTTTATGGTGTGGTTCCAATATTCTTAATCCACCACTAACTACATGGTTTGGGATTTATTTAGAAGCTCCATAAAAATAAAAGTGTTGGGAAATTTATCTTTGGAGTTATTATTGTTCCAACCTATGGTCAAAATTTTAGGATATTTTAGAGTTTCGTTTGGTAGTTGTGTCTCTCTTTATATTAATATCTTAAAGTCTTCTTGTTTATGACATAGAGATTTTGTGGTCAAGAGTATCTCCCTTAATACTCTATTGGTTAACACTCAAAAATTGATTATTTTATGATAAGAATATCATGTTTCTTTCCTTCAAGATATACCAAATGATAAAATATTAGCATTATATACCAAGTATTCCTTATAAGATTATTATATTTTAGTCCTCATTTGTACATTTGGTCACAACTAGTTAGGTTATTCTCTGATCTAAAGGTTCCCAAGATTTTTGATCCTATATGCTAGATCACTAAATCCAAGTTTTAATTGCTTCTACACATTGAAAGAATATACGTACCACCTTTTTATTATTCTTGAGATATTTGTGGTAAATATAAATCCCTATGATAGTCATTTTTATGAATTTATCTCTACTAAGGATCTTGTTTTGGAGAACCAACCAGAGAAAGGCTTGAAGTTTCAAGGGAAATTTGTGCTTTCATACATTGGCCATGATCAAGTTCTTCTAACCCTATTATTGTAATAACACCCCTTAGCTAACTATGTAAAAAATTGGGCCACTAATAGGGCCCCATATAATCTAATCTGGAATTTGGTGAGGGATTTTAATCTCTTTATTTTGGATGTGTAGTTATTTCCATGAGTCTTGGTCAAGATGTGGCACGGAAGGATCACCCACCCATTCACTAAAAATTGCAAGAGAGTTAACAACCGATTGTTGTAGGTCCAATTTTAATTTTTGAGAATAATTTTTAATGATTGGAGGTCCTCACAATATAGGATTGTCCAATATGTTAATTTGTTTACCATCCCTAAAAATTTAGGAGGTATGATTTAATATAATATCTTTAGCCTCAACATATTAATTCTAAATTGAGGAGGATCATATTATGATTTTGACACTCTTTAGGATTTGGATCCCATTAAAGTTGTTTAGATATTAGCATTTTAGGATTTGTTTCCATGGATATTATGGTAGAGTGAGCATATTCTAGAGTAGTGTGGCACTTAGTTTCTTTCTAAAAATCATTGTTTTATGGGTTCCTAGAAGTACCTATTCCTTTTGCTTGGTAATGGTCTCACAAGTGTCCAAATGGAAAATTTTCATATCTAATTTCCTCCCTCTTGCCAAAGGAAAGTTCTTAGCATTGCTTTTGGATTGTGCAAGATATATAAAGGTGCATGATACACTAATAGTTAATATATGAGAAGACTTGCTAATACTATTTTGACTAAAATAACTCTTTCATCCAAGCTCAAAAAACCATTGTTATACTATTGTATTCTCCTTGAAATATTATCTAGAATTATATTCCAAGTTTTATTTTTTTTAAGGAATCCCATAGGAGCACTTAGGTAGTTGAAGGTATCACTACCTTTATGAAATTCCAAAATCTAAGACAAACCTCTTTCTTCTGCTGATGAAGTACTTATAAGTTAAAATTTGCACCTCTAGGTGTTTATTTCTACCCCTATGGAAGCCCAAAATTCCTAACACATATTGGAATCCTTCTAGTAGTTTTTATCTCGATATAAAAATTATCTCTCCATAGTCTTAAATATAATGCATATATACACCTAAACCATGTACCACCATCCATTATTTTATTCCTTATTTTTAAATGGATAAGATGACGAGGAAAAATTATTTTGAAACCCGAAACCCCCATTGATTGGCGCTCGACCGGGGCTGGTTCTCGATCTGGAACAACTGAATTTAGTACTGGTGCTTGCTTGGAGTAATTTGAATTAAATATCCACTTTCACATGATTTATAGAGTATTGCTAACAATTTTTAAAATCTCCTTATTGATAATTTGATATGGAAGTTAGAAATACTAATCCACATTGGAATTATTTTAGTAGTTTTTATTTCCATAGATAAATTCTCTCTCCATGGTTTTAAATATTGTGCATATACCCCCCTAAACCATGGGCTGCAACCCATTAATTTGTCCATGATTTTTAAATTATACAATATGATGTGAAAGAAGACTTATGGAGTAATTTGAATTCAACCCCCACGTTCATATGATCTAATTTTGAATCTCTAGAAAACCTAGCCAAATATCCATGGATTTTACATATAAGAACTTTTATATCACACTCGATCATATTTTATATGATAATCATTTATGGTGTACCATATACTCCCTATTTTACACCAACTAGCATCCATGTTTCCAATTAAGACCACCTTGATTCCATTTGGGACTTTCAAAAGTGGTTTTTCTACCATGATACCTAGTTTTTCCTTAGAAGATTCATTCTTATTAATTTAAAAGGTGATCTATGCTCCTTGCTTGAACTTGATTCTTGCTCACCATCAAAAGTATTGGTTTCAAAAAGAAGAAAATGTGAGACCTTATCCTATGCTCATATCCATCTTCAACTCATAGTCACCTCATTTCTATAAAAATAAAGAAAATATTAATAATAAAAATTAATTTCTTGATAATATTTAAATATGGACTCTAATATGTTGACTACAATGAATATGTCAGGATAGAAAGATATTAGGACTATAATGAATCTTTCACAATGAGATAGATTTTTGTTGGGAGAGTTGTTGAGAGAGGTCTCTTCACAATTACATAGGTGGAGTCTATTCACTTCAATTTTCTTGGTGGTATCACCACTATAAGTTCTTAGAAAATCTAGTTCTTTGATTTTTTTTGGACACTCACACTTGGACCTAGTTTTTGGATAAGGGTTTGTGTCACCTGGCATATTATCCTTTGCATACCTATATCCAATAGGTGTTGTTATCTTTTGTATTTTTGTGTATTTTGTACTACAAATATTTTTGGTTATTCCTTTGTTGATTTTTCTTTGATTCTATTTTTACTTTTATGGCATATTCATAAATTTAATATAGTAAAATAAAATGATAAATGAAAACTAATTAATTTTGGTGAGGGTTTTCTCTTATGGATCGTATTAAGATTTTTGGAACCTCTAAAGCTCTATCATGGTGATGGTGGTAGAGAGGATCCCTCACCCAAAACATTCCTTCTAGAATGTTAACATGAAGGCTAATCCATATTCAATAATTTTGATAATGACTTGTTTTCCTTGTTCTTGCTACCTCCTTTTTTTGACTAGTAAAATTTGAAAAATATCACCAAATATTTTAAGGAGGGGAGGCCACAATAGTACCAACCATGTAACAAAGGGTCATTTATTCCCAATTTGGAGGATACTCTAGTAGTGGAGAACCCTATAGAATTTATTTGGAGCTTGATACTCACCTTAATTGAGAGAGTCCTTGAAATTTATGGGTATTTGTTCTAGTGTAACAATCATTTAAATATGAATCACCTCTTCTTAGGGAACTAAAACTTGAAGTTATTGATTCATGATGATAGGTGGACTAAATTTCATAGTTATTTTCTCTTTCATAGATTAAATATATGCAACATTTCAAGAAGGTCCTTGGTTCCTCAAATCAAGCCCTTTCTACATGACCCCCTAGTCATCCAATTTCAACCCATAAGTGGATGAACCAAAAGAATTCTCAATTTGGGTAAGATTACCATTTTTACCTATATATATACATGGAATAAATTGACTCTTGAAATGATACGTAACTCTATTGGAAGATTTGTATACTAGTATCCTTTGAAAGCAAATAATGCAACTTGTGCTAGGTTGTGTGTTCAAGTCAAGTTGGAAAAAGGGTCCTAGACTAGATCCATACCCAATAAATTGATAATGAGCACATTCTATTATAATTTATTAAGTATCATCAATATGTCCATTTCTAAAGGAATTGTCCCACTAAGAAGGAAGATCAAGACTTCCAACTAGTAAGAAGAAAATAGTAGAGAATATATAGAAGTACAAGGAGGAGGCCTCAACCACATCCAAATAAAAAAAATAGTAATAAGTTCCCTATTTTATTGTAAAATGAAAAATATGAACAATGAGGGCTATCTAAAAATAGGAAAAATCCATTAGATCCTAAATCCAAAGACAAAGTGGAGGAAACTTAGGCTACCAAAGAAAACCTTTAAGAAGAGGATATTAGGAGATATTCAGTTAGTAGTAGCAGTGATTCCAGGAGGAACCCTATCCACTAGATATTCTACTAGAGGTAGGAAATCAAATCAATAGGTGAGGACATAACAAACAAATGTAGATATCCAAAAGAAATCACAAACAAAATTTGAATTTAGCAAGTATAAGAATCCACTTAAGAAATAAAGGTTCTATTGGTCAGAGAATATATCTAATGGAAATGTTGTGTGCCCATAGACCTTGAATAACATTGAATAATCGAGGAGTTGTGAAAAATGTAGTGGCCAATCTCTGCAGGAGGCTGGTTCCTTCGAAGTCCTAGATAACTATTCCTAAATATAGGTGGGAAGACTGCTAAAAAGAAATAAATTGAATCAAAGCTAGAACTTATGTTTGTGTAGATTAAGCAACATAAATGCATATACGAAATGAAGAATCATGCAATTAAAAAACTGACTACCTAACATACCAACCAATTTTACTATAAATCATAGAACATTGAATCTTAATATAATGTAGCTTATCAGACCAAAAATTCTAGAACAAGTGAATGAACACAACATAAATTCATAATTTATAATAAACACCATGAGCATTCAATATACTAAAATTATAAAGAATTATTCATCCACACATACATGCTTTGTAAATGAGTTGTACCAAAGGCTAAACATCAATAAATTTGTATTAATATGGAAGTATTTTGTTCTTACATATGAATTGTAAAAGCCTAAGAATCAACATATTTTTCTTTTACATCTTATTATATATAGGATTTTTAAAATCAAAACATCATTATCTTAGACATGGATTATTGTTATGATAGAGGGAGTGCCAACTGATTGACTGTTCAAAAGTTGAAGAACACACGATTATACTAAGGGGGGATGAACAATATAAGACCACTTTTTACTTTTCTTTCCCAAATATTATTATCCAATATAATCAATGGTAATATCAACAACAGTAATCAAAGTAATGCACAAATCATCACACACAATAGAGACACAAATATTACGTGGTTCACCCAATGTGGGCCACTCCACAGAGAAACTATTTCACTATAATCTGTCCAAAAAGTCCTCTCTAGAACTTGTCCAATCTGCTCAATAAGTCTCCACCAATGCTTACGTCAAATATTCCCAACAATTTCTCTCTAGCACTTGTTCAATCTGCTCAACAAGTCTTCACCAAGACTTGCCTCAAATATGTTTTTAAGCTTTCACAAAAGCTCACACAAATATGTCCTTAAGTTTTCACAAAATCTCACTCAACTTTTTCCTTATGTCCTCTCTAGGACTCACTCAAATCTGCTCACAAGATTTCACAAAATCTTGCTTGACTTTGTCCTTAAATCCCCTCTAGGACTTACTCAAAACAGTCCACTAGATTTCACAAAAGCTTATTCAAATTAATTGCAATACTTGCATACACAACTCAACTTAATATTTCAGAAACCTCTTCAATCACGCAAACAAGTTTCACTTAGAATATTGTTGAACCATATAAGCATATAGAGAATGGTAAGAGACTCAACATGTTTCACACTCACAAATAACTCTATCACTTTCAAAATAACTTTCAAATCAATTAAAAAATAAAGGATAATTTATTTTATAAATATTGAACTATCACTCCAATACTTTCAATCGATAATGCTCAACAAAATTTACTCAATAATTCACTTAATGAAACACAACTTGCTTACAAACCCTAACCAAGTGTTTCATTATACTCCCAAAAAATCACACTATGGAATTCAAACCTTGAATCAAGATGATTCTAAATTCACATAACAATGATACTCATGTTCTTTCACAAAACCTAGCTCAAGATAGTTCTTAATCTCACATAACAATGATACTCATGTTCTTTCACAAACCCTAGCTCAAGATAGTTATTAATATCACATAACAATGATACTCATGTTATTTCACAAACCATAGCTCAAGATAGTTCTCAACTTCACATAACAATGATACTTATGTTCTTTTATCACTCACAAATCATGCACATGAACACTCACTCAAATATTTACAAAAAATCTTATCAAACAATCCTTTTTACTCCAAATTTGCGTATCAAAACATTCTATCCAATAATATTTCACTTATAAGGAAGATGTGTCCATACCTTTTGTTTTTATGGATAAATATCTTCAAAACCTGTATTAATCACAATCAAATCTTCTTTACCAATTTCAGGGTTAGGTAGCAACAATCTATTTCAAAATCTCCACACTAATGTTTTCCCAATAATTGTTTCACCATGCAAAAAACAAGTCTCAAATACACCTTATAATATCCAAACTTTCAAAATATAAGTCAAAATTTTTATTAAATGAAAACATACACAATAATATCTTTTATACACCTTATTTCTCCTATCAAAATAATTAACACAATATAGCTTTATCTCAAAATATAAAATATAATTTTCCTTGCATACCTTATCACTCCTATATTATAGAATAAATTCTAACCATCAAAATTTAAATAAAATATTTTAATTTTATTACACCTTATATCTCCCTTAACAAACTCCTAAAATATATTTTCAATCTCACGAAACCCTTTAATGCAGATTTCCTAATATCAAAAACCTTTGAAAAATCAAATCATGAATTGCATACCTTTTATTTTAATTCTGCCCAAAAAGTGCTTCCAGCAAAATTTGAACACACAACCTTGCCTTTTCAACACCCTAGCCCAACACCAGGCCATCGGTTGGGATATGCGCCCACACAAAAATCAAGATCGTGTGAGTTTCCTATTACTCCCTATCTCCTCTATCCTTTAGCATGAATAAAAAATTATTTCCCTTCAAAAGTACACTGGCATGAATCGAACCCACATTATTGCCCTCACAACACTATAGCTTGACATCCATTGCCACCTACGCTAATGACACCAGTGGGACTTCTCTCCTACATGATTGGACTTTAACCCTTGTATTTTCCTTCAATATTAATGTCAAATATTTATATTTTCATATAAAGGCATCACATGAAGTATTTTTGCATAGCATAGCATAGAATTCAAATATCATAGCATCAGGGAGGAAAATGAAGATTTTTTCCCCTATAGATATATTTCCTTTTTGTCCTTACACGTCGGCTCAATATTCAAATTTTGAAATTTGAATTTAAATTAAATATTAAATTAAAAACCTTTAAAACCCAATGTTTATTTAAATTAAAATTTTAACCATAGGTTAAAATATTTTAATTTAAATAAAATAAATTAAATCCTTTGCGAGCTACATAATGGATCTTTTCAAGGATAGATTATTTTTAATAAATCCCTAGACCTCGTTTTCTTCACCTTACTATTTTGCTAGAAAATATTATAATATTACTATTTTAATTTAAACCTGCTTCTCCTTCCTTGGGTCTTCAACCTTTTAGGCCTTTTAGGCATATGATATTAAAAATAAATATTATATCCTATTCATTTAAAAACCTTTATTGCCTTTGGAAAAACCACCTGATGACATTAATGATGATGAAATTGAAACAACAATCTCTTGACATCAATGACAACAAAACTACTCAAAATTTCACTCAAAAGTATGGTTGATCCAACTACCTAATTATGAATTACTAACCTAGACAAAATATGTGTCATACTGAGTAGTGTTGAGCCTGCTACTTACATCTGGTTTGTTGATTTTCACTGATTACTTTTAGTTGAGCTACCATGTAACCTGTGTGATGGCCATGAGCATAACCAAATCACTGATATTCTTCTAACAGGTGATCTTATCCAATAGGTTTCCTAAGATGACAATAATCCTTATGCAAGTGGTTCAGTGCTAAACTTGATTGAGCACACAACAAAACTCACATGCTATGAAGTCATGATGTTAGATATCTAGGACCCTAGCAAATTCTAATTAGGTACAAATCCTCCATTAGTATCATCATTTTATTTTATTTCAATTTGACATCTTTAGTATCAGGATAGGGGTTTGGTAGCCCTCCAGGCATCGACCAGATACAAATCCTCCAAGCTCCCAAAACTAAAATTTCAATAGTAGGCCAGATATTTGGTACCCTCTCAAGCTTTGGTCAGGTACAAATCATCCAACAACTTCTAGACTTGTATTATTTTCTTCTGATTTGGTCTTGTTGGATTTCAATCTCTAGGTGAAGATTTTACAACTTGGAAGATCTGAGTTAGGTGCAAGTATTCCAGCAACATCAATACTCAGCTACTTTTTCAAATAGACCTCCTATAGCAGTAGATGGGCATTTGGTACCTCACCAAGCTTCGATTAGGTACGAATCTCATGGTACTTCCTAAAATTAGTCATTTCTCTTTTCACTTCCCATATGTTCTAGAAATTTTGGACCTCTCTAGGTTCTAGTCGGGTGCAAATACTCCAATACCCTCTAGAATTTGGTCATTTTTTATCTTTCCTCGCTTGGTCAGTTTCTAACTTTTGGATAGGGAGTCAAGACTTTGGTGGACCTCGGCTAGGTGCAGACCCTTTTATGGCTTCTACTTTTCTCACTTTCACTCTTCTTGAATTCATGGCAATGGTTCAACGATTTGATTCCCTACCAACTTTCAGCTTGATACAGATATTTTGGTGTTGTTATCACTTGATCATTTTTTTCTGAAGGTGTGATGTTTTGCTCCATAGTGCCTGAACCTATTCTCCCTTTTATACCTTCTCATTGAAGTGCTTATGGGTGATGATTTGTAAATACCCACACTTTTGGTGATTCATAAGGATTTTTCATCTCGTGAAAAGAGAACTTAGACTGACTATTCATATACCACAATCAAGTGATAAAAATAGGGCTAATATAGGAGATAAATTACTAATGCCTTTGCAGATATGATCCAATTAATAAAAAAAACAACCGTGAAAGAAAATAGTGAACACAATTACGGTAATGGATTGGATAATGGATTCTATCTTAGAATTTATAGGTGTTAAGTGATGGTGGGATGAAAGTGATAAAACCAAAATTGTGCATGGGGAAACCTAGAGAAGGAGATATTTCCAATAGAATCGGTTAATATTCATAAGATAAAATATAAAAATAAGATTGAAAATGAAAGTAGGAAAGTAGGTGGTAAGCTTGGATGAATTCTAAAGTCAAAAAACTACAATTATAGAAGATCAATAGGTTCCTCTAATTCTCTATCTGCTTGTCTTGTGATATTATATCTGTAAGTCTCAACAAGTCAACTTAACAGAAGGGTGGATATATACAAAAATTTGAGTAGTGATATATGGAATCACCAGGTGATTAAACTAAAGGTTTGTAATAAAAAGAGAATAACTAGTCTCTAATATTTATCAAAATAGTAGGATTGTGTCCCACCTGCCATACCAAAAATTGTTGGTTGGAGAATTTGTCTAATGGAAAGGTTGTGCACCCACAAACCTTGACCAACATTGAATGACCAGGGAGCTATGAAAACTACAGTGGTCAATATTTGAAGGAGGTTGGTTCATTCAAAGTCCTACCTAACTATTCCTAGATATGGGGGAAGGGTGCTAAAAATAAATAAAAGAAGCCAAATATAGAACATATGTTGGTGCAGATTAAGCAACATCAATACATATGCGAAATGAAGAATCATGAAATTAAACAACCAACTACCTAACAGACTATCCAATTTTACTATCAATCACTGAATATTGAATATTAATATAATTTAGCTTATCAGAACATAAATTCTATAACAAATGTGTGAACACAACATAAATTTAAAATTTATAATAAACAACATGAACATTCAACATGCTAAAATTAGAAAGAATTAGTCATCCATACATACATGCTTTACAAATGAGTTGAACCAGATGCCAAAAATTAATCACTTTGTATTAAGGTGCAAGTCTTCTGTTATTACATATGAATTGTAAAAGCCTAATATTTGACCTATTTTTCTTTTACATCTTAGTATATATACATTTTATACAATCAAAACATCATTATCTTAGACATGGATTGCTAATATGTCAGAGGGAGTACTAGTCGATTTGATAGTTTGAAAATATGGCTGCTCTAACTACCTAATTATGACTTGATAACCTAGCCAAAATCTATCATACTGAGTAGTGTTGAGCTTGTTGTTTGCATTTGGTTCATTGATTTTCACTAATTACTTTTACTTGAGCTTCCTTGTAACCTGCATGATGGCCACAAGCATAACCAAATAATTGAGATTATTTTTATAGGTGATATTATCTAATAGGTGTCAAAATATGATGGTAATACTCATTTAGGTGGTCCAAAGTTGAACTCAATTAAGCCAATTACCAAAATTATATGCTGTGAAGTTATGATGTCAGATATCAAGGACCCTGGTGGATTTTGGCTGGGTATAATGCCTCTATTAGTATAAATATTTTATTTTATTGCAATCCAATAATATCTAGTATCAATATGGGATTTTGGTATCCCTATAGGTGTCAACTGGATACAAATCCTTCAGGCTCCCAAAACTAGACTTTGAATAGCAGATCGAAAATTTGGTATCTTCCCAGGCTCTAGTCAGGTATAAATCATTCGGTGACCTCCAAACTTGTATTATTTTATTATGATTTGCTCTTGTTGTCTTTTGGTCTCTAGGTGAAGATTTTGTAACCTTATGGGTCCCATATGGGTTCAAATATTTTGGTGGTATCAATACTCAACTACTTTTACAAATAGACCTCCTCTAGCAGTAGGCTAAGCATTTGGTACCTCATCATGATTTGATTGGGAACAAATATCCTAGTACTTACCAGACTTAACTATTTATCAATTCATTTCCCATATGTGCTAAAATATTTGGATTTTTTTTAGCTTTTATCGGGTGCAAATCCTCTGACACCCTCTAGACTTTGGAAATTTTTTTCTCTCCTCACTTGGTCAATTTTTAGATTCTAGATAGGGAGTAAAAACTTTGGCAGACCTTGGTTAGGTGCAGATCCTCTGATGGCTTCTACTTCTATCACTTTTGCCCTTCTTGAATGCATATCAATGGGCCAATAATTTGATTCCCCACTGACTTCCATCCTGGCATAGATCTTTCGATGTTGTTCACACTCGACCATTTTTTGTTGAAGATGTAACATTTTTCTCCATAGTGCCTGGGCCCTATTCTCCCTGTTGTACCTTCTCATTGAAGTGCTTGTGGGTGGTTATTGGAAAATACCCATAGGTTATATTATGGAATGGAATGAGATTAATTTTTTTTTTAAAGAAAAACTACCTAAGACACTTAATAACCTAAAAAAACCAATGGTTATCTACATTTATGAAACTAAAATGATAGAGTAATAAACAAGAATACAATGGAAAAATATATGGATATCCTTAGACCTAAAAGTCACATACAATATTATCCTTGCATGGTATCCATAGGCCTTAACATGTATTAATAGAAAAAGGCCCTAAAATTGGATAACAACTTCTTTCTCCTCTCTAGAGGAACAAACTTGGACTATAGCCATTTTTTTGTGGATCAAATAACATAGTCTTAAATAGGAGGCCTGGAAACATCTTCAACACTAGATTCATTAAGAAAGATTCCTAAATTTAATCATATCAGGTGACATAGATGTGATTTTATCAAAATTGGAGAAAAAAGGAGGGGATCCCTCAAAATATCCTTATAAGGATCTGGTTATGCAAATTATAATTGAGCAGAAACTTCAATACATAATTCAAAAAATGGAAATTTCATATGGAAAATTAAAAGAGGGGGTTAAATTCACTGTAGAAAGATTAAATAGATTCCTAATACAACAAGATGTATTTTTTAGGTATGCACTTATATCAAGTGGTATAATTCAAAATTTGGTCTTAGATAACAAGTCTATTTATTTGGATATAGGCAATAATGCTCATGGTAAAAGGAAAATTTCTTTTAAATACAACTTGGAATTGATGAAGCATGAAGAGTTTAAACCATTAGTAGAAAGTACTTGCAAGCAACATGTCTATGCAAATAGTCTCCAAGAGGTATTGAAAAACATTCTAGTCTTAAGAATGCCATTAAGGACTAGATTGCCAATAAAACTCAAATTCAAAATAGGTGAAGCATATTGTCACAATAGATGGAGAAAATAGAACAAGAGATAGGTGATAATCCTCCAACCCATCAATACGAAGAAAGAAGACTCCAACAGAACTAAGGAATGAATCAATTTATTATAGAAGAAGAAACACATTGGATACTTGAATCAAGAGTGATATGCCTCAATAAAGAAGATAAAATCCCAAAGTAATTTCATATGAAAATAATGTAGTGCTACCAATGAAACAAAATTAGATAAATCCAAAAAGTGGAGAAATTTATTCTGATTAGGCAAACATAAAAGAGCTAGCAAGATATCATTAATTGACCCTTCCAACAAATATAGCAAGAAATTAGAAGTCTCATATCAGTATCTTAAACAACATACCTCCTTTTATAAAAGGATATATAGAATATTTGTATTTAGTGCTACCCAAAGAAGTGTTGGATGAAGTTATACATTCACTACTCAAGGATAAAACTCCATGACTAAATGGATTCACTAATAATTTTTATTAGCAATTTATGGAATCATAGAAGATAATCTATTGGTAATGATAAAAGAGACAAGGATAAAACATAACTTATCTAAAGAGATCAAATAAAATTTATTATGGGGGCAAGGGGGCAAGGGAGGGATGGCTCCAACACCAGGTTCCCTCGGACTGACTAGTCCCTCTTATCCATTTCCCTGCCCCCCTCTTGGGTCTGCTCTCAGGCCTAGTTTTTAGGTTCCCTTGTTTTCTCAGGTTTCCCTCTTGATAGGGTTGCTGGTCTGCAAGGAGGGTTTGGTGGTTTCTTGCCCTGAGTTTCCTGGTTCGACGGGTTTCTAGTGTGCTTTCGGGGCTGTTGGAAGAGGGTTGGCTCTAGTTTTATGGTTTTTTCTCAGGATCTTCATCTGCATTCTTTTGGATTTGGGGGTGCCTTTTCCCATAGATGGTTTTCCCAGTCACCCCATGAAACCCTTGTCTTTGGGATCTCCTTGTAGATCCGGGGTTTGTTTGTTCTTATGGATGGATCTCAGGGATCTTTTTGTAGTCTGTTGTTTGGGTCCTGGGGGGGTGCCCATGCATGCAGCTACATCTCTCCGTGAATCCATTCCCTGATAGACAATGGTGGGGCTAGAATTTTTCTTGATGGTGGTTTTAATGGCTTGTTTCCTTGCAAGGTTTGATCTTGGGATGGGGGATCAAGATATTTAAATGCAATGGCTTCCGCTATTTTTTCTACCCATAAAAATCCTTCTCAGTCATGGATGCTCACGGGATAGCTTCCCTGTCTCTCCTCTACAGCTTACATCCTAGATAAGGGTTCCTGTTAGGTGGGGGTTGTGTTCTTCTGGGCATGCTGTTGGTTTTCCCGCTGGGCAGAATCCACGAGTCCATGGGTTTTTCTACAGGTTTAGGGCATGCTGGTTTTCCCTAATGGGGGGTTGTGGGTTTGTCTGCAGGTCTTGGGCGTACTACCGGTTTTTCCCACTGGGTGGGTTTGCCTTCTCTTGCTGGTTTATTTGAAGGCAGGATTCTGAGCATGCTGCTATTTTTTTCCTGCAAGGCAGGATTTCCTGTTGCCGTTGGGTTTCCCGTGGGGCGGGACCTTCCCTTGTTGCTAGTTTTTTTCCCCGCTGGGCGGGACCATTCACACCCGATTTAGGGTTGGTTTGATGGTTTTCTCGCAGGCAGGATCTTCCAATTTTGTTGGTTTTCCCGATAGGTGGGTTTTCTCAAATATGCTGGTTTAGGTTTTGTGTGCCTTTCCTGCTTGGCAGGATTCCTAAACATGCTTGTTTTCCCCACATGGCAGGATTTCCAGATTGTGCGGTTTTTTCCCCATGAGGAAGGATTGTATTTTTTTTGTTGTTTTCCCTGTTGGGAAGGTTTTTAATTTTTCTAGGGTCCCCATTGGGCAGGATTTTCCCTTTTTTACTGTCGATTTTTCCCGTTGGGCAGGATTTCCTTTGTGGTGGTCTTCGGATGTTTCCCGCTAGACGGGATTTTATATTCTTCCTTGTAATGAGTCTCCCACTGGGTGGGATGTGTCTTTTGGGTTTTAACCCTCGGTTTGGTTTTTTGACCTATTGTAAGAAGGTTTTTGGGATCCTTTCAAAACCCGCTTGTAATATAATTCCAACTTACCAAAAAAAAAATCAAATTTATTATCTTTTATTATCTTTGCAATTGCTCTTATAAGGTAACGTCTAAAATAATAACAAATAAAATTAAAAAGAATATTAAGGATTTGATAGAGATAGAGTACAGGGTTTTGTTCTAGGAAAACAACTATATGACACTATTATAATGATTCATTAATTTCTACACTCAAGTGACAAGTCCAAAAATAAAAGAAGAATCATTGAAATTGATATAGACAACGACTTTGATAGAGTAGATACTAGTTTTCTAAAATAGGTCTTAGCCAAATTCAAATCTCAATTTCAAATTATAAAATAGATAGGAGCTTGAATATAATGATCTTGTATAACCCCTATAATAAATGGGGAATATGTTAACTTATTTAAATCCATAAGAGTATTAAGGTAAAGGTGTCCTCTCTCTCCTTACCTTTAAATCCTTCCATTTGAAACTTTAGGGAGGACCCTAACCAACTTAAGAGGAAGGAAATACATATTTGAATTAGAGAAGCTATATGATATAGAAAAATCACTTATTCTCAATTTGTAGATGACATCATTTTACTAGAGGTATCCATAAAACTAAAAACTATTATGATTATAGAAGTTTTAGATTGCTTCCCTTCATTCATAGGGGTAGAGATAAACACCTAGAAGTGCAAATTATACCTTATAAATACTTCAACAATAGAATAAATATGTTTCTCTCATATTTTTAGGATTTAACAAAGGTATTGATACCTTAAAATACCTATGTGCTCCTATGGGATAATGAGGTTTTGAGAAATATTAGCAATACTCTAGGGGATTTCATCCAATATTGACCAACAACTAAGGACCAGACACATGATGTATACTTAGATATGTGTTATCATAAATATTTTAAAACATTTTCCATAATTTATTAAGATTAAATATGAATGAAGAGAATGTATAATGAAATCATTGCATTCCAATGTAACAAATATCACAAAACTAGAAACAACACAAAAAATTACAAAATAAAAATAATAGACAAAGAGACAAAAAATGGGACATGAGAAAAAATTCAATATGAAGTAAGGAGCTAATACCATAGTAAAATTTGTAAAATATCAAGGATTTTCCACTCTCAAGAAGTGGCAAAATAAAACCCTCTATGTTATCAAATGGTAAAGTCTATTCTAGTTTACTAAAATAAATCATTAGAAGAAACAAAGGACACAAGGGATGAGAAAGTGCAATGTAGAAGGTTGAAACGTAACAAGAACTGAAGGTGTGAAGGGATATGCTAAGGTATATTTTAAATAAAATGAGTCAAAATAGGTCAATTTTATTCTAGGTAAATCATCTTTATTTTTCTCAAGAGTATAAAATTATCTCTTTTCAATACAAAATTTAGTATTGTAGGGCTTCTACCTTGCACCTTTGGATTACAAGATAAACATAATAAAGAAATGAGTATGGATTATATATGGAAATTTAGGATTTTTAGGGAAGTATAATAAAGTAATTATTATGGAGGATCATTCTTGTACTTTAAGGTTTCCAAAAAGCATCAAAAAGTAACTACTACATAGGATCATTCTTGCACTTTAAGGTTTTCAATGAACCATTTAGGGCTTTCAAAGAAACATAAGAAATTGATCACTATAAAGTATCATATTTACACTTTAGGATTTTTGAGTAAACATAAATAGGAAATTGTTAATGGGAGTATTCCTTGCATTTCAAATACTATAGGGCAATATAAACCTTTACAAGATAAGTCTCACTATGAACAATATAGAAAAATAAAATATATTGATGAAGATAAAAATATTGATGGGAATGAAAAAAGAGAGGAAGATCCTTAAATCAAGAGTAAATAGAAAGGTAAATTTAGAGGGATATCCATTTAGAAAACAAAACAAATATATCATATGTTTTAACAAGGAATGAGACTAGTTCCCATGAATAAAAATAAAAAGTGATGATGAAAATGGTATTGTAGAATATTAGGGGTATGAATAAGACCCATAAAAATAGTTAATTATTTAATAGGTTGTTGTAGTACTAATTTTGTAATGACAAATGTGAGGATGCATTAAAAAAATTGAAATATGGAGGAGTATTTCACAATTTTTCTAGAGGACATTTTAGATTTATTATAACAATATGAGACAAATGAAAATGGGATGAACATCTGATAGAAGCAAAGAATAATAAGGTTGCTCATATATTTTATACAAAAAATAAAATATCAAGTGTTATAAATATGTGTAATATCTATAGTTACGTCTTGTGAAGGATGTTGGAAGGATCTCAACATATTTTTGTCAAAAATAATGATGACTCATTATTGTGATGTAAGGATTCTTCAGGGAACATCAACATAATTCTATTCCCTTCAAAACATAAATGTGGTAATGTTATATGGCCTAAACCAATGAAGGAAGTTAATTTATTTATTAATTCAAATGGTCTTTGGGATGCTATTCCTTCAAACTATCAATATACATCAAATAATAGATGAATTGAGTAAAATCATATCATAGAATGATTAGACATTTTTTATTGTTTAATACATGGTTACATTTAAAGTATTAAATCTCTTCAAATATTTTATTTCCAACAAGATTAAATCACAAACCTATTCTCTTGATATATTATTTACTTAACAATGGTCATCGAAAGTCATTTTAATTTTAGTCTATGTGGATCCAACACCTTAATTTATTCTAGTTGGTTATGTTATGCTAGGATGAAGCAATATTTGAAGGATCATGTATGTATATATTTGATAAAAATATAAATATGTTAGCTTTTTATGGGAGGTAGTACAACCACATGATGTAGGATTAACTAATTTGAGATATCTATAAATCTAATGTCACAATAATATGTAGGAAAATATGGAAATGAACATCTACAAATAAATCATAAATATGCCATTAATGAGAGTGATGAAAATAGTACAATGCTATATAATGGAGGATATTAACACTCCATGAAAGTATATGAAAGAACTACATTGCACATACACTGTGTAGTTACTCTATCACTCTATCCTACTACACTATATTACTACTATATCACTACTATGTTACCACTACTATTCTACCTATGAGGCATTTATATAGAAATATGGATTGCTTGGCCTCTAATCTATCTAGGAATCATGTATTTGTGGACTACATGCACATTTACACCTTGCACATTGACACTTGTGAATTTATTATAACACTTGAAGTAACTAGCTAACTTTACTTTTAAGTAAATGCCTACTCTAGATATGTGGCAAAGGTGGTACAATTACATGACTCAAATAATGTAATATACTCTAACACCATCTTATATTACACTATTTGGGTATTGAAGACTTTAATATTCAATAAGGGTATTTATATTTAG
The DNA here is from genome assembly GCA_028583015.1 of Wollemia nobilis. Classification (NCBI taxonomy): domain Eukaryota; kingdom Viridiplantae; phylum Streptophyta; class Pinopsida; order Araucariales; family Araucariaceae; genus Wollemia; species Wollemia nobilis. Next base: position 2,379,234 of record JAQPPZ010000252.1, on the reverse strand, counting down.
AACAATATTCAACTTGGTCTGGTTCTTCTCCTTATTCTTCTGCTTCAATTTTCATGTTGTTTCTTTTTCTCATTTTTATTTCAATGCATTTTTCTATTTCTGAGTGTATGAAAGAATCTTTGATCATGTAGTCTTCTGTAATATTTGATCATTTTGATTTCTTCTTTGTTCAATAGTTTCTTGTATGACCTGTTTTATTGATCTTCACAAAAGTTAAGCTTGATTTCATTGTTAGTGAGTGCTTCTGAAACAATAGCTTGAAAGAAACAATCTAATATGAATATTAATTTATCCTCAAATATTTTATAGTATTTATCTTTGTTGTAATAGTAGTAATAAGGATGATATATTCCTCCACAATATTTACATGGATGGAAACTCTAGTAGTTAACCTTCTCATGACCATATTTCTCGTAATAAGTGCAAAGTAAGGATTTTTGATGTCTTTGTTATCTATTTTAGGAATATCATGTTTATCTAATTCTTTGATGAAATAGCTGAACCATGTGTGTATAATTGAAGCTATTCTAACTTTACCTTTTTCATAGATTTGTATGATATCTTCTTGATCAATATTCTTTTCTACCTTTTGAATATGATCTTTATTATCACCTCTCTTTATTGACTTATTAGAAGGTGTGCTTGAAGAATCTACTTTCACAAAACTATTAGTTTGTGAGTTTTTAGAAATTATTTTACATTCTATTGATTCTTCTCTTTCATTTGCATCTTCTATTGAGTTTTTTGAATCATCAATCATGCTTTTAAGCCATATTGGTATTTTCCTTGCTCCTTTTCTTATTACATTACTTAATGTGTTCTTTGGAGTAGACATCCTTATAGCTCCCTAGTTTAGAGTATGTGAACTGATTTGATAAACCTATCCAAGGCTTAGATTTTGTAGAATCCTTATGTCTCCCTAGTGATTAAAGTAAGTTGTAAGCTTAATAAAGTACTTAGTAATTAATAGTTCACTTTTGATTTAATTTTATAATGTTTTTTAAATAACAATAATTGACTTATATTTCACCTTATCTCTCCTAATTAACTATGCACTTAATTTGAAGTTCTCTATGGTTGGATTTATTTTATCTCTTTATTATGAGTATGATACAAGTATTAAAATATAATTCCAACTTCTTTTAGGTAAATGAAAAATTTCCTTTTTATATGCCCCATGATTTTAATAGTTTAATGTTTCTAAATTCCAATAATATATTTTTGGTGTAGTATACCTTATAACTCCTTAATTTGGAATATTAGAAAACTATAATATTTGCAATAATAGAATTTAATTTCTCCAATTAGAAATCCTTTTAACTCCTATGGTTTTAATTGCAATTATTAAACTATTTAGTATATAGAATTACTTTAAATTTTCTTTCAAATGTATGGTTTATTTTTCCATATAAATTTGAATGAAAATGATGTCAATAGTTTCAACCTTATACTAAACCTTATAACTCCTTATGAAAGCAAATAATTTAGTCTTATGAAATAATACCTTCATATTGTAGATGGGCACTATATTTGACTTCAATCATCTCGAAATATATTGTACCTCCTGATTTATGATAGGCTTGACGGACATCTCTTATGATAGTATCAAATATGCCTTTTAATCCTGACTTCATGCCTTCTATTCATTCTCCACTTGATGCTAATTTTGAATTGTATTATCCTCTACGAGCGTTCCTCTTTAGTGCTACTATAATCATGCTTTTGCCTTATTTATGTGGGTGCCAAGTGGCACAATGTGTTACCTAACTCTTTTGTTTCTTATTACATTCATGTTGTCTCTTGAGACATTATACTTTATGGCATAGGTAGGAGGCCTTCTTGGCAAGCGTTGAAGATTCTTGAGCATTAGAATGATGATGAAAGGTGTTACTTCAGTGGGTACCTTTCTCTTGAGCATTAGGAATGAGAGGACGAAGATGCCCTTTGTACCAAGTGACACTTAGGTTTCATGTATGTAAAAAATTTTCTAGTGTCTCCTTCTTCGGAGAGTGTAAGCGAAATTTGTTGCCAAACCCTATGAATGACCATAAAATTTCTCTAGAAACACCATTAAACTTGATTGTTGAAAAATTCTCACCATTTCAAGATAATTTCTGAACTCCTTTAGGTTATCTAGTTTTTTTTTTTTTTTGCACCATGTTACATTCAACTACATCAAGTTCTGATGTAGATTGCTCAGACACTGGTTTCTACACTCAACCTATTTTGAACTGAGAAATCATCTCTACCACATAATGTTTTTCTTTTATATTTAGAATGTTGTTGTGGTTCAATCCAATGTATCCTACAAATGTTGGTGACTATGGAGCTCAAGAATGAGTATCTTCAGAATACAAGGTTTGGCTCTAGAAGGTGGTGTAAAGCACACCAAAATTTCATGCAACTATTAAAAACATGGTGAACATTATTTTTTTGGATGTTTGAAATTTGATTTTGTGCATGAGTGAAGAATGGCGGGCTCACAAATTTCCAGTTTACAATGGAAGTGCATAAACTACCAACTGATGTGGATAATAAGATTTTAAATACTTGGATCTTATTTTGAAAACCATGGATGCCCCTATTTCCTTGGTTTACATGATTGTGCATGTCGAAGTACCTGGATCACATGGTTCTAGATTGGGTGATGAAAAACAAGTACATTTAGATGTAGATACTGATCGATGTCGTGTTTGATTACTACCACGTGCTTGAAAAATCATGTCCAAATTCATGAGGGTTGGTTTATGGTCTCTGTCACATGTATTTTTTTTTTTCACATAAGCACACCAACTAATTTGAACTATCCTACACGTACATGACCACATGATTTCAAATTTTAAATTTTGTTCTAGAGTTGTTTTTATTTCGAAGCTCTATTTTTTTCTTCCCATACAAATGATAGAATGTAAAATTTCATTTTGGAGCTCTTCTTTGTTCTAGAGCTTTGTGTTATTTCCCTCATACATTCAACCAGTATGTGGATTTTCATTTCAAAGCTATGTTTTCATTTTAGAGCTCTATGTTTTTATTGCATATATAGTCAAAATTATATTTTTGTTTTGGAGCTATGTTTTATTTTGGAGCTTTGTGTTTTCTCTACAACTGGACTTAAGTTTCTTATTCAACCAAGAGCAGGATAGGGTACTTTTTAGTATTTTGGAGAGAATATCCATTTCTACTTGCCATTTTTATATAAATTATGTATACCAAACATAGATTATCATAAAATACATGCTAAATTCCTACTATGACAAAATGCAAGAAACACATACCTAATTGTATTGAATATTTATCATGCACTTTACAAATTTCTGCTCTTGATGATCATTAGCTGGGTATCTAAAATCAAGAACAAAACACATGTGCAGTTGGTGAGATTTGTACAATGGTGGAACAATGGTGGATAGATAAAAAAGACAAACATGCTATAAACTAGTTTTCATGTAAGTCTTAATTCGATAGCACCTTTGTAAAGGTTTTCAGTATTGAATTATTATTATTATTATTTTTTTCATGTTGTTTGACATTTTTTGTATTTTTTTCATCATAAGAGGCTTCCATTTCAGGGTTTCAACCAAATTCTATTTTTTTTCCTTATTCTTTTTAGGATCTTCAATAAAAGAGAATGTCTCTTGTGAGGATTTAATGTGAGATAATGTCTCTCATTTTTATTTGGATAAGAACAATCCTTATTTTTCAAAAACACTTTTTTTTTTTTGGAAGAAAACAACAATGAAGCATCAAAATTTCCTTTCATATGAGCAATAAGAATATTTTCATGCCATAATTTCCTCCTTATTTCTGAAAATGAAGTATTGACTTCATTCTTTCTCCTCATTGCTGAAATTGATGTATGTCATACCTTATGCTACAAACTTTTTTTTTCTTCTCTCTCTCTCTCTTTTGTCTCTTTCTTTTCGTCTCTTTTTTATTTCTTTTGTTTTTTTCTTGGTTGTGCCCATGAAGGAATTTTACAATTTCTCCAAAATTGTGCCCATGAAGAAATTTCACAATCAAGATTATTTCCTTTTTTTTTTTCTTGTTTTCCATTTTTTTTTCTATTTTTAAAAAATTCATGTTGCATCTATGTCAAAAGACAGTGTTTCTTTTGATATATGTACTTCCAACTATGAAATCCACTTTAAAAAGTCTTCTTTATTCAATGGTTTATGGTATACCTAAATGTGATGTCCATTAACTACTAACTTTCTCATTTAATTATCAATGGAAGAAAGACATACTGCTCCATTATCAAACACTTATTCAATCAGGTATGACCCAAGCCATGCTATATACAACTTCCTAGAAAAATACTCATAATAAGAATCGAACAATAATACCCAATATCCTTACTTGAACTTACTTTGTTGAATGTGACTAGCATGCCATAAATTTCATTGTTGTTGGATCACCTCCGTTTTTGCAATGCATCCAATCGAAGTTTATCCAATGCATTCATTTGTAGGATCCTATCCATTTGTACATGTGATAAGTTAATACCAACTTCCAAAGATGTTCAAAGTGTTAGTAATTCAAATTAAATAGGAAGAAGAGGTTTCTTACCAAAAACTAGTTCATAAGGTGTGAAACCCATGGTGGATTTCCATGTTGTATTGTATGCCCAAACTGCTTCTGGTAATTTATTAAACTAGTTTCTCCTATGTGAGTCTACTGTTTCAGTCAAAATTCTTTATGAATCCCTTTTTTATCTCAACCTGACCATTTTATTGTGGGTGATAGGGTGATGATTTTCTATACCTAATTTCATAAAGTTCTAGTAAAATCTTAAATTACCTTTGACACAAATTAAGACCCATGATCTATGGTGATAGATAGTGGAGCTTCAAATATTTGAAAATTTGAAGTGTAAAGAAAATAAGCAGCCTTCTCTTCATGAGCATGCTTAAAGTCATGCACCTCAGCCAACTTAGTCATATAATAAATGCATACCAAGATATGCATATTTTCTTGAAATGGTAGGTCAATGGGTCCCACAAAATCTAACCCCCACTTCTCAAATGGTTCTAAAACCACTTGAGGTTGTAGAGGTATTTCATTTGTGTGTGGGTTTTACCATTCTCTAACATGCATCACAATAGTGAATGTACCTTTTTACATTTTTATGAAGTGAAGGCCAATAATAACCTGTACCTAAAATTTTTTAAACTATGCTTTTTACCGAATAATGTCCTCTTGATGGTTTATTGTGACAAGCACAAAGGATATCATACACCTCATCATTTTGAATGCATATACATAAAACATGGTCAATACCACACTTGAAAAGTAGACATTTTATCCATTTGAAAGATGAACTTTGTCTTACCAATTGTATTTTTTTTAGTAGTAAAAATGAGAAGGAATTCTCCCTTTTACCAAAAATTTAGCCGTATATAAAAACCAAGGTGATTGTACTGATATAGCAAACACATTTTCCTCTAGAAAAGTATCCTCAAATAACTCTTCTACCCTTGTGTTATTTAGCATTGATAGAAAATATGCTACTACATTTGCTTTCCGTAGTTTATTTATTATTGTAATGTCAAACTCTTGTAATAGTAACAACCAACAAATGATCCATGCACTAACCATGGGTTTTTTCATCAAGTATTTGATGGATGAATGATCATTATGAATTATTACTTGATAACCAATGATATAAGGATGAAATTTGTTGATGGCATACACTACTACTAAAAAATCCTTTTTAGCAGTAGTATAGTTATTTTCTGCTCTAGTTAAGTTTTTTATTATGTAGTAGATGGTATAATGTTACCCATATTTTATATACCCTAATGCTTCTCCAATTGTGGTATTGGAGGTATCAGTTCGGATATGAAATGATAGTCCCCAATTAGGACCTCGTAACACAGGTGGAGTAGTTAGCTTTTATTTCAAAGCATCAAAATTTTCTTGGTAATTTTTAGTCTAGTTAAATTCATAATATTTGGTCAATAATGCAAACATGGGATTTGCTATTGTACTAAAATTTGAAATAAATATTCAATAAAAGCTAATGTGTCCTAAGAAACTCTTGACATCATTTTGGGTTTTGGGAGGAGGAAGGTTCTTGATGATTTCAACCTTCTTAGGATCAACCTTAATCCCATTACAAGAGATGTGGTGACGAAGAACGATCCCCTCCTCCATCATCATAAAGAATTTATCTGGATTTAAGGATAGATGGTATGTTTCATAGTGAGTTAAAACCTTATCAATATATTCCAAAGTTAATTCAAAGGTTTCTCCTCAAACTATAAAATCATCCATACATATTTCTACATTTTCAGCGGTTAAATTTAAAAAATGGTCAAAAAAACTCATTGGAAAGTTGTTGGGGCATTAAACAGTCCAAAGGGTAGAACCCTATAAGAAAAATTTCCCCATGGGTAAGTAAAGGTGGTTTTCTCTTGGTCTTTGGGTGTAACCTGTATTTGGTTATACCCACTAAAACCATCAAGAAAGCAGAAATACTTATTCCTTGTGAGTGTATCTAACACCTGATCTATGAATGGTAATGGAAAATGGTCTCTATGTGTGACTTTGTTTAGATCTTAGTAGTATAAACATACTTTTAGTTTTACATTTTTCTTTGGTACAATAACCAATGGACAAACCCATCGACTATCTAAAATTGAATATATGAATCCAACCTCCAAGAGTATTTCTATTTATTTTTTAACAATGTCTATTAGGGTAGGATTCAATCATATTTGGGGCTATCTCATAGGTTTGAAATATTCAATATATATCCTATGAGTGCATACATTAGATGAATTCCTAACAATTATTTTTAGTCCCAAGCAAAGGCTTTAACATGTTGTTTCAAAACAATAAATAGTTTTGTTTCCTGTTCATCAATAAACCAACTATTAATGTTCAAAATTTTCCTAGTTGTACTTCAATTTACTTTGTACCTAGGTGGATAAAACTAACTCCTTCATATTTTTTGGCTAAGGAGTTTAGTGGATAGTGGTGTGGTTGAAGAGAATGAAAGACTCTTGTCTCTATACCAATAGTAATATCTGATGGAATCAACTCTTGCAAAGGACAATGTAAAGAGGAAATAAGGTGATGATGTCATCCATGTGGTAGTGTGATGGAAATTTTCTACAATGGAATGGATGAAAGGTGTTCAGATGTTTGACCTTCATCATTTCACAACAAGCAATACACAATAACTGGTTCATCCTCAAGTCCTTGTTCATGCAGTGTATCCACTAGGATAATTTCATTTTCAAAAATATCTCTCTCACGTGAGTTTATATCTTCAATATGTTCATTTACTACCACTGTGGCTAAGGTGGAAATAATTATTTCTGGTTCTTCATAAAAATTAGGATACAATAATTGACCTAAATTTTTTGTTGAAGGTTTGGCAGGTGGATACAAATAAATATTTTATAAATAAATACCATTGGAAATAGTCATATCTCTTGGTCTACATCCTATGAGAGTAGCTATAGTAGCAAGCCAAGGCCTACCTAAGATAATGGGATAACCGTTTGTAGGCTACAATACCATAAAATCAACAAGGTATTCCCATGAAGAAATTATTACGAGAATATTCTCAATGATCCCTTCTGGTTTGGCAATAGATATGTCAGCCATTTCTAAGACAGTAGATGTAGGATGTAGATTATTTAACTATAATTTTTGCATTATGTCTTTGATCGTTACATTAATGGTTGCTCCTAAATCAACCAAGATATTAGAAATATGTATTGATCCAATAGTTATGGTGACAAATGGACTTCCTAGGTCACCATACTTTGGTGGGACAAGCTTCCCAAAAAGTAGGTCAGCCAATTTTCCTTCTATTTGCACAGTTTTAAGAAAGGACTATTTTTTTCTACTTGCTTTTTTTATGCACAAATATTGAATTTTTTTATTGATTAGAGGTACATCCTTGATTTTTTGCAATAAAGGAAGTTAAGTAGTCATATTTTTTAGTTCTTTTACTAGGTATGATTCAGGATTATTTTTAGAACTCTTAAATCTTTCAGGACATGGTATTTTATCTAAATAAGGTGAATTTTCTATGTGTAGATTTTCTATTTTTCTTCTCCTTTATCCAAGGATGATTTTTGTGTTTCTAGACTAGAGGATTCTTGTTTCTCATTTTTTATTTATTCAATAGTGGGTGGAACAGGCTCAGGTAATTTATTTCTTGAGAACAAATAGATGTGGCTATAATCCATGACATTTACTACAATATTTTCATCAGATTCAACTACATAGATAGGGGTTGCCTGCTTTGTATTATTAGGATTGGCCATAGGTTGGGCTAGAAGTGGTGGTTTTTTTACTTAATGTGGTTTTTGTTGTTCCTGTATCCCTTAAGAAACATTTTGAGTAGGACTAGGCAACAATTTTTTGTTTATCCTTGATATCTCCATTGCCCTTGATATGATGGATACTGCTATCCCCAGCTTTATCCATGAGGTTGGGTTTGCATCCAAGGTGGATTGGCCTGATTCCATGGTGGATTAATCTATTCAGATTATGATCAATCTTGAGGATATATCCAAGGAGAATTATTTCAATACTATTGGGATGGTTTTGAATAACCCCATGGCATATTCCAAGGATTATATCCCCAATTTGTGGGAAAATGTGGGGCATATTGGTATTATGAACTTTTTTTTCCTATTTTTCCCAATAAAATTAAGTTCCTCAGCTTGTGTTTCTAGGGCATTTTTGAGTTATGGAAGAAAATGATATTTATCAGTGATATGTTCCTTTGAAAAAATGCTACAAATAGCTAAAATAGAAGTTTTATTCAAGGGACAGTCTTGTAGAGCATGTTTACTTATGTATCTTGGGTAGTAAATAGATAAGGGTGGTGTGGATTTGGATTTTGCATTCCTCTCCCCTAATTTGTCATTTAATTGCATAGGAATATTAATTTTCATGTTGGCCATTTCCTCCATTAGCTCTTTTATCTCACAACTATTAGTACTATGCTTTCATATTCTTTGTCTTGTATGGGAGTAATTTCTACATAATTCAAAAATCTCATCAATGTCAAGGGTTCTCACATATCCCTTGCCAATTAAATCCAATACTTCCCTCAAATTATCTTGTAATATTCTCAAAAATATGGCCTTACACATTTCAGATTCTATAGGACCACATATCTTTTGTATAAAAGCAAACCTATCAATATAATCTTCTAAATTCTCATCCTCTTATTTTTTGATTCGAAAAAATTTGTATTTTTTGTTTCTTACCCTACAATACTCCTAGTATTTTTCTAAGAATTTGCTCTCCATTTGTTCCCAAGTTCAGATTGATTCAGGTTCTAGACTCAAAAACCAGTGTAAAGTTACATATTTGAGTGTATATGGAAACACTTTAAGCTTTTGATTGTCATTCACATAATCATAAGTCTGACACACAACCTTAAATTAAAACTAGAATTGATCAGGATCTTTAGATACAACCCCTCAAAAGTTTGAATGTACTAAATATGAGATTGTTTTCATAGGATAATTCTAAATAGGATTCAATTGAATGGGGTATTTGAAAGTCCTAGAAGGAGGAGTATTATATACCTGATTATGGACATTGCTATCCCTATCTTGGTTTTGCATATCCACCATGATATTATTCCAACACCTGGTATAGATTTATCTACATTGTCCTGATGGTATGGATACAAGAGTAGGTGGAGGATTACTAGGAGATGCTTCCTCTAAGATTTCATTTTTAGGGGATCCTAAACTTCCTGATGGTGAAGATGGTGGTTTTATTTCAACTACTTCAAGAAGTTAAAATGCAGGTAATTCACCGCCTTGGTGTGAGTATCACCTACCTATGACTGGTAAGGGGCTAGACTTGATGAATCTTCTTTTCTTGTCCCTTGACCTATTCATTCATGTTTGTTTTCTAAATATTTTAAAATGTATTTTTAGTCTTTGCAATTGTTCTCATGCAAGTTATTATTTTTAATATTTTCACTTTAAATTTTACAACTTCATAATAACAGTTGGTTTGACTGTTTGACCTACTATTTTTTTTTCCCTAACAACAATGCCAAAAATAATGAGTCTCATTATTGTCATCATTTAATTTTTAATAATTGTCAAATCCAGGGCAATGTCCAAGGTTATCTATGATAGAAGGTTTTAGCAAGTCATAGTTTAGGCAACTAGTTCACAAGATTTATTTGATGAAACATATGTTTTCTTAACCTTTTTAATGTTACACTAAACCTAATTTAACTTACATAATTGGAATTACAAAATTTAATATTTAAATTACAGTTGTAGAAATTGACAAATTACAAAATTGAAATTGTTGAAACAAAAATTATTTTACACTTGCTAAATTGAAATAACATCAAAAAAGATGCTAAATTAAAACCAACCAAGTTAACAATTGCTAAATTTGAAGTTGCTGAAATTAAATTGCTAAAATAGGAAAATTTTCTAAAAACTATCAAAATTGTTGAAAACTGTTAAAAAGTTGTTGAAGATGAAATTACAAGAAATATAAATAATAAATTCACATAAAAATTATTGTTCAGCTAGTTGCACATTCACTCTCACACATCACACTTAAAACACATGGAAAAATATGCTAAAAATAGAGAAAACTACAGTTACAATATTTTAGCAAGAAATGGGACAAAAACTGCTAAAAACAGAAAACTAACAAAAAACATAAAAAAATTGCTCCTTACTTTAGTCCTAAGAGTGGGTCCTTGCTCCCTGGTCTAGAATAAGGTAATTTATACTCGAAGAATTAAAAACTAATCATTCATAAACTCACAAATTCATAAAGGTGAAGAAGAACTGCACTTTTATTCAAATATTCAAAACACAATGGTTACAATATTTTTCTGACTATGACTTATTGACTTCTATCAAGACTCTCTTTGGACTTAGCTCAAAAAATGAGGGATATTACTATATATACTACTTTACTACATGATTTTTTGTGATCACTAAATGAATCTTCCTTGTTGGCTATTTTTGATTTACCTACTTTATTGCAGGAGACCTAGTCTATATTGAGACACCAATCTGCTGTAGTATCTGATCCACATCCTCCAACTGGTAGAAAAGGGTCAAAATAGTATATGATTGTTTTTAACACCTATATTTAACTTATTATTCCTTTCTCCGTCTAAAATAGATGCATTTTTTCATTTTCTATCAAAATAGTTCAACTCTGCCCTTCATTCCAAAGTTGATTCGAAATATAAGGTAGATCAATAGGATTGTGATGTTGCCACTAATTTCGTTTGAGTGGAAGCATGTAAAAATGTGTAAATGATTTTTTATTACATTTTCATACATATTATAACCATATACATGTTCCTCCCTTGATCTGGTATGCGGCCTCGTTAATAGTTGCACAAAACTAGTTTTACATGTTGTTTCTAGTTGTTCCTACAATTTTACCTTTGTGCCTTGTTTATTTCATTTGGACTGCATGGAAGTTCTTCTAGGTGGATAAGGAGTCTTCCTAATTCCACCTTAATAGTTTCCCATCATTATAATTTGCTATTTTTGATAAATTCTATGCCCCCCTTTATCATGATAGTTGGTTGGGATTTATATGAGGTTGTTGTAGTTGGAATATCTTGTTTTTTAGCAAAATGGTGGATCTAGAACCAAATAATCTTACCAATTTGTATTTAGAGAATAAAAAAAATCAAATTATTTTATGCAATTGTAAATCTCAACACACTTTATTGGCTACCAAATTCATTATATACTTTTCACTAACAAATCATGCAAAACATAGTAAAAGATGTTGAAAAATAGTCAAAATAGGGTACAATGCTCTTATACATTATATCATGCAAATGCTTAACAAATAATGCATTTAATAACATAATTGGAATAAAATAATATCATATTTGATTTGAAGATAGTATTTAGATGTTCAAAAAATGACAAAAATGAGATATTTTTGGACCTCATCATTCCCTCCAACTTGACTTGATGCATGCCCTCATGCATTTTTGTGGGCCACAAATGCACTGAGGACACTGTAGACACCAAAACAGCACCAATCCGATTATGTGACTGCAAACACCGATCGCTTTGACAAACACAGCCCCCAGGGCAGCCCTCAGAGGTCAAACGGTGGTCTTAACCACTTTCATAGCAATTTTGTGAGGTCAAGAAGCAATTTGGCACACTTAGACACTTTGCCTAGTAATCGTCTCACCCGGGGACGATTGCTAACTTGAAATCGTCTCACCCGGGGACGATTTCTGAAATCGTCTCCGATGAGGACGATTTCCAAGTTTAACAGGCAAAAAGACAAATGAGGCCAAGTGGCAGCCCGGAACGGTCGGTTGATGACTCCTGCCTCGCACGCGTGTGTGAGTGGACAAATAGGCCGTTTGAGGACTGTCACAAGGGCGATTATGAAAGCCCAAGTCAATGGAGGACTCCCCTCCCTCATGGGAAGACAAGACTGCCACATGGCGCCTATGACCAACACATGGCATTTGTGCTTCCCTCCCAAAAGAGACCCCTTGGGTCTATAAAAGGTGGGACTTTTCTCACCCAAGATATACAGGTTGAAGGAGTTTTCAAGCAACGAAGTGCTTGCCGAGTTGAAGACCCACTTGCATCCCTTTTGGTTCACCTTCCCACATCCACCAATCTCTTTTGCAAGGGAGGTTGTTGGGTGGCTTTTGGAAGCTTGAATCGGACCCAAATCCAACACATGGACACTTGAACCAACCAATTCGCCGACCCCCCTAATCCTAAGAGGTTTTGGGCCCATCCCTAGTGGATTGGCGCCGGAATCAAGTGCCAACGGTGGGAGGCCCACTTGGGCACCCCGCACTTTTCTTAAGTTTTATTTTAGAAGCATTCTAGTTTATTTTCTCATGTTGCATATTGTGTTTTATGTTTGGTGAATTCATAGCTGCAATTTCGTAACCTTTGGTCGATTCTAGTATGTTTTGTGTCGCTTTGTTGTTTCACTGACTTGCAGGAGGCGATATCAAATTCCCGAGGGTAGAGGCCAAATTGGGAGAATCCGACCATCTGGGTCGTCCCAAAATGGCCCCAATTACATAACCCCCTATCTGCAGGTGTTTTGGAGACCTCGGGAGTCGACATTGGAGCGTGTCAGTTCGGTTTCCCCAACACAGAAGAAATCATCCCACCCGGGGACGATTTACGATCAAAATCGTCCTACCCGGGGACGATTTCCGAGTTGAAAGAGATTGGCCGGTGTCTCGGTGGCAATGGCCTTTGGTAACATTTTCTGTCTTTTGGCAAGTTTTCAGGATGTTTAGAATCATTTTGTTCACTAGTTTTAGATAAATGTTTGCATGCATCTTTTGATGATTTTAGAAGAACGAACACTTTTCACTTGCGGCGGGTGCTACTGACATCTTGGTTGTTTCTTTGTTCGCGGGAGAAGCGGCGGAGGTGAAGAACTCATCGACATCGGCGGCGGCATCATCTTGGCCCGCCCATTGCAATCGTGGGCACGCGGAAAGAGGAACATTGAGTGATTGTAATCGAATTCTTTTAACGCTCCTAGCCCCTGAAAAGGGAGGAGACGTCATTGTAAGAGAGATCAAGGGATATTAATGAAAGGGCTGTGTTTTCTCCATTTGCTTGTGTCTCTTCCAATGCGTTTCTTTTCCATTTCATGCACTTTACGTTTCTAGGACTTAAGCGCATTTGGTTTTGGTTGCATTGCAATTAGTGTTTCCTTTGCCCGGAATCTCGTGCTTTCAGTGGCGATCACGGTGGGACTGTTCCCTATTTTTAAGATCACAGAAAACTAATCGGGTTTTTGTGTTTTGTGTTTTACAGGTACATTTTTTTTTGTAGACTGTTAATCGTCTCTGACTGTTACGATTACTTTATTGGAAATCGTCTCACCCTGAGACGATTTTAAAATCGTCTCTGCCAGGGACGATTTCTGTTCTGTAAATCGTCTCACCAGGGGACGATTTTACGTCTGTAGATTTTCAGAGCAGAAATTCAGAGGCAAGCTGGAGCAAGCCAGAGAAGAGGTAGGGATTTTATCATCTCTGTTAAATTTTCTATTTCTGTTTTCTGTTTCTTTGACTGTTTTCATTTTATCCTGCATACTTAGGGAAAATCATTCATGCTTGTTTCATTTTCGCTAAATAAAATGAACCTCACACACTCCACGTAACAATTTTAAACCAAGGAGCTGGTCGTAAGACCCCAGCCCTTTATCAAGACCATTGGTGGATTTCATCACCACCTTGGCTTGATTTGCATCCATTTCCCGATTGTCAACTGTTGTTAGGCGTAAATCCTCGACGAAGACAGGACCGAGTGTCGCTGGGGTGATTCCCATGCGCGCGAGGATAAGTTTTCTATGGTAGGTGCCATTAACGGGACAATCCCCCTTCCGTACCGCCTACGTACCACGTACCTTCTGCTCTCACGTACCTATAGTCTCCCTCTCGTAAGGGCGGGTATATAGAGAGGTTGGTATATCGGCTCTGGTTGGTATATTGAAGGGGCTACCATTTTGGGAGTTATATGAGCCGTCATAATGCATTTAAACGATCTTCAAAACCTACAAAAACAAAACAAAACACCAAAATGCACTAAACCAGTTTAGGGCACACCAATAATCCTTAAAAGAGATAATCACGGTTTTGTGAATGTGTGTGCTTAATTCTGCTTAGTGTAGACAAAAAAAAAATCATCATAAACGAGATAAAAACTTATTTAGATAGCATAGAAGCACCGCAATGGTGTACACCCGCAATCAAGCCCAATCAAGGGCAGAAGCTCCGAAAGGTACACAAGAAGCAGGCACAAGTCGCCTTCGCTTCAGTCCTGAGGATTTGGTCATACCGCCTTATAGGTCTAACCTACAAAAGAATCCAATTCAGAATCCTCGGTGGGGTATTCCTATTCAAAGCGGCCCCTTTCGGGAAGATGCCTTACATGTAGACCTTGACATAAATAGAGAATCACCTCTTGAATTTAGGCATGAGTGGCCACTGCGTGATGAAGCGTTAAACGAGGCACACCGTCCATTTGGAGGGGCAACGTGGATATGGCGTCCCTTCTTTACCTATCATCAGAAGAGAGAGACCAAATCCGGAGCGCAGGGCTCCTTACATAGGGCGACCTAACTCCGCCCACCCCCTTCACACCCGTGAAAGGGAGTACGAGGAAAGCCATCGCATTCCTCGAGGGCAACAAACAACGCGGGAACCTTGCATTTCCGCACCGGCGGGATATCATGATCACCCCTTGAGGCCAGAACCTCGAGCACATACCGCTTACCTCGACAGAAGGAAGCGACCCATTGAAACCTTAGATCAGCAAACTCGAGGTAAACACATAGGAGAAACATTCGAACCTCTTGAGAAAAATAGGGTAGACCAAATTGACCCAGCTATCGCCAGATATACCACCCGTCAAGCCCAAACCATGCGGCTTAAACCAAGTTATCAGGAAATAGAGTACCGACACCGCTTGGATAGAGAACGCATGCAACGCGAAGCGGATGAGTTACGCTATGAAATACATGAGAGGGGGCCAACCCCTCGCATCCAAAGAGCTGAACAGTATGAGAGGCGTAATCCGTTGGTGCAGGACAGGTCTCCACGACCTCGTCAAGCTCTGCCTCCAAGACCTCATAGATTCGAGAGGGAGGCAACTCCCCGAAACAATGATGGGTACCTTCTGCAAGAGCTTGATCGGGGTCATAGGTTTCGCCCGAGAGACTCCTCAAGAATTTTACGAGGAGTATGAACCGAGAAGAGGAATATGTTGAAACTCCCCATCAAGGCAGGAGGGATGCCATTCGGCCACCCCTCCATAGGCCTCCAGTTTACCGTAACTTGCAACAAGAGCGAACAAGAGAGGAAGAAATAAAATCTTCCGATGCATACCAAGCGCTATTGGAGCGTTTGGAGTCTATGGAGACAAAAGCTGTTGGGCATCAAAAACCCACATTACGTCTACTCCGCAGTAATCCGGTGCATCCCTCAGTGCCTACACCTCTTTACCCCGAACACTTCAAGTTGCCTCAATTGGCAGTTTTTAAAGGTGAAGAGGACGCACAGGAACACGTTACACGATTTCTAAGCCAATGCTTCGGCATCCAAGATAATGACGCATTGTTGCTTAGAACATTCATAACCACATTCGTAGGCCCTACCTCGGATTGGTTCACACAACTGCCCAAACAAGGCATAAGCAATTTAGATCAATTAGTAGACGCGTTTCTTGAACGCTTTGCCTTCAACACAAGGAAGAAGGCATCACTAAGTGATTTAGCGAGCCTCAAGCAATTTGAAGAGGAAACAATGGCAGCGTACGGGAATCGATGGAGAGCTTTGCTTTCTAGGTTACCCTACCGTCCTCCTATGTCTGATCTCATCGAGATGTTCGCAAAAAGTTTCTTAAAATCAATCTCTGGTCTATTGTTGCTTGCGACAATACGACAGCTTAGAAGAAGCTTTGGCGCAAGCCAGAGTCATAGAAGAGATTAAGATAGGCGAAGGCGCAATTGCCAAGCCTAAGAAGAAAGAGTGGAATAAAACCACTAAAACTGGGACAACGCAACCACAACACGCTGCAGTCAACCAAGTTGCGATAAATGTTCCCGCGCCTGTGCAAGAAACGCAGCCTCAAAAGGCTAACTACCAGGCAGTGCCTCCTGCTTATGAAAGAGATAATAGAAGACAGGAGCGAGAATTACCCGCGTCGCCCTAGGCAAAATTTCACCCCATATGCGGAGTCTAGGGACTCCTTATTTGACCGCTTGTCGGCGGCAAATTTAGTCACTCTGTCGGAAATCCAAATTATAGACCCTAACATTCCCAAGCCTAGGGAGTACGAGAGAGGAATTGTATTGTAGATTCCATAGGCGCGAGAGGACATGACTTGAATGGGTGCTTGGAAATTCAAAGACCTAGTCCGAGGATTTGATCGACAACGAGAACATTGGTTGTGGACAACCCCATCGCACCAAACAACCAACAAATGGGGGTATTCAAGGACCCCTTGCCAGCCCACGAGGCACCAGACAAAACCACTCCAGATTAACGAGGTGCGACAAGATCTTCCCACACAGGGATTTGTGGGAATGATTAGCATAGTAACAAGGAACAGAAGGTACCCGACAGCTGCCCCTGAGGTAGCTACGAGGGAAGTTCCGACAACATCGCATCCTCAACAACGCCCAACGCAGTTACCTCCGCCTAGACCTGAGGTCACGATACGAACCAAACTCACGCAAGTTTGCGGACCACGTCGGCTAGGTCTGTCCATCTACGAGCTTATTCAACAATCGGCTCCCCATAGAGAAGCTCTTATGGACATTTTAAAAGCCATTGAATTACAACCCCACGAGGCAAATTCTTTCAACGCCTTCGTGGGACATGTGAAACAATGTACGGAGCCGGTCATCACATTCGAGAGAAGATGAGGTCAAAACGATATCAAATGACATGGCAGATCCACCCCTGCACGTTATCGCGTGGGTCAACGGGATTCCGTACAAGAGAGTGCTTGATAGATACTGGCTCGTCCAGTAACATCATAACCACTGTAGCCTTAAAGCATTTGAAGCTTCCAGCCTCTCACATCACAGCCTCCACGTACACACTACGAGCTTTTAATGATGCAATATGCTCGACGGTCGGCACAGTCGTTACGCCGATCCGGGTAGGACAAAAGTCAATACCTACAACTGTGCCATGTCTCTGGAAGGTGAAATGGCTTATAATATATTGCTAGGGCGGCCTTGGATCAGGGACATGAAGTGTGTCCCTCCGATCGCCCACCGGTGCTTAAAGTATGCTTATGAAGGGGAAATACATGTAGTCCCAATGGACTTAGAGCCCTTCAAGTATTGCAATGCGGTACAATTCATACCTCAATCGACCCTCCCTTCAACGCATTTGGATTTCCAATTAAATCCATCTAAACGAGGTCCAATACCGCGAGGCACCAGCGGTGGCCAACAAGGCAAAATCCCGACCGGGTGAGACTTCATCACTGCTCCTTCATCATCAACGCCACCTATCATGGCCCAACAGAAGGACAAGGGAAAACAAATCATGGAAGAGGTTAAGCCTCTAGAAGAAAGGTTGCCCACAATCTCAACGATATCAACAGAGGAAACACCCAACACAACAGAAACCAAGACTCCTGAACAACCAAACATGGAATGGACTCAGGAAGGACTACCGTTTCCTCCCACCCAATCATCAACAATCACTGTTGAAATGGCCAGTACGGGCCTGGGGGAGTACTTAGTGCAAAACATTGTGGCAACCCCCACATTGGAGTCAGTACAGGACATGGGAAGACCTCGCCTTCCCATAGGGACAATTGTTCCTCTAGGCTACCCACCGAACCAGACAAATTTTGTGTATGGGGGCCTTGATCATGGTCTTGAACCATGCCAACAAAAGGAAGCAGACGAAGAACCTTTTGTTGAAAACATCAATTATCTGTCAAACCCAGAATTTGCCCTAAAATATCTAGGCCAATGCAATTGGCATGGATACGGAGCTAGGCGAGATATGAGCAAGGGATGCGGATCCTTTGCCAACCAAGATATCGAGATGCCATATGACAAGTCGGGGGTAGGGTTCAACCATCCCCTGCCATTAGACATCTTGGTTGAAAATATGCAAGGCCTAGAAATAGGCAACAAGGGGGGATTGGCACAAGACCCTTATGCCAATCCAAATACAGAATACACATTGGGAGACTACCTCCCATGGTCAACAAACACCCCTAGAAACAGCAATAATCCCTCTCCTTTGCTAGAGAGAGGTGAAAGTTCGGATAGTAATCCTCAAAGAGAACATCAATGGCTGTCGGACATCTTTCTAAAGTTGTTCCCCTTAGAGGTTCCGGATGAAACAATACAGTGCCAAGAGAATCAGGTCCCTCCACCAAGAGTAGAACAACCGCAATGGGACCAGATTAATTCATTGGAACAAGAAGAGTCCTCAACGTCGCAAGCAACGAGATCTTTGAAGAGGATGAACAATTTTGGATCTATGAAAGCGATTCGAGAAGATGAGGCGAAAATGGACTATCTCGGACATGCGCGACGACATCACCGCGCTCTAACTCATGAAGATCTAATGGGACGAGATGGGCATACTGTTAGGGCATGAATGGCATGTAGACCCGGCGAGGTGGGACCAAGTGTTGGATCCATGGCTCCAAATTCAAGATGAGCATCGTCCACCTCGAGATCCCATCATGACAGCAGTGCCGAGGGAAGACCCCGCCCTCCTTTTCGCAAAATTTGCACCTAGGGAGGATCCATTCGTGCCCGTTCTCGTAGAGCCAGATCCAGAGTATAGGGAGCATCTAGAAGAATCAAGTCATCACACCCGCGGTTACGGAGACCAAATTCATTCCATCCACATGATCTCCATTGATTTGACCGCACCCATCCGCAATCCGACCGATCCATCATGGTCATTGCATCTAGACATGGATGCCATCGACTGGGATCGCGTCAATTCACCATTGTCACCATCTGAGTGCTGGCCTTTCGGTGAAATGCTTCATTTTACCCCAAGGACAACTCGGGATATTTTTCAAGCTGAAGAGGGACCCGAGGTTCCAAACGTAGATCTTAACTCAGGTGATGATATCCATTTAATCCCAACTCCACATCAGTTGGAGGACGGATCCCACATGTCAGTCGAGGAGACGACTGACGTAGACATCGGCACAGATCCAATGAATCCACGGATTCTCAAGCTCAGGGGTAAGCCTTTCCCCCAAAGAGCAAGCCGATTACATTGCCCTTCTCAAAGAAAAGAAGGAGGTTTTTGCATGGTCATACAAGGATATGCCAGGACTAGACCTGCAGCTAGTCATGCACAATTTAACGCTTGATCCGACAATCAAGCACTGTAAAGCAAAAACTAAGAAAGATGCACCCAATAGTGGCCTTGATGGTCAAAGACGAATTGCAAAAGTTGTTGGATGCACAATTTGTCATCTGCGTGGATTATCCGCCATGGTTGTCCAACATGGTTCCCGTCAAGAAGCCCGACGGGAGGATTCGCATATGCACCGACTTTCGAGACCTAAACAAAGCGAGTCCTAAGGATGATTTTCCCTTGCCAAGCATCGACGCATTGGTAGACGCTACGGCGAGGTCACGAAATGCTCTCCCTAATGGACGGTTTCTCGGGATACAATCAAATTCGTATCAATCCTGAAGACCAACTCAAAACGGCATTCACAACGCCTTGGGGGACATTTTGCTATAAGGTCATGCCTTTTGGCCTTAAAAACGTTGGCGCTACATACCAACGTGCTATGACGTATATCTTCCACGATTACATGCACAAAACTTTGGAAGATTACATGGATGATTTGTTAGCCAAGTCTCTCTTGCGCTCAGATCATCTCGGTGACTTAAGCAAGATTCTCGATCGCCTCATAGAGCATAAGGTCAGACTGAATCCCAAGAAGTGCGTGTTCGGCGTCACATCCGGAAAACTCTTGGGTTTTATAGTCTCAAAAAGAGGCATCGAAGTGGACCCAAACAAAGTCAAGGCAATCCTTGAAATGGCTCCCCCAACCACTATCAAGCAGCTCGAAGTACGCAAGGAAAGGTCACGTCGATTAAACGCTTCATAGCGCAATTATCCGACAAATGCCGACCAATGAACAAATTATTGCACAAGGGGGTCACATTTCATTGGGATGACGAGTGCCGATCGACCTTTGACGAAATCAAACAATACTTGGCTTCGCCGCCGGTATTGGCACCACCTAGACCGGGAGTGCCGTTCTACTTATACATCTCGGCCTGCGAGGTGGCATGGGAGCCATGCTAGCCCAGAAGAATGAACTCCACAAAGAACAGGCTACTTACTATCTTAGCCGCACCCTGGTCAGTTACGAACTTAACTATGCATACGTTGAGAAACTACGCTTGGCAGTGGTGTTTGCTACCAAGAGGCTACGCCACTACATGCTGAGCAACACTACGTATGTTGTGTCTAAGGAGAATCCATTGCGATACATGATGAGTCGTACTTATCATAGTAGTCGCACGGCGAAATGGATCATGTTGTTGACGGAATTTGACATTGAGTTTATTGGGCAAAAATCTATAAAAGGACAAGTCATAGCCGATCAACTAGCAGAGGCTCCTCTTGAAGACGATCAGCCTCTGGTCATAGAACTACCCGATGATGGGGTCTTCCATGTCTCAGAATCGCCGGATTCTGATGAGCCTGAGTCTCAGGCCGACATAACCTTATTTTTTGATGGTTCTAAATGCGAGCAAGGTGGTGGCGCGGGAATTGTATTCTTCACACCGCAGGGCGCTCCAATGCCCCTGTCATTTAAATTAAACTTCCAGTGCACCAACAATAATGCAGAATATGAAGCCTTGCTCCTAGGTCTTCAAACAACAATCGCCATGAACATCAAAAGATTGAACATCTTTGGTGATTCGACTGTTAATCGTCAATCAAGTCAAAGGGGTATATCAATGCAAATGCCCAGTTCTGAAGGCCTATAAAGCCCTCGTGGACAAATTCCTGGCAAAACTTGAGTGGTATGACATCGAGGCACTCCCTCGATCATCGAATCATTTTGCGGACACAATGGCCTCCTTGGGGTCACTAATCCCGCAAGACCTTTCGGGTGATATGACAACCATTCAGGTCAAAACCTTATCGCAACCCGCGATGGAGCGTGCAAGCTCAGACTTGACGCCAGGAGTCCACATGATCCAGATCGAACCATCTTCGGATAAGTTCTTTCGAATCCGAGATCGTTTGAAACGTGCCAAGCTGGGGTCCTTGTTTTCCCCCACTCCCATTAATAGCAACACAACGCTATTCTTACAAGTTCTATCCCAATCAGCATTTGTTAGGGAAGAACTTCAAAAGGGATTGGCTGTTCATACTGTCGAGGTTTCTGATCAACAGGACTGGTATTTACCCATAAGAGACTACCTCAAGTTAGGTAATCTTCCCTTTGGATTGACGCACGCCGCAAAACGAACATTCAAGCAGAAAGCGGCAAAATATGTCTTGATAGGAGACATTTTGTATCGTCGAAGCTATGACGGAATTCTTCTTCGTTGTTTGGACCAGCAAGAGTCCACTTGGGCAGTCGCCCAAGCGCATGACGGTACATGTGGCGGCCACTTTAGTGGTATGGCCATTGCAAAGCGCATTCTTCGCATGGGCTATTATTGGCCATCTTTAGAGCGAGATTGCTGCGCGTATGTCAAGAGGTGCGTGAAATGTCAACATCATGCCAATTTAATGCACGCACCTTCCCAGGCCCTACAGACAGTCCAGTCTGCTTGGCCATTTTCGTAGTGGGGCCTCGATCTAATCGGAAAGATCTCCCCTGCATCGTCGGGCCGTCACACGTTTATCATAACGGCCACAGAATATTTTACCAAATGGGTGGAAGCAATTCCGTTAACCTCAACGAAAGGACCCCGCATTGCGGAGTTCATCTTGCATCACATCATATGTCGTTTTGGTATTCCATCCAAAATAATCTCGGATAATGGGCCATCATTCAAGAACAAAGACGTGCGTGCTTTAACCACAAAGTACAAAATTCAGCACAGCTTTTCAACACCCTATTATCCGCAAGCAAATGGGCAAGCGGAGGCGTCAAACAAAACACTAGTCGCCATCCTTAAAAAGACCGTCGCAGACAGTCATAAGGATTGGCACATACAAATCCCACTTGCCCTTTGGGCTTATCGCACTAGCATTCGGACGCCCATGGGGGCAACTCCGTTTTCACTAGTGTATGGCTCAGAGGCAGTAATGCCTCTCGAGTTGGAAATTCCTTCCCTGCGCATATCAATGCAGGAGTTCATCGATGATAACACTACGTGGCAAGCCCGATTGGACCAACTTACGTTGCTTGACGAACGACGCGTTAATGCTCTCGAGCACTTACGTATCTATCAAGAGCGGCTTAAGAAAGCTTACAACATGAAAGTTCACCTAAGAGACTTTCGGGTTGGTGATTTGGTTCTGAAGGAAAACCAACAAAACTCTAATTTGCCGTCCCATATGAGGGACAAATTCGTGGCAAATTGGTTAGGTCCTTATGTCATTGATAGCAAAATAGGACCCGGGACGTACGGGCTAGCTTCTCTTGACGGTATCAAGGAAACAGAACCCTTGAATATCAGTCATTTGCGACCATTTCATATCTAAGAAAGCCATATCCAAAAAAAAAAAAAAAAAAAGCTCCAAGGATTATCGCAATCTCTTGGTCACCCAAAAAGCTCCAAGGATTATCGCAATCTCTTGGTCACCCAAAAGGCTCCAAGGATTATCGCAATCTCTTGGTCAATCCAAAAAGCTCCAAGGATTATCGCAATCTCTTGGTCAATCAAAAAGCTCCAAGGATTATCGCAATCTCTTGGTCAATCCAAAAAGCTCCAAGGATTATCGCAATCTCTTGGTCAACCAAAAAGCTCCAAGGATTATCGCAATCTCTTGGTCACCCCAAAAGCTCCAAGGATTATCGCAATCACTTGGTCAAACCCAAAAAGCTCCAACGATTATCGCAATCGCTTGGTCAAAAAAAAAAAAAAAAAAACAAAACAACAAAAATCATCAAAAACAACAAAGATTTGCATCTCAATTCTAGGCATACTCAAATTCATCATAAAATTCATATTCTCGCACCTCATCTTCAACTTCACCAAAAACAATCCATCAAAATTACAAAAATACATAGCTGCATTAAGCATTGCATCCATACATTGCATATTTGTAGTCATACGGGTCAAAGGCACCATAGGCTGCAATAGCTCTGATAGTCCATCTTGTTCCGCATTGTCTCATGTTACAAAAACAACAAAAACACCATGCATAACTTTTACCACACTACAGTCAGTGGTCTAGGAATGTACCAAGAGTTTCGGTGATTCAGTCATCATTTTCCTCTTTAGCCATGTAGTGTATCAAGTCGAGACAGATTTTACGAAGGTAGAGTCATACTTGAAATACACCTTGTTACGTAACATCCCAACACAAATCAAAACACTAAAAATTCCCAAGTTATGTGAACGAAAGATGAAACCTGCACAATAATCTAGGTCACCACAAGCGAAACGGTTATCTTGCTCATCCCCCTGTGCGAATGACCCCTAGAATGCTGAGAGTTGGCAAAAGGACAAGCATCCTCCCTACCCAATTCCCTAAGAATCCCTAAAGTTCTCAATAGTTGCAAAACACAAAAAAGTTGCAAAATGTCAAAACTCCAAATTTGACAAACTACAGTGCACACATCAAAAGGCACAAACAACAGTGATTTTCGTCACTCCATAACCCCAATCCCTTGCTCGAAAGAAAAACAAATCAAAATAAACAGTGATCTCATCACTACAATGAGCAAGTATCCCAATACAATTGAAGAAAAGAAGGGAGTTGACCTTGAATCCCTGGAACTCTCAGCATTCTATAGGTCATAAGGCAAGCTTTAGTACCAATTTGGTTGATAGCCTATCGGTAACAGAAGTAAACCTCCCGCATGATGATATATCTGTCACATTAACTTGCGTACAGATCAATGTTTGCATGTGGATGAGCTAGCTTATGGCATCCTGGATTACACCGTAGATTAATCTTAGTACATACAACAAAGGAATTCGTGGAGCTAATTAGGTGATCCTCAGTACAGGTTCGGTTGAAAGCCCATCTGGCACTGGCGGTATCCTAACAAATACCACTAAATGAACTCAATTGCACACACAGGGATGTGAAAAATAACTGGGTCAAAAACAAGTCCGATTCATACCTTGGTCAAAAAGTCTTGTAAGATAAAGTACAGTCATGGATGGTGAGTTAAAACTGACTGAATCTCAGAAAACCTTACATTCATTCCAAAACCATCTGCGCTACTTATCATCCTTATGATACCATCAGAAAATACAAAAACAAAAAAACCATGTAAATAAAGAGCTTCTTAAACAGCCTACAGTGCAATCACCACAAATATCATTCATCCATTTCACCTCGCATATCACATAGACATCAAAAACATTTGCATTCATCATAACATCTGCATTCATCAAAATGAATAAACATGCATAACAAAAATCACATCATCACATGTACAAAACCACAATAAAATCGATATATATATATATATATATATATATCGTCAAAAATATGCCCGTAGGCTACAAAACCGGTCCTCAGACCCCGCAATCATATCCAAAAACCCAACCTAAGGCGTCGACCACCATGATCACGTAGGATCGGTGCGACGGGAACTACCCCCCGTGGTGTGGGTCCTACGGGACCCTGCAGGGGGGCTACTACTAGCCCCCGCATCATGCCTGCTACCACCCCCCTCATCTAACCGCCTGCGACGAGATGATGCTGACTGCTCAGTCAGACTATCCCTTGTCCGCCGTGAAGATCCACCGACCGAAGGCTCAGGTAGCCGCCCACCAAGGCGGATGACCTCCCTCTCCAAGTCTATCCGATACAGACACCACTCTGCCTCTCGTCGATGATAGATAGACAATGCATCATCGCGCTGTGCCAAAACTCTATCCCGCTCTACCAACTGAGCCCGTAGAAGATCCCTCTCCCACCTCGCATACCCAAACTCTATATCCCACATCCACAGCAGCTCTGTCAGTCGCGCAATCTCAATGCCTACATCCGACCCCACCTCCTCTGTATCTGCCAGACGCATAGGACTCCGGGGACGTAGCCCGCTCGGCTCCCACCGCTCCTCCACATCCTGCATGGTCGGCTGCTCCGGAACACCCAAGTCCACATCCTCATCTCCCACATCCACCATGTCCGCATCATCCAACGGACCCCCAATCACCCCCTGCTGCCTCAGCATCCTCCACTGCCGCCTCCGCGCCTCCCAGTGGCCCCTCTCCTCTCCAACGCCGCAGTACCCACCACGAGTCATACTCAGTGGTAGTCCCGATGTCATCCACATCCGGGACCTCAATCACCGCATCCGACTCCTCGCCCAATGGCGCGGTGACCGGTGGCTCTAGATCCCTCTCATCTCCCCACGTCGATAGACCACGGGCTCACCAGCAACCCTGCGCACCCCAAGCGTCGTGTAACCGGTGGGAAAGAACTCATGCTCCGTCCCCTGCCCAACCCGCTCGCGTACCCTCGGAGCCACTCTCCGGCCTTCGGCCGGCGGCGTCCCGTAAGGATGCCAAATCGCAAGAAAAAAATGACACAAATGAGCCCAAATCCAAGTTTTGGGCCTTAAATAAGCCTACCAATCGGAATCATCCTTGGCTGGGACGAGCACTCTGGTCAGCGCTCATCCCACCCAGGGACGATTTCTACAATTGGAAATCGTCCCACCCAGGGACGATTTCTGCAAAAAGTCAAAACATCAAAAAATCAACAAAAATGCACTAAAAACAACAAATAAAGTTGCCTAATAGAATGTTGTTACACTCGCAATCCAAGGCAATCAAAATAGACGTTGGGGTCATATATTGTCGCTATCTCACTCCCCAAGAAGGCTACCATAGCCGGACCGCTCCACGGGAAGAAGATTACAACAATTTTATCCCCACATGCGTCACACAAAACAACAAAAACAATAAAAAAATTCAACAAAAACAGACAAAAAAAAAAACATTGCCGGACACAAGTGCTCTTCCACTTAACCTCCGGGCAAAGAAAATCGATGTCGAGGTCCAAATTATCGCTCTCCTACTTCCCCAAGAAGGCTACAATAGCCGGACCGCTCCACGGGAAGTTAGATTTTCGATGATTTCACCTCATTACGGCATCACCAAAAGGGTTAACACCCACCAAAAATAGGTCCAAATGTTGGAAAAATTGCACACGCTTAACGGTAAACCCTCTAAAGGCACCCTTGCACAAGTCATCTTGGGTCAAGCGACTCGTCGCTTCTCTCACGAAGGTCATTCCCTCATCGATTCGTCGCTTGAGGGGGTAGTCACACTTAGTCACCAACCAACAATCACACACCCAATTAAGGAAAACGACATGCATTCAAAGAATCATTGACAAAGACAATCACGCTCCTGCTTGGGGCAGTAAACAAGCAACAATCAAATCAATCAAACACTTGGCATTTCGTGAATCATGAACACAAGGTTCCCCCTGAGGATAAAAACGCCCTTTGCCTGTTCATGACTGATCAATGTCTAAGTTCAAGTCACACCTCACCAAAATAGGTTAATACTTGAAATCAAATTCCTTAGCTCGTCAGAAGCAAGGATTCAAGAATGCATGCCCTTTCCATACTTGGGGCATCAAAAGTTGGTTAGGTTACCAAGAAACCCTAATCATTAGTGCTTTGGTTATCTATTTTTGCTCAGACCTTGCGTCACCCGTAGCGCTTCCCAAAAAGGGGCATCTGTAGACACCAAAACAGCACCAATCCGATTATGTGACTGCAAACACTGATCGCTTTGACAAACACAGCCCCAGGGGCAGCCCTCGAGAGGTCAAACAGTGGTCTTAACCACTTTCATAGCAATTTTGTGAGGTCAAGAAGCAATTTGGCACACTTAGACACTTTGCCTAGTAATCGTCTCACCCAGGGACGATTGCTAACTTGAAATCGTCTCACCCAGGGACGATTTCTGAAATCGTCTCCGATAAGGACGATTTCCAAGTTTAACGGGCAAAAAGACAAATGAGGCCAAGTGGCAGCCCAGAACAGTCAGTTGATGACTCCTGCCTCGCACGCGTGTGTGAGTGGACAAATAGGCCGTTTGAGGACTGTCACAAGGGCAATTATGAAAGCCCAAGTCAATGGAGGACTCCCCTCCCTCATGGGAAGACAAGACTGCCACATGGCGCCTATGACCAACACATGGCATTTGTGCTTCCCTCCCAAAAGAGACCCCTTGGGTCTATAAAAGGTGAGACTTTTCTCACCCAAGATATACAGGTTGAAGGAGTTTTCAAGCAACGAAGTGTTGCCGAGTTGAAGACCCACTTGCATCCCTTTTGGTTCACCTTCCCACATCCACCAATCTCTTTTGCAAGGGAGGTTGTTGGGTGGCTTTTGGAAGCTTGAATCTGATCCAAATCCAACACATGGACACCCGAATCAACCAATTCGCCGACCCCCCAATCCTAAGAGGTTTTGGGCCCATCCCTAGTGGATTGGCGCCGGAATCAAGTGCCAACGGTGGGAGGCCCACTTGGGCATCCCCGCACTTTTCTTAAGTTTTATTTTAGAAGCATTCTAGTTTATTTTCTCATGCTGCATATTGTGTTTTCTGTTTGGTGAATTCATAGCTGCAATTTCGTAACCTTTGATCAGATTCTAGTATGTTTTGTGTCGTTTTGTAGTTTCACTGACTTGCAGGAGGCGATATCAAATTCCTGAGGGTAGAGGCCAAATTGGGAGAATCCGACCATCTGGGTCGTCCCAAAATGGCCCCAATTACATAACCCCCTGTCTGCAGGTGTTTTGGAGACCTCGGGAGTCGACATTGGAGCGTGTCAGTTCGGCTTCCCCAACACGAAGAAATCGTCCCACCCGGGGACGATTTACAGTCAAAATCGTCCTACCCAGGGATGATTTCCAGTTGAAAGTAGATTGGCCGATTGTCTCAGTGGCAATGGCCTGTTGGTAACATTTTCTGTCTTCTGGCAAGTTTTCAGGCTGTTTAGAATCATTTTGTTTACTGTTTTAGATAAATGTTTGCATGCATCTTTTGATGATTTTAGAAGAACAAACACTTTTCACTTGCAGCAGGTGCTACTGACATCTTGGTTGTTTCTTTGTTCGCAGGAGAAGCAGCGGAGGTGAAGAACTCATCGACATCAGCGGCGACATCATCTTGGCCCGCCCATTGCAATCGTGGGCACGCGGAAAGAGGAACATTGAGTGATTGTAATCGAATTCTTTTAACGCTCCTAGCCCCCGAAAAGGGAGGAGACGTCATTGTAACAGAGATCAAGGGATATTAATGAAAGGGCTGTGTTTTCTCCATTTGCTTGTGTCTCTTCCAATGCGTTTCTTTTCCATTTCATGCACTTTACGTTTCTAGGACTTAAGCGCATTTGATTTTGGTTGCATCGCAATTAGTGTTTCCTTTGCCCGAAATCTCGTGCTTTCAGGACCAACTCCTAGTACCATATTCCCAAAAATATTAGTTTTCTAGTATAGTATCATTTGCACTATTTGAGCTCCAATAACCATTTTTGAAACTCTTGATCAGGTTGTGGATCAAAATCAAATTAATATGGTACAAGAGTGATAATAGTTGGTGTTCTATGTATCAAGTCTATCCATTGATGTTTAAATATCAAAATTATCTACATTACTACCTCTACCCTCTTATGTGACCATAATAGGTTAGTAGGTGACATTGGCTCCCTTTTCTACAAGGAGATAGGCAATTCTCCCCATCTAACTTTACAAGATGACAAGACATTTACAAAATTTCCTATGTAAAACTGCTAAAAATAACCCATGCTATCCTTCATATTAAGTAAATAAGTGCATTTTATTTATGGATTGATCATCATGTTGAAATTTTGGCTTGTTAACACCCTATGATTTGGTTGGATATGCCTTAACAACAATCCAAGCTCCAACTTTATATCCTTATTCCTCCTTTTCTCCTAATCCCAATACAGTTTATTGTTCAAATTGGAGATAAAGCCTCAAAATTGTATGTCCCATATGTAAATAAGAGGTAAAAATTATGCATCCTCTAGCATGATATACTTGTGTAATAAAAACATAATAGATATTTCTGCTCTTCAAGGCTTTGTAAATATGCTTCTAGGAAATTAGGGGTAGTATTCAAATAAAATGTTAACCCTAAGCAAATATACATTACCTTCAATATGAAGAAGTGTTATCTGAGGATAAAGCTATAAATACTAGTAGGCCTTCTGCATTGTATCAATCCTTCTACAATCTGGCATAAATTTTACATTTTTTTGTTTCAAATCAACATTTTCTACAGCTTGTGTTTCATTCTATTTTTTGGGGGTTTTAGAGATGCAATGCATGATTATAAGGTTTGGCAACATGATATCCAATTTGAAATATCCCCATTATATTTTTCTCATGGAATCATCTCAAGTGTATGCAGTACCAGCGGAATTTTATGCTTAAAAAACAAGTCAACTTGAACTCATATTTCTACTATTTGATCATTAAAAATAAAACTACCAATGTTTTAATTTAGATCTACCTAAGGTGATGTAATTACTTATGGTGGGATGATCTGAACTTTAGGGACCTCACTCTCTGATGTGCCTTGCTCTTTTTTCTATTCTACAATATTTTTAGGATACTATGGCATAGTTTTTGGATGTTCTAGAACTGCTTCGAAATGAGACTGTGTTTTTGAAGGATGTTCTGGAGCTGACCCATGATGTTACATAATTGCTTTTGAAAGTGTTGAAATAGAATACTTTTCTAAATTTTACTACATATTTTGTTGTGGTCCTATATATAGGGTGTGTAATCCTTCCATAGCATCAATAATCTCTTCTTCATACCCTTCTTCAGGTGTTGTTTATTGTCCTGTATGTTATTGTGCTATTTCAACAGTAATAAAATAAAATTATTAAGTGCATTTTCTAGACTATCCTGCTTAGGTTTATGAGGTAGTTGTGGGGTATCAAATTTATTTCTTCTCTAGAATATACCCTACTAATTCAAGTAGAATTTCTGCCATATCCTTGCCAAAATCTAAATTTTTAGGTAGTGCCTTAAATGGTGCAAGTTTTCTTCTCAAATATTCTATTTCATGCAACAATTGGTTCATATATTCATATTTATCCTTAATTGTTGCTTCACATTTTTCAATCCATGTTTGCTAAGTTTTTATAATCACCCTAGCGACTTTTACAGGGTCATATCGCTCATAGTCTTCATATTATTCAAATTTTAAATAATAGGTAGGTAGATTCATGGCAGGTGGTGAACTGGGATCTCGAACCTCTTCAACCTCTATAAATTATTCCTATCCCTAATTAAAATATTATTGAAATAGAATTTCTTATTCCTAGGCTAGGGTTTCCTTATTCACCTCTTCCTCATCCTACTGGAGTATCAATTTTCCCCTTTTCTTGTGACTGGTTGATGTTATAGGTATGATTTCCTCAATTACAGTTGTACTATATTTTTTCTATCTTAGACTCCTTCTTAGAGGAGGGGGTGAAGGTGGTTGAGTTGGAATTTCAACCTCTATTTCTTCAACCTACTTCTCTATAACAGAGTGTCCCTGTAACCTGGTAGACCACCTCAATTGTTGTGTACCTATTGGTTCCTTAATCTGCATAGTGTTTTTAGATGTTTTTAATATAGAATTCACTAAAAATTAAAAGTCTATTTCATCATCCTCCAAGGAATATTATATTTTAATCAGTGACCCAATTATGTTAGGCTCTAACTATGCAAATGTTTGAGCAAAAAAAATTGTGACTTCTTCATAGAAATTCACTTTCTTTGTTTTATTCTGCTTTGCAGGTTTAAATTCAACCTTACCTTTTTTTGTGCTTTGTTCCTAGTAGTTGGTGGACTAGGAGGGGATGAGGGAGTTCCTTAAAATTTAGTGGTAACCCTCTCATCTACATTATTTTTAGGGATCTCCATCATGTTTTCTTCTTCATAAGAGGACTCTTCTTCTTTTACATCTTCCTCCTCTGCTTCTTATCTAGGTTCTTCTTCCTCATCTTCTTCTAGCCTGGGTCCGTCTTCTTACACAATCTGCTTATTCCAGGGGGCAAATAACCTATTGAAAATCTGAGGATTTCCCCTAAAATGATATCTACAAATAAGCTTTATGAGCCCATGGTGTCTATGGGATCCCTTACCCTATTGATACCTCTTGTTTATATTGTGCAATTTTTGATGCAAGTATAGAGGGATATTAATTTAAAATTTTGAGCATTGGTTACCATACCTCAAATGACTAAATAGTTTCATATGGTGCCCTGATAGTACAACATATTATCCCTCACAAGTCAAGAATTTAATTACCTAGACTGCAACTTCATCCCAGGGTTTTTGAATATTATTTCTCTTTACCCCTTTATAGATGTTACTGTTAATTTGCATAACAAGTTTTATATCCCCTGCTTAGAAGAATGTTTTAATAATTTTTGAGAGTGTATATCTAGTAGCTCTCATGATTTCTAGTCCTTGCAAAGACAATTCAATAATTCTACTTAATACCAAGAGGGTTACCTCAATTCTCATGTCATTAATGGTTTCCCTACTATTTCAAATATTGTGAGCGAACTCTACTACCAAACCTTCCAAATGGCCATCAAATTTCTCCATAAATACCATTAAAATTTCTTATTAAAAAATTCTTACCATTTTAGGATAATTTTTGAACTCCTCTAGGTTATCTGGTTCTTCTTTGTTTTTCTTCCCCATGTTACCTTCAACTATGTCAAGTTCTATTGTAGATTCCTTAGACACTAGTTTTTACACTCAACTAGTTTTTACCTAAGAAATCAACTCTATGACAAAATGTTTTTTTTCTCTTCAGAACGTTATCATAGTTCGATATAAAGTATCCTACAAATGTTGGTGATTATGGATCTCGAAGAATGAGCATCTTTGAAATACAGGGTTTGGCTTCGAAATGTGGTTTAAAACATACCCAAATTTTATGCAACTGTCGGACATGTGGCAAACACTATTTCCTTGGATGTTTGAAATTTGATTTCATGCACGAGTGAAGGATGGTGGGCTAGCAAATTTCCAGATTGTAATGCATGTGCATAAACTTCTAGCTGATGTGAAAGGTCATATTTTAAACACTTAGATCTTCTTTTGAAAACTATGGATGCCCATATTTCCTTGTTTTACATGATTACGCATGTCTGAGTACTTGGATCACATGGGTCCATATCAGGTGATGAAAACCAGGTACATTTGGATGTAGGAAAACACGTTGATCAATGGCCTATTTGATTACTACCACATGTGCTTGAAAAATTATTCCCAAATTCACGAAGGTTGGTTTATGGACTACATCATGTGGACATATATATATATATATATATATATATATATATATATATATATATATATATTCATTGCATGAGCGTGCCAACCGATTAAACTATTCTGCAAGTGTGTGCCCACATGATTTCAAATTTTAAACTTTGTTTTGGAGTTGTTTTCATTTCAGAGCTCTATTTTTTTCTTCCCATACAAACAACATAATGTGAAATTTTATTTTGGATCTCTATGTTATTTCCCTCATATATTCAACCACAACATGCAGTTTTCATTTTGGAGATCTGTTTTCATTTCGAAGCTCTATTTTTTTCCTGCATATATACAGTGAGAACTATATTTTCATTCTAGATCTATGTTTTATTTTGGAGCTTTGTGTTTTCTCTACAACCAAAATATAATTTCTTATTCAACCAAGAGTAGAATAGGGTACTTTTTGATATTTTGGAGAGAATATCCATTTGTAATTTCTAGGTTTATATATTATATTTATGCCAAACACAGATTATCATACAATATATGCTAAATACTTACTATGAAAAAATGCAAGAAACACATGCTTGGTTGTCCTAAAAATTTATCATGCACTTGTGGAACAATGGTGGATAGATAAAAAGGACAAAAATTCCGAAAAAGCAGTTTTCATGTAAGTCTTAATTCAATAGCACCTTCGAAAAGGTTTTTAAAATTGAATTATTCTTTTTTTTTTCATATTTTTTTTCTTTCTTTTTTTCATTTTTTTCATTAGAAGAGGCTGCCATTTCTAGTTTTCAACCAACTTCTATTTTTTTCTTTGTTTTTTTTAGGAGCTTCAATGAAAGAGAATGTCTCTCATGAGGCTTTAATGAGAGAGAATATCTCTCATTTTTATTTGGATAAGAACAATCCTTATTTTACAAAAACACATTTTTTTCTGCAAGAAAATAACAAAAATGAAGCATAAACCTTTCATTTCATATGAGCAATAAGAATATTTTCATGCCATCATTTCCTCCTTATTGTTGAAAATGAAGTATTGACTTCATATTTTCTCCTCCTTGCTGAAATTTATGTATGCCGTACCTTATGCTACAACTTTTTTTTATTTCTCTCTCTCTCTCTCTCTCTCTCTCTCTCTCTCTCTCTTTGTCTCTTTCTTTTCGTCTCTTTTTCTTTCCTTTATTTTTGTCTTGATTGTGACCGTGAAGGAATTTCACAATTTCCTCGAAACTGTGCACATGACGGAAATTCACAATCAAGATTATCTCCTTTTGTTTTTATTTTCTTATTTTCTTATTTTTTATTTTTTTCAAAGATCATGTTGAATCTGTGTCAGAAGAGAGTGTCTCTTTTGATATATGTACTTCCAATTCTACAATCTACTTTAAAAAGTTTTCTTTAGTCAATTACTTATGATATGCTCAAAGGTGATGTCCATTAACCACTAATTTTCTCATTGAATTATCGATGGGAGAAAGACAGAATCCTTCATTATTGAATACTTCTTCGATAAGGTATGGCCCAAGCCATCTTGTCTGTAGCTTCCTAGTAAAATCCCCATAATGATAATTGAACAAACATTCATTGTGTATAACACAAACTTAGTGATATCTAAATAAAGCAAAGAGAAAATACTCAATCTATGACCAAGATTTTCATGCTATTACTCAAGCTCTTAAAAAATGGAGGTAATATATGCTACCAAAAAAAATTATCTTGTTCACTAACAAGCATGATTTGTAATTTATTAACAGTCAAATTAAGTTGAATCAAAGGTATATGAAGTGGGTAGAATTATTGCAAGGGTACTCATTTGTATTGAAGCATAGAAGTGGTAAATCAAATCGAGTAGTTGATACCTTGAGCAGGTAAAACATGCTGGTGAATATGATGAGAGTAGAAGTCAATTTTGATGCCATGAAGGAGATTTATGAGGATGATGAAGATTTCAAGGAAGCTTGGGTAGCATGTTGTTTTCTTACTATAGGATATAAGACTCCATGGCTTGAATATTTCATCCAAGAAGGGATGTTATTCAAGGGGTATCAACTATGCATACCACGAAGTTCAATGAGAGAAAATATGATAAGGGAAAAACATTATGGGGGACTTGTAGGACATTTTGGGATGGAAAAAACCATCAAAAAACTTGATGAAGGTTACTATGGATGTAATAAAATGTGTACAAGGTTGCTAGGTATGGCAACATGCAAAAGAAAAGAGCCAAAATACTAGATTATATCAGCCATTACCCATTTCAGAGAGATCATGGGAAGATAAACGAATGGATTTTATCCTTGGATTGTCGAGGATACAAATAGGGGATTAATCTATTTTTGTTATGGTTGATAGGTTCTCAAATATGGCACATTTTATACCTTGCAATAATATGAATGATGTGACACATATTGCTACTTTATAATTTATAAAAGTGGTGAGATTGTATGGGTTACCAAAGAGTATTATTTTAGATAGGGATAGCAAATTTGTGGGTCATTTTTGGAGGACATTGTGGAAGAAATTGGGTACTAAGTTGGTATTTCTTTTAGCTTATCATCCATAGACCGATGGATAAATTGAGGTTGTGAATAAGAGTCTTGAAAATTTATTGAGATGCTTGGTTGGAAAGAAGGTGAAGCTTTGGGATACTATTTTGGTACAAGTAGAGTTTGCATACAACAACTCAATGAATCGAAGCACAAGTAAAAGTCCATTCCAGATTATTTATGGAATACATCTACATGGAGTAGATGAGTTATGAAAGATAGCTGATTTATAGAGGTCAAGTGCTATTGCAGAGGATTTTGCTGACTATATTCATGATTTACATCAGGAGGTGCAAAGTGATTTAGAAAGGAGTGTCATGAAGTATAAACAACATGTTGATCATAAGCAAAGAGTGTTATAATTTTAGGTTGAATATTTTGTTTTAACATATTTACGAAAGGAGTGATTCCCAAAAGGTTCTTATAATGAATTAAACTGGAAGAAGATTGGACCCTATAAGGTCTTGAGGAAGTTTACCGTCAATGCTTACAAAATAGAACTACCAAAAGGAGTGGATATATCACCCATATTCAATGTAGTAGATTTATACCCATACCATGAAGGATCAACTTGTGAACAAGAGGATATAGTTTCAAGACTTCCAACCATTGATTGGGTATGATAGCTACTAGAAAAGGAATGTGATGAAATTGAGATAATCATAGATTTGAGGGTTGCCAAAAGGATGAGAGGTAAGGAATATCATGAATACTTAGTCAAATGGAAGAATAAAAAATTGAGGATGCCACATGGATGAATGCATCTGAGATTGCCAAATACGGGGTTCAAATTGAAAAATTGTTGAATGTTCATGAACCATTTTCTTTACCCGATGAGTATGATGTAGGAGAATCCCAACAATACTCAAAGATGAATAGGTGTGGAGCTAAAAAGCTAACTGTTCACCTCTTGTACAACTATGACTATAAATTGTTTATTTTTTTCTAAGAGGGGACTGGTAAAGAGAGGGATTAGAAGTCTTAACTCAGATTAATATTTCTAATAAAATAAAGAATTAGCATTTTATCTATTAACCTTGTGAGATTTATTGCTATAAATTGTGTATTTGGTATTGAGTGTGTTCTATTGCTTCTAACTATGCAGGTTACCCAAAAATAATTCAATGTGTTGCAGTCCAATAAGGAAGAGTTGTGATGGTGATGTTGATATTTGAAAATCCCGTCACATTCCAACAATAAGGGATAACAAAGCCGATAAAATAAATTTTATGGACAAAAAAACAAAACATATTGTTTGAATTACTGAAGTAGTGGATAAATTGAGAGTTTACATCCAACCACGGTGTGCAAAATTTGCAACACAAGGAGGGGTTGTGTTTGATTTAGGGCTATATGGGGAGTGGAGGAGATTGGAGGTAATAAAATATCAAACAATTATTTGTCACATTAATAAATGGCCAAAGTCAAAGATTGATTGAAATCATTTGTAGGAAACAAACTATACAATTGTGTGTCATAGGAAAATTTATTGAATGGATGACAAAGTGGAGATTACACCTGAAGGATGTATGTGAATGGAGTGAATGAAACCTAAAATATTAACCTAGAGTGACACAAAATCGATCAAACAACAATGAACCACTCAATCGCCCGAGAGAGGAGTGTTAGGGTTAAGATTGAAATTGTACAATTGTACAACAACAACTACACCACTTAATTATAAGGTTGCTTGGAATGTATGATTGTCTGATTGAACAAAACATCTAGATTGTATGATATCTACAATGTTGTATGATTTATTTCCTGATCGATCGATTACTAGGTTGTACAATTTCATGCTCAGCTGTACGATTTGATATTGGATTATATGATTTGATGACGAATTGTATGGTTGTTTCTGGGTTATATTATTTGATGTTGGATTGTACAATTTGATGTTGAATTGTACTATTTGATGCTATACTATATGGTTGATACTGGATTGTACAGTTGCTACTATATTGTATGGTTGTTGAGCTATTGAACAATTTTTTGAATTGAAGGATCACCCATGTGATTGTACGATTGTGGCTTGAATGACCAAAATGAATGGTTATTAGTTTTCCATTGAAATCCTCTTGGGAGTTGTGTCGTTACTGCACCAACACACCCCCTCACAAGATAGAAGTAGATTAAAACAAAAAAATATTATTAAAAATAATTATTATGTCATTCAATTTAGTTCAATTGTTTATATATATATATATTTTTGAGTAATACTTCTTATACACATCCACCATGGGGACTGAACATGGGTCACATCACCGATAATGCAAATGGCATCCTTGTTTATATAATATTTTAATGAAATAGAAACATTGAATTTAAAGATAATATCTTCGAATTAATTTTCACTTTTATTAAACTTTGATAAAAATGTTTTATCAATTATGATGCCATGTATATTGGTAAGTTGGATGGTTGTTAAGATGAGTAGTTTTCAACTAACATTTGTGTGTGCATGGGGCCACTAGAACTACACCTTATGTACATTTGTGTGTGCATGGGGCCACTAGAACTACACCTTATGTGGCCTTTGTGGTTGAGTCCTAAAAATAATTTGAATATAAAATTAACTCAACACACCCTTGAAAGTATGTTAAAACAAAAAAACATTATTAAAAATAATTATTATAGTAAAAGTTACTTTAGTATATTGTTATATATATATATATATATATATATAGTTATTTCTAACTTATTTTATTTAACTTTTATATTATTGCAATAAAAAACATGTTATCTTCTATAAAAAGACCCATATCCATTGTGTATGAATAAGAGGTGAACCTAAAATTGTCACTTTCACTATAAACAAAATCTTATATAATTCATAAAATAAATTATAATAACAAATAACATTAACACATTAAAAAATTTATAAAATATTTTGAATAATTCCTTGCTAACAATATATTTTTAAAGATTGTTTGGATTAGTGGGTATGAGAGTTAGCAAAGTGAAGGTATAAAATAGGTTATCTAAACAGCTAAATTTAAGGTATAAATGCAAGGATGTGAAAATGCCATATTATAATTATATTTAAGAATTTATATGTTATTAAAATATTTTATATTTTATTAATTTAAAGAGGTCTTTTATAATCAAATCTAATTAAAAAAAATCTTTATATTTTATTAATTCATTAATTTATAAATATATCATTAAAATAAAATATATTATACATATATAAATATACCATTAATATAAAATATATTATATATGTAATTCAACTATTAATATAATTGTGATAGTAAAATTAAAGATAAAATAATTTTTAATATATCATAAACCTTAAACCTTATAAAACTACACTTATAAAAAAAATATTATTTATCCAGCTTAAAAGAAATCCATAATTACCGTTTTTCCGAGAAAGTTTCCTTTTCCTTTCCCAAGTTACAAGCCGCTTTTCATTTTCGTCGCGCCACCGTTGATCAAGGTCAGAGTTCATACTACAAGTTGATAGTAAAAGGATATCATGTGCCGACAGAATGGAATTGGCGGACAACAAAGCGAATGAAAATGATACCACCACAAATCCATAGATGACATATTCTTTCCTCAAATCATTTGGAAGGCACGGACGTCACACATCCATCCTTTAGGATTGCTTATTATTAAGATTGCCAACTACAGCTGTCTATTTCTTTTTTAACTTGAAAATCTAAAAACATATTAACTCAGTACCTGTCCCATAGAAGTGCAACGTGCCATCAGGTATGGGTCCTCCTCCAGAATAAGCAACCCAAAATTAAATGGCACGCGTAGTTTAAAATAAAGCGGATACCACTGTGTGGTTTAAAACTTCAATTATGACCTACAAAAACAGAATAAATTGACCATAGTAACTTTCCGGCTTTCCATAATAATCAGTTATCATCTAATGACGGTGAACATGAAATATTTTATCTAGGTTCTGCACTGGAACATTAATTAATTCCAGAGGCCATACCAGAGATTAAAAACAGCAAATATGAATCTGAAACGGTAACTCTCGATGCTGACGAGGATAATATATTCCCTCCTCGGCACTGGCACACTCATTCAGTTTTCTTCATGGTTTATTTATTTTTTGGTATTATTAAAAAGAAAGAGGGTTTTGAAAGGACTTCACAATTTTTAGATCAGTTTTAAAAAGGAGAAAATCAGAAGAAAAACAAAACAGTTAGAGACCAAACACCACCTTTCCAAGGGGACAAAAGAGACGTAAAACACAGAAAGTAAAAACAAACCAGAAAGGAGGGGCAGAAAACAAGAGGGGACAAGAGGAGAACTGAGGGAGTTCTACACCAACATATCAATCTTTTGAACGCCCTCACTCGCCATCTTGGAAACCTCCTCTGAAAAATATAAGGTAATCTTCATCAAACTCCAGATTCTGTTTTATCTCAACAAATTAACAATTTCAAACTATGAATTACCGAATTCTTTCTCTCAAAGACCACCATCGGGGCATAGACATCCTTAACCAGCTTGTTCTTATGAAAGTCCGTCAGCAGGATCTCCAAATCAATAGGATGAGAGATGGGGGACAAACCATCATCCTCCCTCT
This sequence comes from Wollemia nobilis, assembly GCA_028583015.1. NCBI lineage: Eukaryota > Viridiplantae > Streptophyta > Pinopsida > Araucariales > Araucariaceae > Wollemia > Wollemia nobilis. Next base: position 2,339,197 of record JAQPPZ010000252.1, on the reverse strand, counting down.
TTTTACCACACAGACTCTTGGACTTATGTGTATCACTCCCCTCTGCTTGGCTAGCAGACGGGGATCCCACCGCCTCAGGCGTAACATTCACCTCGTTAGACGAACTTATTAGAAAATCATCAACAATGCAGAGCGACGCTTTACCTCTCACATCTCTTGCCACGAACCTAGATTTTATGAATTGACAAAAAGGATTTGAAATTTGAAAATGAAAACACTCCACCTGACTCAACCAGCCCCATAAACACTCTGCAACCCCAAGAAAAGTGATCCCAATACGAACAAAGAGAACATCATACTTGGGGCTCCAATGAACATACTAACATAAAGGATTCAAAATTTGAAAAAGAAGAGCTCCTTCCTAGTTTGAGCGGTATAATAAAACCTTCGTACCACCAATACCCAAAAAACACTCCACAATAAACCACCAAAAGCACCAAGCTTGCTTCCTATGGAGTGATGCCCTATCAAAATTCTGACAACAATTATGGTTTTTCATCATTAGAACGTCTAAAAACCTTGATTGGTAAATCCCTATGCGATACCAAAAATCCCAGCTGAGAAGCTTCGAGATTCAAAATTTAGTCTGCCACTACATTGCCTTCCCTAAACAGATGAGAAATAAGATGTTATCGAGGGAGTGAATGTTCCATTTCACTTCATCAATCAGATTAGACACTTTCCAGCTAACCTGGCTGGTATCACTGAGCATATTAATCACAATTAAAGAATCACCCTCGATGATAGAATTATAGATCCCAAGATCTTTTAAAAGCAACACTCATGTGAATGTGCTTATGGAAACTACAATGTTTGATAACCAAGGTTTTTTGCATATGCAAGAATTATCATTCCATTACTATTACAAATCACCCCCGAAACTTGCCAGCCTTGGGTTTCCCTTAGATGCACCATAGAAATTTAATTTAAACCATCCTTATGGTGGCGGTGACCATCACACTGAACTTCTTGGGTTAGGAGCAGGCGGAGCCCAGGTCACTAGACTAAAACCAAGTCTCTCCTTGAGCCTAACTTCACTAGGACACCGAGCTGATGAAATGCCCAACTCTGTGTACGACGACGTAACATTCTCCACCACCTTCCATAGAATTATAGAACTTATAATTTTGACCTCCCTCTCCTTATTTTTTAAGACTCGCACTATGATCCTTCCACACACTCAGAGAAGGTGAGGTAATAGGATTTTCCAAAAAAACTTAAGTCGAGACGAGGAGAAGGGAGACACCCACTGAGTTACACAGTCCAAAACCGAATTTGGAAACACCCAAGCCACACCAAGAAAGTTAAGAATATATGAGCAAACTTATTGAAAGACATGGCACCTAAGCAACATATGAGACGACTCACAATCTAACTTATAGAGGAAGCATCTATTGACCAAATTAAAACCTCTTTTAAGTAATTTTTTTAAAGTTAAAATTTTATTCTGCACCACAATCTAGAAAAGCATATTGACATTAGGGGTCACATTCTTAACCCAAATCTTCCCGACGGGGAAATGACAGGCCACTCCTGAGCTAAGAAGTCCATACACTGACTTCATAGAGTAAGATATGTTGCTATCCCCATCCCACACCAAACAATCTTCCACATCATCTTGTATCACAACATAAATATGGAGTTCCTTCATCAAAATACTCCACGCACGATGAACGTATTCATTTCTTGCAAAAGGAGGGGAATTGCACCAATATTTTTTGTCATCACGGACCTCAAGAAAATCAACCACCTTAGAGAAATCCCCATTTTTAGATATCAAAATTAGCTCCCTGAAACGCTAATCTTCAAAAAGTGGATGCTCTCTAAGCCAAGAGTCCTCCCAAAAATCAACAAACCTACCATTACCAATTAACCATTTGCAATTATATTTAAGGAAATCTTTGGATTTAACTAGGCTTTGTCAAAATTTTGATCCACCATTCGAAAGGATATCCGATAAAACAAATCAAAGTTGTACTTGGCTCTTAGGATCCTTCATCAAAGGCGATCAACATTAGAAGCAACATTCCACCCAAGCTTAGCCACCAGAGCCCTATTCATCTTGGTCGCACTCTTCAAATTCAATCCCCCTTCCTTATTTCTTCTACAAATCTGATACCAAGAGACCAAATGGACTTCCCTTTCAACTCAAGATCTGCCCAAATAAAATCCTTACTGGGATATTAAAAGGAGATAGAAAATAGATAGGAATACTCTGCAAGGTACTTTGACCCAACACAACCTTACCAGCCTAACTAAGGAGGGACCCTTTCTAGGAGGCCAACTTCCCCTAAACTCTTTCAACCATCGAAGTCTAGAAACAATCTCTTATACGACCAACAAAAAGGATACCTAAATAGGAATCTGTAAGAGAAGCTATCCTGCAATTCAGAATTTTGGCTATTTTTCACTCACGGTCCATCGGGGTATTGATAAAGTAGAGATTACTTTTAAGGAAGCTAATTTGTTGACTGGTAGCCCATTCATAGCAGTCCAAGAGGGACTTAATTTATTTTGCATGTACAACCAAAGCTACACATGATAGAAGGGTGTCATCAGTAAAGTGCTAATGAGAAATTGGATTACAAGGTGGGGCATGATGGGGCCAAACACATGTTGCCTCCATAATAGAAATATCCCTAAGGATTCTACCATCAGAATGAACAAGAATGGTGATAGGGATCACCTTGATGAATTCCATGGTAGGATTTAAAGAACCCGATAGTCAAGTTGTTAAAAAGAATAGAGAACCATGTAGTCAAAACATAGGACTCCACCAACTTTAACCAAGCATCATTGAAGCATAATTTTCTAAGCACTCAAAAGAAGAATGACTAGGAGACCTTGTCATAAGCCTTGTTCATATCCAATTTTATAAAGAACACAACCCTCCCACTCCTATGGATAGAATGCAATAGTTCATGAATAATAATGTTCCCATCCAATATCTGTCTCCCTGACACAAATTCACTTTGGGCATTGTTGAAGAACACAAGCTTATACTAAGATGGGAAATGAAAAATATAATATAAACTTTTACTTTTCTTCCCAAAACAATATTATCCAATGTTATCAATTGCAATAAATTTTTATAGCAGTATTAACCAATATCACCAATAACAGTAACAAGGCAATGCAAAAACCATCACACACATGAGAGACACATATTTAACGTGGTTCACCCAATGTGGGTTACATCCATGGAGAAAATATTTCTTCTAAATTTTATCAATAAATATCTTGGAAAATAATTCCCTATTAAAATATTTATGGACATTTTTCCAAAGGAGACATCAATACCCTATGCTCAGGTTCATGGACCTCTATCCATAGGAGAAATATATCCCATTAACTCTAGTTCATGGAACTCTATCCCCTTTATCTAGTTTGTAGAACTATAACCATATGATAACTCTATCACCTTGTTGGTCTAGTTTGTGGAACTCTATCTATAGGAGAAATCTATCCCCTTGCTGGTCTGGTTCATGGAAATCTATCCCCTTGCTGGCTTGATTCATGGAACTCTATCCATAGGATAACTCTGTCCCCTTGCTGGTCTGATTCTTGGAACTCTATCCATAGGAGAACTCTATCCCCTTGCTCTGGTCACCTCCAAATATGGTACACACCTCTACTTAAATTTACTCCAAGCCTACTCACAAGGCTTTATCAACTCAGCAAAAAAACCTACTTACAAATCTCCTCTCATATTTACCCCAAATCTGCACATATTACATGCACAAATCTATCTCAAATCTATCCCCAATCTGCACATATTACATGCACAAATTTGTCTCAACTTTATCCCAATTTTTCATAGATTACATGCACAAATTTGTCTGAACTCTATCCCAAATCTGCACATATTACATGCATAAATATGTCTCAATTCTATCCCAAATATGCACACATTACATGCAAAAATATGTCTCAAATATATTTAAAATATACACACATTACATGCACAAATATATCTCAAGTCTATCCTAAATTTGCACACATTGCATGCACAAATATGTCTCAAATTTGTTCACACACCCTGCTTAGAATTGATCAAAAGCCTTCCCAAAATGTATTCTCAAAACAACTCATAATCCTGCACTAATTTTCTCACTATCTCTACTTAACTCTGCCCTAAATTATGCTCAAAATTGCTCATAACACTTGCTCAACATTGCTCATACCACATGCTCAACACTGCTCATAACACTTGCTCAACACTGCTCATACCACATGCTCAAAACTGCTCATACCACATGCTCAACACTTCTCATAACATATGCTTTGATCACAATACTTCAAACATATTCTACCTAGAATTCTCTTCAAAAACACATAAAAATAATATGCAATACAATTCACAATGTGTCCTCTTACTCACGGTCGATGCACAAATTACTTCACAAATCTGCTCTATGACTTTTCAAATTTTATTTCAGCATCAAGCTAGGTTATGCTCAAAATTTTTCTTAAACCCTAACACTTATCTTTCAATTTATTTTGATAGTAATGCACAACTTATGCCCTTTGTTTCAATCTCAAATTAATGTACATTGATATACTAAATCTGCCCCAACAAGTGCACAAAATTGGGCCAACAATGATGTACACAATCTGCCCAAAAAAATTGCATAAAAACTCCCCAACAAGATGTACAATAACTCCCCAAAAAGATGCACAAAATTTCCCATTTGTTCCTTCTTAAAAAATCAATGGAAATGCACTAATTTAATCCTTTGTTTTCTCTCAACACAACAAAAAATGATGCACTTTTGTTCTCTCTCAAATCAATTCAATAAAGCACAATTATATTTCACAAAGTTTGCCTAGCTGCCCATACACAATACTTGTCTTTTGGAGAACCACACCATGCACTATGCTCTTACTATAATTCATTGCACTAATCATTTCTCATTTTTTCTTTTTCAAAAAACCTTTCACACAATTTCTTATCAAAAAAACTTATAGCATGAAACACACTTATCTCTTTATTTGATGTCTTCAAAACGTTTTCCTTGCTAGCGCAGGAACATGACCTCTTGACTTCCACACACAATCCTTATCCTACTTGTCATCAAGCCACTTCTCTTCGTATATCCCTAATGCTTCTCTTTGATGTTGCGCTTGTCGTATTAGGGTTACTTTGTATTTACTTCACTATCTCTTTCCATTCTAGGGTCAACACTTCACTATATGTTAATTTATCCAATGTGTATGCAAATGATAATACATTTATACCTTGTTATATATGGGCATAAATTTGTCCATGGTATCTTGTTTTTATCTTTATCCCTATTATATTTTTTCCTTCCTCTCAGATGTGCAATAGAATATATACAAATCTCCTTTAGAAAGCGAAAACTAAAATTTCTCTTTCAAGCATAGGTCACCCAGTGCAATTCTATACTACAAAAATCAAATTGTCTTTCTCAAACAAACGTAGGTCACCCAATGCAAGTATTCATGATAAGCATCAAATTTTCTTTCTCAAATGAATGTAGATCACCCAATGCAAATCTTCACAACAAACATCAATTTGTCTTTCTCAAACAAATGCAGGTCACATAGTGCAAGTCTTCACAGTGAACGTCAAATTATCTTTCCAAAAATGAATGCAAGTCTCACAGTGCACGTCTTCATAGCAAAAATCAAATTGTCTTTCCATAATTAATGCAGGTCACAAAATACAAATCTTCACGGTGAACATCAAATTATCTTTCCAAAATGAATGTAGGTCACAAAATGCAAGTCTTTATCTTTTCAAAATTAACGTAGGTCACACAATACAAGTCTTCAATGTACATTGCACATCATACTTCTTAAGCACAAGTTACAACACATAGGCTCTCAACAATCTCTTCAACGAAAGGTGCTTGACTCTCAGAACAAATGGCACTCAAATATCTAAACGAAAGGCACCTAAATCACTCAATGAAATGTGCTCAAATCTATCAATGAAATGCGTTCAACTCTCTCAACAATAGGTGCTCAAATATGTTTCCAAACGTAGATGCAACATGCGAACAAACATAATATTATTCACCCAAGAGAAAAACGAATGCACATGAAATTCAACTCACTCAATCAACCACAAAGATAGGTTAATATATATATGAGTAATTTTAATCCTTTTAACTTTGGAGTCGGCCTTCACATTATCAACTTTTAATTTAATAATGTCCCACTTTAGAACCTTACTTTAATATTTAAATTTTTAATTTAAATATTAAAGTGTACATTAATAAATAATGTACATCACCCTTTTAATTCTCCAAGCTCTATAGTTTTTATCATGCTCATTATTTGAATCTCTCAACCATAATGATATTGACCAAGCTTACCATTTTAATCTTTCAAGCACATTAATATTGATGATGTGGCCTTTTTCTTGATCATCCTTTTTGTTTTGACATCAATGACAATTTCACATATCCATTCTTGAGCTTACCATCCTTGAAGAGTATTTCCATTTTGACTGATTTGTTCCTTTGACATCAATGACAACTCACAATTTCCAACAATATCTCCCTTTGTCATTGATGGAAATCCAACACAAATTTCTTTGATTTCAATTGGATTACCAATGTGCTCCCCGTAACATGTTTCTCCCCCTTACTGAAACTCTCCCCCTTTAACATCAATGGTAAAGGGATCCTTTGGGGCTAAATATAAGACTCTTAGCTCAACCTTCTCACCACCTCTTCTCCTTGAGGTGATCATTTTTGGGGTGGGAGTAAGTCTAATACCAACTTATAATGCTCTTCTTCATTTTCAACCTTCTTTTTCCACATATTTGTAGTCATAACCTTTTGATTATTTTGATTATTCATGTTATTGTTTGTCTTTGGAAGTTTTGGAAACTCTGTTTTACACCACCTTGCTTTATGCCAAAAATTATTGCAATTGTAACACCTGATGTTGTAGTTTCTGAATGGTGGAAAAAATATCCTATAATTTATTTTGGTGAAACCATAATCATTTCTGTCATCTTAGAAATTCTCACAATACTTCTCAAAATGCCTACTTAAACCATCTCACAATACTACACTAATATGCTCACTATCTATGATTAACTCTGCCCTAACTTGTAATTTCCAACAATATCCCCCTTTCTCATTGATGGCAATCCAACACAAATTTCTTTGATTTCAACTAGATTACCAATGTGCTCCCCCTTACTGAAACTCTCCCCATTTAAAATTAATGGCAAAGGGATCCTTTGGGGCTAAAGGTAAGACTCTTAGCTCAACCCCCTCACCACCTCTTCTCCTTGAGGTGATCATTTTTGGGGTGGGAGTAAGTCTACTCCCAACTTACAATGCACTTCTTCATTTTCAACCTTATTTTTACACATATTTGTAGTCATAACCTTTTGATCCTTTTGATTATTCATGTTCTTGTTTGTCTTTGGAAGTTTTGGAAACTCTGTTTTACACCACTGTGCTTTATGCCAAAAAATATTGCAATTGTAGCACATGATGTTGTAGTTTCTAAATGGTGGAAAAAATATCCTATATTCTTTTTGGTGAAGCCATAATCATTTCTGTCATCAACCCTGCAGTGTATAGTTTTGTGAACAAAATGACTATATGAGTAACAATGACCTTGAAAGAAATATCCATCTTCAAATGAGTTTAATTTCCTATTAGTGAAGCCATAATCCTTCTTTCTATGAACCCTGCAATGCACTACTTTATGACCAAATTGATTACATGAATAACAATAACCTTGGAAAAAATATTCATCTTGCATTGATCTCATTATTCTTTCTTTGCTTGCCCTATGATGATATCTATCTCTTTATGGTGCACTGTTTGCTTCCTCTTTGATACTATCAACTCTCAATACATCAGCATAGGTCTTAGACCCTTCTTCAATTTTCTTTATGTCTATATTTTTGAGCTTGACTCTTCTTCTTGTTTCCTTTGTCCTTCTTCAAAACCAAGTCTATTTTTGATAAATGAAGATCTTTGTGCTTTGATAACATTATCCAAAGATTTTGAGATTTTCTCAAACCTATGTAGCTTATCATTAGAATATTTCACTTCCAACCTTAGAGAAACTACTTCATGTTCTAATCTTTCACATTCTAGCTCTTTTCCCTTCAATTGGTCAACCATACCCTCAAATTTATTTGCCTCTTCAACCTTAAATTTTAGGTCAATGAGATATTGTAGAATCTTTGCCTTTGCATTCTCATTTTCTTGTACTTGAGTCTTCAATCCTAAGTTCTCCCTTTTCAGCTCAACAAGTTCCTTTTCTATATCAATTGTGACTTCCTCTTTATTTTTTGAATATTTATCTTCTTCTTGGTCTTCTATAATAGGATCATCTTCTTTTTCAATTTTTGAGAGACTTTCATCACTATCACTTGAAGCATTGCTTGCTACTTCAACATAAAAACTCTTCTTGTGTCTTTGAAATACCTTCTTCTCATGCTTGCTTTGATGATGTCTGTATTTCTTTTCATGACTAAATTTTCTTTCTTTCTTTTTCTTGTATACATGTTCATATTTACTGCTACTACATTCATCTTGTGGAAAATAAGTTGCATGGTTATCTAGCTTACCATATTTTGTACAAAACTTTATCAATTTAGCCTATTCTCTATGAATTGAATTTTCACTTGATTCTGTTTCCACTTCCTCTTCTTGAGTAAATTTTTTTTTGAGAGAAAAATCAAATTACTTTTCCTCTTTACTACTATTATACCCATTTTATGGATAGTAAAGTGCCATATGAGCAATATTACCACATCCAACACATCTCATAAAATTAGCCTCTTCTTTATGATTGTAGTACCCATATTTTGAACACTGATTTGCAAGGTGACCAAAGTTACCACAAATAAAACATTTGAGTATTCTTAGATCCTTCTTAGAAGCTTTGAATGTTGCCTCTCTTTTGGATGTTTGATATTTCTCTATCCTTATATCATAAGCTATGAGATTTATATGTAGCTCATCCATGTGTGTTGCTTTAAGACATTCCTTCAAGTTGTTTAGACTTTCACGAAGGAACCTGCTCTTATACCAATTGAAGAACACAATCTTAGACTGAGAGGGTGGGTGAACAATATAAGATAAACTTTTACTTTTCTTTCCCAAACAATATTATCTAATGTTATCAATTGCAATATCTTTTCATAGCAACATTAACCAATTTCATTAGTAGCAGTAACAAGGCAATGCACAAATGATCACACACATGAGAGACATAAATTTAATGTGGTTCATCCAATATGGGTTATGTCCATGGAGAAAAAATTTCTTCTTAATTTTATCAATAAATATCTTTTGAAACAATTCCCTATTACAATGTTTATGTATCTCTTTCCAAAGGAGATCTCAATCCCCTATGCCTAGATTCATGGACCTCTATCCATAGGAGAAATTTATCCCCTTAAATCTAGTTTGTGGAACTCTATCCATAGGAGAACTCTATCCCCTTGCTTTGGTCTGATTCATGGAACTCTATCCATAGGAGAAATCTATCCCCTTTCTTTAGTTTGTGGAACTCTATCCATAGGAGAACTCTATCCCCTTGCTGGTTTGGTTCATGGAAATCTATCCACTGGAGGAATCTATCCCCTTGCTAGTCTCATTTGTGGAACTCTATCCATAGGAGAACTCTATCCCCTTTCTGGTCTGATTCTTGGAACTCTATCCATATGAGAACTCTATACCCTTTCTAGTTTGATTTGTGGAACTCTATCCATAGGAGAACTCTATCCCATTTCTATGGTCACCTTCAAAGCTGGTACACACCTCTACTTAACTATTCTCCAAGCCTAATCATAAGGCTTGCTCAACCCAATAACAAAACCTACTCATAAATTTGCTCTCAAATCTACCCCAAATCTGCACACATTACATGCACAAATCTATCTCAAATCTATCCCAAATTTGCACACATTACATGCACAAATCTATCTCAACTCTGTCCCAAATATGCACAAATTACATGCACAAATCTATCTCAAATCTGTCCTAAATTTGTACACATTACATGCACAACTCTCTTAACTTTATCCCAAATATGCACACATTACATGCACAAATATGTATTAACTCTATCACAAATACGCACACATTACATGCAAAAATATGTCTCAACTCTATCCCAAATCTTCACACATTAAATAAAAAAAATTGTCTCAACTCTGTCCTAAATATGCACACATTATATGCACAAATTTGTCTCAAATTTGTCCCAAATTTGCACATATTACATACACAAATCTGTCTCAACTTTTTTCACACACCCTGCTTAGAACTTCTCACAATCCTTCTCAAATGGCCTACTTAAAACATCTCACAATCCTACACTAATCTGCTCACTATCTCTGATTAACTCTACCCTAACTCATGCTCCAAACTTCTCGTACCACATGCTCAACACTGCTCATACCACATGCTAAAAACTGCTCATGATCACAATACTTAAAACATATTCTACCCAAAATTCTCTTAAAGAACACATAAAAATGATATGTAATACAATTTCACAATGTGTCCTCTTACTCATGATCAATGCAAAAATTACTTCACAAATATTCTCTATGAATTTTCAAACTTTATTTCAGCATCAAGCTAGGTTATGCTCAAAATTTTTCTTAAACCCTAGCACTTATCTTTCAATTTCTTTTGATAGTAATGCACAACTTCTGCCCTTTGTTTCACTCTCAAATTAATGTACAATGATACACTAAATCTACCCCAACAAGATGCACAAAATATGCCCAACAATGATGTACAAAATATGCCCAACAAATATGCACAAAAACTCCCCAACAAGATGCACAATAACTCCCCAAAAATATGCACAAAATTTCCCCTTTGTTTCTTCTTAAAAAATCAATGGAAATGCACTAATTTGGTCCTTTGTTTTCTCTCAACATAGCCAACAATGATGCAATTTTGTTCTCTCAAATCAATTTAATAAAGTACAATTATGTTTCACAAAGTTTTCCTGGTTGACCATACACAACACTTGTCTTTTGGAGAACCAAACCATGCACTATACTCTTACTCTAATTCATTGCACTAATCATTTCTCATTTTTTATTTTTCAGAAAACCTTTCACACAATTTCTCATCAACAAAAACTTACAGCATGAAACACACTTATCTATTTATTTTATGTATTCAAAATGTTTTCCTTGCTAGCACAAGAACTTGACCTCTTGACTTCGACACACAATCCTTATCCTGATTGTCAACGAGCCACTTTTCTTCGTATATCCCTAATGCTTCTCTTTGATGTTACGATTATCGTATTAGGGTAACTTTGTATCTACTTCACTTTCTATTTCCATTTCGGCATCAACACTTCACTAGATGTTAATTTATCCAATGTGTATGCAAATGAAAATACATTTTTACCTTGTTATCTCTGGGCACAAATCTATCCATGGTGTATTTGTTTCTCTCTACCCCTATTATCTTTTCACCTTCCTCTCATATGTGCAACAGAAAATGTACAACTCTCCTTTAGATAGTGAAAACTGAAATTTCTCTTTCAAGTGCATGTCATCGAGTGCGAGTCTTTACGATGAACATCAAATTTTCTTTCTCAAACAAACACAAGTCACCCAATGCAAGTCATCACGACAAACATCAATTTTTCTTTCTCAAATGAATGCAGATAACCCAATGCAAATCTTCACAGCAAACATCAAATTGTCTTTCTCAAACAAACGCAAGTCACATAGTGCAAGTCTTCACGATGAACATCAAATTGTCTTTCCAAAATGAATGCAGGTCACACAGTGCAAGTCTTCATGGAGAACATCAAATTGTATTTCCAAAATGAATGCAGGTCACACAGTACAAGTCTTCATAGAGAACATCAAATTGTCTTTCCAAAATGAACGTAGGTCACATAGTGCAAGTCTTCATAGTGAACATCAAATTGTCTTTCCAAAACGAATGCAGGTCACACAGTACAGGTCTTCAATGTACATTGCCTAGCATACTTCCTCTTAAGCACAAGTTACAACACATAGGCTCTCAACTCTCTCTTCAATGAAAGGTGCTTGACTATCACAATGAATGACACTCGAATCTCTAAATGAAAGGCACTCAAATCACTCAACGAAAGGTGCTCAAATATCTCAACAAAAGGTACTCAACTCTCTCAATAGTAGGCACTCAAATCTCTTTTTGAATGTAGATGCAACATACAAACGAACATAATGTTCTTCACCCAAGAGTAACATGAATGCACATGAACTTCAACTCACTCAATCAACCACAAAGTTAGGTTAATATATATGAGTAATTTTAATCCTTTTAACTTTGGAGTCGACCTTCACATTATAAAATTTTAATTTAATAATGTCCCACTTTAGAACATTACTTTGATATTTAAATTTTTTATTTAAATATTAAAGTGTGCATTAATAAATAATGTACATCACCCTTTTAATTATCCAAGCTAAATAGTTTTTATCATGCTCACTATTTGAATCTCTCAACCATAATGATATTGGCCAAGCTTACCATTTGAATCTCTCAAGCACAATAATTTTGACAATGTGGCATTTTTCTTGAACATCCTTTTGCTTTTGACATCAATGACAATTTCATATATCCATTCTTTAGCTTACCATCCTTGAAGATTATTTTTGCTTTGATTGCTTTATTCATTTGACATTAATGACAACTTGTATTTCCAACAATTGTCAATTAGCAATGGGAGAAGAGGCTTAATTATGTTGGCCATCACTTTGGATAGAACTTTATACACCATATTACATAAGCTTATTGGCCTGAAGTTGTTGAAGCAAGACACCGTAGATTTCTTGGGATTGAGAGCCAGGAGGGTCAAATTCAATGCCTTCAGAATCACCAAAGATCGCTAGGTGTCTTTGATTGCATTGCACTAGTCTTCCTCACAAACATGCCAAAAATTTTGAAAAATGACTGGAGGAAAACTATCCAACCCAGGAGCTTTGAGAGGCCTCATCTAATTTAACGATTTATGGATCTCATCATCTGAGAAGGAAATTGAAATTCTATCATTCATATCGTTGGAGATGATCCTAGGAATAGCCTCCACCATAAAAAATTTTGCTTGGGCATCACGATCAGGAATTGAACACAACAAAGAACTAAAAAAGTCAATGGCCTCCTCCCTAATTTCCAACACATCATATGTGACACCTCCATCAACCTTCATAATATCTTTGATTCTATTTTAAATTCTACGATGCAAAGTAGAAGCATGGAAGAAACGAGAGTTGTGGTCATCCTCTTTCAACCAAAGCTCCCTCGACTTGCGCTTCCAAAAAAGTTCTTCCTCTACTTGCTTCTTATGTAAGTCAAAAAGAAGAGATTTTTCCTCCCAAAGCATCTCCTCAAAGAAACCTCGATATTCCACCAAAGCTTCAATATTCTTAAGTTGAGACACCAAGCACTCCTTTTCTCTGAAGATGTTATCAAAGGTGAGCTTATTCCACATCTTAAGATTAATCCTATGTTTCATAAATTTGTTAATCAGTTTATACATCCTTTCCCTAGGAGAGGCTTCCCACCACCATTCCTTCAAGCGAGTTTCAAAATCTGGGTGGGAACACCACATGACCTCAAATCTGAAAGGTCTCATGAGGAAAGGAAGATTAACTAGAACTTCAAGCCATAAAGGATTATGGTCAGAACCAAACCTGGGTAGAGTAGATAGTGATGCATCGCCAAATAGATTGACACTAGAATTGGAGATAAAAATCCTATCCAATCTACTTAAAATAATACTTCTACCCAGTCTACGATTACTCCAAGTAAACTTCACCCCTTTCAAGTTTAAATCATGAAGTTCAACATTATTAATAAATTCAGCAAAATCATGCAAACTCCTTTCATCAACTGCATTACCACCTTGCTTCTTAGATGGGTATAAAGGGGAATTGAAATCACCCTGCTAACACCCATGCTTCATGTAAGAAGGTTTCTCTCATCTCAAGCAAATGAAGCAAAAAATTGCGTCTATCAACATAAGCATTCGGGGCATAAATATTTGACATCACCCACTTCATTTTAGTAGTTTTGCACCAAAACAAGATATTAATTACCCGGTTGGAAGACAAAATAGCATGGCCATAAAACACTAAAGAATCCCAAAAGAAAAGTAGACCTCCTGTCGAACCATAAGCTTCACTAGCCATGAATCCTGAGTCTTTCCACACAATATTATGCACCGACTCCCAAGAAGAAGCCTCCAATTTTGATTCTTGAATACACAAAAAATCAGGGGACCTATCCCTCCTCAGAAAAGCTTACAATTATTTTTTGGAGGAGCTATTAAGCCCTCTTACGTTCCAGGAACACACTTTCATTGGAAAAATTTAAAATAAAGCTTCTTCCCTGATCCCCCATACTGAGGAGATTTGAAACCATCAAGTTCAACTGTCTATCCCCATTCCCTTCCTCCACCACAAGAAGATACTGACCACCATTGGCAATAGCCTCCTCTGTGGTCTTCTTCCTCTCTGATTTAATCGGGGTCTACCCAATTTTATTACCACCCCGGTATCAATATGCTTTCTACGATGAATTTTAGTCTTTGGGCTTGACAAACCTTATTCAAAGTTGGGCTTGGGAGAGATCATCGGGCTGTCCATGCCAAGCACTGGGGAAGCAAAAAAATTCCTAGGAGAAGAGGATTTTATATTAGCCCTAGGAGTTGAGAACCCCAAATCCTTTTCCATATAATTGACCTCAGGCTCTTCCGAAACAAGGCACTCAAAAGAATTCTTGAGAGGAAGGTCAACCCCATTCTCCAATGGTTTCGAGTGCATAACAACTTCCATATTACTAAGGGGTTCTGACCTAGGCTCCACGACATTGACCAAGCCATTACCCTGTGGAGAAGCAACAAGATCCCCACCACAGGAACCCCCCTTCGCATGAGAAGAAACAATTTCTTTGCCTTTTGAATCCCCTTGGGCCCCCTTGTGCTAGAATAACTTGAATTTCTAATTCTTATGTTGGGTCCTCCTAATTGTCGAGTCATCGCGGTCCACTGATTGTGAAGCTTAGTGGGTAGTTGGATTCAGATCCTTCTTTTGAGGGCATCAATTTTTATGATGACCACCCATCCCAGACACTCGATAGGCTTGGATTTATTTTTATAAATCATAGCCTGAGCCCAGCTTCCAAGGTGAGAAATGATTTCCACGGAACTTGGGAGTTCCTTTTCAATATCCACCATGATAAACATTCTAACAAACTACCTTCGAGCAGCTTAAAGAGAAACACTATCAAGGGAGACAAAGTCCCCAATCGACTTCACCACAGCCCTAAAAAAACTTTCATGCCAAGGAAATGTAGGAAAATCAGGAAAACGAATCCAAACTAGAACCAGATTGACCCTTTGTAAGGCCAGGTTGAAATCTGAGCCCCACTTTCTAAGGAAAAAACCACATTTACCAAAGAACCACATATCTCCCTCTAGAATCCTCCTCGAAGGAGAGCTTAATCAGAAAAACATTACGGGGGAGAGTAGCAATGTCCAAAGAGCCACTCAGCCTCCACCTGAACATCGCCCAATGTTTAAGGACATCAAAGTCCGACCTCCCACCAATGAACATGCCAACCAAATCCCATGATCCTTTCCCGAGCACTCTTCGAGATGTGGGTATGAAAGAACTCCAAGTTAACTTCACAAGGAACAAACTCTTCTACGCACTGTGGAGTGCCAGACACCACTTTGGCATAGGAGAGTGAAGGGGAAGAAACCCCACAACTCCAGACCTGATCTTCCCAGGATCCGAGGAAGGGAATGAACCCGCAACTCCATATTACCTGTCCAAAACAGATCACCTAGATTAATTTCTGCTGCCTCCACTTCCACATCTTCGCAAAACACACCAAGGTATTTGATCACCAACAAGTGTTGTGAATTTTAATCTAAACATATTATATTAGAGACCAGTTCATAATTAACAAAGAAATAGACATATGCCACAACTTTTCGAAGATCTAACTGATGAGAAGAGAAAGAACTTACGTTATGAAAGAAAGGAAAGGAAAAATACTTCTCTAACATATGAGAAGAATTGCGTAGAACTTTTAGGTACACGCATCTTGGCACGGTGCAACTATCTATCTATCTATATGCAAATTGGATCGTGCCAAATTGTGGCGTGTGAAAGGAATAAGCTATTTTGTACTTCTTTCTTATGCTCTTCCCAGTAAAAGAGAACTTCAATGCTTGGATAAAGATAAATCTTTCGACTGATTCTGACTTTTAACTTTTAAGAAAATTATTTTTTAAACTATATTTTTAATTTTATTAAAAAAATTAAATTTAAATAAAAAAATAAATATAAAAAAACATAATTGTATTTTTATTTTAAAAAACAACTTCAAGAAAGTACACAGACACCAATTGTTCATGCATACATAAAACCTAAACAAAACATAAGTAAAATGGTTAGTATACACTTTGTGATACCATAAGAACAAGACGAATCTCACTAAGCAAAGTGTAACCTAACAAAAATTTAGTCGACTTTTAACCTGATAATTTGAAGATAATTTATTTTCTATATTTTTAGTTATTATTTTTTTTTAAATGTTATGGATTTTAGATTATAATGATAATTAAATAATTTATTTGGGATAATAACATGTTACTTAGAATTTTTTATATTTTTTAGAGGATTAAAATAATATTTTAAATTAAATATATATAATTTTGAAATGTTACGGACTTTAGATTATAATGATAATTAAATAATTCATTTGGGATAATAACTTGTTACTTAGAATTTTTTATATTTTTTTAAAGGATTGAAATTTAAATTTTATATATGGATTTTTTTTTTAATTATTTTTTAAGAGGATAACTTATCTCGGAAAATAACTAATTATTTAAGTTATTTAACATTTATTTAATATATAAATTAAAAAATGTTAAAGTTAACCAATAGAACTAAAACTTGTATTAATCACCTCAATCTCTTTTTTCTAATTATTTTTATATATTTTAATTTATAATTAAACAAAGAAAACTTGAGGTATGACAAAACCAATTATGTATATTAGGTTTCTATACATATTAAGACCTAACGTTGAACTCATCTCAACTATTTAAAATCATTTTTGAAAATAATTTTATCAAACACATTATGATAAAAAATTAAAAGTTCTTTTTATGAACTAATAATAAAAAGAAATACATTTCATTAAATATATGTCCTTTATTTGCTTCTAAAAGAAATTTGGGAAAAGTGGATGGAGTGATGTTTTTCAAAATAATGAAAGGTAAAATTTTCTTTGCTTACTCAAAGTTATATGGAACTTCAACTAACAACTATGAAGATGCTAGGGCACTTCTTTTAAGGATTAATATTTCAATGATAAAAGGATGAAATTATATTTTAATTGAGAGATTCATATATTATTATTAATGGTATTAAAAAAAATGGATATTAGAGATTAGATAAAAAATAATACTATTGTTGATGTTCATCATATATATATATATATATATATATATATAAGTAGAATTTTGAAAGGTTTGTATTTTCCATTTTACATAAACTTAGTCACATTGAACTAGTTACTATATAGTCTATTTGGTTTCATTGATATTAAAATGTTGGTATGGGCTACATCATCTACATCATCTATTTATTGCAACCATTGGACCAATGTATCATTGGTGAAATTTTGAGTTAAAAACATGGGCTTTAATGAGGGGTCCTAGTCAGCTCATATTAGGGATTGACCTTGTGTATCCTAAACAAAAACCCAAAGACATACAAGTATGGTATCCCTAATAGGAAAAACAATTTAAGATAATAATGCAAGTTTTATAAGGGTCCCAAAACCTCATACTAGGGTTTGAATTTGAGTCTCCTAGATTAAAACCCAAAGCCATACGAATATAGTATCTCTAATTGGATGAAATTTTGAGTTAAAAATGTGGGTTTTTATGAGGGCTCTTGGTACCCTCATAACATGCTTTGAACTTAGGTCTCTTGAATGAAACCCAAAAGCATACCACTAAAATATCCCTCATGGGATAAAAATTTTGATTTAAGGATGTAGGATTTTATGAGGGGTACCAGTACCTTCATTTCAAATTTTGAACTTGAGCCTCTAAAATGAAAACACAAGGACATACCACTAAAGTATCCCTCATATGATTGAAAATTTTGAGTTAAAAATGTGATTTTTTATGAGGGTTTTTTATCCCCTCGTACTAGATTTTGAACCTAAATAATTACCACTATGGTATCCCTTAGGGGACAAAAAAGAGTTAAAAATATGGGTTTTTATGAGGGGTCCTAGTCCTCTCATATCAGGGTTTGAACTTAGGTATCCTGAATGAAAATACAAATACATACCACTATGGTATCCTTCATGATACTTTAAAAACTAAAAAAGGGTGTATCATTAGGACTTCCCAAAAGATCACCCAATATTCCTCGCAAGACTATGAAAAATAAAAAGGATGTAACACTAGGACTTCCCAAGAGGTCATCCATCCTAGTACTACTTTGACACAAAGTTAAAACATGGGTTTTTATGAGGGGTCCTACTCCCCTCATACTAGTGGTTGAATTTAGAAAGTCAAAGACATACCACCATGGTATCTCTCATGAGACTTTAAAAAATAAAAAATGGTGTAACACTAGGAATTCCAAAGAGGTCACTCATACCAAAAATACTCCAACATAAGCATGCTTCACTATGGAGTTTTGATGAGATTCAATGCACTAATTTTGGTATGGTTGCACCTCTTCATACTCACATGATAATCCCTTTACAAAATTTACAAATGATATTTTTTTGGGTGTCTTTTATGTATTGATTTTATTTCAAACTATTATTAGTCACTTTTTAATGTATGTTTAACATGACTTATGAATAAATTTTTCACATGAAGTTGTATCTATTATCAATATTCTTGTCATGATATGATATTGTTTTTCAACGAGTTTACACAAGTTTTTATGAGGGCTCCCGATCCCCTTATACTAGTGGGGTTTGAACCTTAGACCTTTCAAAGAGAGGCCAAATACCTTACCACTATAGTAAGCTTACAACTCAAAAAATAAGTTTACATGGGTTTTTATGAGCATCCCTAGTCCCCTCATGCTAGGGTTTGAACTTTGTTTTTCTGGATAAAAACTTAAGCACTTACCACTATGGTATCACATGGGTTTTTATGAGGATTCCTGGTCCCATCATACTAAGTGGGGTTTGAAAATTAGACCTCCCAAAGAGAGGCCAAAGCCCTTACCACTACAGTAAGATTACAATTTTCATGATATGAAATTGTTATTTTATATAATTTTACACAAGTTTTTATGAGGGGTCCCAATCCTCTCATATTGAGTGGGGTTTGAGCCTTGGACCTCTTAAAGAGATACCAAAGCTCTTACCACTATCGTAAGCTTACAACTATGATATGATATTGTTATGATCACCATAAAATATAATATATTTTCATCTCATTAAATATGTTTATATTAATTGTATATATTGTGTTCTAATCCATGAACACCTTTGACCTCATATGTGATATTAAGAAAAAGCCTAAAATTTTTGTGAAAGACTTGCTAATATCACTAATGATTCATTTATACTATAGATGAAATACCTAAAAAATAAGGTTCATTTTCCAGACATTGCATATGCAAATATGTATTTATCTTCTTTATTTTCTATTATTAATATTTTATTTATTTTGTTAGAAGTAAGGTAACTATGAGTCAAAAGCTAGTGTGACGAAAGGAGTAACCTTACCTTTTCTATTTTAAGAAATCAAGTGTTTTGAGAGTGAGAAAGAAGTAAGCTCAAGAAAGCAAGATAGATTACATTTTAAATTAAAAAACTAAGGATTATTATAGGAACAATTATCATGGTAGTAGAGTCACTTTTGAAAGTCCTAAATGGAAACAAGGTGGCCTTATTTGGAAGCGTGGGTGCTAATTAGAAAAAAATAGAAAGGTCAAGTTGATGATAATTCTTATATAGGAACAAAATGTTACACCATAAGGGATAAACAATGATAAGATGATTGAGAATGGTATAAAAGTTATTAAATGTAAAATCCATGGATATTGGCTAGATTTTTGGATATTTAAAATTGGATCATGTGAAAGTGAGGATTGAATTCAAACTACTCCATGAATTTTCCTTCAAAGTTTTTTTCTCATCTTATCCAATTTAAAAATAATGGATGAAATAATGGGTGGTGCTCCAAGGTTTAGGGGGACATATGCATTATATTTAAGAACATGGAGCGTGTTCTGTATGGAGATAAAAACTACTTCAAGGATTTCAATCAGGGTTAGGCTTTTTTGACTTCCATACAAAATTACAAACAAGGAGGTTTCAAGGAATATTAGCAATACTCTATGGGGATTTCATCCAATATGGACCAACTACTAAGGAACAAAGACATGATATATAATTAGATATGTGTTTTCATAAATATATATATTTTTTGTAACTAATTACAAGTAAATATGAATGAAAATAATGGATAAGGAAATCATTGTAGAACAATGTCACAAATGCAATAAAACTAGAAACATTTCAAGAAATTACAAAGTGAAAATAATGGATAAACCTCGATATGAAGTAAGGATATCATACCATAATAGAGGTTAGAATATATAAAGTATTATCCATTCCCAATAAAGTGGTAAATAAGTCCCCTCTATGTAATAAAATGGAAAAGTCCATTCTATTTTACTTAAATCAATCATTAGAAGAAGCAAAGGACACAAGTGATGAGAAAATACAATACATAAGGTCAAACTCAACAGGAAATAAAGGTTTGAAGCAAGATGCTAAGGATAATTTTAAATTGAAGGATGCAAAAAAGGTAAATTTTAGTCTAGGTCAATCATCTTCATTTTTATCAAGTACTATAAAGTCCTCTCTTTTCAATAAAAATGAAAGTATTGTAGAGATTATTCCTTGTGCTTTAGGATTACATGATCAAGATAATAAATAAATGAGTATAAGAGATATCCATGGAAATTTAGGGTTTTTTAGGAACCTTAAGAACGTAATTACTATGGAGGACCATTCTTGCACTTTAAGGTTTCTAAGAAGCATAAGAATTTAATTACTATGGAGGAATATTCTTGCACTTTAAAGTTTAAGGAAAACATTTAGAATTTTCAAAGCAACATAATAAAGTAATCACTATAGAGGACCATATTTACACTCTAGGGTTTTTGAGTAAACATAAATAAAAAAGCATTTATGGGGTATTATTCCATTTCAAATAATAAATAGAAACATAAACCTTGAGAAAAGTATAATTATGAACAATATAGATAAATAAAATATATTCATGAATATGAAAGTATTGATGGAAATGGAAAAAGGATACTAAGACCCTCAAAGTAAGAACAAAGAGAAATTTAGAGGGATATCCATTTAGGAAACTAAAAAATAAATATAATGTGTTAACAAGAAATTGGGATAATTTCCATGAATAAAATTAAAAAGTGATTATGAAAATGGTATTTTAGAATATTAGAGGTATGAATAAGTCCCCTAAAAAGAGATATTTATGAGTTAATAGGTTGTTGTAGTACCAATTTTGTAGGAAGGAATATGAGGATGCATTAAAAAAGAAAGAAAGATGAAGGATTGTTTCAAAATTTCTTTTATAGGATCTTTTGGAGGTATTATAACAACATGGAACAAACACAAATTGGATGTACAATTTTAGAAGCGAAAAGAAATGCCATTGCTCATATATTTTATATAAAAGAGAAAAATATCAAAGTTAGGGTTATAAATGTGTGTGTGGGTGTTATTTGTAGTTACTATTTGTGAAGGATGTTTAAAAACCTCAATAATGTTTTGTCCAATACAATTATGACTCATAATTATGATCTATGAATTATTGGGGGATGTCAACACAATTCTATCTCCTTCAAAAAATAGGGGTGGTATTACTGGATGGTCTACGTCAATGAAGAAATTTACTTTATTTATTTTTTATTTTTATTTTTTTATTTGTGGAAAACATCCCAAAAGAGATGCCACTTTCGGGTAAGACCCAAGGAGGTAGGGATATCAATTTACTTTATTTTTTAATTCAAATGGTCTTTGGGATATTATTTGTTCAAACTATATACATGGGATAGCAGATGCATTGGCTAAAATAGCAAAAATATTAGATAATATTTTTTATCCAATATATGGTTACAAAAAAAGTATTAAATATCTTCAACTGTTTTATTAACAAGATTAAAATAACAAACCTATTCTCTTTAGATATAATTTACTCAATAATGATCATCTAAATTCATTTTAATTTTAATCTATGTCGATCCAAGACCCTAATATATTCTAGGTGTTTATGCTATGTTGGGATGCAACAACATTTGAAGGATCATGTATGTATAGATTTGTTCAAAATAAAAAATAGTATATAAATGGAAAATGAATATTTGGAATGCCAATTTTTTTTATAATATATTTAAAGTAAATGAGGAAATTAAATCCAAGATCAACAATTTTTAAGAGTATAAATTAATGGAATGGACCAAAATATTTATGATGGATTTTGTAGAAGATTCTAGAAATAAAAATAATCAACACATTACCTAGTATTGCTGAAAATGAAATACACAAAAACAATGCACACAATATAAGGGGGTCTCTATGGACACCAAATAATATCACTATAGCAATATAAAATATGTTTCAATGGATAATAAAATGGTTGGTATGATGGGATGTTTATACCCAACTACAATATACCTTTATTTCAAGTTTAACTAACCGAACATTAGGTTTAAAATAATAAAATCCTACAAAATTACCTTTTTCAAGGTTTACTAGGTCCAAAAGTAATTACACACATAATACTATAATTTTTTTATTATGGCATAACCACCATATATTTCCAAATCATAAATTATGTTGAATATGGGATATGGATATAGACCCTTACTAGTCATCCCCCTTTAAGAGACACTCTCCAAAACCACATAGATTTTGGATGTATGCAAAAGGAATATTTGGCATAGCCTTAGTTAGGATATCCATTTCCTACTCTATTGATGACACAAATACTAGATCTATCATCCCACAAACATAAATCCATATCATATGATGATACAAAAAATATGTTGCAATCCAAAAAAGATAATTTTATTCATAATCTTATATTTGTATAGGCATCTCAATGGCCCTTACAATTAAGTGCAAATTAAATGGGTATGTCATATGCCCTTACAAAATGAGATCATGCCCTTATAGATATGATTCAATGTTAGTAGACAACATGAGAAATTAAAGGCTCTCATGCATTGCATCAAGGGATACTAATTACATTTATAAAGTAATCCATAAAGTAAACCTTATATTGAATGTATATCAAAATCCACAATGGAAAAATCTATGACTAATTATAATATTTATCTAAATATTTGCTATATTATTTGATTTCCCTATCATTCCTCCATGTAATAGAAGCATTGGATTCCAATGCTTTTAAGAGAGAAGAAAAATTATGAACCATCCAATGTGCCTAATATGAAAGTTGACCTTGTTTGGTAACATGTTAGGAAGTGGAAGGACCCAGGCAAGTCTAGCGAGTCTTCATAGTTATGGGTTTCCATGTACGACCAAATATTACCTTCAACTTAAAAATGAGGAAGAACATGATAATGTTCCATGAATGGTGGCTATGGTTATGGAGTCTTTTACTGAAGAATTTGGTTGGATGAAAAATGTTGCACAGGGGGAAGCATGGGCTAGTCATAAAAATAATCATTAATTGGAGAATATGCCTCCTTGAATTTAATATATTATATAGTGGAAGAGGTAGAATGTTGAAGATGTTGGTAAACTCATCTAAAATATGCATTCTGAGAAGAATGAGAAATGATGATAAGAGCTATAGGAAGTGACCTCAAAAATATACAATATGTGTGCTATTAGAGAGCTCCTTCTAATGAGGAGGTGTAGCATACTATCTATATATAGATACTTTTTTTTATGCTTCATATTAATTCCTACTAAAAATTAATGAAATATTTTATGTTTGATGGAGATTTATGTAAACTATATTTCTGGTGGTCTTGGTGCATTTAATAAGAAATAATATTTGTTCATGCTATAATGTGTATGTGTTTTTATATGCATCATAGTGATCCTTCCTATCATATTGATAGGGTTTACCAAGTAATAATCATAAATAATTAATAGGGATTACATAATAGGTGATTGTGTCCACAACTTTTTAGCCAAAAGTAAAGGACACTATGTAGATGTGTATGATATGATAGGTGGTGCCACTATCCTTATATCCAAGTGAGTATGTACAAGTATATGGGTACAATTATTTTGTGACTATTTTGTGACAATTATTTGGTGCCACTATCCTTATATTCAGTAACTATAAATTATCGATAATAGACCTCACAACCAAATTATTTTGTGAGTCATTATCAAGGGTACAATTGACAAAGAAGTCATGTGTGAGGTGAGCTTGTGTGACAAAAAAATTGTCACATTCCCTTGTAAAAGAGTGATGATTTATTACAATGATATTATTCAGTCTATCTTTTAATTCATCATAGGTTGTCTCCTCTCCAAATATCTCAATGAAAACATTCTTTGTTTTATCATCATGAGAATGTTCAAGCCAATTGTTCTTCTTCAATCTTGGACACTCAAATTTCTTGTCCTTTATATTTACAATAATAACATGATATATTAGAATAAGGATAAAGAATATGAGGAGGAATCATCTCTTTATAAATAGGCTACTAAGATTAAAAACTCAAATATAAAAAAACTCCTACTAAGAAGGAAGATCAAGTTGATATTGAATGGGAAACACACTTATCTTCTCCAAGTTGTGTTTGATTGAACACAACATCATTGTCACAAAGGAAGTGTATTTCAACTCCCTAAAAAAATGTTCATTAAGTTTAGTATTGAACTTTGTGATGATATTGGTTATAGGATCTAGTACATGGAATAAGATGTGTAACCTATTGAATTGGTAGATGTAAAATTGTAATAAAATCCTTATCTTAAGCAAAGCCATTTAATAAAAAAATCATCATAATATTTAGAGGGATAAAATATAGCCTTCAAGGATACAACCAATTAATCCTATTTGTTGATGGTATTTTGTGCATCTTATCACTCTATACTCAAGACTTTAGGGACTCCAATAAATTTCAACTTGGGGGATTTGTTGTCATAATACATTTGAATATAGGAAACCCATGTTTCCATGTCTAGGATCCGGTTATTGAGGACTTTGGCATCCCTAGAACCATCATAAATATTTGGCTTAAGAGTGGGTGTCAGGGTGGTTTTGACATAAGGTTAGATATGTATACCATTAACCTTGTTTTTCATGGATTTATGACTCGATGTTATGGAAATGTAATTTATATTAGTGGAACAAACTACAAAAAATGGATTAACATGTATAAAATAAAATTAGGGCTAATTTATGTTATTTTTATAGCACCGTCATCACTAATTTTTCCTAGTTATCAATGTCTTGTACATAGAAGAATATATAATATACATGATCAATAAATAATTTTATGTGACAAGAACTTATCTATTGTATGAAGTAGCCAATTAAAATTTTGGTGTTGTTATGGATCTATCTAGATGTTGATGCACCTTCCTCTCTTGTGTTATAGAAGGCTCTCACACTATGAACAACTTCATCCAACCAATGCATAAATTATTCGTTACACAGGCTCATGTGGTGGTAAACTCTAGTGGATGTGGCATGGCTAGTTACCAAAAGTAAGAGAATTTATTTCCATGAACCCCTTCTCCTTCAATAATTGTACCTAAACAACTAGAAGAGTTAGTTTTCCTCTAGGGAGAGATGCCTATTTACATAATTGATTTTATATTTTTATTTGGGCGAGGTCAGCAGGGTTTGTGAGGTTCGGTCCTGTTTAAGTCTTTCTTAGAGGAGCGGGGAAATAGGACCATATAAAACGGTACTCGACCTCTCTATTTAAAAATCTGAATCAACCGTCTCCTCTCTATTTTAAGGTAGGCTCCCGCGCCACTCATCTTATCCCTTTAGTGTTGTTCCCGGGCACTGCTATCCCCTAAATCCTAAATGAAATTATATTGAATGAAAATATATGTGTCAATCAATGCACAAAAAAATAAATAGCCATATAATATTTCACATTGCCTATTGCCTTCCAATTTGAACACCAAAACTATAATATCTGAATTTGTATAACCAATAAAAGTTGGACATGCAATTGCATTGATAGAACCCTTAGTGTTGAGGGTGGTCAAGAATGCTATGCAAGAGGGGCATGCTAGACCATGAAAATATATATGGGACTATCTTTGAGTGTGACAAATGGATATACTTTAATGCAACATCAATATCTAGCCATTGAGCATGTGCATCCTCCAGATCTAGCATTAAAATTTTATTTGCTAGAAAAGCAAGTGTGGGAAAAAGTATCTCTAGAATATTTTTCTTACTAGATTTTTGTCTTTGGATGTCTAAATGTGTAGATTCCATGGAACTGGTGACATCATCTTTGAAGATGGACAATCTACACACATGGAATTTGAAATAGTGTGTGTCTTTCCCTTATTGATACAACCACCCTGTTATCTCTAAAATATGTTAGAGGGGCACACTATGTGCATGTGGTAAAAATATCACACTTCACTTATGAATTATCCCTATGCATCGACAACATGGACGACCTCACCAGCAACCTCAATGATGTCACATCCACTCTAGCTTTGCAAGAGAAAGGTATGTACATAGTGTGCACCAAGTTGTGCATGAATACCTTAGAAGGTAATGCATATGATTTTTAAAATAAACTTTCATAGCTTGATAAAATAGGATTTATTGGTCTAGGCATATAGAAAGTGTGTTCAATATCTAAGGTTCTACATATGAATATAAATATATTCTTTTGAGCAAACCATAGGAAAATCATCCAAAAACAAAAATTTAGTCACGCTCTTTGTAAATATCACATTCTCAGAAATATGCAATAGAGATCAAAGCTCTCATTTTAGAATGGTTAAGATGAGAAAAGTATGAGTATAACAAACAAAATCCTCAAAAACATTAGAATGCTTTGATACTAGTTGATACAAGAAATATTTTACAATCCAAAAATAATTATTTTATTCACAAGCTTCTATTTATACAGGCATCTCAATGGCCCTTACAAATAAGAAAAAAAATAGGTATATTATATGCCCTTAAAAAATGATATCAAACCCTTACAAATATAATCCCATGTCAAAATTGGCTTCAATAACCAATGTAAGAAATTAAAGTCTCTCATGCATTACATTAGGGGAGACTAATTACTTTTATAATGTAAGCCATAAAGTAAACCTCATATTTAATGCATACCAAAATATACCATGAGAAAACCTATGACTAATTGTAATATTTATCCTAGGATTTGCTATATTATTTGATTTTCCTATCACATGATGCATCTCAACCTTAATGTTCTTAGTCTACTAATGAAACACTATATTACAAACAAGTTATATGGTGCTTTGATTGTTATATTGAAGAGTAAAAATGTAAGTATGATGAATTCCCATGTGCTCCATAATCATAATCATCCATAGATGAAAGGTACTTAATTGCCTCATTGATATCGTGATACTCAATTTCCATAGAATATTGAGACCTAGTATATTGATATATATAGCACCATGAAATAGGATTGGAACCTAAGTAAAAAATGCAATCTATAGTATAGTGCCATGCATCCAAATTATTGACATAATATGCATCTAATAATCCTAAAAAATCAAATATAAAACAATTAAATAATTAATTCTCATCTAATAAGTACCTCCCAACTATGGTCTAGTGATTCTATAAGGGACTTGTATGTACTTGGAGTAATAGCTAGAAATAAAGGTAATACCGGATCACGTATGGGTAAGGTAGAGAGGAGATCCCACAAGGTACAAATATAATATTATATCCATCAATAGAGTTTTTTATAATTAGCTCAAAAATTCAATCTTGAAGTAAATGGACACTGACTAGACTTATAATTCTCCATTTTAAAGTGCTAAAGAAGAGCCAAGATATACTTGAATTGTGAGATCATGATCTTAGAAGTAGTATGATCATTTTGGATCTATAATAAATAGTGTAGGAACCTTAAATCTATAATCTAAAATGAAGCATGAAGTCATGAATTCATATCTTGAATCAAGATATGAGAGTTTCCAATAATAAGAAGAGCATCCACATAGAGAGAAATTATGATGGTATCACCATCCAAATTCTTAATGTAAACATCATGTTCATCTTCATACTTTTGAAAATCATAATTGAGAAATAAGGAATGAATCTTCTCATATAAAGCATTTGGTTCCTCCTTAGGTACATATAAGGACCTAGTCAACTAATAAACTAAGGGAATGGGACCCTCAAGTTTAAAAATAGGTGGCTACTACATATAAATATCCTTCTAAATATCACCATGGAGGAATTCATTTTTCACATACATCTTATGCACCTTCCAAGAAAATAAAGTAGTTATAAAAATAAATACCCTAATATAATCAATCTTATAAGTTGGGGTGAATGTGTTTAAATAGTCATATCCCCTTGCTAAGAGAATTCCTTAAAAACA
This sequence comes from Wollemia nobilis, assembly GCA_028583015.1. Classification (NCBI taxonomy): domain Eukaryota; kingdom Viridiplantae; phylum Streptophyta; class Pinopsida; order Araucariales; family Araucariaceae; genus Wollemia; species Wollemia nobilis. The sequence continues at coordinate 2,310,561 of JAQPPZ010000252.1, read as the reverse complement.
CAGTGTAACATTTGATCTTTAGTTTGATCATTCAAAGTATACTTTATATTATAGACACATTTGTATCTAGCCATATTCTTCTCTTTCAAAAGAGAAACAAGCTTCCATATCCTATTCTTAATCAAGGAATCACACCACAAACACAACATCTTTCCATTTTAAATTACCCTTAGCCTAAGAATATGTAAGAGGATATAAAAAATAATCAACCTTCAATACAAAATACAAAATATTTGAAAGAGGATATAAAAAATAATCAACCTTCAAGACAAAATACAAAATATTTGAAACGAATCCTTTCAATGTCTCCCTCAAGACAAAATACAAAATATTTGAAACAAATCCTTTCAATGTCTCCCTCAAGACAAAATGGGAAAATAATATGGTAGAAGTGTTTGAGCACATTATGGTGTAAGATAAACTAAACAGGAATTAGATACACCTAGGAAAAATCAATATCAAAGGCAAGACCTAAAGAATACAAACCAAACTTACCACTCATATAATCAAACAAAACTAAAGTACATGGAATCGCTATGTCAAACTCAACATTTCCTAAGTATGATATTAAAGGTGTTGTAAATGCTACTTCCCAAGAAGGGATCAAATATGACTATCACTAGAAGATGAATAAAATTCTTTAATAGGAATATAACTTACAAGAATCATTAAATACTTGCTAATTTAATCATAGAAACAATTGGATATTCTTCTAAAATCTTGGGTCATGGACTACGTGAAGCTCTTGAAATAACCTCATAAAAATGACATCTCTCTAAATGAATATCTCACACATCTTAGGATAATAGAGATGATATTCCATAGAGGTATTATAATACCCTACCAAAGTAAATCTCTTTGATGTCTCATTTTTATAAATAACTTGAGGTATGTGAGCCCATTCTAAAGATGTAAATATGTAATTTGAGACAAATCAAATTTATTGCCTATCAACCTCTCAAGAGGTATGATAAATTGAAAAAAATATGGTGGAAACCCTATTGATGATGTATTCTACACAAGTGATGATGTCACCCCATAATTTGTGCTCTATCCTCTTGGCATGAATTATAAAACATTTCATGTCCATGATTATCTTATTCTTTCCCATAGCTATCCCTTTCTACTCTAGGGTATTATGAATTATGCTCTGATATGCTATACCATGAAGTTTCAAAAATTCATAAAAGGTATTTCTCATATATCCATCTCCCCGATCTTACCTAAGATATTTTATCTTCCTCTCTATCTAGTTTTCTACTAGAGCTTTGAATAGATTGAATTTATCAAAGGCCTCATATATGGTAAGAAAAATATATCACCACATATATATAGAGAAATCATCAATAAATAGGAGGAAGTAACCATATGTAGAAATGGAAGATGTGCCCATGGTCCACATATATCATTATGTATAATCTCTATGAGATGAGTGACACATATTGCTATTCCTTTTATAATAAAATTTACTGATGTTTCCCTAGAATAAATTCCTCACATGCAACAATCAGAAAATAACTATGAGGAAGTCTAATGACCATCTAACGATGACTCACATATCTCAAATATCTATAATTAAGATGCCCAAGCCTATGGTGTCATCATTGACTCTCATCATTTGCATGAGCCACCATGACCACATGAACTTTATTTAAAGATAAGTGAAATAAGATATTGATATATCCCCTAGCTTATAAATTTTACCTAAATCATCACAATATATAGAAGTAATGATTGTCTATATCCTTGATTATACAATAATCAGACAAAAATTCTACCTTTTGTTTGTATGAGTACCATGATAAATAGACAAAATATTAAGGCCAAAACTAGGAACATGAAGAACTTAATTAGAAGATAAAGATATAATATTAAGCTCTCCACATATTACCACCTGCAGAGAAGAGTCATCTTCAATGTGAATACAATTCCCTTAATATGATTTGTTTTAATAGTTATGGAGATATGTGTGCTTTGTCATGTGTATTATTTACCTTGAATCTACAATCTACTCATTAGAATATGTGGATGTCCAATAAGTTGAATGAATAACTACATGAGCCTATAATTTTTCTCCATAAAAATTATACTCCCTATGAACAAAAATGAGCAACATTAGCACCCCCATTTGTTTTTGCTTCTTCAAGCATCTTTATACCTATCTAACAAAATTCTACTTTGTATCCTTACTTTTTGCAAAAATCATAGGTTAGTTCTTTGAAGGGTTTCTTAGGCTCCTTTTAGTTCTATCATCATTTTGAAGTTTGAATTCTTTTGAATGGGCCTTATTGATAAAATAATTACACTTTTGACTCTCTCTCCTAGCTTGATTGAGAAGAAGCTACTATAACAACTCATCAACTAGTGGTGGAGGATAATTAGGAAATTAGACATGAATCATCTCAAAAACAACTATAACTATCTCATATATTTTTGAAATATTATCAAAGATAATGTTTATTAGTTCAATACTACTATCCTTGTCTAAAGCCTCCTATACTTATCATAACACTTTTGGAATTCCTCCAAAAATACTGATATCATATTATAATTTATTGAATCAACTAATATACTCATCAATAGTATCAAAAAATTTCATCATCAAAGTAGGTATATTTACCTCTAGTATATTAATTTGTGTAGAATAAATGTGATCACACTATCTGTGAACCTTACCAAGTAGTTACTTAGGTCCCATGGTGATGCTAACATGAGTTTCATATATCTTGTCAAAATAAGGAATTATCACACCAATATCCTTATCCTTCTTATCCTTTGAGAACTAACTCATTTATTTAGAATCAACCTCTTGAGGTTATCATTCACATATTTGAACAATACCTTGATCCAAATAAAAGTATCAATCCTAATTCTCTAAGTGGCATAATTTTGATCATTGAACAAGGACATATTATAATCCCTAACTTTCCTACAAAATTACGAATCCTATATGCAATTATGATAAGAATCAACATGACCAATATAGAGATTTAAAAAAATTGTGCTATTTGAAGAAAAGGCCTAAAACACATTTGTATGCAAAAGTTACAACCCCCAAAAATGTGGCCCAAAAACCACATAAATTATTTCCAAAAACTTTGAATAATTAAAAATAATTATGTACCTACAAGGAATAGGAGGGTGACACATGTAATTGTGTGAGTGGATAAAGGATTTATAATTATGCATTAACGAGATAACATAATAATGAATGAGGTGCAAACTAGATGTTAATTCTATAGTCCATTAGCTAGTGTACTAGAGAATTGAATTGTGCCATTTATCACACTCTAATTTTCTATACAACCTACAAAATATATTGTGTTTGTGACATTTTTATTCACTCTAAAATCCATTTTTTACCAAGTCTATGACTAACTATATGACTATATTATTATTGGGTTTGATAAGTTGCAGAATGTGATAATTCATAACCCACAATCATACCTACCATGTGGCAATTTTCCTATCAAATTAGTCACTAAAAAATTAGCCCCTAGCATCTTAGCACAAGTATGGATCACCACATCATCACCTATGCTGTTAGGACCTGTATGGACTATCACATCAACAATCACATCATTATATATATGGATTGCCATGTTAATTATCATTTTAGAACCAAGTACTATACAAAATACCATATCATTAGCTACCATATGGTCTTCCAAATAATCATTCAATGTGGCATAGATTACCACATCATTATCTCAATGAAATCCATCACTCTTAATAATTATGATATCATCGTGTGTCATGTCATCATGTAATCCCATTTCAAAGTTGCTTATATCATTATGGAGGTTGTTGACATCATCCACCATTGTAATAGGTATAGGGGGTTTGATCCTTAAACTTCCGATATAAACTCACCTTACTTCTTTTATAAAGCTACAACGTATTATCTAATCATCAATTCAAAAATTTACACGTCACGTGTGCCTAGGAGTAATGGGTCTTCCTCTTGAATAAGCAGCCCAAAATCCAATGGCACGGGTTGTTCAAAATAGAAGCATAACCATAAAGATCAGACATCAAATAAAATGGATAGGATGCAAAATAGAAGCATAACCATAAAGATCAGACATCAAATAAAATGAAATGGATAGGATACCATCCTGTGGTTTATATTCTCAATAAAGATCTACAAAGAAGGAACCACTTTTCAAGATATTTAGTTATTATGTATTAAATTTTAAGAGAACTTTTAATTTTTTTTATTGAGTAATGTTTAAAAATTAGTTTATTGAAAATTAGTTATTATGTATTAAATTTTAAGATGAATTTTTAAAAACTTTAGTTTATTGGGTAATATGAAATCAATAAAATACACCAACAAACCTAACTTGAAAACTTGAAACAATAGAGAAACACTAAATCTTTTATCAAACCTAACTTGAAAACTTGAAACAATAGAGAAACACTAAATCTTTTATCTGTGTTTTGCACTGGAACATTAATTAATTTGCAGAGGCCATGACAGAGATTAGAAAATAGAAAATACGAATCTGAAACGATAACTCTGCAGGCTTAGGAGGAGAATATATCCCCTTCTCGGCATTGGCACACTCAGACTGTTTAGACTACAGACTAGTTCATAATTAACAAAGAAATAAAATAACATATGCTGCAACTTTTCAAAGATCTAACAGATGAAAAGAGAACGAACTTACCTTATGAAAAAAAGAAAAAGAAAAAAGCACTTCCTTGACATGTGAGGAGGATTGCGTAGAACTTTCAGGTGCGCGCAGCTTGGCACGGTGCAACTGCATTTATATATATATATATATATATATATATAAAAGCAAATTGGATCGTGCCAAACTACGGCGTCTGAAAGGAATAAGCTATTTCTTACTTCTTTCTCTTATTCTCTTCCCCGTAAAGAGAACTGCAATGCTATGATAACAGATAAGGGTTGAGGGCGTATTTATAGGTGAAAAGAAAAGAAGATGATCGCTAAATTATTGCATGTCATGGTGGGCCAGAGCACTAGCAGAGCACAGATGGTGGGAGGTTGACTGGCTTTCTCACTCTCAGAGAGCACACCTCGTTTTCCAAAGTACACTCCTTGGCATTCAACGCCACCTGTGGATTACCGAAGACTTTCTAAGAATAAAATGGATTTCTGACGTCTCATGTGATACGTTAGTCAATACATCAATTATATTATAATTGGCCCATTGACAACCTTTTTCTGAAATAGGGACCTTAATAGATGGATGGAGAACGACTGCAATGCCCTAGTTTGGTAGCGCATCACTTTAGGTTGCCGACTTCGTACAGGGCATCATCTATGGAATTTTATTCGGAAAAATAAAATAAAAAAAACAGTAGCCTTTAGCCTTTATACATTATATGAATAATTTATATAAAAGAATGTTGTCAATTTAATATTTAATTGTTTATAATAATTTTATAATTTAAAAATATATATAACCCCACCTCTTATAAAATTTGAGTTTGAAAATGGACATTAGTTGATTAGTTAATCTTCAACCACTAAAAGAAGGGTTAGGTAATGCTTTTTCAACCATGGCTCATGACACTTATTTGGAATTGGTGGATGAAAAGACTTACTCAAGTGCACTTGCACTAGGCTTGGACTTTCCTTTTTTCATTGGCGCATGCTTTCCTCTCGATGTTAATTTAGAGGAATAATTCACATTGATGTCTTGGGCATTTTGGACATTGACTCATACCACATGCAATCACCTCAAACAATGTTTAAGATTCATGAGCTTCAATATCCTGTCAAATCATGACACCTATGCCTTATGGCTAGATAAAAATGCGTGCTTTGTATCGAATTGCCTTTTATTCTCAATATATATAATATAACTTTTTGGTATGATAATGAGATTAGGAGTAAGTTGTTTTACAAAATAAGTATTAATATGGAATAGAATTTCAATCATGAAATATGTTAGTACACTCGTATCATTATATTAATTGGTTAGAAAGCAAGAGGGTCAGCCCCCGCACGCATGCCTAAACAAGATGTTAACAAGGGTGAGGAATCACAGAGAATGGGACCAAGGATTTGCACTTTTAAGCCCTCATAAAAAAGACCAAGGACTTGCACTTTTAAGCGCTCGTAAGAAATATGTCTCTGTCATATCCCACTTATATGTTTCTATTGTTTTTATTTTTTAATTTACATGGTGGAATCGGTAACCGCCACGAATTCAGGTAGGTTGTCCAGTTTTTATGGCCACCACAGTATTCTGCGTTGTCTGTCTCAAAAGCCACCACCTAGATATTCGTGCAGTTCGCCCCTATAACCACCATGCCACAATCGTTTTAAACCTTTTACGCCACTGAAATCACCAGGAAAGGGACAAGCATTCAGTCCGCGAAGCCCGAGATTTGAACCTTTGACCTCCGCCCCCTTTATGGGGTTTGGATGAACCAATTGGTCTACACCTCGGACCAATATGTTTCTATTGTTAAAAGTATGTTCAACAAAAAAAAAAAAATAATGTTGGAACTCATTCATAAAATTAAAACTTTGATTTATACATAGAAAAATTTTCTCTCAATATTTTTAATCAAAATGTATACATATTGAAAAAGTATTTGAAATTTTTATATTAAAACAAGATTATTTATAAGTTGGAAGAAGACTCCTCCCAACCTTAGTTAGCTATAACACTTGTTTTCACCTTTTAATTTTCCAAAAAGATTTCATAACTCTAAAACCCAAGATCCTAACAACTAATTATTTTTGTTTACAACACTAAAAGGAGATCTGCATTGGAGAAAAATATCCTAAATCATATCTGTAATTGTAACAACCCATAACCAACTTCATATCTGGTTGCCCAAAGAAAATAAGGCAAGAATAGAAAGTATTTTTTTTTTTTAAATTAAACTGTCTAAACAAACCTAAAAGACAAAGAACTAATTTTTTTTAATTTGTTTGTGAATCATCAAAGAAAATAAGGCAAGAATAGAAAGTAATTTTTTCTTTTAAATTAAACTTTCTAAACAAACCTAAAAGACAAAGAACTAATTTTGTTTAATTTGTTTTTGAATCATACAAGCAAATAAATCATTCATAACATAGATATATCCACCATGTTTGAGTTGAAGAATACTGTAGCTAGTCACCCAAGTGGACAAGATTGGCCTTATCTCGTTGAATAGCCAATTTGTGAATTTGTTCGTCCTTATTTATCATCCACATTTTTTTGCATGAGGTTCAAACCACGAAAAAGGTTATCCTCTAGGACCCATAACACCTAGAAGGGGGACGCTTTCTTATCTTTCCTCTTCATACCGAACCTTCAATAATCTACTTAACTTGTTTTTACTTATCATGAAAAAGGTTAGCGTATTTATGTCTTCATGACTAACTAGTGACTCCCTTATTCTTGGAGGCAGTTAGCGCCATGTCAATTCCTTAAAATTGGACCTCATTACTCATAATCACTGCAACTCACAACAATTTGTTCCATACCAAATCTTGTGGCTATTCTACCTAAGTTCAATGATTATGTAATGAGCATTGTGCTATCCGAGTCCAACCCGAAAAAGGTGTCCCATAACACCCTTATCATTTTCATCCTGATCGAGTCATTTTGACTAATCCCATCAAAACTAGGCTATCTTAATGCTCGTTGCATGCATTCCCGCACCTCATCATACTTGGATGTTATTTTGTTTAGTTTTTCGATTCAAACCTTCTAAGGGTCTTTTTGGGATTATTTCATTGACAATCTATTCCCAAGGATGTTAACTACTTTATCCTTAAGGCAACATCATTTAAATGTACAATAGAAGAATATCATAATAGTCTCTTACTATTAGGCTATTTACACTATATCGAGTTCTAAACCATTCAAGAACATAGTTGTGCTTTCTGAATATCTATTGGTCTACTGTTTCACAAGAAGAGCTTTGGAAACATCAGCTTCTTATACAAGTATAGCTTTAAATAAATTTATTTTCTTTAAATTTTGATAGTAAATCTCATAAGCTTTTCGAAGGCACTACACTATTTACATTTTAAAACTATAATCACCATTTTTTCCTCATTAAAGACCAATTTTCAATTGCTTCATGCTACCAAGGTAGTAATCATATTATCATCAAAGTATAAATGCTAATCATAATAAGGTCTTTAGTTTATAAACAATAAAATAAAATTAAATAAGACTTGATTTCTTATCCGGTATATCCAAGAATCATCAAGGCTAAACATGGTTTGTTTCATTGGACACTTAGTTCCAAAAATTCCAATTGCGACATACTATAGGAAATTTTTTTAAACCGTAATTACTTTAATGAAACAAATTTATATAGTTTAGTACAATACATAATCTTCGCTCAGTAACACCATAGACACATGAAGTTGCTTCCCAAATACACACACTCTTATTATTATTTTTTTAAAGATACAATAGTATTACATGAAGGCTTTACCCCTTATTTCATGACATAGACTCCTTGCACTCATTGTTTAATGTTCAAATTACTTCAACCCCTAGGTGGTGTTCATTCAAATGTCACAACTATGTATCTTCTACAGTTTTGTTTCGTTACTCAGGATCGGATCAGCCATAATAGTACATGTTCATTACATTGGTTACTGGTGTCCATACTATAACAACTCTAGTGTAACATAAGTCACTGCAAGCTTCTGGCTATGTACTTCTTGAACTCGCTCAACACCATACCGTTTACTTCCAAATGATCAAAAATATGTAGAAGGGAAAGCTTTGAGTTATCGCCAAGGATCAAATACGACTCTTAATTAATGAACATGCAACTTTTAACATGCCTAAATACAAATTAATTTAACATAGACAACATACAAAAATCCACTAATTTCTTTTTCAAAACTTGTCAAAGCATTTGCCATTATATATATTTTTTCTATTACAAGCTACCTTCTCTCACCGGGTAAGACTTCCATGAAACCTACCTCCATCCTCATGAGGTGTTTCCTAGTGCCCAAAGAAGTATAAGTTCTAATTTGTTTCTCTCATTTTGTTTTAAATAAGAGTACAACTCATTCTATTTTTTTTCTCTCATTTTGTTTTAAATAAGAGTACAACTCACTCACCACACTCAACACCTCATTGCTTCCAAATGCAAAGCTTACAACAACACAACAACGTAACAAACATAATATTTCTTGGTAATGCAATGTTTAAAATAACACAGCATAACAACAATGTTTTATTGGATAAAATTGAAAGTCACTTAAGATTGAAAATTATTATTGATATTTGCATACAACAATTTAAGTAATAAATAACTTAGAAACCATAGAATTACATATGAAAGTATATGATAATTAAATTATTTAAAAATATGTGTGATTAGGTTATTATTACATTCAAGTCCTAATATATTTTTGGAATTGATAAAGTAATAAATCTAAGAGATTTACTCACATAGGCTATGTTACATGCATAAATTCAAGACTAGCATAAATTACAAGGTAAGCTAATTAAATTTGAGATATAAAATAGAGAAAATCTTTTGGAAGTAATATATTTTTAATACAATAAAGATCAAAATATTTTTTAAGATAAAACTATAAAACTTAAATGAATGATATATGTGTCTTAAAGTGAGTGTAAAAATTGTCTATGTATCTATATATTATCAAAATATAGTATCTTATTAGTTTATGTTATGTATCATGGGTTTATTATTAAGATGCCATACACATCCTTATAATTATAAAGCATTTTGAAATTATAAATATGCACACTTGACAGCATTAATAAATACATAAAACACTTAATTTTTTAATAAAATGTATCCGTATAATCTTTTTAAAATCAGCGAATAATTTTTATTTTTTTAAACCTTGATAGGTGTGAGGTGGAGATTCTAAAAACATGCGACAGAAGGCTCACTGAGAACTCAACTATTAATACAATTGCAATGTCAATCCTAAATCAACATAAACAACCCACAATTTTTTAATTAAGGTGTGATTTAAAGAAAATATTATTTAAAAAATAAAAACATTTAATTTAATAATTATATTTTGAATTAATTTTTAATTCATTAAAATTAAAAAAAAATTATTAATTATGATTCCGTAAGGCATTTGCCGTGACAATTGGTAAGTTGGTAAAATGAAATCATGTGTTGAAAGAATAGAATTGGTAGACAACAATGCAACAACGAGAACAAAAATAATACCACAACAAATTGGTGGTTGACATATTTTTTTTTAAATTATTTTTTAATTAAAATTTAAGATGATATTATAATAATATTACAATAATATGATGTTAATATTATTTACTAATAAAAATAATAAAATAAGGTGAATAAAGAGTAAAGTATTTATAATTGAGTATATATAAGAATAGAAGTTAATAGTAAAAAATAAACTATAATTGTACTAGATACCTTCATTCATTTGCGAAAAAGTTGAAAAAATTTATTATAAAGTAAAATTCTAAGCATGACCTCTATTATATTTTATGAAACCTTCAAATAAAAATTAAAACAATTAATTTCTAGACTAGTTCATATTTTTTTTTATAAAACCTTTAAAATATACCAAATTATTTAAAAACATGATGAAATCCAACGGTAACAACTGCTAATGTATGCTGAAAACTCTCTAACTATAAAAAATAAATGCATTCCAAATATATTTAAAAAAAAAATAACTGCTAAAATTATAGCCATATAGAAAAGCATAGCGAGTAAGCACTTTTCTACCTATTTTGGTTTAATACCAAACATCCTAAAACTTTTGATTGAATACAAAGATTCCGAGATTGCTCTCATTCCTACTTCCTTAAATTATATGAAGGCACTGACGTTTCGGATCGGTCCTTACGTGGAGAAAATACAAGTCTTTTACCATTGGATATCTTTAGGATGAAAACTACAAGTGACCTAAAATATACCTAGGTATCTCTCATGAACTGGCCTTACATATCCCATAGAATTGCAACGTGCCATCTAATCATTAAATCGAAAATCCACACGTCGCGTGTGCCTCATGGGGTATGGATCCTCCTCCAGAATAAGCAGCCCAAAATGAAAGGGCACGCGTCGTTAAAAATAGAAGCATAACCAAAAAGATCTGACATCAATTAAAGTGGATACCACCGTGTGGTTTAAACTTTCTATAAAGACCTACAAAGACAGAACGAATTGACCATACCAACTTTTGAGCTTTCTATAATAATTTGTTATCATGTATTGCAGGTGAACATAAGTTGAAACGATAGAAGAACACGAAATCTTTTTATTTCCGTTCTGCACCGAAACATAAAATTTCTAAAGGCCATGCCAGAGAGCAAATATGAATATGAAACGATAACTATTTATGGTGGAGAATACATCCCCTTCTCGGCATCGGCACACCCAGACTGTGTTTTTAGTGGATTATCTAAACATATATTTTTTTTTATGGAAAGAGTTATTTACATTAAATTAAGATAAGAGCTTGGGTTAACACACCTCATGGTAAATCAAACTAATTTTTTTTGACAAGGGTTACGAAACAAAATCTCCAGCAAAACATAAGTTTACCAATCATCATTGATAAAAGAAAGCATATCAAATGGAATATTGTGTCGTTTTGCATAAAATGCTAGTGATTATGGGATGGGAATCCATCCCTCTGCATCACGATTCTCATTAAGGCCTTCAATACTCACGTCGCTCCAACCAACAATTGGCCCAGGTGAAATTGGTGGAACATCATCCCACCTCTTAACTTGGCGGGACAAACAAGCAATGTCAACATTAGGCCGCTTCTTGACTGGTGAGGGCTGGGACCAGTGCTTGTTTGTAGGAGCACTTCTTTCACACTCCTCAGAAGAGCACTCTAAGGGGATTTGGTTGACCGTACATAGAGAATTGGCCTAGTGTGCTAGAAGAAATTGCAAGTGATCCAAATCCATAGCAACTTTGTTGGCTTGAGTACATATCTGTAGCCACATATCATTAAAAACTTCTAATTTATCCGCATGAGTAAATGTGACAGAAGGTGTATACTTGTTACGAGCCTTCCAAATATGAAAAAGCAAGCTAATCCTAAAAACCTACCACACCTCAAAAAGCGGGAGAGACAAAGTAAAAGAGTCCCCAAGAAGAGCTTGGGGCCAAGAAACTCTTGTAGTTGTAAATGGAAAAAAAAAAGAATGAACCCATTCCCAAGATTGACTAGATCTTTTACAGTGCCAAAAGAGGTGAGTACAAGACTTAGGTACACCACAAAAAGGATATTTAGGATCAATAATTCCAAGGTACTTCAAACATTCCCCCAAGGGGAGACCTTGACAAATCAAACTCTATGCAAAAAAAATATTGCTTGGGCTCAACATAAGCAGCCCAAACATTCTAAAATCTAGAATTCCATCTAGTCCTTATACAAAATTAGTCCCAACGCTGATTAAGCTTAGGCACCATAGGAAGACGAGGAGATAACCATTTATACCCCAAAAAAAACTTATAATTAAGCAAAGGAGTGTCAACATGTCATCTCCAGTCTGACCACCAAGGACACAGTGAGCGCACGCCAATATTGTGCAACATAGAAAAATGGGTGAGGGCAATAACAAAATCATAAGTATATCTTTCTGCACCATTCAGCCTGAAGGTGCAATGAACTCATTCCATGGGATCCAATCTTTGGTCTAGAAAGAAAAGAAATCAGCTATTGTAACAATACCCTTTTTAAAAAAGTATAGAGCATGAATCCATTGAACCCGAGCTAAGGGAGAACCTTGATGAAGAAAAATGGGAGACCACTAAATATTCATAGAATTGATGGATAAGCCTTTATGAAATTCATCTCCTTTCCAACAGATCCAAGGAGTGAGTTGTTGCCAGGCTTTCTAGATACTTTGAATAACAAAGGAGCTAGGAATCTTGACAAAAACTAGAGCAACAATGAGAGAGGGAAAATCCAACCCTCTCAATGCTCTATGGTTTAAGGGAAGGCCAGAAAAAATGAAATGTCAAACCAAACTTTCCAAGCTTTAGCTCCCCTTAAAGCCCTGACCACCCACTTAGCACACAGATCAATACCTTGTCATCTACAGTCCAATAGACCCATTCCACCAGACTCTCTAGGAAGACAACAAATATCCCAGGCAACTCTATGAAATCCCTTTGTTTCAAAATAATTATTCCAAAGAAAATCTCAAAGTATTTTCTCAAGTTTCTTATAGCAAGCTTGTGAAGGAACCTAGCAAGAGGAGTAGTATACATGGGTGCCAGCTAAAACTTTATAGCAAATCTATAGCAAATTCAAGTTTATTTTCAACTCATTGAAGCACATAATTCAAAAGTTGAGCAAGGGAGACTTGAAATGTAAAAGGAATACCAAGAAACTTAAAAACTTGTCCAAGAGGGATCCAATTCCAATGAAACCCTTGAAGCCAAGGTGGCATAGGCAAGGGAGACTGTTTGAAGTAGAAGGTCTTCCTCCATTGTATGCTAGAACTAGAGGCTTTGTAAAAGGTGTTCAAACAAGATAGAGCATTAGAAATAGATTGTTCCTCTTCCCTTACAGTAATAAAGGAGTCACTAACGAAGTTAGAGTTACTTGGTTAATTGAATTTGGAGCTTTGCTAAGGTTTGATGAGGAAAAACTCCTCTGCTAGGGTTTGATGAAGAAAAAATGCTCTGCTAGGGTTTGATGAAGAAAAACTACTCTATGGGGATGGCAACAACTTTCGAAGGAGGTCTAAAAAATTGGAGGAATTTCGTGATGGCATCGGGTTCGGAATAGAGAGTGCATGCTCATGATGTTTTTTCATCTAAAAATGACTGGAAGGAACAGGATTTTCCAGTGCATGTTAGGAAATGCTTGTTAAAGAACAATGGATGTTTGGAATGATGTGAAGCTAGGCCAGTTCTAGTGGTTCAACTAGACTCGGTGGCAGAAGATGTGGAGTATCTAACCAAACATGCCCTTATTGGAAAATTTTTGGGCATCTAAATTTCTCTCCCCTTTGTGGAGGCTTGGGTCAGGAAGACTTGGAATCCTAAAGGCGATGTGGAGGTGATGCTGAGTGTGAACAACTATTTTATGGTGGTTTTCTCTTGTATTGAATATCGTAACAAAGCATTTGAAGGGGGTTCTTATTTCTATAACCAAGTGGGAATCTTTCTTAAACCCTGGCATGTGGGTTTCAACCCATCAAAGGAGCGGCTGTCGCAGGTTCCAGTATGGGTGCGGCTTCCATGGCTCCCATTAGAATTCTGGAGAACTGATATCTTGCATAAGATTGCCCTTCTACTTGGGAAGCCGGTTGGACCATCACAACAGACAATGGATAAAAATATAATCTCTGTTGCTCATATTTGTGATGAAATTGATCCTATTCCAGATTCTATTGAAATACAATTTGGATCAACTACATGGGTTCAAAAACTTGACTATGAAGCTCTTCCATTTTGTTGCTAGATTTGCTGTGAATATGGCCACCTGCAAAGAAAATGCCCTAAGTTTGTCCCACCTGTGGCTTCAAATCCTGGGCCCTCTCGGTCTGGAAAAAGTTTGGATAAAGGAAAAGCCCCAATAAAGGAAGGGGAACAGGATAAGGAAGGTTTTGTTCCGATAAAAGCTTGAAACAGAGGACGAAGGGCAAACAAAGACCTTAAGGATAGCCAGCTAGATGCTCTACTCAATCATTTTGAAATATTAGATGATCTTGATCAGTGCATGGAGATACCTGAAACATCGCTACTTGATGCAAATATAACAAGGTCAAATCAAATGTCTCTTCTTGAGGGGGAACTTAAGGAATCAGATCTAGGGGGTTTAAATGAAGAACAAAGGGCTTTGGATATGAGTATAGGGGACATGGTTGGGTCTAGCCCTATAAGGGAAACTATTTTAGAAAGTGGTACAAATTTAGTTATGCCCTCTCCTACTCAGGCACTGATGCAATCATCCTTGGACTGCAAAACTCCTACGATGTTGGGATTGCAACATAAAATAATTAAAAAAAGTTTTTCGGATAAGAATATGAAGGTGGGTTGGAAGAAGGACCATGATAAAATTAATTTAATGGGGGAGAATTTGGTGGAATCAGGCTTGGTGAGAACATTGGACTCCCATTTTTATAACCCCAAAAATGATTATCCTCTCATGGAATATAAGGGGGTTGAACAAAATCCCCAGATAAAAAGTTGTTCATGATTTGGTTCGTGTGCATTCTCCGGATGTGGTGTTTATTCAAGAGACTAAATTGGCTATTGATAGTATGTTCAATATTTCTCCCAAGTTGTGGAGAAGGGGGTAATGCCAGTGTATTGGTGCATGTGGATATGTTGGTGGCATCGCTTGTTTATGGGATCCGGTTAAGATATCTCCTCTTACTTGGATTTCTAGCATATGGTCTATTTCAATGGTCGGGCATGATAATGAATCTAGTGAAACCATCCCACTTACAAATATGTATGCTTCTATTGATTACAACGGTAAAGTGAATTTGTGGGAGCACATTTGCTTTGTGAGAAGTTTGGTTCCCTTGTACCCATGGATTTTGGTTGGAGACTTCAACTCTATCACTTGTCTAGAGGAGAAATATGGTGGGGTGGACCATATCGAGCCTTTTTCTTCTATATTTAGTGCTCATATCCAGGACCTAAACTTGGTTGATATCAAGCCAGATAATGGGATTTTTACTTGGCACAATAGAAGGTGTGTGGAAGCTTCCATCTTAGAGAGACTAGATAGGTTTTTGATATCCAGTTATTGGATGAGTAATAACATAAGTGCTAGTTCTATGATTCTTGAGGGTAGGGGATCTTATCATTGGCCTATAAAACTCTCTGCTTTGGAGTTAGGGATACAAAATAACCCCTCATTTAAGTTTCAACTTATGTGGCTTCATGATCATAAGCTTCATGATTTCATGCAAGGCTGGTGGACCACTGGAAAACCTCATCATGGCACCGCTATGTATTCCTTTATGAAGTGACTACAATTTGTAAAACATAAATTGAAGAGATGGAATAGACTAAATTTTGGGAACCTTTTCTTGGCTAAGTTGGTAGATCTTAGGAGGATGGAAGAAGCTTCAAGGAAGATTAGAGATCAGAGATTCACGAAGGAACTTCTTATTGAGGAATCTGAGGTTGTGAAAGACCTTGCTGAATGGGAACTGAAGGAAGATTTTTTTTGGAAACAAAAAGCTTGAGTAGATTGGCTTCAAGAAGGGGATAGGAACACAACCTTCTTTTATAACTTAGTTAATGCTCGCCGTAATGGTAACCTGATTACCTCTCTTGTGAATTCTCAGGGTGCCCTGCTCTCTTCTTTCAGGGATATTTTAGAAGAGACTAAGAGGTATTTTTCCTTTCTCTTCAAGGAGGAATCCCTATCAGATGATGTGAATGAAAAGCTTATTCTAAACTGTATTCCAGTGATTTTTTGTAGAGAGATGAATGAGCACTTGATGGTTCCAATTTTCCTTGAGGAGTTGGAAAATGTTGTATTCAATATGAAAAGAAAAAGCACCAGGCCCAGATTGACCCGATTGAGTTTTATCAAGAGTTTTGGGATTTAATCAAATTTGATCTTTTGGAGGTGGTCCATGAGTCCCAAAAGAACAAACAAATGCTAAGGGCCCTAAATTCTACCTTTGTGGTGCTTATACCTAAAAAAGAGGGAGCAAATTCCTTGGATATGTTCAGGCCTATTGCTCTCTACAATGTTGTGTATAAGATCATCACAAAAATTATTGCTAAGAGGCTGAAGATATGGTTGAGCAAAATCATCTTTGAGGAGCAAGGAGGGTTTGTTTTTGGCCGAAAAATCTTGGATGGGGTTTTTATTTCTACAAAAGCTATTCACTCGATGGAAAATTCTAAGGAGAAAACTATGTTCATTAAGTTGGACATGGCCAAAGCCTATGATCGGGTCAGATGGTCCTTTATTCATAAAGTTCTTGTTGCTTTTGGATTTGAGGAGGAATGGATTAGATGGGTGATGAGATGTGTTTCTTCTTTCTCATTCTCTATTCTTGTTAATAATGAGCCATCAGAGTTGTTTGAGGCCTCAAGGGGATTGAGGCAAGGAGATCCTTTATCTCCTTATTTGTTTATCATTATGGCGGAAGGGTTGGGAAGATTTCTCAAGTCTCAAGTCATGTAGGGTCTCATTCAGGGGTGGAAGTGGGATAGTAGCTTGCCACCTCTTTCCCACCTTTAATTTTTTGATGATACTCCTTTGTTGGGAGTTGCCACTATCAGGGAAGCTGGCAATATTAGACAATATCTTGAAATATATCTTGGTGCTTCTGGAAAATTGATTAATGAGGAAAAGTCTTCTATTTTCTTCTTCAATACCCCTTCTCTTATTCAATGTAGGATTGCTCACATTCTAAGATTCCAGGTTGGGACGCCCCCCTTCATTTATCTTGGTATTCCAATTTCATCTCATCCTATACCTAGATCTTCTTGGAATTCTATGCTTGGTAAGTTTATAAGGAAGGTGAATCACTGGAATTTCATATGGCTATCCACTGCAAGTAGAGTGTTGCTTTTAAAATCAATTGTTGAAGCTTTACCCATTTATAGATGTTTTGTACAAATAGCTCCCTCTCACTTCATCAAGGACATGGATGCTTTGTCAAGATAGTTTTTATGGTTTGGAAAACTTGATCAATCTAAATGGAGTTTGGTTAGGTGGGATTCTATATGTAGGCCGATGCAAGAGGGAGGCCTTGGGTTACGACAGACAACTTTTTTTGGGCAGGCTTTGGCTACAAAAATTTATTGGAGATGGTGCACCTCTAAAAATAATATTTGGGTTAAAATATTATCTTATAAATACTTGAGAGGTATTTCTGAGGCTGAGATCCCTAGAGTCAGCTTGGTTGGAAAAGGTTTAGTTATCTGGGACACTCTGAAAATAGGAGCTAATTTAATCAAGCAGGGTTTGTTATGGATTTGCAATCAGGGATCAAATGCTCTTTTTTGGGAGGATTCTTGGGATGGCCACCCTCCTATATTGAATCAATATCCTAGGTTATGTTCCCTAAGCATTTTTTTCTTGGAAGCAGGTTGGTCTCATGTGGAGGACTTTAAAAAAATCTAGTCTTTTGGAAATATGGAGATGTACAGGTGGAAATATCCACAAGAATGGCCCTAGGGGGGACTGGCCAAGGACAGAGAGGTGCTTGCTCTTATTATTATGGGGAGGCCTTGTTATTCATTTAGGGGTAAATATATTCTGGCTTGGAACCCTGATCCTAAGGGAACCTACTCGGTAGCCTATGGTTATCAGGTTCTTGATAAGCAAAAGTATGGGAGTCTTCTTCTCAATTGGTGTAAAAAGGTGTGGAACAAATTTTCTTGGCCAAAATGTAACTTCTTTCTCTAGGTTGGTAGCTCGTAATAAATGCCTCACTTGGGATAATGTGAGGAAGAGGGGATTTTAGGGTCCCTCTTTTTGTGTCCTTTGTAGTAAGAATGAGGATGACTCTTCTCATTTATTTTTCCAATGCTCCTTTTCCAAAGACATTTGGCACCGTTGGTGGAGCGCCTGGAACCATCCATGTTTTCATGTGCTATCCTTGGTGGAGTTTTGGAGTAGTCTGGGTAGACCTCCGACCAAGGCCCCCTTCCTTCGGGTGGCTTGGAATTTGGGCCCTTCTTACATCATTTGGAAAATTTGGCTTGAAAGAAATCGATGCATATTTCAGGGCAGTTATTTGGTTGGTCAACAGAATTGGCAAAGGATCCTGTATATGGTTTAGGAAACCATCCATAGCAAACGTGATGTGAACCCTCTTTTGGATTCTAGGGAGGAGAAGGTACAACAAGCCCTTGGTCTTTTTGGGGATGGTGTGAACTCTTCTAGCCCTAGTAGGGTTCCTTAGCTCAACAAGAAGGTTAGGAGAGATGGTAGGTGTAGGCCACCCCCTAAAGGAATTTTAAAAATTAATACTGATGGATCATCTAGGGGTAATCCTGGTCATACTGGAATTGGCGGTGTTGGGAGAGATTCTACTGGTGGTGTCAATTTTTTCTTTTCCATTTATAAAGGTATTCACTCCAACAATTTTATGGAAGCTCTTGCAATTATTGAGGCCTTGCGGAGGGGGTTTTCTCTTGGATGGCATAGGATTATCTGCGAGTTTGACTCTCAAATTTTGGTTAATATTTTAAAAAGTAAAAGTATGGAGGAAGTTAATTGGCAGTTGGCCTCTATAGCCGTTCAGATTCTCAGAATGAGTGAAGAGTTCAAATTTATATCCTTTGTGCACATTCCAAGGGAATGGAATGTTGTTGCTGATTACTTGGAAGAAAGGGCTTCTGAGCTGCTGGATCCTTGGAGTATCAATAATTAGGAGAGTCTCCCGTCTGGGGACTCTCAACGCCTATGGGAGTTTATCCACAAGGATGTACATACTTAATGTGGTTTGTTATTGTTGTCTTTTCTAGGTGTCATTCTAGTCTAGTGGTTTTAGCCTATTTGGCTATTTATTTGAGTCCTAGTTGGAAGCTCAGTTGTACTCTGTAATCCAAATTTTTTATCAATAAATTTTTACCCATTTCTTTAAAAAAAAGAAAGGAGTCATTAACAAAGTGACCATTAATAACTTATCCCTAATAATTTGAAAGAGCAATTCCTTTACTAAGACCAACAGAAGCTTGAGAAGCTAAAAGATAGTTGAAGGCTTCAGCAACAAGCACATATAAAGAGGGATCAATAGGACACCCTTTACAAATAGACCTAAAATGACCCACTACTTTAGGCTATGAATTATTGAGATTGATAATAGCGAAAGCATCTCTGAATATCATAGCAATTGTTTGAATGAAAACTGGCTTGAATCCTAAAGCTTTGAGCATAGCAAGACTGAATCTCCATTCAATGTGGTCATAAGCTCTCTCAAAATTAATATTGATAAATAAACATGTCCTGGTTTGACATCCGGGCCCATTCCATACCCTCATAGACAACCAAAACTTTTTTGAGGATGTACCTCCATTGAATAAAGACAGTTTGTTTTGATCTGACTAACAAATAAAAAATAGGCCTAAGGTGAAGAGCCAAAGCTTTGGCAATGATCTTGTAACTAAAATTCAACAAAGTAATAGGCCTCCAATTAGTGATCAACTTCGAGTCCCCTTGCTTGGATATGAATTTGATATTGCCCCTGTTAATAACTGCTCCCAAAGAGCCTACTCGAAGAGCCTCCAGATAAAATTTATGCAAATAAGGACCAACTATGTCCCAAAGACCTTTGTAGAACTCACAGGGAAAGTTATCCAAACCTTGTGCTTTATTATTTTCCATTTGAGACAATGCATCCTGTAGATATTTAAGGGAGAGAATTTTATCACACCCTGCTCTTTGAGAATCTGAAACCTTAACTAGTACAACTACCATACAAGATACTAGTGCTTTCTCTCACTCAAGGGAATAAGCTTGAGTGACAAAAACATTAGTATAGTGCTTGAAAAAAGTGTCAATCATATCAAGAAGAGTGGTAAGCCTCATTCCATTGTCTTGAATGGCCTTGAATTGTGTAGCTTGTCTGGGAGGGTGAAGCCTTTGAATTTTTTTTTGGTGACCCTATCACCAACTTTAAGCCAATGAAGACGGGATTTAATTTGAGCTCCTCGAGCCTCATTAATTTTAGCAAGTTTAAGTTCATGCCTCATTTGGGAAACGTGATACTAAAGTTTAGGATTAAACGAACATGCCTCAAGCCTGACAGAAGCTTTGGCAAACTCATCATGAAGGAAAAAATTGAAATATATTTTGAACTATGCCATATTTTTCCTCAAAGTGTGGAGCAAGACAATTGTACAAAAAATGACATCATTTCACCATTCTATCCAACCCAACAGTAGGTCTAGGAACTAGATTCTAGACTCTAAAAATATGATAGACCATGGAAGGGTGTTGAGGAAAAGAAGTATTGTAGAAAAAAAGCGACTTGTAGTGTCTCTAAGGCAGAGATTTCATCAGTACATTAAACATGATGGGTGAATGATCAGAAGTAGTGGTACCAGGAATGGTTTCCACAAATGGAGCTGAAGCATTTCTCCTATGAAAGAAAAATTGCACATGATATGAAAGCATGACTATATCCAGCCTTCTCAGAATTATTGCATGGCCAGCTTGGAAATTGAACCACGTATATCATAAATTTTTGGGAAAATCCTGGGGAGAAAAATAAGAATTGGGTTCTGACAAACCCAATGTTTTTCATGAAGTACCGGGCCTCTCTTTCCCTAGTAGCCCACCACATGGGAAGTTGCCCTATCTTGTCTGTAGGCTTTTTAGTCATATAAAATCTCCGCACATAACCACTAGATGCTACAACATTCATGAGCTTCATTGGAGGCATAAAAATTAATAATGCCAAAAGACAGCACACCAATATTAAGTAAAACCCAAACTGATTTTTTGGACGGGTCCACACCCCACGAGACCAAACTATCTTTCCATCTAGTTTCAAAAAGAATGATAGCTCCTCCTCTTCTAGGGGAATGACTAGTGGCATAAAAAAGCTACCTGGCCAAAGAAAAGGACAAGCACATTGTAGAAGAAAGTCAAAAATTTTAATCTATTGAAGAAATAGAAAGTTAGGATTACCATAAAACCTAAAGCATAAAGCAATCTCATCTCGAACCAAGTATTTGCGGACTGGGTCTATCAGCCCTCTAACATTCCATGATAAAAATATCATGGAACTTAATAAATACTCATATGTCATACATATTCAACCTCTTCAATGTTTAAAAGGGAATCATAAATATTATTGAGAAAATGCTCTTGAACTCCTTTCCAAAATTCCTTTTGATGCCTTTTGTCCTGGTTAACCAGGGAGTCTCCCCAGTGTGAGCTATGGGATATTTGACCATTGAAAAAAGTTCGTTTAGCTTCCATGAAGCTAGAGGAAGGCTGCCCATTGACATGCAGAATTGGAGAATCTAAGTACTGAGTAGAAATAGAAGAAGTAACAATTTTGGCAAAGGAAACACTAGTCGATGGTACATTAGCAATCATGTGTGAAGCCCTAGTGCTAGATATTATCGTTTTTATGATATGTTTCTCCGTCACCACACCATGCCCAGCTAGCATAGAAGGCATATAGGGTTGATGTGAGCTATTGGGAGGAGTCATAGGGTTTACATTTTCCCATTCTTACCCTTCTTCTGGACTATCTTTCATTCATCTTGCCCACATTTGGAAGCAAGGATAGAGCTAGTAGTAACAGGAGCTGCAACCATCTTCTTAGCTTTAATATTGTTTGCAATTAAAGGATAATCTTTTATCTTATGGGCAATTGATTGGCAATAGTAACATGTGTTAGGCAGGTTTATGTAAACAACATGTTGCTTGAACCTATAGTCACCAACTTGGATATCAACAATCTCTCAGAGGTCTTTAGAAAGATTGACTTTGACACAAAAATGCTTTTGAGAGCATGATGCATAAAATTTATCCGTTTCACAATAGAAAAATTCACCAATGGGGACCACAAGGTTTTGATAGTAAGGCCAGAGTGGCAGAGGAAGACCAGGGAATTCAACCCAAATCAAAACCCGCAAGGAAACATCATTAGTGACTGAAAAATCCTTGGTCCAAGACTAAAAATTCAACAAGGAGCTACGAAATGACCAGGGCCCATGGATTATGACCGATTTAGTCTAAGTAGGGTCAGCAAAATGAAACAAAAAAATCCCTTTGGTGATGTTTTGGATACCATCAACCTTGACACCATGCCAAGCTTGTTAAACCCAATTTTGAAGGAGGGTTTTGCCAGGGATGCGACCTACAAAATACCCTACTAGCGTATGGCTTTCCAACAAAGAACAAGTAGTATTAAACTCACTCAATGGGATAACCACATATGGAAGAGAAATATTACCTCATGATCAACTTTGGGAATGAAATTCCACGGTTTCTTGTTCTCCTTTGGTGCCATTTCTCCCTTTTGTAGCTTCAACATAAGTTAAAGCTTCTTATTGAGTTTCATCCATAAAAAGGAGGTTCAATCCGCCAAACGATAGAGTAAATTTGGCAACAAAAAATGCCCTAAGAGGCATTCTGCACACATGCCAAAGTGGCGAGGCAGTATGGAAGTGGTGGTAAAAATTAGAACTCGAAAAGGACTATCAAGGTGTTTTGGAAGTGAAATAGGGGTGAAGCAATTAATTCCATTATCACCTACTTTATTTGGATTTTGCATTAATAAATTGGAGGAATGAAAAGAAAGGATAGGAGGAGAGGGAATACAATTGGATAATTATATATATAATTATTCTCTATTATAATGACCTTATCTTTATTGACAATATACTTGAATGTTTAAAACAACATATAAACACTTTCGAGCATTATTGTAAAGAAGTTTGGATGCAAGTAAACACTAGCAAGACTAAGATTGTGGTCTTCTCAACTTCAAGAGAGAAAAAAACATACATTTTATTTGAAAAATCCTATAGAGGTAGTAAAAAAATACAAATATCTTGGGTTATATTTGCAAATCAAACTCAATTGGGTAATATGTAGAATGAAATAAATACAAGAAAGATGGAGGGCACTCTAGTCGTTTCTAAAAGGGCTAGAAAAGGAGAGTTGTGGGACTAAAAAATCACTAAGGTTATTTTTGGGTTATTAGTTATTTTAGTGGTTCTATATGGGTGTGAGGTGTGGTCTAGTAATACATCAAGTTTTAAATGAAGATAAGTAGAAATACTTTAACTAATTACAAATAATTTTAGAATTAAAGCATTAGTCTAGTATGAGATATTACTTGTTGAAGCAGGGATATTTACATTAGAAGTAGGATCTATAATAAGGTTATTGGGGTACCTAAAGAGAATACAAATAATTGAAGATATAATATTTCCAAAATAGGTAATTAAAGGAATAATTAATAGAATAAGAGACACGTGGATTAAAGAAAACAACAAATGGATGGGAAAATGGTCTCAAACTCCAACAAAGAAATTAAGTAATATGTGAGGCAAAAATTTAGACTTTTCAAGTGTTAGAAATATTATTATGTGTAATTTACCCCATTATTTTTCCTTGACATGTATCATTTAGGCTTCTTATAGTGACATGTGTCACCAATTTTCTCTTCTTCCTTTGGTTATATATTGTTTGTAATTTGTTCTTGAGGTTTGAGTTTTATCTATTTAGGCTCTTGTCTATTGTTTCCATCTAGTATGTGTGGTGTGTCATATTTAGACGTAGGATAAATTTAACCTCATGTGGAATGAAAATTTTAGAAGAAAAAATAGTTATATGAACATGTTCCACACAAAATATGAACACAATTGAAAGATATACATATATGCAAAGATCAAATGGAAGGAAAAAATGCTTATAGCCCAACTAATATCTAGTTCACACCATCTTAGATGTAAAACTAGGAGATGGACAATTCCTTAGGAGTTGTCATTAGAATGAATGTGTCTATTTTTCAATCTCCATCCTTTCAAACACATTCATTGAGGAGTTGTCAATACATTTTGATATTTCAAACCTTGTTTCCCTATGCTATTGCACCACTATAAAAACCATAATTATGGAATCCATACAATCTAATCCAACTATGCATAGGTGGGATGATCCATCTAAATATGGATGGATGAATGAATAGATTGATCCACCCAAGTGAGAATGAAAATAAATCAATTAGTCGACAATTCCCCATTATATAGAATTGTTATGATGCTAATAATGGCTTTTCCAAGTTATTCTTTTTTATTTGTAGAATTTCTATTTTTATTTTGCATACACTTTTTTGTTTTTCAATTGCCTTTCTTATTTTTTATTTTTTAATTTTATAAAACTCATTTCATATGTTTTTTCACATTAAGCATTAATTTTTCCAACATTCTCCCCCTTAATTCTTAATTTTCAAATCTATAATTTCCTTAACAAAAAATTATCTTCAACTTGTTACATGTACACCTGAACTATAATGCAATCACATTCACATATTTTTGAACCACTTTTTGGTGGCTTGTTTTTATTTTTCAACATAGGTTTGATCCTATGAGTCAATTAGAAGTACTTATGGTAATATTTTTCTCCTACCATAATGGATAAATAGCCAGCCACTACAACAACCAGCTTTAAAAGAGTAGATCATTGTTTATAAGGTTCATTCTATTGTTTCTATATGAAACCATTATATTTATTCTATCATGTGTGGGATATTACATATACCACATATAACCTTCATAAAAAATTCTTATCACTCCCATTTTCTCCTTTGTTGATGCTCTTATTTCTACTTCCATTTCTCTTCTAATGTTTCTCTTATTGCTCTTAAGGTTTTTATTTGTTCTCATACCATGCTTTGGTATGGAATAACTAGGACTTGAATCTAGTTCCCCCATGGATTGAGGTTTCTCCACTAATAAGCTTTTGTCTTCTCCTTGAAACATCCTATGATTCATATGTAGGTTTCTTCTACTCATTGCTCCAACCTCCCCTTAATACACTCCATGAATACCTAGTGTTCCTAGCTTCAACACTAGACCTGATACCAAATTATCAAGGTTAAACATGTTATATTTTTTGCATAAATGCTCTAAAAAACATAATTATCCTCATTAAATAGATAAATTTGAGTCTAAGTAATATTTAAACTTGAGTTGATAGTAGTCCTATTAAACTATTAGTGCTACTAGATTTTGTTCTTTTCACAATTTTAGCTCTAAACTTTCTCAATGCCCTACCTCCCACAAAATAGATGCACCTAGGTTTACAACAAACAAGCTTTAGTAAAAATAACATGAACCTATATCATTATAGAAAAACCTTTCTCTAAGATTTAACACTAGCTTTTATACCAAATGTAAGAATTGATTTCTCTAATACATAGAATTTTATTCATCGATTCACTACATTGCAACACAATATTCTTCAATACAAGTTGATATTTCAAGCATTATTTCTTGATGTTGTTTCACCACTCTAAAACCATAATGATGAAATCCATACAATCTAATCTAACTATGCATGGGTTGATGATCCATCAAAGTATGGAAGGATGGAGAGATAAATGGATTAATGCATATAAGTGAGGATATATGGACAAATAAATTCGTGGGGAACACAACATTAAATAGAATTATTACAATTTTAATAATAAATTTTCAAATTTATTCTTTTTTATTTATAGAATTTATATTTTAACTTTTGCATACACTTTTCTATTTTTAAATTTTCTTTCTACCTATATAATTTCTTTTCTTATTTCCCCAAAATCTTTTCATGTACTTTTTCACATTAAAATTTAATTTTTCTAATAGGTTCTATGGTGCCTTCTATTGTTGGACTTGATGCCACCTGTCACCCTCACAAATATTTCCAATATAATGAGTCATGCTAAATGCATGTTAGGAGAAAAATCAACTCCTCATGTTTCTTCCTTTGAGAAGAGGCTTTGGTTACTCATGTATATGATGATAGTTTGTTGGCTTTTAAGCCTTACTACCATAAAATATCATAGGTCCCAATATGAATAAGCCACAATATTATAGGTTGAAATATCAATAATCAAGAGTAGAATTATATATGTGAGCAATCAAATATATATCTAGGCCAATATAATAATGAAATAACATTAAATTATAATATCAAATATGAATGTAAATGGATAAAATCATTCATGTACATGCATGAATAATACTTACAATAATAAATTGCTCAATATATTTATACAAGATTTGTTATAAATGCTTCCTATATGGTTATCACTACAGATAATTTTCCCTTACACTGTATGGAGCTTTACATCCATAATATAGCCATAGTAATTTGTCTCTTCAATACTTTTATATTGCACTCCTCACATATTTGGGAGATGCGCCCTTTCCTATAATTAGCCTTTGGATTATCATATTTCCACTGGTATACTAGACTCTTCACTCTCTTCTTACATGCATACTTTAGCTCTAGCACTTCCACACTTCTACATGATTATTACTCTTCTACATGCATTCCTAATATAAGACACTTGTGCACATACTCACTTTAAATATTTGCACACTTAAATATATGACACTTGTGCATATCCTACACATTTACCCTTATATAAAAGGGAAATATAAATTACTCATCTAAAATATATATTCAACCCTAATCTATTACATATTTACATTTGTACAATGAAGGTACCATGGGGGTATATTTGCATGTACCAAATAATGTAATATTCTTCAACACCCCCTATATTACATTATTTGGTTATTGAAGACTTTAGTCATCAATATTGGTCTTAATTATACTTCCTTCAAGCCTTTATCTAACTCTTTAGTATACAATCCTTCTTTAGATTTTGATTCATGTATTATGTTATCTTTTCTTTTGTGTCTTCATCTATTCTTCTTCTTTGCTTTTCTTTTCTTCATATTTAGTTATGATGTGCCTAGTGATGTGTCTTATAAATAATGAGTTAGTAAATCATCACAATAGTATATTATGAATTTAAAATTTTGAAATATTAATTTCAAACTATAGTATAAAACCTTATAACTCCTCCAAATAATCAAATCATAAAAAACTTTATAACTCCTTTTAATAGTCAAATCATAAAAACCTTATAACTCCTATTAATAATCAAATCATAAAAATATTATAACTCCAACTAATAATAAAAACTTATAACTCCAATAATTAAAGTACCTAAAAATATTAGGTCTTTAATTTTTGCATTAAGGTAATGTAATGTCTCTTACCTTATTCTCCTCCTTGCTATCTTAATATCTTTGTGGACACTACGAATTTTATTATTCCTCTTGAAACATTATTCAATAGCATTTAATGCATGTTGAGCTATGTCCGTAAGCATTTAAATAGTCATAATAATATTAAGAAGAAAAAATATATTTCCATTTCACATAGGTGTAAGAAATAGACATTAATTTCCACATTGCATTGACCATTTCACTTTACAGAAGCTTTCACTAGCCTTTGCTCTTTAGAAACTTGAGTTTCTATTTTTGTTGGCTATATTTTATGGCTAACCGATCTAATTTAGATGTGTGTATCTTCTATTCCTTGAAATTTCTTCTTTCCTAAGATGTTCTTCTATTCCCTTAGACATGCTTCTCTCTCAAAATGCTCTACTCTTTATAAGATGCTTCTTCTTTTTTGAGAGTAATTATAGGTTTGTAGATGTGTTACCAGGGTCCATTTACTATGCTTACACTTGCATGCTGGATGAAAGTTATTCAAATTATTTCAAATATGATTTTCTTGAGTGACCACCTCTAACCACTATCTTCTCCCTGAGTGAATTCTATATTGAATTGCCTAAGCTATGTGAGAACTTCTCATGTGCTATATTCCATAGTATGAGCTATGTGAGTGCTTCTCATGTGTTATACTCCACTGTGTAAGCTATGTGAGCACTTCCCATTCACTATAATTCTCTACATCAGTGTTTCTTGAGTGTTATAATCTACTATTTCTTGTGAGCACTTCTCATGTGATATGCTCTACTACTACCTATGAGCACTTCTCAAGTGCTATACTCTATTTTTGCTTGAGTTCTCTACATGAGAACTTTATTGAATGTTATAATCCACTATTATATATCAACCAAACTCAAACTCTTCTTTTCTATGTTGGGTCATTTCCTAACTTGGGAACTATCAACCAAACTCAACTTCTTCTCCTTGATGCTTGAGCACTACTAGACTCAGGTGCTATAAACCAAACTCAATTGCTTCTCCTCTATGCTTGGTATATTCCAAGATTATGCACTTCTATTATGAGTTTTACTAGTCTTGATGTTATTCTCCTCTATACTTGGTCTCTTCCAAGATTATGCACTTTCGTTCTGATTTTTTCTAGGCTTGAGTGGTTCTCCTCTATGTTTGGTCTCTTCCAAGATTATGAAGTTATGTTCTAAGTGCTTATCATCTATATTTGGACTACAATGAGTTTGATATGATTCTACCATGCTTGGGCATTACCAGGGCCCTTTATTCTTTACCATTACTTCAATTTACTTCAATCTTATTTTGAGTAAACTTAGATACAAAATAATATTCCAATATTAGTAGACAGTTTTAATTTTATTCTTTCTACTACACTCTAGATTCTATTTTACTTATCTTAATATTTGGAAGCTTATATTGCTTCTTAATCCTTGGAAGCTATGATGCTTCTCAATCATATGGGAGCTTTGATGCTTCTTAATTATTTGGGAGCTTTTTTGCTCCTCAATTATCTAGGATATTTGATGCACCTCAATTCTATGATGTCTTAGGTCACACCTAAGAAAAATATCATCCTCGTCCTTTCTAGAGAATCCAAAGTCAATATTAGTATGACTATGAATGTCCTCTCACATCCAACTATCTTCAAATTTGGATCTCTCATTCAATTCAAATTAAGTCCTTGTCTTTACAATTTTTCCTTGAAGCAAGTGGAAAGACCCTAACATCCAAATCAAGGTGATTAATACCTTATCCTCTCAATATATACTCAATTAAACCTTCAAAAATAGAGTCCAAGTCTTCACTACTTTCAAAGTGGATAGACTCCAATGTAATGGTGGCTAAAATATAACTCTATAAAAAATGGACAGAATTAAGTGGTAGCTCTAATACCACTATTGGATTTTAACCCTTACTACCACAAAATATCACAAGTCCCAATATGAATAAGACACAACATTATAGATAGAAATACCAATAATCAAGAGTAGAATTAAATATGTGAGAAACCAAATATATATATCTAGGTCATAAAATTCACTTATAATATCAAATATGAATGTAAATGGCCAAAATAATTTATGTACATGCATGAATAATACTTACAATAATAAATTACTCAAAATATGTATACAAGCTTTATTATCAATGCTTGCTATGTGGTGATTGCTACAAACCATTTTTATTATATTGTATGGAGATTTATCTCTATAATATAGCTATAGTAATGTGATTCTTCAATATAGCTATAGTATAGTGGAGTTTGTGGTGAAGTCCAGAGACATTGTGGTTGAAGATTCCCTATAGAAAATTGAATGTTTTATAATTCCTCCTTCTATGTAGTTCTTCTCATATTATGAATCTAAGGAGGATTCAAAATTGAAGGATGGTTACTTCTCTTCCTCACCTCCCAATTTGAAATAAAATGTCTTACTGTTTAAGAAGTCTTTGAAGTCCCTGGGTACTCTTGTTCCTAGTAGTGCATGAAGGTCGATTCAAATTTTTGAGAGAACTGCCAAGTCTTTGGCTCCATCTATTTTTGTTGTGTCTTCAAATGTAGAGGATGACTTTCCTGCTCGCAATATGCCCCAAGGTTCTCATTTGTATTATAGTGCTCAAGTTCCTATTGAGACCTCGATCTTTGGTCCTTCGAATTCCTGACAAATTTTAGACACAACCGATCGAAAGCATTAGGCCCTTCTAGGTTTGATCCAAGTAGTTGTTGCTTTCATCAATTAAATTAGGGAGATCAATAAGAGTCATATTGAGACATCAGTTTCATAGTGTTATGTGATTTATGTCTTTCATTTTGTGGTTCTGTTCACCCTTTGGGTGTTGTGTTTTATTTTTGAAGTCTTGCCTAGTGTTTTTCCTTTTGTTGGGCTTCATCTGTTAAGTAGCACTGCTCTCCTCTTGTATGGGTTGGTTTTTGAATTGGATTTAGATTTTTCTGGTTTTCCTTCTCTGCTCGGCTTGTATTAGGTTTGGGGACCCTATAAAAATCCCCTTCTTTATCTAATAAAAAATGTGACTCTTCAATACTTGTCTATTGCACTCCTCACATATATAGGAGATGCACATTTTCCTATTATTGACCTTTGGCTTCTCATTTTACCACTTGTACACTAGACTCTTCACTCTCTTCTTACATGCATAATTTAAATCTATGACACTTGCACATTTCTACATGAATCTTACTCTCCTACATACATTCCTAATATAAGACACTTATGCACATCCTCACTTTATATATTTACACACTTACATGCATGACACTTGTGCACATTCTCTCAATACACAGTTGTACTCTTACTTACATGACACTTGTGCACATTATCTCAATACACACTTGTACTCTTACTTACATGAAATATGTGCATATCCCACACATTGCACTCTTACATGACACTTGTGCATATCCTAAAAATTGACACTTACATAAAAGGGAAAGATAAATCATTCATATAAACTATAGAGTCAAATATAATATATTAGATATTTATATTTGCACCATGAAGGTACCATGGGGGTGCATTTGCATGTACCAAATAATGTAATATTCTTCGAAAAAGTTAGATATGGAACTATAGGCTTGGGAATATTAGCTATGGATCATTGAAATAGATGAGTTATCATAAAATGACCATTGAAATTCCACATAATTTTATTCCAAGTAGTGCATGTGGGGGATGTATTCTTCAGAAAAATCAAGGAGTCCTTTTCAAAAGGGATAGTAAGATGTGTTACTCAACCCTTGGGGATTACAAAAAGTGACATTTATGGATATATGAGTACATCCTTAATTTTTGGAAATAAACACTTCCATCTTTTTTTTGATGATTTTTCTAGATATATGTGGTTGTAAACTAATCACACAAAGGATGATTCAAATATCTTTATAAAACTAACTATATAGGATCAAGTATCTCAGGTTAGATAGGACAAATGAATATATGAGAAATCCCTTTCATGATTTTTAACTCTTCAAGGGATAGCATATTAGAGGATTGTTCACTATACTTTGATTAAAATGGTATGGTTAAAAGGAAGAACATGGTAATGATGGAAATGTCATGTTGTATGTGGGGCACAAATTTTGGGGTGAGATCATCTCTTGTGCAAGATACATCATTAATAGGGTTCCAACTAGAGTTGTTTAGGGTATGAAACTTCTTGAGAGGTTGTCAAGTGATAATCCTAATGTGTCTTAATTTTGTATGTTTATATTTCTAGTGCATGTCCCATGCCAAAAAATTTCATAAAAATGAGGCACCAAAGAGTCATAGATGCATCTATATAAACCTTAATGACTTATAAATATCTATGGGATACAGTTCAAATAAGATATATTTATCCTTAATGTTCTTTTTAGCATATGTAAAAATAACATAAAATGTATGAAGAATAAGTACAATTTAGCCATGTGCTATACATATGAGCATCCTTTTAAAAATTATAGCATTAAATTTTTTAAATAATATTGGGAGATATTGCATATATTAAAGTTTAATTAGATTGGTTGTAAAATGTGCAAGAAAATTTTAGAATATTTAAATGGAGGGTAGTGAAAAGATAGTTTATTTTTTATGTTTAAATGTAAGAGATAGTAAAACAATTGCACAACAATAAAGAAAGCATCATAGATCAAGCAATTTATAAAATAATATTAAATGTTTGTCAATTAAATGGAATTTAATTATAATTATACTAAATAAAGAAAACATTTGACAAAATTATAACTAGATTAAGTCATGAGATCATAGTTTTCACATGTGAGTATATTGGATATAACTTTAAAAATATTGAAGCAAGCTTTTGCAATAAATTTTAAGATTGAAAATGCTCTATGTTATCTAAATTTTATGTCATAGATAGTGGAGATCATATGAGATGGCAAATTGCTCTTCAATGAAAGCATCTCCTCAGTTTGAATCTGGTGAAGGTGGGAACTCTAGCGGAAGCAATGGCAGACAAGGAACTCATGGGTTTGGTTATTTTGACAAGGCAAAGGATTGACTGGAAACCATAGGTGTCAAGGGGGACCCTCCCTGGGACCCAAATCTCAATCCCATCTCTATTTTATTCAAGGAAACAATTTTTACAAGCACCCGAACTCCCTTTTTATCTTTGTCTCTTTGCAAAGGGACATTTTATTTGAATCACAAAGAGTTTATCTTTTAACCTAAAGCCATGGCATCCCTTGCTACCCAAGACTGCTTGTATCTTGTTAGGAAGTTCATGGGTTCTAGGACTAACATGGAATCTATCTGTAAATGGATGATTTCTAGGTGGTGGCCCTGTGGCAACCTAGAGCTAGTGGCTTTAGCCACAATTTTTTTCCTCATAAGACTCAACAATGCCTTAGATACTAGTTGTATTATTATAGGAGATTCGTGGTTATTTGGTTGTCGAAGCCTCTTTATTTGTCTATGGGATTTCAACTTCAATCTTGATACCCAAAGTATTAACTCTTCTATGATTTGGGTAATATTACTTGGCTTACCTATTTACTTATGGCATTAACCAATCCTGAAGTAGATCTCTAAATTCATTGGGGAAATTGTTGCTACCGATCTTGCTACTAAGACCGAGTCTAGGATGGTATTAACCCACCTCTATGTTCATGTGAATCTGAAGATAAATTTGCCTTCATACATTGATATGGTCTCCAATTCCTCGTGAATATGCCAAATCATTGAGTATGAAAGTAAACCTACTTTATGCACTGAATACTTCAAACAAGGTCACCACAAGGCACATTTTCCTTCTTTATAAGTCAAACTTAAAGAAAATTGACCCAAATAAAAGAAGAGCTAAGGTAAATCACATTTGTAGGTGTGCAATCACCCTCATCCCTAGAGATATGCTCTAGCGCTAGCTCATGTTCCTCATTCCATTGGTGTTTACAAGTCCAAGCACAAGCAACTAATGGTATCTTCTTCCTTAAAACCCTCTAATCAAGTCAACTCTCCTTTTGTCAATCCTAATCCCTTTTCCTCCTTAGCCAAGAGTCCTAAGGATCCATCATCTACTCTTGGTGTGAGTCCCATGGTTTTGTCCCCCTCTCTATTTCTGGTCGCTTCCCCTATGGCTTCTTCTTTTCCACCCCCTAGGTTATCTATTGAATCCCTTTGTCTTCCTCCTCCCCTCACTCCTTCCTCAACCTTGGTCGCTAACCCTCCATCCTATGAGTTGAACCCTCTACCTATTACCCCCTATAACCCTCATCTCTATGCTTTGGACTATAGGTTTGCCTACCCCCTTGTTCCCTTGGTTATTCCCAACCCTACATTTACCCCCATCCTCCCCAACCTTTGGGCCCTACTTTCCCCTTGAGATCCCCCTATCCTCGAAGTTGGAGTCTTTGCCTAGCCCTATATCTTCCTCTAGTTCCTCTGCTTTGTGATTTCTGTACACTCCCAAGCTTGTCATCGAAAGCTAAAAAAACAATATATTTATATTGGCATTGAAATAAATAAGGGGCATCTCTCGAGACAGGAGTCCAGAAAAAAATAATTTGAATATGATATTGCAAATGGCTTCCAATCCATCATACCTTCCTCATGGTTTGATGATTCAGGTGATGATCTCCTTGATTTCTTTGAAAAATGAAGTAAACTACCCCACCTCAACCATAGAGGTATGGGGAGGAATTCATCTTCAAAATCTTCCAAATGAATATCATCTCTTGGAAGATTCAAGGCCTCAATTTTCTATCCAAACAAATATTAGTTTCTTCAATGAGAATCAACTAGAAACCCAACATCTTTCTTATTCAGGAGACCAAGCTTAATGAAGTGAGTTCCTTGAATATTTCCAAATACATATGGGAAGACTAATTTAGTAGCCAACCATGCTCATGGAGCTTTGGTAGGGCTCCTTTGCCTTTGATATCCTTCCAAAATTGAAGACAAACTCCTATCATATTCTAACAGAATCACCAATATCCTTTTTTATTGCAAGGAATCTAAGTTCAATTGGGTTTTGTCCAATATTTATGCTCCTAACACTCCTCAAGGAAGGCTATCACTTTGGAACACTCTTAGTCAAATCAGGACTATTTTCCAAAATGAGGTCTGGATTCTTGCGAGAGACTTCAACACTCATTTATACCCCTCAAACAAAAAAGGAGGAATTTTGACAACTCTCAGTTGCTTTAAATATTTCTCCAACTTCATCCACCATAATGAGCTCATGGATATCTGGCTGAGAGGTTCTAGATTCACGTGGTCAAATAGAAGGATCAGAAGCTAGCTCATTCAACTAAATTTGGACATATTTCTCTTATCCAGAGAAGCCATCCACTTATTTGGTGATACTTCCTTGCATTCCTATCCTAGGATCGACTTTAACCACAACCCTCTAGTGTTCGAGGGACTTATGTTAGTTTTCTCATTTAAGACTCCCTTCCATTTTTAATCTATGTGGCTAAAACATCCAGGGCTGAGAAACAAAATTTTAGAATGGTGGAATAAGAACTTCTCTGGACCACACATTTTCTAGATGTCCAAAAAATTAAGGTTCATCAAAGATAATTTAAGGATCTGGAAAAAAGAAGAGTTTTGAAATATTTTTGAATATGATCAACACATCATCAACTAGCTCAAAATAATAAAGGACAATGATCAGACAGAAGCTCCATCCCCTGGAGAAAGATCCAAAGAAAAATACCTCCTTATAGAATTTCACAACATACTTGCCAAGGAAGAAATGTTTTGGAGGTAAAAATCTAGAGAATTATGGTTGAAGTAGGGTGATTCAAACACCAAGTTATTTCATGCTTCAACTATAAGACATAGAAGCTCCAGTATAATAAAAAAGCTAATAAAAGGAGATGGAGCTACTACCAAAAACATCATTGAGATCAGAGCCAAACTGAGTTCCTTATTTGAAGTCATGGGCTCCTACCCTCCTTGCTCTAGTTGCTCTTGGGATCCTCTCATCCAAAATATTCCCTGCACTTTTTCGCTAGAGTCCAATGCTAAAATCCTTGAATTTTTATCTCAAGATGAGATTAAGGAGACATTGTGTTCTATGAGGCCTGATAAATCCCTGGTGCTGGACGAGTTTCCTCGTAGATTTTTCCAACACTTCTAGGATATCGTTGGTTCTAACCTGACTGCTACTATCCAATAATTCCAAAGATGCAAGTTTATACCCAAAGATGTCAACTCCACATTCATAGATCTTATACCCAAGTCTTAGCTTTACCAATCCATGTCCAACTATAGACCCATCAAACTTTGCAATATCATTTACAATATCATCAGTAAAATCATGGCTAATAGAATGAAAGGAATCCTTCCCCTTATCATTGATGTATGCCAAGGTTTATTTGTTAAAGGTAGACTCATCATTGATGGAGTGATCACCATTCATGAGCTTATTCATTCTCTTTCAAAAAACAAAAGAGTTGGCCTTCTCCTCAAACCTGACTTGAACAAAGCCTTCAATAAGGTTTCATGGAACTTCCTCTTTGTTGTTATTTTACGATTTGGGTTTTATGCTAAATGGATCTCCATCATCCAAGAGTGCATCTCCTATTTTGGTTCTCTATCCTCATCAAAAGATCTGTTGTAGGATATTTTAGAAGATTTTAAGGGTTGTGCCAAGGAGACCCTCTCTCCCCATTTATTTTAATTTTATTTCTTAATCATTAGGTATATCCCTAAAATTTGTGTGATCTTTGAGAACCATATTAGGCATCAAGGCCTCATCTACCACTCAACCTATCACCCACCAATAGTTTATCTATGATACCATATTTGCTACTTTATCCTCTATCCCTGAAGCTAAAATCATTAAAATAACCTTGAACTTCTATGAAGAAGCAACAAGGCAAAAGCTTAACTTCCAAAAGAGAAAATTTTATTTTATAAACACTCCCATTCACAGAAATAATAAGATAGAAAGAATTATGGGTTGATCCATTTCAGAATTACCTTCCACCTACTTGGACCTTCCCCTTCTTGTCGATAATCCATTTGGCATCTTGTGGAACACTATCATTGAAAGAATTTCTAAGAAGCTAGCAGGGTGGAAAGGTTCCCTCCTAATCTAAGCAAAAAAATCCATTCTAGTCCAACCTTACCTTCAAAGCATTCCTATTTACTTCATGTCTATTTTCAAATCTTTGGTCTTCATTTGGCAGAAGATCGAAAAAATCCAAAAAATATTTCTTTGGTCTGGAGATGAAACAAGAATTTAATTAACCTGGTGGATTGGATTTGAGTTTTCTAAGCTAAGAATCAAGGATATCTCAACTTTAGAAGGATAGGAAAAATGAAACTAGCACTCATTTTTAAGCAAGGACGGAGAATCCTCTCCAATACCAAGACTTTATGGGTGGAAATTATCCAAGGTAAGTATTTATAGAGAAATTTATTCCTTGATGATAGGCCCCTTCCCAAAGGCTCTTTGTTCTAGAACTCTTTGGTCAAAACTAGGCACATTCTTAAAAAGAGCCTTAGGTAAAACCTTGGCAATGAGTGGTCAATTCATTTTTGGGAAGACCCATGGTTGAAAGAAGAACCTTTAATGTTTATTCCTTGCTTTTCACCTATCAAATAGGTTACTAATCACCTCTTTGGGAGGATGGTTTCAAAATTTATATATGTTGGTCCATATTGATTTGAGTCGTGGAAAGTTATTCCCTTGGAAGGCCTTTCTGATGAACAATATTATACAGATAGGATCTTGGCAATGGCCCTTAGAATCACAATTATTTCTATATTCCCCTCTTTGGAATATTATTTCTAGAATGCCACTAAGGATGGTTTCTACTCTGTTAATTATGACTACTACATCCAGGATGGTATGTATCCCCTTGACTTCCCTTTGAATCTTATTTGGCTGAATCACCTTGTTCCTAAAATCACGTTCTTCTCTTGGCTTGTATTTCAAAATAAAGTGTTGATGGTTGATAATATCATCTCTAGAGGTATGGTTCTTCCAGAATACTATGTACTCTATTCCAAGGATTTGGAGTCTGTGTGCCACTTATTCCTCTCATGATCCTTCTCCTTATCTATGTTGTATTCTCTCTTCACATCCTTTAATGTGGTCTGGATCCATCCCAATTCCATCTACGATATTTTCATCCAATGGCCTAAATGCTTTTGTCATCCTTGCATGAGCTCTCTTGGGTCTTTCTATCACCCTAATTTATTGTGGCACATATGGCTTGAAAGGAATAAAATAATTTTTAATGGCTCTTGTTTTGACTCTACTTTCGCTCTTTTGCAAATCCTTTGCTCTACCTTCAAAAATGCTTGCCTTGTTCCCTTTGATAATTTTCTTGGTGGTGGTCTCGAATCTTCTCTCTTTGCCCATTTCAACAATTCAGGTGAGATTTTTTTTGGGTGTGTTTCTTCCCAGGACCACTTCTTAGTGATGTGGATTCCTCCACCTATAGGATGGATCAATATCAACTTCGATGGAGCTACCAAAGGTAACCCGGGTAGAGTTGGCTATGGAGGATTTGTCAAAGCTGATATCAAAAAAGTAATCATGGTATTTGCTAAAAATATTGGAGTCCAATCAAACCATGTGGTGGAATATTAGGCACTACATCAAGATCTCTCCATCCTCAATGATCTCCACTTTACCAATATCATCATCGAGGATGATTCCCTCAACATCATTAATGCCATCAAATAAGTCTCTAGTCCTAGCACTGAGAAATTTCTTAACATGGTTAAGGATTATAAGAGGTTGTTGGGAAATTACATGAACATGGTCGTTCAACATACTTATCGAGAAGGCAACAAAGTAGTGGACACCATGAAAAATTTAGCAATTTTTGAGGACAATTTTTGGGTTTGATTTGACCACTTTCCCTGAAGTATTTTTACTGATCATAATGAAAATGAATCAAGCTTCCTCTAAGTGGGTCGAGTAGGTGAATTTTTACACATTCCAAGACTAGAACAACTCATTACCTTCTAAGGTGGCATGGAAATTTGACTCATCACTCTCCCGTGATGAGTAATCCTGATAATTTCTACAATTATTGCTATCAACCAAAAGACTTTCATCATAATCCTAAGTGGAATTTAACTTATCTACTTGACTATTTTTTCATCCACGTTTAGTGCTACATCCTCCTTGGATAATAATTCACATGGCATGTTGTGTTCCTTTTATTACAAGCATCTAAATTGAACACCTTCCCAATTGGTTTCCTCTATGTAAATAATTCTTGTAAATGGTGCAAAAATTCTATTACCAATAGCATCTACATCGACTATGAAACCACTACATGGTATAGGGCATCCTTAGTGATGTGATATCATGGGAAAAGTTCTCCACTCGTCTTCATTCCTAGGGTAAATCACTTCCCAAGATGGGACACGCCTTCTCATGGCAACCCTTATTTCATTTCATGGCTTTTCTTTGAGGAGCATTTGAATCTAATTGGATACCTCAGTAGTAGCATGATATCTGCAATAATTTCTATGGTCATTAGAATCATGTCTTGGGATAAATAGTTATCCTCCATTGGTGGCATACATGATGGGGTAGTTGTTAGTTTTCCTACGTAGGTGGCCATAAATACCCACATTGCCACTGTTCCTTAGCTATCTGAGTTACTATTCTATGGTTTCTACCTGAATTAGTTTCATCTTGAGTGGTGGGATTGGTGGGATTCTGACCAGGTGATCAATTTAACCATGGTGTTGCTAGAGCCCATATCCTTGCATGTTGATGCTCTGGTCAAATATTTTATGACTCTTCACCAAATGATTCAATTTATTCTAAATTGTCAAGGCAGTGACCCAAACATCTCTGATGAGTTCGTCACTTCCTGGGATAGAGGGTGGGTGGTTATCAAGGGTATTAAATTTAAGGTGAGTTTTTATCTAATTGCTAATTTTTCTAAATTTCCCATTGATGGTGATAATTTCCATAGGGACAGACACACCCTGGTTGGTGAGCTTATCCATTTATGGGATAAGGAAAAACATCTTGAAACAGAGAAAAGTGGCATTATGAGAAAGGATATTCTAGTTCCCTGGAACAAAATCATGGTACCTATAATGGAGTATATCATGATGTATGATATCAATAAGCCTCTAAGGAGATTCAACATGGCCTTATTGAACCACATGTGTTTAGTGAAGGACATCAATATACCTAAATATAATTTTAGGTCAATTGAAATTTTGATTGAAAATGTTAGAGATGGGTCATCTACGCATCCTAAGCATCAAGGGCTCCATCTTCTACTATACCAGTATGTTGTGTAAAAGGATGTGGAAAGAGCTACCCTCACATTGATTAGCACCAATGAAGCAATAATCTCTCATGTATTAGCTCTCAATGATGACTTAAAGACTGATTATAACATCGAAGTTAAGGGTAAGGCATATATGACCTACATTTAATATCCATTAAAAGTGGTTTCCTATCATTGCTCATCCCGTAGGGGTGATTTGGGATCCAAGGTCCAAAATATGGAATTGTACCTACTAGAATTTGTTGTTGAGATGACCCCTACAAAAGCAAAATAAATAAAATACGAAGGGATTTTTGCTCGAACTTGCTCCACAAAAGTTGGGAAAGCCCTTAATAAGAAGGAAATCTGGGCCTGTATGGTTGAGTTCCTGAGTTCTGCTTACTCCATGCTCCTCCAAGCTAGAAAAATTATCACCACCATGAATTATGGTAGCACCCAAGACTAATTTTGACACTACAACTGAAGCATCCGAATAGGATAATCTTGAAGAATGAGGTGGTGACTCATGGGGGTTATCTGGTTTTTATTTGGTTTTGTTTGACTTGACTGTTTAGAGCAATTTTTGAGGGTTTTTCCCCTTTTTTGTCTATGCTTCTCAGCTTTACCTATGTTAGTCTGGGTTGTCCACCTGATTATTTCTACTAAAATCTTCCTTGGCATGCTTGTTGTCAAGGATGACTTCCATTTGGTCTTTTCCTGTGGTTCACTGAACCTATCCTTGGTATATATTGCAATGATGAGTTCCTATTTTGTTTTTTGTGGGGGTTCCACCATTTCAGTATCTAAATTGTAAAAGTTTTAGGGTCCTTTAAAAACCCTCTTACCTATCAAAAATATAAAATAATGTTTAAAATTAATGTAGAAAGTAGTAATATAAATAGCCTACATGAGATAAAATGGGAATCATCAAATTATTCAAGAGGAAGAGGCATATTCCTCCATGGAGAAGGAGATAGTGGACATAGTATTATAGATAAGAGGAATATTGAGTGAAATAATTTTGATTTTCCCATATGATAGAACATTTATCTATAGGTAAAAATGAATCCTTCTCATGTAGTAACTAATGGATCTTTCTTCGACTTCAAAATATATAAATAATTATTCTAACATGTAAGAGCATATTGATTTATAATCATCCTAGAATTTAAAGGATTTTTTCTTTCTCTTGTTACTCATTGAAATCAAATTAGACTTTTCATTCTAGAAGTATTACATTATTCGATACGTTACAAGAATATTGCAAGTACCTTGTAAATAGTATGTAAATATTAGGTATCATATAAATATTTAATATGTATAGAGATAAGTAAATATTTGTCATCTAGTAATCATTAGAAGTTTGGTATTATTTAGATTCAATTAAATATATTTATCTTATAAAAATATGAAGAGTCATATCCCCATGAGTTTGTGGAGATCTAGAGTTAGTGAATGTAGAAATTTCAAGAGTCTTGTGAATGCAAAGAGTCTTATGTCCATGTTTTATATATTGAAGACAAATAATTGTAATGTTGATCAAATAAGCCTTGTAAAAAATTGTATTTACATTTTTCAATAATATTTCCAATGAGTCATTGTTCATTGTTATTATCATGGATTGAATGCATGTCATTATATGAGGATTTAAACTTAAGACACTATGAGAAAATTGTTTATATGATAATAGTGGTATCAAATCCATGTTGGATATTTTATGATAAAAATCAACATTTGATAGAAACAATATAGAAGATAATAGAGCTATAACATTGGAGCTATCTTTAGAGCATTGGGGTAATGATTGGTGAGAAAGAGGATAAGGAGACTACATTATTAAGGAATAAAGTTCCATAGTGAGAGCATTCCATTGAAGAAAATGTCAAAAGTGAGAGGAGAAGCACTTCTAGAAAAGAAGCTTCAGCATGAGAAGTTATACTAAGAGAATAATATAGAAGGTAAGAAGAAATATTTTCGGGAACATCCTAAAAAGCTAAGTGGAGTAGGTGTTCATGATTGAAAAGAAGCATAAGCAAAAGGAGGATACAAATCTCATGCAATCTAAAGGGCAAGTGTCAAAAGAAGAGAGCACATTGATTTGAAAGATGTAATATTTATTGTCTAATAATAAAAAAGCTAGTCATATTAATGTCAACATCAAAGGTATAATACCTAGATTATAGAATGACCAAATTTTAATTCTCATCACAGAAGAAATTAAATTGAATACGTGCACTACCTAAGGTACATATTTTTTGCCCAAAATATTTTTCATACCGTAGTGAGTATTTAATTAAAAAGGAGAATAATTTGAAAGTGAGATATTTGAAGAAGAGAATTGAAATATTTAAAAATTGGATGAAATTATTTAAAAGGAAGAAGAATTAAATATTATATTGGAGAAGAATTATTAAAATAAAGTATTTAGCATAATAATAAAAAGGAATTTGTTCATAGAGATAGGAAAAAATGAATTGAATAAGAATTAAATTGAAGATTAAAGAAAAATTTAAGAAAGGAAATAAAAGAGAGAAATGAATTATTTAAAAAAATATATTGAGGATAAAATTAATTCTTTGAAGGAAATAAGATTTACATATTGAATGAAGGAATTAAAATGTATTCTACTAAATAGCTGAAGAAAGCCTAAAAAAACAAAGTAATTGTTTGACACTTTTTGAAAATTAGGAAAACAATCAAAAGAAAAGTTCTTTACAAATAATGGATTCATTAAAAATAGTTCTTACAATGTCTCACATGGTTGAATAACCAAACTTTGAAGGAACTCAAAAGCATAGAAACATTTGTTTCAAAGAACAACATGGTCAAATAGGTCAAACCACCACATTATCTCATCAAAAAAATGGGAAACCAAATTTAGAACAAAAGTTTGAAAGGACACATGACATAACAAAATCAAAAGATAATTATTGGTACAGTTATTTAGGGGCAAGTAAACATACTATTGGAAACAAACAATGGTTTAGTTTTCTTCATGAAAAATATGAAAACCAATTACAATTGTAGATGATAAAATGTATGAGGTCAAAGGCATAGGAAATGTATCAATCAACCTACCTGATGGAAAATACACAATTAAGAATGTATTATATGTACCTAGTTTAGCTACTAATCTATTATCAGTATCTCACATGTTAGACTAAAACATAATGGTTGAATTCAAAATTATTGAAATAAAAAGAAATGCTTCATTACCAAACAAGAAAAATTTATATCTATTGGATCCTTCATAAATGGTCTATTTGCACTTGATACTTTATCATCACCAAATATTACTCTATCAATAAAAATATCATAAGCAAAATATCTTTGGCATAAGAGGTTAGGGCATACAATTTCTTAATCCTTAAACAAGTTCAATAGATATCAATTGGTGATAGATTTATCTAATCTAACATGATGACCTAAAATTTGTCTAGAATACTTAGTTGAAAAAAATATAGAGGACCATTTTAATTAAGTTCACACAAAGCCAGGGAACCACTAGAAGTAGTATATATAGACTTCTATGGAACAATGGCAGTTAGTCTTAGAGGTCCTAAATATTTTTACCTATTTGTTGATTATTCTAAAAAATTGTGGGTATACTTATTGAAATTTAAATAAGAAACCTTTATATACTTCATGCAATTCAAACAACTTGTAGAAATAGAAACTAGATGATCAATTATAATTCTTTTATCAAATGGAGGTGATGAACAATTATCTAAAGAATTTAAATCATTTCTAAAACAAAAATGGTATAAAAAGGCAACTCACTACAACTTATACACCACAAAAAATGGTATAGTTGAAAGAAGAAATAATTCTATTATAGAAATGGTGTGTAGCATGCTTAAAGAAGAAAATATTGAACATCAATATTGATGGATTTTTAATCCTTGATACTATCACTATTCTCATAGATTAAATATCACGGGATCTAATATAATATAGCCATAATACAATAGGACCAATATAATTATATTAGCAAAAAAATATGAGAAAATTAATATGTATATCAAGGCTTATAATATATCAAATAACATTCACTAATAAATATCAATATGGATATAAATACCCTGAATCATACATATATAAAGCATGTAGAACAACTTACAATATTAATTGCTCAAAATGTATGCAATATTTATTACTCCTCTTTCTCTTACAATAATGATTTATCCCAAATATGATATTTATGATCAGATATTTGGATCCTTCTGTATGGAGTACTATATAGCCATAGTAGATTTAATCTTTGGATACTTAACTATTCCTTTCCATATGCCAAGTATCATAACTCTTGGATTTTCTATATGACACTTGCATAGTTTATGAACACAAGAATCTATATTGTATGCAAAACTACACATGACTCTTGACCTTCACTTTGTACACTCTAATATAAGACACTTGTGCACATATACTCAACTCACACTTGCACACTTACTCACATGACACTTGTGCATTTCCTACACACACACTTACATGAAAGGGGAAATAATACTCACACTCTAAACTATGACTCAACCCTAATATGATATTTACATATGTACCATGAAAGTACCATGGGGTACATTAGAATGTACCAAATAATGTATTATACTCCAACACCCCCCTGTATTACATTATTTGGTTATTAGATACTTTATTCTTCAATAATGGTCTTATATTGATCTTCAATATACCTCTTTAAGATCAATATTTGAAGTTGCTTTGTGATTTCTTCTCTTGCTTTTTCTTCTTTTCTTTTTATGCATCTTCATTTGTGATATACCTGATGATATACCTTCTAAGCATTGAGTTAGTAAATCATCACAATAATATACCTTTGATTTCAATGATTCCTCACTGAAACTAACATATGCTTCATTTAAATTATATGTGTCATTTATCTTAGCTTGTTTCTTCCCTTGGAAAATATCAAAACTAATTAATGACAAATACATCATTAAGCACTATT
Source organism: Wollemia nobilis (assembly GCA_028583015.1). Lineage (NCBI taxonomy): Eukaryota > Viridiplantae > Streptophyta > Pinopsida > Araucariales > Araucariaceae > Wollemia > Wollemia nobilis. Next base: position 2,265,712 of record JAQPPZ010000252.1, on the reverse strand, counting down.
TTGAAGAAATTATAATGATGTTTTTTGAATTCCACCATGTCATGATTTTTTTTCATGAATATATATAAGAGTTTTAAATTTTTCTTCTTTTGCATCCTTGAGAAACAAACATAATTTATCCTTTAAATCATTATTCATTTTTTTATTTCCATTAAATTTATCTATCAAACTTTGAGAATAAAACTTAAGTGTGTGCATCATTTCTTTACTATCCTCATTAAATACATTTTTAATAATTTCCTCCATGATATGCAGACTTTTATTTTGAAGTATAATACCTTATAACTCCTTTCAAAATTTCTAATTTAATTCCTATGGATTAAAACACCTTATGTATCCCTAGTTCTAGAAATTAAGAATGAATTTTGCAAATTTTGTTTTTCCTAAGTTTTGGTGTAATAATCCTTTTTGCCTCCAACATAAATAAATTTGCAATATTAAATATTTTTTATTTTTAAAAATATTTTTCAAAAATATAAAACCAAATATATTTCAAAAAACTTGAAAATTTTAAAAACCAAATAAACTAATTTGATTCCTTATCACTCCATTCTAAATCAAATATTTAAAAAATTAAACATTCAATTTACAAAATTTATTACACAAAATTTAATCTATAACCTTTAATCTATCAACCTTATTACTCTAAATTCTATTCTATTGATCACTCCATTAATAAAATGTAATGATAATAAACCTATTACTACTTATCACTCCTTATTCAACCTTAATAAAAAAATTCACTTTAATAAATATTTTTCATTATCACTCCTAATATTAAAAACTTAAAAAACCCTAATAATTCAAATTCTATCTTATGTTTACCTTTCCACCTTACACTGTTGTAAATGGTTTGAGTGCTACTATAGGAAAGAATCAAGTGAATTGCTTTTAGTCAACTTGATTGAGCAATATATTTAGCCAAGTCATTTCATTTTTAGGCATTCAAATTTAGGTGTGTAGAGTTGAACGTTATATATTCTAGTATTTCATTTCCAATTGCATTGTAAGAAAATTACTTTCGAGTGGCTTACATGCATTACACTAGAAACATTACTCATTGTGTTACTTAGTGAATTGGCATTGATTATTCTAGTCGATGTGCTATTCTACCTATGCTTAAGCATTACAAAGGATGTTGAATTATGCTTGGCACTCAAGTAAGACTCTGGAACCAACAAAATATTTGACTATCATTTCACATCCTTATACGAACATTCATTTTTCTAGTTGTAAAGTGCTTTCCCTTACAAATAATGTTTCATCCTCCTCGTTGTGTTACGATCTTGAGTGATTCCTAATGTTGTTGTTTTTTACTTCAAAGTTGCTTGGTGTAGGATACTTGAAGGATATTGTTATTGTGAGCACTACGAATAACTTAGATGCTTCTAGAGTGAGTGTTGTCAATAAATTAGATGTTTTCCCTTGATCAGGATGCTATCTTGACCAAGGTGTTTTAAATATACCAAGGGTAGGGAATTTCCCAATACTTAGAGTGCTTTACCAATATATTGAGTTCTATCAAATCTCAAGGTACTATCCAGTCCTTGGAAACTATTATATATTTTAGGAGCTATCAAACCCTTGAATGCTAACCTCCTTGCATTATTGCTTAGTATTATTTCTTGCTCTTACTTTATATGTTTACATATTTATGGATCTCTTTAACTATGTGTTGAACATAATAGTGATTTGAGTTGAATTTTGATGTTAATTAGAGCTGAATGATGCTACCTTCAAGAGCTAAATACCTCTATCTACTAGAGCTAAATGTTACCTTTCAGAGCCAAATGAGGTTACCTTTATTTTCTTTGCATCAAGCTATTTTACTTTGCTTTAAGCCTAATATATTTCTCTTTAAGACTACACTTTAGAATCATTTTCTAGGGTTGGATCTCTTCTATATATTATTACCTCTTTCTAAAATTTTCTAGTATCTTGAATCTCCATCAAGGTCAATATGACCTAAGTCTATATTCTTATAGATCATATTTATTTTGAATACCTCTTTTAAAATAGGTAACCTTGATATTCTACTGCTAGTGTTGCTTCTATTCTACTCTTTGTCTTCTTGCTATTAATTTCAAGGTCTGAGTGACCTAAAATATTCCAAATTCTCTTTATGCCATGGTATTAGTAACCTAAAACTTTCTAAATTCTTCTTATGTCAAGGTTCATCTTTAATACCTGAATTATTTTATGTCTTATGTCAAGGTCTATATTCAATACTTGAATCCCCTGTCTCTTATTTCAAGGTCTATCATCAAGACCTGAACTGTTTTTCAAGATCAATTTCTCTATGACCTAAAACTTCAAATTTTGCAACTTTAATTAATATTTGCTTGATGACAACTTATTTTTAGATTGATATATCTTACTTGATATATATTTATCCTATTCTACTTTCTCTTGCACTTTGAATATGAAATTCTTCTCTATCTAGGGTTATGCACAGTGTCAAATATTCATAAATTGGGTGAATATTAGGATTTCCAAAATTGGAAATTGGTAAATATGAAGACCCTCAACATCGTCCCATTCGCCTAAAATTTTCAAGACCAATTTTTTTTAGGGTCAATTTGCCACAATATATATCCAAACATAGGCATATTTGTACTTATTGGAAACCTCTTTTCAAGCCTGATCTAATGGTGGTGTTTTTATGAAGTTATAAGGTGATTTAATAGGTCACAATTTACCCCAAATATGACCTTAATTTTTAGGGCTTCAAATGCACCAAATCTTGGTATGAATATGATTGATTTAATTTTATTAGAATTTTCCTTGATTTCAATTAGTATTTGCCATTTTTTTACAAGTACATTTCGAGTCCAACCCCTTATGCATAACCTTTTCTCTATTTATTGTTGAAATATTCTCACACTTTTGACAACCCATCTCTACTACAAATCTATATCAATAATATATTAGGTCACACCTAAGAACTCAAACCTCTAATGTCAAGGTGATGTTGAATTTACATAATGCCTTAATCAAATTCAAGAATTAACTATTTTGAATTCTTCAACTTCCTTTTGATTTGATAGAAATCAATATCAAGGAATATATATATCCCTAAAATCCTTCTATCTCTAAAATCAATGTCAAGGGTTGGCTATGTCCTTGAAATGATCAACTATCTTAAAGTTGATACACCTTCGAATATAATTAAGTCTTAGTCTTCACTGGTTATAGCCATGGAAAGACTCTATAGTTGATTTTTTGTCTTCACTAGTTAGTCTCCAACTATGGAAAGTGTAGACACCAAAACAACACCAATCCGATTATGTGACAACAAGCATCGATCGCATTGACACACACAGCCCCTAGGGCAGCCCCCAGAGGTTAAACAGTGGTCCTAACCACTCCCAACAATAGTTTGGAAGGTCAAGGGTCAATTTGGCACCTTTTGGCACTTTGCTCTCTACTCGTCCCACCCTGGGATGATTACAAACTGGTATTCATCCCACCCAGGGATGAATAGCAGCATTCACCCCAGGGTGAGGCGAATAGCAGGTTTGACTGGCAAAAAGTCAAACCTCGACAAGTCCGCCAGTTAACTGCAACTTCAGGCCATGCAATTGCGAGGAACGACTTCAAATCAAGGAGAGAGACTTCAGTCATGCATGTCTTTGATTTTGGAGGCCTCATGCAAGGAGACTCTAAATCAGGGAATAATCTTTTCTCTCAAAATAGGACATGCAACTCAAGTGGCGCCCTCGCATGCGCATTCAAACAAAGAGACCCTAGGTCTATAAATTGGTGAGACTTCTCACCCAAAAAAAGAGAGAATAGAGGGAGCATTTTGAGCAATGAAGTGCTGCCATTTTACATCCATACACACACCTTTTGATTTGTGCCTTTCACATCCTTGATCTCTCTTTTGGAGGGAGGTTATTGGGTGATTATTGGAAGCGCAAATTCGGAGCCCAAACCCAAACATTTGGCCACAATATCCCACAAAATTTGTCGAAAACACCCCATAAGAGGTTTTGGACCCATCCCAAGTGGATTGGTGCCGAAACAAAGTCCCAAACGGTGGGCGTCCTGCCCCCGGGCGCCCCCCAAGCTGTCGCAGTTCTAAACGCCCCACCCCGGAGTGATTAGAAATATGTGGTATATTTCCTTTATTTTATTTTTGCATCTTATTCTAGGTTATTTAAATAGGCTGTAGTTTAAATTTCACTTCATTCTGAGCATTTTTGACCATGTTTTTATCATTTCCCGCCTTTACTAACTTGCAGATGGCACCATCAAAATATGGGTGATAGAGGCCAAATTGGAGAAATATGACCTTCTGGGTCTTCCCAAAATACCCCCAATTAGCTAACCCCAACTTTGTAGGTCATTTGGAGCTTCCTGGATAGGACATTGAAGAGGGTGCTTTCTAACAATTTATTGCAGGTCTATTCGTCCCACCCCGGAGCGAATACAAATATGTGAGGAATTTCCTGATTGTTCCACTTGCAGTGCCCTCCTGGTAACATATTCATGCTTCTGTTAATTTTTTAGGTCGTTCTGATGTTATTTGGTTATCGTTTTAATATTTTCATGCATACACTAACAGTAGGCCTTGGGAAACACATGTTCTATTCTATCTGCAGGTGCTACTGATCTTTTCTATTTCCTTGAACGTAGGTCTCCAAAATCAGAGGAGAAGTAAGGAGTCAAAACTCATATACACAAGTGGCGGTGATGTTTTGGTCCGCCCATCTTACATGTGGGCACGCGGAAGAAGGATTGCTATCCATGGATGTGATAAGAAACATATTTAACGCTCCTATCCCCTAAAATGGAAGGAGACGTATTGTAACATGACTTTAAAAGCATATCAATAAAGAGGGCCGTATTCCATATTGCTTTTATCTTGTGTCGATTCGTTTATGTTCTTTCCTTTCATGCATTTTTCAATATATAGGCTTTTGGCGTTAAGTTTGGTTTTATACGCATCGTACTTGGCATTTTCCTTTTTGTTTCCGTATCCTCGTGCTTTCAGTGGTGATCACGGTGGGACCTCTGTCCCTTGATTTTTAAGATTAACTTTTTGATCAAAGTTGCTTGTTTTTGCTTACAGGTACCAAGTTTTCAAACCCTGGACTGTTGTTCGTTTCAGTCTGTGACGAGTACAGAGCTGGAATTCATCTTACCCAGGGACGAATAGGAATTCGTCTCACCCTGGAATGAATACAGATCTATTATTCATCTCACCCCGGGATGAATAGCTCTCTGTGCAATTTTAGGGCAGAAATTCAGAGACATCCGATTTGGGCAGAGAAGAGGTAGGGGTCCTAAACACCTTCTGTCAATTTTTGCTTTCTGTTCTCTGGTTATTTGCTTGCATAGGAGAGTTTGAATGCTTGTTTGCTTCATTTATGCAACTTAAAAAGAACCCCACACACCACGTGGCAAGTTAAAACAACAAGGAGTTGGTCGTAAAACCCCAACCCTTGAGCAAGACCAACGGTGGATTTCATCACCACCTTGGCTTGAGATACTGCATACATAACCCCGATCGTGATTGTTGCTAGACGTAAATCCTGATGAAAGCTGACCAAGTGTAGCTGGGGTGATTCCTAGTGCATGAGGATAAGTCTTCTATGGTAGGTGTCATAAATAGAGTGATTCCCCTTCCGTACCGCCTATGTTCCACGTACCATCTGCTCTCACGTACCAATAGTTTCCCTCACGTAAGGGCGGGTATATAGAGAGGTTGGTATATCGGCCTGGCAATGGTATATCGAAGGGGCGACCATTTTTGGGAGTCATAAGAGCCATCATATTGCATTTAAATGTTCTTTACAAAAGCTTTCAAAACAAACATCAAAACACACTAAACCAGGTTTAGGGCACACTTTTAATCTTTAAACGAGATAATCATTGTTTTGTGTGTGTGATATTTCCTGTTTAGTGTAGCATAAGAAATCCTAAAAGAAGATAAAAATGTACACATCTTTAGGTAAGCATCACCATGGTGTACACCCGTAGCCGAGCCCAATCATGGGCAAGCACTACAGAAAGTGTACAAAGGGGGACAAGTCACCTCCGATATAGTCCTGAGGACTTGGTCATCCCGCCTTGGTGGCCTGACACACAAGATAGTCCACATCATGCCATTACAGAATAGGACTATAGAGGCACCTCTTTGAGGGGCACCCCCACTAAGCATAGATCCTTTCAAGAGGAGAACCTACACGTGGCACTCAACATAGATAGGAGGCCTCCCTTAGATGCTCGTTATGAGTGGCCTAGTGATGAAGTGCTAGAGCAACATAGGGTCCATAAGGAGGGGCCACATGATTTCGTCATCCCTCCTCTACCCCGTATTACTGTTAGAAACACTAGACCAAATCTAGAGCACAAGGCTCTCCAGATAGGGCAAGACAATTCTGCCCACACCTTTCATGCATATGAAGGGTAGTACGAGGAAGACCACTACGTTCCTCAAGAGTAGTACACAACATGGGAGCGATGCACCTCCGCACCTGCTATGTATCAGGATCACCCATTGAGGCCAGAGCCTCGGGTGAATGCCGCTAACCTCGATAGAGGAAAGCAACCCATAGGGGTCTCGGATCACCATGACCGAGATAGACATGTAGGAGAGGCATCTAGGCTTCCTAAACATGAGACGATGGATCAAATTGACTTGGCATTTGCCAGACATGCCACCCACCAAGCACAAATCACGTGGCTCAGGCAAGATCAACAATAGTTAGAGCATCTGTATCGCCTTAACAAAGAGCGCATTCAACGTCAGACAACCGAATTGCTTCATAACAATGTGCCTGAGAAGGTCCCAACCCCTCGCGCGCATAAAGTAGAAGTGTATGAGAGGCGCAACCCCTTGGTGCGAGACAGTTCTCCGTGACCTTACCAAGTGCTGCCTCCGAGACCTCCTAGACCTGAGCGGGAGGCCACTCCTAGGAACAATGATGGGCACCCTCCGCGGGCACCCACCCATGTTTATAGGTCTCGGCCAGGCACTCCTCAAGAAGCCTATGAGGAGTATGAACAAGAAGAAGAGCGGGCTGAAATGCCCTACCAAGGCAGAGGGGGTGTTATCCAGCCACCCCTCCATAGGCCTCAAGTTCCCCGCAACCCACAATGGGAGCAAACTAAGGAGGAAGAGATCAAATCCTTCGATGCATATAAAGCGTTGCTAGAGCGCTTAGAGTCTATGGAGACCAAGACTTCTGGGCCCCAAAAGCCTACTTTACGCCAACTCCGTAGTCATCCTATGCATCCGTCAGTGCCGACACCTCCATACCCTGAACACTTTAAACTGCCCCAGTTGGCACTCTTTAGAGGGGAGGAGGATGCCCAAGAGCACGTGACTAGATTCCTGAGCCAGTGCTTTGGCATTCAGGATAATGATGCTTTGTTGCTAAGAACATTTATAACCACATTCGTAGGCCCTACCTCGGATTGGTTCACTCAGTTACCAAAACATAGCATCAGTAACTTGGATCAGCTAGTGGACGCGTTCCTCGAATGCTTCACCTTCAACACCAAGAAAAAGGCATCACTAAGTGACCTAGCTAGCCTCAGGTAGTATGAGGAAGAAACCATGGTGGCATATGGGAACCGATGGAGGACGTTGCTTTCAAAGCTGCCCTACCTCCCTCCCATGTCCGACCTGACCCAAATGTTCTCAAAGAGCTATTTGAGATCGATCTCCATGCTATTGCAGCTACAGCAATATGCCACTCTTGAGGAAGCTCTGGCGCAAGCCAGAATCATTGAGGAGATCAAGATACAGGATGGCGAGATTGCCAAGCCAAAGAAGAAAGAATGGCCTAAGAACACCAAAATAGGGACCACGCAACAGAAACCCACTACGGTCAATCAGGTTGCTATAAACGTCCCTAAGCCTGCACAAGCAACACAGCCTCAAAAGGCTAACTATCAGGCGGTGCCTCCTAACAATTATGATAGAGAAAACCAGAGGCAGGAACAAAATCAGTAGCATCACCCTAGGCGACAATTTACACCTTACATAGAGTCCAGGGACTCCCTGTTTGACCGCTTGTCAGCGGTGAACTTGATCAACCTGCCAGAGATTCAAACCATAGACCCCAATGCGCCAAAGCCTAAGGGGTACAGGGAGGACTTGTACTGTAGGTTCCATAGATGGAAGGGACATGACCTTAATGCATGTTGGAAGTTCAAAGGCTTGGTGCAAGACCTAATCGACAACAAGACGTTGGCGGTGGACAACCCCGTAGCACCAAACAACCAACATATGGGAGTCTTCAGAGACCCCCTGCCTGCCCATGATGCACAGGAAAAACCCCTTCAAGTCAATGAGGTGCAACAGAATTGCCCCATGCAGGGGTATGTAGGGATGATAAGCATAGTGACTAGGAACAAGAGGTACCCAGGAGCTGCCCTCGCGATGGCCACAAGAGAAGTTCCATCGACGTCACAACCTCAACAACACCCTACGCAACCTCCCCCACCTAGACCAGTGGCCACGATTCGGACTAGACTTACCCAAAGTCTAAGGACCACGTCGGCTAGGCTCTCCATATACGAGCTCATTCAACAATCAGTGCCCCATCGGGAGGCTCTAATGGAGATATTAAAAGCCATCGAGCTGCAGCCCCATGAAGCAAACTCTTTCAACAACTTTGTGGGACATGTAAAACAATGTACAGAACCAGTCATCACCTTTAGAGAAGATGAATTGAAATCAGTGACTGGTGATGTGGCGGATCCACCCTTGCACGTCATTGCACGGGTCAACGGGATTCCGTATAAGAGGGTGTTGGTGGACACTGGCTCATCCAATAATATCATCACAATAGCAACATTGAAACATCTGAAGTTGTCGACATCTCACATCGTGGCCTCCACCTATACTCTTCGAGCATTCAATGATGCAATATGCTCGATGGTTGGCACAATTGTCCTACCCATCCAAGTGGGACAAAAGACTATTCATACATTGTGCCACATCTTGGAAGGTGAGATGGCCTATAATATCTTGTTGGGCCGGCCTTGGATCAGGGACATGAAGTGTGTCCCTTCAATAGCTCATCAGTGCCTAAAGTATACATTTGAAGGACAGGTGCATGTAGTCCCGACAGACTTAGAGCCCTTCAAGTACTGCAATACGGTGCAATTCATGCCGCAATCGACCCTTCCATCAACGCATTTGGATTTTTAGTTGAATCCATCTAAACAGGGTCCGATTCCATAGGCATCCCCATTGACAAGTCCATCAAATCCCTAGCAGGGTCCATCTTCCTCATCTGGTCCTTCAACAATGATGCCACCTACGGTGGCCACACCAAAGGACAAGGGAAAGAAACCCCTAGAAGAGGAACCACCCCTAGTCTCAACCATCTCTACCGAAGAGATGCCTAGCCGAATGGAAGTCGAGATGCCTAGTTCACCCTACATGGAGTGGACTCCGGAAGAACTCCCATTCGCTCCCCCTCAACCGCCAACGATCACCATTGAGATGGCCAACATGGGCCTGGGGGAGTATCTAGTGCAGAACATTGTAGCAACACCCACACTTGAGTCCATGCAGGACATGGGGAGACCTCGCCTCCCCATCGGCTCTGTGGTTCCTCTAGGCTACCCACCCAATCAGACAAACTTTGTTTATGGGGGCCTGGATAATGGCATTGAACCTTACATGCAAGAAGACGATGATGAAGAGCCCTTTGCTGAGGATGTCAACTATTTGTCCAACCCAGACTTCACATTGAGATATCTTGGCCAATGTAATTGGCATGGATATGGGTTGGGCAGGTATGAGCAAGGAGTGCGTGTTCTATGCCAACCGAGATATCAAATGCCGTATGACAAGTCAGGAGTAGGGTTCAACCACCCCCTGCCCCTTGACATCTTGGTAGAGAACATGCAAGGCCTAGGGATAGGCAACAAGGATGGGTTGGCATTAGATCCATATGCCAATCCTAACACAACATATACATTGGGAGATTATCTCCCATTGCTAACAACCAACCTTGTTGACCGTAACAACCCTTTCCCTTCGATCAAAAAGGGAGAAAGTTCGAGGACTCACCTACAAGAGGGATATGGACAAGACCAAGAAGGGTCTTCAGAAGATGAGTCAGAGTACGAGGTAGCACCTTGGGATCCTTTCGAGTCTGATAGCAATCATTCACAAGTGACTCCTATGGATGATGATCAGGAGAGCTTCTTGACAATGTTCCCTTTGGATGCTCCAATTGAGCATATGCCACCTCAAGAGAATCAGGTCCCCCCGTAGAGAGCGGAACAACCTCGATGGGACCACATTAATTTTCTCGAGCAAGATGAGCCTCATATGTCACAAATAGCTGTTGGAGCCAACGAAGGCCTTTGGATCTCTGACAGTGATTATGAAGATGAAACTGAGATGGCTTATCTCAATCATATGCGACAACAACAATATCCCTTGGACATAGATGACATGTTTGAACAAATGCACATAGGGCCCAGGCATAGGTGGCACTTAAACCAGGTATAGTTATAGCAATTACTGCACCCGCCACTCTAGGTATATAAGGAACATCTTTCGCCTGGAGACCCTATAGCACCATCAGTGCCTAGGGTAGATCCTGTCCTCTTATCCACACATAAGGCCGATCCATTTGTGCCAATACCTCCAGAGCCTGATCCGGAGCACAAAGATCATCTAGGATGTCCGAGTAACCACACCCATGGTAATGGAGACCATAATCATTTCATCAACATGATCTCCATTGATTTAACCGCCCCCATCCATGATCCAGCCGACCCAACATGGTCATTGCATCTAGACCTAGATGCTATAGACTGGGATCATGCTGACACACCGCCATCCCCATCAGAGTATTGGCCTTGTGGTGGGATGTTCCATTTCACCCCAGGATAGACTCAGGATGTCTTCCATGCTGAAGAGGAACCTGATGTTCCGAACGATGATCTAAATTCAGCAAATGATATCCACTTGATCCCAACTCCACACCAGTTGGAGGATGGGTCCCACATGTCGGTCGAGGAGACGACTGACGTAGACATCGGCTCAGATCCAATGAATTTGCAAATCATCAAGTTGGGGGTAAGTCTATCCCCCGAAGAGCAAGCCGACTACATTGCCCTTCTCAAAGAGAAGAAGGAGGTTTTTGCATGGTCATACAAAGACATGCCGGGACTAGACCCGTAGCTAGTCATGCATAATCTAACGCTTGATCCGACAGTCAAGCCAGTAAAGCAAAAACTACGTAAGATGCATCCAACAGTAGCCTTAATGGTCAAAGATGAGCTACAAAAGTTGTTGGATGCACAGTTTGTCATCTACATGGATTACCCACCATGGTTGTCTAACATGGTGCCCATCAAAAAGCTCGACGGGAGGATTCGCATATGCACCAATTTTTGAGATCTAAACAAAGCGAGTCCTAAGGATGATTTCCCCTTGCCAAGCATTGACGCATTGGTAGATGCTACAACGGGCCATGAAATGCTTTCCCTCATGGATGGTTTCTTGGGATACAATAAGATTCGTATCAATCTCGAGGACCAACTAAAAATGGCGTTCACAATGCCTTGGGGGACATTTTGTTATAAGGTCATGCCCTTTGGCCTTAAAAATGTTGGCGCCACCTACCAACGTGCCATGACGTACATCTTCCATGATCACATGCACAAAACTTTGGAAGATTACATGGATGATTTGTTGGCCAAATCTCTTTTGTGCCCAGATCATCTCGATGACTTGAGCAAGATCCTCGATCGCCTCATGGAACATAAAGTCAGACTAAACCCCAAGAAGTGCGTATTTGGCATCACATCTGGAAAGCTCTTGGGTTACATAGTCTCAAAGAGAGGAATCGAGGTAGATCCACACAAAGTCAAGGCAATCCTTGAAATGCTTCCCCCAACTACCATCAAGCAGCTCAGAAGTCTATAGGGAAAGGTCACGTCGATCAAGCGCTTCATAGCGTAGCTATCTGACAAGTGCCGACCCATGAATAAATTATTGCACAAGGGGGTAGCATTTCACTGGGATGACGAGTGCCAGTCAGCCTTTGATGATATTAAACAATACTTGGCTTCACCACCAGTATTGGCACCACCTAGACCAGGAGTGTCATTCTACTTATACATCTCAGCTACTGAGGTGGCACTGGGTGCCATGCTGTCCCAGAAAAATGAACTACACAAAGAACAGGCTACTTACTATCTTAGCCGCACCCTGGTCAGTTATGAACTTAACTATGCATACGTTGAGAAGCTCTGCTTGGCAGTGGTGTTTGCTACCAAAAAGCTATGCCACTACATGCTGAGCAACACGATGTATGTTGTGTCTAAGGAGAATCCATTGTGATACATGATGAGTCATACTTATCATAGTAGCCGCACGATGAAATGGATCATGTTGTTGACGGAGTTTGACATAGAATTCATTGGACAGAAATCCATAAAAGGTCAAGTCATCACCGATCAACTGGTAGAGGCTCCTCTTGAAGACGATCAGCCTCTGACCATAGAACTACCTGATGATGGGGTCTTCCATGTTTTAGAATCACCAGATTCTGATGAGCCTGAGTCACAAGCTGACATGACCCTATTCTTCGATGGTTCTAAATGTGAGCAAGGAGGTGGCATGGGAATTGTATTCTTCACTCCACAAGGGGCTCCAATGCCTCTATCATTTAAATTAGACTTCCCATGCACCAACAACAATGCAGAATATGAAGCCTTGCTCATAGGTCTTCAGACAACAATCACCATGAACATTAAATGTTTAAACATCTTTGGTGATTCGTTGTTAATTGTCAATCAAGTCAAAGGGGTATTCCAATGTAAATGCCTAGTTCTGCAGGCCTACAAAGCCCTTGTGGACAAATTCCTGGCACAACTTGAATGGTATGACATCGAGGCACTCCCTCGATCATCGAATCATTTTGTGGATACTATGGCCTCCTTGGGGTCACTAATCCCGCAAGACCCTTCTGGTGAGATGACAACCATTCAGGTCAAAACATTATCGCAATCCATGATGGAGCGTGCAAGCTCTGACCTAACGCCAGGAATCCACCTGATCCAGATTGAACCATCTCAGGATAGGTTCTCTCAAATCCATGATTGTCTGACTCAGGCCAACTAGGGGTCCTTGTTCTCCCCGACCCCTCTTAATAGCAACACAACGCTATTTTTACAAGTTCTTTCCCGTTCAGCTTTTGCTAGGGATGAACTTCAAGAGGGATTGGCCATTCATACCATCGAGGTTTCTGATTAGTAGGATTGGTACACACCCATAAGGGATTACCTCAAGCTAGGTAACCTCCCACTTGGATTGACACAAGCCACGAAAAGATCATTTAAATAGAAAGCGACAAAACATGTCTTGTTAGGAGACATTTTGTATCGTCGAAGCTATGAAGGAATCCTCCTCCATTGCTTGGACCAGCAAGAGTCCGCTTGGGCGATCACCCAAGCCCATGATGGTACATGTGGTGGCCACTTCAACGGTATGGCCATCGCAAAGCGCATTCTTTGCATGGGCTATTATTGGCCATATTTAGAGTGAGATTGTTGTGCATATGTAAAGAAGTGCGTGAAGTGTCAACACCATGCTAATTTGACACACGTACCTTCTCGGGCCTTGCAACCGATCCAATCGGCTTGGCATTTTTCATAGTGGGGCTTTGATCTAATCGGAAAGATCTCCCCTGCATCGTTGGGTCATCACACGTTCATCATAACGGCCACAGAGTACTTCACCAAGTGGGTGGAAGCAATTTCGCTAACCTCTACGACTGGAACCCGCATTACGAAGTTTATTTTGCATAACATCATATGTCATTTTGGTATTCCATCCAAGATCCTTTCGGATAATGGGACGTCATTCAAGAATAAATATGTGCGTGCTTTGACAACAAAGTACAAAATTCAGCATAGTTTTTCAACACCCTATTATCCGTAGGCAAATGGGCAAGCAGAGGTGTCAAACAAAATGCTAGTCGCCATCCTCAAAAAGACCATCGTAGACAGTCATAAGGATTGGCACATTCAAATCCCGCTTGCCCTATGGGCTTATCGCACTAGCATTTGGATGCCCACTAGGGCAACTCCATTTTCGCTGGTGTATGGCTCCGAGGCTGTCATGCCTCTTGAGTTGGAAATCCCTTCACTGCGCATTTCAATGCAAGAGTTCATCGATGATGACACTGCACGGTAGGCCTAGTTAGACCAACTGACGTTGCTCGATGAACGACGCGTCAATGCTCTCGAGCATTTGCATATCTATCAAGAGTGACTTAAGAAAGCATACAACATGAAGGTTCACCTAAGGGACTTTCAGGTTGGTGACTTGGTCTTAAAAGAGAACCAACAGAATTCTAATTTTCCATCCCATCTAAGGGACAAGTTCGTGGCAAAATGGTTAGGTCCTTATGTGATTGATAGTAGAATAGGACCTGGAACATACCGACTCACCTCTCTTGAAGGAATCAAGGAACTAGAACTTGTAGCACCCTAAAATTGGCACAGTTAAACCTTAGTAAAAAGATAAAAATTCAAATTTTAACCTCAAACTGCCCGTTAACCGCCTGTTACCCGCTTTCCTCATTTTTTGCACCATTTTTAGGATTTGTTTTGACCGTTGGACGATATCGTCGTCGATTAGATGAAATCATCCCAGATCTGACGAATTCATCTGGAACAGAACGTCCAGACGATTTCGTCCCAAAACCAAATTTTCATAATTAGCTTCTATTTCAACAGCCTCTCTAACTTGGGCAGAAAGCGCGTCTACGCAGTTGGAGATTCCCCCGTTGGAGATCTCCCAAATTGGGATGATCTCCAACCTCCTAACCTCTCCCTAATCCTATATAAACTAAGATTTTCTCAGTTTATCCCCCTGACTCTCTGCCTGAAACTCTGCTTAAACCCCCTAAACTTCCACGCACCTCAGAGCATCCTCACACCATCATTTGCATTATGTATTTCATGTTTTCTTGCAGGAACTTTACTATTTTTCAGTCGAAGCTAGCTCGGATCGTCGCAAGCGATTCCGAACGATTTCGGATGATCTTGTCGAGGAGCGCAGATGATCTCGTACGATTGGAGGTGATCCCGACTGTAGTCCAGATTGGGGGCAATCAGAGTCTAGAGTTTGCATCTCTTTATCATTTTTTTGCATTTCTTTATACATTATCTTAGTTATTATGTTTATGCATCTTGGAGTTCACCTCATTTAGCATAACCGCATGATAAAGTTAAAATCAATCATTAAATCTACTGCATTTTTCTTATTTGTTATTTGAATCTATTATTTAGGCATGTTTGCTATTATTTCTATCATTCTCCTTTGCTTCTGCAATTGCATATTTGGTATTTTGTATCTATTTTTGTGATTGCAGGTTTTTGACGAATTCATCAGATCTCAGATGATTCCATCTGATCTCAGATGACCGACTATGATTTGAGATGATTCTATGAAATTTCAGATGATTACGTATGAGTTGAGATGATCTGGACTGCTACAAAACTCAGAATCTTCATCAAACATCCGGAATCAGGTATGTTCTGTCCCATTCGGCACATTCTCTGTGTTTAGCATTTATTCATATTTTTTGTATCCATAAAAATCAGCATTGGCATATAGAATAGTTTAGATTCATCTTGGCCAAACCTAGGAATTGAATGATTAAAGTACAAAATGAACACATCAAACCCACTATCAACCTAGGTGTGGAAACTGCCACTCAAAAGTTTCCTGGTGAACCCACCATCCATCAAAAATTCACCCTTATACCCCTCCCCGAGAGGCGGGACCTTCAAAGGGCCTCTCAGTCCGAGGTATTGTCCCATCCTTCTCGCATCCCCCTTCCGGGCGCGGATCCTATAGCCTGAAGGTAAGGATGCGAAAAATTTGGAGCGATACATTTTGGTGAACCCGACATGAAAAACTAAAAACCTTTTGAAAACAATCCAAAAAAAATCAAAACATAAATGCATTTAGAATCAAAGATTGCATATCATATTTAGATGGTAGATTATAATAAAAGACGAGCTGTCACCATTAATGTTGAAAATCAATTAGCAGCCATAGAGATTAATTCTTTGCTTAGAGTATCTCAAACATATAGAGTCCCACCTTTATGGGACGAGCTTAATAGGAGATTGAATCTCATTTCATCTAGAGCAACCGAACTTAGGCAAATCAAGAGGTTTGTCCTAGATAGAATCTTGGATCCCGATCAAGTGACCTTGTATCATGAGCTTCGAGAGAGCTTGCCATAGGTGGTTAGCAGATAAAAGAGCCCTTGTGTCTTCTGAATTGTACACCTTTGAGGAATACCTCGATAATGCAGTTGTAGTACATAAATTTTTGTCTCGTATAGAGGACCAAGAGGTCGTTCTTACGGATAGACAAATATGGAATAGAGTTCCTAGAGTTGTGTTATATCGAGAGTATTGCCATGAGATCTATTTTTACAAGACAGAGTCTAAAACAGATAATATCACTATAGCACACTTTATCAAGTTCTTGAAAAACCATTTCCAATTTGAAGAGGAGCATTTCATGACTCCTGATGAACTTGATCCTATCAATGACATCTATAAACTATTTATAGAAAACTAAGCTATTCTTTTATTATTGTTATTTCTTGCATTTAGTGTGTTGTTTATTGTCTTTATAAGCATAAAAAAAAAAAAAAAAATAAATAAAATAAAATAAAATAAAAAACAAAACAAAATCATAACAAAAATCAAAACATTTTCTTTTAAGCATCATAGTAGGTATATAATTAAAATATATACCTCCCAAATCTATTGCAAATATATTAATATATATTTGCTAAAATCTAAATTTAGACATAATGACTAGACTCAGGAATGGAAAACAGACTGAAGTAGAAGAAGATTGGTTAAGAAAACCAGAAAATAACCCAGATGTCCTTCCTGAAGACCCAATTCAGGAAGAAGGAACCTTCGACCAACAAGAAGAAGAATTTGCTGTAGGAAATGAACAAAAAGAAAATGATAGAGAGGAAGGATCCTCATCCCCTAAAATATCTCCAGAAGGAGTTGTTACTTTTGAGAACATGGAACATTTCTGGAAGTTCCTCAATACTAATATTGGCACTCTTAATAGAGCAGTCCATATGGACAAAGATCAAATTAGTGACACTCAAGCAACCCTAGAAGACATATATCACACACGCACTAATCCCTTGTCCTTCATTGATCAAGAAAGTGATCAAGCTGGACCATCCAATTTGGATATGGCTGCTATAATCCAGAACACGCAACAACAACAGGTTACCCAACCACCTAGAGTGCCTGTTACTAAGCCTAGGGTTATTCCCACACAAAAGAAACCTTCATTCACTGCTCTATTTCGCCAAGCTATTGATCAATATACCTCAAATCAACAAAAGCCTAAAACAAAACCAAATACCAATTTCCAACAATCCGGGATACAACATAATGCTACAACAAATCTTCTTCATAATACTCTTCCTACCAACCATTTGCATAACAACAATATAGCATCTAATCCTTACGTCACGCCATCCTACGCTCACAAATCCAATACTCATGTACCACCGAACCAATATGGTGGACAAACTGGTAATCTGGAAGCCATGGTGAAACAGTTAGTCTCCCTCATGGACCAGATAGATCCCTACCATCCCTCGTACAATTATCGAGAGATGTGTAGTCAGCCTCTAGATCCTATAGTTGTAGCACAACCATATCCCAAACACTTTCCTATGCCTGTCCTACCTATATACAAAGGAACTGAAGATCCCATAGAGCATCTTCGTATGTTTAGGATAGCATGTCATGATATATCACATGATGACTTGTTATTACTAAAGATGTTCCCAAAAAGTTTAGGAGGGATGGCATTGGAGTGGTATTATCAACTACCCACTCATTCTTTGAGGAATTTCGAAGAAATCGCTGAATCTTTTGTGCATCAATTTAGTGCCTATATCGAAAGGCATGTAACCATTAAAGATTTGTACAACCTAAAACAAGACAAAGATGAGTGTTTTGCTGACTTCTTAGCTCGATGGAGGCAGTTGATAGGAAAATTACACTTTGTGTTACCTTATCGAGAAATGTTGGATATCTTTATCAATAATTTACAAGAACAACTATCCTATGAATTATCAATTGCTACCTTGACCACCTTCGATCAAGCTATAGATTTAGCTCGAAGGGTGGAAGATGCTCTCATTAGGAGAGGTCAGCTCAAAAAGAAAGATGATGAGAAAACATCCAGAAATCAATATAAAAATAAACAAGTTGTGGGTGATGGAGTCACTGATAGCAGAAACATTGCCAATGTTAATACTATGAAAACAATAGAGAAGTTCATATTGAAACCTCCTGATAAACCACCCCAAGAATTTACTAGGTTAAATCAACCTTTATCAACCATTCTCCCACAACTATTAGCATGAGGTTTGATTCAATTACCAAATATCCGGGAACCTGATCCAACTATACCCGGATACAGAGCTGATTTACATTGTGATTTCCATAGAGGGCCTGGACACGCTACCAACTCTTGTAAAATATTAAAACATAAAATACAAGACCTGATTGATAACAATGAGATGGAGGTGCAAGCCTTTCAACCTAAACAAAATCCTTCTAATAATGCTCAAAAGAACATCCCCCAAAATCAGAATCAGAATGCCAATCAATCATTGGACATATTTCAACATCCTTTACCAAAGCATGGTAAAGAGGTGGCTAATCAAATTGAGCATCATAATGTTCCCCCTCCTACCCGATATGTAGGAACTATTAGTGGACATTCACCTACTCATGATGTGGAAGTATTTGACACAACTTTATCCATGGTTACGACCAGACCTCTACATAATATTCGGACACTTGATCTTAGTGATACCGAATATGAGACTGAAAGTGACATGGAAATCACCTCAAATCAATCAAATAGTTCTGAAGATGAATCAGATCCTGTTCAACCCATCACAAGTTCTATGGTTCCAGAAGAACCATTTCCTAGAAGAGTCACTACTAGACCATCTTCTCACCAAATACTTTCTAATGAACAAGTCATAAACACTAGACCAAGACCTATTCATCATCCGCAAAATAATATTGTAGGTACCATCGAAGCCGTTACCAGACAACAGGCTCAAAACTCTCAACAGGATCAAACTCAGAATGATGGATCAGCTCCATTTGTTTTGAAAAATCCCAATAAAGGGAATTATGCGCCTAATGTTCAACCTAAGCCTCCTTATAATATTAATGAACAATTATCAAATACTACAGCTAGAATTTCCCTTTTGGACCTTTTAAGATCTTCTCCTACCCATAGGGATGAATTAATGCTCACATTAAGCCAAATGATGGTACCACAAAATATTCAACCTGAAGCCATGTCCAATACTATCATAACTCGAGAAGTCGATTGTATTGACTTTCGAGATAGAGATATACCACAACATAGTTTACATAAGGATAACCCCTTATATATTACTGCCCTAATTGGGGATGTAGCAGTTAAACGAGTCTTGATTGATAATGGTTCATCTTTAAACATATGCACTTTTGACTTCTACCAAAGATTTGGGTTTAGAAGTGATGAAATGAAAAGAACTGATATGATCATAAAAGCCTTCAATGACGAAACACAAGAAACATGTGGAGTTATTACTATCCCCTTACAAGTTGGTCCTAGAACCTTAGACACGACCGTGTTTATTGTACATTGCCCTGCATCATACAATATACTTTTGGGTCACCCTTGGATCAACGTGATGCGAGCTGTTCCCTCCACTTTACATCAGTGTGTTAAATTCAAATTTAAAAATCAGTTGGTTACCATTCATGGTGATCCTAGACCCTTTGATATGTGTGCTTTGGCAGAACTTGTTGGAGTTCAATTTTGCCCTGCTCTGTCATCCACACATCCTAATTCTCATCACCCACCCAAACGTGTGAAACACACACCCATAACATCATCTACTCTTTCAACTACACCTCTACATATAGCTCAACCATCTTCCGAACAAACCACATTAGGACCTCGAAAAGATCCTAAAACTACAACCAATGCTTCTTGTTTTACTCCTATAACTTCCATACCTATAGACTCATCCATCGATATCCCTATAACATCTACATCCACTAGAGGCATCCTTTCCACATCCGACGATGTAGGAAATGTTCCTTCTACCTCTTATGCTCTTACTGATGAGCTCTTACCCGATTTATCTAAAATTCTTATATCAAAAAAAACAAACACTGCCATGCAAGATTCCCTTATTTTAAATAAACTCCCACCCTCTCCTCGTACCTTGGGCCTCCCACAACCTATGGGAAGTATCTACCAAGTCGGGAGTTGTGCTTTTATTTATAAGGGATATGACTAGGGAAGAATACCTAGAAACATCAAGACACATTGTGATGGATATGCTAGATGCTATTTTGCTAATGAGTATATTAAAGCTAAGCCTATAATGCTTAAATTGGGATATAAAGGGAAAGGTTTGGGACCTTCCCAAAATGGTATGAAAGAACCTTTTGAGGTAGAACCATGGCCTGCCCGATGTGGTGTGGGCCTATTTCCTAGTAAAGGTCAGCCCTTCCCATTTGAGGATGATGACCATCTTATATGTTACCAAGATTATTTGGATAAACGGGATGTCTTGCATTTAATGAATAAGCCTCTTACATGCAATATGCTATCCATAGCTTACCCTGAGATGATTTCTGAATCCGACGATGAGTTGGAGGGGGATATCTTTCATGATGTCTCCATTGAGGAATTGTTACATAACAGATTTTATTTCGATGGCTCTATACCTAGTATAGCCCAGCTTGAGGCCACGACTCCTCAAGACGAATTATCCAAGCTAACTTTGGAAGAATTACAAGAATTAGGCGTTTCACCCGCCCCACCTAATTTTGAGAGAGATCTACATATGGAAGTAGAAAACATCATAAAAATTAACATTGGAACCAAAGATAACCCTCACATAATCAACATTGGATCAGAATTGAGTCAAGAAAAACAAGATAAATACATTGCATTCCTTAAACAATATGAAGACGTCTTTGCTTGGACATATGAAGATATGCCAGGATTAGACCCTTCTGTAGTTATGCATCACCTAGTAGTCCATCCGGATGCTAAACCTGTTAAACAAAAACTTAGAAAAATGCATCCTAAAGTGGCCTTACTAGTCAAAGGAGAATTAGAAAAACTCTTAAATGTTATTTTTATACAAGCCATCGATTATGCTTGAATGGATCTCAAATGTAGTTCCAGGTAACTAAGAAAGAAGCCACTAAAGTTAGGGTTTGCACAGACTTCAGAGATATTAATGTTGCATGCCCTAAAGATGATTTTCCTCTTCCCAACATGGATCAGATCATTGACTTTACTGCTGGGAGTGGAATAATATCCCTAATGGATGGATTTTCTGGTTATAATCAGATCAGGATAGCTCTTGAAGATCAGGCTAAAACAACCTTTATTACCCCTTGGGGAACCTTTTGTTGGAAAGTGATGCCATTCGGTTTAAAGAATGCAGGTGCAACTTATCAACGAGCTATGACTTATATCTTTCATGATATGATGCATGATATTCTACATGATTATGTAGATGATATTATAGCTCGTTCCATCAAAGAAGATGATCATTTAAATGACTTGAGAAAAGTATTTGATCGGTTAAGGGAATATCTTATCCGACTAAATCCAGCCAAATGTATATTCGGAGTTAAGTCCGATAAATTATTGGGGGTTATAGTTTCTTTACGTGGAATTGAAATTGACCCTCTCAAGATCATGGCTATCACTGATATGCCCACACCCACAAATATATCAAAATTACGAAGTCTACAAGGTAAGCTTCAGGCTATTCGCCGCTTTATTGATAAGTTGGCAGACAAAATCGGACCTTTTCTTAAGCTTCTTAAGAAAGATGTCTCTTTTCATTGGGATGACGAATGTCAGGAAGCATTTGAACTCCTCAAACAATATCTCCTTAAACCATCGGTGCTTTCCCCACCTAGATCTGATCATCCATTTATTTTGTACATTTTTGCTTTCGATTTTGCCTTAGGAGCTATGTTAGCTCAGCTTGACGATGAGAAGAAAGAACGTGCTAATTATTACATTAGCAGGACCTTAATCAATTATGAAACTCGCTATACCGTATTAGAGAAGTTATGTCTAGCAGTCGTATTTTCTACACAGAAACTATGACATTATATGCTCAGTCAGAAAATGTATGTTATTGCCAAATTCGACCCTTTGCGATATCTCATGAGTCGACCGTACTTATCTGGTCGCACAACAAAGTGGGTTCTTGCGCTAAGCGAGTTTGAACTCACGTTTATAGGACAAAAGTCTGTTAAAGGTCAAATCATAGCAGATCAATTAGCTGCTGCACCCTTAGAGTCTACCCATCCCCTCATCATTGAGTTTCTTGATGAATGCCTTAAACTAGAGGCAGACCATCCCGAGCAATGGTCCCTATACTTTGATGGAGCCCGATGTATGAGTGGGGCTGGTGCAGGTATTATTTTAATATCTCCATAGAAACATCTTATACCTCTGTCCTTCAAACTAACATTTGCTTGCACCAATAACACTCGCTGAATATGAAGCTCTTATCCTTGGATTACGAGCTGCCTTGGCACTAAAAATTAAAAATTTATTGGTTTTCGATGATTCTCAACTTGTCATAAATCAAATCAATGATGTTTATCAGACCAGAGATGATAAATTATGCCCATATAAAGCATATGTCTTACAATTATTATCTTTGTTTGATCAAGTTACCTTGGAAGCTATTCCTCGAACTAGCAATCGTGCGGTTGATGCTATGGCTGCAGTTGCATCTCTTTTGCCCTTGGAGTTAGATGACGAATATGCTACCATCATTATTCATCGACTCCAGGAACCCGCTTCAAGAAAATCATGCTTAGAACCTTTGGATGTGTTTCTAATCAATGAAACTACTCCTGAACATTGGTACACTGATATATTTAATTTTCTTCAAAATGGGACCTTTCCTGAAGGTTGTAATAGCAACCAGTGTAGGTTATTATGTAGACGAGCAAGTCGCTTCATGATTATTGGTAATACCTTGTATAGGAGATCTTTTGAAGGCATCTTACTGAGATGTTTGAATCTAGCAGAATCTAGATCAGCTTTGAGTGAAGCCCACAATGGATCTTGTGGGGGACATTTTAGTGGTAGCGCCATTGCTAAGAAGCTCCTTAGGATAGGATATTTTTGGCCTACCATGGAAAATGATGCACATAATTATGTGCGACATTGCGACAAGTGCCAGAAACACGCTGACCTTGTCCATGCGCCTGCACAAGAACTGTAGGCTATTTCATCTCCTTGGCCCTTTTCAAAATGGGGCTTAGACATCATTGGAAAAATCAACCCTGTGTCATCCGATGGACACAAATTCATCATAACCGCCACTGAGTATTTCATGAAGTGGGTTGAAGCTATGCCATTAGCTTCTTGCACTGGAACCCAAGTTTCCAAGTTTATTTTTAATCAAATTATTTGTAGGTTCGGAATTCCTGCAAATCTCATCTCAGATAATGGAACTTGTTTCAAAAATAAAGATGTCAAGAAATTATGTCAAAAGTATAAAATTCAACATCGTTGGTCCACTCCCTATTATCCTCAGGGTAATGGCCAAGCAGAAGCATCTAATAAAACACTAATTAAAATCCTCAAAATACTGGTCAATAAATCTGGTCGAGATTGGCACATCCAATTATATCCGGCTTTGTGGGCTTATCGAACTAGCGTTCGTACCCCCATAGGCACTTCACCTTTTGTTTTGGTTTATGGTGTTGAAGCCATTTTTCCCTTTGAATTAGAAGTTCCTTCTTTAGCTCTACTACTTCAAGATACTGAAGTAGGAGATGAATATCGTGCTGGCAGATTTAGTCAACTGGAACTCCTAGATGAGAAGCGCATCAATGCTTTGGAGCATCTTCGTGCCTACCAAAACAAGCTTAAACGAGCATACCTCAAGAAAGTTCATCAGCGATCCTTTGAGATCGACGACCTTGTCTTAAAAGAAAATCAAAAAAATACTAATGCAACTAAAGACCTTAAAGGTAAATTTGAGCCCAACTGGCTTGGACCATATGTCATCACTTCTAAATTTGGATCGGGAGCATATCGATTAGCTACCTTAGATGGTAAAGATCTTAAAGAACCTATGAACATTATGCATCTTAAGCGTTATTATGCATAACATTTGGTCATTTCATCATTTGTATATATTGTATATTTTGCATATTGTTTCATTTTAGCCATTTCTATCAAAATATTTTTCAAAAATAGTAATAGTATTTCTTCTTGCAATTCATCAATCAAAATCAAAATATAAAAACATCAAAATCATCAAAATCTTCAAAAACATATTTTATTTTCATACCTGTCAATTCTTGAAGTATTGCAGTTATATTTTCAATTATTTTGGATAAATTAGCATTTATTTGGAATCCCGCACTTTCACATTCACATGAATAAATATCTTGATTTTATTTTGTATGATTATTAATCTCTCTTATATCAAAGTCCACAGTTGAATTAAATAAAGTTTTGAGCATAGAGAACTGATCTTGTTATTTACTTGAACCAAATATATCTTTTCACATTAAAATGATTTCATTGCAAATTCAATATGATGCTACATAGTAGAAGTGGTTTCTTGAGCGAAAAGTTTCCCCTGCTATCCTATCATGCACATGGTCTAGAATCTTTGAGAATTGACAAAAGGACAAGCTCACCCCTACCCAGAATAAAAATCCCTTGCTCTACAGCTAATCCGAGCAAGTATCCCTAGCATAGGAAGAAAAGAAAAGTTCAAGAAAAAGAGAAAAAGAAAAATATTATTTTGTATCATCACAACAATATTTCAGCATTATCTCAATATCAAGCAAAAATACAAAAAAAAAAAAAAAGAGAGAAAAGAGAAAAGCAAAAGCAAAATGCAATAAATCCCTTTCCCTACCCCTTGAAAATAAAATAAGGGTGAATGAGCTTGAATCCCTGGAATTCTCAATTATTCAAAAACTATGAGGTAAGCCCCATAACAGGTGGTTTGTGCCCAACCCGCTTGGCCTTGGGTAATCCCTAGCATGGTGATATGTCTGTCACATTAGCGACCTTATTTTGTACAGACCTATGTCGGCTTATGGATTAGCTAGCTCTTGATAACCTAACTTACATAGTAGTCCGGTACGGTTACATGCATATAAATCATGGTCAACGAACATTCATTTGGTTAATTCAAATTACTTGTATCAAATTATCTTGCTCAAAATTGGTGAATGAACAATACAATTGCACACACATTTGTATTTGAGAGATTCTCTATCATTATGATAAATCAAGATCAGCAATGAACTCACATATGCACATGAGGGTTCCTTACAAATCTACATTTGTCTTTGAGATAATTTAAAATATTTCTGCAACTCTTTTGGAATAAATTTTATTCTTATTTTAGAACATCTGTTTAGTATAAACACAATTACATACATTGTTTTCAAAAATCCAAAATTATTTTAAACAACCTATTACAAAATCTAGCAAATAAAGTCATGTTCATATTATTATTTTTTGTTTATCAAAAATCAAAAATCAATCATGCAATAAAACTAAAATATCAATTTCTTCTTTGGATTTCGCGATGATGGTATAAGTCTATACCTATAATTCTATGCCTAGCGCAAACCATTGTTCTAATTTTATTTTCCATTTATTTTAAACAAATTCATAAAAACATATGACTTACATCATTATGTTACACAATTGTGCTTTAAAATGAACGAACACTTATTCTATTTCATGTCATTATGTCAACATTCAATTTTGCAACCATGGTATAATTTCTAAGGAATTGTTCAAAATTTTATCACACTTAGGAATTTATGCCTAGCAAAATCATATTTCTTTTAGTATCTCACGCATACTATTTTTATGAAAATCTGAAAACAAATCATCAAACCATCATCATTTCCATCATCACAACACAAAGTCTTAAGACAGTCTCTTAAGCATTCTTTTACTTTTAGCAATATTTCTATACTGGGATTAGCTTGACGACCGAGTGAGCGGCGACTCCATGAAATGGTCTATAATAGCGACAATGTCCTTTGAAATTATTGTTAGAAGTCCCTTTTATTTTTCATCAAATCACACCAAAACAACCAATTGTTTACATCAGATTATTTCATTTAAATTTTACAACATGACATAAAATTATAATATTTCTAAAATGACATAATTACATGAATCATCAATAATCAATTGCAAAATTCAACATTAAAGCATCATACAACAAATTCAACAAGTCATATCATCAAAAGACCATATATATATATATATATCAACAAATTATGTACATCATATCAAAACTGGACTGGTATGCCACAATCAATAGCCTGGCATACTCAATCCTCTCAAAAAATATATAATAAAAATACAATCTCTGTGCAGTGAGCGTCTAGTCTTGAGAAGCCCTCGAGCTCTCAGCCTCATCTCCTCTCCCACCCTGAGGAGGAGGCCCCATCGGAGTTCGCCCTGTGTCATGGGTCCTCGACATCGATCGTGATGATGTCCTCGATGACCCCATCTTGATCGGCCCTGCAATGTCAGCTGGCAGCTGTAACCTCTGGCTCTCTGGAACCATCTGGTAGTATGCTCCCTGGTAGAATGTAGTCTGAGCCATAGACCATGCCAACTCCTGCATGCTCGCTCCTCCCCCGAGCTCTGAGCCATGTAGCCTCATCCTGTAGTGTCTACACCTGAGCCCGAAGGTGGGCAACCTCAGCTCGAAGAGCCATCGTCTCGCTGCTCTCTCCTACCTCGACACCCTTGCCCCCTTATTCCCCCCCCCCCCCCTTGTGTCGTCTATGGAGCCCATGTGCCATCCTCTGGCATCTCTCCTATGGAGACCATCGTTGCTCTCTCCCATCGTGACCTCATGCTGCCTCAATAGCAGCCTGGCATCGCCTCCCCATCCGGTGCACCATGACGTGCACTGGACCCTACGCCCTCGTCATCCGAGGAGGGTGGATGCCTATGTACCAGGCATCGTATCCATCGGTAACCCTAGCATCGTCACCATCCACTGGCTGGATGGGGGCATCATCCGTGTCTTGACTCCAGAACCGCTACATGTCTAGAGCCCCGCTTAGTGTAGTACTATCTCGAATAGTCTGGGAGTACTCGTAATCCTTGAGAGAAGGGATCCCCTACTATAGACCGAACTATCATAAAACTCGATCATAGCGGTGGAGCTCTACCTCTCCTCGCTCCATCCTCAGCCAATGAGACTCACTTGATGCGAGCCAGCTCCTGCCCATCCTCTGCCCACCTAGGGTGCTCTCGCCATGGCCTCCAGGTGATCTAGTCTGGGATGAGGTCATCCAGCAACCTCCGTGACATCGGTAGATCTATCCACCATTGTGACCCCCTCTGTAGCCACTAGTAGAAAACCTGGGGCCTCTCTCGGTCAACCCCTATCAGTGGGAGCCCTATCGGCCTCCACATCATGATGTGCTCCTAGCACCAAACCTGTAGCAATGATGTCAAGACCAGACATCGACCTCCCTTGTATACGACCCCATGCAGGATCCTATACAAGCGGCATAGTACAAAGCTACCCCATGCAAACCTGTATCCGTGGTCTCTCATATCATAGACTATATCTGAGAGGAGCCATGGTAATCTGCACCTACTCTGGTGGCACAATAGTAAGCCACCTACCACCCCTACCAAAACTTGAGTCAGCCTAGATGCCCCAGGCATCTGCCTCAGAGACTCGATGTTCACCCCGCCCTTCTCCAGGGTGAAGCTCGGGTCTCCGGTCAATCTCATCATAGCCTGGCCCTGATTGGCCATAAGCATCATCAACCATCCTTGTATGGGGATCCTCATGATCCTCCATACGTCCTCTAGAGTGGGAGCCATCTCCCCTATCGGTAGCTAAAAATAGGATGACCCCGGATACCACCTCTCTGCTAGGGCTATCAGTAGCCCCATGTTCATCGGTACTTGTGGCATCTCTGCCACATGCTGTAGACCGACCTGTGCTAGTCGGTCATGCTCTCCTGATCAAGAGCGGCCAAGTCATCTCTCAGCCTGCCATATTTCCATTCTCGACTCTTTAGTAATCCTTTCTACAAAACAAACAATAAAACAATAAAATTTATTAATAAATCAATCATTGCAATCAAATTAAACACATTTTAATCAAGCTTAAAGATGATATCGTCCACCATTGGATGATATCATCCCAAATTGGGCAACATCATCCTTTGTTAGGATGAAATCATCTCCTATTTCACAACTTGGGGATCGCCCCTTGTTGGACGAGATCGCCCCTAGTTCATCGATTTCGCCCTCGGACGAAATCGATGATCTAGGGACGATTTCGATGAAATAGGGACGATTTCGTCCCGACGTCGTCGACGGCCTAAAAATGGCCGTGATGCCCCAAACAATCAAAATTTAAAACAAAAAATTGCACAAATTAAATTCAAACCTAATTTACTAGGATTAGATCCTTACCCGTAGCCCACGTCGGACCTCTGTCGCTCTGTGCGCTGTCTCCACCATTTTTCTCTCTGCAGAGCTCTAGAACAGTAAAAATGAATAGTAAAAATGAATTAGGGTTTTACCCTATTTTTCTTAATTTTATTCAAAACCAACAACATTTTAATTTTGCTTTTCGCGTTTTTACCTCAAACGTTCGATTTGGGTAAAAACACGGAGGGGGCACCATAGTCAGTAGTCGTACGATTCGACCTAGAATCGTCGTCTAGAAAATTGAGTACATTTTTGCTTTCTCGTAAAATGGGAAGAACTCGTCTTTAACGCATTTTCTTCAGAAAATTCGCTAAAGAGGGGGCAAAATGTAGCACCCTAAAATTGGCACAGTTAAACCTTAGTAAAAAGATAAAAATTCAAATTTTAACCTCAAACTACCCGTTAACCGCCTGTTACCCGCTTTCCTCATTTTTCGTGCCATTTTTAGGATTTGTTTTGACCGTTGGACGATATCGTCGACGATTAGACGAAATCATCCCAGATCTGACGAATTCATCTGGAACAGAACGTCCAGACGATTTCGTCCCAAAACCAAATTTTCATAATTAGCTTCTGTTTCATGACGCCTCCTCCAACTTGGGCAGAAAGCGTGTACGCTGCAGTTGGAGTCTCCCCAGTTGGAGATCTCCCAGATTGGGATGATCCCCAACCTCCTAACCTCTCCCTAATCCTATATAAACTGAGATTTTCTCAGTTTATCCCCCCTGACTCTCTGCAAACTCTGCTTAAACCCCCTGAACTTCCACGCACCTCAGAGCATCCTCACACCATCATTTGCATTCTGTATTTCATGTTTTCTTGCAGGAACTTTACTATTTTTCAGTCGAAGCTAGCTCGGATCGTCGCAAGCGATTTCGGACGATTTCGGACGATCCTGTCGAGGAGCACAGACGATCTCGTACGATTGGAGGCGATCCCGACTGTAGTCCAGATTGGGGGCAATCAGAGTCTAGAGTTTGCATCTCTTTATCATTTTTTTGCATTTCTTTATACATTATCTTAGTTATTATGTTTATGCATCTTGGAGTTCACCTCATTTAGCATAACCGCATGATAAAGTTAAAATCAATCATTAAATCTACTGCATTTTCTTATTTGTTATTTGAATCTATTATTTAGGCATGTTTGCTGTTATTTCTATCATTCT
Organism: Wollemia nobilis; assembly: GCA_028583015.1. NCBI lineage: Eukaryota > Viridiplantae > Streptophyta > Pinopsida > Araucariales > Araucariaceae > Wollemia > Wollemia nobilis. Next base: position 2,235,950 of record JAQPPZ010000252.1, on the reverse strand, counting down.
CCTTTGCTTCTGCAGTTGCATATTTGGTATTTTGTATCTATTTTTGTGATTGCAGGTTTTTGACGAATTCGTCTGACGAATTCGTCAGATCTCAGATGATTCCGTCTGATCTCAGATGACCGACTGTGATTTGAGATGATTCTGTGAAATTTCAGATGATTACGTATGAGTTGAGACGATCTGGACTGCTACAAAACTCAGAATCTTCATCAAACATCCGGAATCAGGTATGTTCTGTCCCATTCGACACATTCTCTGTGTTTAGCATTTATTCATATTTTTTGTATCCATAAAAATCAGCATTGGCATATAGAATAGTTTAGATTCATCTTGGCCAAACCTAGGAATTGAATGATTAAAGTACAAAATGAACACATCAAACCCACTATCAACCTAGGTGTGGAAACTGCCACTCAAAAGTTTCCTGGTGAACCCACCATCCATCGAAAATTCACCCTTATACCCCTCCCCCAAGAGGCGGGACCTTCAAAGGGCCTCTCAGTCCGAGGTATTGTCCCATCCTTCTCGCATCCCCCTTCCGGGCATGGATCCTATAGCCTAAAGGTAAGGATGCAAAAAATTTGGAGCGATACAAGAACCCTTGAACATCAGTCATTTGAGGCCATTCCACATCTAGAGAGCCATAGTCCAACCAAAAGCTCCAAGGATTCTCTCAATCACTTGGTCAAACCCCAAACGCTCCAAGGATTTTTGTAATCTCTTGGTCAACCTAAAAAGCTCCAAGGATTTCTACAATCGCTTGGTCAACCCCAAAAATGCTCCAAAGGTATCCATAAACCCTTTGGTCAAAGCCAAAAGCTCCAAGGATTCCCACAATCTCTTGGTCAAACTAAAATGCCCCAAAGGTGTCCATAAACCCTTTGGTCAAGCCAAAAGCTCCAAGGATTCCTACAATCACTTGGTCAACCCCAAAAATGCTCCAAAGGTATCCATACACCCTTTGGTCAAAACCAAAAGCTCCCAGGGTTACCCTAACTGCTTGGTCAAAACAAAAATTCAAAAACAAACAATAAAATCATCAAAAACAAACAAAAAAACAATAAAATCATCAAAAATAAACAAAAAAAATTGCATTTTCCTTCCATGCATACTCGTAAAAATCAAAATACAAAAATATAGGTTGCATTAGGCATCACATCTATACATTGCATATTTTCTAGGTCATACAAGTCAAAAGCACCATAGATTGTAATTACTTGGCAATTTCATCATTTTCCACATCAAATCCATTTTATAAATGCATACATCCAGAATAACAACATCCCCATTTCTAGCATAGTCAGTTTTCTCCTAATATATATAGGGTTTTTGTCATTCAGCTGTCTTTAAATTTCTAGCCAAAAACTGTACAAAGTTAAATAGATTTTACAAGGGAAAGTTTTACTTGGATCACGCCTCGTTATGTAACATCCCTACACAAGTTAAAAAACATAAAATAATTCCCAATTTGTGTGAATGTAAGAAGAAAACTACAAAGCAGTTGACGGTACCATAGGTGAAAGATTAGTCTGTTCATCCCCCTATGTGAATGGTTCAAGAGTGCTGAGAATTGACAAAAGGACAAGATCTTCCCCATCCATTCCCCCTAATCAACAGTGGTTTTCACCACTAGCAAAAATCCCAATCACCATTGGTCCCTAAGGTTGTAAGGATTCGTACTACCCGTCCCTACCAAGGATGGGTAGTCATCCCCAAGGCCTAAAAGGATCAATGACCGTTCAAAACCAACATCCCCACAATCCATCATCATGACCATTTCCAATCACCTTTGGTCTCCAAAGTCATAAGGATTTGTACTACACACCCCTGAAAAGGATGGGTAGTCATCCCCAAGGCTTAAGAGATCAATGCTCATACTTCATAGTCTCCATACTCCCTTTTTGGTTCCCAAAGTCGTAAGGATTCGTACTACACACCCCTAAAAAGGATGGGTAGTCATCCCCAAGTATTAATAGATCAATGCCCATACTTCATAGTCTCTATAATCCCTTTTTGGTTCCCAAAGTCATAAGGATTCGTACTACATGTCCTTGAACAGGATGGGTAGTCATCCCCAAGGCCAAAAGGATCAATGTCATTCACAAGCTCAACCTTACGAAGCTCACAATGCAAAATGAATAACAGTGGTTATCACCACTATTCACAATTCTTGCTCAAAAAGAAAAACAAAAAGAAAAATAAACAGTGATTTTTGTCACTATGTAAACGAGCAAGTATCCTAAATTGTTGAGAAAATAAAAATCTTGAACTTGAATCCCTAGAATTCTCAGCATTCGAACAATCATCTAGGTAATCCACATTACGGGTTTGGTGGATAGCCTACATGGCAATGGTGGTATCCTAAATGCATGATGATATGTCTATCACATTCACTTTGCGTGTGAGCAAACCAATGTTTGCATGTGGTTGAGCTAGCTTATGGTACCTTAGCTTGTCCCGTAGATTAATCTGACTGAATACAATGACAAAGTTAGTGGAGTTAGTTAGGTGATCCTCAGTACAGGTTTGGTTGACAGCCTATCTGGCACTGGCGGTATCCTAACAAAAACCACATAAACGAACTCAATTGCACACATAGGGATGTGAAATAACTTGGTCAAACTCAATTCTGATTTATACCTTGTTCAAAATTCTTGTGAGATAAATATACAATTTTGGCTAGTTAGTTAAAATATCTGAATCCTAGAAAAGCTTAACTACATTTTAAAACAACTAGTACATTTCATTACGTACATCACCATACGATAATATAAAAAATACAAAAACAAAGTTATCACATGCAAAGTCATTCCACAAAGTTATTACATCCGTATAGAAAGCCAATAAATCTTGTACAGTCTATGGTGCCATCAACAAGTTATCACCAACTCATTTCATTCATTCCATATGCATACATCATATAAGTTAAAAACATCACATTCATAATAGCACATGCATACATCATCATAAATAACTATGCATAAACAAAAAACACAATAAATCATGATAAGTGTATAAACACAAAGAACGTCATTTGTATATATATCATCAAAAAAATGCTCACAGGCTACAATAAATCGATCCTCTGACCTCGCAAAAAAATCCAAAAGCTCAAAAACCCCCAATCCTAGGGCGTCGGCCACCATGATCACACAGGATCGGTGTGATGGGAACTACCCCCCATGGTGTGGGTCCTATGGGACCTCTCAGGGTGACTGCTACTCACCCCTGCATCATACCCACTAGCCCCCCTCATCTAATCACCTACGATAAGATGATGTTGACTGCTCAATATCACTGCCCCTCATTCGACGTGAAGACCCACCTCCAGAGGGCTCAGGTACCTACCCCCCGAGGTGGATGATCTCTCCCTCTAGATCCATCTGGTGTCGACACCACTCCACCTCCCATCGATGGTACATCACTACTACATCGTTGTGCTGCAACACCTCCTCTCTCTTCACCAGCCACGTTCGTAGAAGATCCCTCTCCTATGTAGCATCTGTGTACCCATCCCACCGATGATACATAGCCAATGCATTCTCCTGCTTAACTAGCTAAGTCCATAAGAGATCCCTATCCTGCAGAACCTCCCCTAACTCCTCATATCATGTCTGAAGAAGCCCTGCCAATCGTGCATTCTCAGCATGCAACCCTACCTTCATGTCCTCTAAAATTGCCTGGTGCATAGGCGAATCCAGGATAACAGTCTGCTCTGGCTCCCACTGCTCTGGGATGTCCTACGTCTCTAGCTAGTCTGGAAAACCAACCCCCCCAAAATCATCCACCTCTACCATGTTTGCATCCTCAAGTGGAACCCCCCAACCATCTCTTGATGCCTCTGCATCATCACCCTTGGCTGCTGTTGCCTCTGTGCCCCCTAAAGGCCCCTTGCATCGCCATCACCGCAAAGTCCACCACTGGTCATACTTAGTGGTAACCCTAATGTCATCCATGTTCAGGACGTTAATCGTTGTATCTGAATCCTCATCCAGCGGTGCAATGACTGGCCACGCTAGAGTCCTCTCGTCCCCTTGGTGCCGATAGATCACGGGCTCACCAGGCAACCCATGGCGCACCTCAAACTATCGTGTAACTTGACCATAAGGGAAAAACTCCTGCTCAGTCCTGTGATGCCCAATCAGCCATTGCCCCCTACGTACCCATCAGAGCCACTCTTCAGCCTTAGGCCAAGCTAGACAATTCCGATAGGGGCACAAAAACACCTCCCTTGGAGCAAGTCGAGTGAAGGCATCAACATAGTGCCCCACAACACTTGCCCATCACCGAATCTGACCCTGCTCCTCACACCTCCACCACAATGCTCTGTATTCAATCTCTCGGTCTACCATCTCCACCCAAGTCATCAATGGAAACCCCACCAGCATCTCCACCGCTATGTGCTACCAAGCCTAGCACTGCAGCAAGTAGCTGCAACCAATCCCATTTCGCCTTCGATAATGGACCTCGTACAACTCATCGTAGAGCTATGCCAGCAGAGTCTATCCCCATATTATTATCACAAGTGCCTCCATCAGGCACTCCACCAACCGAAACACCACCTCTAGAAGGTTCCATGGGAACCTCACACCCGAAGAGTCAGGAAGCAGCATGAGGACCATCAGTAATGCGTGCCTCACTCCCAAAACACCCCTCTCTAGCCACCATTGAACCAATATGCCACTAATCAGGCAGTCCCCCTTTGCCCTATCCACTGGGCTGTCCACCCCCATCTCCTCCCCATGCCTAAAGCAGCATGTCAACATTGTTGTCTGCTGGTCTCGTGGCATCGTCCTGATTGGTAGCCCGTCTATCAAAATTCATAGAATTCGATAGACGTCCTCCAAGGTCACTATCATCTCCCCTATTGGGATATGGAAGGTGTTGGTCCAGGGATCCCACAGGTTGATCAGGCTCGTCAGATCTGATCCCCAACCACCGGCTCCAGCCGAGTCACCTGCTTGAGCCCAAGGGCATCAAGCCACTCCCAGTCAGTTAAAGTCTGTGCCTTATGTGCTTCAGTGAAAACCGTGGGCACACGGTACCGGCTCTTCACAACCTGTGAAAGAAAACAAAACAAAAAACATTAAAACCCATGAAAAACTGTACAACAAAAACATGAATATACAACAATGCACAACACCATGTACAGCTAAAAATAGACAAATAACGAGCGACAAAATTCACAAAAATACAAAAAACATTCAAAACTAATTTTTTCGTTCCTAGGGTTTTAACTCTAAACTAATAAATTAACAACACAAAAAAAAAATTAAAAAAAAAACAAATAATTTGTCAGTCCTAGGGTTTTTCACTCTAAGTCTAAAACTGATAAATTAAACAAACACAAAAAAATTCAAAAAAAATAATTTGTCAGTCCTAGGGTTTTTCACTCTAAGTCTAAAACTGATAAATTAAACAAACAAAAAAAATCAAAAAATAATTTGTCAGTCCTAGGGTTTTTCACTCTAAGTCTAAAACTGATAAATTAAACAAACACAAAAAAATTCAAAAAATAATTTGTCAGTCCTAGGGTTTTTCACTCTAAGTCTAAACTGATAAATTAAACAAACACAAAAAAATTCACAAACACATAATTTGTCCATTCTAGGGTTTTGTACCTCTAAGTTTAACTGATAAATTAAATACACAAACAAAAACAACAAAAAAATAACTAGGGTTAAGCTCAGTTTTACCCTACGTTTCTAACCTAAGTTTTGATATTTGTTTAACTAAGGTTAAACTAAGTTTTAAACTAAGTTTTAATTTTGATAGACTAGGGTTTCCTTTTTTAAATTTGAAAAACAAAAAAAAAAAACAAAAAGACATAAAACAACTCAATTGCAAGTTTTCAAATTGTAACACGAACAACCAATAAAGAGGAAGAACACTCATCGGTATCACTTTGGGTTCGCCACTTGATGATCCTGTCCATGAACTCATGGTAGCAGGAAAATTTCAGCAGTGCTTCGCTTTGTAGAATTGACGACCTCCTCCTCAGAGCTCCAAATCACCAGGAAAAACAAATGCAAATGAGCCCAAAACCTAGTTTTGGCCCTTAAATAGGATTTTTGAGCCTGTAATCATTCCTCCCTGGGATGAGCACTCTGGTTAGCACTCGTATCACCCTGGGATGATTACTAAATAGGTATTTGTCCCACCCAAGGACGATTATAGAGCAAAAATTTCAAAAACATCAAAAACTACACAAAATGCACCAAAAACAAGCAATAAAATTGTCCAATGAGAGTGCTTTTGCACTTGACATTCCAGACATACAAAATAGACATCAAGGTTACAAATCCTCACTATCCTATTCCCTAAGAAGGCTACCATAGCCGGAATTCTCCACAGGAAGATGAATTTTTGAGAATTTCATCCCTAAATGGCGTCACAAAAAGGGTCCAAACCCAACCAAAAATAGCAATAACATTGCCGAACGAAGGTGCCTTTGTGCCTATCCTTATGGGCATAAAAAATAGATGTTGGGGTCATAAATCCTCACTATCCTATTCCCTAATAAGGCTACCATAGCCGGACCGCTCCACAAAAAGACGGATTTTCAAGAATTTCATCCCCAAACGGTGTCACAAAAAGGGTTAACACCTACCAAAAATAGGTCAGAATGTTCAAAAACTACTTAAGCATTCAAAGGTAAACAACTGAAGGCACCCTTACCTAAGTCATCTTGGGTCAAGTGACTCGTCACTTTTCTCATGTCGGTCATTCCCTCATCGATTCGTCGCTTGAGGGTGTAGTCACACTTAGTCACCAATCAACAAAAATATACCCAATCAAGGAAATGATATGCATTCAAAGGATCATTGACAAAGACAATCACGCCCCTGCTTGGGGAAGAAAACAAGCAACAATCACAAGCTAATCAAACACTTGGCATTCGTGAATCATGAACTCAAGGTTCCCATAGACAAAATGTTGCACCCTTTGCCTATTCATGACTGATCAATGTCCAAGCTCAAGTAACACCTCACCAAAAAAGGTTAACACTTGAATTAAGTTCCTTAGCTCATCAGAAGCAAGGATTCAAGAATGCATGCCCTTTCCATACTTGGGGCATCAAGAGTTGGTTAGGTTATTGAGAAACCCTAATCATTAGTGCTTTGGTTATCTATTTTTTCTCAACGCTGCGCCTTGCATAGCGCTTCCCAAAAAGGGGCATCTGTAGACACCAAAACAACACCAATATGATTATGTGACAATAAGCATCGATCGCATTGACACACACATCCCCCAAAGGTTAAAAAGTGGTCCTAAACACTCCCAAAAATAGTTTGGAAGGTCAAGGGTCAATTTGGCATCTTTTGGCACTTTGCTCTCTACTCGTCCCACCCTGGGACGATTACAAACTGGGATTTGTCCCACCCAGGGACGAATAGAAGCATTCGCCCCAGGGTGAGGTGAATAACAGGTTTGATTGGTAAAAAGTCAAACCTCAACAAGTCCGCCAGTTAACTGCAGCTTCAGGCCATGCAATTGCGAGGAACGACTTCAAATCAAGGAGAGAGACTTCAATCATGCATGTCTTTGATTTGGAGGCCTCATGCAAGGAGACTCTAAATCAGGGAATAATTTATTCTCTTGAAATAGGACATGCAACTCAAGTGGCACTCTCGCATGCACATTCAAATAGAGAGACCTTAGGTCTATAAATTGGTGAGACTTCTCACCCAAAAAAAAGAGAGAACAGAGGGAGCATTTTGAGCAACGAAGTGCTGCCATTTTACATCCATACACACATTTTGATTTGCGCCTTTCACATCCTTGATCTCTCTTTTGGAGGAAGGTTATTGGGTGATTATTGGAAGCGCAAATCCAGATCTCAAACCTGAACATTTGGCCACAATATCCCACAAAATTTATCGACAACACTGCATAAGAGGTTTTGGACCCATCCCAAGTGGATTGGTGCCAAAACAGAGTCCCAAACGGTGGGCGTCCTGCCCCCGGGCACCCCCCAAGCTGTCGTAGTTCTAAACGCCCCACCCCAGAGCAATTAGAAATTTATGGCAGATTTCCTTTCTTTTATTTTTACATCTTATTCTAGGTCATTTAAATAGGAAGTAGTTTAAATTTCACTTCATTCTGAGCATTTTTGACCATATTTTTTTATCATTTCCCACATTTACTAACTTGTAGATGGCACTATCAAAATATGGGTGATAAAGGCCAAATTGGAGAAATCTGACCTTTTGGGTCTTCCCAAAATATCCCCAATTAGCTAACCCCAACTTTGCAGGTCATTTGGAGCTTTCTGGACAGGACATTGAAGAGGGTGCTTTCTAACAATTTATTGTAGGTCTATTCGTCCCACCCCGGAGCGAATACAAATCTATGAGGAATTTCTTGACTGTTCCACTTGCAGTGCCCTCCTGGTAACATATTCATGCTTCTATTAAATTTTTAGGTCATTATGATGTTATTTGGTTATCATTTTAATATTTTCATGCATACACTAACAATAGGCCTTGGGAAACACATGTTCTATTCTATCTGCAGGTGCTACTAATATTTTCTATTTCCTTGAATGTAGGTCTTTGACATTAGAGGAGCAGTAAGGAATCAAAACTCATATACACAAGCGGCGGTGACATTTTGGTTTGCCCATCTTACATGTGGGCATGCGGAAGAAGGATTGCTATCCATGGATGTGATAAGAAACATATTTAACGCTCCTATCCCCTAAAAGGGAAGGATACATATTGTAACATGACTTTAAAAGCATATCAATAAAGAGGGCCGTATTCCATATTGCTTTTATCTTGTGTCGATTCGTTTATGTTCTTTCCTTTCATGCATTTTTCAATATATAGGCTTTTGGCGTTAAGTTTGGTTTTATATGCATCCTACTTGGCAATTTCCTTTTTGTTTCCATATCCTCGTGCTTTCAAAAATACTCTAGCCTTTCTACTCACTATGACCTTATAATAGAATATGAATGCACTACCTTTAAAGTGGATAAACTCTAAATCAATCTTATCAAACTAGACAAGATAGACTTTTGTAAGTGGCTAATAAACTCTATCAATATAGATAGAGTCTGGTGGTATCTCTAATACCACTGATGGATTTTTAAGCCATAATACTATCATAAATCTCACTGGTTCAATATCATAGGATAAAAAATAATATAGCCACAATATAGTCAAGTCAAAATAATAATATGAGAAAAATAGTATGAGCAAATTAATATGTATATCAAGGTTTATAATAAATTAAATAAAATTAACTAATGAACAACAATATGAATGTCATACCCCAACTTGGTAAGACTTTTACCTATCAGACTATGCATTGATAAAGGAGGATTAATAATTAGTTGAGGTATTAAATTGATTGAATGAGTTAATTAGGAATTATTATATTCCATTGATTAAATTAACTAAATAGAAATTAATTAATTATTGTAAAAATCCTTTGTTTCAAATTTAAAATAAAATAAAAAATGTTCCTATTTTAAATAATGGAAGACCATTATTTTTAAATAGAAAGTAATGTTTATTTATTTTTATAATGAAAAACCTCTATTTTAAATAAAAGAGGAACGTAAAGAAATATCTCTTTATTTATATAAGTATTTTTATTTAAAAATTAATAATATTATATTGTACATATCTTTGTTGGCTGCCTTGGGAGGATGGGGACCTTCAATTTAAGTAGGTGTACTTTTATTTCGAAGGAGATTTTTGGGCATGGGAGGATGGGCCTCAATGTGAATAAAGATGGCTTGAAGACATGGTTATGCATAGTGGCGAATATTCACAAATTGGGTAAATATTAGGATTTCCAAAATTAGAAATTGACGAATATGAGGACCCTTAATGTCAGTCCATTTGCCTAAAATTTTCAGTACCAATTGTTTCTTAGGGTCAATTCGCTACAATATATATACAAACATAGGCATATTTGTACTCATTGGAAATATCTTTTTAAGTCGGATCTAATGGTGGTGTTTTTATATATTTATAAGATGATTTAATATGTCAAAATTTGTCCCAAAGATGACCTTACTTTTTAGGGCTTCAAATACCCCAAATTTTGGTGTGAAGATGATTGATTTGTTTTGCTTAGGATTTACCTTGATTCACCTTAAGATTTGCCATTTTTTTATAAGTACATTTCGAGTCCAACCCCTTATGCATAACCCTGCCTGAAGATTCAGGGAGGAGGATGGGGGTATTTGAGTGGAGGTGATTACTGTGAGGAGGAACCTAGGTGGCTCAATTAGAAGTCTAGAGGAGAGTCCATAAACCTAGGGAGGGATTATAATTTTGGTGCTTCAGGTTGGACTCTTAAGAGGTTTAATTATGGTTTAAAACAAATTTATTATGTTGTTCACATCTCTTAAGATATGATCATATGTTCATTTGAGGAGTTCAAATAATAAAAATAACTCTATTTAACTTATTAAACCCCCTATGTTCGAGCTTTGGTTACTCCTTGATGATCCATATGAGTAGGGACAACCGTCCAAGGTTGAGTGGTTCTTATCACGACCTGATGGGGTTTTTGCAGTGGTAAGCCTAGTTAATAACTCCCTCAAAATTTCTTGTTCAGCTTAGTGATGTTGCCTACATTCATAGTAGGTAAGAAAAATGAAGGGAGAAGTGGCTCTAATTTTTTCCTATGTTTTGCACACCTAGACATGACTCTTAACCTTCACTTTGCACACTCTAATCTAAGATACTTGTGCACATCTTTACATTACATATTTTATCTCTTAAATACAAGGCTCTTGTGCACATATACACAAATTACACTTGTAAACTTACTCATATGACAGTTGTGCATTTCCTACACATACACACTTACATGAAATGAGAAATAATACTTACACTAAATTATGACTCAACTATAATCTAGTATTTACATATGTACCATGAAGGTACATTAACATATACCAAATAATGTAATATATTTCAACAAATATTGGGCAGAGGCTATTAGTACTACAATATACATCCAAAATAGATCTCCCATAAGAATCCTTAAAAATATTACTCTTGAAGAAGCTTGGTTAGGATGGAAGCCATCAATAGCACACCTAAGAATTTTTGGATGTAAAGCATACATGCACATTCCGAAAAAAAGGAACAAAATTAGATACAAAAACCTTATGTGGCATTTTCCTTAGACATGATGATACATTAAAAGGTTATAGAAAAATTGGTCCAATCATAAAAAAATATTTGTAAGTAGATATGTAGTATTTGATGTTGGATACAAATCAAATATTTGAACATTCAAAGAAAACTATAGTCTCTATCATATATATTACATCATATAAATAAATTCATGAAGAATTTGAAGAAGAACAAAAAATAATAAATTAACCCATTGAAGACATAAAAATTATAGCATCACCTCAACATAAAAAAAGGGGTAAAATGATATGCACTCGTAAGGAATTAAAACTAGAAATACTACCTAATATTACCACTACAAAACCAAAAACTTACAATATGATAAAAAGAAAATCAAATATGGGACTATTAATATTAGTAATATAACCAACCTCAATACAAGATGTAATAAGTCAACTGAAATGGAAAGCAACAATGGAATCAAAATATACAACATTAATGAAGAACAAAACATGGGATTTAGTTGATCTACCCAAAGGCAATAAAACCATAGGATGAAAATGGATTTATTAGATAAAATATAAAGCAAATGGATTCATTAACAAATATAAGGTACAACTAGTTGCAAAAGGTTTGGCTCAAATAGAAGGGATTGATTATGAAGAAACATTTGCACCTATAGCAATATAACTACCATTCATACAATTTATACACAAGAAACTCAATTTGGATGGAAAATACATTAGATGGATGTTAAAAATGCATTTATTGAAGGTGATATTGAAGAGGAAGTTTATATTATTAAATCAAAAGTATTTTTTGCTAAGAGACATGAACAAAATATTTTTAAATTAAAAAATGATTATCTGGTTTGCAACAAGCCCCTAGAGCATCGTATATCAAAACCGATGACGATATTCTATGATTTGGTTTAAAAAACGTTTCTCTAATTCAAATATTTATATTAAAAATTTTAGATCTAAGATAGTGATTGTTGTAGTTTATGTTTATGATCTAGTAATTAGAGGAAGTTCTTAAAAATTGATAGACAATGTGAAAAATGATTTTATAAAGGAATTTGAAATGATAGATTTAGGAATTATGCACTATTATCTTGTCTTAAAAATATGATAAAAGAAGAATAGTATCAAACTCACTCAAACAAAGTATTTAACAATAATACTTGAAAATGTAGAATGATTGACTACAAACCTAAAGAAATTACTATGGAACAAGGACTACAACTATCAAGATATGATAAATCACCTCAAGTATTTGCTACTTTGTATCATCAACTAATCGAGATATTATTTTTTTATAAATTGTCTCTCTAGATTTATACAAGATCCTAAAGAAATCCACTGGAGAGCAATGAAAAGGATATTACATTATGTAAAAATACTATATAATATGGTTTAGAGAATAAGAAAAATGATAATTTCTATTTACAAGGGTATTTAGAGTCAAAATAAATAGGTTTAATATATGACAACAAATAAATATTAAGCTATGTATTTCATCTTGGATCATGGCCTATTTCATGGTATAGTAAACAATTTAGTAGCACTTTCATCCACAAAAGTAGAATATCATTCTATAAAAGATGCTATATGTGAGGAACTATGGTTATAGTAGAGTTTATTAGATATGGGGATCAAAAGAAATATGGCATTAATAAATTGTGATAACTAGGGAGTTTCAAAACTAATTAAAAATCCTTTATTTTATGAAAGAACTAAACATGGTGAATATCAATGGTACTTTATTCAAAATAACATTCAAGATAATCAAATTCAAATAAAATATGTCCATGGGTCCACTCTTATTTTTTGTACCTTCACCCTCCCATTGGGTATGTGGATCTCCTTACGACATGTGCCTTTGGAGATGTTGGTAATAATTGTTGTACCTTTGCCCTCCCGTTGGGTACATGGTTCTCCTCATGGCATGTGCCTTGTGGAGTCGTTGGAAATTTTTAAATTTTGAATCCTTGCCCTTGAAGTGATGCGGTGGACATGGTATTGATCCCTTGGTGCTTCGAGTAGAACTTCCTCGGTTCTCTCCAACCCTTTTGTTCATTCCTCTTGTCTGCTCTTGTCTCTTTGATTGTTTCGTTGGTTCACCCTTGGGGTGTTTGTTTGTGTTCTTTGGTTGTGGCCCTAGGGCTTATCTCTTGTAAAAGGTTATGGGGTTGTTTTAAAAATCCTATTTTTCGTAATATATATTGCATATATATTTTTAAAGGCACTTACATGAAACAAGTTTGAATTATTTTGAAATCATATATGCACAACAAGAATATATACTTGAATAAAAAAATGAAAAATCCAAAACATCACCACCATAGTCAAAGCAAGAAGACCAAATAAAATAAATACAATCGACCTTATACCAAATAATGTAATACTAGGGGATGTTGGAAGTATTGCATTATTTAGTACCTTGCAAGAATATTGCAAGTACCTTGTAAATAGTATATAAATACTAGGTGTCATGTAAGTATTTAATATGTGTGGAGTTAAGTAAATATTTATCATTTAGCAATCAATAGAAGTTCATTGTTATTAAGATTCAATAAGATATATTTCTCTTATCAGAAATATGAAGAGTCATACCTCCCATGAGTTTGTGGAGATCAAGAGTTAGTAAAAGTAGAAATGTCAAGAGTCTTGTGAATTTGAGGAGTCTTATGTCCAAGTTGTGTATATTGAAGACAAAACATTGTAATGTGGATAGAATAAGCCTTACAATACGTTGTATTTGCATTTCTCAATAATATTTTTAGTGAGTTTTTGCTCATTTCTATTATCATGGATTGAATGTGTATCATTGTGTGAGGATTTAAACTTAAAATACCGTGAGAAAATTATTTATATGCTAACATTATCCAATTTTTCAACTACTCAAAATCCATGTTTCTATGAAAATGATAAATTGTGTATTTATTATTAGCTAATTAGTAGGTGAATTTTTATTGAATTTCAATTTTCCAATATCTCTAAAAATCATTTTTTCTATAAATGAATGATTTTACATTAGTATAATTAATATTATATATTCATCGAATAGAATTAGCTCAACAACTTATATTCCTCAAGTTTCAAGGAGAAAATCTAGGTTTACATCTTACTAGCAATACATGCATAACTTCTAAAGTTTTACAATACTACTTCATGGTCATGATATAATATGGGTGGCACTCATTTCAATCCCATATAAACAATTACAAAAATGAATATTAGATCATTACTAGCCTTGTATTATTATAAATTTTGGGCTTAATATAGTACATTCAAATGTTTTCCTTCCTATTTTGGTAGAGCACATGGAATGAATTTTATCCTTCACTTACTGAAGTTAATTTTAGATTGTACTTCTTCTAGTTATCCATATCATGATTTTAGACCTTGTCTAATGAGTAAAATATACAAATATTGACACACAATTATAGAAAATGGATATTATACCAAATTTGATTTGATTTTCAAATGGATTCCTCCTCCTAATGAATCATATTTAATATACAAAAAAAATTATATAATCTCCAAGTTGTATATATTCATAAAATGACTTATACTATAAAATACATTTAGTAAGTAATCACAAAAATGTTAAGCAAACATCCTTATGTTTAAAACACAACTAAACATTAAATAGATAAATAGATTTATATGAAAAAATATTAAGAACTCCATAGAGTCAAGAAAATCACAATTATCTCTCTAATACTACGAAGTACATATATTTTAAGCATAGATTAAATTTTTATGGCATAGATAATTTATTAATGGGGAATGGGATTACCCTATTGATGACTCTATTTAAAACATAAATTTATTATATATCTACCCCAAAATAAAAATAATTTTTGAAAACCCTTAAGCCATGTTTTCTTTGATATATGCACAACAACTATCAATCATCTTACATAAGTTCACTTGAGGATGTTAGACTAACATCCAAAAATTTAGATTATGTTATGCGAGTTATTCTATATATTATCTAAAATATTCTCAAAATTCATTAGATTTTATCCATTTGGTGATTCACTTATTTTGTTTTGGTTTAAAAAAGTAGGTTTTTTAAAGAGACTCTCTTTCCTTATCACATTGACTTAGTCACATCGAGATATATAGCCTATTTGGTATTGTTAATACTTGAATCTTGGTGTAGGATACATTATCCATATGTCTCAACCATTGAACCAAGGCCTCAATGGTGATTCACTTCAATTTTTCATTTTAAATAGTTTGCATTCATTTCAATGTAAAATATTTTGTCCTCCTAAATTAAAATACTTTGATCCTCCTAGAACACGATAACTAGTCATTATTTTTACTATATTAGTAGAAGTTTTCTAAAATAATGATAAAAGAAGAAGAATACAATATTTTCATTATTGTGCTTTTAAATAGTATAATAATAAGAAAGAAAATGCAATTAATCATGAAAATTTAAATTTTTAATTTTCTATACAGGCCTCACCTGAGGTGGGGGATCCTTTGTTAGTTAGCCAGTCGGATGGCAGTGGCATCTAGAAATTATTACATATGCTCAAAAAAAAGAGGGAGGTGGATGATTTTTCCACCTTATCCCACCATATTGATGTGGATATTCTTCTTAGGGATTTCCATAAGGAAAAAATGGTGTTTGATGTTTATTCTCTAGGGAAGGCCTTTGCGAGGAAGAGAACAATTTTGCACAGTCTAAAATTGATTGAAATCAAGCAACGTGCTATTTGGAGCTCGATGAAAATAGTGTTAGTCTATTCTGAGGAGGTTACAAATATGTCTAGAACAATAGCCCACAAGATCTATATGATGTTGTAGAACTCCCTCGGTTCTCTCTTGTTTGATCTTGTATTTGTTCTTTCTTGGTGTGTTTGTTTGTGCCTTTTTGTCTCTGTGGTTGTTTTATGTGGTTTTCTCTTTTGTTTACCTTTTAGGTTGGTTGTTTGTAAACGTTTGTGGGGTCCCTTTCAAAACCCTCTTTCCTATTAATAGTATAAAATAAAAATTAATTGGTTATATATGACAAAAATGGCCCCTCCTATTACATTATAGCTAAATAGAGGTATTACAACAATTTAAAAATTATGCTCGATAATATTTGAGCTTTGACCTCTCCTTAAAAATTGAAGTATTTAATTGGTTGATCTCATGCTATTTTATTAAAATGTTAAGGCTCACCTGTAATGTTTAAACCTTACTTCAAGATGTTAAACTCTTCACTCCCATCTAATTGATCTAAACCCAATGAGCCATGGAGTGTTAGATTTTAAATTTGGCTTGATATTGAATTTTTTTAATGAATTTGTATTGGATTGAAATAATTCCCGCCCCATGATCCATACAGTGTTAAATTTTAAAATTAGCGTAACTTTTAATTTTTTGATGGGTTATCTTAGATTGAAACAAGTCCCATCCATATTGCATCATGATCACATAGTGGTATTACAATAGCTTGACCCCACAAGCCATGAAGTGTTAACATTTAATATTAGCTTGATATTTGCTAGTTTAATGGGTCATATTTGTTTGAGACAAGTCCCATATATATTATATCATGATCACATAGTGGTAATACAATAGTTTGAAAAAATTGCATATATTGTTTGACAAGATTTGAAACTCAATCTATTTTTTTACATGGAGGAATTTAATTTGATAAAATAATATTTTTTCCAAAATAAAGGATTAATGTTAATTTTCAAATACATAATTACATTCCTTCTAATTTTCTCCTAGAAAAAAAATGTGCTCTAGTTGGAGTTGATACAAAATTCTAAGAGCCTATATTGGATAGACTGATATAGCTTTTAATAGACTATAACTATTATGCCAACAAAAATTCTTAACAAAATTGAATAGAAACCAAATATACACTCTCAAAAACTTAACAATATTGAACCATGGAGGCTCCATATAAAATATAGTAGGATACACTATGTTAAATAGGATAGCTTTGATTTTTATGCCATTGATTCCCAAGAGATATTAGAGATCCAACTTTTTGGAATTTTTTTTTTTCTTTTTCAATCAAGCTCTTGATGCTCCATCTCTTAAAAATATGAACTAGTTTCTTCTACCTTATACTTTTGTAGATATATACCATTCTTTATTGATTGTCTGCTTTAACATTTTTATCTCTTGTATGTAGACTACATATAGATTTTAATGATCTATTAAAGATCTTAGGTAGTTTTTATTTAGGGGACTACCTAATCCCATTCCATTCCAAGAGATGACCTTCATTTTTTGGTTGTCTTTTTAGTCTTGGAGAAGTCTAAGATTGTTTGATTTTTCTTCTAAATTTTCATGTTACTCTACTTTGTTCTTATCTCTTGATTTGTGTGTTCCTAAACCTTGTCACGAATCTATTTTTTGGAGTACCTCTAGGGATGATAATTGCTACAATTTGAGTCTCCTCTACTTCTTTCTCATTATCATATTCTAGGGACTTGTCCATTATTGTCTATGTGTCCTAAAATTTCTTTTTAAATTTTATTTCCATTGGGGATTTCCCTTTATTTTGTGTTGTGATGTTTTTAGAGAATTGTTGTTTTGGAGGAGCATCCTCGTTTTCTAATAAAATACAGTACCTATTTATGTTTTTATTTTCTATCTATATTAGTTTCATCCTTTGGCTTATGGATCTCCTCTACTTCTTCTAATAGTTTGAAATTCTTATTCCTCAACATTGTTTCCCTATTGAGCTTTGGCTAGACAATTCTTAGAGAAATACCCATGTTGATGACAAGAGATGTACTTGAAGGAAATGTGATCACATTCTAGTGGTTATATGCAGATCCAATTAAGTACTTTGATTTCTATACTCTTTGGTGGACCCTTTTTCAGATTGACTTGTACACACATTCTAGAACAAATTAAATTATTAGCTTTTGGGGGAGCCCAATCTAAAAATATGCATATTGCATTACCTATAAGTTCCATTTTTTTTTATTTCATAGATATGGAGGTAGTAACGGCAGCCTAATCCATATAGAAATATCTTTTGGCTCTTCTACCTTTGGATCAAATCTTATGGACCATGGGGTCATGTATAAATGGCTTGATCCTAAAAACCAAGGCCCTCCATAGAATATTGAAATTATTTCCTCAATTTAGGATAAAAAAACCATGAAATAACATCTTCTAGCCCTCATTATCTCATAGATAGAGAATTTAGACCCCCTGGTATATGCTATCCATTTATAGATAGATGTTGAACTTGGCTAAATACCCAAAAAGTTTTACATTAGAGATTTGATGATTAGTGTAAGGATCAAACCTTGGATATAGTTAGGGAGACTTCAACTATAGGAGATTCATAAAGCTTGGCTACAAAGTTTTTTATTGTACCTATCTATGGCTAGATTGGACATCTTGATTTGAGTGCTTGACCCATATGTTTCAACTTCTCTTCTTCAAATAAGGAAATCTAGGAGAGAAAAAATCCCCATTGGCAATATTCTTGAACAATGAAACAACAGTTTTGGTTGCTCCTTATTAGAGATCCTAGATTAAATCTTATCCATTAAACTCACTTAAATTATAAAAAACTTAAAACAATGTTATTAAAAACTTTAAACAATAACACTTCTATTTTGATCCTTGCATAAATAAGTTAGGTCAAAATCCTATGCTATTTGGGGTTTTATTTCTTGCCTAAAATATTTCTACTTAAGATTCAATTTTACCCTCTAAAATATTTGCAAGTCATAGCTTCATTTCAAAAACTATAGAAGCTTGTTTTGGCTGCCATCAAATCCCTAACACATGAGATTCCACATATGTTTTAATTTTTTTAGTTCTCACCTAAAACGTTTCTTCCCAAGATTCAATTTTACCCTTGGAAATATTTACAAACCATATCTTTTTTTCATGATAAAATAATATTATTTGAAATGGTTTTTTAATTTTAATTATATGTAATCAAAGCTTTAACATTTTTATATTAAAGAATTCTAAAACAATTACTAAAAATCATAAGTTAGATAAATGAATTTTTTTTCTTTATTTCTTTTCCACAATATGGACAATAATATATTACAAATAATTCAACATATTATAAATTTCTAATGAGTAATTTAAAATTTTGTTACTTCTTAAGAATTTGTGAAAAACATAAGAACATTTCAATAGCATATTTCAAAAAATATTAATTAGTGGATTTTATTTATAGGGAATAAGCAAGCTTCTAAAATGGTAGTAAGAAAGAGTAAGATATCTATTTTTTATTTAAATTATTAGTAAATATTTTTTTATCTTTAGCAATGAAAAATAATGATTTTAAAAAGTAATATTAAAATTTTATTTTAAAAACTGATAATTTATTGTTACACAAGTTAAATTTTATCTCACTCAAACTAAATTAGTGTGACTACCTATTGGGGTGTGTCTATCCATCCTTTTTTTGTTATAAATACTTGTATTTTTAAATTAATTAAAAGTTAGGCCTTTACATTCAAAAAAAAAAAATCTCGCTTGTTCATTTTCTTTAAAATAAGTTCAAATATATATTTGAAAATTCTCTAAAATAAAGGATTAAAGGTAAGGTAGGGGTTCATATCATTTCACATACATAAATATATATATATATAGAGGTTTTAATCCATTTTTTTCATTATATATATAAAAGATAAAAATAAATAAATAATGGAAAAAATGGATTAAAACCTCTCTATATATATAAGCTTATTAAATATAAAATGTATAAGGAAAATATTTTTTCTTTGTTTAAATCATTTTATTTATTTTTTATTATGTTAATTATGTGTGAAGTGATATACCTTTAAATATAGTATTATAAGCTTATTAAGTATAAAAAAAATGGACAACAAGGCCTTGGTCTAATGTTAAAATCCTAGATACACCAAAAGGGTTGTATAACTTGACATAACTAGTTGATGTGATCTATTGTACTAAGAAAATTATTTGAGGACCTAGTTAAAACCTCATTTACCATAATCAATTGTGTTATCTATGTGTAAAATAACATATATTCTTTGTGAACACTTAAAACTATGGACATATTAATTTTTAATTGGTTATGTGGAATTAAAATAAGAATTATTGTATTACAAATTTATTAAAGTAATATGTATTTTTTTATTTTATGTCTTATACTTATAAACAATCAAAAAATTTCTTTGTTAATCATAAATATTCCTTTTTAATATTTATTGCTTTTATTTATGTGAGATTTTAAACTTTTATTTTTTCATCTTTAGATGAGATGTCTAGTACAAGATTGATTTTCTTCTACTCATTTTTAATAATTCAATTATTCTTGTAATTTTCAAAACTAAATATGAACATGTTACACAATCAAATGATGTCTAGAAACAATCAATTGAAAAAACACAATTAATTTTTTTATTAGTTGAAAGAAGGGGTTTTGAGAGGATCCCCAAACTTTATTAAAAAAGGAATAGCTAACACCATATCAAGGATAAGGATGTTGACAATATAAACAAAGACTAGCATCCAAAAACCATATAGGGGAAATAAACACAACCACCATGAGGGCAAACAAAAAATAAAAAAAATAGGTAGAAGGAAGACTAGATGACCTACAACCAACCCCTATAACCTATATAGATCAACCCACGTAGGGACACCCAAGAAGAGATAACAACCAAAATAAAAATACAAAAACATAAGAAAGACCCATAAAAAATAGGCCCTCGATCAGTATTGTTTGTTGATGTCTAGGTTGTCCTTGCTAGGGCCTTCCAAAATATGAATTGCATATCCTTAGCTCAACATAGAAATCGGGATAAGAGTCTTCTCACTGCATGAGCTATCATAAACCCTAGTGAATCTCACTAGTACCCAAAAAAACTTATACCACCCATGAGGTAGGGCCCCACAAAAATGATGGTATTATATGTTAAGAATTTCAAAAGATTTGAAACATTAAACTTGGGGTAAATGGATGGTCTATCAACAACATCCCCAACATCGACACAGGAATAGGTTGAGAAAAACCTTCCATTACAAAGGGGTCTAAAGAAATAAACCTCTAGTATCTAAATCATTGATATATCCTGGAAAATCCTCTCTTCAAATAGTTAGTCCATCCTGGCTCAATACCAAATGTTTTAGGAAATAAACTGAATTATTACTTTTCCTATACATAAAAAACTTAATTATTTTAGTAAGGCCTTTTAAGAAGAGTTTTAAAAATTGAATTGATTATTTTATAATTAATAAAAATAATTTTAATATATATAAAATGACGTTAGATTATTTGAATAAATTTCTCTACTTTTAAAATTAAGTGGGAAGTGTGATAAACCCCTACAATATATGCATAGGGTTGAGCAGTCTCCTCCTAGCCATGACCTCTCATAAAGCCAAGAGCTAAACTTATCAATAAGGAATTAATACACAATGAACGATCATGGTTTGAACCTTGGACCTACCAAAGAAAATCCAAAACCCAAATCATAGTGTTGTCCCTATCGAGATAAACTTTTAGGTTAGAAAGAAATTATGAGAGTCATTCTTAGGTGGCCAACAATGTCATCTCATCTAGGCATACCACTATCTAGAGGGAAGCCACAAGAGATTTTTTTGTGCCTCCCTTCATATCATAGAGGTTCGAACCATGGGCCTCCCATTCAATGGGGTCAAGCTTACCTTAAAACTTTTAGGTTAGAAAAAACCTTGAGAGCTACTTTTAGGTGGTTGGCAATGGTGTCCCATCTGGGTATACCACTATCTAGGGGGAAGCCACAAGATATTTGAACCATGGACCTCCCATTCAATGAGACTAGGCTTACCTTATCCACTTGTGCTACAAAGGAGAATAAACTTTTTAGTTAGAAATAAATCTTGAGAGTCGCTCTTAGTTGGTCGACAATGCCATCCCATATGGGTATACCACTATCTAGAGGGAATCCAAAAGATATTTTTTATGTCCCCCTCGCATCATAAAGGTTCAAATTTTGGAACTCCTATTCAACAAGGCCAAGCTTTCCTTCTTCACTTGTGCTACAAAATATTTCAATTTACAAAAAAACTAAAAATCATAGAGGTAAATCTCAAGAAATGGAACCGAGATGTGTTTGGAAATTTTATCCAACAAAAAAATGATATTCTAGATAACCTAAAGGAAGTGGAGTTGAATATTCAATAGGAAGGAAGAACTTTTGATCTGGATAAAAGAGAAAGACAGGTTCTTACAAAGTTTCATAATGTTTTAGCACAGGAGGAAACTCATTGGAAGAAGAAATCTTGGGCAACCTGGCTAAAGGAAGGAGATCGTAACATGAAGTTCTTCCATCTATCAAACATAAGGTATAGAAGTACCAATAGGATAAATGAGCTTAAGATAGATAATGGTGATGTAGTGGAAAAGGAGGAATAAATAGCAGCAATAACAGTAAATTTCTTCCAAAATCTATTTTCTAAATATCAGGATGAAGATGACGCAACAATGGACTCCATTCTTGGAAACATTCCTTCATATATTTTAGAAGAAATGAACAACTTATTTCTTACTCCTTTATTGGAAGAAGAGGCCAAGGAAAGTGTGTTTAATATGGTAAAAGATAAGGCACCAGGTCTGGATGGTTTTTTATATAGGTTCTTCCAGATATTTTGGCACATAATAGGAAAGATGTTATAGAGATAGTAAGATAATTTTAATTCTCTAATTCATTACTTCAATATTGGAATAATAATTTTTTGGTTTTGATCGTAAAAAATCATGGAGTCTCTTCCCCAAAATATTTTAGATCTATTAGCCTCTACAACTCCATGTACATAATTCTCACTAAGGCATTGGCCAATATAATCAAGAAGGTACTTCTAACGATCATCTATTCTATGCAGGGAGGTTTTGTTCAAGGGAGACAAATAATAGATGGATTAATAACAATACATGAAACATTGCATTTGATGGATAAGAGGGGTGTTGTAGGTATGCTATTTAAACTAGAAATTAATAAATCATATGATTGAGTTTCATGGATTTTATTGGATAAGGTAATACCAAAATTTAGTTTTGATTTTAAGTGGAGATAGTGGATAAAAATGTCTTTCTTCAACAAAGTTTTTGATCATAGTTAATGGTAGATCAGTAGGTTTATTTAGGAGGCAATGAGGTCTAATACAAGGATATCTTATATCCCCATATTTTTTCATCATCATGCATGAATCTTTAGGTAGAACGTTGGGAGTAGCCACTACCACAAAAAAGATAAGAAGGATTAACCCTACAGGTAATGTTGCAGTAGTGTCTTACTAGTAATTCATGGATGATACTATCATATTGGGTGTGAAAGCATGAGATTTCGGAAGAAAGAAATACTGAGATGCAATAAAAATAGAACTAGTTTGATGCATGAAATAACACGGATATAATCAAATCAACAGCAGGAGCACAACCCTTTTTATTAATATGATGCCGACTCGGTTACAACACATCTCCTCCCTTTTTAAGGGCTAGGAGACTTAGCATAATTTCTATTACAAAAATTGCATAATGATCTTCTTCCGCATGCCCACATTTGAAACGGGCGGGCCAAAGTGTTGCCGCCGCTTGTGCCTGATGAATCCTTGCTCCTTGTTGTTCTCCCTGCGTTCAAAGAAATAAAAGAAAGCGTTAGTAGCACCTGCTGCACGTAGAGAAAGTTTGTTCTTTTGAAATTAATGAAAGATGCGTGCAAAAGACTGATTAGATCGGGTAACAAAACAATTCTACGCAACTATGACAAAAATCAGAAAACATCACCAGATGGCCACTATCATTAAAACCGTCGGCCAATCTGCTGTCGAACTAGATGTCGCTACCTGCAAGTTAGTAGGATAATAGAAACTACGAGAGCATGATAATATTCGATAAACGTAATGCAAGATACATTCAAACATACAGCGTAGTGCAGGATATATTCCAACAGAAAGCGTAAACTATTTAAACAGCATAAATTAAACTGAAACTAAGAATGTGTGTGGGGTGCCCAAGCGGGCCGCCCCGTTAAAACTCGACTTCGGCACCAATCCACTAGGGATGGGCCCAAAATCTCGGAGAAAGAGTTGTCGTCAAATTGATGGTTTACTGTGGTCGAATGTCTGGTTTTAAGGTTCAGATCCACGCTTCTAGAAACCACCAATAACCTCCCTTGCGAAAGAGATTAAGAGTGTAGAAGAAATGAATCAGAAAGGAAGCAATCGAGCTTTTCGTTTAACAACACTTCGTTGCTTTAAAAATGCTTGTCTACTCGTCCTTTTTGGGTGGGAAAATCCACCATTTTATAGACCCATGGGGTCTCTTTGAAAAGGGCACGCAGGGATGCCACGTGGCGGCCATGCCTTCTCAAAAGGGAGGAGACTCCGCCTTGACTAGGGCTTACATGACTGCCCTCGCAACAGTCCGCTAACTGCCAATCTGCCCACCTACGCGCGCATGCACAGCAGGCGGCAATAACTGACTGTTCTCGGCTGCCACTTGTCTCATGTCTGCTTTAAGTCATTTTAATGCCTACCTTTGATTGATTAAATTTACCTTTGATTGATTTAATGGCGCCTTTGATTGTTTTAATGTCGCCTTTGAGCAAATGCGAAGTTCGTCACGATATCGCGATGTCGCGATATTGCGACGTCGCGATATCGTGACACTTCGGGTGAGGCTCCCCTTTGGGCCTTAGGTGTCATGATTTCACGACGTCACAAAATCGTGACACCCTCGGCCAAAGCTCCCTTTGAGGCCTTAGGTGTCACGATTTTGTGACATCGCGAAATCGTGACACCCTCGGCCAAAGCTCCCTTTTGGGCCTTAGGTGTCGCGATTTTGCGACGTCACAAAATCGCGACACCCTCGGCCGAAGCTCCCTTTGGGCCTTAGGTGTCGTGATTTCGCGACGTCACGAAATTGCGACGTTCGACACCCTCGGCCAAGGTTTGCCTTTGGGCCTTAGGTGTCGCGATTTCGCGACGTCACGAAATCGCGACGTCGCGATTTCGCGACACCCTCGGCCAAGGTTTGCTTTTAAAGTTTGCTCTTGCTTAAGGCTTGTTTTTGCTTAAGGCTTGCTAAAACGACCAGCTTTGTTTCGTTTACTTTTCGACCTTCTAAACTGCTGTGTAAGTGGCTAGGACCACTGTTTGACCTCTGAGGGCTGCCCTGAAAGCTGTGTATGTCAATGCGATCAGTGTTTGTAGTCACTTAATCGGATTGGTGTTGTTTTGGTGTCTACAGATGCCCCTTTTTGGGAAGCGCTACGGGTGATGCGAGTGCTGAGCAAAAATAGATAACCAAAGCACTAATGATTAGGGTTTCTTGGTAACCTAACCAACTTTTGATGCCCCAAGTATGGGAAGGGCATGCATTCTTGAATCCTTGCTTCTGATGAGCTAAGGAATTTGATTTCAAGTGTTAACCTGTTTTGGTGAGGTGTGACTTGAGCTTGGACATTGATCAGTCATGATTAGGCAAAGGGCGTAACCTTTTGTCCACAGGGGGAACCTTGTGTTCATGCTTCGGGAATGCCAAGTGTTTGATCAATTTGATTGCTGCTTGTTTACTTGCCCCAAGCAGGAGCGTGATTGTCTTTGTCAATGATTCTTTGAATGCATGTCATTGCTTTGATTGGGTGTGTGCTTGTTGATTGGTGACTAAGTGTGACTACCCCCTCAAGCGACGAATCGATGAGGGAATGACCTTCATGAGAAAAGCGACGAGTCGCTTGACCCAAGATGACTTGTGCAAGGGTGCCTTTAGATGTTTTATCGTTTAAGCACGTGCAATTTCCCGACATTTGGACCTATTTTTGGTGGGTGTTAACCCTTTTGGTGATGCCATAATGGGGTGAAATCATCAAAAACCCGTCTTCCCGTGGAGCGGTCCGGCTATGGTAGCCTTCTTGGGGAAGTAGGAGAGTGACAATTTGAGCCCCGACATCGATTTTTTTTATGCCAAGAGGTTAAGTGCAAGAGCACTTGTGTCCGGCAATGCTTATTGCTATGTTTTTGTGTTACATTTTTGTGATGTTTTTGTTGTTTTGATTTTCTTTCTTTGTGTATATGTCATGATATTATGTTATGCATAATGATTGATGTTGATGGATGCATGCTACTTTATATTGATGGATGCATATGGTATGATAAATGCGATTGTTGTATGTTGATTTATTTTGATGGATGCATATGTTGTGATGAATGCAAATGTTTTTTATTTATATGTGATATGCGGAAAATGAAATGGATGGATGGACTTTGTGATGTTTGGCTATGGCACCATAGACTGTTTAGAACTCTATTATTTTGTCTTTTAGGCGATTGCTGTGATGCATGACTTTGTATGTATACATGTGGTTTTTCTTTTTTTTGTATTTTTTGATGGTATTGTAAGGATGAAAAGTAGCGCAGTTGGTTTAGAAATGTAGCTAAGGTTTTCTGAGACTCAGACGGTTTTAACTTACTAGCCATGACTGTACTTTATCTTACAAGACTTTTGAACAAGGTATGAATCGGACTTGTTTTTGACCAAGCTATTTCACATCCCTGTGTGTGCAATTGAGTTCATTTATGTGGTATTTGTCAGGATACCGCCGGTGCCAGATGGGCTTTCAACCGAACCTGTACTGAGGATCACCTAATTAGCTCCACTAACTCCTTTGTTGTATTTAGTTAGATTAATCTGCGGTGTTATCCAGGATACCATAAGCTAGCTCATCCTTATGCAAACATTGGTCTGCACACATGCAAAGCGAATGTGATAGACATATCGTCATGCGGGTAGGATACCACCATTGCCAGATAGGCTATCAACCAAACCTGTAATGAGGATCACCTAGATGGTTTTTGAATGCTGAGAATTCCAGGGATTCAAGTTCGAGATATTTGTTGGCTGAATGATTTAGAAAGTTGCTCGTCTATATAGTGATGAAAATCATTGTTTATTTTCTATTAATTCTTTTTGAGCAAGGATTTTGAATAGTAGTGATAACCACTGTTATTTGATTTTGTATTTTGAGTATTGTGAGTTTGGGCTGGTGAGTGGCCTTGATCCTTGTGGCCTTGGGGATGACTACGCATCCTTTGCAGGGACGTGTAGTACGAATCCTTACGACGTTGGGGACCAAGGGGGTGATGGAGATTATGGAGTAAGGGCATTGATCTGTTAGGCCTTGGGGATGACTACCCATCCTGGTTAGGGGCGGATAGTACGAATCCTTACAACTTGGAGACCAAAGGTGAATGGAAAGTGTTAGGATGATGATTTGTTGTAATTTTGTTTGTGAATGGTGTTGATCCCTTTAGGTCTTGGGGATGACTACCCATCCTTGGCAGGGACGTGTAGTACAAATCCTTACAACTTTGGGAACCAACTATGATTGGGATTTGGTAGTGGTGAAAACCACTGTATATGGAGGTGAATGGATAGGAAAGAGCTTGTCCTTTTGTCAATTCTCAGCATTCTAGAACCATTCGCACGGGGGGATGAGCAAGATAACCGTTTCACTTATGGTGACCTGGATTACTGCGTAGGTTTCATCTTTCGTTCACACAACTTGGGAATTTTTATGTGTTTTAATTTGTGTTGGGATGTTACGTAACAAGGTGTATTTCAAGTGTAACTCTACCTTCATAAAATATGTTTGACTTGATACATTACATGGCTAAAGAGCAAAATGATGACTGAATCACGAAAACTCTTGATACATTAAAAGACCACTGACTCTAGTGTGGTAAAAGCAATGCATGGTGTTTTTGTTGTTTTTGTAAAATGGAACAGTGGGGAACAAGATGGACTAGCAAAGCAATTACAGCCTATGGTGCCTTTGACCTGTACGACCACAAATATGCAATGTATGGATGCAATGCTTTGATGCAGCTACATATTTTTGTTTTTTTGATGGATTGATTTTGGTGAATATGAAGATGAGGTGTGAGAAGAGCTCTCTATTGATGAATTTGAGTATGCCTAGAAATGAGATGCAAAAATTTTTGTTGTTTTTGATGATTTTTGTTGTTTTTGAATTTTCTTGATTTTTGACCAAGCGATTGTGGAAATCCTTGGAGCATTTTTGGGATTTGACCAAGCGATTGTGAGAATCCTTGGAGCATTTTTGGGATTGACCAAGCGATTTTAAGAATCCTTGGAGCATTTTTGGGATTGACCAAGCGATTGTGATAATCCTTGGAGCATTTTTGGGATTGACCAAGCGATTTTAATAATCCTTGGAGCATTTTTGGGATTTGACCAAGCGATTGCGATAATCCTTGGAGCATTTTTGGGATATGGCTCTCTTAGATATGAAATGGTCGCAAATGACTGATATTCAAGGGTTCTGTTTCCTTGATACCATCAAGAGAAGCTAGCCGGTATGTCCCGGGTCCTATTTTGCTATCAATGACATATGGACCTAACCAATTTGCCGCAAACTTGTCCCTTAGGTGGGATGGCAAACTAGAATTCTGTTGGTTTTCCTTCAAAACCAAATCACCAACCCGAAAGTCTCTGAGGTGAACTTTCATGTTGTAAGCTTTCTTAAGTCGCTCTTGATAAATACGTAAATGCTCGAGAGCATTAACGCGTCGTTCGTCAAGCAACGTAAGCTGGTCTAACCGGGCCTACCGCACGAGTCATCATCGATGAACTCCTGCATTGATATGCACAGGGAAGGAATCTCCAACTCTAGAGGCATGACTGCCTCGGAGCCATACACAAGCAAAAATGGAGTGGCCCCAGTGGGTGTCCGAATGCTAGTGCGATAGGCCCATAGGGCAAGTGGGATTTGAATGTGCCAATCCTTATGACTGTCTGTGATGGTCTTTTTAAGGATGGCAACTAGCATTTTGTTTGACGCTTCTGCTTGCCCATTCGCCTACGGATAATAGGGTGTCGAAAAGTTGTGCTGAATCTTGTACTTTGTGGTCAAAGCACGCACGTCTTTGTTCTTGAAAGGCGTCCCATTATCCGAGACTATTTTGGATGGAATACCAAAATGACATATGATGTTATGCAAAATGAACTCCACAATGCGGGGTCCTGTCGTAGAGGTAAGCGGAATCGCTTCCACCCACTTGGTAAAATACTCTGTGGCCATTATGATAAACGTGTGACGGCCTGACGACATAGGGGAGATCTTTCCAATTAGATCGAAGCCCCACTGCGAGAATGGCCAAGCATACTGGACTGTCTGCAAGGCCTGGGAAGGTACGTGCATCAAATTGGCATGATGTTGACACTTCATGCACTTCTTGACATATGCGCAACAATCTCGCTCTAAAGATGGCCAATAATAGCCCATGCGAAGAATGCGCTTTGCAATGGCCATACCACTAAAGTGGCCACCACATGTACCATCGTGCGCTTGGGCGATCGCCCAAGTGGACTCTTGTTGGTCCAAGCAACGAAGGAGGATTCCTTCATAGCTGTGACGATACAAAATGTCTCCTATCAAGACATACTTAGCCGCTTTCTGCTTGAGTGCTCATTTTGCGGCATGAGTCAATCCAAGTGGGAGATTACCTAACTTGAGGTAGTCTCTAATGGGTAAATACCAGTCCTGTTGATCAAAAACCTCGATAGTATGAACAACCAATCCCTCTTGAAGTTCATCCCTAGCAAACGCTGAATGGGATAGAACCTGTAAGAATAGCATTGTGTTGCTATTAATGGGAGTAGGGGAGAACAAGGACCCCCAGTTGGCATGTTTCAGACGATCTCGGATTTGAGAGAACTTATCCGAGGATGGTTCAATCTGGATCATGTGGATTCCTGGCGTCAAGTCTGAGCTTGCACGCCCCATCACGGATTGCGATAAGGTTTTGACTTGAATGGTTGTCATATCACCGAAAAGGTCTTGCGGAATTAGTGACCCCAAAGAGGCCATTGTGTCCGCAAAATGATTCGATGATCGAGGGAGTGCCTCGATGTCATACCACTCAAGTTTTGCCAGGAATTTGTCCACGAGGGCTTTATAAGCCTGCAGGACTAGGCATTTGCATTGATATACCCCTTTGACTTGATTGACTATTAACAACGAATCACCAAAGATATTCAGTCATTTGATGTTCATGGCGATTGTTGTCTGAAGACCTAGGAGCAAGGCTTCATACTCTGCATTATTGTTGGTGCATGGGAAGTTTAATTTAAATGACAGGGGCATTGGAGCACCCTGCGGTGTGAAGAATACAATTCCCGTGCCACCACCTTGCTCACATTTAGAACCATCAAAGAAAAGGGTTATGTCGGCCTGTGACTCAGGCTCATCAGAATCTGGCGATTCTAAGACATGGAAGACCCCATCATCGGGTAGTTCTATGACCAGAGGCTGATCGTCTTCAAGAGGAGCCTCTGCTAGTTGATCGGCTATGACTTGTCCTTTGATAGATTTTTGTCCAATAAACTCTATGTCAAATTCTGTCAACAACATGATCCATTTCGCCGTGCGACTACTATGATAAGTACGACTCATCATGTATCGCAATGGATTCTCCTTAGACACAACATACGTAGTGTTGCTCAGCATGTAGTGGCGTAGCTTTTTGGTAGCAAACACCATTGCCAAGCTGATTTTCTCAACGTATGCATAGTTAAGTTCATAACCGACCAGGGTGCGGCTAAGATAGTAAGTAGCCTGTTCCTTGTGAAGTTCATTCTTCTGGGCTAACATGGCGCCCAATGCCACCTCAGTAGCTGAGATGTATAAGTAGAATGGCACTCCTGGTCTAGGTGGTGCCAATACTGGCGGCGAAACCAGGTATTGTTTGATCTCGTCAAAGGCTGATTGGCACTCGTCATCCCAATGAAATGTAACCCCCTTGTGCAATAATTTGTTCATGGGTCGGCACTTGTCAGATAATTGCGCTATAAAGCGTTTAATCGACGCGACCTTTCCCTGTAGACTTTTGAGCTGCTTGATTGTAGTTGGGGGAACCATTTCAAGGATTGCCTTGACTTTCTTTGGGTCCACCTCGATTCCTCGCTTTGAGACTATGAAACCCAAGAGTTTTCTAGATGTGACGCCAAATACGCACTTCTTGGGGTTTAGTCTAACTTTATGCTCCATGAGGCGATCGAGGATCTTGCTTAAGTCATCGATATGATTTGAGCGCAAAAGAGACTTGGCTAACAAATCATCCATGTAATCTTCCAAAGTTTTGTGCATGTAATCATGGAAGATATATGTCATGGCACGTTGGTAGGTAGCGCCAGCATTTTTAAGGCCAAAAGGCATGACCTTATAACAAAATGTCCCCCAAGGCATTGTGAACACCGTTTTTAGTTGGTCTTCAGGATTGATACGAATTTGATTGTATCCTGAGAAACCATCCATGAGGGAAAGCATTTCATGACCTGTTGTAGCGTCTACCAATGCGTCGATGCTCGACAATGGGAAATCATCCTTAGGACTCGCTTTGTTTAGATCTCAAAAATCGGTGCATATGCGAATCCTCCCGTCGGGCTTCTTGATGGGAACCATGTTGGACAACCATGGCGGATAATCCACGTAGATGACAAACTGTGCATCCAACAGCTTTTGCAATTCATCTTTGACCATCAAGGCCACTGTTGGGTGCATCTTACGTAGTTTTTGCTTTACAGGCTTGATTGTCGGATCAAGCGTTAAATTATGCGTGACTAGCTACGGGTCTAGTCCTGGCATATCCTTGTACGACCATGCAAAAACCTCCTTCTTCTCTTTGAGAAGGGCAATGTAGTCGGCTTGCTCTTCGGGGGAAAGACTTACCCCTAGCTTGAGAATCTGTGGATTCATTGGATCTATGCCGATATCTACGTCAGTCGTCTCCTCGACTGACATGTGGGATCCGTCCTCCAACTGATGTGGAGTCGGGATCAAATGGATATCATTGGCTGAGTTTAGATCTGCGTTGGGAACCTCGGGTTCCTCTTCAGCCTAAAAAATATCTTGAGTTGTCCCTGGGGTAAAATGAGGCATTTCATCGAAAGGCCAGTACTCTGATGGTGATAAAGGTGAATTGACGCGATCCCAGTCGATGGCATCTATGTCTAGATGCAATGACCGTGCTGGATCGGCCGGATTGCGGATGGGTGCGGTCAAATCAATGGAGATCATGTGGATGGAATGAATTTGGTCTCCATTACCATGGGTACGATAACTTGAATCTTTTGGATGCTCCCTATACTCTGGATCTAGCTCTAGGGGAACGGGCACGAACGGATCGGCCCTATGTGCTGATAGGAGGACAGGGTCTGCCCTCGGTACTATTGTCATGATAGGGTCTCGGGGTGGATGGTGCTCATCATGAATTTGGAGCCATGGATCCAACACTTGGTCCCACCCTACTGGGTCTACCCACCATTCATGCCCTAACCTTATGCCCATCTGTCCCATTAGATCTTCATGAGTTAAAGGGCGATTATTCCGTCATGCATGATTGAGATAGATCATCTCAGTCTCATCTTCTGAATCACTTTTGGAGATCCAAAAATGTTCATTCTCTTCAGCAACTGTTACTTGCGACATTGAGGGTTCTCCTTGTTCCAGCAAGTTAATCTGGTCCCATTGCGGTTGTTCCACTCTTGGTGGAGGGACCTGATTCTCTTGACACTATATTGACTCAACTGGAACCTCTAAGGGGAACAGCTTCAAAAAGATGTCCGGACACCGTTGATGTTCTCTTTGGGGATTAATGTCCAAACTTTCACCTCTCTCTAGCAAAGGAGAGGGATTACTGCTGTTGCCAAGGGTGTTTGTTGACCATGGGAGGTAATCTCCCAATGTATATTCTGTATTTGGGTTGGCATAAAGATATCCGGTGCCAATCCCCCCTTGTTGCCTATTTCTAGGCCTTGCATATTTTCTACCAAGATGTCTAAGGGCAGGGGGTGGTTGAACCCTACTCCCGACTTATCATATGGCATCCGATATCTTGGTTGGCAAAGGACACGCATCCCTTGCTCATATCTGCCTAGCCCGTATCCATGCCAATTGCATTGGCCGAGATATCTTAGAGCGAAGTCCGGGTTTGACAGATAGTTGATATTTTCAGCAAAAGGCTCTTCGTCTTCTTCCTTTTGCTTGCATGGTTCAAGACCATGATCAAGGCCCCCATACACAAAATTTGTCTGGTTTGGTGGGTAACCTAGAGGAACAACTGTTCCTATGGGAAGGCGAGGTCTCCCCATGTCTTGTACTGATTCTAATGCGGGCGTTGCCACAACATTCTGCACTAAATACTCCCCCAGGCCCGTACTGGCCATTTCAACAATGATTGTTGATGCTTGGGAGGGAGGGAACGGGAGTCCTTCCTGAGTCCATTCCATGTTTGGTGTTTTAGGAGTCTCAACTTTCGTTGTGCTAGGTATTTCCTCTGTTGATACCGTTGAAATTGTTGGCAACCCCTCTTCTAGGGGCTGAGCCTCTTCCATGATCTATTTTCCCTTGTCCTTCTGTTTAGCCATGACAGGTGGCATTGGTAGTGAAGGAGCAGATGATGAAGACTCACCTGGCTGGGATTTTGCTGTTTTGGTCACCAGTGGTGCCTGCGGTATTGGACCCTATTTAGATGGATTTAACTAGAAATCCAAATGCGTTGAAGGGAGGGTCGATTGAGGCATTAATTGCACCACATTGCAATACTTGAAGGGTTCTAAGTCCATCGGGACTACATGTATTTCTCCTTCAAATGCATACTTTAGGCATTGGTGAGCGATCGAAGGGACACACTTCATGTCCCTGATCCAAGGCCACCCTAGCAGTATATTGTAAGCCATCTCGCCTTCCAACACATGGCACAATGTAGGTATTGTCTTTTGTCCTACCTGGACAGGCAGAACAACTGTGCCGACTGTCGAGCATATTGCATCATTGAAAGCTCGTAGTGTGTATGTGGAGGCTGTGATATGAGAGGTCGGAAGCTTCAAATGTTTTAGTGCTGCAGTGGTAATGATGTTACTGGACGAGCCAGTATCTACCAACACTCTCTTGTATGGGATCCCGTTGACCCGCGCGATAACGTGCAGGGGTGGATCTGCCATGTCATTCGATATTGTTTTGACTTCATCCTCTCTGAAGGTAATGACCGGCTTCGTACATCATTTCACATGTCCCACGAAGTTGTTGAAAGAATTTGCTTCATGAGGCTATAATTCGATGGCTTTTAAAATTTCCATAAGAGCTTCCCTATGAGGTGTTGACTGTTGAATAAGCTCGTAGATGGAAAGCCTAGCCGATGTGGTCCGCAAACTCTGCGTGAGTTTGGTCCGTATCGTGACCTCGGGTCTAGGCGGAGGCAACTGCACAGGGCGTTGTTGAGGCTGCGACGTTGTTGGAACTTCCCTTGTAGCTACCTCGGGGGCAACTGCTGGGTACTTTTTGTTCCTGGTCACTATGCTGATCATTCCCACAAATCCTTGCATGGGAAGATTTTGTCGCACCTCATTAACCTAGAGAGGTTTTGCTTGTGCCTCGTGGGCAGGCAAAGGGTCCTTGAATACCCCCATTTGTTGATTATTTGGCGCTATGGGGTTGTCCACGGCCAATGTTTTATTGTCGATCAAATCTTGGATTAATCCTTTGAATTTCCAGCATCCATTCAAGTCATGTCCCCTTCGCCTATGGAATCTACAATATAATTCCTCTCTGTATCCCTTAGGCTTGGGAGCGTTAGGGTCTACAGTTTGGATCTCTGGAAGGGTGACTAAATTTGTCACTGACAAGCGGTCAAATAAGGAGTCCCTAGACTCCGTATAAGGGGTGAATTGTCACCTAGGGCGACGCTACTGATTCTACTCCTGTTTCTTATTATCTCTTTCATAACTAGGAGGCACTGCCTGGTAATTAGCCTTTTGGGGCTGTATTTCTTGCACAGGCTTGGGAACATTTATCGCAACTTGGTTAACCATAGCGGGTTGTGATTGCGTTGTCCCGGTCTTAGTGGTTTTATTCCACTCTTTCTTTTTAGGCTTGGCGATTGCACCTTCACCTATTTTGATCTCTTCTATAACTCTGGCTTGCGCCAAAGCTTCTTCTAAACTATCGTATTGCTGCAGCAGCAATAGCCCAGAGATTGATTTTAAGCAACTCCGTGCAAACATCTGTGTGAGATCAGACATAGGGGGACGGTAGGGTAGCTTAGAAAGCAAAGCCCTCCATCGATTCTCGTATGTTGCCATTGTTTCTTCCTCATATTGCCTGAGGCTGGCCAGATCACTCAGTGATGCCTTCTTCTTTGTGTTGAAGGCAAAGCATTCAAGAAACGCATCTACTAATTGATCTAGGTTGTTTATGTTGTGTTTTGGTAATTGTGTGAACCAATCCGAGGTAGGGCCTACGAATGTGGTTATGAATGTCCTAAGCAACAATGCATCATTATCTTGGATGCCGAAGCATTGACTTAGGAATCTTGTGACATGTTCTTGTGCATCCTCTTCACCTTTAAAGACTACCAATTGAGGCAACTTGAAATGTTCGGGGTAAAGAGGTGTGGGCACTGAGGGATGCACTGGATGACTGCGGAGTTGACGTAACGTGGGCTTTTGATGCCCGAAAGCTTTTGTCTCCACGGACTCCAAACGCTCTAATAGCGCTTTGTATGCATCGGAAGATTTTATTTCTTCCTCTTTTGTTTGCTCCCGTTGTGAGTTATGGGAGACTGGAGGCCTATGGGGGGGTGGCCGAGTGGCAGCCCTCCCGCCTTGATGGGGCGTTTTGGCCCGTTCTATTTCTGGTTCATACTCCTCATAAATTTCTTGAGGAGTCTCTGGGTGAGACCTATGACCCTGATTGAGTCCCTGCTGAGGGTACCCATCATTGTTTCGGGGAGTGGCCTCCCTCTCGGGTCTATAAGGTCTCGGAGGCAAAGCTTGATGAGGTCGCGGAGACCTGTCCTACACCAAAGGATTGTGCCTCTCATATTGTTCTGCTCTTTGGGTGCGAGGGGTTGGCACCCTCTCAGGGAGTTTATAGCGCAACTCATCCGCTTCACGCTGCATGCGCTCTTTATTCAGGCGGTATAAGTACTCTAACTCCTGATGACCTTGCTCAAGCTGCGTGATTCGGGCTTGGCGGGTGGCATGTCTGGCGACTGTCGGGTCAACTTGGTCTGCCCTCTTTTGCTGAGGAGGCTTGAATGTTTCTCCTATGTGTTTGCCTCGATCTTGATGATCTAAAATTTCAATGGGTCGCTTCCCTCTATCGAGGTAGGCGGCATTTACTTGAGGCTCTGGCCTCGATGTGTGATCATGATATCTAGCAGGTGCAGAAACGCAAGGTTCCCACACTGTTTGTTGTCCTCGAGGAATGCGATGGCTTTCCTCGTACTCCCTTTCATGGGTTTGAAAGGGGCGAGCGGAGTTAGCTCGCCCTGTGTGAAGAGCCCTACGCTCTGGGTTTTGTCTTTCTATTCTAATGGGAGGCAAAGGAGAGATGCCATATCCACGTTGTCTCTCCAAATGAACACTATGCCTCTCTAGCGCTTCATCACGCTGCGGCCACTCAGATCTAGCCTCAAGAGGCGGTTGTCTATTTACATTGAGATCTACATGTAAAGCTTCTTCCCGAAAGGGGCTGTGTTGAATGGGCATACCCCATAGAGGGGGTTCCCAATAATTCCTTCTTGATGTGGCCTGATGTGGACTCTCTTGTAGGCCAGACCGCCAAGGCGGTATGGCCAAGTCCTCAGGGCTAAAGCGAAGGCGACCAGCGCCCTCTCTTTGTGCACCTTTCGTAGCGTCCGCCCTTGATTGGGCTTGGCTACGGGTGTACACCATTGTGGTGCTTCTCTACTATCTAAGCAGATTTTTATCTCGTTTATGATGATTTTTCTTTTTGTTTACACTAAGCAGAAATGAACACACACATACACAAACCGTGATTATCTCTTTTAAGGATTAAATAGTGTGTCCTAAACTGGTTTAGTGCATTTTGATGTTTTGTTTTGTTTTTGCAAGTTTTGAAGAACGTTTAAATGCATAATGTTGGCTCATATGACTCCCATAAATGGTCGCCCCTTCAATATACCATTGTTGGACCGATATACCAGCCTCTCTATATACCCGCCCTTACGAGAGGGAAACTATAGGTACGTGAGAGCAGATGGTACGTGGAACATAGGCGGTACGAAAGGGGGGATTGTCCTGTTAATGACACCTACCATAGAAGACTTATCCTCGCATGCATGGGAATCACCCCAACAACACTCGGTCAACTTTCGTCAGGATTTACGCCTAACAACAGTGACAATCGGGGAAATGGATGCAAAGCTAAGCCAAGGTGGTGATGAACCCACCGTTGGTCTTGCTCAAGGGCTGGGGTTTTACGACCAGCTCCTTGGTTTAATTTTACCACGTGAAGTGTGTGGGGTTCTTTTTATTTAAAAATGAAACAGGCAGCAAAAAAAGAAACTTTCCCTAAGCCATACAAACACTACAAACCGAAAAACAACAAATAGAAATTTGACGAATTTTTTTTTTATTTTTTTAAATAAATAAATAAAGCATGAAAATTGACAGCAACTTTCTCTATGCAAGAAAAAGCTGACAGAAAAATAGACACAGAAATTAAGAAAATGACAGGGACAGTTTTAGAACTTTACCTCTTTTTTGTCCAAACCTTGTTCGCCACGAGCAGAGACGAATAACAGTCTGCCTTAAAAAAATGGTACCTGTTAAGCACAAAACACAAAAATCTGATTAGTTTCTGTGATATTAAAAATCAGGGAACGGTCCCACCGTGATCGCCACTGAAAGCATGAGATTCCGAAAGAAAGAAATACTGAGATGCAATAAAAATAGAACTAGTTTGATGCATGAAATAACACGGATATAATCAAATCAATAGCAGGAGCACAACCCTTTTTATTAATATGATTCCGACTCGGTTACAACACATCTCCTCCCTTTTTAAGGGCCAGGAGACTTAGCATAATTTCTATTACAAAAAGTGCACAGTGATCTTCTTCCGCATGCCCACATTTGAAACGGGTGGGCCAAAGTGTTGCCGTCGCTTGTGCCTGATGAATCCTTGCTCCTTGCTATTCTCCCTGCGTTCAAAGAAATAAAAGAAAGCGTTAGTAGCACCTGCTACACGTAGAGAAAGTTTGTTCTTTTGAAATTAATGAAAGATGCATGCAAAATACTGATTAGATCGGGTAACAAAACAATTCTATGCAACTATGACAAAAATCAGAAAACATCACTAGATGGCCACTGTCATTAAAACCGTCGGCCAATCTGCTATCGAACTATATGTCGCTACCTGCAAGTTAGTGAGATAATAGAAACTATGAGAGCATGATAATATTCGATAAACGTAATGCAAGATACATTCAAACATACAACATAGTGCAGGATGTATTCCAATAGAAAGCGTAAACTATTTAAACAACATAAATTAAACTAAAACTAAGAACGTGTGTGGGGTGCCCAAGCGGGCCACCCCCGTTAAAACTTGACTTCGACACCAATCCACTAGGGATGGGCCCAAAATCTCGAAGAAAGAGTTGTCATCAAATTGATGGTTTACTGTGGTCCAATGTCTGGTTCGAAGGTTCAGATCCACGCTTCTAGAAACCACCAATAACCTCCCTGGTGCAAAAGAGATCAAGAGTGTAGAAGAAATGAATCAGAAAGGAAGCAATCGAGCTTTTTGTTTTGTAGCACTTCGTTGCTTTAAAAATGCTTGTCCACCTGTCCTTTTTGGGTGGGAAAGTCCACCATTTTATAGACCCATGGGGTCTCTTTGAAAAGGGCACGTAGGGATGCCACGTGGCGGCCATGCCTTCTCAACAGGGAGGAGACTCCGCCTTGACTAGGGCTTACATGACCGCCCTCGCAATAGTCCGCTAACTACCAATCTGCCCACCTACGCGCGCATGCATAGTAGGCGGCAATAACTAACTGTTCTCGGCTGCCACTTGTCTCACGTCTACTTTAATTCATTTTAATGCCTGCCTTTGATTGATTAAATTCACCTTTGATTGATTTAATGGCACCTTTGATTGTTTTAATGTCACCTTTTGAACAAATGTGAAGTTCGTCGCGATATCGCGACGTCGCGATATTACACTTCGGGTGAGGCTCCCCTTTGGGCCTTAGGTGTCATGATTTCGCGACGTCATGAAATCGTGACACCCTCGGCCAAAGCTCCCTTTTGGGCCTTAGGTGTCACGATTTCGCGACGTCACAAAATCATGACACCCTCGGCCAAAGCTCCCTTTTGGGCCTTAGGTGTCGCGATTTCGTGACGTCGCGAAATCGTGACACCCTCGACCAAAGCTCCCTTTTGGGCCTTAGGTGTCACGATTTCGCGACGTCACGAAATCGTGAAATTCGTGACACCCTCGGCCAAGGTTTGCCTTTGGGCCTTAGGTGTCACGATTTCGTGACGTCGCGAAATCGCGACGTCACGATTTCGTGACACCCTCGGCCAAGGTTTGCTTTTAAAGTTTGCCCTTGCTTAAGGCTTGTTTTTGCTTAAGGCTTGCTTAAACGATGAGCTTTGTCTCTGTTTACTTTTCGACCTTCTAAACTGTTGTGTAAGTGGCTAGGACCACTGTTTGACCTCTGAGGGCTACCCTGAAAGTTGTGTATGTCAATGCGATCAGTGTTTGTAGTCACTTAATCGGATTGGTGCTGTTTTGGTGTCTACAGGGTGAAGCATCAATAAGAGAATCAAAGGATATACTCAATATCCTACATATTTATGAAAGATATTCCAATAAAAGTGTTAATTTCAAAAAAATCATGTTCATTTTATCAACACAACTAGACAGGTGCAATGGAGAATATCTAGGATTTTGGAATGCAACATAGTATAATTTTCAGCTACCTACCTTGGATTACCTCTTTTCATAGGCAGAATAAAATAAGAAATGTGGGCTCCAATCATAGACCAAATTCAAAGAAATTTGGTGGGGTGGAAGGGTAATATGCTATCTCAAGTTGGGAAATTACAACTTCTAAAGGTAACATTACAAAGCATCCCAATTTACTACATGTCACTTTTCATAATCCCCTACAAGGTCAAAATTAGAATAGGTAAAATATTTAGAAGGTTTATTTTTGCAGAGGTAGAAGAAAAACAAAGGCTTGCCTTGGTATCATGGGATAAAGTTTTCTCTTCGAAGAGGGAAGGCGGTCTAGGGATAAAAAATTGCAACAATTCAATAAAGCATTGCTAACTAAAATAGGTTGGATATTGACCAAGGAACAAGATTTGCTTTGGGCTAATATTCTTAAAGGTAAGTAATTTGAAGGTTTCATACCCTTCTTTAGAATTTTATACCCTACTAAAGGATCAAGAGTTTGGAATGGAGTTTCAAAAACTAGAAAATTGTTGAGAGGTGGTCTAAGATGGTTGGTAGGAGAAGGCAAGGAAATGTTTTTT
Source organism: Wollemia nobilis (assembly GCA_028583015.1). NCBI lineage: Eukaryota > Viridiplantae > Streptophyta > Pinopsida > Araucariales > Araucariaceae > Wollemia > Wollemia nobilis. The sequence continues at coordinate 2,195,516 of JAQPPZ010000252.1, read as the reverse complement.
GGGAAGACACTTGAATTGTAGATAGTACTTTATAGTAAATGAAAGAGTTCAAAAGACTAAAATATCCCTTGGTTTAAAAATATGGACCACTAGTCAAATGTTACATAGAATTTTGGGAAGTTCAAACGTTTTGAAAAGAACTAACTTTGTATTTTGTTGATTCGTAACTACAAAAATCTCTGCTAAATCTTAACAGGTTGTTGTAGTAGTACCACTTACCGCATAATGAATATAAGGAATATTTTATTTGGTTCTCTACTTCCTCAATGGATTTATTTGTGAAATCAGCTTATACCTTGTAGTTTGGAGGTGTGGAGGAGGACTTTACCATAAATAAGGTTTGGAAATTATATTTCTTTCTTTGGTTATGTTAACAAAATAAGATTCTAACTCTAGATAACCTTAGTAATAGAGGTTTTCAAATGACAAATATATGTTCTCTTTGCATGAAGGATGATAAATTAGTTGACCACTTGTTTATTCAATGTGAGTTTGCAAGGTACTTAATAATCTAATGGAAGCTATATTTTTCTCTTGGGTGTTCCCTAGTACTTTTAGGTAGCTTTTTAACCAATGGAGATGCCATTTTAGTAGTATTAGGTTATCAAAACTCTAAAATTTATTGTTACCTCATTTTTTGTGAGGTATTTTATGGGAAAGAAATCAAATAGTATTCAAGGGGAAAATAAGGATGAACTTTTAGTGTTTACAAAAATTAAAACTATAGTGAGGGAGAATTTGCTTGCCATTGATAATAGTATGGATTTTTAGAATAATTTGAAAAAGAGGATCACTATTGAATGGCACTTGGGATAACCTAAAGCAACACCTTTGCCAATTAGTTTGAAAAGAGAAAATACTATATGGCTAAAACAAGAGGAGGGCTACGTAAAGTTAAACTTTGACAAAGATACAAAAGGTAACCCAGGTAGAGATGGGGGATGAGGTGTCATTCAAAATAAGAAAGGTGAAGTGTTATGGGCTTATGTAGAAAGTTATGAGATACAAACCAATCATTGTGGAAGCTAAAGCCCTATACTTTGATGTTATGTTGTTGAGACATAAGAGTGTAAGGAAGGTCATCATAAAATGAGACTCTATGAATATTATCAGGGATCTTAAGAAAGGAAAAGCTGATAACTATCAAGTATCATGTTTAATTAAGGATACCTCATCCCTATTAAAAAAAATGGAAGAGGTGAATATATTACATATATATCGAGAAAGAAATGCTACAGTTGATTGTTTGGCAAACATTGGAGTTCATTTTGATCAGAGGAAGATATAGGAAAATAATATTCCCATATATCTTTTAAGGATTACCTCATTAGAGGCAGAAGAATATTCTATTCCATAGGGTTTTATCTTTTGATGTTTTCGATATTTTTGTTGCTTCTAGGGTCTTTTGGTGCTATTGATGTGACTATATGTTATTGCTGTTATAGCAACTATGTTTCTAGAAAATACCACGATAATGTGATTATGCTTTTTTTGCTGCTATTTCTATTACCTATTGTTGAGAATTGGAGCAATTGCTACTACTATTGGTGTGGAAGGGAGGAATAAACAATAGTCAGGAGGTTTCAAATTTTATCTAGTTTTATTCTAGAAATTTTATTGCAAATTTGCTTTTCTCATGTTATCTAGAGAGGAGGTTGATGTTTATCTTATAGCCTTGGATAACTTAATTTTGTAAGTGGTTTGGGACCCCTCTAAAATCCCTTTTTTCACCACTACCAAAAAAATATTCTTTACTTTTAAGGAAGAGACATGCATAATTGTAAGTTGTTGAAATACCGCTATGTGTTTATGATACAATTCTATTAGAACCTATTTCAATTTCATATAATCTATTAAAATAAAATTAAAAATAAAATATTAATAATTAATTATTTAAAAGACTTCAATTCAAATTTTATTATCATAAAATATTAAGGACTCCAAAGAGTTTGTAATAATATCCCAAAAATTCACTTAGAATGAAATATCCCAACTCACACAATACATTTTTATTTATAAAAACTTAATATCGAAAATCTTAATTATTTTTTACATCATAAGTATATTTATATAAAAAAACATATTTATTTATTAAAATATCCATGTCAATTTGAAATGATATTCCCTTTATTTATATATTAACATATTTTTATTCTTCATTGTTCCCTTAAGCCCCTTTCTCACATTAAAAAAATAAAATTAAGTAATATATATTTTTTAATTCATCCATACATTATTATAAAAAAGGTATTCATGTTATTTATTCCAACATTGTTCAATATTAGGGTGATTGATTCCTTTTATATTAAGTTAAAGTTTCAAAATTAGAAGGATAATTAAAATCAAGTGAATTACTTGAAAATATAAATATATACTACATTTAATTTCTAAAATATTATAAATTATATATTTATAATTATCATTTAAATTGCAATATTAAAGATTGTTTATATTTATTTTTAAAATTAGATATATAATATTAAAACAAGTATTGTGTTATAATTACACAATAATATAATTAAAATTTTGATAATTATATTAAACATCTATTTCATCGGGTTTATGACAAGATACTAAAGCAAGACTAAAGCAGAGCACGAGGATACTGAAGCAGAGCCGATAGAACGAAGAATATTCAAACTGTACAATGAACTAGACAAGAAATATCAGCACAAAAAAATTAAAAGGTTTGCGGCAAAATATTTTTGTAGAGCAAGGAGGTTTTGCCGTGGAGTATTGTATTAAACATCTATTTCATCGGGTAAGCACATTTTCCATCCTATTTCAATTTATAAAACAATTTAAGTAGGTAGGAGAAATACATTCGTTATAGGGGTTTGCGATAGAAGGTTTTATTATCAGCAAGGGTTTGTAGTGGAGGGTTTGTAGAGCAAGGAGGGTTTTATTACACATTTATTTCATCGGATCAATAGTACAGAGGGTTCGGCTATAAAGGTTTTGAAAATGGAAGAAGGGAAGCAAAAATTGCAAGAACCAATATATGTCAATGAGAAACAGTACTGGAGGATATTAAGGCGTCGACAAGCTCGAGCAAGGACAACAACAATGAAGAGGGCATATCAAAAAATAAAAATAAAAAATATTCTACCACATAAACAGGTGGAGAATAAGGAACAATCAAAGGTAAATCACCAAAATGAGTTTTTAGATGAGGAAGAAACTTAGAGTCCCACAACTACACCACTCGTGGGCACAAAGACTTTATGTGCAAGAGCTAACAAAGATGAAAGAGAAACTTGAAAGCATGGAAAGGAGGGAGAAATTAAGAAAAACTAAATCAGATGAGGTTATAAACACCATTCGAAGGCTGGAAAAGGAAAACAACCAACTCAAGGAGAAAGTATCAAAGCCACAAAACCTTGCAAATATGGGTCAACATGAATGGCATGTCCTCAAAAAAGACATCCACCCCCCAATCAATTATGCAATAGAGGTGGAAAAAACAAATGCAAATCAAATAAAAGAGGTACATAAAACACTCCAAAACATGGAAACAAGAGAAAATGAGCTACAAAATGAATTAGCAAATGCAAATACATGGTCTCAAGTAGTAAAATAACCAGTCGATCAACAAAAAGAGTTGATAGAGAAGCATGTAAAGATTCAAATAACAGAAGAGGAAGAAATACATGAGAAGTTATCAAATATAATCATAAAAGGGTTGAAATATTATGGGGACAGGGAAGACACAAATTGTTTAACCAGAGACTTTTTGTCAGATCGATTACAATGAAAGGGTCAGATAAAAAAAGTAAGCAGAATTGGTAGGCTGATAGAAGGAGGCAAAGATAGACATATTCGGGTCACATTTATGAGCTACGAGGATAAAATAATGTTACTTCAAAATAGAGGCATGCTAAGAGGGTCATAATTTTATTTAGATGATGACAACATTTTTATAGCAGGAAGAAAGAAATAAGGAATGGGAAAAGGTGAGGGCAGCAAAGAATGAAGGGAAACTGACATATTTAAGAAATGGAAAGGCATACATCACATCTAAACAAATCCAAAACAAATAGGGAGTATGGCCCGCTCAGGAACATCTTACAATGGTAAGTTGGAACTATAGAGGTTTCCCTTGGAGAAGAGGACCCGGTTTAGGGCCCATTGCTAGAGACAAAGATATAATCATATTGATAGAAACACATGAACATGATGGATGTAGGACTCTAGAATTTATGGGATACAAAAAAATAGCAATATGGAATAAAGTAGTAGAAAATGGCAAAGGGCATGGGGGTATTATGGTTTTAATAAAAGAGGAATGGGATAGGGTCATTAAAATTGAAAAACAAGATGAAAAAAAATAGTACATCTGGATAAAGATCCTAGAAAATAAGTTAGTTATTATCATAGCAACATGTTATTTTGCTCCCAAGAATTCTAAATTCTATAAGAAACATGACCTTAACAGAGAAGACCCATACTCCTCCCTAAAAAGAGACATTTCAATATATAGTAAGTTGGGGGAGATTATATTAATTGGAGATTTCAATGCAAGGACATCAAATAAATAAGCTAACATTCTAGAAGGTAACGAAGATATTGAGATTAATCCTCTTTGGATGATAGAAGAGGAAAATCAACAATGGACCAGGACATCAGAAGATGAGCATGGGGCTATCACACAATATGGAGAAGAGTTGTTAGGTCTTTGCAGCATATACAATTTGATTATTTGCAATGGTATGAACAAATGGAAAAATTCAAGAAAGTATACATGCAAAACATATAAGGGATAAAGTGTAATAGACTATGTAATATGCTCACATAATTACATACTAAAAATAGAGGAGCTAGAAGTGGAAGATTCTCCAGTGGAACTTAAGTCAGATCAAAACCCAATTGTTATGAAACTTTGAATGCATGGAGACAAACCAAGGGAAAAACACTTGCAAGGCAATCAAAATAAATATCCTCACAAGGGAAACATTATCTTAATAGATGAAAATCGACAGAATTTTAGAGCAGTATTAAATAAAAAGTTGCAGGAAAGGGAAGAACTACATCACAGTAGTAGAGATTATAGTAATAGTGAATGGCTATTGCATGTTATTCAAGAAGCTCTAAACAAATGTAAGAGAGCTAAACCTAAAAATAAAGAAAGGAATAGCTTCCCAACCAACCCATGGTTCGATGAAGATTGCAAAAAAATACGAAGATTACTAAAGGAACCAACGGGTAAAACAAGAGCAAAAAAAAAAGTATATGAGAAACTGGTAAGGGCAAAAAAATAAGAATACACTAGAACAAGGAGGAAAGAATTGATTTACTTAGGGAAGCATGAACCAAAGAAATTTTGGAAGGAACTAAGCGTGAAAAGGATGCAAACTAAAAATAACATAACAGTTAATCATTGGTTGGAGTATTCAAAACAACTATATCAGTGTAGTAACCAACATTAGACACCCCCTACTATCATTGTCAAGAAATAACTTTTCACTATTGAAGACATTATTCAAGGGATAAAAAATTTAGCAACTGGTAAAGCCCGTGACATAGACAATCTTCAAGTAGAGCATATAAAATGGAGGGTAGATATCTTGGCATCACAAATAAAAAAAAAATTCAATGAGGTCATACAAAATGGCTTCCCTACCGAGTGGACAACTAGCTTGACAATTCCTTTGTTTAAAAGTGGAGATGTAAATAATCCCTCAAACTATCGAACTATCATGATCAACCCTCTCTTTGAAAAGTTTTTTGGGAGTATTATAGAGCATAGAATCAACATATGGGTAGAAGAAAAGGAAAATAGAGCAAAGGAGCAAGTAGGTTTTAGGCCCAAGCACTCAACTATTGATCACTGTATCACGCTCAGACACATAGTGGAAAAAATATGGGACAAAAAAGAGGAGGTTTTTTTTTGTTTTCTAGACTTCAAAAAGGTATTTGACATAGTACTAAGGAAAAAATTATGGATCAGAATGGAAGATCTAGAGCTTCCAATTCATTATAGGGTAATAGTTCACAGACTATATGAGCATGTTAAGGCTATAATAAGAACACAAGAAGGGTTATCTGAATGTTTTGGTAGTGACATAGGTGTCAAACAAGGTTGCCCTCTATCTTCGACCTTATTTGAGTTGTACATTGACAAGTTAGAAGAATGGATAAATAAATTTGGGGGAGAGGGTGTGCATTTAACAGAATATGTGGTAAAAATCCTCATGTATGCAGATGATGTAATTCTTGTGGTCAAAATATCCAAAGATCTAGAAGATCACCTTCAAGCTCTAGAACTCTTTTGTAAAGAAGTTGGGATGAAGGTGAACACGAGAAAAACAAAAATTATGATTTTTTTAGCAAAAAAGAAGAAGCAACAACTCAAATTTTAGTTTGCAGGAGAACCGCTTGATGTAGTAGTAGAATACAAATACCTGGGCATTGACTTTCCTGACAAACTTAATTGGAATACATGTAGGATGAAAATAACTCAAAGTGGTTGGAGACCACTATATGCACTTCAAAACAAGTTTAGGAATGCCGAGTTGTGGGACTGGAAGACCACCAAGGTCTTATTTGGCCTACTTTTTACACCGGTTCTGTTGTATGGTTGTGAGGTATGGGCTAGTGGCATAACAAAGGCAAAATGGAGGCAAATAGAAAGGATTCAAAAATATCTAATCATAAAATTTCTTAAAATTAAGGCCACAACCCCTTATGAAATTATTCTAGCTGAAATTTAGAAGCAATTGCTATGACCAAGTTGTTATGTTACTTGAAAAAATAGAAAACATGACAAATGATAGATGGCCTAGGGCAGCTAGGGACGAAGAGGTGCATAGGCGAAAGAATACATGGATGAAAAAAAATCAGAAATGGATGAAACGTTGGGAAATCAACATAAATGAATGCCCAAATGTCAACAAAGACATAAAAAATTATGTGAATGAAAATTTCAGACGTGGAATGTGGAAAAATGCAAGCAGGAAAAGACAATATTATATTGCAAATTTTAACCCAACGTATTACCACAAGGAAAAAGCGTATATAGGCGTTGAAATCAAGTGGAAGGAAAACATACTTATTGCTCAGATAAGGACTAGCTCTCATAGGCTTAGATGTGAAACAGGGAGATGGAAAACGCCCAAAGAACAATGGGAAGAAAGGATATGTACTCTATGCAACACAGGGGCAGTAGAGACAGAGGAACACTTCATCTTTAAATACCCAAGTTTTTCAGATATCCATGACAAATACAAAGAAACACTTGGGAATGAGTTTATAGCATATTTATTTGAATACGGTCAAATAAAAGAAGTTGGGGAATTGCTAACACAAATCAATAGGAGAAGGAACAACCTTTTCAAAGATATTAAAGATCATATGATATGATTTGAGTAATTGTACTTCCATATTTGAGGTCCAATAGACCATATTTGGGTCTCGTGGACGTAATTAAAATCTTTCATTTCATTTTATATGTTAATATTATTAAAAATTAAACCACTTTTTTAAAAATTAACAAATTTAACAATTTTTAGTGTTATACAATTTATTTATTTTTTTAAAATTTTAAAAAATAACATTTTTCCTGAATTTTATTTTATATTAATGGAGGTCCTAGAGTGTGTAAGGGGGTGTTTAGCCCCTATTGATAACCTTTGCTCTCATTTTTATGGAAGGTTATGGTTGCGATAGGGATATCCAACCTTGTTTATTTGGCTTCTATTGATAAGCTCAGTTCTCACCCTTTCATCCCTTGTCTATTTGGCCTCTATTGATAAGCTCAATTCTCACCCTTATCAAAGGTCATGGTTGAGATGGGGATGCCCATCTCATCCCTAAGCCTCCTTCATAAAAGTTTCTCACACTAATCTCAACCAAAACAAATTATTTTATATTAATACCTATTCTCTCCCTACACCAATTAATTTTTTCAATTAATTTAATATATATTAATAGAACTCGGGTGAAAATAAAACTCAATTCCTCAAATTTTTTAACTTATTTGGCTTCTTACCATAGTTGTTTTTTTTTTAATAATTTAAAGAAAACAATTTTCACGCTAGGTTTAGAAACCTTTTTTTGTTATATATATAATTTAAAGAAAACAATTTTCATGATAGGTTTAGAAACCTGACTTTGATTGATTAAAAACTAATTCTTTGAAAATCTAAGCGTTCCAACCACTAACACGAATCTCACAACGAAACTTTTTACCCACAATGACAAATACTTTCAGCCTTTATCTCTACTCCGTACTTCACATAATAAAATAAATCTTATATCCAGTAGAGGTGCAGCGGCAGGCGCGGAGTAGCCTTGGCCACAAGCGGCACCTTCTTCTGCAGCGCCAGTCCGAACGCCTCCTCCATGTCCAGGCTCACCTGTCCCGCAGGCAGATCCCAATCGAAGGCATGAATCAGCGACCCCAACGTGTACTCCACCATGGCAATCCCCATGCGAGTGCCGGCGCAGATCCGCCTGCCTGCCCCGGAGAGAATAAGCTCAAAGCCGTTTTCCCAGATTCATCTTGGAACCCACGAACCTTTCAGGATTGAACCAACAATGAAACATTATACATAGCGCCTCAGCATTAAACGCCTATGTCGTTTACCGGGCACTAGAATGCCCAAAACTATGGCGCCCCTGCATTTAATGCCTCTTTGTTTCTGGTCACGTTATCATCACGCAGATCTATGGTGAACCGAAACCCTACGCAGATCAGGTCACGTTATCATCAACCTTCAAACCCTACTCTTATTCAGAGGATCAGAACCCCTTCAAACCCTACTCAAATCTTATTCAGAGGATCAAAACCCCTAAAAAACAAGCGTTAAAAAAAAACAGTCACAAAAAAATAGTCACACAAGTCATTGGGCTTTTTTAAAAGACCCAAATTCAATTTATTAATTATGTTCAACTTTTCAACCTCTTAAAAAAAATTATAAATAAAAAAAAAATTGAAACTTTTCAACCTCTTAAAAAACTATAAATTACAAACTGAATCAACCTCTTAAAAAAAACTATAACTCAGAGATCACGATGTTCAAAGAATCCGGAAACAGCCGCTGCTGGATAAATTGATGTCTAGCGTCTTCAGAAATGCCTTGGCACCAGCCGGGCTGCTGGCCACCACCATCTTGGAGGTGTCCAGCTTCAAATACAGAATTGGTGCGAACTTACACAACTAGTGCTAGAATGTAGCGGCCAATAACTTGGTCCATCTCCGCTTGTAAGTTCGGACCGATTCTGTATTTGAAGGTGGACATGTCGAAGAAGCCCATGGAGTTCAATCCTGCATGTTCTTGGTGAAGAGATTGATACTATAGATACTAATGTAAATAGAATCTATCTACATGGGCACTCTGCGGATCTGCGAGGGCACTCGCATGGGGTTTAGGTTGGTGGAGTACAGTGTGGGTATCATTGATCCACGCGTTGGGATCTGCCTGCGGGACAAACGAATCTATCTAGATGGAGGACGCGTTCGGCCTGGCGTTGTATAAGAAAGTGTCACTTGTGGCCAAGCGGATTAGGTTGGTGGAGTACAGTGTGGGGTCATTGATCCAGTTGTGGAGATCTTCCTGCGGGACAAACGAATCTATCTGGACATGGAGGATGCGTTCGGCCTGGCGTTGCAGAAGAAAGTGCCACTTGTGGTCAAGGGCATTACGTCGGTGGAGTAGAGTTTGGGGTCATTGATCCAAGCCTTGGGATCTGCCTGCGGGACAAACGAGTCTGGACATGGAGGACGCGTTCGGCCTGGCGTTGCAGAAGAAAGTGCCGCTTGTGGCCAAGGCTACTCCACGCCTTTCCCTTCACCTCTACTAGATGGACATAGATTAGACAGGTTATTTCTGTTTACTGGATAGCGTGTGTGACGGATGAGGATGTTGGCAAAACATTGATTTTACATTAGGAAAAAAAAAAAAAATCTCAATTTTTGCAACTTTTTGTGCAACTATCCTAACTTTGTCAAATTTTGCAACTTTTTGTGCAACTATCCTAACTTTGTCATCAGTAGTGTTAGTCATAGGGTACGTAATGTAAGTTTATGTGAAAGAAGAGTCAATAAACGATTATCCAAGTTTATAGAGATTATGTTTCACATAACATGAGAAAAGTTTGTGACAATTTTTTAGTGCAATCTTAAAAAAGGTTAAGCTAAATAGTAAGAAATGTTTTTTAAGTTAAAAATCATGTCTAATAAAGATTATGTTTTGCAATTTCTTTATTTAAAGTGATTATCAATGTATAAAGTTGAGTTTGAAGTTAAGTTGAGCTACAAGTAACATGAAGGAGGAGGTTGAAAGTCCGTATTTAATGACGTGTGCTAATAGGTTTGTAGTTTTGGATTGAATGTCTCATTTAAATAAAAATTAAAATAACATAGATTTGTTGAGAGTGAATAAAATAATTTGAATTCCACACAAACGTGTTACATTAAACAAGAAGGATGAAGATTTACTAGTATTTGTATGGTTAATATTTCTTCTTGTATCAATCTTATTAGATAGTAAAGCAATTTTTTAATGTAAAGGATTTAATTTTTTCTAGCCATTAATTAAAATATTCAAATAAACATTACCTCACCACACATTACTACTCATGTGTCCTCACCTCAACTTTTCTCACCATCCATTACCTTCATGCCACCTATCATGTCATCATGCCCTACCTTTGCTATTGTCCTCATTGTCCAACAATTATTTAGGATGGATATAATGTCATCTTTAAAAATATCACCAAGGATGACGCATGGATGACCAAGCCAACTTGTATGACCAAGGAAAAGTAACCCACCATAGAAGTCAATTGGGCGTTCACATTCTAGATAATAGAAAGCCCTAGTAAATTATCATAAAGAAATCACAAATATAATCAAGGAGGTTAGCAAACAAATGAGACAAAATAGCATTGGATTTAAGGTCTCAAATTCTATGATTCATATTATCTTGTGGTCACAATTGATAAAATGTGGAATAAAACTATTGGTCATAGAAGCACTTTCCATAAACCTAAGTAGACCAACAATTATCATAGCTAATCACACTACAAAATTATCCACATTGGATTTATCAAGGACAAATCCATTCCAAATGATACAACTAACAAGATAGTTGCAATAAGTGATAGCTATAAAATACAAGAGCTACTAAAGCCCAAAAATAAATAAAACAAGGTTTGTACATTTATGGGATAATTTAATTTTATGTTTCAAGATTTTCTATAGTGCAATTGATTAAATTTATGTTATAAGATTATTTTTACATCTACTCTTCAAAAGACAACCACTTTACTTTTCAACATTAGATTTAATCTTTTGAAAGATAGAAATTTTTTTTTATTTTTCATTGATGAAGTATATCCAAGTTCTTCTACTCTAGCCATTAAAAAAAATAATAAAATACTAAAAAGATATGCATTGGATCATAGTTACTAACATACACTAATTCAAGTGGTGCCTTTATCCTCCATGCTTTTGCTACTAGAAAATCATCTCAATGTTGCTTACCAAAAATACAACCTTCACATACTTGCCCATCTTGTTCAATTAATGGTATTCCCTTTACCATTTGCTTCAGATAGAGTAGTTTTAGTGATTGAAAATTTAGGTGTTCATATCTCATGTGCCATAACCAAGATTCATCATTTAAGATAGTTTGGGGTTTGAGTTTCTCCATATGCAAGTCTAAGAGGGAAATATCTATTTTGTAGCATACTAACTTTTTCTACAATATGATTACTACAATTTTTATCATAGATAAGAAATTCATTGTTTTCAAAAATTGTAAAATATTCCTCTTCAATAAGTTCTTCTATACTCAACAAATTATGAGCTAATATAGGCACATATAAAATATCATGAATAAACTTTATCTAATCTTGTTTTTTCCTAGTTAGAATGGTGCTCTTGCCTATGACCTGAACCTCTTTGTCATCTCCAAGTTGTACCTAAGATTTGGTAAGTTCATTTATCTTTACAAAGATGTTTTTGTTTCCTATCATGTAACTACTGCAACTGCTAACCAAAATTCACACATATTTAGAGATTTCTTTTGTAATATCATAAGAAAAAAATAAACTACTTTGCTTTGCTTTATTAAAAAAAATGGTGTGTTTCTTATATTTTTTCCATCAATCATGTTTATAATGACCAAATTTTTTGTAATAACAATATTGAAGTTGTCATTTGTTAGGGTTTTGATTACATCCTTCATTTTTGCTACTACCTCTTCCTCTATTGTTTTTTTTGTTGCCTCTTCCTCTTCAAATATTACTTCTTTGGATTGCACATCCTCTTCCTCTAAATTTTTGTGTTCCATTCTAAGATGATTCTTCAGATATTTTCCCTATTATTATTTAAAATATTAAACTTTATGTGTAAAGCTTGTTCAACAAGGTCTTTTTGTGGATTTATTCATCCTCTACTTGTGAGTTTGAAGAGATACCATAAGTTCATTTACTGATAACAAAGTTATATCCTTAGATTCTTTAATAACAACAATAAGAGAAACAAAACATGGAGCGGGGATTCTTTAAAAATATACAATCTTCTAATTTGTTAAATTCTATCTATAATATCTAATTTTTTTTACTAAGCCCATCACTCAAGTAAAAAAAATGCATAGATTCAAAGTCTTTCATGAAAATATTTTCAAAATATCTTTTAAGCATTTGAAGTTTGATGATTTTTACCTTTTTTGTTCCTTGATATGCATTCTACAATAGATCCCATGCCTATTTTGATTTTTTTGATGCAATAATTCTTGAAAAATTATACTCATTTACTACTTGTTGAATAAAAAATGGGCTTTTGAGTTCTTCCTTCTATTCTTATTTAGTTGATATCATTGTTCTTGAGTTTAAAATATAATAACTTATGCATATGTAGGTTTTATATAGCCATTCTCAACCAAATCCCACAAATCTTGAAAAGTAAATGATGTCTTCATCTTAATGTTCCAAAAATCATAATTATTCCCATTAAATAGAGGAATCTAAGGCCAAGAGATATTTAAATTGCTACAACTATAGTCATATTATAAAAATATTTTATAATTTTAACTTGATATCAAAGTTAGAAAAAATTAATATTCTTATCTCTCTTTATAGTGTCCAAGTGCTCTTAGCTAGTCTTCAAACAAATTTGAAACTCTTCCAAAAGCTCGCCAAAAGGAGATGACTCAATTCTTTAACAAAATCATCTTCCTTTCTATAGTGAGCATATAAACATATTTATGATACTAGAACAAACTATTTGTGATACTAGTAATAATAATGTGTTGCTAGATTTTTCTTTCTTCATAAATTTGGCTCAAAACTTCTACATAGCATGAACTCATGCAAAACGGATGCACCTAGGTTTAGATTGAACAAGATCTACTTAAAAAAAATTCAAACCTCTCTCCTTAGAAAAAAACCTTGCTCTGATACTGATGCAGGAGCATCTGGTGATAATAGGACAATTTTGCAGCAATCGGATCTTCAAAGGAATTTGTTTTATTTTCAAAGGCTATTTCGTGACATGTCACGAAATCGTGACATGTCGCGATTTCGTGACATGTCACGAAATCGCGACCCCTAAGGCAGCAACAAGGCAGAGGGAAGTTTCCGTCATGATATCGTGAGTTTGAAGGCAGAGGCCAGAGGGAAGTTTTCGTCGTGATATCGCGACGTCGCGATATCGCGACGAGTTTGAAGGCAGAGGCCAGAGGGAAGTTTTCGTCGTGATATCGCGACATCACGATATCACGATGAGTTGAAGACAGAAGGCATCGGTAGGGGAGAAAACAAAGGCAGGGGAGATGCGAAATCATGACATGTCGTAATTTCGTGACATGTCACAAAATCGTGACTCCAAAGGCAGGGCGAGTACGAAAGGGCGTGGGAGTCATGAAATCGTGACATGTCGCAATTTTGTGACATGTCACGGAATCGTGACTTAGAAGGCGTAGCAGAGGCAGAAGGACGTGGGGGTCGCGATATCGTGACATGTTGCGATATCACGACCAGTTAAAGGCTGCCATGTGGTTTGAGATTTCATGGTCGGTTGAAGACAATTTTGAAATTTCGACACGTGGACAGGCCGTGCGCACGAGAAAAGAGGTAGAGGGTGCAGAAGAATGTTCTGACAAGCAACTGTTCTCGAGAGACAGTCTAGAAATGGTAGTTGCAGGGCAAGGGGAGTCTTTAATGCAAGCTCCCATAGGGGATCGGGGCAGTTGCCCATTGATGAGGAGATTCGACAACTTGCAGAAGAAGGGGACTTTCATTTTTAAATTTTTGGTTTTCGCGCTGGTGGGCATTAATTGCCTAGGGAGCCGAGACTTCGATATAAAACTTGAAATTTTTGTAATAGCGAGGAGGCGGATTAGAGAACAGGGGAGACGGAGTGCAGGAAAGACCAGGCCGAGCACGGTCCTTGTAAGCCTGCGGGCTATTTTTATTCTTACGCATGTATAAATTTTTAGCAGATATTAATGAAAAAGCCAAATTTGTGAAGGTCTGTTCTCTTGTCCGCCATCAGTGGTATCAGAGCCGAAATATTCTGAGTGCGTAAATAGATCGCCGGTCGTGAGGCAGTTTGCACTAGGATCTATGGGAAGGCTCGTGAGAAAGTGAGAGGATGCCTCCGAGAAGAAACCCCGTTGGTGGGAGAGGCATGGCAACAGCAGATTTTCAAGCTTTGCAACGGCAAGTTCAGGCCCTACAAGAAGAACTGCGCAGAGGACACGAACCGAGAAGAGATGCAGACAGTGAAGATGAAGCAGATGAAGAAGAAAATTAGTTTAAAGAAGAAGAAGAAGAACCTGTGGATCTGGCATAAGCCAGACTATACAAAGCCATATCCCATATCGGGAAGAGGCTGAAGATGGAAGTTTCCATGTATTTCGGGAACTTGAATCCGGAGGAATTGATCGACTAGATCAATGACTTAGAAGAATATTTTGAATATGAAGAAGTTGAAGATCCTGAGAGGGTCAGATTTGCCAAAACTAAATTGAAAGGTCATGCCAGCATATGGTGGAAGGGAGTACAGCTGGAATGAAATATAAGAGGAAAATAATGGATAACTAGATGGGATAGAATGGTAGAAAAATTAAAAAGATAGTTTATTTCGACAGATTATGAGTTGGATCTGCTAAGAAAAATGCAGGGTTTGAGACAGATGAATAAAATTGTCCAAGAATATATGGAGGAATTTTATAAAATCTCCATCAGAACCGGCCATTTAGAAGCAAGCAAGGAAAAGGTGGCCCGTTATATTAATGGGTTGAGACCCAGTGTTCAGGAAGAGTTGAGCTTAGTTCGGGTGAGCACCATTGAAGATGCTTACCAGTTTGCTCTGAAGGTTGAAGAAAAATTGAACAGAAGGTTTGAGAGCAAGCAAAAAGGAAGAGGGCCTAGAGGAAATACCGGTGGAAGAAAGGATGAATGAAAAGAGGAGAAGAAAGAAGAAGCTAGTAGCAGCCGAAATCAGAAAGAAGATGAAGAACCCAAATCGCAAGTTCAAAACAATGGCTACCCAAGAGGAAGAGGTAGATCTAGACACGGGTATGGAAGAGGAGTGTTTCGAGGAACATGTTTCCACTGTGGAGAAGAGGGGCATCGGGCATATGAGTGTCCCCAGCACCCCGAGAGAGTGAACAAGAAACAAGTGGGTCCTGCCAGAGCTGCTGTGGCAGAGCAAGATGCTGAGTCAAAACATTCTAAAGAAGCTAAGAAGGGAGAAGCAATGATTGTGAGGAGGACCATGCTGATTGAGGAAGACAAACCAGAGCAGAGGAGAAGCCTATTTTGCACACGATGCAAAAGTGCAGGCAAAGTCTGTAATGTTATTATAGACAATGGGAGTACAGATAACTTAGTTTCCGAGGAGATGGTTGCTAAGTTACAGTTGGAGAGAAGGAGACACCCACATCCATACCGGATTGCATGGTTGCGGAAGGACCATAGAGCATGGGTTCGTGAACAGTGTTTAGTCACGTTCCAGATTGGGAGATACCAGGATGAGGTCCTGTGTGATGTTTTCCCATGGATGCTTGCCATTTGCTATTAGGAAGGCCATGGCAGTTTGATCGGAGTGCAGTGCATGATGGTCGTGCAAATACTTACTCCTTGATGAAAGATGGAGTGTGCCACAAATTAAATCCATTACAGTCAGTGGATGAGAAGGTGTGCAACAATGCCAAAATTTTTCTGGTAGAGGGCAAAAAATTTTGCCAGGAGACGAGATTTGAGCAGGTTGCAAAGGTTGAGGAGTGTTTGGAGATATTACAAAAGACGCGGACCGAACAGCATAGAAGTGAAGGTCACTTCTCCTTTTTACCCGGGGTGTCTGATGCAGGAGCATCCGGTGACAGCAGGACAATCTGGCAGCAATCGGATCTTCAAAGCAATTTGTTTTATTTTCAAAGGCCAAGTTTGGGGGGGTCGTGAAATCATGACATGTCACGAAATCATGACCCCTAAGGCAGCAACAAGGCAGAGGGAAGTTTCTGTCGTGATTTCATGATATCACAACAAGTTTGAAGGCAGAGGCTAGAGGGAAGTTTCCGTTGTGATATCGCGACGTCGCAATATCACAACGAGTTTGAAGGCAGAGGCCAGAGGGAAGTTTTCGTCGTGATATCATGATGTCACAATATCGCGACGTCGCGATATCGTGACGAGTTGAAGACAGAAGGCATCGACAGGGGAGAAAACAAAGGCAGGGGAGCCGCAAAATCATGACATGTCGTGATTTCGTGACATGTCATGAAATCACGGCTCCAAAGGCAGGGCGAGTATGGAAGGGCGTGGGAGTCACGAAATCGTGACATGTCATGATTTCATGAAATTTCACAGAATCACGGCTCTGAAGGCGTAGCAGAGGCAGAAGGGTGTGGGGGTCACGATATCATGACATGTCGTGATATCATGACCAGTTAAAGGCTGCCACGTGGTTTGAGATTTCACGGTCGGTTGAAGACAGTTTTGAAATTTTGACACGTGGACAGGCCGCACGCGCGGGAAAAGAGGTAGAGGGTGCAGAAGAATGTTCTGACAAGCAACTGTTCCCGAGAGACAGTCTGGAAATGGTGGTTGCAGGGCAAGGGGAGTCTTTAATGCAAGCTCCAATAGGGGATCGGGGCAGTTGCCCATTGATGAGGAGATTCGACAACTTGCAGAAGAAGGGGACTTTCATTTTTAAATTTCTGGTTTTTGCGCTGGTGGGCATTAATTGCCTAGGGAGCCGAGACTTCGATATAAAACTCAGAATTTTTGTAATAGCGAGGAGGCGGATTAGAGAACAGGGGAGATGGAGTGCAGGAAAGACCAGGCCGAGCATGGTCCTTGTAATCCTGCGGGCATGTATAAATTTTCAGCAGATATTAATGAAAAAGCCGAATTTGTGAAGGTCTGTTCTCTTGTTCGCCATCAAAAATGCATAACAAATCTTAAAAAAAAGGAGACAACAAAAATTGCTAATAGAAAAATACAAATTTTATTTATTGATTAAAATTGCAATTAAGATACAAGAACAATTTTATTTAAAGGCTTAGAATTTAAAACAAGAAGCTTCTAGAACAAAGTGTTGATATAGATATGAATATGAGAAATACAAATTTGAATATCTTACATTAAAAATGCATACATATTTATAGGCATGAAATACCCATTATAATATCATCATAGGTGGCAAGATAAGATTGACTTACCACATATTACATTATCTAGATTGTCAAGATAAGATTGAATTACCACATATTACATTATACAAAAGATAATAAATCATTTATTGACTATGAGTATCATCATTATTCCTCCCCACTAAAGAAGCATTGGTCCCCAATGTGTACAAATGTCGAAGAGAAAACATGGAACAAAACAAGGAGTGTCGGGTACCATAAAAAATGCACTCTAAATTACAAAGAAAGAAGATCGAAGATGAGCTAGAACAAGTCTTCATAAAATAGGACAATGATGATGTCATTGAGTTGGCATTGGAAAGAGCTTTTTGATGACCGTAAGCATGCCTATGTTTGCATATGGATGAATGGTTTCGTATGGGGGTATGAAAAGAACTCCAAAAAATTGTAGAGAATATTTTATATTTAATTTTAAAATATTATTATTATTTTGATTAAAACATTTGCACATGATCAACATGTGTTGAGCGCATGTGGTACCTAGTTTAATGCATTGATTTACATGCGATTTGGGTGGCCTGTACTGTACAGGAGGGGCACTCCACCCTATCATGCGTATCAAGTGCACTTTTTAGCATACTTTTTAGAATGCATAGGGGGCATGCCACCCTAGTGAGTGTGTCATTGTGAAAAATCATGCTCTATGTAGGCCATCCACACAAGGGCCACATGGACCACATAACCTATGTAGGGCATGTGTAAAATTTTGTACATGCCTTCCACCTTGTGCTATTCGGCCCATGTGGCTTGTAAGGCCTATGTAGGGTGCTTGCATAAAATTTTGCATGGGGCACCTGTGTGTGGCCTGTATAGCCTATGGAGCATGTGTAGGAACCTAGACCATACCTATAATGAAAGGTGCAAGCATGGGGTGAGAAGGGCAAGGGAATGGGGGAAAGATCACCCAACCTTTTTTTCATAATAAATTTTTCCAAGATGGAGTAATGGTTATGCATGTAGATCTCAGGATGAAACTAAAAATTCATGTAGAATAATGAAAAATCCTACATAAAAATGGTTAATGGCAAGAAAAAACTGAGGAGAAAACAAAGGAGTCAACCAGAGCGGGATCTGATGAGCTGGATCAAGAATAGGTAGTGAAATAGGCTACAACAGAGGAAAATAGAGAGAAAACACAAGTAAATGATCATGAAGAAGAATAAAGTGTGGTCATGTTGTAGGGTAACAATTGATGCCATGGACATATATCAGGTCGGGCCTTTAGTATCCAAGGTAGTGTATAGAGTGTTGGTTGAGAAGACAATAACAAGGGCCTAGTTCGAATCTAGGTGTTGCTTCCTTGTTGTTCAATAATTTCTTCTTCAACACACTTTTCTTCAACTACCATTTCTTCCATCGTGGTAGCTTGGATCTATTGGATTTTAGCATAGATGTCTCTAAATTTTTGAGATATATCCTCTAGCGAGGGATTCAATATTGAAAACATGGTTTCTAATATGAAGGAAGAGCAAACCCATGGAGGACTGGGGAGCTTTGATACCAAACTGATATGGATATGAATATGAGAAATCTGAATCTGAATATCTTACGTTGAAAATGCATACACATTTATAGGTATGAAATACATATTACAATATCATCATAGGTGGAAAGATAATATTGAATTTCCACATATTACATTATCTAAAATATAAGTAATCATTTATTTACTATGATTTTCCTCATCAAGTGTAGTGATGAAGATCAAATTCAGAGCAATCTAATTTTTGAATGTATGAGGTAGTGGATCCTAAAATTATAGACATAGTTATTCTTGAAATATTCAACATTAAACATTATCCTTGTCATCACCAACCACCAAAAAGACCCTAATAGAAACTTATGGTTCTTCTTTAACTCGAGAACATCACGTATGTTGGATATTTTGAGTGATAAGTTATCATTGATGTCAAAAGTGAGTGGTCATTGATGTCAAGCTTTCAATGGTAGTTTTAGTTGGCAGCATCAGTTTTCGGTTCTCCAATAAATGCAAAAGGATAATTCAGTTTTAGTTTCAAGACCCGGTTCTAGGAAGTCATATTTGGTCCAAAATGCTAAAAGAAGCCCAAGTGAATAATATTATAATATTATTTTATAATATTATACAAAGGAAGTTTAAAATTAATTATAAATTAATTTATTAGTTAATTTACTTAACTTATAAAGTTATTTAAATTAATTATTAATTATAAATTAATTTAAGCTAAGGTTAAATAACCCTAAAGTGGGTTATTAAAATTAAAATTCAAAATTCGATTTCGAATGACAAAGTGCCAATGTGAGGAGGATTTTAAAAATGTATATAAGGGGGAACACCCACTTCACCAAACATTACCATGCCTTTGAAATAAATTGCGAGCCTTGTAATTTGCATTGCATCCAAGGAAGAGAGAAAGCATGCAAAATTCGTGAAATACAAGATGACGACGAAGGCATAAGAGGAAGGACCTCATCCTTCCTTCACGTGGGCCTTAGTAGCCCATGCGGTGGGCTCCCAAGTGCTAAGGTGCTTAGGATAGAGGAGACAGAGAATCAAATCTCGTCGAATCCCCATTTGGGGAAGAAAGAGGTATGCTTTGATATTGGTCATCAAAAATTTTGAGAATATAGTTTGGGCATTTAAAAATTAATTTTTGCATATTTTTATTTGGTTCTAAGGTTGCAAAGGGAGATATAAGGGTTTTGAAAAATTAAATTTTTAATGTTATTTTCTCAAAGGTTTTGAAAGGATTGTAAGGTGTTTGGTTGATATTTTATGGTGTTGGATATTATTTCAAGTTGGGGTTTATAAGGTGTATCAAAGAAATTATTTTTATGTATGTTATGATGAGTGTTATTTTTAAAAGGGAGCAATAAGGCATAAATTGAGTTGTGATTATTTTGTGTCTAAGGGAATATTTTTGAGAAAGTATTGAAGTGATATTGTTGTGTTTAACCATTGAATTTGGAAAGAAGGAAATTGTGATTAAGACAGGTTTTTCCAAAGGTACTTTTACATCCAATAAAAGGTATGGGCATATTCTTCCTAGTGAGTGATTGTTGAAAGTTGTGTATGAAAAGTTGGAGTGAAAATGATTGTTTGGTTAGCATTTTTGAGAGTGTTTTGATTTAATGCTTCAAGGTTTTTTGGAATAAAAGAGTTGTTGATAGAACCTTGTTTTATAAGCATTGTTGTTTAAGTAAGTAAGTGAGTGAGGAACTTGAACTAGGGTTTGCAAAGAACATGAGTATCATTGTTATGTGAGATTGATTGATAAGCATTATTGGAAACATTTGAGTGAGTGTTCATGTGATTGGACTAGGGTTTGTAAGAAAGGATTATTTCATTGAGTGATTGGTTGAGTAGAGTTGGTTGAGCCTAGTCAAGTGAATGTGTTGAAGTGATTGTTCAAGTTCTATGAAACAAATTATTCTATATTTTGAATTGAGTTGAGAAAGTGATTGAGTATTGAGGTGAATGTGAAGCATATTGAGTCTCTAACAATTTTCTATATGTTTCTAAGAGAGTGATTGAAAGTGATTGAGTATTGAGGTGAATGTGAAGCATATTGAGTCTCTAAAAATTCTCTATATGTTTCTAAGAGAGTGATTGAAAGTGATTGAGTATTGAGGTGAATGTGAAGCATATTGAGTCTCTAACAATTCTTTATATGTTTCTAAGAGAGTGATTGAAAGTGATTGAGCATTGTGATGAATGTAGAGCATATTGAGTCTCTAAAAATTCTCTTTATGTTTCTATGAGATTGGACAAGTTCTAGTGAGGATTTGTTGAGCAGATTTGAGGTAAGTCTTTGAGAAGACTTGTGGACAGATTTGTGTGAGCTTTTGTGAAAGCTTACAATACAAATTGAGAGCAGATTTGGATAAGTTCTAGTGAGGACTTATTGAGCAGATTTGGATAAGTTCTAGTGAGGACTTATTGAGAATATTGGACAAGTTCTATAGAGGACTTATTGAGGGAGGAGTTGGTGAGAGGGGATGGGATTTTGTGGATTTATTGAGAATATTTGACAAATTATAGAGAGGAGTTGTGGACATTTAGGTGTGAGCTTTTATGGAAGCTTACAAGGCAAATTTAAGACAAGTATTTGAGAAGACTTGAGAGTAGAGTTTATTGATTGATTTGTTCAAACCTTGAGTTAAGGTTTGGGGCAGATCCAACAAAGTTGATTTGAGATTGAGTCAAGCTTTGTGTTAAGGCTTGGGGATAGATATTGAGGATAGATTTGTGCTAGACCGAAGGACTTTGTTTAGTGTAGATCAGAGGATAGAGATTGAGGATATATTTGTGCTAGACTGAAGGACTGTATTTAGTGTAGATCAAAGGACAGATATTGAGGATAAATTTGTGCTAGATCGAAGGACTATGTTTAGTGTAGATTTGAGATAGAGCTTTGAAGGTGATAGAGTATAGAGGATGATAGTATCTAGTGGATAGAGATCCATTAGCTAGGGTAGTGAGGATAGGAGTCTTTAGTGGATAGAGATCCATTAGCCAGAGTAGTGGGGGTAATAGTTCTTCTAGAAGATCACTAGTCATAGCTAAGGAGAAAGGAGTTCTCCTGTGGATAGATATCCATGAAATTGATTAGGGGATTGGTGTCTCCTTTGGATAGATATCCATAAACATTGTAATAGGGAAAGGTTTCCCAAGATATTTATTAAGAAAATTTTAGTGAAATATTTTCTCCGTGGAGTAGCCCACATTGGGTGAACCACGTAAATTTGGTGTCTCTATTGTGTGTGGTGATTCATGCATTGCTTTAATTACTACTGTTGATATTGCTATCTATACATTCCATAATATTGATTGGAAAAGAAAAGTAAAAAGTGGTCTTATACTATTCACCCCCTTTTCAGTATAAGCTTGTGTTCTTCAATTGGTATCAAATCGGGTTCCTTTAGAAGAGTTTAATAGCTTGAAGGAAAATATTTCAAGAACACAATGGATTACAAGAATGTGTCCTCAGATAATTCAACACCAATCTTTGATGGAAGTGACTATATATATTGGAGTATGAGAATGAAGGTTCACCTGATGGCACTTGGAATGAAATTTAGGAAGCAGTTGAAAATGGATACATACCACCAGTTGATCCACCTATAGATAAGGAAGCTAAGATTCTACAACATTACAATTCAAAAGAAATGAATGCACTTCTGAGAGGTTTGCATAGAACATAATCAATAGAAGTTATGCATTGTAAATATGCAAAAGGAATTTGGGATAAGTTGAAAAGCATATATGAAGGAGATAAAAGTGTCAAAAAGGTAAAGATACAAAATCTCAAAGGACAATTTGAAGAATTAAGAATGAAGAATGAGGAAGACATTAGTTCTTATCTACTTTGGGTAGATGAGGTTGTTAATGCTATGCAAGGACTTGGACTTAATGTGGATGAATCAAATTTTTGTGATAAGATCTTAAGGTCTCTTCCAACAAGTTTTAGTAAAAATATTTTATCTATAGAAGAAGTAAATGATGGTTATTCTTTGACAAGAGATATGTTGCTTGGTATTCTTACAACTTTTGAGTTAAGAATAAAATAACCTAATCCCCAGAAGGAAGCAACCTTCAAAGAAATTAAGAAGACAAAGGGTAAGAATTTAGAATCAAGCAATGAGTCATCTAGTGATGAAGAAGCAAATTATGGCAGAAGGAACAAGGATTCAAGAAGATTCAAAGATGCAAAATCTATTAGATGTTTCAATTGTGGAAAGTATGGTCACTATGCAACTGATTGTCAAGAAGCTAAAAATAACAATGATGAAGAAAAATAGGATCACAAGAACATGGAATAAAAAAATACAAGTACCAAAAGAAAGGCAATGATGGACAAAGCAGACAAAGGAATAAGTTCTTTCAAAGACAAAATAGGAGCTAATATGCAGACAAGGCAAGTAAGTACTCAAGTGATAGTGATGCTAGTTTTTTAGATAATAATAGAGATGAATTCCTATTTATGATTGAAGAGAAAGAAGAATTCAAGAAAAGGTCATCAATAATTCTCAAGTATTTTAGATGTGGTAACTTTGGACATATTGAAGATAGTTGTACAAGGAATGGTTATAGTTTCAGTGATGATGAATATGAGGATGCACTTGAAGGACCGAAGAAAATATTCTAATGGCACTAGAAGAAGAAGAAGGCAATCCTATAGTAGACAAGTCAAAAGAAAATGAAGATGTAGACAAAGACAAACAAATAGAGGAAGAATCGGATAAAGAAGGATTTGATCTTAAGGCAAAATTTATTTATGCTCTTGACATAGTAAAGAAGGTAAGAAAGCAAAACTCTAAACTTGAGTTTCAGTTTCAAGAATACGATGAAGAGAGAAGAAATCTTATAGAGGATCTAAACAAGTCAATGGCTAAGACAAAGAAGTTCAAGGATAAGTTAGAAGTAAAGGTCTTAGAATGTGAAAGGTTAGAACAAGAAGTAGCTCTACTAAGGGAAGATTTAGAAAATTTTGAGGATAAGCTACACAAGTTTGGAAAGAGCTCAAATATTGTGGATAAGATGATCAAAGTACAAAGAAGGTCAACAAATAAAATAGGTCTTGGTTTTGAACAGACTCAAAAGAAATAAGAAGAAGAGTCAACCTCAAGTTCTGAAGAAGAAGAAACTTCAAAAGAAGACAGTGTAAGATAAAGTGAGACATCTGAGGATGAGTTGGATAACAAAAAATTCAACAAGGAAAGGAACAATGCACAAAGAAGAAATAGATGGAACAACAATCATAATAGGTTAAGAGAGACTAAGAGACCAATGAGGTCAAGACAATGAAATTTCAATGGAAGGTGTTTCTCATGTCATAGGTTTGGACACATGGCTTCATAGTGCAGGACACATGAAAGATAAGAAAATGGGAATTTTAGAAATAGGTAACTTTTCCATGGGTATTGCTACTCATGTAATCAGTTTGGTCACAAGGCAATGGATTATAGGGTTCATGACAGAAAAGGATATGGCTTCACTAGGAGAAATCCTAAGATATTTGCACCTCCAAGGAATAATAACATTAAGTGTTATAAGTGCAATAATGATGGACATACAAAAAAATAGTGTAGAGCAAACATTCCAGAATCAAGCATGAATAGGAACATGAACAAGAACAAGAACAAGAACAGAAACAGGAACAGGAATAGGAATATGGATATGGATATAAATAGGAACAGGAATAGGAACAATAAAATAAATAAGAAGGATCAGATGAGAAGGAAAGAGGATAAAGGTAAAGACCAGTGCTTACTAGGAGTAGAAATACTCCCACCCCAAAATTAACCACCTCAAGAGGAGGTGGAGGATGGGCTAAGCTAAGAGACTCATTCTTAGCCTCGAGCCCCAAAGGTGACCCTTTGCCATTGATTTCAAAGGGGGAGAGATTTGAGTAAGGGGAGAGATTTGGTTTAAGGAGAGAGCATTGAGTTAGGGGAGCAGTTTCCTAAGGGGAGCAGAACAAGAAAAATGTCAAGTTTTGGTAAAAAGAATTTGGGTTGCCATCAATGACAAAAGGGGATATTGTTGGACATTTTGAGTGATAAGTTGTCATTGAATTAAAATGTGAGTGGTCATTGATGTCAAGCTTTTAGTGGCAGTTTCATTTGGTAGCATCAGTTTTCGGTTCTCCAATAAATGCAAAAGGATATAATTTAGTTTCAGTTTCAAGACCCGGTTCTAGGAAGTCATATTTGGTCCAAAATGCTAAAATAAGCCCAAGTGAATAATATTATAATATTATTTTGTAATATTATACAAAGGAAGTTTAAAATTAATTATAAATTAATTTATTAGTTAATTTACTTAACTTATAAAGTTAATTAAATTAATTATTAATTAATTTAATTATTAATTATAAATTAATTTAAGCTAAGGTTAAATAACCCTAAAGTGGGTTATTAAAATTAAAATTTGAAATTCAATTTTGAATGACAAAGCACCAACGTGAGGAGGAGTTTAAAAACGTGTATATAAGGGGGAACACCCACTTCACCAAACATTACCATGCCTTTGAAATAAATTGTGAGCCTTGTAATTTGTGCTGCGTCCAAGGAAGAGAGAAAGCATGTGAAATTCATGAAAGACAAGATGACGATAGAGGCATAAGAGGAAGGACTTCATCCTTCCTTCACGTGGGCCTTAGTAGCCCACGCGGTGGGCTCCCAAGTGCTAAGATGCTTAGGATAGAGGAGACGACAGATCGAATCTCACCAAATCCCCTTTTGGGGAAGAAAGAGGTATGCTTTGATATTGGTCACCAAAAATTTTAGGAATATAGTTTGGGCATTTAAAAATTAATTTTTGCATATTTTTATTTGGTTCTAAGGTTGCAAAGGGAGATATAAGGGTTTTGCAAAATTAAAATTTTAATGTTATTTGCTCAAAGGTTTTGAAAGGATTGTAAGGTGTTTGGTTGATATTTTATGGTGTTGGATATTATTTCAAGTTGGAGTTTATAAGGTGTATCAAAGAAATTATTTTTATGTATGTTATGATGAGTGTTATTTTTAAAAGGGAGCAATAAGACATAAATTGAGTTGTGATTATTTTATGTCTAAGGGAATATTTTTGAGAAAGTATTGAAGTGATATTGTTTTGTTTAACCATTGAATTTGGAAAGAAGGAAATTGTGATTAAGACAGGTTTTTCCAAAGGCACTTTTACATCCAATAAAAGGTATGGGCATATTCTTCCTAGTGAGTGATTTTTGAAAGTTGTGTATGAAATGTTGGAATGAAAAGGATTGTTTGGTTATCATTTTTGAGAGTGTTTTGATTTAATGCTTCAAGGTTTTTGGAATAAAAGAGTTGTTGATAGAACCTTGTTTTATAAGCATTATTGTTTAAGTAAGTAAGTGAGTGAGGAACTTGAACTAGGGTTTGCAAAGAACATGAGTATCATTGTTATGTGAGATTAATTGATAAGCATTGTTAGAAACATTTGAGTGAGTGTTCATGTGATTGGACTATGGTTTTTAGGAAAGGGTTATTTCATTGAGTGATTGGTTGAGTAGAGTTGGTTGAGCCTAGTCAAGTGAATGCGTTCAAGTGATTGTTCAAGTTCTGTGAAACAAATTATTCTATATTTTGAATTGAGTTGAGAGAGTGATTGATTATTGAGGTGAATGTGAAGCATATTGAGTCTCTAACAATTATCTATATGTTTGTAAGAGAGTCTTGGGCATTTTTTATGGAATGGATACCCCTACCTCCTTGGGTCTTACCCGAAAGTGGCATCCCTTTTGGGATTTTTTCCACAAATTAAAAAAAAAGATATTGTTGTGTTTAACCATTGAATTTGGAAAGAAGGAAATTGTGATTAAGATAGGTTTTTCCAAAGGCACTTTTACATCCAAAAAAAGGTATGGGCATATTATTCCTAGTGAGTGATTGTTGAAAGTTGTGTATGAAAAGTTGGAGTGAAAATGATTGTGTGGTTAGCATTGTTGAGAGTGTTTTTATTTAATGCTTCAAGGTTTTCTGGAATATAATAGTTGTTGATAGAACCTTGTTTTATAAGCATTGTTGGAAATATTTGAGTGAGTGTTCATGTGATTGGACTAGGATTTATAAGAAATGATTATTTTATTGAGTGATTGGTTGAGTAGAGTTGGTTGAGCCTAGTCAAGTGAATATGTTGAAGTGATTGTTCAAGTTCTATGAAATAAATTATTCTATATTCTAATTGATTTGAGAGAGTGATTGAGTATTTAGGTGAATGTGAAGCATATTGAGTCTCTAACAATTCTCTATATGTTTCTAAGAGAGTGATTGAAAGTGATTGAGTATTGAGGTGAATATGAAGCATATTGATTCTCTAACAATTCTCTATATGTTTCTATGAGAGTGATTAAAAGTGATTAAGTGTTGAGGTGAATGTGAAGCATATTGAGTCTCTAACAATTCTCTATATGTTTCTAAGAGAGTGATTGAAAGTTATTGAGCATTGTGATGAATGTAGAGCATATTGAGTCTCTAACAATTATCTTTATGTTTCTATGAGATTGGACAAGTTCTAGTGAGGACTTGTTGAGCAGATTTAAGGTAAGTCTTTGATAAGACTTGTGGATAGATTTGTGTGAGCTTTTGTGAAATATTACAATACATATTGAGAGCAGATTTGGATAAGTTCTAGTGAGGACTTATTGAGAATATTTGGATAAGTTCTAGTGAGTACTTATTGACCATATTGGACAAGTTCCAGAGAGGACTTGTGGATAGATTGGTATGAGATTTTGTGAAATATTACAATACAAATTGAGAGCAAATTTGGATAAGTTCTAGTGAGGACTTATTAAGTATATTTGGATAAGTTATAGTGAGGACTTATTGAGAAGATTGGACAAGTTCTAGAAAGGATTTGTGGACAAATTAGTGTGAGATTTTGTGGAAGCTTACAAGGCAGATTTGAGACAAGTCTTTGAGAAGACTTGAGAGGATATTTGATTGATTTATTTGTTCAAACCTTGAGTTAAGGTGTGGGGAAGATCCAGTAGAGTTGATTTGAGATGAATTCAAGCTTTGTGTTAAGGCTTGAGGACAAAAATTGAGGATAAATTTATGCTATACAAAATGACTATGTTTAGTGCAGAT
Source organism: Wollemia nobilis (assembly GCA_028583015.1). Taxonomy (NCBI): domain Eukaryota; kingdom Viridiplantae; phylum Streptophyta; class Pinopsida; order Araucariales; family Araucariaceae; genus Wollemia; species Wollemia nobilis. The sequence goes on along the minus strand of JAQPPZ010000252.1, from coordinate 2,167,257 downwards.
CAAAGGATAGATATTGATGATCGATTTGTGCTAGACCGAAGGACTATGTTAATGCATATCAGAGGACATAGATTAAGGATAAATTTGTGCTAGACCAAAGGACTATATTTAGTGCATATTTGAGATAGATATTTAAATGTGATAGAGTATAGAGGACAATAATATCCAGTGGATAGAGATCCATTATCCAGGGCAGTGAGGATAGAATTCTTTAGTTGATAAAGATCCATTAGCTAGAGTAGTGGGGGTAACATTTATTCTAGAAGATCACCATTCAGAGCTAAGGATAAAGTAGTTCTCCTGTAGATAGAGATCCATGAAGGTGAGTAGGATATTGGTGTCTCCTTTGGATAAAAATCCATAAAAATTGTAATAGGGAAAGGTTTCCCAAGATATTGATTGAGAAAATTTTAGTGAAATATTTTCTCCGTGGAGTAGCCCACATTGGGTGAACCACGTAAATTTGGTGTCTCTATTATGTGTGGTGATTTATGCATTGCTTTGATTATTGCTATTGATATTTCTATCTATACATTGCATAATATTGATTGGAAAAAAAATAAAAAGTGGTCCTATATTTTTCACCCCCACTCTCAGTATAAGCTTATGTTCTTCAACGTAATCTAAGTTACATATAGAGAAAGGAGAGTCTACATAGAAATACTTCTCTGAGTATAACATCTATTTTCTATGCCCTTATTTATTAGTTATTGGATCATAATAGTAAGAATCTATTGAAACTATATATAAATCCAATAATAAGTCCATCAATACACTAATGACTATAGGATTGATTGGTCTTATTGGTTTGTGGTTTCATGTGTAAATACATTTATAAGATACTAGATATAATTCTATTCAGTTGGTTTATTTTTATATGTCAAATCATATCATTTTAGAACCATAAGTTTTTTATTTTTTAAATGGTGTTAACTATGGATTGAAAGACCTGATACTATATAGTGGGAATTTTGGTAAGACTATTATAGAGTAGATTTAATGGTAAGATTTTTGAACTCTGAATAAGAGGTCTAAGGTTCAAATTCAGTAGGGCCACTATTTACCACTGAAGTTAAGTTGAATAAAAATATATTGCATAAAAAACATAAACAATGTGCTCTGTAAGTATCATCTCCTATGACCTATATTCTAATGAACATTAAAAACTAATTTACCTTTACCTTTTCCAAAAAATAATAATCATCTCATATGACCTATAACCTCGTGAATGTAATAAATTACTTTAAATTTTATCTTTTTCAAAAACCATTACTTACCATTATACTAAAAAGACCTCTTAATCAATATCTAAACTACTAATTAATTTTCCATAAGGAATAAAATAAATACTTAAAATAATATATTTTTACAACCAAGCATCCATACACCATTCTCAATGTGAGAGTGAAGTAGGTCTTAAATGAAATCAAAGTTTAATTGATAAAAAATAAAACCAGATTTTTTATTACATTACTCTCAACCTTTGATCAATACTCATATATGCATACAATGATATGTATCTTGGTTATCTTAAGAGACTCTTGGTGCTTCACCTTCTTATCTAATTTCTCAATTTATCTCATTATCTCATGAGATGTAATTTAAATAATGTAATATTAATGTATTAATTATTTAACATAAAATAATGTAATAATTATCTAACATCCGCCTTATTACATTATTTGGTATAACAAATATTTGAAGTTGTCGATCATAGCTAAAAGTGCACCTTTACAAAAAATTACCACCTCCTCTAATTTTTATGGTAGTAAAAATAAAATTATGGTATGAATTTGGCTTTGGGCTGGCTCTTGCTATGGTTATGACTTTATCTTTGGATAAGATTGTGTCACAACAATATTTTCCATTATGGGATTGACCTTTAACATTTCGTTTATTTCTTCTTGCATTTTACATTTCACTTCAAGGATGTCAAGAGTGATAAATGCCATGTACATTATCTTTATAGCATCAATAGATAATGTAACACCATTTTCAAAGTGTTCTTCATAATTATTAACTTCCTTGAGAATCGATTGTAAGCATCACCTAAGTATTAAAAATATTCCACCTATTAGACATTGAGTCCCTAAGTCAAAGTTGTCATTGATGTCACCGGATGAGGTCATAATTAATGTCAAGGACTTCATCAAGAAACAAAGTTGTCAAGGTTGTCATTTGATATCCAGGAAGAAGCCTCAAATAACACCACATGTCAAGAGAATCAGTGTAGAAGTTAAAGATAAAACGGCTCCATAATATTTTAATTTTATATGGAAGATTAGTTTAAAAGGTGTTTCATAAAACCTAAGGAGCCTTATTGGAAAGTTAAAATGAGATATAATATTTATTTTATAAATTATTTAAACTCAATGTGAATTTAAATTTTATAAATAAATGTTACTTATACCAAGTTATGCAATAAGAAGGACTTAATAAGCTCAAAGGTTTCTAAGAGAATTAATTTATAATATTTAAATTCAAAATAATTTAAATAAATTATAAATTAATAAAGTCTAAAGCGCCCACGTTCTATAATTGGAAGAAATTCGAAGTGCCAACGTCACGTGGTTTAAAAAAATTCAAAGCACCAACGTGTTCAAACAAAGGTGGAAATTATTATACAAACCATTCCCAAGAGGCATTAGTTTTTTATCCTTGCTCGAATGAAAAAATTGCATGTGAATTGGAGCTCATGAAAAATACTATGAAATTCATGTTTGTGTATGCCAACGAATAGAAATAAAAGGACAAGCACAGATCATTTGGAAGCCATATAGATAGTGTGGCCTAGTGGCAAGAGGGTAGTGACTATAGTGCTTGGATGCAAGGAGACCAACATTCGAAATAAGGCAGTTGTGCTTGGTAGTTGTGTTGGCTTGAAGGCACCAAAGGTGAGGTGCACATTTTGCAAAATGTAAGGCATGGATAATTTTGAAGCACGTGGTTCTTTCCACACTCTAAGCAAGCGTGTAGCTCCCGTGGCAGTTGGAGCCATGGCTAAGATGTTGTTCATGGGCTGCGTTGAGGGTTCGAATCCTTCCAAAGGTGTGGTAATTAAATTTTGATTATTTTTAATATTGCCTAAATTTGGGAGTTAAAAGGGGTTGCTAGTTGGAAATAGTTGAAAGGGTTGCTAGTTGAAAATTGGTGTTTGTTGGAAATTATTTTTAATAAAATTTGGAGTTATAAGGAGTTTGATTTTATTTTTAAATAAAGTCTTAATTATTATATTTACATATTGGAGGAGTAATACTTTAAGAGTGTTGATTTTATTTTTAAATGGACTTTTGCCAAAGAGATTATTATGAAGGTGTTGGATATTATTTTTAAGTTGGAGTGATAAGGTGTATTTTGTTTGATATCATTTTGTATTGTGATTCATTGAGAAAACTATTATCTTCTAACCTCTCTTGAGATTGGTAAAGAAGTGATTGCGAGTGTGGCATATTTGTGTGGTCTACTCATTGTCAAGCAAAAGATATGGGCAAATTATTCCTTGGTTGAGTTGATTGGTTAATTTTTAGAAAATAAGTTTGGAGAGAAAAGGACTTGATTAGGGTTTCCTTTTGAGTGTGTTTGATTAATTGCCTCAAGGTTTTTTGGAATAAAGAGTTGTTATTAAAATCTTGTTTTATATGCATTATTGTTGAAGCCATTGGTTGTGTGAAGAACCTGAGTTAGGGTTGTGCAAAAGAACATAAGTATCATTGTTATGTGAACATATTTTTATAATAATTGTTGTTGAAGAGAGTTGTTATGCAAAAAACTTGAACTAGGGTTTTAAAAGAACATGAGTATCATTGTTATGTGAGATTTGTTTTTGAGCATTGTTGGAAACATTTTGAGTTGGAGAATATATGCTTGGACTAGGGTTTGTGAGAAAGGGGTGTTTTATTAAGTGATTGGTTGAGTAGAGTTGGTTGAGCCTAGTCAAGTGGTTGTATGAAGTGATTGTTCAAGTTCCATATGACAAAATATTCTATATTTTGATTTGAGTTGATTGAGCATTGAGTGTAGAACATATTGAGTCTCTAACAATTCTCTTTATGTTTCTATGAGATTGGACAAGTTCTGAGTGGACTTGTTAAGCAGATTTGAGGTATGTCTTTGAGAAGACTTGTGGACTGATTTTGTTTGAACTTTTTTTGGAATATTACAATACAGGTTTGGTTAAGTTCTGTGTGAACTTATTGAGAAGATTTGGACAAGTTATGAGTGATCTTGTTGAGCAGGTTTGGACAAGTTCTGAGTGAGCTTGTTGAGCAGAGTTGAGAAAGTTCTGAGTGGACTTATTGAACATATTGAGCAAGTTATGAATGGACTTGTTGAGAAGATTGAGCAAGTTTTGAGTTGACTTGTTAAGCAAATTAAGCAAGTTATGAGTGGACTTGTTGTGCATATTTGAGAAAGTTTTCAGTGGACTTGTTGAGCAGAATTGAGCAAGTTTTGAGTGGACTTGTGGAGCAAATTTTGGTGTATATTTGATGATAAGTTTATGCCATACCAGAGACAGATATTGAGTAGATTTATGCTAGAACTAAGGACTATGTTTAGTACAGATTTGAGACATATTTTGAGGTGATAGAGCAGAGAGGACAATAGTATCAAGTGGATAGATATCCATCAGCCAGGGTAGTGAGAACAAGTTTTCTGAGTGGGAATAAGAGTCTTCAGTGGAAAGAGATCCACAAGCTAGTGCAGTGGAGGTAGTATTCTTCTAGAGGATCACCATCCAGAGTAGAGGAGAAGGTGTTCTCCTATGGATAGATATCCATGAAATTGATTTAGGGGATTGGTATATCCTTTGCACAGAGGTCCATAAACATTGTAATAGGGAAGGTTTACCAAGAGATTGATTGAGAAAATTTTAGTGAAATATTTTCTCTATTGAGTAGCCCACATTTGGTGAACCACATAAATTGTGGTGTCTCTATTGTGTATGGTGTTTTGTGCATTGATTTGATTACTATTGTTGATATTTCTATCTATACATTGCATAATATTGATTGGGAAAGAAAAGTAAAAAGTGGTCTTATACTATTCACCCCCCCTCTCAGTATAATCTTGTGTTCTTCACCACCTTCATAATATTATTAGAGTTTTGGTGTTACAAAATTTTAATATTTAGCTTGCTTCTCTCCTGCTTCACTAGCTTCTTGAAAATAAAGACCATTATTTGGTGTCATACACTTTTGAACTTTAGCTTTCTTCTTGACTTGTTTCCTCTTTGCCTTTCCCATTTATCCAAGTGTTGAACACTTTTTTTTATTGTCTTTGAAATTGGTATTTTTCAACACAATAGTGTGGGTTTCTTATGTCTCCCAAATGGCCCCCTTTAAATATACCACGAGTATGATATACCAATTTCTATAAAACCTCTCTTTCTATATACCCATTGCTACATGGAAGAAGCTAAACTTTTTGATATACATGACCATATAAGAGAGATACCTTACAACATATGAAAGAGAACAATATGTGGTATTGAGGTAGTATGAAAAGAAATTTTCCCAATCAATGACACCAACTTAAAGACAAATCCTTGTGCAAGGGAATAACTTCTCTATATACCTAGAATTTCTAAATTTTAGGATTTTTGGCTAATAATAGTGATGAATAGGGTTGAAAATGGAGTGAATAATCACAAATAAATAATGTCTTTATTTTTCCTTGATGCCTTATAGGGTTGATGCCCAAAAGTTTTTGTGGTAACTTTATTAGGCTATAGACACAATAGCTTAAGACAACAACTTGTAAATGCAAGGTAGAAGAGTCATTTCTATTGAATGATGTGATTATTCTTAAGCACATGTTTGAATGATATGCAAAATAATTTTTTTTTGAAGCAAATGGCTTGAAATTCTCTTATTTCAAGCAAGGTAGAAGAGTCTTTTCTCTTATTTTTTTAAATTCTATTTTTTATTTATTTCACTTCTTTATATGTAAAAGTTTTTATTTTAAAAAATACAATTGTAAAAAATAGGGAATGGAGTTGAACTTGAGGCCTTCAAGAATAGAGTCTCCACAATTTGCCTTGATGCCATACCAACTATTCTATTGTTGTGTTGGTTTCTCCTCCACATGCTTTTTCTTCTTATTATTACTCAACTTGCTTTATTAATTTATTGAGAATGAGCATTGATGCATGTATGGTTGCAAGTTTTGTCTACTATGCACTTCTTCAAATAATATCAACTAAATTGGGCCAAAATCACCAAAACACCATCAAATTTCAAAAAAATCCTATCAAAATGATCAGAATGAGACAAGTCTTGTGGCTAGCTATATTATAAGAATAAGTTGACAAACACAACTAATACTTCTCAGTTAAGATATGATATCAATCAAACCATTAGGAATAAGAGTCAAACTACCCAAGTGTTGAATTATTTTTAGGTATAAAATTAGCTATAATCAATATCATCCTTTAACTGTCATATTCTATTTACCTCAAAAAAACAAAACATACTTCCATATCTATAATGAAATGTAATTATATCCCATGAACATCTATTATTTTTGTCAGTCTATTGCTTCAAAATTTCTTCACCATTTAATTATTTAATTAAAAAAATTATATCAATAAATTTTTTAGAAAATTGACCTATTTGTCATGAATCTGCCTAAGTTCATAACATATGTGCACCCTAGACCCGACCAACATTGAAAGGTCAAAGGAAAGAGATGTCCTTTAGGCCAATCTCCATAGTCTCGTACTAAACTAACAATTGGTATAATCTTATGGTAACAAAATGAGATGGGAAATTCCATAAAGGAATGGGAAATATGGCTATGAGCCATAAATGTAAGGTGGGGATAAACTAGAAGCTAAAATTCAAATCAAGTTTTAATTAGCATGTAACAGAAAGGAAAGCATAGGAACCATTCATAGTTTGCAAAGATAATTTCCAATAAATATTTTAGCATTCAGTTCTCTATTAGGAATTAAATTCAGATGCATAATTTAACTTTATCTAACAAAGATCATGAACCTAACAAAAATGACAAGCAAAAAATAATTACATACAACACTGATTCAGGAACCAGAGCCAAATATCTTTCAATTGATGCAAAGAACTCAAAGTGTTTTTTGGCAAAGTGTCTATCCTCCTCTTTTACATCAAAATGCTTAGTATTTATAGAGGGTTGCACCTCTATAATTAAATGCACATTAAAAAAAATGTTGGCTAGTCAAACAACAATAATTCCTCCTTGGCAATAACAACAAACCAATTAGGAAATGCATTGGAAAACATCTAGCAATTTTATCACATGGTATATTGGGGTTTTGGAAAAAATCACCGGTCTGATTTCAATATCCATGATGGTGGTTTGGAAATGACCAAAGTGGATGGTACTTAAAAAATGAATAAGATTACATTGGAGTCAAGGGTGCAATACTTAAACTCAGTAGATTTTTTAGCAATGATCCCAGATATATCTATTGTGTTGCCACATGAATTAATTTTAGCAACCTTAATCCTTTCCCAAAGAAGATCTACACTAAAAATGTAGGGGCGCTGGTGTTTGATTCTAAAATGAGATTTCTCTCAAAGTTTCTCTTGAAATGGGCCTTCATCTTCATTTCGACCAAGTCATGCCCGAAATGGGCTTTAACCTAGACTTGTGTTTGGAATGTGCACTTGCCATGTTTTCGCCCAATATGAACTCAGAAATAGAGTTTCACTCCAAACCTGGGCAAAATGGAATTTTACCCCAACCTTGATATTTTGCTATGACTTCACCTGGGAAAATCTTACACTGCTAAAAGTGGGGCCCATCTTGGAAACTGAATTTTGTTGAGAAATGAAGTGAAAAGTAATTTCCAAGAAGTAATTTCACCAGTGAAATGCTCAAAAAATTATTTTCGATGTGCTTGGGGGAAAAATGGTATTTCACTTTGCATGAGAACAAAAAGTCATTTCACTCGGATTATACCTGAGACTACACCCATCAAACAATTAGAAACATTTTCAACAAACTTTTTAATGTGGCAAAAATGCTCAAAATGAATTTACAAAGTTTTATTGGTAAAATTGTTTACATATTTCAGATAAAATTTTACAAAATTTTAATGTGGAAAAAATACCAACATTCTAGCAGCTCACAGGGTATTTAGCTTACCTAAATGTAATCGATCCCAGACCTTCATTCATTCGTATAGGTGAGGACTTTGAATCAAAAAATTGAATATGTGAACTATTCAATCCTATGTAGAAAGTGTAATCAGACATGTCATCTCCAAAGTAATTGTTTGGTTAAGCAACCAAAAGTCATGAAGGTATGGGAAAAGCTAGATCCTCTTCAGAATAACAAGGTAATAGAGGGTCAAACTCTTATGTCATCATTTTATGAGAAATAATAACTTCCATATCAAATATTAGTGGTGGATAGGAATAATTTACAAGTGTTAGTTGAGTCTACGTAAGGAGGGATTGTGGAAAATGTAAACTTGTAGAGGGAAGGTTTTGAGGTGAGAAAAAGATAAAGAGATGGGTTATTTGCTCCAAGTGAATGACATAGATTTGAATATGACCAATCAAGAAGAGCTCTAGAATATCATATAGGTAGTAATTCTATAACAAAGATCTAAGATGAAAATGAGGTTCCCTTTGGGATATGGGAAAGACTATATTTTACAACAAGGGGAGAAATTGAACCAAATGGAAGTAGTAACCCTAGGAGCTAACTCAAGGGGTTGTATTTATAAGGAAAAGAAAGGGAGAAGCACTAATGATCCAATACCTAAAATTAAAATCCTCTAAAATTATCTAATACAATCCACGAGGTTCATGCTCTAGCTCCTTATTATCCTTGGATTGTTGCAGAATATTTTAATGTTGTTTCTTGTTTTGAGGAAAACTAAGGTGGAGTAAGTTTTCTTGGTCAGGCTTCTTTACTTCTTAATGATAATATTTAGTTTCTAAATCTTGTTGATATTAATTCGGGTAATGGTATGTTCACCTGGTCCAATTGGAGATGTGGAATTGAATCTATTTCTGAGAGATTGAAAATATTTTTTGTTTCTCCTTATTGGGTTGGTAATAATTGGCTCACCACTTAATAAATTCTTAATTATACAGGTTCTGACCACTGACCAATCAAACTTGTTGCTATCAAATAGGATATCATCCGTCATCCAAGTTTTAAATTTTAGTTAATGTGGCTTCGGGAACCTTCTTTGTATGAATTGGTAAAATGCTGGTGGATTTAAGGGAAATCATTATATGGGACTGCTATATACTTTCTTTCTAAGAGGATTCAATTTGTGAAATATTTTCTTAAGAAGTGGAATAGGCAATTTTTTGGTAATATTTTTCATGCTAAAGCTATGGCTCAAGACCGGTTTGATTATATTACTAGAGAAATTAGGGATCAGGGACTTTTTGAATAGACTCTTCAAGAGGAATCAAAGGCTTTGAAGGACTTTGCAGATTGGGAACTTCATGTGGAAATTTATTGGAAGCAAAAAGCTCATTTCGATTGGTTGCAGGAAGGAGATAGGAATACTACTTTTTTCTTTAACTCTGTTAAATCTAGAAGGCATGTTAATGTTATTTCTTCCATTGTTCCTTATTGAGGATTTCATTTGAAAACTACCCGTGATATTTTACAGGAGGTAGTTAACTTATTTTACTCACTTTTTACTGAGGATTCTTCTGGTATGGATGTTGAGGAGAATGCTATTTTGGGATGTATACCTTCAGTTATTTCTACTAAGATAAATGCTGATATTTTAAGGCCTATTTCTCTTGCAGAGCTAGAAGGTATTGTTTTTCATATGAAAAAATGGAAAGCTTTGGGGCTAGATGGTTTTCCAGTTGAATTATTTTAGGATTTTTGGAAAATTATCAAATTTTATTTGTTAAGGATTTTGCAGGAGTCCTTAAATAATAAAATCATTACTATGTTGATTGCTGAGAGGCTAAAATCTTGGTTGAAAATGGTTATTTCTGATAAGCAAGGAGGCTTTGTGGCAGACCGTAAGATTCTTTATGGTGTTGTTATAGTTGCTGATACCATCCATTCAATGGGTATGTATAATGAAAAAGCTATGTTCATGAAACTTGACATGTCTAAGACTTATGATAGGGTTTGATGGTCATTTATTCAAAAAATTATTACAGCCTTTAGGTTTGATCTTATGTGTATTAATTGGGTTATGAGTTGTATTAAAACTCCATATTTTTTTGTTCTTACTAATGGAGATCATTCTTCTTTGTTTAATGCTGCACGAGGTTTGCATCATGGTGATCCCTTGTATTCATACTTTCTCATCATTATGGCTGAGAGTTTGGGTAGGTTGTTAAAATATCACGTGAATCAGGGTCTGATTCATGGTTGGAGGTGGGGTAGTAATTTGCCTACGTATTATCATTTACAATTTGTTGACAATACTACTCTGATGGGTGTTGCTTCCATTAGAGAGGCAACTAATTTTGGGAGAATTGTAGACATTTACTTGGTTGCTTCTGGGCAGAAGATTAATGAGGCTAAATATTCCATTTTTTTCTTTAATAGTAATCCCCATATTCAAGGAAAAATTCTTCATATTCTTATATTTCAGGTTGGAGTTCTTCATTTTAAGTACTTGGGTATTCCTATATCTATTAGTCCTCTTCCTAGGAGTGTTTGGTCCAACATTTTTGAGAAATTTTTACTTAGGTTAGTCATTGGACTTACAAATGGTTGTCTTTTGCTGACCATATTTTGCTCCTCAAATATGTGGTTCAACCATTACCTGTGTATGGATGTTTAATTTAGGTTCCTTCGATAAGTTTTCTTCATGATATTGATTCTCTTTCACAGATATTTTTATGGGCTGGTAATTTGGAATCCTCTAAATGAAGTTTGGTGAAATGAGATTCTCTTTGTAGACCTAAACAAGAGGGCAGTTTGGGTCTTCACCTAAGTTCTATTTTTGGGTAAGCTCTGGCTACCAAAGTTTATTGGCGCTAGTGTACTAGTCATGACCAAAATTGGGCTAAAATTATTTCCTATAAATATCTCTATGGGGTGGAAGGTGATGAGCTTCCTCATTATAGCTTGATTGGAAAAGGTTTTTTTGTTTGGAACACTCTAAAGAAGGGAGCTTCTCTTATAAAACATGGGCTATTTTGGATTTGTCATAAAGGCTCTAAGGTTATTTTTTGGCATGATTCTTGGGATGGTTTTCCTGCTCTTTTATCTAAGTATCCTCATCTTCTTGGTTTTTCTCAACATTTTTTGGTTGTTGGTTGGTCTAGAGTGATGGATTTTAAAGTTTTTAAGAGAATTGGTTAGATGGAAATCTTCCAATGGAGATATCCTAGTGAATGGCCTTTTGGAATATCTATGGAGGATAGAGAGGAGTTGTCACACATTTTGGATTCTAGAGAATGTTCTTCTTCACAAGATGATGATGTGTTGGCTTGGTATCAGAACAATAGAGGGATTTTCTCAGTTGCCTTTGGATATCATGAATTGGATCGCCAGTGTTATGGTACTAAGGAAGTTCCTTGGTGGAAGCAAGTGTGGAATAAATTTGCGTGGCCTAAGTGCAATTGTTACCTATGGGTTGCCACTCGTAATCGATGTCTAACTTGGGATAACCTTCAGAAGAGAGGTTTTCATGGCCCTTCCTTTTGTTTCCTATGTGAGAATAGTGAGGAATCTGTTGGTCATGTGCTTATTCAATGTGGTTTTGCACATCAGCTTTGGCATTTGTGGTGGGGTGTGTGGAAATAGTCTTGTGTTCATTCTTCTTCTCTTTTGGATTTCTTGAGGAGTTTGAGAAGTCCTCCGATTAAGATATTTTTACAAGTTGCTTGGAATATTGGTACCTCCTACATATTATGGAAAATCTTGCTTGAAAGGAATCAAAGAATTTTTCAAGGGAAAAAGGTCTCTATTTTTCAAGTTTGGCAAAGAATTTTGAGAATGATCCAGGAAACTGTGTCTACTAAATGTTAGATTAATATTCATGTGAACATAGTGGAGGTCCATATTATGCATGGTTTGGGTTTGATAGTGTCTGGTCCATGTGCTACTATTTATTTTAGCATGAGGGGATTCAATAATAGAGTGCAGAGATATGGCATATGAAAACTCCATCCTAGGAGGGTTCTTAAGATTAATATTGATGGGTCTTCAAGAGGTAATCTTGGAAATGCTCGTAGCGCCAATAATTATATGGAAACTCTTGCTATTCTTTATGCATTGGAGCAAGGATATGCTTTGGGTTGGTGAAGGATAATTTGTGAATCGAATTCTCAAATTATCATTAATTTATTGAATACTTGTAATATTACCAATTTTAATTAGATTTTGGCAGGGGTGGTTAGGTAGATTCTTCATTTTTATTGTCATATGAAGTTCATTGCTTTTACTCATTTTCCAAGGAAGTGGAATGGTGTTGCTGACTATTTGGCTAAATGGGCTTATGAATTTCAAGAATGTTGGAGTGTTAGGGAGTGGCATAAGCTTCCTTCAGCATGCTCTCAAACTCTTACTAGTTTATTGAAAGTTGATATGCCTAGATGAGGCAGTTTTGTTGAAATCTGATTCTTGACTCTTGTATGTTTTCTAATTTCAATAAAAACTTTACCCCTCTTTTTATCAAAAAAAATGGGGACGATCTTAGGGATTGATATATTGGTTTGAAAAATAAAGGAAAATTTCTAAGCATGAGACTAATGTGACAAGCTAAAAATGAAGTCAATGTTGGAAAATAATTAAGTAGGCAGACCCTAAAACCATGAATTATGGTAGAGAGAGACAAAAAAGAGGGTGGCAAATGGAACCCAAGCAACTCTAAATATTGGTGGGGTTAAAACCCCCAATAGGTCTAAAAATGAAGTTGATATTATGGAATTTCAAGGGAATGATTGCCCCTACCACTCAATGGGTGATTAAGGATCTTAGGCATAATAATCATCCAAAAAAATATTGTTTCAAGAAACTAAAATTTCTAAAGGAAACATGCAATCTATAAAGAAAGCTATTTGGAATAATGCAAAGTGGGTGGTAAGTGAAGCTATAATAGCCTTTGGGAGTGTTTGGACCTTTTTGTATCTAAACACTTTATTAGGTGATTGTATTCAGAAGAATGATAGGTTTATTTTAGTTTTGTTCTATTCTACTATTTTTTATTTCTCTTGGATTATTACAAATGTTTATGCCCCCAACTTCCTAGTCGGGATAAGAAGAGTCTAGGAGGGGTTTTTGGACCTTAGGAGGAGTTTACTAATAGCATAGTGGATTTTTCCCCAATTTTTCTTCTAGCGGTCTCATGGATTTGGATTTAATAGGGAAAATATATAATGATCGAACAAAATATTGGGTGAGGCTCTTATTCAAATTTACCTTGATAGTGTGTTGGTATCTTAGGATTGGTTTTCTAAATTCAGTAATGTATGTTTCTAAAATTATTGTATTCTCTATAATTTGGCTTTCTTAGTTGGATTCGAAGTCTAGGTTGTGTAGTGTTATTAGAGTTATCTTGTATTTTTCAATCCAATTTTATTGTTTGGATCCTAGGTTTTCGATGGAGAAGACTATTCTTTTTTTTGGTAATTAAAGATTTATCATTAACTCGGGTTTTTTAGGTTGACCCAAAACCTTTTTACAAAAATAGCCCATGGCTGAGGAACATAAAAAGAGATAAACAAAGGATCCTATGTACTCTACCCCAACCATTCATCCTTACCTGGGACCCCACACCCTGAGCGTCCCACCCCAAACAGAGCATAACACAAAATGACACACAGGGCCATTGCCCATCTTGACCCATCCTAGGCATTGCACCTGAACCTAGACACAACGTCAACAAAAAAAAATGAGAGCAACACACAACCCTCTGCCCTGACAAGAATGTAAAAATTTAAACTTGAAGAACAACAACAGATTCAGAAAAAACAGACAACCCAGGGTAGCAAAACACCAGAGAGGACCCTAGTCCTCCTCTTCGGCCTTCTCCTCCTGATCCTCCTCTTTGTCCTCTTCATTGTCATCCATATCTAGGTTGTAAACCATCAGATTGTTGCTCTGGTAGCCCTCGTTAAAGAAAACCTTGGTCAGGACCTCTTTCAACTCCTACATGTGAAGACTATTCTGACCTTCTACATTATCTTCTCTTTGTTTTGTTTTTTGGCCTACTTCTCTAGTTGTTTTATGTTGGTCCTTGGAGTTTTATTATTTTTTCCATGCTTGGTTAAGGTGACTTCCTTGTAAAATGGGAAGGGCTCTTCAAAACCTTTATTTCACCCTATCGAAAATAGATATGTTAATTTTTTTCAATTTTATGTTATTGTCTTTTATACTTCTATTATAATAACTTTTTCGTCAACAATGTTAGAGTCATAAGGTGCTTAAAGTGATTTTATGTAAAATAAGTGTCTTATAATGGCTATTTGAGTCTATAGAGACTATGTTTCACTTAGTACAAGCAACATTTGAGAAAAATTTAAAGTGCAACCTCAAAGAGGGATAATATAAACTATGAGACATGGTTTTTTTTATATGATCATGTCCAATAAAGATCATGTTTTAAATTTCCTAAAAGTGATTATCAATGTACATAATTGAGTTTGGAGCTAAGTTGAGCTCCTAGTAACATGAAGGATGAGGTTGAAGGTATGTCTTTTAATGAAATGTAATTGTAGTTTCTTGACCTTGAATTGAATGTCTCATTTAAATGAATATTAAAATAACATAGAGTTGTTGAGAGTGAATACAAAAATCAGGAAATATTTGACAATCTAATTATTAAATTCCCATTCATGTTGCAAATATGATCTAAACCAAATTAATATTTGGGAATTATGGAAGGGGTATATTTAAATTTGAAGCTCTTTGTATTATGTGGAATATTGGATTAAAATTTATTAGGTGGCAATTGTGGCTAGAGAAAAATGGTGGAATTTTTAGAGATATTTTCATAATTGGATGGAATCTGGAAGGTCATTTGAAGCAACATCATGGAATTTATGATAGTGGATGCTAAAGAGGAAACTTGGGATGAGACAAGGATGATGGAGAAGGAAGCTAATGTGTAGGAGGGATAGGGTAGAGTTAGTTGGAAAACACCCCCAAAAGGATGGACCAAAATTAATATTGATGGAGTTGATAAAGGTAATCCAAGTAGAACTATAATTGGAGTGATCTAAAAAAATTATGTCAGTATAATGTTGTATTGGGAACCATAGGGTCTAGGCAAGGCCATGAACAATAAATTAGAAGCCTTAACTATCAAATATGGTTCTATCTATATGGTAATAAAAGGTTATAGAAGTTTAATTATATAATCAAATTCTAAAATCTTGGTAAAACCTTTGGATTAAATGAGTAACTTTGCTTTCGAGATGTGGAGGTTGAGAATTCATGTCATCCAAATAAAGGATTTGTGGAGGAAATTGGATGATGTGATCCTAATATATGTGGGTAGAGCTCTGAATATAGTGGTAGACTTCCTGGCTAAGATGGGTATCAAGAAGGAAATGGGGTTTTAATGGTTGACTCTTAAGAATGAGAGTATTGGCAGGTTGGTGAGAAAATCTAGAATTTGGCCAATGACAATGATAAATATGAATGAAATATAATAATAATGCTAATGGGGAATCATGATAGTACTAAGAAAATACATTAATATATGTATTTAGAAATTAAGTAAGAATTTGGTAAGAACCCCAATGTTGGATATAGATCTTAATAAACATGTAGCTTCAAATTTTGGGACCATTTCTTTGAATGGGAAGTATCTACATGTATAACTCATTTTTTAGGGTATATTTATTTATTGTCAAAGTAAAACTCATTATCATAATATGTAGAAATGAATTGTCTACTAAGAATTTAGTAAGGTTACTGTATCTAATGTTTCATAAAAATAAGGTCAAGTAAGAATCAAATGAGGTAAGGGCATGAATCAAAATACCAAAACAACTTAAGATTTTATAAAATTATTATGAGGTATGTTCAATATCCATTATATACTAGTGATAATATTGTATAAGTATTAAAAAATTAGAGCCTACTAGCAATTCTATTAGGTAAAACATGGTAACAATACTATCAAATAAGAATAATTTTTCTATCATTTATAATTAAATGGAAATCCATAAATAATAAAACTCATAATATCCTTGTAAGCATATATATGAGTTTTTTTGGTATATTATGGAAACAATATTTTGAAAGGAGTCCCTCAGTCTTTTACATCCACTTCACAAGGAAGAAAACCATAGAACACAAACTCTACCAACAAAAAAAGACATACCTACAAAAAAACAAACCCAAATCTAGGGCCCCACCATCTTGTAATCCACACAATAGGTCTAAGGAAGACAAATAGAAGACAACCAACGAAGGAAAACTACTCATTCAAACAACCCACAAAGGCACTTGTGCCACATTCTTAAACATTTTCCAAACCTCAAAATTATGAAAATCCAATGAACATGAGAGAGGAGAACTTCTTGCCCATTACCAATCTACTAGTTTGAATTAAAAAAGAAAAAAATAATTGAGATTAGATATTTGGGCCAAATATCATCAATAAGACCATGAAGTACCCATACTTATATACAACGACACCTGATAGACAATAAAGGCACTTCAAATTTGAAACTCGTAAGCATATTCAAAGCAATACTGCCTGAATCAAATCTAAAAACTACTCTGAAAGTAATTACCAGATAATAAGAACCAAAAGTCTAGAAAATAGGATACTAGAATCACTGAATTACACAAAGCCCTAGCTTCTTGAACAACAATCAAACAAAAAAGATATATCGATCAAAAACCCAATCAGGAATAAAAAAATCTTCCATATCAGTACAAACACACAGATCCTCGATAGCTATCCCATTTTGCATGGGCTCCATGAAAAAAATCTAGGGTAGAAGAACACAAAAAAGAGGGTTTTTCAAGGGATCTACAACCTTATACATCAGCTCCAGAGAAAGCAAATTAACAGCTATACTTGCAAATCTTGCAATCTTACACAATGTCAAATCCAATAATAACTTGAAACAAGGGCAAGAAGGAATGGAATTTGAAATTTAAAGCTACATTTCCCACTCAAAACAAACCAAATCCCACCTAATAAAAAAATATAGGGATTCCTAGCTTCTTGTGCACCAAAAATCTAGCAGATGATACGTCAAACATGAATCCAACCAGAAACTAAAAAATCTTTCATATTCATGAAGATGTTCAAATATTTATTGGAAATATTTGATATGATTCAATTCTAAGGATGAGTATGTTGGAAGATGGTAATCTAACCGTATTGGCCAAGTTCAATAGAGGGTGATCTTAGGCTATCTGAAGTCCTGACGTAAGGCTACTAATATTATTGAGGTAATCCTATGGACAACAAATTGATGTATTTGACCCTAGTAATATTGGTTAAACCACTTGTATTATTAACCTTAACTAAAAATGGTTTAGTAACTTATGGTTTAACTCATTTAATTTTCAGTCTTATGTCATCTTAGGTTAAATTGATATATAATTATTATGCTTGGGGATTAGTTATCTAATATATATGTTTCCAAACTACTAATGCATTGTATAAATTTTTATAATGATATCTTCATGTCATCTACAATTTACATATCCCCTTGGGTACCTACCCTCTTATTTTATGTACTCAAATTTTCTATTTTACTTCTATATTCTATTGCATACTACTTGCAATAAAAGTTATACTTTATTTCATTTCTAGGAAATATTATGAAATCTGATAGAATGGTTCCTCTACATTGATTTTAAAATAAAATGAGAAATATTTACTCATCTTTGAAATATTTTTTTTAGGGATATACAATTATGATTAAATGGAGTCTTTAAATACACTAAATTATTTTTGAAAGAACTAATGTATGGAAATAACTAATTTAAATGTAGACACATATGGATGCACCATGCAATATGAAATATTTTATTCCACAAAGGTAGTACATGTAGATAAACTCTATTGTAATTTTTAAAGAAACATGGATTAAAATAAATTATTAATTGATGCTTAAAAACACATGTAGTCAATTCTTGAGATGAAATATAGATATGTAAGCAATCATAGTCCTCTACAATGATGTGGAGGGAATTTAGATGTGGCCTTGGTAAGCAATCATGAAAGACCATTAACAAATGTAGAAGAAAATACTTCATAGATTTTAAGAAGTGTTTATATTTCTTTAACAAACTAATAATACGAGGAATAAAAAATTATCTCACCCACCCTTTTTTTGTATGATTAGACATTATTTTATTAATATAATGGATTTTTCATCAAAAAATAATTATTTGTGGGGTATAGCAAGGAGTCAAGAGCACATTGGCTCTATAAAAAACTACTTGAGATGTTATCATTGATATGTGTGTTGAGTTTTGTGTTATTCCTTCTTCAAAATATTTTAAATATATCCTTATCTCTTCTTATTGACTCTGATCCATCTTATTTGAAACTAGTTGATATATGGTATTAAGTATCATATTTCACAGTACTGTCCACATTGAACAAAAGCATAACATTCACCCCAAGTCTTATGCATGAGAATAAACAAGGAAAATATAAGGGTAGTAGAAAAAATAGATTAAACAATGAATATTTGGGTGCCCATGTGAACCCAAATAATATAAAATATTTTTTACATATTGATATAATGGATTGATTGGTTGATGGGTATTTATACCAAATTATCACATTGGTAATTAGATCACCCAATTTGATATAATATTGGTTAAACCATGATGATAATTTAAACAATGCCACGAGGGCTAGATATATCAAATCATAATAAATTTATATTATTCATTATTGACTTCTACTAATAAGGTTATATTACCAATATTCCAAAACCCCTCCCCATATATTTGAACTGGGAACCAAGGAGAGACAAAATTAGACATGGTAATGTCTCTTTGTATAATGAATGATCGAATGGGAAAAATAATATTTAAGTCCCCCTCATCATCTAGAAGAATATAGTATGCTTTGATGTGTCAAAAACATCTAAATCTCTTGCTATTTAGAAGATTGGATTTCCTCCTATAACAATAGGATTATCAATCTTGAAGACCATCATAGAAAGACAACTTCTCAAACCTCGTAATGGATCCAATATTACCACATTGACTATCTTTATTATCGTTAGCTCAAGCCCTAGGATTCTGTTAGTTAGTACTTGGTTATTAGAGTTAAGCTTGTTAGTTGTGTTAGTTTATAAATAAAGGTGGTAGGTTATAGTTGTCTCTTTCATTCATAATTTTTTATTAAGTCACCTTGGTGCATATATGAGACTTTCTCCCCTTTGAGTATGGGAATTTGTCTTGTCTAAGTGGCTAGAGTTCGATAGTTATTTAGAATAAGAACTTGTAATAGTGTTATGAATGTGGATTGATTATGATAAACATTACATTGATGTGATAGATGTGTATATATAAGTATAAGTAAGAACAAATATGCCCTTGGTTCCCTTCTATCCATGGTAGAGCATCATGGTAGAGGGATAATTATTACTAATATGGAGTCTTTATGTAGTAGTAGAGAGGGTGTCAATATGGTTGCCCTAATTTTGGATCCATACTACTTAATTATGGATGAGAAGGTCTGTAATATTTTAAAAAAGGAAACATTCTCGAGTATCTTTTGAAGTTCGTCAACCACCACAGGGATATGACCGAACATTTGGTATACTCATGGTACGAGGGCATGGGTAGAGTTGATTATTTTAGATTTCAATATCAATATTCTTCTAATCGTCAAAGTTACCAAGTTGGTAGTGGATGGGTTAGTGCATAATCGGGAGAAGCATTCCCTGGTGAAGTAAGCTCAAGTATTTTTGGGAGAAGAAGAGGATTAGTTAAAATACATAATGGTTTCAAGTGAAACACTTTAAGGGATTTGTGGGATCATGTAGCTTTGGTAATTATGTATTATTTTACCCTAGATGAGAACAAGGACATCCTACAAAACTATCACTTCATGTTATTGAACCATCTCTACCATAAGTGAATGATGAGTATTCCATCATTCTTGTTTCAATCCTTGGCCAGGCCATTCATAAAGTGAAGAAGTGTGTGGGCCCTAACCTAGTTCACCAAGGGTTGGTAAAAATGATTTTTGATAATGTGGTCAAAATGAGAGGTTTAGACGGTGATAGTATTCTCAATTCTCTAAATAGGGCCCTATCTACTATTGTGGATTACCTGGCTTCTTCTGACTTGAGATATTTTGATACCTCAAACTAGGAAACCATTAATGCTACTACCCTATAGCACACACAGTGATAGGGGAAGAGTCTCCTCCCAAAGTTCTAAGAGGTAGTGATGAGGGAATACAAATATATAAGTGTGTAGTTGCAAATATGGTGAACAAAAAGAAGGCACAAATGAACGTTGAGGATTCAAAGTCAAAGGAGTATCTACCACCTCCTAAGAAGCCAAAGATAAATCTTAGGATCAATAGTTTTAAAAAGAACTAGAACCCTTGTATCCAAATGGGGACTTCGAATTTAAAATCTCTCAAGGCAATGATGATGAAGCTTCAACATTTCTTGATTGATTCCATGTAGGCTATGATTTATTGTGCTGAGGAGGTTCTAGCCCTCATGGGATGGCAAGTTTTGTAATTGAATGAGTTTAAGGATTATAATGGGGTGGGACCTAGTAGATCTAAATTTTTAGTGATTCTAGATCTATTATCCTTATTCCTATGATCTTTTTTGTTGGTCATATTTTGGGTTTGATGGATTGTGTGCCTAGTGTCTCTACCCCGTAAGTGATATTCATGGTTTGGTGTCTAGTTATTTATGTTCCTTCATGATTTATCTAGTTCTTGGGGTGGCTTTGTTTCACGACTTGTATTTTGTTATTGTTTTTTTGTGTGTTTTTTCCTCTCAGTTCCTGATGTTTGGATGACTAGCTTCATTTTATAAAAAATTGAAGGTCCTTTCAAAAATACTTTCATCCACCTTATCAAAAAAAAAAAAGAGGCTATTGGTTAGGTCTAAATTTATAATTACCTAAAAATCCTATAATTGAATAATTATTACATCATGATGACATAATAATCATAATGTTTTACTTTATTATATGAATGTTGAATGAATGTACATACAAGATAATTTTTTTATTTTTTAAAATTATTACATACAAATGACTTTGTCAAAAAGGTTTACACATTAAAGTTTTATGTTATGTTCTTGAACACATTCACAAATAAAATGACACTAAAATTCAACATAAATTGTGCACTTATAAAAACTATTTTGCAAACAAGTTTGAGACCTCCTTGGATGTCATAGCTAAAAAATATCGATTTCTTCTATAGGATGTTCATTCATGACAAGAATTGATGTAACCATGTTTCCTTATAAATAAATACTATAATTTAATATTTAGCCTCAATGGAATATTGAGCAAGAATATGCTACTTATTACTTCCCTAAGAGATCATATTTGATCCTATAAATAATACATATGTGGATATTTATATTTTTTGATCAATGAAATCTACATTGTCTACATATTTGAAACCTATCAAGAATAATTGATCATTATTCTTGTACTTTAGGTCATACTCAATTGTACCATGGATATACTAAAATACCTACTTTTACACTTTGTAAAGATATGGCATTGGCTCTTGCATGAATTACGGAATATAGTTGATGACATAGCAAATATCTAGTCTATTTTAAATCATTTAAATGAGTTTCCTAATCAACTAGCAATAATGAATTACAATTACATATGGATAGATTATTTGGGATAGTTATAACCTTATCTCAAATAGAGTAGCCATGGGCTTGAAATTTTTCACATGAAACTTCTCATGCAATTTCTTAGCATACCTCATCTATGACATGAAGATATGGTTATTTGTTTGTCAAACCACTAAGCCAAGATAGTATTGCATATGATTGAGATAATTCATGTGAAATGACTACTTCAATTCTATATTGGTCTCTTTCATAAGCTTCACTAAAACTCTAGTGATCATGACATATCCTCCTTGTAATTTAAAGTATAGCTTTGAATCATAAGTAATGTGATGAAATACATATCATAGAATATGCTCATCAATCTTCACATATTAGAATCTAGGAACATACTTCAATGTATGGAGAGATTTGATGACCTTGTATATCTTTCTTTCCTAACTAGTTATGACAAATTTCTTTGGCTATATCATGTAGACTTCTTCATTAAGATCACCATTGAAGAATGCACTCTTCATGTTCATTTGATATAAATTCCAACCAATTTGCACTACCATTATAGAAACCATATGAATGGTCTTGATATTTACTATTGGTACAAAGGTTGATTTTCATCCTTTTACACATAACTCTTTACAACAAGTTTGTTTTGTATTTGTTGTTACTCCCATTATATTTGCATTTGATATTAAATACCAACTTAAAACCAATGGGTTTATTTCTATATGGATGGTGAACAACTTACTACACATTATACTTTATTAATGCTTTATATTAAATACCTATGGTATTCTTACATTCCTTCAACACAAGATCTTGAACCATTTATGATCCAAATGTTGCACAACTATGATCATAAGGGCTAGGTTAATCTCATTTTGAACTCAACTCTGAGTTCTTTGTCTTGTCCTAGATGTGTCTAGAATACTACCTATTTACATCATGAACTATGTTGAGATAGCAATGGGACCTACATGTGGTACTAAAAATGGATGGTCCTAGGTCATGAGCTCCATTAGGAACATCTCCATAATGTTTTAATTTGACATCCTCTCTTAGTAATATTCAATATGAGATAGCAAAATAGTTGGTTTTTATAAAGTATTAGTCTTAAAAGAATTGATATACTCATAATTTTCATCACACATGAGATCTCAACTTATATACAACCTCTTGATGTCGCAATCCATGAGACAATATACCTTTGACTCACTACTATATGTTAACCCAAAAACCTTAAAAACACTTATTTGTTTTGTCCTCAAAACCCCAAAATACAAGGATGATTCTTCATAAGAATTACTTTCTTACGCTACACTAGAAAACCTAAATTTCATGGATATCCACCCTATGCATTTCTTTATTATATTGTTCTTGAAATGCTAATGTGCAAGGAATACAATATATATTAATTTCAAATTTATTACAAGGAGAAGATTTTACATTAGTTGAGAAAAATGAAGATGATTTACCTAGAATAACCTTGTGCTATTTCATCTAATTTGATTTACATTTTTCTTCACATATTTCTTTGCATTTTTAACTCCTAAACTATAACTTGTACATTATGCTTCCTCATCCCTTATGTCATTTTTTTCTTCTAATTGTTGATTTGAGTAAATATAATAGCCTTCATAATTTGATGATGTAGAGGGGATTTTCGTTCCACCTTCTTGGGATTGAAATTTTATTCATTTGACTCAACTTATACTATCACATGATTGAAAAGGATCAGGATGCATAATGAAAATATAACCTTTATTTTATTGTTCATGGAGGGAAATGACTCTGAGGATCGCAGACCTAGAATTTTGGAATCCCCTACAATTTGGATGCTCTTTTGGGTAGTGAATCTCTTCAGAAGATGATTTTGCATCTATAGTTGGATTGTTGGGGGGAAGGCTGGGCAACTGGAACCTTAGTAGGGGTTTGGGGGAGGGAGGTTGGATCAGTTGAAGGATCTTTAACATATAGTTGTGTTGTTGGGTGGTCTCCTATATCGGTTTGTTTTGGAATGTTTGATCTCTAGTTTGGCTATTATTACTACAGATGCAGGTGTGATTATTGGGTGGAAGGTTGGGGTCATCTGAAGGAGTTGCAATTGGTGGGTTATATGGAAGGCTAGGTTAGTTGAAGGAGTGGTAGTATCTTGCTTTTATGATGGGTAGATGTATAGACCAATCTATGGTTGTGAAAGCATGAGGATACGGAAGCAAAAAGGAAACTCCAAGTGCGATGCAAACCGAACTAAACTTAACGCTAAATCCTATGAATTGAAAGTGCATGAAAAGAGGGAAAGCATGAACGAATCGAAACGAAACAAAAGCCAATAAGGAAGACAACCCTTTTTATTGATATGTTTCAGAACTCGGTTACAATGCGCCTCCTCCCCTTCCAAGGGCTAGGAGCGTTAAATATGCGTTCTTGTTACATCCATGGATGCCATTCCTTCTTCCGCGTGCCCACATGTAAAATGGGTGGACCAAACGTCGTCGCCACTTGCGTTGATGAGTCTTGACTCCTTTCTGCTCCTCTAATGTCCAGATCCTACGTTCAAAGAAACAAGAAATAGTCAGTAGCACCTGCGGATGAAATAAAACATGCAATCCCCACGCCTTCGATTAGTGCATGCAAGATATAAATAAAATGATAACTAACATATATCCAAATGATCTAAAAATTTGATAGGGGCATCAAGACCTCACAAAGGAAACACTGCAAATGGAACAGTCAAGAAATTCCTCACAGATTTGAATTCGCTCTGGGGCGGGACGAATAGACTTGCAACAAAAATGTCGAAAGGCACTGTCCCAAATGTCACATCTGGGGAGCTCCAAATCACCTGCAAAGTTGGGATTAGCTAATTGGGGGTGTTTTGGGAAGACCCAGATGGTCATATTTCCCCAATCAGGCCTCCATCAATGGGAATTTGATGGGGGTTACCTGCAAGTTAGTAAAGGCGAACGAAGATAGAAACATGATCAAAATTGTTCAAAACAAGGTGAAATTTAAATGGCAACCTATCTAAGCAGCATAGAATTAAATGCAAGAATAACAGAAAAGAGATCTACCACAGATTTCCAATCGCTCCGAGGCGGGGCGATTAGGACTGTAGTAGTGTGGGGGGCGCCCGGGGGTAGGCCGCCCGCCGTTTGGGGCCCGATTTTGGCACCAATCCACTTGGGATGGGTCCAAAACCTCTTGTGGGGTATTGTCAACAAATTTGGTGGGATATTGTGGCCAAATGTTGGGTTTTGGTTCCGGATTTGCGCTTCCAATAACCACCCTATGACCTCCTTTCCAAAAGAGATCAAGGATGTGAAAGGCACAACTCAAAAGGGTGTGGGTGTGAAAATAAAATGACAGCACTTCGTTGCTCCAAAATGCTCCTTCTCTGTATATTTTGGGGTGAGGAAACTCACCAATTTATAGACCTGGAGGTCTCTTGAATTGGGCATGCAGAGGCGCCACTTGGCAATCATGCCTTCCCAGGGGGAAGGAGATTCCTCCCTGATTAGGGACTTCATGACTGCCCTTGTAACTGCCTCTAACGCTCGAAAATGCTCACCCACACTCCCATGCAATGAAGGAAGCGTTAAGTGGCGGATCTGAGCTGCCATTTGTCAAGATTTGACTTTTTTCCCATCAAACCTGCTATTCGCCCCACCCTGGAGCGAATACTGCTATTCGTCCCTGGGTGGGGCGAATCCCAGTTTGAAATCGTCCCTGGGTGGAACGGGTATTGAGCAAAGTGCCTGAAGGTGCCAAATTGATCTCTGACCTTCCAAAACTACTGTGAGAGTGGTTAGGACCACTGTTTAACCTCTGGGGGCTGCCCTTGGGGCTGTGTGTGTCAATGCGATCAGTGTTTGCAGTCACATAATCGGATTGGTGTTGTTTTGGTGTCTACAGATGCCCCTTTTTGGGATGCGTTGTGCAAGGCACAACGTCGAGAAAAAATAGATAACCAAAGCACTAATGATTAGGGTTTCTCAGTAACCTAACCAAATTTTGATGCCCCAAGTATGGAAAGGGCATGCATTCTTGAATCCTTGCTTCTGACGAGCGAAGGAACTTAATTCAAGTGTTAACCTTTTTCGGTGAGGTGTTACTTGATCTTGGACATTGATCAGTCATGAATAGGCAAAGGGCGCAACCTTTTGTCTGTGGGAACCTTGAGTTCATGATTCATGAATGCCAAGTGATTGATCAGCTTGTGATTATTGCTTGTTTACTGCCCCAAGCAGGAGCGTGATTGTCTTTGCCAATGATTCTTTCAATGCATGCCATTTCCATGATTGGGTGTGTATTTGTTGATTGGTGACTAAGTGTGACTACCCCCTCAAGCGACGAATCGATGAGGGAATGACCTACATGAGAAAAGTGATGAGTCGCTTGACCCACGATGACTTAGGTAAGGGTGCCTTCAGATGTTTAGCATTAAATGTGTGTGCAGTTTTTCGACATTTAGACCTATTTTTGGTGGGTGTTAACCCTTTTGGTGACGCTTTTGGGGCTAAAATTGGCAAAAATCCATCTTCCCGTGGAGCGGTCCGGCTATGGTAGCCTTCTTAGGGAGTAGGATAGTGACAATTTGTGACCCTAACATCGGTTTTGCATGCCCGAAATGTCAAGTGCAAAAGCACTTTCATCGGGCAAGTTTATTGTTTGTTTTTGGGTCATTTTGTTCATTTTTTTATGTTTTTGAAATTTTTGCCCTGAATTCGTTCCTGGGTGGGACGAATACCAGTTTAGTATTCGTCCCAGGGTAGGACGAGCACTAACCAGAGCGCTCATCCCAGGGAAGAATGATTACAAGCTTAAACTGCCTATTTAAAGGCCAAAACTGAGTTTTGGGCTCATTTGCCTTCGTTTTTCCTGGCGAATTGGAGCTCTGAGGAGGAGGAGGTTAATTCTGTGAAGTGAAGCGCTGCTGAATTTCTCCCGACATCATGAGTGCATGAACCGGATCGAGCGGTGGAGCCGAAGCGAGACCAGTAAGTGATCCTCCTCGTTATTGCTTGCATTTTGTTGTTTACAGTTTTTAATACCGTAATTTATTGCTTCTTTTGTAGTTTGTTGTTGATTTGTAAAAATGACAACCCTGATTAACTGTATGTCGTTATGCATGACTTGTTGTCTTATGACTTAGGTAAAAACCCTAGGTAAGAAAAAAATGAGTTCAAAACTTAGTTTAAAAATTTGTTTTTCTTTTTAGTTGGCTTCGTAAAAATGAAACCCTAGTTTACATGTATGCTGAAAAGACGTGATAACAGTCTAAAATTTGTTTCCTTTTTATAGTAAGGTAAACCTTAAGTAAAAGAAAAATTTTAAACTTAGAATACAGAAACCCTAAGATGACAAACTATTTGTTTTGAATTTTTGTGAATTTTGTTGTTTTTGAGTTGTACATTGTTTTATGTAGTGTTGTATATTCATGTTACTGTTATGCAATTTTTCATGATTTTAATGTTTTTGTGTTGTTTTCTTTTGCAGGTTGTGAAGAGCCGGTATCGTGTGCCTACTATTTTCATTGAAGCATAGGAGGCGCTAACTATGGCTGACTAGGAGTGGCTTGATGCCCTTGGGCTCAAGCAGGTGACTCAGTTGGAGCCTGTGGTCGGGGATCGGGCCTATCTGACGGCCCTGATCAACTTGTGGGATCCTCGGACCAACACCTTCCATCTCCCAATAGGGGAGATGATAGTGACCTTGGAGGATGTCTATCGGATTCTATGGATTTTGATAGATGGATTGCCGATCAGGACGATGTCGCGTGATCAGTAGATAGTAGTGCTGACATGCTACTTCGGGCATGGGGTGGAGGTGGGTGTGGACAGCCCAGTGGAGAGGGCAGAGGGTGACTGCCAGATTGGCAAGATTCTAGTTCGATGGTGGCTGGAGAAGGGGGTGTTGGGAGTGAGGCACGCAGTACTTATGGGCCTCATCTCCAACATGCTGCTACTTGACTCGTCAGGCACGAGGTTCCCGTGGAACCTATTGGATGTGGTCTGTCGGCTGGTGGAGTGTTCGACGCATGAGCCTTTGATCATGAGGTGGGGACAGACGTTGGCATAGCTCTATGGTGAGCTGTACGAGGTCCACTATCGAAGGTGAAGGGGATTAGCTATAGCTATCTATTGTAGAGTTGGGCTTGGCAGCACATAGCGGTGGAGAGGCCGGTGGGGTTACCATGGATGACTCGGGTGGAGATGGTGGATAAGGATATAGGTTACGTGGCTCTGTGGCGGTGGTCTGAGGAGCAGGGATAGAGTCGATGGTGGGCAGGTGTCGTAGGGCACTATGCTGATGCCTTCGCTCGGCTTGCTCTAGGGGAGGTGTTTTGGCACCCCTATCGGGACTGTCCAGCTCGGCTGAGGCTGGAGAGTGGCTCTGATGGGTACGCTAGGGGGATGGCTGATTGGGTGGCATGGGACCGAGCAGGAGTTCTTCCCTTACAGCTAGGTGACATGATAGTTTGGGGTGTGCCAGGGGTTGCTTGGTGAGCCCGTGGTCTATCGATATCGAGGGACGAGAGGACTCTAGACCGGCCAGTCATCGTGCCACTTGGCGAGGATTTAGATGTGATGATTGACGTCTCGGATGTGGACGACGTTGGGACTACCACAGAGTATGACCAGTGGTGGATACTACGGTGATGGCGGGGAGAGGGGCCACTGGGAGGCACGGAGGCAGCAACAGTGGGGAGGGTGCCGAGGCACCAGGAGATGATTGGGGAGCTCCGTTGGAGGATGCGAACATGGTGGAGGTGGATGATGTGGATGTGGATCTTGGGGTTCCGGATCAGCCAGAGATGCAGGATGTCACGGAGTAGTGGGAGCCAGAGCAGGCTATTCCAGAGATGCCAATGCCTCAGGCAGTTTTAGAGGACATGGAGTCTGGGTTACATGTTGAGAATGCATGATTGGAGGGGCTACTATGGAGGCACGATGAGGAGCTGGGGGATGCACTGGGAGAGGGATCTCCTACGCATGCAGTTGGTAGAGCGGGAAAATGCATGGGCTGCGTACCATCGATAGGATGGGGATACCGATGCTGCATGGGAGAGGGATCTCCTACGGATGTAGCTGGAGAGGGATAGGGCTTTGGCGCAATACGATGAGAACTTGGCTACGTATCACCAGTGGGAGATGGACTTGGTGCGGTAGTGGTTGGAGCTAGAGGCAGAGATTAGCCACCTCGATGGGTGGGTCCCTACGTTCAGCAGAGGTGGATCATCGTGCCGCTCGAGAGGGAGCGAGACGAAGTAGTCAGCATCCTCTCGATGTAGGCGACTGGATGAGGGGGCTCGAGTAGGCATGATGCGGGGGCTAGCAGTAGCCACCTTGAGGGGTCTCATAGGACCCACACCATAGGGGGTAGTTCTCGTCGCACCGATCCTACGTGATCATGGTGGCCGATGCCCTAGGCTTGGGGTTTTTGAGCTTTTGGCTTTTTGCGGGGTCGGATGACCGGTTATTGTAGCCTACGGGCATTTTTGATGATATATATACAGATGACTTTATTTTATTTATACATATGTCGTGATTTGATGTTATGCATAGTGATTGATGAATGTGTATGTATGTATGTTAATTTACATTGATGGATGCATATGTTATGATGAATGCAAATGTTTCTAATTTATATGATATGCAAATGGAATGGATGAATTGAATTTGGTGATTTTTGGTGGTGGCACCATAGACTGTTTAGAACTTATGGCTTTTTGTCTTAGGCGATTGTTGTGGTAAATGACTTTTGTTGTACACATGCTATTTTTGTATTTTTTGATGACAATGCGAGGATGAAAGATAGCGCAGTTGGTTTGGAATGTAGTTAAGGTTTTCTGAGACTCAGATGTTTTAACTAACTAGCCATGACTATACTTTATCTTACAAGACTTGTGAACAAGGTATGAATCGGACTTGTCTTTGACCAAGTTATTTCACATCCCTGTGTGTGCAATTGAGTTCGTTTATGTGGTATTTGTCAGGATACCGCCAGTTCCAGATAGGCTGTCAACCAAACCTGTACTGAGGATCACCCAATTAGCTCCACCAACTTCCTTTGTTGTATTTAGTCAGATTAATCTACGGTGCTATCTAGGATACCATAAGCTAGCTCATCCACATGCAAACATTGATCTGTACACGAGTTAATGTGACAGATATATCGTCATGCGGGAGGTTCCCCACCAGTGACCGATAGGTTATCCACCAAACCAGTACTGAGGTTTACTTCATGACCTTCTGAATGCTGAGAGTTCCAGGGATTCAAGTTCGACTCCCTTCTTTTCTTCAATTATATTGGGATACTTGCTCTTATATAGTGATAAAAATCACTGTTTATTTTTATTATATATATATTTTTCTTTTGAGCAAGGGATTTGAATTTCGAGTGATGAGAATCACTATTGTATGTGCCTTTTGATGTATGCACTTTGGTGGTGATGTCAAATTTTTGGAGTTTTGACTTTTGCAAAATTTTATGACGTTTGCAACTTTTTGAGAACTTGGGATTCTTGGGGAATTGGGTAGGGAAGATGCTTGTCCTTTTGCCAACTCTCAGCATTCTTGGGGTCATTCGCATAGGGGATGAGCAAGATAACCATTTCGCTTATGGTGACCTGGATTGCTTTGCAGGTTTCATCTTTCATTCACACAACTTGGGAATTTTTATGTGTTTTAATTTGTGTTGGGATGCTACGTAACAAGGTGTGATCCAAGTAGAACTCTACCTTTGTAAAATCTGTCTGACTTTGTAAGTATGTGGCTAGAAAGCTAATGACATCTGAATGACGAAAACTCTAGATACATTTAGAAGACCACTGACTATGATATAGTAAAAAGAAGTAAATGGCATTGATTTTTGATGGACTGCTTATAGAATGGAGAAATGTGGAACAAGATGGATTGGCGAAGTAATTACAGTCTATGGTGCCTTGACCCGTATGACCACAAATATGCAATGTATGGATGTTATGCTTAATGCAACTATTATTTTTGTGTTTTTGATAGATTGATTTTTGTGAGTATGAAGATGAGATGCAAAAGAGCTCTTTATTGTTGTGATGAGGTTGAGCATGCCTGAAAATGAGATGCAAATTTTTGTTATTTTTGATGATTTTACTATTTTTGAATTTTCTTATTTTTGACCAAGCGATTGTGGGAATCCTTGGAGCTTTTTGGTTTGACCAAAGGGGTAATGGGCACCTTTGGGGCATTTTGGGGATGACCAAGTGATTGTGGGAATCCTTGGAGCTTTTTGGTTTGACAAAGATGGGAACCTTTGGGGCATTTTGGGGATGACCAAGTGATTGTGGGAATCCTTGGAGCTTTTTGGTTTGACCAAAGGGGTAATGGGCACCTTTGGGGCATTTTGGGGATGACCAAGCGATTGTGGGAATCCTTGGAGCTTTTTGGTTGGGCTATGGCTCTTCTAGATATGGAATGGCCACAAATGACTGATGTTCAAGGGTTCTAGTTCCTTGATTCCATCAAGAGAGGCTAGCTGGTATGTTCCAGGTCCTATTTTACTATCAATTACATAGGGACCTAACCAGTTTGCCATGAACTTGTCCCTTAGATGGGGCGGCAAGCTAGAGTTCTGTTGGTTCTCTTTTAAGACCAAGTCACCAACTTGAAAGTCCCTCAGGTGAACTTTCATGTTGTATGCTTTCTTCAGTCGCTCTTGATAGATACGTAAATGCTCGAGAGCATTAACACATCGTTCATCGAGCAACGTAAGCTGGTCTAACTAGGCCTACCATGCAGTGTCATCATCGATGAACTCTTGCATTGATATGCGTAGGGAAGGAATTTCCAACTCGAGAGGCATGACAGCCTCGGAGCCATACACGAGCGAAAATGGAGTTGCCCCAGTGGGTGTCCGAATGCTAGTGCGATAAGCCCATAGGGCAAGTGGGATCTGAATGTGCCAATCCTTATGACTATCTGTGACTATCTTTTTGAGGATGGCAACTAGCATTTTGTTTGACGCCTCTGCTTGCCCATTTGCCTACGGATAATAGGGTGTTGAAAAACTATGCTAAATTTTGTACTTTGTGGTCAAAGCACGCACATATTTGTTCTTGAATGACGTCCCATTATCCGAGATGATCTTGGATGGAATACCAAAATGACATATGATGTTATGTAAAATAAACTCCGCAATGCGGGTTCCAGTCGTAGAGGTAAGCGAAACTGCTTCCACCCATTTGGTGAAGTACTCTGTGGCCATTATGATAAACGTGTGATGACCTGACGATGCAGGGGAGATCTTACCGATTAGATCTAGGCCCCACTATAAAAATGGCCAAGCCGATTGGATCGGCTGCAAGGCCTAGGAAGGTACGTGTGTCAGATTAGCATGGTGTTGACATTTCATGCACTTCCTTACATATGCACAACAATCTCACTCTAAATATGGCCAATAATAGCCCATGCGGAGAATGCACTTTGCGATGGCCATACCATTGAAGTGGCCACCGCACGTACCATCGTGCGCTTGGGCGATCGCCCAAGTGGACTCCTGCTGGTCCAAGCAATGAAGGAGGATTCCTTCGTAGCTATGATGGTACAAAATGTCTCCTAACAAGACATACTTTGCCGCTTTCTGCTTGAATGCTCATTTTGTGGCATGCATCAATCCAAGTGGGAGGTTACCTAACTTGAGGTAGTCCCTTATGGGTGAATACCAATCCTGCTGATCAGAAGCCTCGATGGTATGAACAACCAATCCCTCTTGAAGTTCATCCCTAGCAAAAGTTGAGTGGGAAAGAACTTGTAAGAATAGCGTTGTGTTGCTATTAAGGGGAGTAGGGGAGAATAAGGACCCCCAGTTGGCATGATTCAGATGATCATGGATTCGAGAGAACCTATCCTGAGGTGGTTCAATCTGGATCATGTGGATTCTTGGCGTTAAGTCAGAGCTTGCACGCTCCATCATGGATTGCGATAGTGTTTTGACTTGAATGGTTGTCATATCACCAAAAATGTCTTGCGGGATTAGTGACCCCAAGGAGGCCATAGTGTCCACAAAATGATTCGATGACCGAGGGAGTGCCTCGATGTCATACCATTCAAGTTTTGCTAGGAATTTGTCCACAAGGGCTTTGTAGGCCTATAGAACTGGGCATTTACATTGGAATACCCCTTTGACTTGGTTGACAATTAACAATGAATCACCAAAGATGTTCAATCGTTTGATGTTCATGGTGATTGTTGTCTGAAGACCTATGAGCAAGGCTTCATATTCGACATTATTGTTGGTGCACGGGAAGTCTAATTTAAATGACAGAGGCATTGGAGCCCCTTGTGGTGTGAAGAATACAATTCCCATGCCACCCCCTTGCTCACATTTAGAACCATCAAAAAATAGGGTTATGTCGGCCTGTGACTCAGGCTCATCAGAATCTGGCGATTCTGAGACATGGAAGACCCCATCATCGGGTAGTTCTATGACCAGAGGCTGATCGTCTTCGAGAGGAGCCTCTGCTAGTTGATCGGCTATGACTTGTCCTTTGATGGATTTCTGTCCAATAAACTCTATGTCAAATTCCGTCAACAACATGATCCATTTCGTCGTGCGGCTACTATGATAAGTACGACTCATCATGTACCACAATGGATTCTCCTTAGACACAACATACGTAGTGTTGCTCAGCATGTAGTGGCATAGCTTTTTGGTAGCAAACACCACTTCCAAGCAAAGTTTCTCAATGTATGCATAGTTAAGTTCATAACTGACTAGGGTGCGGCTAAGATAGTAAGTAGCCTATTCTTTGTGAAGTTCATTTTTCTGGGCTAGCATGGCGCCCAGTGCCACCTTAGGCTGAGATGTATAAGTAGAATGACACTCCTGGTCTAGGTGGTGCCAATACTGGTGGCGAAGCCAAGTATTGCTTAATGTCATCAAAGGTTGATTGGCACTCGTCATCCCAGTGAAATGCTACCCCCTTATGCAATAATTTGTTCATGGGTCGGCACTTGTCAGATAGCTGCGCTATGAAGCGCTTGATTGACGTGACCTTTCCTTGCAGGCTTCTGAGCTGCTTGATGGTAGTTGGGGGAAGCATTTCAAGGATTGCCTTGACTTTGTTTGGGTCCACCTCGATGCCTCGCTTTGAGACTATGAAACCCAAGAGTTTTCTAGATGTGATGCCAAATACGCACTTCTTGGGATTCAATCTGACTTTATGTTCCATGAGGCGATCGAGGATCTTGCTTAAGTCATCGAGATGATCTAGGCACAAAAGAGATTTGGCCAACAAATCATCCATGTAATCTTCCAAAGTTTTATGCATGTAATCATGGAAGATGTACGTCATGGCACGTTGGTAGGTGGCGCCAACATTTTTAAGGCCAAAAGGCATGACCTTATAACAAAATGTCCCCCAAGGCATAGTGAACACCATTTTTAGTTGGTCCTCGAGATTGATATGAATCTGATTGTATCTCGAGAAACCATCCATGAGGGAAAGCATTTCGTGGCCCATTGTAGCATCTACCAATGCATCGATGCTCGACAAGGGGAAATCATCCTTAGGACTCGCTTTGTTTAGATCTCAAAAATTAGTGCATATGCGAATCCTCCCGTCAGGCTTCTTGATGGGTACCATGTTGGATAGCCATGGTGGGTAATCCACGCAGATGACAAACTGTGCATCCAACAGCTTTTGCAATTCATCTTTGACCATCAAGGCCACTGTTGGGTGCATCTTGCATAGTTTTTGCTTAACTGGCTTGACTGTCGGATCAAGCGTTAGATTATGCATGACTAGCTATGGATCTAGCCCCGACATGTCTCTGTAGGACCATGCAAAAACCTCCTTCTTCTCTTTGAGAAGGGTAATGTAGTCGGCTTGCTCTTCGGGGGATAAGCTTACCCCCAGCTTGATAATCTATGGATTCATTGGATCAGAGCCGATGTCTACGTCAGTCGTCTCCTCGATCGACATGTGGGATCCATCCTCCAACTGGTGTGGAGTTGGGATCAAATGGATATCATTTGCTGAGTTTAAATCTACGTTGGGAACCTCGGGTTCCTCTTCAACATGGAAGATATCCTGAGTTGGCCCTGGGGTGAAATGAAGCATCTCATCGAAAGGCCAATACTCTGATGGGGATGGAGGTGAATTGACGCGATCCCAGTCTATGGCATCTATGTCTAGATACAATGACTATGCTGGATCGGTCGGGTTATGGATGGGGGCGGTTAAGTCAATGGAGATCATGTTGATGAAATGATTTTGGTCTCCATTACCATGGGTGTGGTGACTCAAACATTCTGGATGTTCTCTGTGCTCCGGGTCTGGCTCTGGAGGTATTGGCATGAATGGATCGGCCCTATGTGTGGATAGGAAGACAGGGTCTACCCTTGGCACTGATATCGCTATAGGGTCTCTAGGCGGAAGGTATTCTTCGTATGCCCAAAGTGGCAGATTCAACACTTGTTCCCACCACGCTGGGTCTACGTACCACTCATGCCCTGGCACTATGTTTAGTTGTTCAAATATGTCATTAATCTCTAAGGGGTATTGTTGCTGTCGCATATGATTGAGATAGGCCATCTCAGTTTCATCTTCATAATCACTGTCGGAGATCCAAAGGCCTTCATTGGCTCCAACAACTATTTGCGACATTAGAGGCTCATCTTGCTCGAGCAAATTGATCTGGCCCCATTGGAGTTGGTCCGCTCTTTGCGGTGGGGCCTGATTGCCTTGTGGTGGCACTTGCTCGATGGGAGCCACCAAAGGGAACATTGCCAAGAGGCTTTCTTGATAATCATCCATGGGGACCACTTGTGAGTGATTGCTATCTGATTCGAAGGGATCCCATGGTGCTACCTCATATTCTGACTCATCCTCTGAAGATCCTTCCTGCTCTTGTCTATACCCCTCTTGTATGTGAGTCCTCAAACTTTCTCCTCTCTCGAGCGAAGGGAAAGGGTTGTTGAGGTCAACAAGGTTGGTTGTTAATAATGGGAGGTAATCCCCTAGTGTATATGTTGTGTTAGGGTTGGCATATGGATCTAATGCCAATCCCCCCTTGTTGCCTATCCCTAGGCCCTGCATGTTCTCTACCAAGATGTCCAAGGGGAGGGGGTGGTTGAACCCTACTCCTGACTTGTCGTATGGCATTTGGTATCTTGGTTGGCAAAGAACACGCACTCCTTGCTCATATCTGCCTAACCCATATCCATGCCAATTGCATTGGCCAAGGTATCTCAACGCGAAGTCTGGGTTAGACAAATAGTTGACATCTTCTGCAAAGGGCTCTTCATCTTCGTCCTCTTGCATGCATGGTTCAGTACCATGATCAAGGCCCCCATACACAAAGTTTGTCTGATTCGGCGGGTAGCCTAGAGGAACAATGGTACCGATGGGGAGGCGAGGTCTCCCCATGTCCTGCATGGACTCTAGTGTGGGTGTTGCTACAATATTCCACACCAGATACTCCCCTAGGCCCGTATTGGCCATTTCAATGGTGATTGTTGGCGATTGAGGGGGAGGGAATGAAAGTTCTTCGGAATCCACTCCATGTCGGGTGGACTAGGAGCCTCGACTTCCATTCTGCTAGGCATCTCCTCAGTAGAGATAGTTGATACTGATGGCGGTGCCTCTTCCATGGGTTTCTTCCCTTTGTCCTTCTGTGCGGCCATCGTAGGTGGCATTGTTGGTGAAGGACTAGCCGATGAAGATGGACCCGACTATGGTTTTGATGGACTTGTCAGTGGGGATGCCTATGGAATCGGACCCTGTCTAGATGGATTCAACTAAAAATCCAAATGCATTGATGGAAGGGTCGATTGCGGCATCAGTTGCACCGCATTGCAATACTTGAAGGGTTCTAAGTCCTCGGGACTACATGCACCTCCCCTTCAAATGTATACTTCAAACACTGATGAGCTATCGAAGGGACACACTTCATGTCCCTGATCCATGGCCGACCCAACAAGATGTTATAGGCCATCTCACCTTCCAAAATATGGCACAATGTAGGTATAGTCTTTTGTCCCACCTGGATGGGTAGGACGATTGTGCCAACTATTGAGCATATCGCATCATTGAATGCTCGCAGAGTGTAGGTGGAAGCCATGATGTGAGATGCTGGCAACTTCAGATGTTTCAATGCCATTGTTGTGATGATATTGTTGGATGAGCCAGTGTCTACCAACACCCTCTTATACGGAATCCCGTTGACCCACGTGATAACGTGCAGGGGTGGATCCGCCATGTCATCAGCCATCGATTTCACTTCGTCTTCTCGAAAGGTGATGACTGGCTCCGTGCATCGTTTGACATGCCCTACAAAGTTGTTGAAGGAATTTGCTTCATGGGGCTGCAACTCGATGGCTTTCAATATCTCCATTAGAGCCTCCCGATGGGGCGTTGATTGTTGTATGAGCTCGTATATGGAGAGCCTAGCCGACGTGGTCCTCAAGCTCTGAGTGAGTTTGGTCTGAATTGTGGCCATGGGTCTAGGCGGAGGAGGTTGTGTAAGGTGTTGTTGCGGTTGTGACATTGTTGGCACCTCACCTGTAGTCACCGTGGGGGCAGCTACACTCGGATACCTCCTGTTTCGAGTCACTATACTGATCATCCCTACATACCCCTGCATGGGGCAGTTCTGTGTGACCTCATTGACTTGTAGGGTCTTTGCCTGTGCATCATGGGCAGGCAAGGGGTCCTTAAAGACATCCATTTGTTGGTTGCTTGGTGCCACGGGATTATCCACCGCTAATGTCTTGTTATCAATTAGGTCTTGCACCAAGCCCTTAAACTTCCAACATGCATTAAGGTCATGTCCCTTCCGCCTATGGAACCTACAGTACAAATCCTCCTTGTAGCCCTTAGGTTTTGGCACGTTGGGATCTATGGGTTGAATCTCGGGTAGGTTGATCAAGTTTGCCACTGACAAGCGGTCAAACAAGGAGTCTCTGGACTCTGTGTAAGGTGTGAATTGTCGCCTAGGGCGACGCTGCTGATTTTGCTCTTGCCTCTGATTTTCTCGGTCATAACTGTTAAGAGGCACCACCTGATAGTTAGCCTTTTGGGGTTGTGTTGCTTGTGCAGGCTTAGGGATGTTGATAGCAACCTGATTGACCACAGTGGGTTTCTGTTGCGTGGTCCCTATTTTGGTGTTCTTAGACCATTCTTTCTTCTTCGGCTTGGCTATCTCGCCATCCTGAATCTTGATCTCTTCAATGATTCTGGCTTGTGCCAGAGCTTCTTCTAAGGTGGCATATTGCTGCAGCTACAATAGCATAGAGATCGATCTCAAACAACTTTTTGAGAACATTTGTGTGAGGTCGGACATAGGAGGGAGGTAGGGTAGCTTAGAAAGCAGAGTCCTCCATCGATTCCCATAGGCCACCATGGTTTCTTCCTCATACTTCTTGAGGCTGGCTAAGTCGCTTAGTGATGCCTTCTTCTTGGTGTTGAAGGTGAAGCATTCGAGGAACGCATCCACTAGCTGATCTAAGTTGCTAATGTTGTGCTTGGGCAATTGAGTAAACCAATCCGAGGTAGGGCCCATGAACGTGGTGATGAATGTTCTTAATAACAAAGCATCATTATCCTGAATGCCAAAGCATTGGCTCAGGAATCTAGTCACATGCTCTTGGGCATCCTCCTCACCTCTAAAGATTGCCAACTGAGGCAGCTTAAAGTGTTTAGGGTAAGGGGGTGCTGGCACTGACGGATGCATAGGATGACTATGGAGTTGGCGTAACATGGGCTTTTGGGGCCCAGAAGTCTTGGTTTCCATAGACTCCAAATGCTCTAGCAGCGCTTTATATGCATCGAAAGATTTAATCTCTTCCTCTTTAGTTTGCTCCCATTGTGGGTTGTGGGAAACTTGAGGCCTATGGAGGGGTGGCCGGATAGCAGCCCCTCCGCCTTGATAGGGCATTTTGGCCCACTCTTCTTCTTGTTCATACTCCTCATAGGCTTCTTGAGGAGTTTTTGGGTGAGACCTATGACCATGGGTGGGTCCCCATGGAGGGAGCCCATCGTTGTTCCTGGGAGTGGTCTCCCGCTCAGGTCTAGGAGGTCTTGGAGGTAGCACTTGGTAAGGTCATGGGGACCTGTCTCGTACCAAGGGGTTGCGCCTCTCATATGGTTCTGCCCTTTGGGTGCGAGGGGTTGGAACCCTCTCAGGCACCGTGTTATGGAGTAGCTCATCTGTTTGGCATCGAATGCACTCTTTGCTAAGGCGGTATAGATGCTCTAGCTATTGTTGGTCTTGCTCAAGCTGCGTAATCTACGCTTGGTGGGTGGCATGTCTGGTGACTGCCAGGTCGATCTGTTCCACCATATTGAGTCTAGGAGGCCTAGATGCCTCTCCTACGCATTTATCTCGGTCATGGTGATCCGAGATCTCTATAGGTCACTTCCCTCTATCGAGGTTGGCGGCATTCACTCGAGGCTCCGGCCTCGAAAGGTGGTTTTGGTAGATAGCAGGTGCGGAGGTGCATTGCTCCCACACTGTGTATTGCTCTTGAGGAATGTAATGGTCTTCCTCATGCTCCCTTTCGTATATGTGAAAGGGGCGGGCAGAGTTGGCTCGCCCTGCTTGAAGAGCCTTGTGCTCTGGATTTGGCTTTTTGTTCCTAACAATGATGGGGGGTAAAGGAGGGATGACATAATCATGTGGCCTCTCCTCATGGACCCTATGCTGCTCTAGCACTTCATCGCATGGTGGCCACTCATATCGAGCTTCTAAGGGAGCCTTCTTGTCTATGTTGAGTGCCACGTGTAAGGACTCCTCCTGAAAGGGGCTATGATGAATGGGCGTGTCCCTCAAAGGGGTGCCTCTATAGTCCCATTCTAAAATGGAACGATGTGGACTCTCTTGTGGGTCAGGCCGCCAAGGCGGTATGACCAAGTCCTTGGGGCTATAGCGGAGGCGACTTGTGCCCCCTTGTACACTCTTCGTAGCTTTCGCCCTTGATTGGGCTTGGCTACGGGTGTACACCATGGTGGTGTTTTTGCTACCAGATGCATAGATTTTTATTTCTTTTTATGATTTTTATGCTACACTAAACAGAAAATATCACACACGCAAAGCAATGATTATCTCGTTTAAAGATTAAAGGTGTGCCTTAAAACCTGGTTTAGTGTGTTTTGATTTTGTTTTGAAAGCTTTTGTAAAGGATGTTTAAATGCAATATGATGGCTCTTATGACTCCCAAAAATGGTCGCCCCTTCGATATACCATTGCCAGGCCGATATACCAACCTCTCTATATACCCGCCCTTACGTGAGGGAAACTGTTGGTACGTGAGAGCAGATGGTACGTGGAACATAGGCGGTACGAAAGGGGGATCACCCTATTTTTGACACCTACCATAGAAGACTTATCCTCATGCACTGGGAATCACCCTAGCTACACTCGGTCAGCTTTCATCAGGATTTACGTCTAGCAACAGTAGCGATCGGGGTTTATGAATGCAAAATTCAAGCCAAGGTGGTGATGAAATCCACCGTTGGTCTTGATCAAGGGCTGGGGTTTTACGACCAGCTCCTTGGTGTTTATGTTGCCACGTGATGTGTGGGGTTCTTTTTATTTTGCATGAAAGAAAATAAACATACAGTACAACTTTCTTTAAACATGCAAAAAAACCAAAAAAATAGAAAAAGAACAACAGAAAATGACAGAAAGAGTTCAGGACCCTTACCTCTTCTCTGCCCAAATCTGCTGGTTCTGAGTTTCTATCCTGAAACTGCATAGACAGATATTCATCCCGAGGAGGAATGAATTATAGGACTGTATTCATCACAGGGTGGGGCAAATGCCCATTCGTCCCTGGGTAAGACGAATTCTAGCTCTGTATCCGCCTCAGGCTGGAACGAACAACAGTCCAACGTTTGAAAACTCGGTACCTGCAAGCAAAAACAACCAAGTTTTGATCAGATCTCTGATCTTAAAAATAGAGGACAAGGGTCCCACCGTGATCGCCACTGAAAGCATGAGGATACGGAAGCAAAAAGGAAACTCCAAGTGCGATGCAAACCGAACTAAACTTAACGCTAAATCCTATGAATTGAAAGTGCATGAAAAGAGGGAAAGCATGAACGAATCAAAATGAAACAAAAGCCAATAAGGAAGACAACCCTTTTTATTGATATGTTTCAGAACTCGGTTACAATGCGCCTCCTCCCCTTCCAAGGGCTAGGAGCGTTAAATATGCGTTCTTGTTACATCCATGGATGCCATTCCTTCTTCCGCGTGCCCACATGTAAAATGGGCGGACCAAACATCACCGCCACTTGCGTTGATGAGTCTTGACTCCTTGCTGCTCCTCTAATGTCTAGATCCTATGTTCAAAGAAACAAGAAATAGTCAGTAGCACCTATGGATGAAATAAAACATGCAATCCCCACGCCTTCGATTAGTGCATGCAAGATATAAATAAAATGATAACTAACATATATCCAAATGATCTAAAAATTTGATAGGGGCATCAAGACCTCACAAAGGAAACACTACAAATGGAATAGTCAAGAAATTCCTCACATATTTGAATTCGCTCCGGGGCGGGACGAATAGACCTGCAACAAAAATGTCGAAAGGCACTGTCCCAAATGTCACATCTGGGGAGCTCCAAATCACCTACAAAGTTGGGATTAGCTAATTGGGGGTGTTTTGGGAAGACCCAGATGGTCATATTTCCCCAATCAGGCCTCCATCAATGGGAATTTGATGGGGGTTACCTGCAAGTTAGTAAAGGCGAACGAAGATAGAAACATGATCAAAATTGTTCAAAACAAGGTGAAATTTAAATGGCAACCTATCTAAGCAGCATAGAATTAAATGCAAGAATAACAGAAAAGAGATCTACCATATATTTCCAATCGCTCCGAGGCGGGGCGATTAGGACTGTAGCAGTGTGGGGGGCGCCGGGGGCAGGCCGCCCGCCGTTTGGGGCCCGATTTTGGCACCAATCCACTTGGGATGGGTCCAAAACCTCTTGTGGGGTATTGTCGGCAAATTTGGTGGGATATTGTGGCCAAATGTCGGGTTTTGGTTCCGGATTTGCGCTTCCAATAACCACCCTATGACCTCCTTTCCAAAAGAGATCAAGGATGTGAAAGGCACAACTCAAAAGGGTGTGGGTGTGAAAGTAAAATGACAGCACTTCGTTGCTCCAAAATGCTCCTTCTCTGTATATTTTGGGGTGAGGAAACTCACCAATTTATAGACCTAGAGGTCTCTTGAATTGGGCATGCAGAGGCGCCACTTGGCAATCATGCCTTCCCAGGGGGAAGGAGATTCCTCCCTGATTAGGGACTTCATGACTGCCCTTGTAACTGCCTCTAACGCTCGAAAATGCTCACCCACACTCCCATGCAATGA
The DNA here is from genome assembly GCA_028583015.1 of Wollemia nobilis. Classification (NCBI taxonomy): domain Eukaryota; kingdom Viridiplantae; phylum Streptophyta; class Pinopsida; order Araucariales; family Araucariaceae; genus Wollemia; species Wollemia nobilis. Next base: position 2,125,184 of record JAQPPZ010000252.1, on the reverse strand, counting down.
AGGAAGCGTTAAGTGGTGGATCTGAGCTGCCATTTGTCAAGATTTGACTTTTTGCCCGTCAAACCTGCTATTCGCCCCACCCTGGAGCGAATACTGCTATTCGTCCCTGGGTGGGGTGAATCCCAGTTTGAAATCATCCCTGGGTGGAACGAGTATTGAGCAAAGTGCCTGAAGGTGCCAAATTGATCTCTGACCTTCCAAAACTACTGTGAGAGTGGTTAGGACCACTGTTTAACCTCTGGGGGCTGCCCTTGGGGCTTGTGTGTGTCAATGCGATCAGTGTTTGCAGTCACATAATCGGATTGGTGTTGTTTTGGTGTCTACAGGTTGGACATGGTTTTGGGTCATCTCTTCTAATGAACTTGATTTTGGTTGATCTCGAGTGAGATCTATAAGATTTTTGTCTTTGTAGATTTCCATGATGGAGGATTTTACTATCACTAGGATACTCAATTGTAGATCTCCTTTCTCTATGGTTTTGTTTCTATTTTTCATCACTTTAATGGGTCCCAACTAGTGGTTGGGCCGCGTGTTAAAGAAAGTGGGGTTCCTTGAAGGGATTTTTCATTGGGAGAAAATTTGTTTTGTTTTTTGTGTCTCGAAGGTTTGCTTCAGTATTAGCAGTTTGTATTTTGGAATATTATTTCAATCGATGCAGGATGGCAATATTAAGTCCTTCACTAGGCAAGGTGATTTCATTTATTTTTTATTTGACATGCTTCAGAATGGGAGGGCTTTAATTTTAATTTAATTTTTTGAAGGTATGTCTATTTTTTCTCTGTGATTATCGAGTGCTCTAGTTGTACAGACTTATTTATCTTTCCTAAGGGTATATTTTTTTGGTTGGTCGTGGATTACTAGTTCAGTGTGGTTTGGGTTGTAGATATCATTGTAGGTCTACTCCTAGGTGTTATTTTTCCATGGTGTTGTAGGGTTATAATTTTTGGGTATTTCCAATTTTTAGTTTTATTGGGTAGTTTTTCAATATTAGAGTTGTTTTATGTTCAAAGCTTTCATTATAAAGGGACATAATGCTTGTCAAAGATACGATCATAGTTATATTTGATCATAGTTAGATTTGGTAGTTGGACCAATTATCTAGCTTCATTTATTTCTTGGTTTTGATTTTGTTTTGGCTTAATGGTACCCTTTCTAGGTGTGTAGTTCTCTCTTAACTATGTTCAGTTATTTTTCTAAATTTCTAAGTTGAGGGAGTGCTTAGGTGACTATCCATAGTGGTGTGTGACCCACTTGTTTGCATGTTGATTCATCATCTTCCCGCTACTGATGTTCATTGAATGGCTTTGAAAATATTACCAGGGAAGGTGTTTTGTAACTCCAAAGTTTGAGTGGGCATTTCAAATTTCAAATTTTAAATTTCAAATTCTCCTTTACACTTGTGCTCCAATATACTAAGTATATTTCCTAGTTTTGCTAGGTGGTTTTTTTATCCCAATGTGGTTTTAAGTTTAGAAGCTTTTCCCCAACAGCTGGTTGGTAGAGCTTTTGTTTCTTTGTTTAGAGCGAAGATATTTTTTATTTTTTTCTTTGCGCTTGGTTTCATTTATACTGAAAGCTTATTTATTATCTATTTTAGTGGGTGGGTTATACCTTTTGTGTTTTTTGGATGTAAGTCTTTAGTTGGAGTTTACATTTAATTTTCTTTTGTGTTTATTAGTGGTCGATAAGATGATGTTTGTTTCTCTAAGCTTATTGAATATATTTTTTTTAAGGTTTGGGGACCCTTGTTAAAACCCCTTGTAAAAGGTTTGGGGACCCTTTCAAAACCTCTTATTTTACCAAATACTATCATATGATTGTCTTGCTTTATATTGAATTTTTTTTATGCCCAAAAATTTCTCTTTATCCATAATTTTTACTTTGCAATCTCTTGTCAAGATCAAATTTCATAATATTTGTGATGTTGAAATGTTATGTTTTCATATTCAATGGATGATGATGTTCTCTTCATTAAGATTTAATCCTAGTGGATAATGGTAAAGGTTTTGAAATATTCATGGTGACACATATTCAAGTGTATAAAACACATCTTATTTCCTTAGTAGTTTATCCTTTGTTGATGAACCCCCTAGAGTATTGTTTATATTATTTGAAACCTTCTTATTGATAAATTTATAAGGAAGTACAAAAACCCTAATCCACTCTAAAATATTTTTAATAATATTTAGTTCCACGTAAAAATTCACACTTTACGATCCCAAATAGAAAGCATATTTACTGTTAAACCAAATACCACGTTCCATTACTTTATCCTTGATTTGTAAAATGGAGAAGATGGTGAGAAGAAACCTTTTGAAAAAAATTATAGGCTCACTTAAAATTAATTCTCACTTCTACTTGATCCTATTTTGAATCTCCTTAAAAATTGTCTAGTATTTACAGAATTTGTGTATTAAAGTTGTATATTTAATAACCATTATATCAAGCTTAATAATGTCATCATGGATAACAACTTCTTGTTGAGCAAGGTGCAGAAACAATATTGTCATTGTTGTCAACACAGACAGATAGATCAGTTGATGCAGTGGACAGGAGTTTAGAGGTCAGTCAGAGCATGTACAGTGAATTTCTAAGAAGACAGAAGTGGCCCAGATTCAAAGGATCAAAGAAAAAGACAAGTAAGAAAATTGTCACGATATCGCGACATGTTTTCTGTCGCGATTTCGTGACATTTCGAAGGAGAGAGAAAATGTTGTCAAAATTGTCACGATTTCGTGACATCTTGGAGGAGAGAGAAAATGTTGTCAAAATTGTCGCGATTTCGCGACATCTTGGAGGAGAGAGAAAATGCTGTCAAAATTGTTGCGATTTCGCGACATCTCGGAGGAGAGAGAAAATGTTGTCAAAATTGTCGCGATTTCGCGACATCTCGGAGGAGAGAGAAAATATCGTCAAAATTGTCACGATTTTGCGACATCTCGGAGGAGAGAAAAAATGTGCGCAAAACTGTCATGATTTCACGACATGATGGCAAAGAAGAAAGCAAGTGGAAAAACTATTGTGATTTCGCGACATGTTTGGAAAGAAGGCGCAGGCAAAGAAAACTGTCATGATTTCATGACATATTTGGAGAGAAGGCGCAGGCAACAAAAATTGTCATGATTTCACGACATTTTCGAAGAGAAGGTGCAAACAAAGAAAAGTGTCACGATTTCATGACATGTTTGAGAGAAAGATCTTGCAAAGAAAAGTGTCATGATTTCACGACAATCTGCAAGAGAGGCAGTACGGACGAAAATGTGTCACGATTTAGCGACATGTTTGAGAGAAAGAGCCTACAATAAAAAGTATCACAATTTCATGACAAATTCAAGGAGGAAGAGCTCAAAGGCGAAAGCATCATGATTTTGTGACATGTTCCATTTTCATAGGCGACAGATAGAGAAGAGCATAAGGCAGCGAATGTGTCGTGATTTCGTGACATGTCTTGTTTTTGCTGTGCAAGCCAAGAAGAGTGTACGGATGCAAAAGATGTCATGATTTTGTGACATGTCATGGTTTCGCTAGTGCAAGCAAATAAGATTGCAAGGCAGTGAATGTGTCGTGATTTTGCGACATGTTCTATTTTCACGGGCAAGAGATAGAGAAGAGCTCAAGGTAGCGAATGTGTCGCAATTTCATGACATGTCAGGTTTTTGCAAGTGCAAGCCAAGAAGTGGACAAGGAGGTGAAAAATGTCATGATATCATGACATGTCATGTTTTCATGGGTAAAAGGTGAGAAGAGCACAAAGAGACAGAAGTGTCATGATTTCGTGATAGGTCGCAACAACACGATTATAGACAGTTAAGTAAAATAGAACAACAGTTAAAGGGGCAGTTGTAGAAGAAAAGCATGCATCCAAAATAAGAAGAGTTAACTAGAGTCAGTGCGACAGTTATAGGTGCAGTTATAGATAGAAATCATGCAAGCTATTTTAAGAACTATTGAAGAAGGATAAATTGAACAGTCGCATAAATAGAATAAAAAAATGCATGCATGCACAAAAAAGAATATGAACAGTCATGACCAAGAAGATGAATAGTCATGGTAGAGGTATATGTTGCATGTAACATGTTTAACGAAATGCCCATTCTATATATACAAAAGGAGTTACAGTTAACAAGTGGCAGAAGATAATATTAAATAAATAGTTACAATTGACAAGTGGCGTATGAGGAATGAAAGAAGGCGTTGTAACTGGAGTTACAAAGAAAAAGGTTTGTTATAAAAGGAGGTCTGTGTGAAGAATAAAGTTTGTCATCGAATGTGTGAAAGTGCTACCTAAAGTGGGTTAGAAGAGTGCTGTAAGAGAGAGACAAGCAGAGCAGTAAGGGTTTACTGAGTTTTGATAAATTGTAGACCAGTCAGGGTCTTGTAAAAGTGAATGCATTTGTATGTCATTAATATAGCTTTCAAAACTGTGATCCAAGTTGGTGCTTGGATAGGGGTTGGTGCTCCTTTCTGTTGGTGCAAATAAATCAGGGGTTGGTGCTCCTTCTAGTGGGTGCTAGTAAACAGATTGTAAAATTGGTGTTTTGCAAAGACTGGATTTGGACCGTAGTCCAAGCAGTCATTCTTGAGGAGTAGCCAAATTGGTGAACCTCGTTACATTATGTGTTGTGGTGTGCTCTCTTGTGATAATTCCTTTATCTATTTTTAAGTTCTCTTTGCTTCAGCTTTAAGAGTGGTAGATTTGAATTTAAATAGCTACACTGATTCACCCCCCCTTCTCAGTGTCATTGTGAGAATATCAATTGGTATCAAAGCAAGGTTCCTTAATAAGCTTAATCAGCTAAGGTGATCTTGGAAGGAACACAATGGTAGGTGGTGAAGGATTCTCATCAAACAAAGCTCCTTTGTTTAATGGAACTAATTACTCATTCTGGAGACTCAGGATGCAGACATATCTAAGTGCGTTAGGATACGACATTTGGGAGTCAGTAGAAAGTGGATACACAGTACCCGCTACTCCTCCAACAGATATTGTTGAGAAGAAAAGTTTGAGAATAACTCCAAAGCAAAGAATTCCATAATGTGTGGGCTAGTAGATAGTGAACTGATAAGGATCATGAGCTATAAATTGACAAAAGACATGTGGGACAAACTGAAGAGCATCCATGAAGGAGACATCAAGATCAAGGAAGCCAAGCTACAAACGCATCTAGCTCAGTTCTAAGCATTACAAATGAATGACGATGAGAACATAGAGGCCTATATGCTGAGAGTCAATGGAATCATTAATGCAATTAGAGGACTCAGCAAAAAAATTGAAGATGTGATTGTCGTGAAAAAGGTACTTAGAACTCTTCACAAAATATTTAATTCTAAAGTTGTTGCAATAGAAGAGGCTAAAGATCTAAATAATTTTAGCATGGATGAGATGCATGGTTCCTTTACTGCATACAAAATGAGAATAGGACAAACTAAGACCATAGATAGAGAAGCTACTTTTAAAGCACACAAAAATATAAAATCTGAACAAGAATCTGAGGATGAAGAGACCGGATGAAACAAAAGCTAACTTTGTTTAGAAACTTACAAAGGGAAAAGGAAAATATAGAGGAAAGTTACCATTTAATAAGTGCTTCAATTGTGGATGGGTCGGTCACTTTGTAGCTAAGTGTCCAATGAATGAGAAAACCAAAAGTGATGAAGGGTCACACCAAGAAAGAAGTGACTGGAAGAAGAAACCAAATTTTAGAAAAAGCAACTTCAAAAAGAAAAGTTTCATATCCAAGAATGTCAGCTCTTCTGAAGATAGCTCGGGTGAAGATTCTGAAGAAGAAATAGGTGAAGCTCTATTCATGGCATTTGAAGAAGACAAAACAGAAGAAAAATAGGAAGGTGACACAAACATTAAGGATGAGGCTGAAGTATATCTGGAAGGAGAGTTGGTTGTTGCACTTAAAGAGTTGAGTACAGAAAGGAAAAAGAATAAAAAGGTCTCAAGAAATCTTGAGGATGTGAATGACATAATAAACACTTTGAAAGTATAGATAGAAGAATTTAAGAAAATTTCTAAAGAACTCGAAGTACAGTTAACCATGAAAATAGATGAGTGCAGCAAAATGGAAGAAGAGATTGTTGTCTTAAGAATGCAGCTAGAAGAAAAGAATAAAAAATTGAGTTGCTATCACAAACTTGAAGGAATTTCTGCAAAGCTTGAAAATATTATAAATAGTCAGAGGACTACAGGAATCAAATTTGGATTGGGCTTTGTCGAAGGAGAATCGTCAAGTGGATCAAAGGCCATAACTGTAGAACAAGTAAAGAAAGAAGATAATATCAAGGTTGATCAATGAAAAATGAATCAGGAAAAAGAAAGCAATAGTGCCAAGCATGAGAAGAGTGCTGACAATGAGGGATTCATAAAAGTCACACATCAAAGGAGAAGAAAATTTGTGGCTCCTACTACAAAATGGCAAAGACCAATTCCTAGGTTCAATCATTTCTTTTCTGGTTATTGTTTTAAAAGCAATGCTTACGGTCATAAGATTTCAGACTACATTCATAATATAGGACAAAGAAATTTCACCAATAGAAATGTCTTTTCACCCTTGATGGATTATGCAGTAGAATGCTATAACTGTCATAACTTTGGACACATTGCAAGAAACTATAGAAGCACATATGCAGCAAATAAATATCAGGGAAGAAGATCTCAACCAAATAGTTTAAGGCAAAATAGAAAATTCCTAGAAAAACATGCACAGGCTACTGACAAAGAAAAGTCTAAACAAGTGACCAAAACTGTAGCCAAACCAGAGTGGAAATAAAAGGAGCGACCCAAGGAAGAAAATGAATCCTTGATTGTTCAGATAGCATTCAAAGCATAGAACAAATCTGCACCATGGATATTGGATAGTGGATGCTCTAGTCACATGATAGGAGATAAACAAAAATTTGAAAAATTATAGAAATATGAAGGGGGCTCTGTAAAGTTTGGAAATAATTATGGAGCCAAAATAGTTGGCAAAGGATCATTCAAGATAAGTGATGGAAAGATCAATTCCAAAGAAGTTTTGTTTGTGATTAGTTTGAAGCACAACTTACTGAGCGTAAGTCAAATCTGTGATAGAGGTCATGAAGTCATATTTAAGAAGCAAGGCTGTGAAATCAGAAAAGCACACAGTGGGAAGCTGATAGCTACTAGATCGAGGACTTCTAGAAATCTATATACTCTCTCAAAAACTTTAGAAGGAGCGTGCTTGATTGGACAGGAAGATGAAAATTGGCTATGGCACAAGAGGCTCGGTCATATTAGCTTTGAAAATCTGGTAAAAATAAGTTCAAAAAGGGTAGTAAGAGATATACCTACCATTGGCAAACTAGTAAATAACATCTATGCTTCATGCCAAAAATGGAAGCAAACTAGAGCCACATTTAAATCAAAGGAATACTTCACCAGTAAGCCTTTAAAACTAATACATACTGATTTGTGTGGACCCATGAGAACACAAAGCATAAATGGTGACAAATACTTTACGTTGTTCATAGATGACTACTCCAGGATGACATGGGTACTATTTTTAAAGCTTAAATCGGATGCCTTTGAGATGTTCAAGATTTTTAAAAAATAGGTTGAGAATCAAACTGGAAAAAGAATTAAATGCCTAAGATCGGACGAGAGGAGGAGATTTTATCTCAGAAGAGTTTGTAGAGTACTGTCAAAAATATGGGATCAGAAGACAGTTTTCAATAGCAAGGACACCTCAGTAGAATGGTGTTGTAGAAATGAAGAACAGGACAGTGTAGGAAATGGCATAGACAATGTTGGCTGAGAACAAAATAGCTGATAGATTTTGGAAAGAGGCAGTCCACACTGTATTTTACATCCAAAATAGGTGCATGCTAAGGACACATGAAAGCAAAACACCTTATGAGCTGTGGTTCGGTAGAAAGGCAACAGCAAGATATTTCAAAGTGTTCGATAGCAAGTGCTACATCAAATGAACTGAAGATAATCTCGGTAAGTTTGAAGATAGAGCTGACGAAGGTATTTTTCTTGGTTACTCGACAAAAAGCAAAGCCTACACATCAAGAGGCTAAATAAAATTGTGGAGAGTGCTGATGTTAAAGTTGATGAAGGTAGAGAATGAGAAATTACTTATCAAGAAAACTACCCTATTTATGAAGAATTCATTGAAGGAGATGAAGAAAAAGAAACAGAAGAGAATTAGAAAATTGACCCAGATGATTTAAGAATTGACTCAGAAGAAGAAGAAAACAAGAAATTTAAAATAGGCAGCTAGCAAAAAAATCATCCCAGAGAACAGATTATTGTGGACCCCATAGTTTGTATTCAGACAAGAAGAGCAGTAGTACGGAACTACTCTCTATTATCCAACATTGAGCCCAAAAATGTTGCTAAAGAAAGCACAAATGAAAGTTGGATGAAGACAATTAATGAAGAACTAGATCAGATTGAGAAAAACAAAACCTGGGAGTTAGTACTAAGACCAGCAAATAAAAATATAATCAGTACTAAATGGATTTTTTGAAACAAATTGAATGAAGATGGACGAAGTTGTAAGGAATAAAGCAAGGCTAGTCCAGTAAAGGCTATGCACGAAGTTGACGGTATTGATTTTGAGGAGACCTTTGCACCGAGTAGCTAGACTAGAGGCAATCATAATGTTTCCGGCCTTAGCGAGTTCATAAAAATTTCAAAGTATATCAAATAGACGTGAAATCAACATTTCGAATGGAAAACTAGAAGAAGAGGTTTACATTGAGCAACCAGATGGTTTCCAACTAGGTGATAATCCCAACTTTGTTTGCAAGTTGAAGAAAGCTTTGTATGGCTTGAAACAGGCACCCAGAGCATGGTATGCAAGGCTGGATAACTATCTTATTCAATAGGGGTTCAAGAAATGTTTCGTGGATATCAATCTGTATGTCAAAATAGAGAATGACCATCTTATTATCCTGGTTGTTTATGTAGATGATATCATTTTTGGCAGCAGTCATGATAAGTCTTGTAGAGACATAGCAAATAAAATGAAGAAATAATTTGAGATGTCAATGATTGGTGAACTTTCTTATTTCCTCGGACTGCAAGTCAATCAAAATGAAAAGGGCATTTTTATTTCTCAAGTTAAATATGTGAAATAAATGCTGAAAAAGTTCACAATGGAGGATTGTAAACCTGTTAGCACTCCCATGACAACAAGGTTGCAAGTTGAGCAAGGATGACAAATCTCCAAATGTAGATCAAACCATGTACAGGTCTATGATTGGAAGCCTGCTGTATTTGACGACTACCAGACTAGATATCTTACAGGCAATATGCATGGTAGCAAGATTTTAGGCTAGTCCCAAAGAGACTCATGTGACAATTGTGAAGAGGATTTTTAGGTACCTCAAGGGTACTATGGAGTATGGGTTGTGGTACCCAAAAGGTAAGGACTTCACTCTTATTGCATATTCTGATGCAGATTGGGCAAGATGTATTGATGACAGAAAGAGTACCAGTGGAGGAGCATTTTATCTTGGAGACAGGCTGGTAGCATGGAACAGTAAGAAATAAGAATCAGTATCTCTATCCACATCAGAGGTAGAATACATTGCAACAACAACATGCTGTACACAGATATTATGGATGAGACAAACCTTGAAAGATCTTGGTATTCATTTCAAAGAGCCAATTTCAGTTAAATGTGATAACACTAGTGCTATTAACATATCAAAGAATCCGATTATGCATTCTCGAACCAAACATATTGCAATCTGGTATCACTTCTTGAAGGATAATGTTGCAGAAGGTGGTCAAATTGTATTTTGTTCCAACTACAGAGCAAGTAGCAGATATATTCACAAAACCATTACCCAAGGAAGTTTTTGAGTACCTTCGAAGTAAGTTGGGAGTGGTCACATTTCCCAAGAACTGACTATCAATTGGGATCACATTCTCGGGGGGAGCATTTATGCCTATGTTTATAGTTTTGCTCATATTCATGATTTTTGCTAACTATAACAATGTGTGTCTGAGAATGTTGTGCATAGACTCAAGGGGGAGTCTGCAGCAGCCCTTTGGTATTATTGTCAAAGGGGGAGAAGAATTACAGGAAATTGCACGTGTTGTCAATAATTCGAAAGGGGGAGATTGTTGAGCAAGGTGCATAAATAGTATTGTCATTGTTGTCAACATAGACAGATAGATCTGTTGCTACAGTGGACAGGAGTTCAGAGGTTAGTCAGAGCATGTACAGTGAATTTCCAAGAAGACAGAAGTGGCCCAGATTCAAAGGATCAAAGAAAAAGACAAGAAAACTGTCGCGATATCGCAACATGTTTTCTGTCGCGATTTCGCGACATCTCAAAGGAGAGAGAAAATTCTATCAAAATTGTCACGATTTTGCGACATCTTGGAGGAGAGAGAAAATGCTGTCAAAATTGTCACGATTTCGTGACATCTCGAAGGAGAGAGAAAATGCTGTCAAAATTGTCGTGATTTCGCGACATCTCGGAGGAGAGAGAAAATGTTGTCAAAATTGTCGCAATTTCGTGACATCTCGAAGGAGAGAGAAAATGCAAGCAAAACTGTCGTGATTTCGTGACATGATGGCAAAGAAGAAAGCAAGTGGAAAAACTATCACGATTTTGCGACATGTTTGGAAAGAAGGCGCAGGCAAAGAAAACTGTCGCGATTTCGTGACATGTTTAGAGAGAATATGCAGGCAACAAAAACTGTCATGATTTTGTGACATGTTCGGAGAGAAGGCGCAAGTAAAGAAATGTGTCACGATTTTGTGACATGTTTGAGAGAAAGAGCTTGCAAAGAAAAGTGTCATGATTTCACGACAATCTACAAGAGAGGCAGTACGAACGAAAATGTGTCGCGATTTAGCGACATGTTTGAGAGAAATAGCCTACAATAAAAAGTGTCATGATTTCACGACAAATTCAAGGAGGAAGAGCTCAAAGGCGATAGACAGAGAAGAGCACAAGGCAGTGAATGTGTCACGATTTCGTGACATGTATTGTTTTCGTTGTGCAAGCCAAGAAGAGTGTACGGATGTGAAAGATGTCACAATTTTACGACATGTCATGGTTTCGCTAGTGCAAGAAGAGAAGAGTGCAAGGCAGCAAAAGTGTCATGATTTTGCGACATGTTTTTTTTTTGCAGGCAAGAGACAGAGAAGAGCTCAAGGCAGCGAATGTGTCATGATTTTGCGACATGTCAGGTTTTCGTGGGTGCAAGCCAAGAAGTGGAAAAGGAGGCAAAAAATGTCGTGATATCACGACATGTCATGTTTTCGCGGGTAAAATGTGAGAAGAGCACAAAGAGACAAAAGTGTCACGATTTCGTGACAAGTCGCAACAAAACGATTACAGATAGTTAACTGAAGCAGAACAATAGTTAAAGGGGCAGTTGTAGAAGAAAAGCATGCAGCCAAAATAAGAAGAGTTAACTGGAGTCAGTGCGATAGTTACAGGTGTAGTTACAAATAGAAATCATGCAAGCTATTTTAAGAACTGTCGAAGAAGGAGAAATCAAATAGTCGCATAAATAGAATCAAAAAATGCATGCATGCACAAAAAAGAATACAAACAGTCATGACCAAGAAGACGAACAGTCATGGTAGAGGTATATGTTGCACGTAACGTGTTTAACGAAATGCCCATTCTATATAAACAAAAGGAGTTACATAAATAAGGAGTTATAGTTAACAAGTGGCAGAAGAGAATATTAAAGAAATAGTTACAATTGACAAGTGACATATGAGGAATGAAAGAAGGCATTGTAACTAGAGTTACAAAGCAAAGGGTTTGTTATAAAAGGATGTCTGCGTGAAGAATAAAGTTTGCCATCGAATGTGTGAAAGTGCTGCCAAAAGTGGGTTAGAAGAGTGTTATAAGAGAGAGACAAGCAGAGCAGTAAGGGTTTATCGAGTTTTGATAAATTGTAGACCAGTTAGGGTCTTGTAAAAGTGAAGGTATTTGTATGTCATTGATATAGCTTTCAAAACTGTGATCCAATTTGGTGCTTGGATAGGGGTCGGTGCTCCTTTCTGTTGGTGCAGATAAATCAGGGTTTGGTGCTCCTTCTAGTGGGTGCTGGTAAATAGATTGTAAAATTGGTGTTTTGCAAAGACTGGATTTGGACCGTAGTCCAAGCAATCATTCTTGAGGAGTAGCCAAATTGGTGAACCTCGTTACATTATGTGTTGTTGTGTGCTCTCTTGTGATAATTGCTTTATCTATTTTTAAGTTCTCTTTGCTTCAGATTTAAGAGTGGTAGATTTGAATTTAAATAGCTACATTGATTCACCCCCCCACTTAGTGTCATTGTGAGAATATCACTTCTACTATAATATATACTAATTAGATAAAGTTTTCTACAAATTTTATCTTTCTCTTTTTTTTATTTGTGGAAAACATCCCAAAAGGGATGCCACTTTCGGGTAAGACCCAAGGAGGCAGGGGTATCCATTCCGCCAAAAATACCCAGGACTCGGACCTAGCCTACCACTTTTGACATACTCAATGAGCAAATAAACACACAAAACCAATTTAAAAATAAGTAAATAACAACAAAAATAATAAAATAAAATAAAAAACATGCTCCTTGAGTGTGTCAAAAACAAAAGCACAACCAAACATGCACAATAATATAAAAGAAACCACAACACAAACCACATAGAAAAACACAAGAACCACATAACAAAACACAAACAAGACAAAAAAATAGAACACTACAAAGACAACCCAAAAAAACATGAAAAATAAACACAACCAAAACCTAAAAAATTTTAAAAAATAAAATAAAAATAAAAATAAAAAACAACCAACAACAGATAATAAACAAAAACAAAAAACATAGAAAACACTCACACATAAAAACATGAAATAACACAAACAAAGAGAAACCCAAGAACAAGAACGAAAAAACACAAGAACAATAACAAAAAACATAAAATAAAAAAACAAATCGACAAAAACATAAGAACAAAAAAAAAAACACAAAGAACACAAAAACAAAACAAAACAAAAGAACCCACCCACCTTAACAAACTAAACAAAAAAAAGAAAAAAAATAATTGAACAAAACAATGAGCTATCTAGACCATAATACTATTAAGGCAAGAATAAATAGAGGAAACAAAATAAAGAATAGAATGAGCTAGGGAACTAAAAAAAACTGAATGAACCAAAGAGAAGAGAAAAAAAAAAAAACAAAGAAGAAACTAGGTACCTTCAGAACTGGAGCCATCCAAAGAAATGATAGAAGGAAGAACTTCCCTAATTTGAGAAGCCCACCATATAGGAGGGTGGCCATAACAAGTAAGATCACCTTTGTCCAAAGCCCAATTAGCTAAAGCATCAACACTCTTGTTTTGATTTTTGACCACATGATTGTAATCAACTTTCAAAAATCCCATCTGGATTAACTGAATCTTCTCAATAATTCTTTTTATTCTCCAATCCACCTTATGATTCTTAGAAGGAGTCTTCAAGAGATTAATCATAAGTTGAGAGTCAAACTCAACTAACACCTTTTCCCATCCAACCTTAGTAGCCTCTTGAAGGCCTCTGAGGATACCATACCCCTCAACAAGGTTATTGGAAAGAATACCCAAATTCTCAACAAAAGTAAAAAATAGGGAGCCATCTGAAAGTCTACCAATTCCTCCCACACTAGATTTTCTAGGGTTCCCGCTAGAGGCTCCATCAGTATTAACTTTTCCAAAATCCTTAGGAGGAGGTTGTGTCCTATCCATCTTACTAATGCTCACATTCCCTTTAAGTTGGTTGCCCTTAGAAGATTTAATATTTAATATTTGCATCACTTGATCCCATCTTTGGTGGGAGTTTTGGGGGTGATTAAGGAGTTGATGGACTGATTCAACTAAGTTGGCTATGGTCTTTTGCCAAATATAGTGAATATCTTTCCTATCTTGATTAAAAATTCAGTTGTTCCTTTCATTCCAAATATTCCAAATAAGAATGGTAGAACCCATCCAAACTAATTGCTTAATAAAATGATCAAAACCCTCTTGATTAGGCAAATCCCTCCATAGCTGTTCAAAAGTAAAAAAATTGGACCACTGTAAGCCAAGTAAAGTGGCCATTCTTCTCCATAGATCAGGGGCTAAAGTACACTCAATAAAAAGATGGTTGATATGTTCTACATTCTCTTCACACATTTCACATCTAAAAGGGCCATGAAAACCATGCCTCATAAGTTGCTCACCAGTAAGCACCCTACGATGCAATAAAAACATTTCTCTTTCTCTTGTCCTTAACTAGAACACCCTTAATTCTTGTCAAGACTTTCAAAAGTGATATTTCTACCATGCTACCTAGATTTTCTTCACAAGGATCCTTTAGTTTTGATTTTCTCCTAATATTTGGAACAAGACGGTGACACTTCTTCTTGGGCATATTTTTATTCCTACTTATGCTTGCAACACTTGCTTGCTTTCTATAAAAAAATATACTTTGAGCTCATTTTTGCTCCTAGCTTGGACTCATTCCTAACAACCATTATTCTTATTCTTTTACTATTCAATATATAGTAATTGATTACATGTTGATTATTACTATATATATATATATATAATATTGTTATGTATTAAAATATCATTTACTATGTAATATAACCAATTCTATATTTTTTAATGATAGTTTTATTTTAATTTTTATTATTTAAAAAAAATAAAATTAACAAAACAATTTAATATTTAACAAGAATTGTATTCATACCTTTAATTTTTAATCATAATTATTGAATAAATAACATTTAATTTTTTAATAAACTCTATTTAATATGAAGCGCAATATTAAATCATTGTAATATTGATAGTCAATATTTTTATAATATTTTATTAGGTGGACAAGGGTTGCATACATCACATAGAAATCAAGAGGATCCATTATATTCCCTCAAGGTACTAATGTTTTTATTTATATTCTTAGGAAAATTGTTAACACCATGAATGGTCTACCTCTATAAAACCTAAGCCCGTTAGGTAAAGCATAGTCAATAGACCCTAATCCTGTTAGGTAAAGCATAGTCAATAGGTTCCCTGACCCTTTAGAGCATCAAATTGGGATAGCGAACCGATAGACACTTGGTCACTACCATCCAACCTATCCCGTTTTAAGTATGCAAGGGTTTGAACCTTGGATCTCCCAAAAGAGAGGCCAAAATCCTAACCACTACCCTATCCTTGCAAACTTAAATGTTTAAGGATAAACCCAAGATTTTTAGAGGGTCCTGAACCCCTATCAAATGGGTGGGCATAGGAGGAATGGATCCATATCAACCTCTACCAGCACATAGGGTATTATTAACTATGCCATATATTTACAGGATGGAGGCAGTAGGAATGGAACCTAGGTTAGCCTCTACCAACACCTAGGATATTTGCCACTGCATCACAACAAGCAGATTAAATTTTTAGAGTAAGCACAAGATTTTTAGAGGGGTGTCGACCCTATCAATAGGGTGAGCATAGAAGGAATGGAGTCCTATTGAACTCTACCGACACATAGGACATTCCTAGTGCCACATATATTTAGGATGGAAGCAAGGGGAATGGAACCTAGGTTAGCCTCTACCAGCATCCAAGATATTTACCACTACACCAAACCAAGCATATACAAAATATTTAAGATAAACATAATATTTTTAGAGTGACCTGGATCCCTATAAATAAAGTGGGCGTAGTAGGAATGAAGCCCTATAAATCTCTATCAACACATAGGACATTCCTAGTTGTGTCATATATCTATAGGATGAGGGCAAGGGGAATGGAACCTGAGTCAGTCTTTACCAACTCCCAAGATATATACCATTGCACCATAGCAAATAGATAAATTAATATGATATGTTCTTACATACACAAAAATATTTGAAAAACATTGATCTAATCCCATCATGATAAATATAAATTACTTCTTAATACTTTATTAAAATTTTATTATTTACTAGTTATAAATAAAAATGTTAAGTGAGCTTAAGAAAAAATCTTTTGACTTTTAAGTAGACCCATATTTGAATCTTAAACAAGAGATACATGAATAATTGTCAAGTTGTTGTAATACCATGATGATATAATATGGATGACCCTCTTTTAATCTCATATAAACAATGAAAAAAAATTAGCATCAAAATATTTTGAACTTAAAAACTATTAGCATATACCCACGTGTTGTGAGTTGGACAAGGTAGGGCAATCCCTCAAGGGAGGTCCCTGGTTTGAATCTCCACCCTACCAAATGCACATTGGATACCCAAAACCTAGTTGATTATGTTGGTACGGTCAGGGTCAAGCGCCACTCCTAAGTGATTTTGATGGTGTAGAATCCCCTAGTCATGGTTTCTCAACCAAGGCAGACCCTGCAAGGGTTTTTCGCTAAATTAAAAAAAAAAATTATTAGTAGATATTATAAGAAATGAATGAATAAAATGTTTTTGATTTTATTGATAGAAACTTTTATAGGCCTATGAGGACTATGTGGATTAGTAAGTGCTTGTCCACCCAAACACTTACTAAGAAGACACCCAGGTCCAAATATTGGGGGCAGGTTGTTTGCAAAGGTAGTATTCTAATATGAATCCTGTGAGTGCACGTCACACCTATGATGATGGTATGAATCTCGAACGACCAATGATATCCTTCACATCAGGTCAACAATAAAAAAGTGGAATAGGTTTGGTGGGTGTAGTCCTTATGATTTGAACCCTACACTTGTTAGTTACTAAAAATACTGTGGTTTTGATCAACTCTCTTATATAACAAAAATAAATAAAAAATAAAAAACTTTTATAAGATCTATAATTTCTTTTTAAATTTATTTACAATTCATTTATATTTAATCCAAGAAAACTAATGTACATTTATTATAATGTTTGAAAACAATAACTACAATCCTTAAGATATCCATCCAATTTATATAATAAACTTAATATCTCTTTGTTATAAATATTAATATAAAATTTATAATTATGTTTATTATATAATATTGTTAACAATTATTACCATATCTATCCCGTTTAAATGATAAACCTAATATTATTATATTCTTTTTTTTTATTATAAATAGTAGTATGGAACGCAATGTGACCTCAAATGTTTCGTATTCAATATTTCTCGTTAATTGTTGATGAAACCGGGTTCGAGGGAAACAAATGCGGATAAAAAATATTGATCCAAATAAGAACAGATATTGTCCGTGGGTCTAGGTGGATTGGTAAGTTGGGGCGCTTACCGAGAGGAGACCTAGGTTCCAATCCCACGGGCTTGCCCATGCACAGACAGTAGCCCAGATCTGATTCCTCTGAGTGGTGCGCCAGATTGATGACGACGGTGCAACCCCTGTGCGTCCGGCGGTCCCCATCTCACGCCGGGTTACCATGTACCGAGACGGTGGAAGTCCTGGGAGCCTTCGTAGATAGTTTGAACCCTACCAGCTGTGCTGGTAGTTACTAAAAATCGTGATTGTAACCATTGCTTCTATATACCAAAAAAAAAAAAAAAAAAAAAAAAAAAAAGAACAGATATGTATAAAAAAAATTGTGTGATTTTGAATTGTTTATTAGTTGAACCTATCCTTATCAATAGACCTCACACAAGAATTTAAATTAACTTATTTATGAAACATATTTTAGAAAAACCGCAAGACACACATACGTCCGGAATTGGACAAGTGCACATGGGCTTTCACAGGCTTTCACCTTGATGCTCTAATATTTGGACGCATGGAATTGTAGACACTGCACATAGGCTTTCACGGGCTTTTACCTTCATTC
The DNA here is from genome assembly GCA_028583015.1 of Wollemia nobilis. Classification (NCBI taxonomy): domain Eukaryota; kingdom Viridiplantae; phylum Streptophyta; class Pinopsida; order Araucariales; family Araucariaceae; genus Wollemia; species Wollemia nobilis. Next base: position 2,107,420 of record JAQPPZ010000252.1, on the reverse strand, counting down.
TCCACCATTGAACGCAGGTAGGAAGACGTCCGGAAATTACACACTGCAGATTGTCTTTCACAGTCTTTCACCTTCATGCTCTAATATTGGACGCAGGTCGCCGTATTTTGATGCCCAGAATTGTACAGACTGCACATAGGCTTTCACGGGCTTTGAAGGGTTTTTATCTTCATGCTCCATCATTGAACGCATTTCGTCGTCTTTCGCAATCCGGAATTTACACACTGCACATGGGCTTTCACAGGCTTTCACCTTCATGGTCTGATATTGGGGTGCCGTATTTCGACGGCCAGAATTGTACATAATGCACATAGGCTTTCACATTCATGCTTCATAATTGAACGCAGGTCACCGTCTTTCCACGTCCGGAATTTACACACTGCACATGGTCTTTCACCTTCATCCACCCTTATTGGACGCAGAAGCCTTATTTCGAAATTTAAAGAGTGTATTATAATTTGAATTTAAACAGTAGATATATAAAAAAAAAAAAAAATAGCGATAAATTAGAAATGTTAATCTATATATATACCTGTTATTAAAATTTCATGAGAAATACATACACAAGCTGCTAATAAGATTTTAAATATAATAGGTTCGAGGTGTAAACCAATTGGTTCGACCAAATTTCGTAAGGGGCAAAGGTGCAAGTTTCAAATCTAGGGCCTCATCGGATTGAACGCTTCTCCCTTTCTTGGTGCTTTCAGTAGCGTAAAAGGTTTAAAATGAATAGGGCCTCATCGGATTGAACAACGCAGAATATTGTGGTGGTCATAAAGGCCGGACAACCCTACCCGTATTTGTGGCTGCTAACTAATCCACCATGTAAATTAAAATAAATCAAATATATAACATATATAACATTAGGCATTGATTTTGATTAATTTTTTTAAGCTATACAAATTTTAGTTATAAAGATACTAAACCAAGTTATTATTTTTTTATTAGATGGACAAATGAGTTTTGAAAGGATCTCCAAATTTTTAATAGAAAGGAGTAAGTCACCTTTCTTGGAGAAGCCAACAACTTTATAGCACATACAAAGTATTAGATATAGTGATACACATTAGCATTACTAAATTAGGGCGAACACAAACAACAATCCAAATTAGAGCAGGTCGAAAATGAAACTGAAAATCAAAGGAAATTAAAATCCCACGCACGGGAGGAGAAAGACACAAAAAGCCACTAAGAATTGCAAACCCCCATGAGGGAAGAAGCCACCAAACCATCAAAACAAAAGGGCCAACCAAGACCCCACCAAGGCAGAGAACAGAGCAATCAAATTTTAGTTTCATTAGATCTTGTGTCATTGTCCTCTTTATGTTCGTTCATCTCCCATGGTTCCCATCACTTGAGGATGATAGTTTCCTCTATGCAGGAGATCGTGGCCTGCATGGAATCAATTAAATATTTTGAAGGTTCAAAATTGTCCTTTTAAGAGGTTTGGGTGCTGAACTCCCATCCTAGATCTTAGGATTTTTTACCTTCTTAATACTCCCTACTCTAAGGATAAGCTTTGATTGTTTGGAAGATAGCAAAAACTCTTCAAAATCAGAGTCATTAACGTTGAAAGGAGCCTTCCCATGGTTGGCCATCTTGGGCATCAATATATTAGACCTTCTTGTCCCTTCTTTAGTTCCCCTGACCCTTTTAGAGGGTAATCTACCATCCTTACCGCAAAATCCTCCAATGGAGTAGCAATAACAACTTCCTAACTAAATTAGTTAGAATCTCTATAATTGGAAGAGTTAAGGTAGTACACGATAGGTATAGGCACCATGCTAAGGGAATTTAATATAACTTCTCCATCTAATCCTCTAGATTTAACCATAAATCGAAGAACATCTTTGCCAGACCCATATGGATTGGGTCCAAGGCCATACCTTTTTCACCCTACTAATAAACCTAGCCAATGAATGGTACAAAAAAGATAGAGTATTCATAATCCTCTTATGGCAAAGGTGGTTGAGGAACATGAAACGGTAGCTTCATAGAATTTCATGATTTTCATCGAAGGTAAAGTATTTCATTATAACAAGGGCCACCCGATCCCAAGGAGCCTTTAACGAGTTTCACTTGAAAACTTTCTAAATTTTAACCAGCTCTTCCTCTTCTTCTAGAAAAAATTGTGATTCCTTTGCCAGGGAGTATTTCCCCTATTATGGAAAAACTATCTGCTACCAGACCAGTTACTTCTACAATCAACGGGATATTAACTTGAAACTCCATAGAACCAACCCTAACTACACCATTTCATTAGGAGTACGCTAGGTTCTTGGCCATATCCCAGTGGTATCTAGTAAATTTAGAAGACATTGAAAGGATATTACCTTTATTTAAGATTTTCCTAACATCTTCATCGACTATCAAGAAATTTGGCTCAAGGATTAAAGTTATCATCTTGACAAACTCTCAAAACCACTTAGGAAAACCCACTTATCACCCAATCCCTTATACCACTTGAAATTCCTCCTGGAATGGTAGAAATACCCAAGAGAATAAAAAAACCTTGACAAAAAGGAAGGGATAGCCAAATCTATCCACCACCAGTCTTGGAAACATGTGAATAATCACAAAAATAAAAATGGAGGGTAGATTTCCAAAATGTGTGACCAAAATATAAGGCAAGATATTTTGACAATAACATGAATGAAAATCCATTCACCACCTTCACTCCAGCTCACGTAGTGGGATTTATACCAAGGATAAAACATCATATTTGCCTTACCAATAAGCTTCCATAAGTTACTAAGATTGGAATTATTAAATATGGAAACCATGAGCCTGACACTAAACTAAGAGGTGGTGATAATCATGAAAAGTCAACGCAACACCTTGCTTGTGTTAGATGACCTCCACTTTGGAGAAATAACTACACTTGCTCCACTCCTCCAACTCGGAACTCCATCAATTAATAGGGAAAAAATCCATCTCATCAGGACAATGCGGTTGAGCCACAACTTAATAAAAATCCACATGTCCTTCCATCTGGAGGGCTCCATATTAGAAGGTACACCTAGCCAATACATCCCTAGAGCCTTCTCCTAATGCCACATCATTATTTGAAAATGGGTTATTGTCATAAGTGTTATAATCCTTGCACCTATTGAGAGAACTTATGACAAAATTCCTTCCTAGCCAATGATGGACTATCACATCAATAAATAGGAACAATTTGCCAACCGTGATTCTGGTGTCATACAAATGCATGATGCCAATAGCCATGGGCTTCCACCTAGACAACTTCCATAACCACCCTGAGATGACATTGAAGGAAAATACTGGTTACTAGCTAGGATGACTCTCATACTTATTCCAACTATGAAATAGTTTCCTATGTAACCTGCACAATTTTTAACTCTCACAAAATAAAATCTTATTTGAAATTAAAATTTATTAGTTATTTAGATTCAAAACCCTGATATTGGGTTCCATTCTAAAGGAGGTCTAAATATCCGTCTCAATAGTTGGAAAGGGGAGTGGGTTGTCTTTATCTAAATTTCTTATCTATGGGATTTATCCCAATTGGGAAGTTTCTCCTCCAAATATATAAATCTTCTTGGGAGATACCTAGGTTGGCTAATAGAGCTATTGATCTGTTGCATTTATTATAAAGATATTTAAATTAGATAGCTTCTAATATTTGGATCATTCTTTGGAATTTCAAGAGGAGGTTTGAGATGGTCCATGTGGAGATCTAGATCCCTTTAATCATATTTATGATATTAAGAGAATTTCTCTCTATGATTACATTCCTGCAATCTAGGAAATCCAATTGAGATTGGTAAATTGCTCTTGCTTCCATAAAATGACTGTTCTAACACCCAAAATTTTTAGCTAAAGCTAATAAAATTTCCCCATTCAAATTTCTAATAAATCCCCTAGCACCAGAAGGCCCAGTATTGCCTTTGGATGCTCTATCAAAATTCAACTTTAGCCAACTAGGTGGAGGGGTTCCCACACAATTTTAGCTCTAAATGAGGGTACCTAACCCAACATAGGAAGTTGCTAGTTTCTAAAACCAAGATATAGTTCCAGCTCTAAGTTCCTACTGACTGTGAATTTGTCCAAGCTAAGAATCTTCACATTTTTAGTGGTTTCCACCATACCACATAGGGAAACAAGATCATTTGGGTGTGAGATGCCTTGGAATGCCCTAGAGTTTCTTTCCTTGCACACACGCCATCAAATATGGGGTAAACTCATCTTCCAAAAACTATGAAGGTGGGGAGAAGAGAAGGGAGGACTCCACTACTCCACAAAAATATTTAGATCATTAGAAAAAATCCAATGAACACCTAAGATCCTAAGGAATAGGTAAAATACTTCCCAAGTGAAAGGGAAATGGGACAAAAGGTAAAGTAGGGATTCTTCACATCTACACAAAAAGCATCTATTGGGGAGATACATCCCTCTCTTTTGGAGATTGTCTAACATAAGAAATTTTCCTTGGACCACTAACTAGAAGAAAACATTGACCTTAGGAATTAACCCTTTTAACCAAATACTATTAAGTGAGAACCAGGGGTCAACAAAGGTATCTAAACAAAAGTAAGTAGATTTGACCAAAAAAGCTCCATCATTATCAGATCCCAAACTAGCTTGTTCAAGGATGACGAGTCATATAATAATACTAAGAAAATATTTAAATGTCATCTCTTCTTCCTATGACATACCAAGGAAGACAAAGGATTTCCAACAATACCGACCACTAAAATATTCAAAGAAATTACAAACGTTTGGACTAAACCAAATTTTGATAATTATCCTTATTTAAACCATGTTAAATTGACCCACATAATAATAGAAAATATATTAAATATCCTCATTTAATTTTTTTAGGAAACTTATGTTTTAACTATTTACTTATTTTAATTAGTTATGTTATTACTAAAATTTAGTATTGTGATTAATTAGTGAGACGTAAAGTCTATTAGGTTTGTAAGAAATTGTATGTTTTTTTTTTAAGATTTAATGAGAAAAGAGAGAGCAAAATTGCATGTTTATAATAAAATTTTTGAAGGAGGTAGTCCTCTCGAAGTGTCTTGTCATAGTATAATTTTTCAAGGAATTAATAATAGTAGGCCAGATACAAATCCTCCAAGCTCCCAAAACTAAAATCCTCCAAGCTTAAACTAAGGTTACCCAATAAATGAGAGTAACAACAAAAATCAGAGAAAAAGAGACATGAGCTGATATATGTTCTAATGTGATTAACATAATAATAAACCCATTTCTTAATTTTTATTTTTAATAGGATCGATGAGATAAAGATAAAATTGATTGATCTGTCATAAATAAATAGACAGAGATCAAATAATGATAGTAATCTATGTCTATAGGGAAGGGGTTGAATTCGTGGTATCTTATTACCAGAATGCCGCCACTCGGATTCGAACCGAGATGCTCTAGCACTGCTTCCTAAGAGCAGCGTGTCTACCAATTTCACCATGGCGGCTTGTCGGGTTGGTATTCAATATTATAAGGATAGATATGCTAATTTTTCAATAGATTTATTATATTTGTTTCAAAAATATTTTTATTTAATTCGAAACCCCCAGTGGAAAGCCAATAAACCAAGGAAATGGAAGAATCAGTTATATTTTTTCCAAGCTCCCAAAACTAAAATTTTAATAGTAGGCCAGATATTTGGTACCCTCTCAGGCTTTGGTCAAGTACAAATCATCCAACAACTTATAGACTTGTATTATTTTCTTCTGATTTTTTCTTGTTGGATTTCAATCTCTAGGTGAAGAGTTTGCAACTTGGAAGATCCGAGTTAGGTGCAAATCTTCTAGAAACATCAATACTCGAATACTTTTGCAAATAGACCTCCTCTAATAGTAGGATGGGTATTTGGTACCTCACCAAGCTTCGATCAGGTACGAATCTCGTGGAACTTCCTAAACTTAGTCATTTCTCTTTTCACTGCCCATATGTTCTAGAAATTTTGGACCTCTCTAGGTTCTAGTCGGATGCAAATCCTCCAGTACCCTCTAGACTTCGATCATTTTTTGTCTTTCCTCACTTGGTCAGTTTCCAACTTTTGGATAGGGAGTCAAGACTTTGGTGGACCTTGGCCAGGTGCAGATCTGCTGATGGCTTCTACTTTTGTCATTTTCACTCTTCTTGGATTCATAGCAATGGGTCGATGATTTTATTCCCTACCAACTTTCAGCTTGATACATATATTTTGGTGTTATTATCACTTGACCATTTTTTTCTAAATGTGTGATGTTTTGCTCCATAGTGCCTGAACCTATTCTCCCTTTTATACCTTCTAATTTAAGTATGCATGGGTGGTGATTTGTAAATACCCACACTTTTTATGACTCATAAGGATTTTTCATCTCGTGAAAAGAGAACTTAGACTGACTATCCATATACCGCAAACAAGTGACAAAAATAGGGCTAATATAGGAGATAAATTACTAATGCCTTTGTGGATATGATCCAATTAATAAAAAAAACAACTGTGAAAGAAAATAGTGAACACAATTGCGGTAATGGACTGGATAATGGATTCTATCTTAGAATTTATAGGTGTTACTATCTTAGAATTTATAGGTGTTAAGTGATGGTGGGATGAAAGCGATGAAACCAAAATTGTGCATGGGGAAACCTAGAGAAGGGGATATTTCCAATATAATAAGGTTAATATTCATAGGATAAACTATGAAAATAATATTGAAAGTAAAAATATGTATAGAAGTAGGAAAATAAAATCATAAAACCAAACGAGAAACACCTAAAGTGTGAGACATGCCTATAAAAATGAAACTCCATGAGCAAATCTGGCTACAGTTGAAGGTTATTTAAAACCCAACCTAAGCACTTTATGAAATCACCATTCTTCCACTTGCTATGCTTCATATTATTTTATTTTTTATTGACCTAGCCCAATAATAAGCTTATTATTATATCATCTTCTAGCCTCCAATTCTTTAAGCTCTTCCTCACCATATCATCTCTTAATATCGAAGGATGCTTATCAAGTGTGGCCTGAAATAGGTGTATGCTCTAAGCTTATTTGTGTGAGTTGTCACCTCATCATTATTTGCAATCTAGGCAAATCTTGCAAGTGCTATTGTTCTAAACTGGGGTAGTACAAGCATTGATGGGTATCCAATATTTAGTATTGATGATATAATGGTAGTTTATCACTGCTAACCTCTTGATTGTTGTGTTAGGTACATATTTTATAGCTACTCCTAAATATTATTTTACACATATTCCATTGGGTTTCAAATTCATTATTTTTAACAAGACTTTATGGTACAACTATACAAAAAAGAAAAAAAAATAATATATAATAGGGATATGTCATTCTTCTTATTTTTCTAATCACCCCTTGGTGATGTATGTTGTGATCCTTCTTCTTGTGGAGGCTTCCTTTGTGCAACTGCTTCTGATGATTCCTCATGCTGTGAAACAACCTTAGATGACACAATTATGTGGAGTTGTTGGTACATGTTTTCCTAGATATCGAGAGGAGGGTTTGGAATTCCTCTCAACTTTGAGATAATTCTGTTTAGCTTACCAAAGTAGCAATAAGGATGGTCACTGTACCTCTCAAATCAGTATTGTACTTTTATCAAGAGATGAGACAACTTATAGAATAGTGTAAAACATTTCTCTACATCTAGTGGTTCAAATAGTGAATCAATATTACTATGGTCTTTCATCTATATTTCAAATAACTAGGTGAATGCATGCTTGCACCAAACTAATTTGTCATCCCAAAAAATTGGTGCAACCAAGTTCTTGAGATCCTTCACAATGATGCTAATTTCATAAACCTCATTTCTGATGATGGTGAACATCTCTCTTGTTGTATCAATGAGCTCACTTGCTCAGTATATTTGGTGTGAAAAAAATTTCTAGTCTTATATATCCTCATTAGATTATGATTTTAGGGTAGGGAAGCTATCAGGATATCTCAAAATTTTATTAAAATTTTGTGCTTCTTAAAATTGGATGTCAGAGCCTTTTCTACCCTTTCTATATTATTTCTAGTTAGCCTAGTAGCAGCACCAATTTTTTTGAAGAACACAGGCTTATACTGAGAGGGAGGTGAACAATATAAGACAAAATTTTACTTTTCTTTCCAAAACAATATTATCCAATATTATCAATGGAAATATCAATAACAGTAATCAAATAAACACACAAATCATCACACACAAGAGAGACACCAATTTAACGTGGTTCACCCAATGTGGGCTACTCCACGGAGAAAACATTTCTACTAAATTTTCTCAAAAAATATTTTTGGAAATCAATTCCTTATTACAATACTTATGGACCTCTATCCAAAGAAGACATCAATACCCTATGCTCTGATTTGTGTATCTCTCTCCATAGGAGAACTCTTTCCCCTTTTCTCTGGTTCATGGAACTTGATCCAAGAGAACTCTATCTCTTCAGCTGGTTTGTGGATATCTCTCCACAGAAGAACTCTATCTCCCTAGCTGGTTAATGGATCACTCTCCATAGGAGAACTCTTTCCCCTTGCTTTGGTTCATGCAGCTCTATCCATAGGAGAACTCTATCCCCTCTACTCTGGCTGGTAATCTTCTAGAAGACTTTTACCCCCATTGCTCTGGCTTGTGGATATCTCTCCATAGGATACCTTTGTACCCACTACACTGGTTGATGGATCTCTATCCACTGGAGACTATTGTCCTCTTTGATCTATCACCTCCAAAGCTTACTCTTTACTCTATCTCAAATATGCACCAAATTCTATCCCAAGTCTATTACAAATTTTCTCTAACTCTTCTCATAAATCTGCACCAAACTCTATCTCAAATTTATCACCAAGCCTTAACACAAAGTTTGATTAAATAACCAATAAACTAAGCTTAGATTTACCCCAAATCATAAAAAAAATATTGAACAAATCATCAATCAAATCTTCTTAGATCTACCCCAAGCCTTAATACAAATCTTGAAAAAATCATAAATCGACTCTACTTAGATCTGCCCCAAGCCTTAACACAAAGCTTAAATAAATCAAACCTGCTCTTAATGCTATTTCAAGTCTTCACAAGAATTTCTCAAATCTACCTTCAAGTCTTCACAAATATTTTCTCAAATCTATCTTCAAGTCTTCATAAAGACTTGCTCAAATTTACCTTCAAACCCTCTCAAAAACTTTCTCAATTATTTCCTCAAGCCTTCTCAAAGACTTGCTCAAATCTACCTTCAATCCCTCTCAATAACTTGCTCAATTCTAGCCTCAAGACTTCTCAAATACTAGCTCAAATATGCCCTAGCACATGCTCAAACATGCTCTAACACATACTCAAAACAACTCAAAATATATGCTCAATCAATCTTAAATCTTGCACACAATGCTATCAAATGCTTTGTCTAATCTTCAAAGTAATTCCATTAACTTGAAGCAGTTTAGACATATTCTATCCAAAATTTGTTTAATCTCTAGAACTTATAGAGAATAATATGCACTTGTAAATAACTCAATATGTCCTACTCAATCATTAAGTCTGTTGCTTCCACATGTCTTGCTTTTATTTCTCTCTAGTCTAGCACATGACACCTATATTTCTGATTTTCACTCTTGCTTTCACAAATATGATTTCTAATGTTTTCACATTCACTTTCAATATCACTCAAAACCAATATCAAAGAGCTTCATACATTCATTCATCCAATGAAGCACAAATTCCTCACAAATCCTAAATAAGTGTTTCACACTTCTTCCAATAAAGAGCACAATGTAGGTCTCAAACCCTAACTCAAATAATTCATAATATCTATCTCAAATGTTCTCAAAATATTCAATAATGAAGCACATAAAACTCACTCAAATATTTCCAACAATGCTTATCAAACAATCCTTTTCACTCTACCTTATGTTCAAAAACATTCACTCAATAAAATACTTTAAACAAAGACTAATCTGCCCATACCTCTTTGCTTTGATAGAGATATGTCTTCAACACTTGTCTCACCAATAACCAATTCCTTTTGTGCCACTTCAAGGTTATATAGCAATATTCTATCTCTAAAATATCCACATGAATTTTCCCTCAATCAAGATGCTCAATGAATTCTAAAAATAATATTCTAGGACTGTTCTTTATTTCTCAAGGACAATGCATTAAAGCTCACAAAACTCTCTAAACAATTTTCCTTCACATCAGGTCAACAATAAAAAATTGGAATAGGTTTGGTGGGTGTAGTCCCTATGATTTGAACCCTACACGTGTTAGTTACTAAAAATATTGTGGTTTTGATCAACTCTCCTATATAACAAAAAAATAAAAAATAAAAACTTTTATAAGATCTATAATTTCTTTTTAAATTTATTTACAATTCACTTATTTGAACATTATATTTAATCCAAGAAAACTAATGTACATTTATTATAATGTTTGAAAACAATAACTACAATCCTTAAGATATCAATCCAATTTATATAATAAACTTAATATCTCTTTGTTATAAATATTAATATAAAATTTATAATTATGTTTATTATATAATATTATTAACAATTATTACCATATCTATCCCGTTTAAATGATAAACCTAATATTATTATATTATGTGTTTTTATTATAAATAGTAGTATGGAACGCAATGTGACCTCAAATGTTTCGTATTTAATATTTCTCGTTAATTCTTGATGAAACCGGGTTCGAGGGAAACAAATACGTATAAAAAATACTGATCGAAATAAGAACAGATATGTATAAAAAAATTTGTGTGATTTTGAATCGTTTATTAGTTGAACCTACCCTTATCAATAAACCTCACACAAGAATTTAAATTAACTTATTTATGAAACATATTTTAGAAAAACTTCAAGACACACAAACGTCCGGAAATTACACACTGCAGATTGTCTCTCACAGTCTTTCACCTTCATGCTCTAATATTGGACGCAGGTCGCCGTATTTTGATGCCCAGAATTGTACAGACTGCACATACGCTTTCACGGGCTTTCAAGGGTTTTTACCTTCATGCTCCATGAACGCATTTCGCCGTCTTTCGCAATCCGGAATTTACACACTGCACATGGGCTTTCACAGGCTTTCACCTTCATGGTCTGATATTGGGGTGGCCGTATTTCGACGGCCAGAATTGTACATAATGCACATAGGCTTTCACATTCATGCTCCATAATTGAACGCAGGTCACCGTATTTCCACGTCCGGAATATACACACTGCACATGGTCTTTCACCTTCATCCACCCTTATTGGACGCAGAAGCCGTATTTCGAAATTTAAAGAGTGTATTATAATTTGAATTTAAACAGTAGATATATATAAAAAAAATAGTGATAAATTAGAAATGTTAATCTATATATATATAGGAAATAACTAACTGTTATTAAAATTTCGTGAGAAATACATACACAAGCTGCTAATAAAATTTTAAATATAATAGGTTTCAGGTGTAAAGCAATTGGTTCGACCAAATTCCGTAAGGGGTAAAGGTCAAAGTTTCAAATCTAGGGCCTTATCGGATTGAACACTTCTCCCTTTCTCGGTGCTTTCAGCAACGTAAAATGTTTAAAATGAGTATAACACAGTGGTTATAGGGGCAAACTGCGCGAAGAACTGTGTGGTGGTTTTCAGGCAAACAACGCAGAATATTGTGGTGGTCATAAAGGTCGGACAATCCTACCCTGATTTGTGGCTGCTAAGGAATCCACCATGTAAATTTAAAAAAATCAAATATATAACATTAGACATTGATTTTGATTAATTTATTTAAGCCATACAAATTTTAGTTGTAAAGATACTAAACCAAGTTAATTTTTTTATTAGATGGACAAATGAGTTTTGAATGGATCTTCAAACTTTTAACAGAAAGGAGTAAGTCACCTTCCCTGGAGAAGACAACAACTTTATAGCACACACAAAGTATTATATATAGTGATACACATTAGCATAACTAAATTAGGGCGAACACAAAAAAATCAAAATTAGAGCAGGTCGAAAATGAAACTGAAAATCAAAGGAAATTAAAATCCCACGCAGGGGAGGAGAAAGACACAAAAAACCACTAAGAATTGCAAAACCCCACAAGGGAAGAAGACACCAAACCATCAAAATAAAAGGTCCAACAAAGACCCCACCAAGGCAAAGAACAAAGCAGTCAAATTTTTGTTCCATTAGGTTCCGTGTCATTGTCTTCTTTATGTGCATTCATCTCCCACGGTTCTCATCCCTTGAGGATGATAATTTCCTCTATGCAGGAGATCGTGGCTTGCATGGAATTAATTCAATATTTTGAAGGTTCAACATTGTCCTTTTAAGAGGTTTGGGTTCCGAACTCCCATCCTGGATCTTAGGATTTTGCACCTTCTTAATACTCCCTACTTCAAGGATAAGCTTTGATTGTTTGGAAGACAACAAAAAATCTTCAAAATCATAGTCATCAATGTTGAAAGGAGCCTTCCCATGGTTGGCCATCTTGGGCACCAATATATTAGACCTTATTGTCCCTTCTTCAGTTTCCCTGACCCTTTAAGAGGGTAATCTACCACCCTTTCCGTAGAATCCTCCTCCAGTGGGGTAGCAATAACAACTTCCTAACTCAATTAGTTAAAATCTCTATAATTGGAAGAGTTAAGGTAGTCCACGATAGGCATAGGCACCATGTTAAGGGAATTTAATATAACTTCTTCATCTAATCCTCTAGATTTAACCATAAATCGAAGAGCATCTTTGCCAGACCTAGATGGATTGGGTCCAAGGCCATACCTTTTTCACCCTACTAATAAACCTAGCCAATGAATGGTACAAAAAAGATAGAGTATTCATCATCCTCTTATGGCAAAGGTGTTTGAGGAACATGAAATGGTAGCTTCATAGAATTTCATGATTTTCATTGAAGGTAAAGTATTGCATTATAACAAGGGCCACCCGATCCCAAGGAGCCTTTAACGAGTTTCACTTGAAATCTTTCTAAATTTTAACAAGCTCTTCCTCTTCTTCTAGAAAAAAATATGATTCCTTTGCCAAGGAGTATTTCCCCTATTATGGAAAAAACTATCTGCTACCAAACCAGTTACTTCTGCAATCAACGAGATATTAACTTGAAACTCCATAGAACTGACCCTGACTACACCATTTCATTAGGAGTACGCTAGGTGCTTGGAAATATCCTAGTAGTATCTAGTAAACTTTAGAAGACATTGAAAGGATATTACCTTTCTTTAAGATTTTCCTAACATCTTCATTGACTATCAAGAAATTTGGCTCAAGGATTAAAGTTACCATCTTGAAAAACTCTCTAAAGCCACTAAGGAAAACCCACTTATCACCCAATCCCTTATACCACTTGAAATTCCTCCTGGAATGGTAGAAATGTCCAAGAGAATAAAAAAACCTTGACAAAAATGGAAGGGATAGCCAAATCTATCCACCACCAGTCTTGGAAACTTGTGAATAATCACAAGAATCAAAATGGAGGGTTGATTTCCAAAATGAGTGACCAAAAGAGAAGGCAATATCGTTTGAAAATAACATGAATGAAAACCCATTCACCACCTTAACTCCAGCTCACATAGTGGTATTTATACCAAGGAGAAAACATCATATTTGTCTTCCCAAAAAGCTTCCATAAGTTACTAAGATTGGAATTATTAAATATGGAAACCATGAGCCTCACAATAAACTAAGAGGTGGTGATAATCACAAAAAGTCAAGGCAACACCTTGCATGTGTTAGATGACCTCCACTTTGGATAAATAACTGCACTCGCTCCACTCCTCCAACTCGGAACTCCATCCATTGATAGGGAAAAAAGCCATCTCATCAGGCCAATGCGGTTGAGCCACAACTTAATAAAAATCCACATGTCCTTCTATTTGGAGGGTTCCATATTAGAAGGTACACCTAGCCAATACATCCCTAGAGCCTTCTCCTAATGCCACATCATTATTTGAAAAGGGGTTATTGTCATAACTCTTATACTACTTGCACGTATTGAGAGAACTTATGACAAAGTTCTTTCCTAGCCAATGATGGACTATCACATCAATAAATAGGAAGAATTTGTCAATCGTGATTTTGGTGTCATCCAAATGCATGATGCCAATAGCCATGGGCTTCCACCTAGACAACTTCCATAACCACCCTGATATGACATTGAAGGAAAATACTAGTTACCAGCTAGGATGATTCTCATGCTTATTCCAACTATGAAATAGTTTCCTATGTAACCTACACAATTTTTAACTCGCACAACATAAAATCTTATTTGAAATTAAACTTTATTATTTCTTTAGATTCAAACCCCTGATATTGGGTTCCATTCTAAAGTAGGTCTAAATATCCATCTCAATAGTTGGAAAGGGGAGTGGGTTGTCTTTATCTGAAATTCTTATCTATGGGATTTATCCCAATTGGGAAGTTTCCCCTCCAAATATATAAATATTCTTGGGAATTACCTAGGTTGGCTAATAGATATGTTGATTTGTTGCCTTTATTATAAAGATATTTAAATTAGATAGCTTCTAAGATTTGGATCATTCTTTGGACTTTCAAGAGGAGGTTTGAGATGGTCCATGTGAATATCTGGATCCCTCTAATCATATTTATGATATTAAGAGAATTTCTCTCTATGATTACATTCCTGCAATCTATGAAATCCAATTGAGATACCCCTTGGTAAAGTGCTCTTGCTTCCATAAAATTACTTGTCTAGCACCCAAAATTTTTAGCTAAAACTAATTAAATTTTCCCATTCAAATTTCTAATAAATCCCCTAGCACCAGAAGGCCCAGTATTGCCTTTGGATGATCCATCAAAGTTCAACTTTAGCCAACCAGGTGGAGGGGTTGCCACACAATTTTAACTCTAAATGAGGGCACCTAACCCAACATAGGAAGTTGCTAGTTTCTAAAACCAAGAGATAGTTCCAGCTCTAACTTCCTACGTACTGTGACTTTGTCCAAGCTAAGAATATTTACATTTTTAGTGGTGTCCACCATACCACATAGGGAAACAAGATCAGTTGGGTGTGAGATGCCTTTGAATGGCCTATATTTTCTTTCATTCCACACATGCCATCAAATATGGGGTAAACTCATCTTCCAAAAACTATGAAGGTGGGGAGAAGAGAAGGGAGGACTCCACTACTCCACAAAAATATTTAGATCATTAGGAAAAATTCAATGAACACCTAATATCCTAAGGAATAGGTAAAATAATTCCCAAGTGAAATGGCAATGGGAAAACCCAGGTGTTGTAGGTGAGTTGGAGAGGAGAAGGCAATCCTCTAAGGGAGGTCCCAGGTTCAAATCTCCACCCTACCAAAAATCTGAATTGGGTATCCAAAATCCAATTGATAATGTTGGTGTGGTCAGGGTCGAGTGCCACCCCTGGGTGACTTTGATGATGTAGAACCCCCTATTCATGGTCTCTTATACCAATGTGGCTCTACAAGGGGTTTTTTCTTTAAAAAAATAAATAAAGGGCAATGGGACAAAATGTGAACTGAGGATTCTTCTGCACATCTACACAAAAAACATCTATTAGGGAGATACAGCTCTCTTTTGGAGATTGTCTAATGTAATAAATTTTACTTGAATTTCTAACCAGAAGAAATCATTGAATTTAGAAATCAACCCTTTTAACAAAATACTATTAGGTGAGAACCAGGGATCAACAAAGGTATCTCAACAAAAGTAAGTAGATTTGACCAAAAAAGCTCCATAATTATTAAGATCCCAAACCAGCTTGTTCAAGGATGACGAGTCATCTAATAATACTAATAAAATATTTAAATGCCATCTCTTCCTCCTATGACATACCAAGGAAGATAAAGGGTTTCCAAAAATACCGACCATTAAAAGATTCAAAGAAATTACAAACCTTTGGACCAAACCAATTTTTGGTAAATATCCTTATTTAAACCATGTTAAATTGACCCACATAATAATAGAAAATATATTAAATATCCTCATTTAAAATTTTTAGGAAACTTATGTTTTAATTATTTACTTATTTTAATTAGTTATGTTATTACTAAAAATTAGTATTGTGATTAAATAGTGAGACATAAAGTCTATTAGGTTTGCAAGAAATTGTATGGTTTTTTTGAAGATTTAATGAGAAAAGAGAGAGCAAAATTGCATGTTTATAATAAAAGTTTTGAAGGAGGTAGTCCTCTCGAAGTGTCTTGTCATAGTATAATTTTTCAAGCAATTAATAATATTTGTATTTCATTTTTCACTTTGATGCATATTTGGTGTGATAATTTTATTGTTGCAAGCACATTCATTTCATTAGGTATCAAAACATTTTTAAGGCCACTTTTCATAGCATCACACAACATTTTTTTGTAACAACAGCAACCCCAAATATGAAAAACAAACATAATATTTTCATGCATACACTAAAAGTAGGGCTTGGGAAATACATTTCAATTCTATTCTTCTTTTCAATATCCTTGAATGTAGGTCTTTACATGAGGAAATAACAATTGCGGGATTTTTGACCCCTGTGTAAAAAAAAGGGGGCTTGTTTTGGGGTGTCCTGCCTTCTTTTTTTTTCAATATAAGGCTTATAGAGTTAAGTTTGGTTTTAAACCATCACTTGGAAAAAATCTTACTTTTTGTTTCCGCAAACCTCATGCTTTCATGAGGAGTATCTCAAGAACACCTAATTAGTTGGGTCTAAGTGTGTTGCCAATGAAAAGGGTCAATGACCCCATACCCCATTTGTAGTTCATTTTCATTTTAAGTGTATATAGAGAGCTATCACTCAAAGATAAATCCATGGCTATATTACCAACAAAACTAATCATACTGGTAAGTTGTTGGTACCTAGAGATCAACACTCACTTAGATAGCATTTGTGGTTGGTGATTTTTTTTTAATCCTAGAAGCCATAGTCTAGGGCCTATTAATCAATTCTTGATATCTTCAATTCAAAGCAATTATAAACATCTAATTCAATAGGTTCTTTTTTAGTCATGTAGATCCAAGCCAAAAATATTTTGTATAACCTAGGGTTTCAAGATCATGTGTGATGAATTTCATTCATTTTGTGAAGATTTAGGACCAAATAGTATCATGCAAGTTAGAATTTTAGACCTTCCTAGAAAATCAATTTTATTATTTTTATAACAATGCATCCCATTCCTAAACCTTGGTACAAGGGGAATGACAACCCTTTCAAAACCCCATGATTTACCAAGAATTTTAGTTTTGTAAGGGATATCGTAGTGGTATGTCTTTGGGTTTTCACCTAAGAGACCCAATTTCAAACCCTAGTAGAAAGGGATCAGGACCCTTTCAAAAATATTTGCTTTACTTTAAAAATTTAAGTCCCACTAGGGATACCATAGTGGTATATCTTTTGGTTTTCATCTACGAGACCCATGTTCAAACCCTGGTACAAGGGGATTGGACATATTTCAAAACAATATTCTTTACCTTAAATATTTTAGATCTATGGGAGATACCGTAGTGGTATATCTTTGGGTTTTCATCCAAGAAATCCAAGTTCAAACCTTGGTACAAGGTGACTAAGACCCTTTTAAAAAACCCATGTGTTACCCTAAAATTTTGTCTCATGAGGGATACCATAGTGGTATGTCTTTGGATATTCATCTAGGAGATTAAAATTCAAACCTCGATATAAGGAGACCAGGACTACTTTAAAAAACACATCATTTACCCTAAATTTTAATCAAATTACATTAAATCAATGGGTTATATTCCTCAACTTTCAAGGAGGAGAACAAGGTTTGAATCTTTCCAAGTCATACATGCATTTAATACAAGCTATAATAATATCACTATAATGTAATACAAGTGGATCTCATTTCAATCCCATGTAACCCATTGAAAGAAAATAATACATTTCTCACCCCCCCCCCCCAAAAAAAAAGTCATAACCTAGTAACATTTTTTGGACTCCCTTTTTATGCCCAATATGACCCCAACTACATGTCCTCCAAAAATCATCTTCGAAAAGGTGAATGAAGACCTAAATAAAATTTAGGACAACATATCAGATTTGAGTAAACTAAATAAATTGGACAAAATTGAGGAAATTTAGTCTAGGGTGATTGGGATTAGAACTAAATAATACTAGCTATAGGATGCATTATTACAATTATTGCTACCAAGACAATCCTATTCATGATAGGGACAAGCTTCAATTTTAGGATAGGGAGTAACTTCAAATTTAAGACAAGGACACACTTTAGGGGTTGGCATGCCTACATTTCAACCACCCTACCAACAACAAAGTTAAACTTCCCTTACTTTGATGGAGATGAACCCACTATTTGGATTTATAAGACCAAATAATATTTCTCCTTAAATCACATCCCAATTTCGAAAAAGATATCCATTACTTCCTTTTATTTGGAGCATTGAATCTATTCAATAAAATTTATGGTTTGAGAAGATGTCTGGCACACCTAATTTACAATATTCCATATGCATTTCTTTAGTATGTTGTTCTTGAAACCCTAATGGGCAAGGAATACACTATGTACTACTTTCAAATTTATTACAAGGAGAATATTTTATACTAGTTGAGAAAGATGAAGACAATTTACCTAGATTAACCTAGCACTATTTAACTTCATTTGTTTCAAATTTTGCTTCCTCACCCCTTATCTCAAATTTTTCTAATGGTTTATTTGAGTAAATTGCAATGGCCTTCATCATTTGATGATATAGAGGGGATTTTCTTTTCACTTTCTTAAGATCAAAAAATATTTGAATTGACTCAACTTATACTATGATATGATCTCCTTGCTTTATAATGAAGTTTGTCTCATACCCAAAATTTTCTCTCTTTCTTCATTATTTTTACTTTGCATTCTCTTTTCATGTGTCTAGTATTATAACAATTCTAATATTGAAATGAAATATTATCATTTTCAGCTTGTTGATTATATTCTCTTGATTAAGATTTAATACTAATGGATCATTGGTAAAAGTTTTTAAATATCCATGGTGACATATATTCAAGTGTATACTACACTTTTTATTTCCATAGCAGTTGGTCCCTCATGGATGAACCCCATAGAGTATTATTGATATTATTCAAAACCTTCTTATTGATATATTGTTAAGGAAGCCCAAAAATCCTAATCCACTCTAAATACTTTTAACAATCTCTATATACACATAAAAAATTTCATTGCATGATCTTAAATATAATGTTTCTTAACCTCTAAGCCAAAGACCATCATCCATTAGTTTATCCCAATTTTATAAAATGGAGGATATGTTGAGAAAAACCTTTTGGAAGAAAATTCATTGCTTTATTTAAATCTAATTCCCAACTCTACTTTACCCTATTTTGAATCTCCTAAAAACATGGATAGTATTTATGGTAGTTATATATTAAATATCTACAATTAAGAACAATTATATCATGCTCAATCATCTCATCCTTGATAATCACTTCTACTATAATATTTACTACTTGGATAAAGTTTTGCATAAATTTGCTCTTTCCCTTGACCTTAACTAGGACACTGTTACTTCTAGTGAAGACATTCAAAAATGACTTTCCTACCATGCTACCTATATTTTATTTGAAAGAATCATTTACTATTGAAATTATCCAAATATTTGAAACAATAATATGGCATTGGCTCCTTGCTCATACTTTTATTCCTACTCACACTTTCTTCTTTATGTTACCCCCAAAATCCTAAAATACAAGGACAATCCTCTACATGAATTAATTTCTTATGATACGCTAGAAATCCTAAATTTTTTATGCATTTCTTCTTGATGATGTATTTATTAGACTTAAAAACTTTGGGTATTTAAACATTCCCCTACAAGTTGTTGGGAAATAAAATATTCAAAAAATAAACCCTTGACAATGAATTGATTAATGCATGTGGCGGATGAACAACAAAGCCTAATGAATGTAGAGGATCCATATTTTTATACTAAAATGTCATGAAATATAAGGATAAATTTGGAAAAATTACATCAATAAAAATTCTCATCCTATTGAATATCATAAGTATATTTTTTCCATGTTTGAATTTCCATGAAGCCAATTTTTATTAGGTTGTCTAGATGAGACAAATTCAAAACTTTTTGAAAACTAGAAAGAATAGTAAATAATAGCAAAGAGTGAGAATATGATGCAAATGGTGAATGGTGGGGGCATTAATAGTGATAATCCTATATTTTTGCAGATGAGTAAAGTGTATCGGGGCTTCTTCCTAAGCATAAGGGACACTTAGATCCATGTCCTTGAGATCCACTATATCCTTTCATTTCAAGGACATCATGTTTGGAACATAAAAAAAATTTCCTACTATGGCTTCATTTTTGTTGAGAGGGCCAAGTTACATTATTACTAATATCCTCAAATTTGACATGATAACACTGGGAGTTTCTATACCCGTAGCTTAGTATTCCAATTTGATTCCCCTAGGGATTTCTAAAGACCTAAGAAGAGCAATGTTCAACACATAATTTGGGGCTTCAATGTCATGTCCAAATGTAAATAGGTCGACTACTTTACTCAAAAAAATGCTCATCCAGACTAGAGTCTAGTTGTTATTAAATCTACCTTCACGACCACTGCACTTTTTTGGACATGAAAAGAGGGCCAATTATTGGAATTTGCACTAATAAATTACCTAGTGCTTTTGGCATATGATATGGGCATCTAAATATGAAAAAGTATCTGATCGAAGACTACTCTATGACATAGGATCTAATACCAATGATGGAAAGAACTAAAACTCACTTTATTGATTCAAAAACATATATTCAAATGTGATTCTGGAGGTTATAATTGTATAGATAGGTTATAACCATAATCAGATATAAAATATTATTTAAAACCATAAATATTGGTTATAAATGATAATCCAACCTGCTAACTATTACAACTACTTGCAATAATTCATATTAAGACAAATACAATAATTTTGATAATCCAATAAATCCTAGCACTTAAATCCATTTATTACTAATTAATTCATCACATAGAATAGAGTAGTTGAACTTGACCTAATCCCTAGCATCCATTCTTTGTCACTTCTTAAAATGCATCTTGTACCACCAAGATAGGACTTAGAGGAAGATACAATTATACTCATTTATTCTAAGTGAAAGGAATTTACTATAAGTAATATTAATGTAAACAACCTAATATCAATTGCCATTCATTGGAAATCTTCTTACCCTTATTTTAGAACACTTTGTGGATTGACTTTTGTTGTTAAAATCTTGGTGGATTCCAAACACAAGGGCCAAAAACAACATCAATCCCATTAGACAAAATCAAGTATTCAATAAACAATATATGCTCTCTCTCATGTATCCTCTCTACCATATTATAGCATTATAATAGCCACTAATTTTATCATTGTTACTTCTTTGTACTTACTTTCTTGTCATTTTTTTTTACATTTGGTCTAACCATACCCATTTTGCCATGTTATTGGGATGAATTTACTCAATTTGGTTTGTCCTAGTTATAGAATTTTGCAATAGGAATATAATTTATTATAGTTATTTATGAGATATTGTATGTTTATTTTTTTAAAAAATATTGTATTTATTCAATAATGTAATTATAATAAAAGTAGTTTTAAATATAATAAATAACATTAATGAGGACTTGTAAAGTATTACTAGAAGAGGAATAATCAAAAGTTTGGAATTGTAAATTGTTGTGATATCTTAAACTTTAAACATATATTTAATGTTTAGAAATATTACTAATGATATATATTTTTAGTTATTTTATTTTACATTGAAATAAATATTAACGATTGGTTTGTTTAAACTAAATAATTTTATTTCACCTAGTTAAATTCCTAAACTTTTAAGGAGGAGACCTTAGTTCAATTTTTTTTTTTTTTGATAATTTAAAATTTGCATTGACATGGTTTAAAGAACAACCCCTTAAAGCTGAGTACAATAGGAAACCAACAGTCATCCTTGACCACAAAGACAACAAGGACAACAAATCTTGAGGAAAGCTCCTCAAACAAAAAACCTCAATACAAGAGGAAAAAGACATGAGGCAACTAGGCCTTGAAGCTCCGAAACCAAAGGAGAAACCAAAGGAGAAACCAAAAAATGAGGCACGCAGGCCTTGATCCAACCATAAAAAAGAAACCTTACACAAACATGGGTAAGCTTACCATGGCCAACCATATTTGTCACCTCAACGATGAATTTCAAGTCAACCATAAACTATCTACCCTGAACCTCAACTCTGCCATTGTCCCAGGACTTGACAAAGTCAGTAGTAATTTCATCATAAATGCCAAAAAAATTCTTTAACATAGTTAAAAAGTCCCTGCCCACTTAGTCTTGGCATAAATTTCCAAGTGTGACCATTTACAATGTTTTATTGTCATGGGGAAATTTATCCCTTTCCACTACCATAGAGATCTTGTCAGAAAAATCATTCGTCCATGTCACCATGGCTGGCATATCCACCCCTCATTTTGCCAACCTATCAACCACCTAGTTGCCTTCATGAAAACTATGCTAAAACATGATTTCTTGGTGTTTAGAAGCAAGGATTTTTGCATCAATAATAAGGTATTTAATTTTTCAAGCCATGCCATCCTTGTCCTTATTCATGTAGTTGATAGTGCTTAAGGAGTCTCCTTCAACTATAAGTTTTCCTGGGAAATTTTGTGACAACAACAACCCTCTCCACATGGCTCTGGCTTTTGCAACTTGATTGGATTGAACTCCAATTCCTTCTGAGAAGGCAAGGATAACCTCTCCAAGGTGATTCCTAAGGATGCCTCCAGCACCTGCCATTCTAGGATTGTCCCTAGCTGCTCCATCAAAGTTCAATTTCAACCAACCACAAGGCCATGGAGCACATTTAGAAGTGGATCTGGTTTTAGTATGAGGTTGACAAGAGGTGACCTCGAGGGGAAATTCTAAAGTTTTTCCAATGATGTTCTCATTACGGCTAGCTGAGATCTCAGATAGTCTTATGGGGCTAGCGTTTTCTATTGCAAAGCTCAAAATTTTGTTGGTTATGTATAGAGATTTTTTCCTAAGGTTTGAGAACACATGTCTATTTCTTTCTAGCCATATTTATCATAAAAAGTGGTGTAAGTACGAAGTCCATAAAAACTTTAGATAACAATTTCTGAAAGGGTTGGGCCATTGAAGAAATAGATCTACCAAGGAAGCGGGTTGGACCCATAATATTCCAAAGGTTTTTAACAACTGATATAGAATGGAAGACGACACAGGGCAAGTCAGAAACAAATGGGTTGGGGACTCCCAGTCATAATGACACAAGTAGCATCTATTTGGGAATTTAAGGCCTCTTTTAATGAGGTTATAAGTGGTCAAGATTTTATGTTGTATAGTAAGCCAAGAAAAGTAGGAAACTTTGGGAATTAGGTTCTTCAACAAGATGCTCTTAAAAGGAATTCCTGCATCCACCTCCTCAATAGTTAGCATGTAAGCTGATTTAATAGTGAACTCACCAGAATATGAAGCTTCCCAAATCATCTCATCAAGGGTGTTGGCTAAAGGAATAAGTGTACGATTCAACAGGAGTTGGAGTCTTGATGATTCGTCCTCCCGGTTGGGATATTGGATCTGCTTCCTGGTTTTTCTTCCATTCTGAAGAGTAATAAAGTCAAAAACCTTGGTTCTGATGGTAGCATCAATGAACTATTTGAGGAGCACTATAAATGGGTCCACGATCAAGGCAGTGTCACAAACCCACTTGTCATTCCAAAAATTAACTTTTTGCCCATCACCTAACCACCATATCAAACCCTGTCTCAGAAGAATCCTTGAGGACAAAATAGATTTACAAATGGAGGATCCACCAAGAGAAAATATGGTGTTGAGGAAATCTATGCCTTGCAAATATTTCCTTTTTAAAATGTGAATCCAATCAGTGTCATCATTCCAGAGAAGGCGCCAAGGTTGCTTTGCCACAAGGACAATATTCAGGTTATGAATTCTTTGAAGCCTGATTCCTCCCATGAGCTTGGGCTTGCAATCCTTATCCCAGGTAACCAAATGGAACCGCTTTCTATTCTCTAAACTTGACCAAATAAATATCTTTTGTATGTGCTCAATTTATCCTAAACCAGTCCTTTATTCTTATCCTAACGTAGTCCTCTATCCAAAGCATACCTGTTTATTTTATGTCTGTATTTAAATCCCTCGTCACTATTCTTAATAAAACTTAGTTCAAATATTATAAAGTGATACTAAGTAGTTGTAATACTACTGTTTGATCATGAGGATAAAATTTGTTTCAATCCCATATAACCCACTTTAAAAATAAATCATAAAATAATTATAAGTATTATTTATTTTATAGAATAAAATATCTATTATTATAAAAATCAATTTTTATTTTTAATGTTTATAATAATGATTCATGTCCTCTTTTATATATATATATATATATATATATGACAAGTTCACTCAAAAACATGTATATCCTAATGATGACGATACTTATTAATAAAATATAATAAAAATGGTAATGGAGAACCATTATAGTCCTAGAACAACAATTTAATATTTGTATTTAGATAATAAAAATTTGGTAAGAACCCCAATGTTGTATATAAGTCTTAATAAACATTTAGCTTCAATTTTTGCTACCATATATTGGAATGGGTAGTCTCTACATGCATAACTCCCATGCTTGGATATGTTTAGGGTATTTTTATTTATTGTCAAAGTAAATATTCTTATAAAAATTCATAAAAATGAATTGCCTACTAATAATTTAGTAATAATACCATATCAAAAGTTTGGTAACAATAAGACCAACTAAGAGTAAATTGAGGTATGGACATGGATCAAAACACAAAACACTCCATTATATATAGGCAACAATCTTGTATAAGTCTAATAATTAAAGCCTACTAGTAATACTTTTAGATAAAACATGGTAAAAATACTATCAAACAAGAATTATTTTTGTCATTGTAGTATTAAATGGAAACCTATGAATAAGAAAGAAGGAAAATAAGGTGGCTCGAAAAGAGGACTATAAATACCTGTGGAGAATCAACTATGGAGGAATGTTGTGATGACATCAGGCTCATCATAGAGCATGCATGCTATTGAAATTTTTCATATAAAAATGATTGGAAGGAACAAGATCTTCCAATGCATGTTAGGAATTGTTTGTTAAAGAACAATGGATGTTTGGAACAATGTGAAGCTAGGTTGGTTTTAGTGGTTCAACCAAACTCGATGGCGGAATATGTGGAGTACTTAACCAAGCATGTGCTTATTGGTAAATTTATGGGCATCCAAATTTCTCTTCCCTTTGTGGATGCTCTAGTTAGGAAGACTTGGAACCTTGACGGTGATGTGGAGGTGATGCTGAGTGTGAATAGCTATTTTATAGTAATTTTATCTTGTCTTGCAGATTGTAACAAAGCATTTGAAGGGGGTACCTATTTTTTAAACCAATCTAGACTCTTTCTTAAACCTTGGCATGCGGATTTCTACCCATCATAGGAGCGACCATCATGGGTTCCAGTGTGGGTTTGGCTCCTGTGGGTCCCATTGGAATTCTAGAGAAATGACATATTTCATGTGATTGCCCTTCTTATTGAGAAGTCAGTTGGACCATCACAATTGACAATGGAAAAAAGGTAATTTCTTTTTCTCGTATCTATGTCAAAATTGATTTAAAAAATCCTATTCCAAATTTTGTTGAAATATAATTTGGATCATATACATGGGTTCAACAACTTGTCTATGAAGATATTCCATTTTGTTACCAAATTTATCATGAATATGGCCACCTACAAAGAAAATATCCTAGGTATAGTCTAGATCAGATTTGATGAGTTGTTGTAATCCAACGACTCTCAATGATCAACTTTGTTATTTATACAAAGTTGATCCATGGAATAATCAATCAGTTCTATTTTGTTTCTTCAAATCTTGTGATGTTGTGTAGTTCTACTCTTGGGAAATTCTAACATGGTACTAGAGCAGGATAGATTCTGCTAGGCATTCTCTCTTGAAGGAAGTTTCATAGACTGGTTCTTAATATCTTATCTTTTATTTTCTAAAGAAAAATATTTTTTTTATATATTTTGTAGATTTCTTGTTTCAAATCTGCAATTTCTTTTTGAGATATTTGTTTATGGTAATATCTAAATAGTTTATCTAGTTTTTTTTACCATATTATGCAAATATTCCCCAAAATTGTTTTTTCCAAAAAATATATAATTTGCTGCTCTTTCTTTGCAAAATATATTTTTAAATTTTTTTATTGTCCTCCTCCTTTGCCTATTCTTGCGTTCAAAAATCCTCTTTTTATCTGGATGAACGTAGCTTCATTTGGCTCAATAGCCATCGTTGTGTATCATCCATAGACGAATGCAGCTCTGCGTATCGTCCGAAGTGGAGATCGTAATAATAGATATTTCCTTTTGGCGGGCAATAATATATATTTTTTTAAAATAGGGTTTTTAAAACTATTCATGAAATCTTCAACTAAAAGAAATCACCGCTTCTAACGTCATTAAATTAAATAGACTTTTGGTCTATTAAAAAGACCAAAGTCTATTTATTTTTTTCGAAAGCGTGGCACTTTACCAATAATCTATTGGCACGCGATTGGGTAAACATCTTCTATAACGGTTGTTTCCCTATTGATTTCCTAACGTTCAAAGATTTTATAAGTTCCCTATTAATTATCTAAAGCTTCTTCCTATTTTTTTTCATTCTTCGGTGCTCCAGGAAGAACTTTGATTTCTCTTATAAATTCATCTACTCTCTGCTTGGAAATATTAAGATTTTATATTGTCTCTGGTATTGATAGCTATTTCTTCATTTAGAGCATTTACTTTGATGAATTTTGGGCCTAACATCTTCTGATTTCATATCAAAGAGCAACATCTATGAATTTTTATTCTTCTCTCTCTGTCATCTTCGAAAAGATCACTGTCAGCTCCTCCTCTACATTTGAACACATCATCTCTTTCGTGCGTAGCGCTATTTATAGCATCTTTCAAGAACGCAACTTCTCTGCATAGTAACACGACGTCTCTTCGGAGACATCTCGGTGTGTGATGCCATTTGTAAATATTTTCTGGGATCACACCCTCTCTTCCTTCTTCGGAGACTTCCATTCAAAAAGCAACAAAAGAGGTAAATTTAAATTTTTAAATATATATTTTTTTATTGGCTCCCTTTTATCTAACCTTTTGTAGTGCTACGAAAGCCAAACATCTCCTTCATTTTTTGAGCATCGTTGTTGGAAACAAAGGAAGGATTTCGTTGTGGGAAGCGGCTTGAAGGAGTTCTTCGAAAGAGCTTTGAATTTTTTTAGTTATATTTATCAAATTCTTGCTCCTCTGCGGCACTCAAAATATATTTTTTTATATATAAAATTTGTAGCATTGTGTTTCAATATAAGAAAAATTTGATAGAATATATTGTGGTGCATTCACTAACGACATTCGCAACATTCATCACGATTCGAAGACTCTCTGCATAGCACCCTTTGATGTCTTTGGAAAGCTGATTTTGATTTTTTGGTGGTATCAAAACTAACTCTTCCTGTGTGTAGCGAAATCGTAGCCATTAAGAGCATTCCAATCTTCCCTCGCTGCGCTTTGAGGTCAATTGTAATGTCTCTCTCTTTCTGTTGATGGATGCAGCATTAGAAATCTTATTTTTTCTCTTCCTTGCAATATATTGTAAACCTCTAAAATAATTATTTCCTTTTCCTTGGTTCCTGTCGTTGGCCACTTCAAGTAAAGGATAATATTGTAATCTCAAATATAATTTCATTTTTTTTGGGGGGTGGGGGGGTTTAGGTGTGAAATAAGCACCTATTCTAAGAAGCTTCATTAGGGGGGTTGTTCCTGTTTTTTGTCATTGCCTCATTTACTTATGTTTTGATCTAATTTAGTTTATAAGTTCTTTAATAAAGTAATAATTATTAAATAGAGATCTTAATATTTTTGATATAATTAGTGTTAACTTAACTATTACTTTAAGAAGCTATTCCTTGTAATAAGAAGCTATTTATTTCTTAAATATTAAGGATATTTCTTATATAAAATTAAGTTAAATTTTTTATTTCAAATCAATTTTTGGTTTCTAGAAACTTTTCTTTTAACATTCAATTAAACTTAAAATTTTATTAAAAATATCACCTATGTTACTAGTGTTGGATTTCTAATAACTTACAGTTTCCCTCGCGTAAGGGCAGGTTATTTGAATCCGATATTACGTTCTAGTTGATATAAATATAGAAGCCAATTTTCAATGTATCAATTCTCCTCTTTACTTATAGTTTCCCTCATGTAAGGGCGAGTAATTAGGAGAAGAGTTATATAGGCCTGGCATAAATCTTATTTAATTAACCTTATAGTTTTATCAAAACTCCTCATATACTTATAGTTTCCCTCACATTAGGGCGGGTATTTTGAGGAGCTTGGTATTTCTCAAAGGTTTTTTTAATCAATAGAATTCTCTAAATATAATAATTGAAGTCAAAGGGGGGAATTTTTTGTTCTCTTCAATTTCTTTTGGCAAAATGAATACAATTGATCCACTCACCCCTCATAACTATCATACATGGAAACCTAAAATATTAAATCTCATTTCTCAAAAAGGGCTCACACACCTGCTAGAAGAAGAGCAACCTGAATTTGAAAAAGAATATGAAAAATTTATTCATAAAGGGAAGTTGTATGAAACAATGGGTATTATAAGCACTAATGTAAATGAAAGCTTATGGTTTCACATTATAGATTGTAAAACTCCTTATGAAATTTGGGAGAAACTAAAGAACTTATTTGGAAAAGTAGATCAAATAAGGTCAATGCAATTAGAGGCAGAATTAACAACATTATCTCCTAAAGACTTTAGCAATATTGTTGACTTTATCACCAAATTTAAAGAAGTCCTTACTCAATTTAAAGGTAGTGGAAAGGATAAAAAATATGAAGAATGCATCTATCTAATTATTTCTAAATTAAATGGTGTATTTCAAATATTCGCAACCACATTTCTATCTACAAAAGATGCTCTTGGTGCAAGTTTCAAAATGCCCTCCTTATAAGAGTTTTTTGAGAGAATAACTAGAGAAGAGACAAAAATTGCAAAGTATGAGATCTCTTCCTCTTCCTCTAAATCCTTAGTAGCATCCACATCCACTAAAGAAATATTTAAAAAGAAAGAAAGAAGTCCCATAACTTGTACTCACTACAAAAAGAATGGTCATTCTGCAAACAAATGCTGGAAAATATTACAACTAGAGGCAGCTATGAAGGATCAAAATATAGAAAATAAAAAGAAGATAGGAAAATCCCTAAATATTCAAGGGAAGACCACCAATACTTCATCCAATTACTGGGTCCTAGATTTTGGAGCAACTCATCACATGACTTCTTTAGATGATTCATTACCTTCTATCTCCTCAAGTTCAACATGTAGCATAGAAGTTGGTGACTCTTCCTTTATCCTAGTCAAAGGAAAGGGTGACATATCCATTTATGGTGGCTCTATCAATAATTTTCTCTATGTTCCAAACATTGCAACAAATCTCCTCTCCGTCTATCATATTTGTACTTATGGAAAGGGGAAAACTATTATCTTCTCTCCAACAGGAGTTGAGATAAGAGACTTTCAAGACCCCCACTCTCTTATAGCCAAAGGAGATATTGATCACAACACTCACCTATTTCACTTCAAAGGATTCAAAAATCCATAAGGGGCCTCCTATTTTGTGGCTCATGGAGATCTTGAAAGCAAAATTTGGCATGAAAGGTTTGGTCATCTCAGTTATAACTACCTAAAGGAATTGAAAACCCATGAAATGGTAATAGGTTTACCTCAAGTCTCTTCTATTGATGGAGTATGTCCTGGATGTGCTCTTGGAAAGCAACATCAAGATCCTTTCCACCCAAGTGGTTCTCTAAAAGCCTCATCCCCTCTAGAGTTAATCCATAGTGACTTGATGTTTTTCCCGGAGCCTTCTTTCAAAGGAGCAAAATATGCTCTAACCTTCATTGATGAATTTTCCATAAGAACTTGGGTCTACTTCCTAAAATACAAAAGTGATGTTCTATCCCACTTCAAAATTTTCAAAGCCTTAGTTGAAAATCAGGCCTCTTGCAACATCAAGAAAATTCACATAGATAATGGGGGGAATACTATAGTAATGAGTTCTCAATATTTCTATCAAGTCATGGCATCATTCATCAGCATTTTGTCTCCCATAATCTGCAGCAAAATGGCATTGCAGAGAGTAAAAACCGAACATTGAAGAAAATGGTAAAATATATGCTCCATTCAAGAGATCTTCCAAAATTTTTTGGGCAGAAGCTATTAACTATGCAAACTATATTCAAAACCACACACCTCATAAAGCTCTTGACCATTTAACACCTAAAGAAGCATGGAATAGCTCAAAATCGGATGTCTCCTTCTTCAATATTTTTGGGTGTACAACTTGGGCACACATCCCAAAGAAGAAAATGAAGGCTCTAGATAAGAAAAGTAAAAATCTCATATTTGTTGGTTATTATGAGGAAATTAAAGCATATAGGCTCCTTGATCCCACAACTCATGAGGTATTTTTCATAGGAATGTCCAATTTGATGAAACATTCCCTCAAAAATATCCTCAACCATCCTCTTCCTCTATTGAGCCTTATCCTATAGTAGAACCTCAATATAATTAAGAATCAACTTTAGATATTAATTTAGAGATTGATTATCAATATGAGGAACCTATAAATCCAACTCAAAGTCTTTCCATTCCTTCTACTCCTTCCACTATGCCAAAATGGGCCCACACCATTGTTAAAGAAGCTACTCCTTACATCCAAAATCTTCCATCATCCATATTAACCAACTCCATAGGCACTGGTCTTGTCTATCAATCTATTTCCTCTGATCCTCAATCCTTCAAATAAGCAACTGGTATTAAATAATTGGATGATGCCATGGAAAATGAATTCTTTTCCTTAATCAAAAATGAAACTTGGGATTTAGTTCCCCTACCTAAAGGAAGGAAATTAGTTCATTGTAAATGGATTTATAGAATAAAATATGGGCCTAATGGAGAAATTGAAAAACACAAAGCTCGCCTAGTAGCCAAAGGTTTCTCTCAAATTGAAGGAATTGATTATGTTGAAACCTTTGCACCAATTGCCAAAATGGATTATGTTAGACTGGTTCTTGCTCTGACTGCTTTCCAAAAATGGCATGTCTTTCAAATGGATGTAAAAAGTGCTTTCTTACATGGGGACTTAAAGGAAGAGATATTCATAGAACAACCTATTGATTTCATTCAAGATGCCTCTCTTGTTTGTAGGCTAAAGAAGTCTCTCTTTGACCTCAAACAAGCTCCTAGAGATTGGTATGAAAAAATGGACTCCTTCCTTTTTTCCTCAGGTTTTTCTCATTGTGAGTCTGATAATATAGTCTACATTTGGAGAGATGAATGAAAAATCACCATACTTGTTCTATATGTTGATGATCTACTACTCATCGGTAGTGACTTCACTCACATTCAAACTATAAAAGACTCCCTCTATGAAAAATTTGATATGGCTGATCTAGGTCTAGCTCATTACTTCCTTGGAATCCAAATAAATCAAATAGATGCAGGAATTTCATTGTGTCAACAAAAATATACTCTAGATCTTCTTCAAATGTTTAAAATGATAGATTGTAAACCTTCTCCTACACCTTTTCAGTATGGAGTCAATCTAAGTACTTCCTGCACATCCCTTCTATGTGATGCAACTCTGTACCATCAACTTGTAGGGAGTCTATTTTACCTTACTCATACTCATCCAGATATCTCATATGTTGGCTTAATATCCAAATTCTCACATCAACCTCATTTCAATCACTGGAAAGCAACAAAAAGAATCCTCCTCTACTTGCAAGGAACTAATATCTTTGGGCTTTTATATGAGGTAAAATCCATGGATATCATTGGCTACACAGATTCAGATTGGGTAGGTTCAGTAGAAGATATATGTTCAACTTTTGGCTGTCTTTTGTCTTGGTTCTTCACCAATTGCTTGGTTATGCAAAAAACAACAAGTAGTGGCCTTATCATCTACAAAGGAAAAATACAGGGCAATAGTTTTAGCAAGTCAGGAAGCTCTTTGGCTTCATCAAATTATAAAAGAATTTGGTTTTTCCCATGACAAACCTATTTCTTTTTGGTGTGACAATCAGAGCACAATTAATATTACACACAATCCAGTTGAGCATCAATGCACCAAGCACATTGAGATACACATGCACTTCATTCGATAGCATATTCAGAATGGGGACATATACTTGGACTATATTCCAACTGAAAATCAGGTTGCAAACATCTTCACCAAGTCAATTTCTTCTCCACGTTACATACAGTTGCAAAATTAACATGGAGTATTACAGCTACACTAAAATATAGGTCTTTTCACCTCTCCTTTTATTATTGTCTTCTTTGGAGGATGGTTTTTTTCCATGTGGTTTTATTTATCATCTCTCCCTTACATATTGCACATGAGTACCTCATCAAGCCATGTTTTTGGGACTCATTATTTTTTATTAAGGAAAATCTTTGCCATCCAAAGACATACCTCTTCATTTCATATCAGATGGTTTTTCCCATGTGGTTTTTTCACCATATCTCATATATATTGTAAATGAGTACCTCATCAGGCCATGTTGCTAGGACTCATATTTTTTTGTATTAAGAGGACAATATTTGCAAACCGAAGACATGCCTCTTCCTTTTTCCTTTTGATAGATGGTTTTTCCCATGGGGTTTTTACCATCTCTTCAAAAATAAACCATTGTACATGAGTACCTCATTAGGCTCTATTTTCAGGACTCATTTGTACAATACACCCCTAGTATCACTTAAGGGGGGTTTTAGAATAAGTAATTATTCTCTTAAGTTCTACTAGGATAGACTTACTTGAGTTTCCACTCCTTCATGAGTCAGGTGAACTCTAAGTTATAGTCTAGATCATATTTGATGAGTTGTTGTAATCCAACGACTCTCAATGATCAACTTTGTTATTTATATAAAGTTGATCCATGGAATAATCAACCAGTTCTATTTTTTTTCTTCAAATCTTGTGATGTTGTGTAGTTCTACTCTTGGTAAATTCTAACATCTTCTTGAGGTGGAACCTAAGGAATCAGATATAGTGGGTTTAAATGAAGAACATATGGCTTTGGTTCCAAGTACAGGTGATATGGTTGGATCTAGCCCTGGAAGGAAAACTATTTTGGAATGTGGCACATATATAGTTTTTCTCTCTCCTACTCAGGCACTGATGCAGTCATCCTTGGACTATAAAACTCCTACGGTATTGGGATTGCAGCAAAAAATAATTAAAAAAGGTGCTTTGGATAAGGATATGAATGTGGGTCGAAAGAAAGACCATGATAAAATTAAGTTAATGGGGGAGGCTTTGGTGGATTCAATATTGGTGAAAAAATCAGACTCCCATTTTTTTGATCCCTAGAAATGATTATCCTATCATGGAATGTAAGGGTGTTGAACAACATCCCCAGAAAAAAAGTTGTTTGTGATCTGATTCGTGTACATTCTATAGATGTGGTGTTTATTCAGGAGACTAAATTGGCTACTGATAATATTTTCAATATTGTTCCCAAGTTGTAGAGGATGGGTCAATACGAGTGTATTGATGCATGTGGAAATGCTAGTGGTATTGCTTATTTTTGGGATCTGATTAATATATCTCCTCTTACTTGGATTTCTAGTAGATGTTCTATTTTGATGATTGGTCATGACAATGAATCTAGTGAAACCATCCTACTTACAAATATGTATGCTACTTACAATGGTAAATTAAATTTATGGGAGCACATTGGCTTTGTGAGAAGTTTGGATCCCATTCACCCATGGATTTTGGTTGGAGATTTTAATTATATCACTTGTATGGAGGAGAAACATGGTGGATTTGATCATCTTGAGCCTTTTTCTTCTATATTCAATGCTCATATCTGGGCCCTAAACTTGGTTGATATTAATATAGATAATGGGATCTTTACCTAGCATAATAGAATATGTGGATAAGATTCCATATCAAAGATACTAAATAGGTTTTTGATCTCTAGTTTTCATATTGGTAATAACATAATCTCTATTTATGTGATTATGGAGGGTAGGGGATCTGATCATTGGCCTATCAAAATCTCTACTCTTGAGTTTGGGCTAAAGAAGAATCCTTCCTTTAAGTTTCAACTTATGTGGCTTCGGGATCCTAAGATTCATGATTTCATGTGAGGTTGGTGGACCAATGGCAAACCTTCTCATGGCACCGCTATGTATTCCTTTATGAAGCGACTACAAATTTTTAAGCATAAATTGAAGAGGTGTAATAGTCTAAATTTTGGAAACCTTTCCTTGGATAAGTTGGTAGATCTTAATAATGTGGAAGAAGCTTCATGGAATATTAGAGATTATGGACTCACATAGGAGCTTCTCTTTGAGGAATCTAAGGCTACGAAAGAACTTGTTGAATGGAAGCTGAGGGAAGAATTTTTTTGGAAACAAAAATCTTGAGTGGATTGGATTTAGGAAGGGTATAGGAACACAAACTTATTTTTTAACTCGGTTAAGACTTGTCGTAATGGTAACCTGATTTCATCTCTTGTGAATTCTCATGTTGCCCTTAGCTCTTCTTTCAAGGAGATTTTAGAAGAGACTAGGAGGTATTTTTCTTCTCTCTTAGAGGACTCCCTATCATATGATGAGGATGAAAAGATTATTCTAATTTGTATTCCCTTTATTATTTCTAAAGAGATGAATGAGCATTTGATGGGCCCAATTTTCGTTGAGGAGTTGAAAAATATTGTATTCAAGATGAAAAAAAAGAAATCCCCAGGCCAGGATGGATTCCTGATTGAATTTTATCAGGAGTTTTGGGAGTTAATCCAATTTGATCTTATGGAGGTGGTCCATGAGTCCCAAAAGAACAAATATATGCTAAGGGTCCTAAATGCTACCTTTGTGGTGCTTATTCCTAAAAAAGAGGGAGTGAATTCTCTGGATATGTTTAGGCTTATTGCTCTCTGTAATGTTGTATATAATATCATTATAAAAATTATTGCTGAGAGGTTGAAGATATGGTTGAGAAAAATCATCTCTAAGGGGCAATATGGGTTTGTTGCTGGTCGAAAAATATTGGATGGTGTTTCTATTGCTATGGAGGCTATTCACTTAATGGAAACTTCTAAGGAGAAATATATGTTCATTAATTTGGACATGGCAAAAGCCTATGATTGGATCAAATGGTCCTTTATTTAGAAATTTCTTGCTAATTTTAGCTTTGAGGAGGAATGGATTAGATGGGTGATGAGTTGTGTTTCTTCTTCAATGTTATATTTTCTTGTTAATAATGAGCTATCAAATTTGTTTTAGGCCTCGAGGGGATTGAGGCAAGGAGACACTCTATCTCCTTATTTGTTTATAATTATGGTAGAAGGGTTGGGAAAAATACTCAAGTCTCATGTTAGGCATGGTCTCATTCAGGTTTGGAAGTGGGATAACAGTTCATCACCTCTTTCCCACCTTCAATTTGTTGATGATATAACTTTACTGGGAGTTGCCACTACTAGGGAAGCTAGCAACATTATATGGTCTCTTGACATATATCTTGGTGCTTTTGGGTAGTTGATTAATAAGACCAATTCTTCTATTTTGTTCTTCATTACCCCTCCTCTTATTCAAGTAAGGATTGCTCAAATTCTAAGATACTAGGTCGGGACTCCCCCCTTCATTTATCTTGGTATTATGATTTCATTTCATCCTCTACATAGATATTCTTGGTAGTCTATGCTTGATAAGTTTAGAGGAAAGGTGAATCACTGGATCATTATATGGCTCTCCTTTGTGATTAGAGTGTTGCTTTTAAAATTTATTGTTCAATATTTACCTATTTATAGGTGTTTTGTGGAAACAACTCCCTCTCGTTTAATTAAGGATATGGATGCTTTGTCAAGATAATTTTTGTGGTCTAGAAAAATTTCTCAACCTAATTGATTTTGGTTAGGTGGGATTCTATTTGTAGGCTGATTCAAGAGGGAGGCCTTGGGTTATGATAGGTGGCTCTTTTTGGGTAGGCTTTGGCTATGAAACTCTATTGGAGATGGTATACTTCTCAAGATCATATTTGGGCTTTTTTTGGGGGGGCGGTTGGGGGGGGGTCCCCCCCCGGGGTTTTTTTAAATTTTTTTTTTAGGAAGTCTTTTTTTGGGTGTTTCTGGGGGGCCCCCCTCTTTTTTTGCCTCCTGGTTCATTCCCTATTTTTTTTTGGGGGGGGGGGTCTCGTGTGGGGACTTAAAATATCCTTTTGGTAATATGGAGATATACAAGTGGAAATATCCATAGGAATTGTCCCACGGGGGATCGATCAAGGACAAATATGTGCTTGCTCTTAAAATTGTAGGGAGACCATGCTCTTTGTTGAGGGGTAAAGATATTTTTGCTTGGAAACCTGATCCCAAGGGAACCTACTCTATAGCCTATGGTTATCATGTTCTTGATATGCAAACTTTTAGGTGCCTCCCTATCACCTGGTGGAAAAATGTGTGGAACAAATTTTCTTGACATAAATGTAACTTCTTTCTCTAGATGGTAGCTTGTAATAAATGCCTCACTTGGGATAACTTGAGGAAGAGGGGATTTTAGGGTCCCTCTTTTTGTATCCTTTGTGGTAATAATGAGGATGACTCTTCACATTTATTTTTCCAATTCTTCATTGCAAGAGACATTTGGCACCATTGGTGGAGTGCCTAGAACCATCCTTGTTTTCATGTGCTCTCCTTGGTGGAGTTTTGAAAGAGTCTGGGCATACCTCCAACCAATGCCCCCTTCATCCAAGTAGCTTGGAATTGGGCCCTTCTTGCATCATCTAGAATATTTGGCTTGAACAAAACCATTGCATCTTTTAGGGTAGAATTTTGGTTGTTCAATAGATCTAGAAAAGGATCTTTTGTATGGTTCAGGAAACTATCCATATCAAATGTGATGTGGATCCTCTTTTAAAATCTAGGGAGGGGAAGGTACAAGAGGACCTTGGCCTCTTTGGGGTTGGTGCAAACTATTCTCACCCTAGTAGGGTTTCC
The DNA here is from genome assembly GCA_028583015.1 of Wollemia nobilis. NCBI lineage: Eukaryota > Viridiplantae > Streptophyta > Pinopsida > Araucariales > Araucariaceae > Wollemia > Wollemia nobilis. The sequence goes on along the minus strand of JAQPPZ010000252.1, from coordinate 2,070,320 downwards.
CAACTCAATAAGAAATTTCAAATAGATGGTAGATGGAGACTACCCCCTTTAGGATTTTTAAAAATTAATACTAATGGGTCATCCAGGAGCAATCCTAGACATGCTGGAATTGGCGGTGTTGGCAGAAACTCTGCTAGCATGGCCAAATTTTTATTTTCAATTTATAAATGTATTCACTCCAATAATTTTATGGAAGCTCCTATGATTCTCAAGGCAATGCATAGGGGGGTTTATCTTGGCTAGTGTTGGAGCATCTGCGAGTCAAACTCTCAAATTTTGGTAAATATTTTATACAGTAAAATATTGAAGGATGTTAATTAGAAGTTGACCTCTATGATCATTCAAATTCTCAAAATTAGTGAAGAGTTTGAATTTTCTCCTTTGTACACATACCAAGGGAATGGAATGGGGTTGTTGATTATTTATCTAAAAGGGCTTTTGAGATTTTGGGTCCTTGTATTACGGATAACTGGGAGAGTCTCCCAGTTGGGGACTCCCAACACCTCTGGGAGTTGATCCACAAGGATGTCCAGACTTTGTGTTTTGTTCTTGTTGTTTTCTTCAGGTTTCAACCCTGTTTGGTGGTTTTAGCCTTTTTTTTTGTTTATTTTAGTCCATTTTAGGGGCTTCACTATACTTTGTAATCTTATCTTCTTATCAATAAATTTTTACCGCTTTATTTTTAAAAAAAATGGAAACCTATAAATAATAAATTCAAAATATCCTTCAAATGATCTACATGAGTTTTATTTATGTAGATGTTTAATATTTTTTTGTTTAATTTTTGAAGTATAGACTTATAGATCAAATTTTATAGGAGAACCATTTTCACTTTAGGTTGTTGTTAATAGTAAATTTTTATATGGTTAAATGTTATTATTGTTGTTGAAAATTAAGAAAATATATAAATTTGTATTCTTAGTATGGTTATATTTGTCTAAGTTCAATTATTGGTATTTATATCTATGACCTTGTTAATAGTCTCATGATTTTTTTGTAAGCGAAGTGTAGCACAATAAAACCAATCATTATAAACCCTACTAGTACAAAGGGTTTTCTCTAGACGTTATACATGTACAAAGGTAATTTATAGTACATAAAATATTTTTCACAAAGTGAGCTAACCAGTTTGTCAAATATATCATATTTCAACATATTATTGATACACATTTTATAAAACAATAGGAATTGACAAGATACTAAGCAAATAAAGGTTCCTTTATCTCCAATCAAAGTTGAATTTAATAAAAAAGTGACACAACCTCACAAAAATGAAGATGTTAAAATATTTTTTTAAGAACTTTGATATGATTAAATTCTAAGGATGAGTGTGTTGGAAGATGGTAACCTAACCTTATTGGCCATGTTTGATAGATGATGATCTTATGTTATAGGTAACTTTATGTAAGACTATTGGTATTCATGATGTAATAATATGGGCAATGATTTGATGTATTCATCCATCACATAATTGTTTAAACCACTTGTATAATTAATATGAACCAAAAATAGTTTAGTAACTTAAGGTTTAACTCAATTAAATTTTGAGTCTTATGTCAACTTAGGTTAATTTGATATATAATTATTAACCTTGGTGATTATTTATTTGTTATATATGCTTACCAACCACTAATACATTGTATCAATATGTATCATGATATGTTCATGTGCCTTACTATTGAGGTATCCCCTTGGGTACCAACCCTCTTTTTTCATCTACTCAATTTTACTATTTTGCTTCTTTATTCTCTTTCATATTACTTGTATCAAAAGTTATACTTCATTTTATCTCTATAACATATAATGAATTTTGATAGATTGGACCGTCTACTTTGAATTAAAAACAAAAATAGAAATAATCTACTAATTTTTGAAATATTTTTTTTAGGAATCTACAATTATGATTACAAAAAGTCTTTAAATACACTAAATAATTTTAAAAATAACATATGGATAGAAAATTTACTATAAATGTAGACACATATGGATGTGACATGTCATGTAAAATATTTGATGTGACAAATGTAGTACATATAAATGAACTACATATTCCTAATTTATAGAGCAACATATATAAAAATTATTTATTATATGATGCTCAACAATATAGGTAGTCATTTTCTAAAATAAAATATTGATATGTAACCAATTATAGTCCTCTATGATAAGATGGAGGTAATTTAGATATGGAAATGGTAACTAGTGATGAAAGACCATTAACAAACATAAAATAAAATGCTTCATAGATTTAAAGAAATTTTTAGATTGGTTTAACAAACTAATAATAGGGGGAATAAAAATTTATCATTTGGGTTTCCTATCCTGCTGGTTTTCCTTTGTTTTTTTTTCTGTGTTTTCCTTTTTGCTTAGGATGCATTTTGATATTTCTTTCCATCCTCCTCCCTTTCTTCTGCTTCGCTAGGATGTACTTTTGCTTTTTCTGCATCCCTTTCCTTTTGGTTGTATCAAGGCATTGGGGCACCTTTCAAATTCCCCCTTAATGAAAAATTATTAACTTACCAAAAAAATAAATAAATTATCATTTGGGGTATAGCAAGGATTCCAAAGAATATTATCTCTATAACCAACTACTTGAGATGTTATTATTAATATGTGTGTTGAGTTTTGTGATATAAGTTTTCAAAATATTTTAAATATATCATATCTCTTCTTATTGATTCTTATCCATCTTATTTCAAACTAGTTGACATATGATATCAAGTTTCATATTTCACAATACTTTCCATAAGGAACAAAAGCATGGCATTTACCACAAGTCTTATGCATAAGAATAAACAAGGAAAATAAAAGGTCAATAGATAAAATAAATAAATAAATAAGAGTGTTATGCGCATGGGAACCCAAATAATAGATAAATTTTTACACATACCAATATAATAAATTGGTCGGTTAAGGGGTATGTATACCATAATATCACATTGATAATTATATCAATCAAGTTGATATAATAGTGGTTAAATCATGACGGTGGTTTAACAAATTAAACTAGATCTAGATACATCAAATAATAGTAAATTTACAACATCCATTATTGAATTTGGCTAACAAGGTCATATTACCAATAATCCAACCCTCTCTCCCCTGTCCTATATTTGAATTGGGGACCAAGGAGAGACAACATTAGACATTGTAATGTCTCTTTGTATAATGAATTCTCAAATGTGATAAAAAATATTTAAGTCCCCCTCATCATCTAGAAGACTATAATGTACTTTGATGGGTTAGAATCACTTAAAACTCTTTCTATTTAGAATATTAATATTTTCTTCCATACACAAAGGATTATTAGTCTTGAAGACCATAATAGAAATAGACTCACTCAAACCTTGTAATGGATCCAATATAACCACATCGACTATCTTTATTATTGTTATCTCAAGACCTAGGAATAGTTTAGTCTTCCCTTGATCATTAGGATTAAGCTTGTTAGTGTTTTAGTTTGTAAATAGAGAAGTTATATTGTAGTTGTCTCATTCATTCATACTTGTAATATTAAGTTGCCTTGGTGCATAGATTAGAATTCCCCTCTTTGAGTGGCTATGGGACTCCGTCCTATCTAAGTGGCTAGAATTTATTGGTAATTTAGACTCAAATAATATAAAATTTGCATTGATGTGATAGATGTGTATATACAAGCAAAAGTAAGAAAAAAATGTTTTGGTTACAACTAGATTCATAACTACCCAAAACTCTCATACTTGAATAATTATTACATCATGATGACATAATAGTCATAATATCTCCCCTTATTATATAGATGCTCAATCAATGTATATATAAGATACTTTTTTATTCCATTTGCTATGCATTAAAAATATATGTTGTTATTGTGGGGAAATTCATGGAACAAGCACTAATTGACCTTATTTTATAAGTTACTTCATGTATTATTTATTTAATTAGAGTAATGGGACTTTAAAGAAATAAATAAATTAGCTTCATGTATTATTTATTTAATTAGAGTAATGGGACTTTAATGAAATAAATAAAGTAGCTTCATGTATTATTTATTTAATTAGAGTAATGGGACTTTAATGAAATAAATAAAGTAGCTTCATGTATTATTCATTTTATTAAGAGTGATGGTACTTTAATAAATGAATAAGGTTGCTAAATGAATTGTTTATGAATTAAAGTATTTAGACTTTGATTTATTTATTATTTAAAGATTGTTTGTTTGATAGATTTAAGGTATAGGACTTTGATTTATAAAATGAAGGAGAAATGAATTGTTTATGAATTAAAGTATTTAGACTTTGATTTATTAAATAATGAAATATAGTTTATTTTATAGATTAAAGGTATGGGACTTTGATTTATAAAATGAAGGAGAAATGAATTGTTTATGAATTAAAGTATTTAGACTTTGATTTACTAAATAAATGAAACATAGTTTATTTTATAGATTAAAGTTTTGAAACTTTAATTTATGAAATGAAGGAAAAATGGTTTATTTTATAGATTAAGTATTGTGACTTATTTATGAAAATAAATAAGCCTAGCTTATTTTATATATTAAAGGTAGAGGATATTAATTTATTGAATACAAGTTGGAAATAATTGATTAAAGTAAAACATGTGATCTAGCTACATTGGTTGTAGGACTCTGATTGGGTAATGAGAGGTGAAAATAAAAATGGTGATTTTTATGATATCAACTATGCAATAGATGGCTAGATACTTTGATTTAATTTGTATAGATGCTAGTTGTCAAAGAAAAATAGTAAATACATTTAGGGGATTACCTATCCTGATCCATGAATGCTCTGATCCCCTACTACCCTCAAATTATCGAAGAAAATATATGGAGGACCAAAGATGACAGCTTGGTCATATACATCAGTTTATCTTACTTTTAAAATGATTTACTTATGCCCAAATAGACTAGAATTCTAGGAATATATCCTAGATGAAAATGATGTATGATGTTATTATTTTAAAGTATGGAAGATTTACCATACTTGCTTATATGTAATAACTCACTGAATGATTGGAGAATGTATTTTATTATTATATTTATGAATGACTTATGCTTATCCAATTAAATATTTCTCTTTCATTTTCCACATACTTTCATTTATATGTCCTTAATATTTTTACATTCATTGTATGCTTTATATACTCTTTGATTAGATAGAATTATTTATTCTTGTCTTCTTGTTGAATAATAAAAGAAACCTAAGAAATTGAGATCTTAGGGTGAACCTAGAGAGTGACCTAAGGGATTGAGACCCCTTAGGGTGAATGTAGAAAGACCTAAGGGAATTAAGACCCCATTAGAGAGAATGAAAACTAAGTAGGCTAAAATATTACATTTGAGTTAAGATAGCTAGTCATGGAGATGATATAGATGGCTTAACTCACAATGCACATAGCATACCTACATAGATGGACCTGTGTATGGTATGGTGATGGATGTATACCTTCTATTAATTGAAGATGATAAGTTTATCTCATAAAGAATGATGGGATAGATAAAATTATTTATGGTAACACATAATACGCCTACGCAAAAGGACTTGTGATAGGGTACTTGGTGATGTGTGACTCCATAGGAAAGTCAGGAAACTTAGTGATCTAAAAATAATATAATAACCAATGGTCGTTTTGGGATTTATGAATCCCTATCCTTAGTAAATATATATATATGTATGTATATTCTTTTATTTTTTCTATGTTTTCTTGTAGCTATTTTTTGGGTCATTATATTTTTTCTTAAATTTATTATCTATAATATATATTTCTACCTTATGAAGAGGAAAATTTTACCAACTATTGTGTGCTTATTAAAAGCTTTCTATCCCTTAATTTTTTCTCCAAATCATATGCAAATATGAAAAGAGTTGCATAAAGAATATAGATGACACTATTGCAATAAGAGACATAGAGGAATTGTTTCTCACCCTAGAAAACTTAAAGGTAAACCATTACTATAAATAAGGCCCTAGGGCCCTCATTGTATTCATATTTTGAACATGAGAATTCATAGCTACACTCTATGAAACCCATTTTATAACTTAACCTTATGATATTATAATAAACTAGCAAGTCCTTAAGCATTCAATCAATGACATTGTCCTTCTAGTTTGCTAAGTGTGTGGTGATTATTACATAACATTTTCATATCATATTATCATTTTCTTATCAATTTTATAATCTAATGAATGAGTGTACATTAATTTTATTTTCTTATCATGTATTTCTTGATAATTCACCTTCCTCACTATGGTTTAAACCCGTATTTGCTTCAATCACTCACGAATTTAAACTTTCATATGTATTGTTTTTTACACTTTACATTTTTTATAATTTTAATGCATGTTAGTGTAGGCTATCATAGGAGTATTTCATGAGAAACAATGGACAGTCAGCCTAAATATGAAGGTTGGGATAATTCATTGGCAATTCCTTCCATTTTTTTTAAAACTAGGGTAGGGGCATAAATCTTAATTAAAATTCATAACAATTTCTCGGTTCAAAAATTACATTTGATAAAAAGGCTATATACGACAAACTATGACAAATATGAATGAATCATTAGAATTTTTAGATTCTTTATAAAATTTTAGGCAAATTCCTAGTTCAATATTTTTCTCCTTTTTATCATTATGTGCCCATTTTTTGGAATCAAAAGATTTTTTAATTTTCCCCCATTATTCAAATTTAAAAAATATATATATTTAAGGAATATTTATTTGAAATATATGCATATCACTTTGAAATGTGCTTGCATTACACATGCAACAAACAAAAAATACTTGTTATATGTTATGTATATTTTTTGAAGGCTATAAATATATATTTCAATTAGGGCCTTCGCTCTATTGGCTAAGAGAGTCCACTTTAGGGCATAGTGCCATGGAGGTCCAATAATGAAACCTCCTATGACCACTACAATGGTGGAATATCTTAATGATTTCAATAACATTCCTAATTATATAAGGAATAATGATGTGTCATTTCATGATGACATCATAAAGACATGGTATTTTTTAGCTAATGGCATATGGCATTCTGTATAGTAATTGATGCTAACATGGCAACTAATATGGAAATCTATATAGATGATGATGTGGTGGTCAATACAGGTGCTAACATGGTAGGTGATGTTGTGGTGATCCCTACATGTGTTTGCATGGCATGGGGTATTTTAATGACTAATGTGGTAGTAAAATTAGGTTTAACTAATCACATTCTACAAACTCATCAAAAATAATTACTATACAATAATATAATTAATAGTAGACATGGAAAACATATATTTTAGAGTGAATAAAAAATATTGCAATCGGCACAACATGGTTTTGTAGTTGTAGATCAAATTAGAGGATAAAAAATGGTACTATTTGAATATTTGGCACACTGACTAGTTGCATATACAATCAACACCTTATTTGCATCTCATTCATCAAAATGTTTTCCAATAAACCCACTCCACAACTCACACAATTACATGTACCACCCTCCCATTCCTTGTAGGTACATAATTATTTTAAAATTTTCAAAGGTTTTGGAGGTAATTTATGTGGCTTTTGGACCAAATTTTGAGAGGTCATAAATTTTGCATACAAAAGTGTTCAATAGCATATTTTATTGAAATATATACATTGGTCATTATATAGGTATAAGAAGGATAAGGATATTGGTGTGATAACTCTTTATGTTGACAAGATATTTGATAATCTTGTTAGTATCATTATGGAATGTAAGGAATTGATTGGTAAAGTTCAAGAATTTTGTGATCATATTTATTCTAGATAGATCAGTAGTTTGGAGGAGGATCTTGCTACTTTGACTACAAAATCTCTTAATACTATTTATGAGTATATTAGTTTATTCAATAAACTATAATATAATATCTAGAATGCTAGAGGAATTTTTAAATGTGTCATGATATGTATAGGATACCTTGGACAAGGATAGGAGTATTGAGATATTTAACAATATCTTGAATAATGTTTCAATGACATATGATATAGTTGTAGTTATTTTTGATATGCTTCATGTCTAATTTCCTACCTCTCCTGCACCACCAATTGGTGAGGTATTCAAGTACCTTCATTACCATTAGGCTAGAATATAGAGTCATAAGGGTAATCATTTCATCAATAAAGCTCATTGAAAATATGTCTTCAAAGTTAAAAATGATAAAAAACCAAAGTAGAATGACAAGAAGACCAAGAATCTCTTCAAACAACCAATATATTATTTTTATAAGGATACAAAGTAGAATTTTGTTAGATACGCTTCAAGAAGCTTGATAAAGTAGCACAAAATGAGGTGCTCATGATGTTCTTTTCTATGGATAGGGAAAGGATAATTTTGATGGAGAAACCTTATAGGTTCATGTAGTTTTTCATTTAGCTTATTGGACATCCACCTCTTCTAATTAGTAGATTGTAGATATTAGGAAAACAAGACACATGAAAAAGCTTAAACATCTCCTCAAGGATTACAATAAATACCATTTAGGGGAGCATGTTATCATGGAAGATGACTATTATCTATAGGTGTCAATATGTGGAGAGGTTAATATCATATCCATATTTTTATTGAGTTCGTCATGTTTCTAGTGTTAGACCCAATATTTTGTATATTTATCACATTGCTCACACAATCAAAAATGTAAAATTATTGTATGATTATTGGGCAATAAATGATATAGACAATGGATTCAAGACAAATTATTTTGGATATTGTTATGGGTTAGATAAAATGTATAGCCTAAAGGACATTTAGACTTTTTCTATTTCTTTCTCTTAAAATAAATATCTTATGGTTAAGGTAGCTCATGTAAATGATGATAGTCAATGATGGCACAATAGGATTAGGTATCTCAATTATAGGTCATTGAGATACATGATTCATTTTCATATGGCCATTAGAATTCCTCATGTTTTTCCTTTAAGTGTTGCATGTGAGGGATGTATTCTAGGGAAGCATAAAAAAAAATCATTACAAAAGGAATAACAAGATGTGCCATTTACCTCTTGGTGATCATAAATAGTGAAATATGCAAATACATGGGCACATCCTCCATTATACATTGTTTTTATTAAGGATAAGGACTTTGATAAATTTAACATATTCAAAGTTTTAGAAGAAAACTAGCTAGTTAGGAAGATCAAGTGTTTGAAGTTATACAAGGGAGGTGGATACACAAGCAATGCCCTTCATGAATTTATAACTCTTCATGGGATAACACATCAAAGGATATTTTATTATATTGTAGAGTAGAATTGGGTAGTTAAAAGAAATAATAAATTATTTATGGAGATGGCTTATTGTGTGATTCATGTCAAGCGGATAGAGAATAAATTTTTGGGGTGAGACCATCACTTGTGTAGCATACATCATCAATATGGTTTCCACTAGAGTTTTCCAAGTTATGATATCTATTGAGGGGTTGATAGGAAATAAGCTTGATGTGTCTTAGTTATACATCTTCAACATTGGCTTACATACCTAAAGATATTTAGAAAGAGAAGGCATCAATGAAATAAATGTATTTTGATAGGGCATTATAATACCTTCAAGGCATATAGTTTCTATGACCCTCAAAGGCATGAGATCCTTATTTGAAAATATTTCATTTTTTATGATCTTATTCCAAGGGCTTAACCTAGTCCATCATCCAAGCATTTTGGAAGAAGATACCCTTGTTTCTATATTTTAATTTGTGGTATTCAAAGATTATTTTAAGCTTTATTTCTATTAAATCATCTTCTAGTGATAGTCCTATACCTATAGATTTGACCCTTTCTTGGGAAACATCATTTACAACACATTTAGTCTCAAATTTAAAATATGTTGAGTTTGACATAGTAGTGTAGACACCAAAACAACACCAATCCAATTATGTGACTACAAACACTGATCACATTGATGCACATAGCCCCCAGGGCAGCCCCTAGAGGTTAAACAGTGGTCCTAACCACTCTCACAGTAGTTTTGGAAGGTCATAAATCAATTTGGCACCTTCAGGCACTTTGCTCAATATTCGTTCCACCCAGGGAAGAATTCAAACTAGGATTCACCCCACCCCGGGATGAATTCTAGATTCACTCCAGGGTGGGGCGAATTGTAGGTTTGATGGGCAAAAAGTCAAATCTTGACAAATGGCAGCTCAGATCTGCCACTTAATGCTTCCTTCATCGCATGGGAGTGTGGGTGAGAATTTTTGAGCATTAGAGGCAATTACAAGGGCAGTCATGAAGTCCCTAATCATGGAGGAATCTCCTCCCCCCTAGGAAGGCATGATTGCCAAGTGGCACCTCTGCATGCCCAATTCAAGAGACCACCAAGTCTATAAATTTGTGAGTTTCCTCACCCCAAAATATACAGATAAGGAGCATTTTGGAGCAACGAAGTGTTGTCATTTTACTTTCACACCTACACCCTTTTGAGTTGTGTCTTTCACATCCTTGATCTCTTTTGGAGAGGAGGTCATAGGATGGTTATTGGAAGTACAAATCCGGAACAAAACCTAACATTTGTCCATAATATCCAACCTAATTTGCTTAAAATACCCCACAAGAGGTTTTGGACGCATCCCAAGTGGATTGGTGTCAAAATCGGGCCCCAAACGAAGGGCGGCCTGCCTCCGGGCACCCCCTCCCGCACTGCTACAGTCCTAATCGCCCCTCTTCAGAGTGATTGGAAATATATGGTAGGTTTGCTTTCTTTCATTTTTGCATTCAATTCTATGCTACTTAGATAGGTTTCCATTTAAATTTCATTTCGTTTTGAACAATTTTGATCATGTTTCTATCTTCATTCGCCTTTACTAACTTATAGGTAGCATCATCAAATTCCCATTGAAAAAGGCCAAATTGGGAAAATCCGACCATCTGGGTCTTCCCAAAATACCCCCAATTAGAAAACCCCAAGTTTGCAGGTCGTTTGGAGCTTCCTAGACAAGACATTTGGGACAATAACTTTTCGGCATTTTGTTACAGGTGAATTCGTCCCGCCCTAGAGCGAATTCAAATCGGCGAGGAATTTCCTGATTGTTCCATTTGTAGTGTTTTATTTGGGATGTCTTGATGCCCCTAAAAATTTTTAGAGTGTTTGGATTCATTTTAGTCATAGTTTAATTCATTTTTCTCATTTACTTATCGTAGGCTTGGGGATTGCATGCTTTACTTTATCTACAAGTGCTACTGACTATTTCTTGTTCCTTTGAATGCAAGGTATAGACATTAGAGGAGTAGCAAGGATTCAATACTCATAAATGCAAGTGGTAGTGACATTTGGTCCACCCATTTTACATGTGGGCACGCAGAAGAAGGAAGGGCATCCTTGGATGTAACAAGAACGCATACCTAAACGCTCCTAGCCCTTGGAAGGGGAGGATGCGCATTGTAACAGAGTTGTGAAACATATCAATAAAAAGGTCTGTCTTATTTATTGGCTTCTTGTTTAAGTTTTGATTCGTTCATGCTTTCCCTCTTTTCATGCGCTTTCAATTCCTAGGATTTAGCGTTAAGTTTGGTTCGGTTTGCATCGCATCTTCGATTTCCTTTTTGCTTCCGTATCCTCGTGCTTTCAGTGGCGATCATGATGGGATGTTGTCCTCTATTTTTAATATCAGATATCTGATCAAAACTTGGTTGTTTTTGCTTGTAGGTACAAGTTTTTAGATGTTGGACTGTTGTTCGTTCCAGCCTGAGGCGGATACATTGCTGGAATTCGTCTTACCCAGGGATGAATTGGAATCCGCTCCACCCTATGATGAATACAGCCCTGTAATTCATTCCTCCCTAGGATGAATTTCTATTTTTATAGTTTCAGGATAGAAACTCAGAACCAGCAAATTTGGGCAGAGAAGAGGTAAGAGTCCTGAACTTTTTTTGTCATTTTCTGTTTTTCTTTTTCTGTTTTTCTAGTTTCTTTTTGCGTGCTTAGGAAAATTTTGCTGCATGTTTATTTCCTTTCATGCAAAATAAAAATAACCCCACACATCATGTGGCAACATAAACACCAAGGAGCTGGTCATAAAACCCCAGCCCCTAATCAAGACCAACGATGGATTTCATCACCACCTTGGCTTGAATTTTGCATGCATAAAACCCGATCGCTACTGTTGCTAGACGTAAATCCTGATGAAAATTGACCAAGTGTAGCTGGGGTGATTCCCGACGCATGAGGATAAGTCTTCTATGGTAGGTGTCAAAAATAGGGTGATCCCCCTTTCGTACCGCCTACGTTCCATGTACCATCTTCTCTCACGTACCTATAGTTTCCCTCACGTAAGGGTGGGTATATAGAGATGTTGGTATATCGGCCTAGCAATGGTATATCAAAGGGGCGACCATTTTTGGGAGCCATAAGAGCCTTCATATTGCATTTAAACATTCTTTACAAAAGCTTCCAAAATAAAATCAAAATGTACTAAACCATATTTAAGGCACACCTTTAATATTTAAATGAGATAATCACTGCTTTGCATGTGTGATCTTTTCTGTTTAGTGTAGCATAAAAATCCTAAAAATAATAAAAACCTACGCATCTTGTAGGAAAGCACCACCATGGTGTACACCCGTAGCCAAGCCCAAGCAAGGGCGAAAGCTGCAGAGAGTGTACAAGGGGGCACAAGTTGCCTCCACTATAGTCCCAAGGACTTGGTCATTCCGCCTTGGCGGTCGGGCCCACAAGAGAGTCCACATAATGGCATATCATAATGGGACTATAGGGTCACCCCTTCGAGGGGCACTCCCATCTAGCATAGGCCCTTTCAAGATGAGTCCTTACATGTGGCATTCAATATAAATGGGAAAGCTCCCTTAGAAGCTCAATATGAGTGGCCACCACGTGATGAAGAGCTAGAACAACACAGGATCCATGAGGAGAGGCCATAGGATTATGTCATCCCTCCATTGCCCCCTCTCATTGTCAGAAACAACATGACAAATCCAGAGCACAAGGCTCCTCAGGTAGGGCGAGCCAACTCCGCCCGCCCCTTTCACACTTATGAAAGGGAAAATGAGGAAGACCCATACCTTCCTCAAGAGCAATATACAACATGGGATCAATGCGCCTCCGCACCTGCTATTTACTAAAATCATCTTTCGAGGCCAGAGCCTCGAGTGAATGCCGCCAACCTTGATAGGGTAAGTGACCTATAGAGATCTCGAATGACCATGACCGAGATAAATGTGTAGGAGAGGCATCTAGGCCTCCCAGACTCAAGATGGTAGAACAGATTAAACTGGCAGTCACCAGACATGCCACTCACCAAGCATAGATTATGCAGCTGGAGCAAGACCAGCAGCAGCTAGAGCATCTATACCACCTTAGCAAAGAGCGCATTCGATTCCAAATAGATGAGCTGCTCCATAACACGATGCCTGAGAGGCTCCCAACCCCTCGCACCCAAAGGGCAGAACCATATGAGAGGAGCAACCCCTTGGTATGAGACAGGTCCCCACGACCCTACCAAGTGCTACCTCCAAGACCTCCTAGACCTAAACGAGAGGCCACTCCCTAGAACAATGATAGGCTCCCTCCATGGGGACCCACCCATGGTCATAGGTCTCACCCAAAAACTCCTCGAGAAGCCTATGAGTATGAACAAGAAGAGGAGCGGGCCGAAATTCCCTATCAAGGCAGAGGGGCTGCTATCCGACCACCCCTCCATAGGCCTCAAGTCTCCCAAAACCCACAATGGGAGCAAACTAAAGAGGAAGATATTAAGTCTTTTGATGCATACAAAATTCTTCTAGAGCATTTGGAGTCTATGGAAACCAAAGCTTGTGGGCCCCAAAATCCCACGTTATGCCAACTTCGCAGTCATCTTGTGCATCCGTCAGTGCCTACACCCCCTTACCTCAAACACTTTAAGTTGCCTCAGTTGGCAATCTTCAAGGGTGAGGAGGATGCCCAAGAGCATGTGACCAAATTCTTGAGCCAATGCTTTGGCATTCAAGACAATGATGCATTGTTGCTAAGGACATTTATAACCACATTCACAGGCCATGCCTCAGATTAGTTCACCCAATTGTCGAAGCACAGCATCAACAACTTGGATCAGCTAGTGGATGTGTTCCTCGAATGCTTCACCTTCAACACCAAGAAGAAGGCATCACTAAGTGACTTGGCCAGCCTCAGGAAGTATGAGGAAGAGACCATGGCGGCCTATGGGAATCGATGGAGGACTCTACTTTCCAAGCTACCCTACCTCCCTCCTATGTCCAACCTTACACAAATGTTCTCAAGAAGTTGTTTGAGATCGATCTCTGTGTTATTGCAGTTGCAACAATATGCCACCTTAGACGAAGCTCTCTCTCAAGCCAAAATCATCGAAGAGATCAAGATATAGGATGGCAAGATTGCCAAACCTAAGAAGAAAGAATGGAGCAAGAACACAAAAATAGGGACTACGCAATAGAAACCCGTTGTGGTCAATCAAGTTGCCATAAATGTCCCTAAGCCTGCATAAGAAGTACAGCCTCAAAATGCTAACTATCAGGCGGTGCCTCCTAACAATTATGAAAGAGAAAACCAGAAGCAGGGACAAAATCAGCAGCGTCGCCCTAGGCGACAACTTACACCCTACACAGAGTCTAGAGATTCCCTATTTGACCGTTTGTCAATGGCGAACTTGATCAACCTTTCGGAGATTCAAACCATAGATCCCAATGCATCGAAGCCTAAAGGGTACCGGGAGGAATTGTATTGTAGGTTCCACAAGAAAAGGGGACATGACCTAAATGCATGTTGGAAGTTCAAAGGTTTGATACAAGACCTAATTGACAACAAGACGTTGGTAGTGGACAACCCCGTAGCACCAAAAAACCAGCAGATGGGAGTCTTTAGAGACCCCTTGCCTTCCCATGAGGCACAGGTAAAACCCCTTCAAGTCAATGAGGTGCAACAAAATTGCCCCATGAAAGGGTATGTAGGGATGATAAGCATAGTGACTAGGAGCAAGAGGTACCCAGAGTTTGCTCCCATGGCAGCCACAAGAGAGGTTCCATCGACGTCACAACCTCAACAACACCCTACGCAACTTCCTCCGCCTAGACCCACGGCCATGATTCGGACCAAACTCACACAGAGTTTGAGGACCACGTCGGCTAGGCTCTCCATATATGAGCTTATACAACAATCAACGCCCCATCGGGAGGCTCTAATGGAGATATTGAAATCCATCGAGTTGTAGCCCCACGAAGCGAATTCCTTCAACAACTTCATGGGACATGTCAAGCGATGCATGGAGCCAATCATCACCTTTCAAGAAGATGAGGTGAAATCAGTATCTGATGACATAGTAGATCCACCCCTGCACGTTATCGCATGGGTCAACGAGATCTCATATAAGAGGGTGTTGGTAGACACTGGTTCATCCAACAACATCATTACCACAGTGGCATTGAAACATCTAAAGTTGCCAGCATCTCACATCATGGCTTCCACCTATACACTGCGAGCATTCAATGATGTGATATGCTTGACATATGGCACAATCGTCCTACCCATTCAAGTAGGACAAAATACGATACCTACATTGTGCCATATTTTGGAGGGTGAGATGGCCTATAACATCTTGCTAGGGTGGCCATGGATCAGGGACATGAAGTGTGTCCCTTCGATAGCTCATCAGTGTTTGAAGTATACATTTGAAGGGGAGGTACATGTAGTCCCGGTGGACTTAGAACCCTTCAAGTATTGCAATGCGGTGTAGCTAATTCTGCAATCGACCCTTCCATTGATGCACTTGGATTTTTAGTTAAATCCATCTAGATAGGGTCCGATTTCATAGACATCCCAGATGACAAATCCATCAAAACCCCAACCAGGTACATCTTCATCATCTGGTCCTTCACCAACGATGCCACCTATCGTGGCAAAATAGAAGGACAAATGGAAGAAACCCTTGGAGGAGGCGCAACCTTCGGAAGAAGCACTGCCAATAGTATCAACCATCTCTACTAAAGAGATGTCTAGTAGAATGGAAGTTGAGGCTCCTAGTTCACCCAACATGGAGTGGATTTAGGAAGAGCTTTCGTTCCCTCCCCCTCAATCGCCAACAATCACTATTAAAATGGCCAACACAAGCCTGGGGAAGTATCTGGTGTGGAATTTCGTAGCAACGCCCACACTAGAGTCCATGTAGGACATGGGGAGACCTCGCCTCCCCATCGGTACTATTGTTCCTTTAGGCTACCCGCAAAACCAGACAAACTTTGTGTATGGGGGACTTGATCATGGTACTGAGCCATGCATGCAAGAGGACGAAGATGAAGAGCCCTTTGTAGAAGATGTCAACTATTTGTCCAACATGTAATTTGCTCTTAAATATCTTGGCCAATGCAATTGGCATGGATATGGGTTAGGCAGGTATGAGCAAGGAGTGCGTGTCCTTTGCCAACCAAGATACCAAATGCCTTATGACAAGTCGGGCGTGGGGTTCAACCACCCCCTGCCCTTAGACATCTTGGTAGAGAATATGCAAGGCCTAGGGATAGGCAACAAGGGTGGATTGGCATTAGACCCCTATGCCAACCCTAACACAACGTATACATTGGGGGATTACATTCCATGGTCAACAACCACCCTTGTTAACCTCAATAACCCTTGCCCTTTGCTAAAGAGAGGTGAAAGTTTGGGGACCCACTTTCAAGGAGGGTATAGACAGTGTCAAGAGGGATCTTCGGAGGATGAGTCAGAGTATGAACCATCATCATATGACCCCTTCGAATAAGATAGTGATCAATCCCAAGTGATCCCCATGAATGACCATCAAGAGAGCCTCTTGAAAATGTTCCCTCTAGAGGCTCCAATCGATCCAGTGTCACGTCAAGAGAATCAGGCCCCACCATAGAGAATGGAACAACCACAATAGGGCTAGATTAATTTTCTCAAGTAGGATGAGCCTATAATACCTCAAACAGTTGTCGGAGCCAATGAGGGCTTTTGGATCTCCGATAGTGATTACGAAGATGAAATAGAAATGACATATCTTAATCACATGTGGCAGATGCAACAACCATACCCCTTGGAGATTAATGACATATTTGAATAGATGGGCATAGTTCCAGGGCATGAGTGGTACGTAGACCCAGCGGGGTGGGACCAAGTGTTGGATCCACCGCTCTAGGTATATGAACAACCCCTTCCACCCTGAGACCCTAGAGTGATATCAGTTTTGAGGGTAGACCCTATCCTCCTATCAGCACATAGGGTCAATCCATTCATGCCAATCCCTACAGATCCAGATCCAGAGTGCAGGAATCATCTAGAATTTTCAAGTCATCACACCCATGGTAATGGAGACCAAAATCATTTCATCAACATGATCTCCATTGACTTAACCGCCCCCATCCACAACCTAAATGATCTAGTACGGTCATTACATCTAGACATAGATGCCATCAACTGGGATCATGTCAATTCACCTCCATCCCCATCATAGTACTGGCCTTTCGGTAAAATGCTTCATTTTACCCCAAGGTCAACTCAGGATATCTTCCATGTTGAAGAGGAACCTAAGGTTCCCAAAGTGGATTTAAACTCAGCAAATGATATCCATTTGATCCCAACCCCACACCAGTTGGAGAAGGGATCCCACATGTCGGTCGAGGAGACGACTAACATAGACATCGGCTCAGATCCAATGAATCCATAGATTATCAATCTAGGGGTAAGTTTATCCCCCAAAGAGCAAGTTGACTACATTACCCTTCTCAAAGAGAAGAAGGAGGTTTTTGCATGGTCCTACAGAGATATGTCGGGACTAGATCCACAACTAGTCATGTATAACCTAACGCTTGATTCGATAGTCAAGCCAATTAAGCAAAAACTATGCAAGATGCACCCAACAGTGGCCTTGATGGTCAAAGACAAATTGCAAAAGCAGTTCAATGCATAGTTTGTCATCTATGTGGATTATCCGCCATGGCTGTCCAACATGGTTCCCATCAAAAATCTCGACGGGAGGATTCGCATATGCACTGATTTTTGAGATCTAAACAAAGCGAGTCCTAAGGATGATTTTTCCTTGCCAAGCATCAATCCATTGGTAGATGCTACAAAGGGCCATGAAATGCTTTCCCTCATGGATGGTTTCTCGGGATACAATCAGATTCGTATCAATCTCGAGGACCAACTAAAAATGGCATTCACAACGCCTTGGGGGACATTTTGTTATAAGGTCATGCCTTTTGGCCTTAAAAATGTTGGTGCCACCTACCAACGTGCCATGATGTACATCTTCCATGATTACATGCATAAAACTTTGGAAGATTACATGGATGATTTGTTGGCCAAATCTCTTTTGTGCCCAGATCATATCGATGACTTAAGCAAGATCCTCGACAACCTCATGGAACATAAAGTCAGACTGAATCCCAAGAAGTGTGTATTTGGTGTCACATCTAGAAAACTCTTAGGTTTCATAGTCTCAAAGTGAGGGATCGAGGTGGACCTAAACAAAGTCAAGGCAATCCTTGAAATTCTTCCCCCAACTACCATCAAGCGACTCAGAAGCCTGCAGAGAAAGGTCACATCAATCAAGCGCTTCATAGCACAGCTATCTGACAAGTGCCAACCCATGAATAAATTATTGCACAAGGGGGTAGCATCTCACTGGGATGACGAGTGCCAATCAGCCTTTGATGACATTAAATGATACTTGGCTTTGCCGCCAGTATTGGCACCACCGAGACTAGGAGTGTCATTCTACTTATACATATCAACTACTAAGGTGGCAATGGGCGCCATGTTAGCCCAAAAGAATGAACTTCACAAAGAATAGGCTACTTCCTGGTCAGTTATGAACTTAACTATGCATATTTTGAGAAAATTTGCTTGGTAGTGGTGTTTGCTACCAAAAATCTATGCCACTACATGCTGAGCAACACGACGTATGTTGTGTCTAAGGAGAATCCATTGAGGTACATGATGAGTCGTACTTATCATAGTAGCCACACGACAAAATGGATTATGTTGTTGACAAAATTTGACAGAGTTTATTGGACAAAAATCCATCAAAGGACAGGTCATAGCCGATCAACTAGCAGAGGCTCCTCTTGAAGATGATCAACCTCTGGTCATAGAACTACCTGATGATGGGGTCTTCCATGTCTCAGAATTGCCAGATTCTGATGAGCCTGAGTCATAGGCCGACATAACCCTATTTTTTGATGGTTCTAATTGTGAGCAAGGAGGTGGCACATGAATTATATTCTTCACATCACAAGGGGCTCCAATGCCTCTGTCATTTAAATTAGACTTCTCGTGCACCAACAATAATGTCAAATATGAAGCCTTTCTCATAGGTCTTCAGAAAGCAATCACCATGAACATCAAACGATTGAACATCAAGAGGGATTGGCTATTCATACCATCGAGGCTTATGATCAGTAGGATTGGTATTCACCCATCAAGGACTACCTCAAGTTAGGTAACCTCCCACTTGGATTGACGTATGTCACAAAATGAGCATTCAAGCAAAAATCAACAAAGCATGTCTTGTTAGGAGACATTTTGTACCATCACAGCTATGAAGGGATCCTCCTTCGATGCTTGGACCAACAAGAGTCCACTTGGGTGATCGCCCAAGCGCACAATGGTACATGTGGTGGCCACTTTAGTGGTATGGCTATCGCCAAGCGCATTCTTCACATGGGCTATTATTTCCCATCTTTAGAGAGAGATTATTGCGCATATGTAAGGAAGTGTGTGAAGTGTCAACATCATGCCAATTTGACACATGTACCTTCTCAAGCCTTGTAGCCGATCCAATAGGCTTGGCCATTTTCATAGTGGGGCTTAGATCTCATCAAAAATATCTCCCCTACGTCGTCAGGCCATCACACGTTCATCATAACGACCACAAAGTATTTCACCAAGTGGGTGGAAGCAGTTCTGCTTACCTCTACGACTAGAACCCACATTGCGGAGTTCATTTTGAATAACATCATATGTCATTTTGGTATTCCATCCAAGATCATCTCGGATAATGGGATTTCATTCAAGAACAAATATGTGCGTGCTTTGACCACAAAATACAAAATTCAGCATAGTTTTTTGACACCCTATTATCCGTAGGTGAATGGGCAAGAAAATGCGTCAAACAAAATGCTAGTTTCCATCCTCAAAAAGATAGTCACAGATAGTCATAAGGATTGGCACATTCAGATCCCACTTGCCTTGTGGGATTATCGCACTAGCATTCGGACACCCACTGGGGCAACTCCATTTTTGCTCGTGTATCACTCTGAGGCTATCATGCCTCTCGAGTTAGATATTCCTTCCCTACGCATATCAATACAAGAGTTCATCGATGATGACACTGTGTGGTAGGCTTGGTTAGACCATCTTACGTTGCTCGATGAACAACATGTTAATGCTCTCAAGCATTTACGTATCTATCAAGAGCGACTAAAGAAAGCATACAACATGAAAGTTCACTTGAGGGACTTTTAGGTTGGTGACTTGGTCTTAAAAGAGAACCAGCAGAGCTCTAGCTTGCCGCCCCATCTAAGGGACAAGTTCATGGAAAACTAGTTAGGTCTCTATGTAATTGATAGTAAGATAGGACCTGGAACATACCGACTAGCCTCTCTTGATAGAATCAAAGAACTCAAACCCTTGAACATCATCCATTTGCATCCATTCCATATCTAAAAGAGCCACAACCCAAACAAAATGCTCCAAGGATTCCCATAATTGCTTGGTCAATCCCCAAAATGCTCCAAGGATTCCCATAATCACTTGGTCAATCCCCAAAATGCTCCAAGGATTCCCATAATCACTTGGTCAACCCCAAAATGCTCCAAGGATTCCCCTAATCACTTGGTCAACCCCAAAATGCTCCAAGGATTCCCACAATCACTTGGTCAATCCCAACACACCTTAAAACATCCCAACACAAATTAAAACACATAAAAATTCCCAAGTTGTGTGAACGAAATATGAAACCTACAAAGCAATCCAGGTCACCATAAGCGAAATGGTTATCTTGCTCATCCCCCTGTGCGAATGACCCCAATAATGTTGAGAGTTGGCAAAAGGACAAGAATCTTCCCTACCCAATTCCCCAAGAATCCCAAGTTCTCAAACAGTTGCAAACATCTAGAAATTTGCAAAATTCAAAACTCCAAAAATTTGACATCACAACCGAAGTGCATACATCAAAAGGCACAAACAATAGTGATCCTCATCACTCATTATTCAAATCCCTTGCTCAAAAGAAAAAAATAACAAAAATAAATAGTGATTTTTATCACTATAAACGAGCAAGTATCCCAATACAATTGAAGAAAAGAAGGGAGTCAAACTTGAATCCCTGGAACTCTCAGCATTCAGAAGGTCATGAGATAAACCTCAGTATCGGTTTGGTTGATAGCCTATCGGTCACTTGTGGCAAACCTCCCGCATGAAAATATATTTGTCACATTAATTTATGTGCAAATCAATGTTTACATGTGGATGAGCTAGCTTATGGTATCCTAGATCGCACCACAAATTAATCTAACTAAATACAACAAAGGAGTTAGTGGGGCTAATTAGGTGATCCTCAGTACAGATTTGGTTGACGACTTATCTGGCACTGGTGGTATCCTGACAAACACCACACAAACGAACTCAATTGCACACACAGGGATGTGACATAACTTGGTCAAAGACAAGTCAGATTCATACCTTGTTCAAAATTCTTGTAAGATAAAATACAGTTTTGGATAGTTAGTTAAAACATCTGAGTCTCAAAAAACCTAACTACATTCTAAACCAACTGTGCTATCCTCCATCCTCGCATTGCCATCAAAAAATACAAAAAATAACATGTATACATAAATAGTCATTTACCACAGCAATCGCCTAAGACAAAAAGCCATCAGTTCTGAATAGTCTATGGTGCCACCACCAAAAATCACAAATTCAATTCATTCATTTCCATTTGCATATTATATAAATTAGAAACATTTTCATTCATCATAACACATGCATCCATCACTGTAAATTAACATACATACATACACATTCATCAATCATTAGGCATAACATCAAATCACGACACATGTGTAACAAAAATAAAATCATTTGTATATATATCATCAAAAATACCCGCAGGCTACAATATCCGGTCATCTGACCCCGCAAAAATCCAAAAGCTCAAAAACCCCCAAGCCTAGGGCATCGGCCACCATGATCATGCAGGATCGGTGCAACGGGAACTACCCCCCATGGTGTGGGTCCTATGGGACCCCTTAGGGTGGCTACTGCTAGCCCCCGCATCATGCCTACTAGAGTCCCCCTCATTCAGTCGCCTACGTCGAGAGGATGCTGACTACTCAGTATCGCTCCCTCTCGAGTGGCATGACGATCCACCTCTGTTGAACATAGGGACCCACCCATCGATATGGATAACCTCCACCTCTAGCTCCAACCGATGCCGCACCAAGTCCATCTCCTACTGGAGATACGTCACCAAGTTCTCATCATGCTATGCCAAAGACATCTCCCTCCTCGCCAGCTGCATTCGTAGGAGATCCCTCTCTCGTGCAGCATCAGTATCCCCATCCTATCGGCGGTAGGCATCCAATGCATTTTCCTGCTCTGCCAGCTACATGCGTAGGAGATCCCTCTCCCAAAGCGCATCCCCTTACTCCTCATCCCGCCTCCACAACAACCCCTCCAATCATGCATTCTCAGTGCGTAACCTTGAATCCATGTCCTTCAAACCTACCTAAGGCATGGGAATCTTGAGAATAGTAGCCTGCTCTGGCTCCCACTACTCTATGATGTCCTACATCTCTAGATGATCCGGAACCCCAAGATCTGCATCCACATCATCTATCTCCACCATGTTTGCATCCTCTAGCAGAGCTCCCCAATCATCTCCTGGCACCTAAGCACCCTCCCCACCTATTGTTGTTGCTTCCATGCCTCCCAGTGGCCCCTCTCCCCGCCATCGTCGTAGTATCCACCACTGGTCATACTCTATAGTAGTCCCAACATCATCCACATATGGGACACCAATCAGAATCCTCACAAAGTGGCACGATGACTGGCCGGTCCAAATTCCTCTCATCCCCCCGATGTTCGATAGACCACGGGTTCACCAGGCAACCCCTGGCACACCCCAAACTGTCGTGTCACCCAGCTATAAGGGAAGAACTCATGCTCGGTCCCATGCCTCACAATCAGCCACCGCCCCTTGCATACCCACCGGAGCCACTCTCCAGCCTCAGGCCAGGCTGGAAAGTCCCGATAGGGGTGCCAGAACACCTCCCCTAGAGTAAGCCGAGCGAAGGCATCGACATAGTGCCCTATGGCACCTGCCCATCGTCGAATCTATCCCTACTCCTCAGACCGCAACCACAGAGCCGCATAGCCTATATCTTTATCCAACATCTTTGTCTGAGTCATCCACGATAACCCTGCCAGCCTCTCCACCACTATGTGCTGCCAATCCCAGCTCTGCAACAGATAGCTGTAGTTAATCCCCTTTCGCATATGGCAGCGGACCTCATACATCTCACCATAGAGCTATGCCAATAGTGTCTATCCCCACCTCATGATCAACAGTACCTCCGTTAAGCACTCCACCAACCGAAAAACCACATCCAACAGGTTCCACGAGAACCTCGCACCTAACAAGTCAGGTAGCAGCATGTTGGAAATGAGGCCCATCAGTACTGCGTGCCTCACTCCCAACACCCCCTTCTCCAACGACCATCGAACCAAAATCTTGTCAATCTGGCAGTCGCCCTTTGCCCTCTCCACTGGGCTCTCCACACCTAGATCCTCCCCATGCCTAAAGCATCGTATCATTATAGTTATTTGTTGATCACATGATGTCATCCTGATCGACAGTCCATCTATCAAAATCTACAAGATCCGATAGACATCCTCCAAGGTCACTGTCATCTCCCCTATTGGGAGATGGAAGGTGTTGGTCCAGGGATCCCATAGGTTGATCAGGGCCATCAAATAGGCCTGATCCTTGACCATAGGCTCTAACCGAGTCACCTGCTTGAGCCCAAGGGCATCAAGCCACTCCTAGTCAGCCACAGTTAGAGCCTCCTATGCTTCAACAAAAGCAGTAAGCACACGATATCGGCTCTTCACAACCTGCAAAAGAAAACAACACAAAAACATTAAAATCATGAAAAATTGTACAACAAAAACATGAATATACAACACTGCCTAACAATGTACAGCTCAAAAGCAACAAAATTCACAAAAATTTGAAACAAAAACAGTTTGTCAGTCTTGGGGTTTCTGTACTCTAAGTTTAAAATTTGAATGCAAATGAGCCCAAACCCTAGTTTTGGCCTTTAAATAAGATTTTTGAGCTCATATTCATTCCTACCTAGGATGAGCACTATTTTTAGCACTCATCCCACCCTGGGATGAATACTAAGCTGGTATTCATCCCACCCAGGAATGAATTCAAGACAAAAATTTCAACAACAACAAAAAAATGAACAAAAATGCACCAAAACAGCTAATAAACTTTGCCGATGAAAGTGCTTTTGCACTTGACATTTCGGGCATGAAAAATGGACGTCGGGCTCACAAATCCTCACTATCCTACTCCCTAAGAAGGCTACCATAGCTGGACCGCTCCACGGGAAGACGGATTTTCAATAATTTCATCCCCAAACGGCGTCACCAAACGGGTCAAAATCCAATAAAAAATAGCAATAACATGGCCGAATGAAGGCACCTTGGCGCCTGAAATTATTGGCATCCAAAATAGATGTTAGGGCCACAAATTGTCACTATCCTACTCCCTAATAAGGCTACCATAGCCGGACCACTCCACGGGAGGACAAATTTTTGACAATTTTAGCTTCAAAAAGCATCACCAAAAAGGGTTAACACCCACCAAAAACAGGTCTAATCGTTGGAAAAATGCACACATGTAATGTTAAAACAGATGAAGGCACCCTTGCACAAGTCATCTTGGGTCAAGTGACTCATAACTTTTCTCATGAAGGTCATTCCCTCATCGATTCATCACTTGAGGGGGTAGTCACACTTAGTCACCAATCAACAAGTACACACCCAATTAAGGATATGACATGCATTCAAAGAATCATTGACAAAGACAATCACGCTCCTGCTTGGGGTAGTAAACAAGCAATAATCATAAACTAATCAATCACTTGGCATTTCATGAATCATGAACTCAAGGTTCCCACAGACAAAAGGTTGCGCCCTTTGCCTATTCATGACTGGTCAATGTCCAAGATCAAGTAACACCTCACCGAAAAATGTTAACACTTGAATTAAGTTCCTTCGCTCGTCAGAAGCAAGGATTCAAGAATGCATGCCCTTTCCATACTTGGGGCATCAAAATTTGGTTAGGTTACTGAGAAAACCTAATCATTAGTGCTTTGGTCATCTATTTTTGCTCGGCGCTGCACCCTGCACAATGCATCCCAAAAAGGGGCATCTATAGACACCAAAACAACACCAATCTGATTATGTGACTACAAACACTAATCGCATTGATGCACACAACCCCCATGGCAGCCCCTAGAGGTTAAACAATGGTCCTAACCACTCTCACAGCAGTTTTGGAAGGTCATAAATCAATTTGGCACCTTCAGGCACTTTGCTCAATATTCGTTCCACCCAAGGACGAATTCAAACTGGGATTCGCCCCACCCCGGGATGAAGATTCTCTCCAGGGTGGGGCGAATTGTAGTTTTGATGGGAAAAAAGTCAAATCTTGACAAATGGCAGCTCATATCCACCACTTAACGCTTCCTTCATCACATGGGAGTGTGGGTGAGCATTTTCAAGCGTTAGAGGCAATTACAAGGGCAATCATGAAGTCCCTAATCAGGGAGGAATCTCCTCCCCCCTGGGAAGGCATGATTGCCAAGTGGTGCCTCTGCATGCCCAATTCAAGGGGCCTCTAGGTCTATAAATTGGTGAGTTTCCTCACCCTAAAATATATAGAGAAGGAGCATTTTGGAGCAACGAAGTGTTGTCATTTTACTTTCACACCTACACCCTTTTGAGTTGTGTCTTTCACATCCTTGATCTCTTTTGGAGAGGAGGTCATAGGGTGGTTATTGGAAGCACAAATCCAAAACCAAACTTGACATTTGGCCATAATATCCCACCCAATTTTTCGACAATACCCCACAAGAGGTTTTGGACCCATCCCAAGTGGATTGGTGCCAAAATCGGGCCCCAAACGGTGGGTGGCCTGCCTCCGGGCGCCCCCTCCCGCACTGCTATAGTCCTAATCACCCCTCTTCGGAGTGATTGGAAATATGTGGTAGGTTTGCTTTATTTCATTTTTGCATTCAATTCTATGCTTCTTAGATAGGTTGCCATTTAAATTTCATTTCATTTTGAACAATTTTGATCATGTTTCTATCTTCGTTCGCCTTTACTAACTTGCAGGTAGCATCATCAAATTCCCATTTATAGAGGCCAAATTGGGAAAATCTGACCATCTGGGTCTTCCCAAAATACCCCCAATTAGCTAACCCCAAGTTTGCAGGTTGTTTGGAGCTTCCTAGACAAGACATTTGGGACAATATATTTTTGGCGTTTTGTTGCAGGTGAATTCATCCTGGCCCGGAGCGAATTCAAATCGACGAGGAATTTCCTGACTGTTCCATTTGTAGTGTTTTCTTTGGGATGTCTTTATGCCCCTGTAAAATTTTTAGAGCATTTGGATTCATTTTAGTCATAGTTTAATTCATTTTTCTCATTCACTTATCGTAGGCTTGGGGATTGCATGCTTTACTTTATCTACAGGTGCTATTGATTGTTTCTTGTTCCTTTGAACGTAGGGTCTGGACATCGGAGGATCAACAAGGAGTCAAGACTCATCAAATCAAGTGGCGATGACATTTGGTCCACCCATTTTACATGTGGGCACGCGGAAGAAGGAAGGGCATCCTTGGATGTAACAAGAATGCATACTTGAAAGCACGAGGATACGGAAACAAAAAGGGAAAAACTCCAAGTACGATGCAAGAACGAAACTAAACTTGATGCTACGAATTAAAAATGCGTAAAATGGAGAAAGCATAGACAAATTGGAACCCAAATGGAATGAAACAACCCTCTTCTTTTATTGATGTATTTCAAATTCGGTTACAATTCGCTTCCTCCCTTTTTAGGGGCGAGGAGCATCAAACTTGTCTCTTGGTCACATCAATGGAAAGCCATCCCTCTTCCGCGTGCCCACATGTAAGATGGACGGACCAAACGTCACCGCCGCTTGTGTATACGAGTGTTGATTCCTTGCTGCTCCTCCGATGTTTAGACCCTGCGTTCAAAGGAACAAGAAACCGTTAGTAGCACCTACGAATAAGACAAAGCATGCGATCCTCAAACCTACAATAAGCGGATGAGAAAATGAATTAAACTATAACTAAAACTTATCCAAATGACATGAAAACTTGGCAAGGACATAGAAACATCATCAAGAAGGCATTGCAAAAGAAACAGTCAGGAAATTCCTCACCGATTTGAATTCGCTCCGGGGAGGGACGGATTCGACTGTAATTCGCTCCGGGGTAGAACGAATTCACCTGCAACAAAGCGCCGAAGTGATACTTCCCCAAATGATGCATCTAGGGAGCTCCAAAAGACCTGCAAACTTGGGGTTAGCTAATTGGAGGCATTTTGGGAAGACCCAGATGGTCAGATTTCCCCAATTTGGCCTCCATCAATGGGAATTTGACGCTGCTACCTGCAAGTTAGTGAGGACAACAAAAGCGATAAAACATGATAAGATTTGATCAAAGCATTACGAAATTGGAATTACAAGCTATCTAAGCAGCATAATATGGAATGCAAAATAAACAAATGACAAAAAGAACAATCTGCCATGAATCCCCAATCATTCCTAAAAAGGAAGATTAGGCTCGTAGCAGTGCGGGGCGCCGGGCAGGGCCGCCCACCGTTGGAACCTGATTTCGGCACCAATCCACTTGGGATGGGCCCAAAATCTCTTGTAATGTGTTGTCGAAAAATTGGGTGGGATACTGTGGCCAAATGTCGGGTTTGGTTCCGGATTTGTGCTTCCAATGACCACCCAATGACCTCTTCTCCAAAAGAGATCAAGGATGTGAAAGGCACAATTCAAAAGGGGAATAGGTGTGAAAGCAAAACGACAACACTTCGTTGCTCCAAAATGCTCCTTCTCTGTATATTTTAGGGTGAGGAAACTCACCAATTTATAGACCTGGAGGTCTCTTGAATTGGGCATGCAGAGGCGCCACTTGGCAATCATGCCTTCCGAGGGGAGGGAGATTCCTCCCTGAATAGGGACTTCATGACTGCCCTTGTAACAACCTCTAACGCTCGAAAATGCTCACCCACACTCCCATGCTATGAAGGAAGCGTTAAGTGGCGGATCTGAGCTGCCATTTGTCAAGATTTGACTTTTTTCCCGTCAAACCTGGAATTCGTCCCACCCTGGAGCGGATTCTGTATTCGTCCCAGGGGAGGACGGATCCCATTTTGAATTCGTCCCAGGGAGGGACGGATTCTGAGCAAAGTGCCTAGAAGGTGCCAAATTGATCTCTGACCTCCCAAAACTGCTGTGAGAGTGGTTAGGACCACTGTTTAACCTCTGGGGGCTGCCCTTGGGGCTGTGTGTGTCAATGCGATCAGTGTTTGCAGTCACATAATCGGATTGGTGCTGTTTTGGTGTCTACAGATGCCCCTTTTTGGGATGCGTTGTGCATGGCGCAGCATCGAGCAAAAATAGATAACCAAAGCACTAATGATTAGGGTTTCTTAGTAACCTAACCAACTCTTGATGCCCCAAGCATGGAAAGGGCATGCATTCTTGAATCCTTGCTTCTGACGAGCGAAGGAACTTAATTCAAGTGTTAACCTTTTTCGGTGAGGTGTTACTTGAGCTTGGACATTGATCAGTCATGAATAGGCAAAGGGCGCAACCTTTTGTCTGTGGTAACCTAGAGTTCATGATTCATGAATGCCAAGTGATTTGATCAGCTTGTGACTATTGCTTGTTTACTGCCCCAAGCAGGGGCGTGATTGTCTTTGTCAATGATCCTTTGAATGCATGCCATTTTCCATGATTGGGTGTGTGTGTGTTGATTAGTGACTAAGTGTGACTACCCCCTCAAGCGACGAATCGATGAGGGAATGACCTTCATGAGAAAAGCGACGAGTCGCTTGACCCAAGATGACTTAGGTAAGGGTGCCGTCAGATGTTTAGCATTGAATGTGTGTGCAGTTTTTCGACATTTAGACCTATTTTTGGTGGGTGTTAACCCTTTTGGCGACGTCGTTTGGGGATGAAATTCTCGAAGATCCGTCTTCCCGTGGAGCGGTCCGGCTATGGTAGCCTTCTTAGGGAGTAGGATAGTGAGGATTTGTAACCCCGACGTCGGTTTTGCATACCCGGGATGTCAAATGCAAAAGCACTTTCATCGGGCAAGCTTTATTGCTTGTTTTGGGTCATTTTGTTCATTTTTTGTTATTTTTGAAATTTTTGTGCTGAATTCATTCCAGGGTGGGACGAATTCCTGTGTAGTATTCGTTCCAGGGTGGAACGAGCGCTAACTAGAGTGCTCATTCTAGGGAGGAACGATTACAGGCTCAAAAAGCCTATTTAAAGGCCAAAACTAGGTTTTGGGCTCATTTGCACTTGCTTTTTCTGGCGATTTGGAGCTCTGAGGAGGAGGAGGTGAATTCTGCAAAGCAAAGTGCACAAACCGGATCGAGCGACGAAGCCGAAGCGAGACCGGTAAGTGGTCCTCCTCGTTTATTTGCTTTATATTTTCAAGTTATTTGTTTATTTTGCTTTGTTATGCTTGAAAATGAAATCCTAGTGGAACTTTATTTTGACAAGATGTAATTAACGTCTAAAATTTGCATTCCATTTTACACTAAGGTAAACCCTAGGTAAGAGAAAAAATTTGTATTATGTGATGCTTTTGTTACATGAAAACCCTAGGAATGCAAAACCCTAGTTTTTTTGTTTTTGTTTTTTTTGTTTTAAAACTTAGAGTGAAAGAAACCTCTAGAAATATATTATAAATTTTTATTTATATATTTTTTTTTTTTTTTTATATTTATATTATAAAAAAAAATAAAAAAAAAAATATTTTTTTTTTTTTTTTTTAAAAATTTTTTTTTTTGTGAATTTTTGTTGCTTTTGAGCTGTACACTTTCATGTAGTGTTGTATATTCATGTTTTTGTTGTAATTTTTTTTTTAATGTTTTGTTTAGTTGTGAAGAGCCGGTATCGTGTGCCTACTGCTTTTGCCGAAGCGCGTGGGGCGCTAACTATGGCTGATTGGGAATGGCTTGATGCTCTTGGGCTCAAGCAGGTGACTCGATTGGAGCCTGTGGTCGGGGATCGGGCCTATCTGATGGCCTTGATCAACCTGTGGGATCCTCGGACCAACACCTTCCATCTCCCAATAGGGGAGATGACAGTGACACTGGATGACGTCTATCGGATTCTACGGATTTTGATAGATGGACTACCGATCAAGATGACGTCGCGTGACCAACGGACAACTGTACTGATACGATGCTTTGGGCATGAGGAGGAGTTGGGCGTAGAGAGCCTAGTGGAGAGGGCAGAGCTTGACTGCCAGATTGGCGGCATTCTAGTTCGATGGTGGCTGGAGAGGGGGGTGTTGGGAGTGAGGCACACAGTACTTATGGGCCTCATTTCCAACATGCTACTGCCTGACTCGTCAGGTGTGAGGTTCTCGTGGAACCTGCTGGATGTGGTTCACCGGTTGGTTGAGTGCCCGACGGAGGCACCATTGATCATGAGGTGGGGACAGACGCTGCTGGCACAGCTCTATGGGGAGTTGTACGAGGTCCACTATCGAAAGTGAAAGGGGATCAACTGTAGTTATCTATTGCAGAGCTGGGCCTAGTAGCACATAGCAGTTGAGAGGCCGATGGGGCTACCATGGATGACTCGAGGGGAGATGGAGGATAAGGACATAGGCTACGTGGCTCTGTGGTGGCGATCTGAGGAGCAGGGATAGAGTCGATGATGGGCAGGTGTTGTAGGGCACTATGCTGATGCCTTCGCTTGGCTCGCTTCGGGGGAGGTGTTCTGGCGCCCCTATCGAGACTGTCCAGCCTGGCCTGAGGCTGGAGAGTGGCTCCGATGGGTATGCAGGGGGGTGGCTGATTGGGTGGCATGGGACCGAGCATGAGTTCTTCCCATACATCTGGGTGACATGATAGTTTGGGGTGCGCCAGGGGTTGCCTGGTGAACCCGTGGTCTATCGACGTCGGGGGATGAGAGGACTCTGGATCGGCCAGTCATCGTGCCACTTGGCGAGGATTCAGATGTGGTGATTGACATCTCGGATGTGGATGACGTCGGGACTACTACAGAGTATGACCAGTGGTGGACCCTACGATGATGGCGAGGCGAGGGGCCATTGGGAGGTGTGGGGGCAACAGTCGAGGCACTAGGTGATGACTGGGGAGCTCCATTGGAGGATGCGAAGATGGTGGAGGTGGATGGTATGGATGTAGATCTTGGGGCTCCGGATCAGCCGGAGATGTAGGACATCGCGGAGCAGTGGGAGCCAGAGCAGGCTGTTGTTCCAGAGATGCCCATGCCTCGGCAGATGCGGAGGACATGGATGCAGGGTTATGCGTTGAGAATGCATGGTTGGAGGAGTTACTACGGAGGCATGATGAGGAGCTGGGGGATGCACTATGGGAGAGAGATCTCCTACGGGCTCAGCTAGCGGAGCGGGAGAGCACATGGGTTGCGCACCGTCGATAGGAGGGGGAGACCGACACTGCTCGGAGAGAGATCTCCTACGGATGCAGCTGGCGTAACGTGATGATGTAGTCATGATGTACCATCGATGGGAGGCAGAGTGGTGCCGACATCGAATGGATTTGGAGGGGGAGATCATCCACCTTGGGGGGCGGGTACCTGAGCCCTCTGGAGGTGGCTCATCATGCCGAACGAGGGGCAGTGATACTGAGCAGTCAACATCATCTCATCGCAGGCGATTGGATGAGGGGGCTAGTGGGCATGGTGCGGGGGCGAGCAACAGTCGCCCTGAGAGGTCCCACAGGACCCACACCATGGGGGGTAGTTCTCGTCGCACCGATCCTGCGTGATCATGGTGGCCGACGCCCTAGGCTTTGGGGGTTTTTGAGTTTTTGCTTTATTTTTGTGGGGTCAGATGACCGGTTATTGTAGCCTGCGGGCCATTTTGATGATATATATATAGATGATTTTATTTGTGTTATACATGTGTCATGATTTGATGTTATGCATAATGATTGATGAATGTGTATGTATGTATGTTAATTTACCTGAATGGATGCATGTGTTCTGATGAATGCAAATGTTTCTAACTTATATGAGATGCGAGTGGAAATGATGATTGTGATTTGACTTTGTGATTTTTGGCGGTGGCACCATAGACTGTCTATAACTTATAGTTGTTTGTCCTAGGCGATTGCTACGGTGAATAGCTTTGTATGCATACATGTCTTTTCTTGTATGTTATTTTTGTATTTTCTGATGGTGAAGTAAAGCTGAAAAGATATTACAGTTGGTTTAGAATGTAGTTAGGTTTTCCGAGATTCAGATGTTTTAACTAACTAGCCAAGGTTGTACTTTTATCTGACAAGACTTTGAACAAGGTATGAATCGGACTTGTCTTTGACCAAGTTATTTCACATCCCTGTGTGTGCAATTGAGTTCGTTGATGTGGCATTTGTCAGGATACCGCCGAGTGCCGAGATAGGCTATCAACCAAACCTGTACTGAGGATCACCTAATTAGCTCCACTAACTCCTTTGTTGTATTTAGTCAGATTAATCTACGGTGCAATCTAGGATACCATAAGCTAGCTCATCCACATGCAAACATTGATCTGCACCCAAGTTAATGCGGCAGATATATCGTCATGCGGGAGGTTTTGCCACGAGTGACCGATAGGCTATCAACCAAACCAGTACTGAGGTTTATCTCATGACCTTCTGAATGCTGAGAGTTCCAGGGATTCAAGTTCAACTCCCTTCTTTTCTTCAATTGTATTGGGATACTTGCTCTTTATAGTGATAATAATCACTATTTATTTTTGTTATATTTTTTTGTTTTTCTTTTGAGCAAGGGATTTGGATTTCGAGTGATGAGAATCACTATTGTATGTGCCTTTTGATGTATGCACTTTGAGGGTGATGTCAAATTTTTTGGAGTTTTGACATGTGCAAATTTTGATGTTTTGCAACTTTTGAGAACTTGGGATTCATGGGGAATTGGGTAGGGAGGATGCTTGTCCTTTTGCCAACTCTCAGCATTCTTTGGGGTCATTCGCACAGGGGGATGAGCAAGATAACCATTTCGCTTATGGTGACCTGGATTGCTTTGCAGGTTTCATCTTTCGTTCACACAACTTGGGAATGTTTATGTGTTTTAATTTGTGCTGGGATGCTACGTAACAAGGTGTGATCCAAGTAAAATTCTACCTTCGTAAAAGCTATCTGACTTTGTACAGTTTCGGTTAGAAAGCTATTGGCAGCTGAATGACAAAAACTCCTGATACATTAGAAGACAACTGACTATAGTATGGCGGAAATATGGATAGCATTTTATTTTTGATGGATTGTTTATACAACGGAGAGATATGGAATGAAGATGGACTTTGCCAAGTAATTACAATCTATGGTGCCTTGACCTGTATGACCACAAATATGCAAATGTATGGATGCGATGCTTAATGCAGCTATTATTTTTGTGTTTTTGATGGATTGATCTTGGTGAGTATGAAAATGGGATGTAAAAAGAGATTTTTAATTTTGTGATGATTTTGAGCATGCATGGAGATGAGATGCAAGTTTTTGTTATTTTTGATGATTTTATTGTTTTTGATATTTCTTATTTTTCTTTTGACCAAGCGATTGTGGGAATCCTTGGAGCTTTTTGGGATTGACCAAGTGATTGTGGGAATCCTGGTGCGTTGCGGGGAAATCCTTGGAGCATTTTGGGATTGACCAAGCGATTGCGGGAATCCTTGGAGCATTTTGGGATTGGCTGCTTTAGATATGGAATGGTCACAAATGACTGATGTTCAAGGGTTCGAGTTCTTTGACTCCATCAAGGGAAGCTAGCCGGTACGTCCCGGGTCCTATCTTGCTATCAATTACATATGGACCTAACCAATTTGCCATGAACTTGTCCCTGAGATGGGACGACAAACTAGAGTTCTGTTGGTTTTCCTTCAAGACCAAGTCACCAACCTGAAAGTCCCTCAGGTGAACTCTCATGTTGTATGCTTTCTTCAGCCGCTCTTGATAGATACGTAAATGCTCAAGAGCATTAACGCGTCGTTCATCGAGCAACGTAAGCTGGTCTAACCGGGCCTGCCATGCAGTGTCATCATCGATGAACTCTTGCATTGATATGCGTAGGGAGGGAATTTCCAACTCAAGAGGCATGACAGCCTCGGAGCCATACACAAGCGAAAATGGAGTTGCCCCAGTGGGTGTCCGAATGCTAGTGCGGTAAGCCCACAGGGCAAGTGGGATCTGAATGTGCCAATCCTTATGACTGTCGATGACTATCTTTTTGAGGATGGCAACTAGCATTTTGTTTGACGCCTCTGCTTGCCCATTTGCCTACGGATAATAGGGTGTCAAAAAATTGTGCTGAATTTTGTACTTTGTGGTCAAAGCACGCACGTCTTTGTTCTTGAATGACGTCCCATTATCCGAGATTATCTTGGATGGAATACCAAAATGACATATGATGTTATGCAAAATGAACTCCACAATGCGGGGTCCAGTCGTAGAGGTTAGCGAAACCGCTTCCACCCACTTGGTGAAGTACTCTGTGGCCGTTATGATAAATGTATGATGACCTGACGATGTAGGGGAGATCTTTCCGATTAGATCTAAGCCCCACTACAAAAATGGCCAAGCCGACTGGATCGGCTGCAAGGCCTGGGAAGGTACGTGTGTCAAATTGGCATGATGTTGACACTTCACGCACTTCCTCACATATGCACAACAATCTCGCTCTAAATATGGCCAATAGTAGCCCATGCGAAGAATGCGCTTGGCGATGGCCATACCACTGAAGTGGCCACCACACGTACCATCGTGCGCTTGGGCGATCGCCCAAGTGGACTCTTGCTGGTCCAAGCATCGAAGGAGGATTCCTTCATAGCTACGATGGTACAAAATGTCTCCTAACAAGACATGCTTTGCCACTTTCTGCTTGAATGCTCATTTGGTGGCATGCGTCAATCCAAGTGGGAGGTTACCTAGCTTGAGGTAGTCCCTTAGGGGTGAATACCAATCCTGCTGATCAGAAGCCTCGACGGTATGAACAACCAATCCCTCTTGAAGTTCATCCCTAGCAAAATCTGAGCGGGAAAGAACTTGTAAGAATAGCGTGGTGTTGCTATTAAGGGGAGTAGGGGAGAACAAGGCCCCCCAGTTGGCGTGCTTCAAATAGTCATGGATTCGAGAGAACCGATCCTGAGGTGGTTCAATCTGGATCATGTGGATTCCTGGCATTAAATCGGAGCTTGCACGCTCCATCGTGGATTGCGATAATGTTTTGACTTGAATGGTTGTCATATCACCA
This sequence comes from Wollemia nobilis, assembly GCA_028583015.1. NCBI lineage: Eukaryota > Viridiplantae > Streptophyta > Pinopsida > Araucariales > Araucariaceae > Wollemia > Wollemia nobilis. The sequence goes on along the minus strand of JAQPPZ010000252.1, from coordinate 2,034,739 downwards.
GAAAGGTCTTGCGGGATTAGTGACCCCAAAGAGGCCATAGTGTCCACAAAATGATTCGATGACCGAGGGAGTGCCTCGATGTCGTACCATTCAAGCTTTTCCAGGAATTTGTCCACAAGGGCTTTGTAGGCTTGTAGAACTGGGCATTTACATTGGAATACCCCTTTGACTTGATTGACGATTAATAGCGAATCACCAAAGATGTTCAATCATTTAATGTTCATGGTGATTGTTGTCTGAAGACCTATGAGCAAGGCTTCATACTCTGCATTATTGTTGGTGCACGGGAAGTCTAATTTAAATGACAAGGGTATTGGAGCCCCTTGCGGTGTGAAGAATACAATTCCTGTGCCACCCCCTTGCTCACATTTAGAACCATCAAAAAATAGGGTTATGTCGGCTTGTGACTCAGGCTCATCGAGAATCGAGCGATTTCGAGACATGGAAGACCCCGTCATCGGGTAGTTCTATGACCGGAGGCTGATCGTCTTCGATAGGAGCCTCTGCTAGTTGATCGGCTATGACCTGTCCTTTGATGGATTTCTGTCCAATAAACTCTATGTCAAATTCCGTCAACAACATGATCCATTTCTCCGTGCGACTACTATGATAAGTATGACTCATCATGTATCGCAATGGATTCTCCTTAGACACAACATACGTAGTGTTGCTCAGCATGTAGTGGCATAGCTTTTTGGTAGCAAACACCACTGCCAAGCAGAGTTTCTCGACGTATGCATAGTTAAGTTCATAGCTGACCAGGGTGCGGCTAAGATAGTAAGTAGCCTGCTCTTTGTGAAGTTCATTCTTCTGGGCGAGCATGGCGCCCAGTGCCACCTCAGTAGCTGAGATGTATAAGTAGAATGACACTCCTGGTCTAGGTGGTGCCAATACTAGTGGCAAAGCCAAGTATTGTTTAATGTCATCAAAGGCTGACTGGCACTCGTCATCCCAGTGAAATGCTACCCCTTTATGCAATAATTTGTTCATGGGTCGGCACTTGTCAGATAACTGCGCTATGAAGCGCTTGATCGACGTGACCTTACCCTGTAGACTTCTGAGCTGCTTGATGGTAGTTGGGGGAAGCATTTCAAGGATTGCCTTGACTTTGTTTGGGTCCACCTCGATGACTCACTTTGAGACTATGAAACCCAAGAGCTTTCCAGATGTGACACCAAAAATGCACTTCTTGGGATTCAGTCTGACTTTATGCTCCATGAGGCGATCGAGGATCTTGCTTAAGTCACCGAGATGATTTGGGCGTAAGAGAGACTTGGCCAACAAATCATCCATGTAATCTTCCAAAGTTTTATGCATGTAATCATGGAAGATGTACGTCATGGCACGTTGGTAGGTGGCGCCAACATTTTTAAGGCCAAAAGGCATGACCTTGTAACAAAATGTCCCCCAGGGCATTGTGAACGCCATTTTTAGTTGGTCCTCGAGATTGATACGAATCTGATTGTATCCCGAGAAACCATCCATGAGGGATAGCATTTCGTGGCCCACTGTAGCGTCTACCAATGCGTCGATGCTAGGCAAGGGAAAATCATCCTTAGGACTCGCTTTGTTTAGATCATGAAAATTAGTGCATATGCGAATCCTCCCATCAGGCTTCTTGACGGGCACCATGTTGGACAGCCATGGCGGATAATCCATGCAGATGACAAACTGTGCATCCAATAGTTTTTGCAATTCATCTTTGACCATCAAGGCCACTGTTGGGTGCATCTTGCATAGTTTTTGCTTAACAGGCTTGACTGTCGGATCAAGCGTTAAATTATGCGTGACTAGCTACGGATCTAGCCCCGACATATCTCTGTATGACCATGCAAAAACCTCCTTCTTCTCTTTGAGAAGGGCAATGTAGTCGGCTTGCTCTTCGGGGGATAAGCTTACCCCTAGCTTGAGAATCTATGGATTCATTGGATCTGAGCCGATGTCTACGTCAGTCGTCTCCTCGACCGACATGTGGGATCCGTCCTCCAACTGGTGTGGAGTCGGGATCAAATGGATATCATTTGCTGAGTTTAGATCATCGTTAGGAACCTCGGGTCCCTCTTCAGCATGGAAGATATCCTGAGTTGGCCTAGGGGTAAAATGAAGCATTTCACCGAACGACCAATACTCAGATGGGGATGGAGGGGAATCGACGTGATCCCAGTCTATGGCATCTATGTCTAGATACAATGACTATGCCGGATCGGCCGGATTGTGGATGGGGGCGGTTAAATCAATGGAGATCATGTTGATGGAATGATTTTGGTCTCCATTACCATAGGTGTGGTTACTCGGACATCTTGGATGCTCTTTATGCTCTGGATCTGGCTCTAGAGGGATGGGCATGAATGGATCGGCCCTATGTGTGGATAGGAAGATAGGGTCTACCCTCGACACTGATGTCACTATAGGGTCTCTGGGTGGAAGGTGCTCTTCGTATGCCCAGAGTAGCGGATCCAACACTTGGTCCCACCCCACTGGGTCTACGTACCACTCATGCCCTGGCACTATGTTCATCTATTCAAATATGTCATTAATCTCCAAGGGGCACCGATGCTGCATCTGTCGCATGTGATTAAGATATGCCATTTCTGTTTCATCTTCATAATCACTATCGAAGATCCAAAGGCCTTCATTGGCTCCGACTGCTTGCGGCATTAAAGGCTCACCTTGCTCAAGCAAATTTATCTGGCCCCACTATGGTTGTTCCACTCTCTGTGGGGGGACCTGATTCTCTTGACGTATCGCTGGCTCGACTGGAGCCTCTAGAGGAAACATTGTCAAAATATTCTCGTGATAGTCATCCATAGGAATCACTTGCGAGTGATTGCTATCTGATTCGAAGGGGTCATATGATGTTGGCTCATAGTCTGACTCATCCTCTGAAGATCCTTCTTGACACTATTTATATCCACCCTGAAAGTGGGTCCCCAAACTTTCGCCTCTCTCTAGCAAAGGGGAAGGGCGATTGAGGTTACCAAGGGTGGTTGTTGACCATGGGAGATAATCCCCCAATGTGTATGTTGTGTTAGGGTTGGCATATGGATCTGATGCCAATCCACCCTTGTGGCCTATCCTCAGGCCTTGCATGTCTTCGACCAAGATGTCTAAGGGCAGGGGGTGGTTGAACCCTACGCCTGACTTGTCATAAGGCATTTGGTATCTTGGTTGGCAAAGGACACGCACTCCTTGCTCATACCGGCCTAACCCGTATCCATGCCAATTGCATTGGCCAAGATATCTCAGAGTGAAGTCCGGGTTGGATAGATAGTTTACATCCTCTGCGAAAGGCTCTTCATCTTCGTCCTCTTGCATGCATGGCTCAGTGCCATGATCAAGGCCCCCATACACAAAGTTTGTCTGGTTTGGCGGGTAGCCTAGAGGAACAATTGTACCAATGGGGAGGCGAGGTCTCCCCATGTCTTGCATGGACTCTAGTGCGGGCGTTGCTACAACATTCCACACCAGATACTCCCCCAGGCCCGTATTGGCCATTTCAACAGTGATTGTTGGTGACTGAGGGGGAGGGAACGGAAGCTCTTCCGGACTCCACTCCATGTCGGGTGGGCTAGGAGCCTCCACTTCCATTTTACTAGGCATCTCTTCGGTAGAGATGTTTGAGACTGATTGTGGCACCTCTTCCAGAGGTCGTGCCTCCTCCAGGGGTTTCTTCCCTTTGTCCTTCTATTTGGCCATGATAGGTGGCATCGTTGATGAAGGACCAACTGATGAAGATGGACCTGGCTAGGGTTTTGGTGGATCTGCCTTTGGGGATGCTTGCAAAATCGGACCCTGTCGAGATGGATTCAACTGGAAATCCAAATGCATTGATGGAAGGGTCGATTGCGGCATCAGCTACACCGCATTGCAGTACTTGAAGGGTTCTAAGTCTATCGGGACCACATGTACCTCCCCTTCAAATGTATACTTCAGACATTGATGAGCTATTGATGGGACACACTTCATGTCCCTGATCCATGGCCGGCCCAACAAGATGTTGTAAGCCATCTCACCTTCCAAAATATGGCACAATGTAGGTATCATCTTTTGTCCTACTTGAATGGGTAGGATGATTGTGCCGACTGTCGAGCATATTGCATCGTTAAATGCTCGCAGTGTATATGTGGAGGCCGTGATGTGAGATGCCGACAGCTTCAGATGTTTCAATGCCGCTGTAGTAATGATGTTACTAGACGAGCCAGTGTCTACCAACACCCTCTTATAGGGGATCCCGTTGACCTGCACGATAACGTGCAGGGGTGGATCCGCTATGTCATCAGCCACTAACTTCACTTCATCTTCTCAAAAAGTGATGACTGGCTCGGTGCATCTTTTGACATGCCCCACAAAGTTGTTGAAGGAATTCGATTCCTGGGGCTGCAGCTCGATAGCCTTCAATATCTCCATAAGAGCCTCCCGATGGGGCGTTGATTGTTGAATAAGCTCATATATGGAGAGCCTAGCCGACGTGGTCCATAGACTTTGGGTAAGTCTAGTCCGAATCGTGGCCGCGGGTCTAGGCGGGGGCAGCTACGTAGGGTTCTGTTGAGGCTGTGACGTTGATGGAACTTCTCTTGTGGCTGCCGTGGGAGCAGCTCCTGGGTATTTCTTGTTCCTAGTCACTATACTTATCATCCCTACATACCCCTGCATGGGGCAATTCTGTTGCACCTCATTGATTTGAAGGGGTTTTGCCTGTGCCTCATGGGCAGGCAAGGGGTCTCTAAAAACTCCCATTTGCTGGTTGTTTGGTGCTACGGGGTTGTCTACAACCAATGTCTTGTTGTCAATCAGGTCTTGTATCAAGCCTTTGAATTTCCAACATGCATTAAGGTCATGTCCCTTTCGTCGATGGAATTTACAATACAAGTCCTCCCGGTACCCCTTAGGCTTCGGTGCATTGGGATCTATGGTTTGAATCTCCGGGAGGTTGATCAAATTTGCCATTGACAAGTGGTCAAATAGGGAGTCCCTAGACTCCGTGTAGGGTGTAAACTATCGCCTAGGGTGACGCTGCTGATTTTGCCCCTGTTTCTGGTTTTCTCTTTCATAATTGTTAGGGGGCACTGCCTGATAGTTAGCCTTTTGAGGCTGTATTTCTTGTGCAGGCTTAGGAACATTTATAGCAACTTGGTTGACCATGACGGGTTTTTGTTGCGTAGTCCCTATTTTGGTGTTTTTGTTCCATTCTTTTTTCTTAGGTTTGGCGATCTCGCCATCCTGTATCTTGATCTCTTCGATGATTCTGGCTTGCGCCAGAGCCTCTTCTAAGGTGGCATATTGCTGCAGCTACAATAGCATAGAGATCGATCTCAAACAACTTCTTGAAAACATCTGTGTAAGGTCGGACATAGGGGGAAGGTAGGGTAGCTTGGAAAGCAGAGTCCTCCACCGATTCCCGTAGGCCGCCATAGTCTCTTCCTCATACTGCCTGAGGCTGGCCAAATCACTTAGTGATGCCTTCTTCTTGGTGTTGAAGGTGAAGCGTTCGAGGAACGCATCCACTAACTGATCCAAGTTGCTGATGCTGTGCTTTGGTAATTGGGTGAACCAATCCGAGGCAGGGCCTACGAATGTGGTTATAAAGGTTCTCAACAACAAAGCATCATTGTCCTGAATGCCAAAGCATTGGCTCAGGAACCTCGTCACATGCTCTTGGGCATCCTCCTCACCTTTAAATATTGCCAGCTGAGGCAACTTAAAGTGCTCAGGATAAGGGGGTGCAGGCACGGACGGATGCACCGGATGACTACGGAGTTGACGTAACGTGGGCTTTTGGGGCCCAGCAGCTTTGGTTTCCATAGACTCCAAATGCTCTAGCAGCACTTTATATGCATCAGAAGACTTAATCTCTTCCTCTCTAACTTGCTCCCATTGTGGGTTGTGGGAGACTTGAGGCCTGTGGAGAGGTGGCCGGATAGCAACCCCTCCGCCTTGATAGGGCATTTTGGCCCGCTCTTCTTCTTGTTCATACTCCTCATAGGCTTCTTGAGGAGTCTCTGGGTGAGACCTATGACCATGAGTGGGTCCCCGTGGAGGGAGCCCATCATTGTTCCGGGGAGTGGCCTCCCGTTCAGGTCTAGGAGGTCTTGGAGGCAGCGCTTGGTTAGGTCACGGGGACCTGTCTCGTACCAAGGGGTTACGCCTCTCATATGGTTCTACCCTTTGGGTGCGAGGGGTCAGAACCCTCTCCGGCATGGTGTTATGCAACAACTCATCTGTTTGGCACCTAATGCGCTCTTTACTGAGGCGATATAAATGCTCTAGTTGTTGTTGATCTTGCTCAAGCTACGTAATCTACGCTTGGCGGGCGGCATGTCTGGCGACTTCCAGGTCAATCTGTTCCACCATCTTGAGTCTCGGAGGCCTAGATGCCTCTCCCATGCACTTATCTCGGTCACGGTGATCCGAGATCTCTATAGGTCACTTCCCCCTATCGAGGTTGGCGGCATTTACTCGAGGCTCTGGCCTCGAAGGATGGTTTTGGTAAATAGCAGGTGCGGAGGCGCATTGCTCCCATGTTGTATATTGCTCTTGAGGAAGATAGGGGTCTTCCTCATTCTCCCTTTCATAAGTGTGAAAGGGGCGGGCGGAGTTGGCTCGCCCTGCCAGAGGAGCCTTGTGCTCCGGATTTGTCCTATTGTTTCTGACAGTGAGAGGAGGCAATGAAGGGATGATATAATCTTGAGGCCTCTCCTCATGGACCCTCTGCCATTCCAGCGCTTCATCATGCGGTGGCCACTCATATCGAGCTTCTAAGGGAGCCCTTTTATCTATGTTGAGTGCCACGTGTAAGGACTCTTCCCGAAAGGGGCTATGACGGACGGGCGTGTCCCCCAAAGGGGTGTCCCTATAATTCCATCTTGACATGGACTGATGCGGACTCTCTTGCGGGTTAGGCCACCAAGGCGGTATGACTAAGTCCTTAGGGCTATAGCGGAGGTGACTTGTGCCCCCTTGTACACTTTCTGTAGCTTTCGCCCTTGATTGGGCTTGGCTACGTGTGTACACCATGGTGGTGCTTTCCTACAAGCTATGTAGATTTTATCTCTTTTATGATTTTTTATGCTACACTAAATAGAAATGAGCACACACATACACAAACGGTGATTATCTCGTTTAAATATTGAGAGTGTGTCCTAAACCTGGTTTAGTGTGTTTTTTATTTTTGTTTTTGTTTTTGAAGGTTTTTGTAAAGAATGTTTAAATGCAAATGATGGCTCTTATGACTCCCATAAATGGTCGCCCCTTCGATATACCATTGCCAGGCCGATATACCAACCTCTCTATATACCCGCCCTTACGTGAGGGAAACTGTAGGTACGTGAGAGCAGATGGTACGTGGAACGTAGGTGGTACGAAAGGGGGATTGTCCTGTTTATGACACCTACCATAGAAGACTTATCCTCGTGCATTGGGAATCACCCCAACTACACTCGGTCAGCTTTCATCAGGATTTACGTCTAGCAATAGTGACAATCGGGGTAAATGGATGCAAAAATCAAGCCAAGGTGGTGATGAAATCCACCGTTGGTCTTGATCAAGGGCTGGGGTTTTATGACCAGCTCCTTGGTTTTTATGATGCCACGTGATGTGTGGGGTTCTTTTTATTTTTGCAAAATGAAACAAGCAAACAACAAAGGAGAACTACTTTCCCTAAGCAAACAAGTAATCTACGAAAAATAGAAAACTAAAAATAGAAAAAGATAGGAAAAGTTTAGAGTTCTTACCTTGCCCCTGCCCAAATCTGCTGATTCTGAGTTTCTGTCCTGAAACCACACAGACAGAAATTCATCCCGGGGAGGAACGAATTACAGTACTGAATTCGTCACAGGGTCAGGCGGATTCCAATTCGTCCCTGGGAAGGATGAATTATAGACCTGTATCCGCCTCAGGCTGGAATGAACAGTAGTCCCGCATCCAAAAACTCGGTACCTACAAGCAAAACCACCAAATTTTGATCAGATCTCAGATCTTAAAAATAGAGGACTAGGTCCCACCGTGATCGCCACTGAAAGCACGAGGATACAGAAACAAAAAGGGAAAAACTCCAAGTACGATGCAAGAACGAAACTAAACTTGATGCTACGAATTAAAAATGCGTAAAATGGAGAAAGCATAGACAAATTGGAACCCAAATGGAATGAAACAACCCTCTTCTTTTATTGATGTATTTCAAATTCGGTTACAATTCGCTTCCTCCCTTTTTAGGGGCGAGGAGCATCAAACTTGTCTCTTGGTCACATCAATGGAAAGCCATCCCTCTTTCGCGTGCCCACATGTAAGATGGGCGGACCAAACGTCGCCGCCGCTTGTGTATACGAGTGTTGATTCCTTGCTGCTCCTCCGATGTCTAGACCCTACGTTCAAAGGAACAAGAAACCGTTAGTAGCACCTGCGAATAAGACAAAGCATGCGATCCTCAAGCCTACAATAAGCGGATGAGAAAATGAATTAAACTATAACTAAAACTTATCCAAATGACATGAAAACTTGGCAAGGACATAGAAACATCATCAAGAAGGCATTGCAAAAGAAACAGTCAGGAAATTCCTCACCGATTTGAATTCACTCCGGGAGGGACGGATTCGACTGTAATTCGCTCCGGGGTAGAACGAATTCACCTGCAACAAAGCGCCGAAGTGATACTGCCCAAAATGTCACATCTAGGGAGCTCCAAAAGACCTACAAACTTGGGGTTAGCTAATTGGAGGCATTTTGGGAAGACCCAGATGGTCATATTTCCCCAATTTGGCCTCCATCAATGGGAATTTGATGCTGCTACCTGCAAGTTAGTGAGGACAACAAAAGCGATAAAACATGATAAGATTTGATCAAAGCATTACGAAATCGAAATTACAAGCTATCTAAGCAGCATAAGATGGAATGCAAAATAAACAAATGACAAAAAGAACAATCTGCCATGAATCCCCAATCATTCCTAAAAAGGAAGATTAGGCTCGCAGCAGTGCGGGGCGCCCGGGCGGGCCGCCCACCGTTGGAACCTGATTTCGGCACCAATCCACTTGGGATGGGCCCAAAATCTCTTGTAATGTGTTGTCGAAAAATTGGGTGGGATACTGTGGCCAAATGTCGGGTTTGGTTCCGGATTTGTGCTTCCAATGACCACCCAATGACCTCTTCTCCAAAAGAGATCAAGGATGTGAAAGGCACAATTCAAAAGGGGAATAGGTGTGAAAGCAAAATGACAGCACTTCGTTGCTCCAAAATGCTCCTTCTCTGTATATTTTAGGGTGAGGAAACTCACCAATTTATAGACCTGGAGGTCTCTTGGATTGGGCATGCAGAGGTGCCACTTGGCAATCATGCCTTCCCAGGGGAGGGAAGATTCCTCCCTGAATAGGGACTTCATGACTGCCCTTGTAACAGCCTCTAACGCTCGAAAATGCTCACCCACACTCCCATGCTATGAAGGAGGCGTTAAGTGGCGGATCTGAGCTGCCATTTGTCAAGATTTGACTTTTTTCCCATCAAACCTGGAATTCGTCCCACCCTGGAGCGGATTCTGTATTCGTCCCAGGGGAGGACGGATCCCATTTTGAATTCATCCCAGGGAGGGACGGATTCTGAGCAAAGTGCCTAGAAGGTGCCAAATTGATCTCTGACCTCCCAAAACTATTGTGAGAGTGGTTAGGACCACTGTTTAACCTCTAGGGGCTGCCCTTGGGGCTGTGTGTGTCAATGCGATTAGTGTTTGCAGTCACATAATCGGATTGGTGCTGTTTTGGTGTCTACAATACCTAAACACTCCTAGCCCTTGGAAGGGGAGGATGCACATTGTAACCGAGTTGTGAAACATATCAATAAAAAGGGTTGTCTTATTTATTGGCTTCTTGTTTAATTTTTTATTCGTTCATGCTCTCCCTCTTTTCATGCGCTTTCAATTCCTAGGATTTAGAGTTAAGTTTGGTTCGGTTCGCATCACATCTTCGCTTTCATTTTCACTTACGTATCCTCATGCTTTCAAGTAGTTCCATATACTTCAATTTTGCATGATGATGGGATTTGTATGCTTGATTTGTATTCCTTAGTTTGTGCTTCTAATGTTGTTTTACATAGGATGTACCTAATTCTTATTCTAATTTTCTAACATCCAAGTGTGTTTAAACACTTCTACCATATGCATAGCCCATTTTGTCTCTAGAGATACACTAAAATAATTATTTTAAAGCACTTCTTTTCAAGGTTGATCATTTTAGAGATACACTTACATATTCTTAGACTAAGGGTATATCATAATTGGAAGATTATATTCTTATGGACCGAGTCCTTGATGAAGAATAGGATATGAAAGCGTTTTTGTCTTTTGAAGGAGGAGAATTCGGTTGGATGTAAATTTATCTATAGGATCAAGTACACTTTAGATGATCAACTAAAAAGAATAAATTACACTATGTTGCTAAGGTATTATCTTAGAAGGAGGGAGTTTATTATTCAAATACATTTACTTTAGATTATAGTATGGATTATATTAATATGATTCTTTCTATAGCTACTTCCTTGGTTTCAAAGGTACATAATGTGGATGTGAAGAGTACCTTCCTCCATGGTGATCTTTAGAAGGAGATCTATATGCATTAGGCACCTTGTTTTGATCTTAAGTGTCCCACACCTATGATTTGTTAGTTGACTTGGCCCTTGTATGGACTTAAGGAGGCACCCCATGCTTGATATAAAAATATTCATTCCTTCTTCCTCAATTGTGATTTCTAGTGATGTGAGGAGGAACATGATGTTTACATTAAGCGTTCATATGGGGGATACCTTGGTGATTGTTTTCTATGTGGCTGATCTTATTATGGGAATATCTCCAATATTTATTCAAAATATGAAGTCATGATTGATAGAAAATAAGCCAAATTTAATAAATAGCAATGGATATATTTTTTAAAGGATTATCACAATATATAACAACACAACACAACTATGTTCAACCAATGACTCAAAATAAATAAACAAATTATATATTCACGTGGATAACAAGATTACAATGCTCTTATTGTACAAAAATGATTTATTTCAATTTGAAATTACAAAAACCTTACACGTTATCCTTACATATAGCCTTTACAAAGAATATTTTGATATTTCAACTTCATCTATCTCTTCATCTCCTCAAAATCACATCAGACATGACTCTTCATATTTATCATAGGAAAAATATGAATATTCTAATAATGACAAGCATCTAATGATTACTAAATGTTAAACATTTATCAAACACCTAAACACCTAAACTATACATGTGTTTAGAATATAATTACAAGGTATCAAATGATGTAATTATCTCTAACATCCCACATGTATTACATTATTTGGTATACTATAAATCTCTAATTTTGGTATTGAATTTCCTATTCTAGTTCGGGCACTAATTGTGGCTTTTGATTTCTAGTTCTAGCTCTTTAAAAATATTTATCTTTCATATGTGAATATATATCACAATAGTTGTAATTGGTAGCTATAACAAATTTTATTTCACAATTTCCTATTATACATATAATGTTACCTATCACAACATTCCCCATTTCAAAATTGTTTTACCATTCGCTAATTCACTATCACCTATTTGTCCTGCATTATTTCCTATCATAAAATTGGTATTGTTGGACCCTATCATAAAATCACTATCATCAACTTGTCTTGTAAGTCTGAAAACTTTTTAATTAAATGCAAAAACTTCTTTTACTTCTTGCCTTATTTTCATATCCCAATTTAGTACCAATTGCTTTTGTGTTCCTTTCAAATTCATTATTATCCTAATGTCTATCACCATTTGAATGTAATAAGTCATACAAAAATTATTTATCATAACTTGGACCATTATTCATGAATTTTGAATGACTAAAACCATCATTAGCCCTACTACTATTTGAAGTATTCAAATCATTATCAACATATTTTTTATAAAATATAATAATTTTATTTTCATTTTGATCAACACACTCTACACAATCAAAGCAAACATTTTCATTACTAGTTTTCTCACAAATATATTTGAAACTATCACTATCAAACCTAGAAATCCTCAAACCATAATTATCTAGAGAAAATCATCTAGTGTTATCCTTATTAAAATCAACAATATCTAAATGTTCATTAACAAATAATAAACTATCACTATCATCAACTCTAGCAATTTGGCTTTCAATATGATGATTGCAATTATTGACTATCTCACAAATATTTTTCATAAAATTTCTATGATTCATAGTGAATTTTTGTATTATCATTCTTAAAAGCAACACCCTTAGTATCACTTTGATGTAGGTCACATATCATATTTTTTATTTATCATCTTGAGCTTTTTACAAAATATTTCATCTTGTTCTTGTTTAAAATATTCCTCATAAGATTTTGATATCAAAGTTGTTTCAAACACTTTTTTTCCATAAGTTACTTTTTAGTTGATTCATAGTCCTCCTCATAGTTTGATCCTAATTTTTGTACCTCTTGAACTATGTGTCCTTTTGGAATTTTCCATTTTAGATACTATTATTTGTGTTCATGTACATTGTTGATTTGATTAATATTTTATTTAATGATTTCTGCGCAAAGGTATATGCATTAAATTACATTGGTTGAGTTAATTATACATGCAAAATATGATGTGTCCTTTTATTATATATATGACAATATCTTATTTTTCATTATGGCTATTTATATGGTGGTGAAATAGAGGAATTTCTTGTGTTACTTGGTGACCTTTTTGTTTAAATGAAAGCATTTTTTGAGAGTACAGTTATGTATAAGGGTAGTACCAAAAAAATAATTATAAAATCGAGGTGAATCTAGGCAAATCATGTATAAAATTCAAGGAATTTTTTTCAAATTTTTGCAGAGAATTTATCAAAATATGGTAAATTTTTTAAAACTTTGCACATAAATTATCAAAAAATTTAAATTCCAAGTGGCAGAAGGTGAGTGGCAAAAGGTGAGTGGTAGAAGGCGAGTGGCATAAGGCAAGTGCTATAAGGTGAGTGGTAGAAGGTGATTGGCATAAGGTGATTGATAGAAGGTAACTAGTATAAGGCAAGTTATAGAAGACAACTTGTCAGGATTATGCCTAGTGGTGAATATTCGCAAATTGGACAAATATTAGGATTTTCAAAATTGGAAATTGGAAAATATAAGGACCCTCAATGTTAGTCCATTCACCTAAAATTTAGGATCAATGTTTTCTTAGGGTCAATTCACCATAATATATATCCAAAACATAGGCATATTTGTACTTTTGGGAAATCTCTTTTCAAGCCTGATCGAATGGTGGTGTTTTTATGAATTTATAAGATGATTTAATAGGTCAAAAGGAGCCCCAAATATGACCTTAAATTTTAGGGCTTCAAATGCCCCAAATTTTGGTGTGAATATGCTCGATTTGATTTGCTTAGGATTCTCCATGATTCACCTTGATTTTTATTAGGATTCACCATTTTTTTACAAGTATATTTTGAGTCTAACCCCTTATGCATAACCCTGAAACTAGTAGAATAGGATTGGCAAAAGGTGACTGTCAGAAGGTGAGTGGCATAAGGTGAGTGGTATATGGTGATTGGCATATGATAATTGGAATATGCTAACTGGAATATGGTGACTGGAATATGGCGAGTGGTAGATAGCAAGTGGTATAAGGTGAGTGGTATATGGTGAGTGGAAGAAGACAACTGGTATAAGATGACTAGCATATGGTGACTAGCCTTTGGAAACTGGTAGATAGCGACTGATGTAAGGTGACTAGTAGATAGTGACTGGCAAATGATGATTGGCATATGGTAATTGGAAGATGGAAACTAGTAGAAGGCAAGTGATAGATAATGATTAGCATAAGGTGAGTGTCATATAATGACTAGCATATGGTGGCTAGCAAATGGCAATTGAAATCTAACGATTACCATATGGTGACTAGTGGATGGTGATTGACAGATGGGAACTGGTAGATAGTGACTATAAGATAGTGAGTGGTGGATGGTGATGGAAAAATAGTGACCACCAAATATCATTAATAAAGAGTTACCGCATGTACTCTTCTCTACCACATGTTGCGCATCCATAGACTTCAGCCGTGCAAAAATCTATAAATAAAAATGTAGGGTCATTTTTTGCCTTTCCCACAACATTTTCTAGAGCATTTTCCAATATTTTAGAGCATTTTCCATAGTGGTTTCAAAACATTTTCAGATGGTTTTCAAAGTGTTTTTAGAGTCTTTTTATAGTGTTTTCAAATATTTTTCAAAATGTTTTCCAGGGTGTTTCCAAAGCATTTTCAAACTGTTTTTAGAGCATTTTCCAAGATGTTTCTAGATCATTTTAAAACTATTTTTAGAGTATTTTTCAGATCGTTTCAGTGCAAAAATGGCTAGCTCTTCCTCTCTTCTGCCTTCTAGAGTGTCATTCAAAAAATACTATTGCCCCAAAATTAAGAATATTTTTAGCACTCCTATAAGATATTATGAATGGGTTTACTCCTCCAGAGTTGCAGGAGTAATCAAGATGCCACAGTTGAACATGAATGTTTCCCTGATAGTTAGTTGCTATAACCATGATGATTCCACTATTCATATTAAAGTGGATAACAAGGATATTGTTTTTATGTTAAACCCTTGGATGTGCAATAACTAACAGGTCTACCATTTATGGATGGTCACTTGGTGAACAACCAGTACGCCTTGATTGAAGATGACAAATAAGAGCTAGCATCCAAATATGTTGTCCATTCAAACAATTTGAAAGATATATTTTTAAAATTTAGGATTTATTTTTCTTCAATTTTGATGTATTATAGTTTTCGTTCTCTAATATTTTTCTCCCTATTGTAATTTTTGTTTTCTAATAATTTTCTCTCTTTTTTAGTTTATTCTTCTAAGTTGAAAAGGGGCTTAAACATTTCCAACATTGGAGATAAATTTCTTCATGCTTGCATTAAATATTTCAAGGCAATAATTATTTTAAACAGGAAACCTATGGAAATGTTGTTTTGGGTATTGTCCTTATTGATTCAATGTATTGGTGGTAGAATATATGATTGGTCCAAGCAAATTTCCAACCACCTTGAACAGGACCTTCTAAGTGCCCAAAAAATTCAATATTCATATACAGTTTCAACCAATAATTTTGTTCTTTGTCTTTTTAATGAAGTATATTTAAATATTTAAAATAGCCTTCCTCCAATTGCATTGCACCCAAGATTGTTGGCTATTGGCATGACAAAGAATGAAATACATGTAAAATTATTTTTTGAAATAATTTTTGTTTTCTTTATTTTCAATCAATCTTGTTATTTTCTAATTTTCTTTTGAAACCAGAAAAAAGTAGCTCAATATTCCAGTAAAAGGGATTTTGTACTTAGGGTTTAAGAAACTTCTACCAATTATAACACATAGTCATAATCACCACCAGTAACTCCCTCTAAATGTGCGAGGTCTCATGGTGATCGGTTTTAGCATTTATTGGATGTGTTGTAGTCGATGTGGAAGAAGTAACCTCCATATCACAATATAACCTTATTATTAAAAATTACTATTTTAAATGATGTATTTTAATGATTTAAAATTATATTTAGTTCAAGGAAATATTTTAAATGTTCTTAGAGCAAGAGAAAATGGTTGCATCATCAATGGTTGCAAATTCTAAGTCTAGTTTTTTTGGTTAAAATTAATCTCTTGTTATGGTATTACTTTTTAGACTAGTTTTAATTTATATTTTCATGTGAAATTTTGCAGAATGCCCTATGAAAGGGTTGTATGGGCGAATCTGACCACCTGCGAGCAAACCTTAGTGTAATAAAACTTAATGTTGCAATATTATCTATTATAAAATAGGATGTTTTAAAACATTTTAATAATGTTAAAATAAAACGTTTTGAAAAAACTCTAAATGAAAATGAAAATCTGCAAAGAAAGTGTTAGTAGAGTTGTTGCTTAAATTCGAGAGACTACGAGATCATTTTAGATAGCATTCAAAGAGTGCTTCGAACGAAGGAACCTACAGATCTCGAGGAAAATTGAGTAGCGTAATATTCCACAAATGCCTTAGATAAAAAATGTTAGCAAAAATACATGCTTTAAAACATTTAAATAATTGTTTTCAAAAGAAAAATGTTTTGAAAGCACTGAAACCCTGTAGAGAAAACATTAGTAGAATGTTGTTGCTTAAATTCGAGAGACTACAAAATTGTTTGATAGCATCAAAGAGCACTACGGACGAAGGAACATAAAGATATCGAGGAAAATGGAGTAGCGTAATATTCCACAAATGCCTTAAAAAACGTAAAGCAAAAATACTTCCAAATGACTCCGAAAGGAAGAGATATATACCAAATGATTTAGTGAGCACCGGTGAATAGACTCCGAGAGGAATATGCAGCCCAACGGGCAAACAGAAGAGTGCACCGGATTAGAGGCCCAACAAAATAGAACCAACTAGAGTGCGAACGACAGCTTTAAGGAGACTGTGCCAATGAGAGTGGCAGTCTTTCCAACGACTAGAATCTCATATACGTTGAGAACGAACATTGAGAATAAGAGCGTTAGAAAATGTGAGATCGAACAATGAGTTAATAATAATGAGTGAGGTATATTTAAATCCTCACGAGCAAATAGAAACTCATAAAATAATCTCTAAAATAACACTTTAGTTATTCCGTGATTTTTCCTTTTAATAGCGAAAAAGAAGGAAATAACTAGAAGTGTTAGAATACTTTTCCAATATGAAAATGTCAAGAAAAAAATAAAGAAAAAAAGTCTATTTTCCTTTTAAAAGGGAAGGGCAAAAAAGCACCTTCACATAGGTTAACCGTGTTAAAAAAAAGGAAATGGCTATATTTTCTCAAAAAAATTCCTCAAGCAATTCAGGAACATGCAACAAATAAAAAATAAATATGCTGAAATATGGAAAAATAAATGAATCAGATCCTAGAACCTTCAAGAGAGAATACTAGCAAAATCTATCCTGCTCTGGTACCATGTTATAATTTCACAATAATAGATATGCAAAGTATTACACAAAATATGAAGAGAAGAGTGGAACTGATTGATTTATTTTTAGGATCAACTTTGTATAAAAGCCAGAGTTGATCATTGAGAGCCTTTGGATTACAACAACTCATCAAACTTGATGAAGACACTAGTTAGAGTTCTCCTGACACATGGAGGAGTGGAAACTCAAGTGTGTATCCTAGTGAACTTAAGAGAATATTCACTTATTCTAACAGTTATGAATTAGAAACATACATCCTTTTCCATTCCAAGGAAGTAAACATCTTAGAGAAGAAGGACAAAACCATAGATGTGGAAGAATTAAGGAATATAGTCATTTCTTTTGAATGTTCTTGTTATTGTCATCATGGTAGAAGATTGTATTTTTGGTGGTTGAGGAATAGGATTAAACCTATTGGCTCCTAAAGTAAAAATAAAACCATCCTAGTATCCTCATTTATTTTAATTCAACACTATTTATTACCTTTATTTAAGATATTACTAAAATATGTAATAATGTTTATTTTAATCAAATAAAATAGAATAGAAATGATTTTTTTTTTTAATATTTAAGTGATACAATAGTCAATTAAAACTATCAAATATTATCAAATAACATTAACTCAACCCGTTAAATTTTTTAAGCTTAAAGAAGACCAAATATTGAATTGTGTGAGTAGATACATGTATATTTCATGTGGGGCCTATTTTGGTACCACATAAACCATAGAAAGAAAAAGAAAAAAGACACTATAAGTGTTATCTTCTAAAATCAAAACAAGAAACTTTTCAGAAAGCTTTAAATAATAACTATTTGGATCCATAACTTCAAATATATAGTTAAATTCATTATATAATTAGTTTTGAGACCTCTTTACCTAATTAATGATGTTAAAATTTATCAAAATTAATGGTAATGACTATTTTATTTCTTCTAATTAAAGTAAAATCGATGCATCATTTGTCACATAGTATATATAATATGATTGTTGATGATAAAAAATAAAAATAAAAGTTGTCGTAAAATTTGTGAAAAAAATACCTTAGGAATAATATTGAAAGTCACTTAAGAGTAAAAATTTTTGTTCATATGTGAATCAAGTCATTTAAGTAACAAATTATTTAAACACAATAGAACTACACATGAGAGTATATGGTATTAAGAGAATTTAAAAATAGGAGTTTCAAGCCCTCATATTTTTGTGAAATTGAGAAAGTAATAAAACTAAGAAATTTACTCAATCTTACACATAGCCTAGGTTAAACGCATAATATCAACAATAGTATCAAGTGCAAGGTCACATAATAACCTAATTAAAAATGAAATAAGAAAACTCTCTTAAAAAAATCTTATTTTTAATTCAATAAAGATCAAAATTACTTTTAAGATAAATTTATAAATATTAAATAAACCATATATGTGTGAAAGAAAGAAAGGATATGAAAAAGTATCTATGTATTGTGAAATTATAATCATGTCATCCTATTTTATTCTCAGTGGCAATGTTAAACCTTCAACCTAAAGTGCATTCTTCATAGTTTTACCTAAATGTTTCTTTTTTGCATAGCTTTAGCATGAAATCTCATATATGACGCATTTGGAATTTGATTCCTAGACCTTTATGAAAGGATTAAATGGTGGAATGCTATCATTCAATGAACCACTAAGGTATTGCATACTTTGGGTGTTGAATTTGCAAAACAGTGAAAATAGGCTAAGTCTACCTTGCAAAGTGAGCTATCCAAAGCCTATCTTAGGCTTAAAGCCTCTCCTTTTAGCTCTATTGCTCAATACCAAGTTTCTTCCATTTTGCATGAGCTAAAAAAAGCTAATTTGTATGAATCCAAGGGGTATCAATTACGTGCTTGAATGCATTGGAATCAAAGTGGGGGATAGAGTAACCAAATATTTTTTTCAATAACTCAGACCTCATGCTCAATATTCTCAGTTTCAAGTCATTCAAGTTGATGGGCAGGGATTTACAGATCTTACGAACATTGTCAAAGCCTTTGTTTCACATTATCAAGGTTTTTTTACTTCTCAACCCCTTGATGATGCTATAAGGCAAGCTCTTGCTGATTGTACCGTTGTTTTCTCCAACAAGCTCTCTTTAGAAAATGCTATTTTGTGACACTCCTCTTTCTTTGGAAGATCTGAAAAATGCCTTGTCACTCATGGCCAATGATAAGGCACCTAGGCTTGATGGATTCCCATGTGAATTCTATAAAGAATTCTAGGATATGCTTGGTTCTGATCTCCACAAAGTTTATCTCGAAGCCCTGCAATGTGGTTCATTGGGTTCCATTATTAACAAAGGCAATGTTAAATTTATTCCTAAGTCTAGAGATCCTGAGATCATTACCAATTGGAGGTTGATCACCCTTCTTAATGTGAGCTACAAGATTATTGTTAAAGACCTTGTGCTTAATCTTAAATATCATAAGATATCCTTAAGATATCCCTACAATATCTTTCACGAATTACTTTAATGATAATAACATTACTTTTCACTTTCCTTAATGAGGATGTCATAGGCTATTTGTCATGTCGATTGATAAATTAATGATTGTTAAGACCAGGAATTGTGTTTTGAGTCTTTCAACAACCTTGATGTGTACATGGTTTTATTCAAACTTTACCCTATGTTGTTTTTCAATAGTTAGGTAGATTGGTAAGTTTGTACACTTATCAAGAAGAGAGCCAGTTTCAAACTTTGGGGAAAGCTTGTTGTAAAGGTAGTACTTTGATCTAAATCTTCTAAGTGCATGCCAAATTGAGACGATACTATGAATCCTAAGCACTCGTCGGTCCATTTCATGTTGGATTATGTTGATCCATTTCATGCCGGACTATAAAACAACTAGATAAAATAGATTTGATGGATGTGGTCCTTGTGGTTTAAACCCTAAGTTTGTCAACTACTAAAAATAATGTGATTGTAACCAATTCTCCTATCAATAAAAAAAACTACCCTATATGTTATAAATATATCATTAAAATAAACTATCTTATAAATATATCACATATATCCTTAAATGACACCACAACAAAACAAATCGGTGGTTGACATAGTCTTTCCTTAAATGATTTGCAAGGCACGGGCGTTGCACATCCATCCTTACGTGGCGAATATAAAAGCGTTTTAGCATCCTTATGATTAAGATGTTATACTTATAACAGGCCACCTTTTTTTATGAAAGTCTAATTCATGTGTACCGACATAAACTCGCCTGCCTTGTTCCATAGAGCTGCAACGTACCATCTAATCATCAAATTGAAAATCTACGCGTCCCATGTGCCTCATAAGTTATTATGGGTCCTCCTCCCGAATAAGAAGCCCAAAATGAAATGACACGCATCTTTGAAAATAGCAACATAACCATAAACATCAGACAGTGGTTTAAATTTTCTATAAAGATCTACAAAGATGAACGAATTGACCATTGTAATAACTTTTCAGTTTTTCATAATAATTGGTTATCGTTTATTAACGGTGAATGAAAAAGAACAAAAAAATATATTTTATCTCCTGTTCTGCACTGGCAGAAATTAGATAATAGCAAATTTGATTATGAAACGATAACTCTGCAGACTAAGGAAGAGAATATATCCCCTCCTCGGCATTGACACACTCAAAACAGTGTTTTCCGTGGTTTATCTAAACATATTAGATTAGAGACCAGTTCAGTGAAAAGAAAAGAAGCTGATCGCTAAAATATTATTGGCATGGCAGGCAAGAGCATTAGCAGAGCAGAGATGGTTGGAGGATGAATGCCTCTCTCACCCAGAAAGCGCACCTCGTTTTCCAAAGTCCACTCCTTGGCATTCAACTTCACCTATGGATTTACCACAGACTTTCTCAGAATAAAATCGATTCCTAACGTCTTATGTGATATGTTAGTCAATACATCAATTATATTATAATTGGCCCAGAGACAACTTTGTTCTTAAACAGCGGCCTTAATACATGGATGGAGAAAGACTGCAACGCCCAAGTTTGGTAGCACATCACTTAGCTGACCGACATTATACGGGGCGTCCTATAACCATCTATGGAATTTCATTGCCAATTTGAAAAAAAAAGAAAACCCGTGTAGAAATTATCGAACAATCTTTCTAAAAATGTTGTTTATATAGTATAAAATGATGTAACTATATCTCGATTATTAAAACATATACACAACATTTGAAATTTAAAAGAAGAATGAAAAATGGCATGATTAGGTAATCTCCAACCACTAACAAAAGTGCTAGGTAATGCTTTTTCCACCATGGCTCATGCCACCCATTTGGAATTAGTGGATGAAAAGAATTATTCAAGAGCACTTGCACTAAGCTTTGATTTTCCTTCTATCATTGGTATTGATAGGGACTAGTAAACGCATGTTTTCTTCTGGATGTTAATTTAGAGGAATAATGTCAAATTGATGGCTTAGGCATTTTGGGCATTGACTCAAACCACATCCAACCCCTTCAAACAAAGGCTAAAGCTTCAATATCTTGTCAAATCATTACACATTTGCTTTATGGCTGGATAGAAATGTGTGCTTGATTGCCTTTTATTCTCAAAATATATAATATAGCTTTTGGTGTGATGATCAGATCAAGCAGTCGGTCGTTTTACAGGAAAATCGCACTTCTAGACTGTGATTTCCAATACTGGAGAAACAAACAGCAGCCTGATGGCTCTTGAAAGTTCCAAAGAATATAAGCAATTTCAACGTACTTCTTAGTAAATTTTTTTTTTCTGGCATACACTTGAAGGTCTGGAGATTTTATAAGGCGAAAAATTCAATATTTTCTAAAATTCTATTTCAGTTCATATCATGTCAATGAAAGGCCAAAATTAAAAAATAAAAATAAAAGAGATTATGTTTCGAAACCTCGCCATATGATATTCTAAATCTTTATAATATAACGTTGTAATTAAAAATATGTAAATTGCACGCCTTGATTGAATATAAAAGGATGTGAGATTGATGGGCCTCTCATGCAATACCAAAACTGTCGTTTAGTGTCGGCTCCTTTATATTTTCTAAAACCTAATTATTTCAGATATTCTGTTTGACTTGTGGATTAATGGAAAATCTTCCAATTGATTATAATTCTTGGATGTCGCTATATGATATGATATATTTTAATCCTTAGAAAACTGTTTCTGCAGTATGTTTTTAATTTCTTATAAAAATAAACTCAAATTTAAACCAGGAAGTAGGTGGGAATGACTCCGTTGTGCTTTTTAAAATAAAAATTCTTAAGAAAACTGAACTAGTATACAAGTATGTATACATAAAATCTAAACACAAAATAAATAACGTGGAAAAGTAAAGTGGAACAATCTAACCGCATTCACTAGTATAGGCTTGACGATATCATAAGTAGAAGACACATCTCACTTATGTGAGGGTAAAGTTTAATCTAACAAAAATGAATGTATTTTATTTTTTTAATATATAATTGTATTTTTAAAATTTTGAAGGTAATTTATTTTTTATTTTTTTAGTCAAACATTTGTTTAATTGTTATATATTTTATTTTATAATGAGATTTGAACCATTTAGTTGGAACATTGAAAAAGATATTTAAAATATTTAATATCTTTTTCAAAAGACGATTAAAAATTTAATTTTTATATATAAAATTGAAAATTTGATTTATTATGTAAAACTTTTTTCATTATTTTAAATCTTTTATAATGGGTATGGATAATTTATTTTGGACAAATAAATTACAACTTAAAATATTTAATATTTTTTTTATAGGTATTAAAAATAATAAAGCTCATCTACATTAAAACATTAATTTATCATGTGAAACATTTTTCTCACTTTTTGTAATCAATTTTTATATATTTTAGTTTAAAATCAATTAAAGAAAACTTAGTCAAAGTTAACCACAACCCATCATGTATATTATGATTCTATTTATGTTAAGAACTGGTCTTCAACTTGTCCCAACCATTTAAAATCATCTCAACAAAAGAATTGTATAAAAACATTATCATTAAAATTAAATATTCTTTTTATACATCAATAATAATAAAAAAAATGTATATTCATTAAATATATGCCCTTTACTTGCTTCTAATGGAAATTAGGAAAAATTTGACGAAGGTGGTGTCTTCCAAAATAACAAAGGGAAAATTCTCCTCACTTACTCTAAATCATATTGAACTTCAACTAACAATTATGCATAGGATAGCATACTTCTTCCATGGATTAATAATGCAATAGGAAAAGGATGAAAATAAATTTTAATTGAGGGGTATTCACAATTTATCGTTAATGTTCTAAAAAAGTGGATGTGGAGGTCAAATAAAAATAATATTATTCTTCTCATTTAAAGAGATTTAATCTCAGTCAATAAATATTTTTTGTGTAAGAAATATTGGAAATCAACTTCTCATTTGTTACTCAGATGCTAGGGATTTTAGAGGTCTTTTCGTTTATTCTTTTGTGGTTGGGTGTTGCATGGGTGCTGCCAAATTCAATTTTTGATTGTGTTTCTCAGTGGAGATCTTCGTTTGCCTCCCCGAGGCTTAAATGTTTTTGGAAGTTCCTTCTTCCTCATGTGCTTTGGGGGGTTTGGAAGGAACGTAATGCTAGAGTGTTCAAAGACGTGGAGAATAATCTAGAGCTTGTTAGTTTTAGAATTATTTGGAAGGTTGTGGAGAATGTTTCATTAGTGTTCAAAATTTTGAAATCTCCTCAGGCTTGCTCCTCGAGCAAAGCTAGGCTCGAGGAATGGTTAGATTTTGTGTCATTGGCTTGGCCTCCTCCTGCTCCTAACCCAAGAAGGCAAGTTCATTGGTCCCCACCACCTGTAGACTAGTTTAAATTAAACTTTTATGGAGCTTCTAAATGGAATCCTGGCCTTGTTGGTGCGGGAGGAGTGATATGAGACAATAATGGTAATATTATTCTAGCCTTTACAGACTGTCTTGGTACTCAATTTTCTATTTTTGTAGAAGTGTGAGCTACCTTTGTTGGTGTGATGCATTTAAAAAATCTTGGTATCTATAATGCAATAATCGAATGTGACTCTTTGTCAGTGATTAATATGCTTAAAGGGATCGGTTAGCCTGGTTGGAAGGTGTCTAATCTTATTAATGAAACAATTTGGAACTTTTGCTCCTTTGATAATGTGGCATTTGAGCACGTGCTCAGAGAGGGCAATGTGGTGGTCGATTTATTGGTGAATCTAGGTGTTTCATCCCAGGGATTTTCTATTTGGTAGGAGGATTTTCCCATGGATATTGTTAGTCATGTCATATATGAAGTTCCTTAAATGCTATCAGAAGTTTATTCATGGTTTTTATTTATGGTGGACCGTTTGCTACCTTTGTAGATCTTTGGTAGTGTGCTATAGGTACATGGAATTTATGGTGTCATTTGTGTGTGACTGGCTCCACTCTTATTTGTTGTACCTTCATCCTCTTGTTGGGTATGTGGATCTCCTTACAACATGTGCCTTTGGAGATGTTGGTAATAATTGTTGTACCTTCACCCTCCCGTTGGGTGCATAGTTCTCCTCATATCATGTGCCTTGTAGAGTTGTTGGTAATTTTTAAATTTTGAATCCTTGCCCTTGAAGCGATGCAGTGGACATGGGATTGTTCCCTTGGTGCTTCGGAGTAGAACTTCCTCGGTTCTCTCTAGCCCTTTTTTTCATTCCTCTTGTCTTCTCTTGTCTCTTTGGTTGTTTCATTGGTTCACCTTTGGGGTGTTTGTTTGTGTTCTTTGGTTGTGGCCCCTAGGGCTTATCTCTTGTAAAAGGTTGTGGGGTTCCTTTCAAAACCCTCTTTTTCTTAATAGTGTATATATAAAAAATATTATTCTTGATGTTCATCATCTATTATTGAAAGCAATCTCTAAAAAAATGAGTATATTTATAAAGAAGAAAATCAGGTAACAAATAATTTTGTCAATTACAATGTTGATTTTTATCTTCGTAAAATTCAAATTTTAGAAGGCAACTAACTCAAATTTAAGAAGGCAACTAACTGGACAAGTGATATTTTATCTCTTAATCAATATGATGTTAAGGAGTTGATTAAGAAAACATAAAACTTTTAAGAAGCTGAAAAATATATTGGATAGAGAAAAATAAAAATATTTATGATAAAAAGGCATTGTGGATATGGTTTAAATGACCTAATAGCAAATGTAATATTTTGGTATTTTGACGGGAGTGGTTCCAAGAGAAGCCACATAATAGAAAAATTAATAATTTTGTAGTTTACTTTTTTTACTTTACAAGGTACTACCATATGATATTATCAAATTACAATAAATATGTTTGTAAATGTCAAATTGTCTTCCAATTAAATATAAATAATGTTTATTTACTATTATTTATATTCATCACATAATCCCTTTACAAATATTCATAAATAACATTTTTTGAGGTCTTCTATGTACTAATTTTGTTGGGACCCCATCCTAACATTAGTATGTAATTTTCATGTTATTATGTAATGACCCCTTTTCCAATGTGGGGATCCATTTGTAATATTTTTTATTGGTATGTGGTATTTGAGGTGCCTAGATAAGTGGGATCATTTCATGTAGCCATTATAAATAATGTAACTATTTTTTTGGTAGAGGATTTTGGCTCAAGTGGCACTTTACATGTAAGCTAAATTTTGAGCATTAGGTTAGGTTTGCATGAAGTGTATCTTTAAAAAACAAGGGGACATAAAAACATGTATCTCTTGCATATTGAAGGAATGTATTGAAGTAGGTTTCCCCCTCAAAGAGGCCTTTGATTCTATATTATGATATATATATATATATATATATATATATATATATATATATATATATATATATATATATATATATATATATATATATATATATATATATATATATATATATATATATATATATATGTGTGTGTGTGTGTGTGTGTGTGTGTGTGTGTGTGTGTGTGTGTGTGTGTGCATTTACATTTCATATTGCAATATTCTAATCTTTCATGAATTACTATTAATAATTCAATATTTATGTGAATGTGCTTATTTTAATTAGAAATTTCTTAATAGGTGGTATTAGAGAACTTTCTAGGCTCATGTTCTATTATGACTGCATTAGTTCTTACCTTTCCATTTTGACTATTAGGTACAAAATTTTCTATGTTTTCATTTTTCTACTTGTTTTCCTATTAAAAATCGAGCCTTTTTGTTTTAATTTACTAGGTTAGAAATCTTGTGTTAGGGGTTTTTATATATCATGAAAGAATTTTTATTATCAACTAAGTTAGATTACCCATAAAGCATCTAGTGAAGTGAGGGGTGATCAGGCTCCAATACCTAGGCCTTAGAAATTACCCATATATGGAATTTATCTCCCACATACCTTCAAGTATATTGTGAGACCCATAAGATTAGGAGAAACCTTTAGCCCTAAGAAATTTTTTGACTATGTAATTTTCATAGCTTATTGAAAACATCATTCAAGAAAATCACCCTCCCATATTGTCAAAGATGCAGGTAGTGTGTGCAAGGGTATGTGTAGAATCCTCCTTGAGTAGTGGCCTAAAATATTGGTTTAAGAACTATTGTTCATATTTGTTATATAATAGAGGGCTATGGGTAGTATACACACCATGGATTAGAGTACCCCATTTTATTTTATTCTAAATTTCAAAAACCCCACCAAAAAAATTGAGCATATTAAGGAGACTACACTATCACATATTTAACTAAATAAAAATAGATGATAGAAAAATTGGTGGTGAGAATAATAGTCATCACAAGGTCTATCAATAAAAACTAGGTATTAGTTCATTAAATTCTAGTTGGTACTATAATATCAGTTACATACTTAGTAACAATCTAGACAAGGTTTTCAATAAAATTCAGGTATCAGTCAAAATAGTCCAAACAAAGTTGGTCATGTAGTTACTAGTTATAAATTCAATTATAATTAGGATAGATTCAAACAAAATATTTTTCAATTTATAGATTCAAATATAATAGTTGTTAGTAATGGAAATTATAGAGCCTACTTAAGGGGTGTAAAAAAGAAATCAAGTTTTTTGAGTGAACCAAGACTCCAGGCGAAAAACAAACACTCTTGAAGACAACACATCCCTAAAAAAGTAGAAAAACATTGGGGTGCAAAAAATTATTTTTGTGAAAAATAGCTCATTGTGATCATCTCATCGAGGTGGTCATTTAGTTTATAACCTCCATGTATATTTTCTAAGGTTCCAAAAAACATAATTGTGAGATCTAGCCCATTGTATTCAAGTTGATCATTTTGGTATATAGCATCAAAACATTTTTTCTAGACTGTTATTAAAATAGTAACTCCTAGAACAACATTTCTATTTATAGTGAATTAGTGGGATTGGTCCAAATCATACATATGTAGCTAGAGGGATTAGAGGACCATAGAAGGGGTTAGAACAAAACCACTATATGGAACAATTAAACCTCATACTTAATAACCTATAAGGCTAAATGTCTCACATTGTACAAGAAGTTAAATAGATAGAAGATCAAATGCAAGTTATAAGAATTGACTAGATTAAGTCTAAAATTGAACTTAAGAAAAATTCCTAGAGGTTGAAGACCAATTAAGGGAAGCCCCCATGTTGTTCGAGCATATTAACACTAAAAAAATAGATGGTAGTTCAGGCAATAAAGAGAAATGAATCAATAAAGTGAGAGATGTCTATCATTCTCTTTTTGACTTAGATACCCCATTTAATATGCATAAAGTATACTTTATTAAGTTTAATGGAAATAATGTTGATGGTTCATTGTGTCAATCAAATCAATCTTCAAAATTCATAATGTACTTGAATATTTGTGGGTCACCATGGTATCTTTCAAATTTGAATTTGGATTTCTACAATGGTATCAATGGTTATATAACATGACTCTAGATCCTTCTTGGAAAGACTTTAAGTCCAAATACTCACTCGTTTTGACCCTAATGAGCATGAGGACTTTATAGTATCCTTGACCAAATTAAAACAAACCTCTACTATCCATGAATATCAAACTCATTTTGAGAAACTAGCTAATAGGACAAAGGGGTTGAATGAATGATTTTTTAGAGTTGTTTTATTAGTGGATTGAAAGACAATATCAAGGGTGAGGTAAAAATATTCAAACCATAGTCTGTGATGCAAACCATAGGATTAACAAGATAGTGAAATAATTATTTTTTTCCAAAAGGAGATAATCCAAATTTCCATAGGCCAAACCCATATTTTTCTCCAAGTTCACATTAAATACTAGCAATAATTCTACCCTAGTCAAGCAATTGCCTACAAAGGAAGTGGATGCTTATCGAGCATAAGGTTTACGTTATGCTTATGATGAGAAGTATTGTTAGGGCATAAATGATTCTAAAAAAAGTTATTTTTGTTGGATGTGTAGGATTCAATAAATAATAAACAACATGATGAAGTAGAATCACCAGAGGAACAACCTGAAGATGAAGCAAAAATACATGAAGAATCATAGCCAAAAATATTTGTCCATGCACTTGTAGGAATATTTATACCTCAAATTATGAAGGTAGTAGAATTATTTAAAGGACAACATATTGTAATTTTCATTGATTCAAGCAATATAGATACTTTTATTGATCCTTGAGTAGCCAAGCAGGCAAATTGTTACATACATGCTTGTAACTCCTTTGAAGTTATGGTGGCAAATGATAAAACATTACCATGTAGAGGTAAATTTTACAATGACTATGAACTCAAAAATGATATGTTTTCTCTTCAACTAGGATGATGTGATGTTGTGTAAGGAGTATAGTGGCTAGGTACCTTGGGAATAATAGCCTAGAACTTTGCTAGATTATGGATATAGTTCTCATAGAATGGTATTTATTAGACTCTCTATGGTTCACCAGCAAGATATCCATAGATTATCAATTCAAGTAGTATGAATAAGTTAATAAAATCCTCACATGGGGTAGTAGCTCAATTATTTGTAATTCAAAAACGAAATTTAGAAGAAGACAAGCCTAAATATGTTTTGCAACTTATTTTGACTATGCATGATTTGATTTTT
Organism: Wollemia nobilis; assembly: GCA_028583015.1. NCBI lineage: Eukaryota > Viridiplantae > Streptophyta > Pinopsida > Araucariales > Araucariaceae > Wollemia > Wollemia nobilis. Next base: position 2,005,704 of record JAQPPZ010000252.1, on the reverse strand, counting down.
GTGGAATTGATATAATTACCTCCATGTCATTCCCATGATCATGTAATATTTTTTGTTCCAAGTAGATTACCACCTAAAATTATATCTTACTGATACCCCTATGCCCTTAACTCAATAATTAAAAATTTGGAACAAGAATTACTAAAAGCAAGGGTACTTCGACCTAGTAACAATCCTTATTCTTATCCAATGTTGTTGGTTAGAAATAAATATGGGGCATGGAAGTTGTGTATATATTTTATGAGATTAATAAGCTCAACATTATAGATAAATTTCCTATCCTAGTTGTCAATGAATTGTTATATGAGCTACATGGTGCAAGGTTTCTCTCCAAGTTGGATCTCTGCTTGGGAAATCATTGGGTAAGGCTCAGGGAGGAAAATATCCTTAAAATAGCATTATGAATTTTTTGTCATGTCATTTGGCCTAACTAATGCACCATCCACATTTCAAAGCCTCATGAATAATTTATTCTTTCCATTCCTTCACAAGTTTATTCTATTTTTCTTTGATGATATTTCAACTTATAGTAATTCTTGGCAGGAGCATCTCATACATGTGGACCAGAATATATAACTTTTGTCTAGGAATAAAATTTATTCCAAGAGGTCTAAGTGTTCTTTTGGGATGACATAAGTGGAATATTTGGATCACATTATCACTAACAATGGAGTTAAAGTTGATCCTAAAAATATTTAGGCAACTCAAGATTGGACAAAGCCTCACATCATCAAGGGATATTGAGGATTTTTAGGACTCATAGGGTATTACTATAAATTTAAACAAATCTATGAAAATATAACAACTCCTTTAATAGCCATGCTAAAAAAAAAAAAATTATTTGCTCTGAACCAGTAGAGAAAGATTTCAATAAATTAAATCAAGCCATGACAACCACCTCAATGTTAGCAATGCCTAATTTTTATAAACATTTTGTAATTGAATTTGATGCTTTGGGGAGTGGCATATGGGTCATGTTGATAAAAGGAAGACCATTGAACTTCACCAGTAGAGTACTTTCAAGCCAAATTTTGGGTAAATATTCTTATGTAAAGGAGATGCTAGCTATATTACATGTTGTTAATCATTGGAGGCCATATCTCATTGAGCATCATTTTTCAATCAAAACCAACCACCAATATCTTAAGTACTTCTTGGAAAAATGAGTAGCAATATATGAACAACAAACATGAGTTTCTAAATTGATGGGCTATTATTACGAAATCACATATAAAAAAGAAAAGGAGAATATTATGGTTGATGCATAATATTGATAGTTTGAAGATCAGATTATGGTAAATCCTATCTCTTCACCAATTCCTTAATGGATTAATTGTTGGACATTTTGAGTCCCTAAGCTAAAAGTTGTCATTGATGTCAAAAGGACCTATGTAAGTAAGCACTATGATTTTGCTCCACAAAGAGCTTCCATGAGAAGCAAAGGTTTTGATCAAAGGTTCTAGAAGGGATGCATGACATTTGATTCCAAAAGGAGCTTCAAGGGAAGCTTAGAAAAAGGTTTTTATGAAAATCAATGAAGGCAAGGAAAGGTTTTATTTAAAACCAATAGATGGCAGATTTGAAATGGGTTTTTATTAAAACCCAATTTGGCTTTTCATTTCATCAAAAAATGTGCCATGATGATGGAGAAATATAATTTTAAAGGTTTAGTTTAAAATTTAAATTATTTAAATTTTATATTTAAATTTAAAATTAAATAAAAGGTTTTTCTCTCCTTTCTTATTGGCATCGTCAATGTCATGAGGGCAATGTTAAAAGGGTTGTCGTATTCGCATTGAAGGATGATTTATATAAATAATCCAAAGGTTTTCCATTTAAAAAACCTAAGGAGTGTCGCATGATTTTTGAAAACCCAAAGTATTTTTGCATCCGAATATTGCGCAGCGAATTTCATGGAGTGTGACATGGGCAGTCAAGTCATGGATGGTCAAATTTTTGGTGCCTTGTGAGGAAAGCGTATGTGGCTTAAGTAAGAGAGTTCCCAAGGCACTCACATGGGTAGTGTTAGCTCACGTGACTTAGCTACCGCTTGACATCACGGTGGGGCAAAGTTTCGAAATGCCAAAGCTCTTCGAGGGCTCCTTTCAGGTATGCACTCGGACTCCGATATTTATGGGGGTAAATATTTTAATTAAAATATTTGCTTGCTAAGGTTTTATTATGATTTTTGTGGGAGATATAAGGTTGAGGAAGCTTTAATATTTAAATAAGGTTTGATATTTGATTAATATGAGATATTTCCTAAGAAAGCTTTGTGATTATTTTTGAGTGCAAAAGTGTTGAAAGGAAGGATATAAAATATTTGATTTATTTTATGGTATAAGTGGTTTGTGGAGTGACAAGGTTATGCAATGATTTGATTTATTTTATTTTATGGTACAAGTGGTTTTAGGATTGATAAGGAAGTTGTGCATCAATTATTAAGAAGGTTTTCTAATTAAAAGCCTTGGTGAATATAATTGTGAAGAGGAGTAATGTTGATTATTTTATGATATTCTAACCCTTGTGAAGATTGACAAAAGAATATTGTGATTGTGGCAGATTTCCAAAGAGGCTTCTTCATCTTCATAAAAGGTATGGGCACATTCTCCTATTGATTGATTATGGTGATTGATTTTTGAAAATATCTTTGGAGTGAAAAGGATTGATTGTGGTTTCCTTTTCAAAAGTGATTGGTTTAATGCCTCAAGGTTTTTAGGATTGAGATTTGTGATTAAACCTTGTTTTATAAGCATTGTTGTTGGATCCATTGGTTGTGCAAAGAACTTGAACTTGAGTTAGAAGAGAACATGAGTATAATTGTTATGTGAGATTTGTTGTTGAGCATTGTTGGAAATATTTTGAGTTGATTGATACATGCTTGGACTAGGGTTTGTGAGAAAGGGTTGTTCATTGAGGTGATTGGTTGAGTTGAGTTGATTGAGCCTAGTCAAGTGGATGCATGTGGTTTTTCAAGTTCAATAAAATAAAATATTATATATTCTTGATTTGAGTTGAGATTGAGATTTGAGAATAGAACATATAGAGTCTCTAACAATTCTCTTTATGCTTCTATGAGATTGATTTGAGTTGAGAATAAGATTTGAGAATAGAACATATAGAGTCTCTACCAATTATCTTTATGCTTCTATGAGATTGATTTGAGTTGAGATTGGGATTTGAGTATAGAGCATATTGTGTCTCTAACAATTCTCTTTATGCTTCTATGAGATTGATTTGAGTTGAGATTGGGATTTGAGTATAGAATATATTGAGTCTCTAACAATTCTCTTTATGCTTCTATGAGATTGAGTTGAGATATTGATTGATCATTAAGTATAGAACATATTGAGTCTCTAACAATTCTCTTTATGATTCTATGAGATTGGACAAGTTTTGTGTGAGCTTGTTAAGAAGATTTGAGACAAGTCTTTGAGAAGGCTTGTGGATTGATTTTGAGTAAGATTTTGTGGAAGCTTGCTATGCATATTTGAGCAAGTCCTAGAGAGGAATTGTTGAGCAGATTTGGACAAGTTTTGTGTGGACTTATTGAGTATATTTGGATAGTTTCTATGTTGACCTATTGATTAGATTTGAGTAAGTTTTTTGTGGACCTATTGAGCATATTTGGACAAGTTATGAGTGAGCTTGTTGAGTAAATTTGGACAGGTTTTGTGTGGACCTATTGAGCAAATTTGAGCAGGTTCTGTGTGGACATATTGAGCATATTTGGACAAGTTCTAAGTGAGCTTTTTGAGTAGATTTGGACAAGTTTTGAATGATCTTTTTGAGAATATTTGAGAAGGTTCTAAGTGAACCTATTGAGATAGAGCTTTGGAGGTGATAGAGTATAGAGGATAGAGTCTCAGTGGATAGAGATCCAATAGCTAGGATAAATAAAGATAAATATGAGTGAGGAGTATTTAAGTGGAGAGAGATCCACCAGTCAGTGCAGCAGAGAGACAGAGTCTTCTAGAAGATCACTAGCCAGAGCAGAAGGGGAAAGAGTTATCCTATGGAATATATCCACGAACTTGAGATTAGGGGATCAACATCTCCTTTGGATAGAGGTCCATAAACATTGTAATTGGGAAGGATTCCCAAAGATATTGATTGAGAAAATTTTAGTAAAATATTTTCTCCGTGGAGTAGCCCACATTGGGTGAACCACATAAATTGTGGTGTCTCTATTGTGTATGGTGTTTTGTGAATTTCCTTGATTACTGCTATTGATACTGCTATCTATACACTGCATATTATTGAATTGAAAGAAAAAGTAAAAAATGGTCTTATACTATTCACCCCCCCTCTCAGTATAAGCTTGTGTTCTTCAATTGGTATTAGAGTTGGTTCCTTTAGAAGAGTTTGATAACTTGAAGAAAAAGCAGTCTAAGAACACAATGGATCAAAAGGATCAAAGATACAGACCCTTAAATAATGCAGTACCAGTCTTTGATGGAAGTGACTTATTATATTGGTGTATGCTAATGAGATTTTACTTGATGGCACTTGGAAATGAATTTTGGGATGCAGTGGAACTAGGATATGATTCAACAGTAAATCCTCCTACAGATAAGGAAGATAAGCTTCTAATGCATGCAAATTCAAGAGCTATGAATGCAATTATAAAAGGCCTACATAGATCAGAATCTATGAAGGTTATGGAATGTAAAACAACAAAATAAATGTGGGAACTTCTCCATGAAATATATAAAGGATATAAAGGAGTCAAAATGGCTAAGATCAGAAATCTCAAAGGAGAATTTGAGAACCTAATAATGAGGGATGATGAAAACATTCATGACTATCTCAACAAGGTTGATGAACTTGTACATGAGATGAAAGGTCTTGGAATGAATGTTGATGAATCTAATGCTTATGATAAGATATTGAGGACTCTTCCAAAAAGGTATAGTGAAAAGTTTTCTGCTATAGAAACATCAATTGATAATGATTCTTTGATAAGGAATTATTTTCTTGGCATGCTTACTAATTTTGAGATAAGAACAAAAGATCCTATTCCTTCGAAAGAAGCTACTTTCAAAGTAGACAAAAATAAAAAGGGAAAGAAGATAGAATCAAGTAGTGAGTCATCCAGTGATGAACAAGTAAATTATGGTAGAAGTTATAGATGTTCTAGAAGAACCATAGATCTAAGATCTATCAAATGTTTCAATTGTGGATGGTATAGATACTATGCAACAGAATGCAAAGAGCCAAAAAACAACAATGATGAAGAAAAATAAGATCACAGATACAAGGAATCAGAAAGACATGGGTACCAGAAGAAAATCAAGGATGGACAAAGCAAGAAAGGAAATAAGTTCTTTCAGAGAAAAAAGAGAAGCTACTATGCAGAAAATGCAAGTAAGTACTCAATTGATAGTGATGCTAGTTTTTCAGACAATGATAGATATGAAGTCCTATTTATGGTTAAAGAGAAATATCTAGTTATGAAAAGGACTCCAGTTGTCCTCAAGTGTTTTAGAAGTGATAAATTTGGACATCTTGAAGATGATTGCACTAGGTATGGTTATAGTTTAAATGATGATTATTTTGAAGGTGCACTTGAAAGACTAGATGAGAATATTCTAATGGCTTTGGAAGATAAAGAAAGTGATCCTGTAGAAGACACGTCAAAAGGAAGTAATGATAAGGACAAAGGCAAACAAATAGAATATTATTTAGTAGATAATGGTTATGATCTCAAGGGAGAACTTATATATGCCCTTGACACAGTAAAGAAGGTTAGAAAGCAACACTCCAATCTTGAAAGTCAATTTCAAGAATGTGATGAAGAAAGGTTATTGCTCATAAAGGATTTAGGAAAATCAAAGGCTATGGTAAGCAAGTTCAAGTATGAGTTAGAATCAAAGATTTTGGAATGTGAGAAGTTAGCACAAGAAGTAGCAACTCTAAAAAAAATACTTAAAGGACTTCAAGATCAAGATGAAGAGTTTCACAAAAAGCTCTAAGAACTTAGATAAGTTCATCTATGGATAGCATCGAACATCATGTTCAACATTTCTTGGCTTTGGAAAGGTTCAAAAGAAATAGGAAAAATAATCTACTTCAATTCTTGATGAAGAAGAAACTACAGAAGAAGATACATCAGAAGAAGGTAATTTAACTGAAAGTGGGATATCATAGGATGAGTTGGACAACAACGAGTTCAAAAAAGAGAGGAATAATGCACAAAGAAGATACAGATGGAACAACAATAATAATAGGAGACCAATGAGGTCAAGATAAGGAGTCTTCAATAGAATATGCTTTTCATGTCATAGGTTTGGACACATGGCTTCACAGTGCAGGACTCATGAAAGACAGGTATATGGAAAAGAATACCTTTTCCAAGGTTATTTCTACTCATGCAATGGTTTTGGTCACAAGGCAATGAATTGTAGGGTTCATGACAAAAGAAGATATGGCTTCATTAGGAGAAATACTAAGACAATTGCACATCCAAGGAATAATAACATTAAGTGTTATAAGTGCAATAATGATGGTCACATAGCAAGATGGTGTAGAGAAAATATTCTAGAAACAGGTATGAACAAGAACATGAACATGAACAAGAACATGAACAGGGACAAGAATATGAACAAGAACAAGAATATGAACAAAAATAGGAATATGAACATAAACAAGAAGATGAACAGGAATAGAGACTCAAAAAATAATAGAGACTCAAAAAATAATAAGAACATGAACAAGGATGAGAACCAAAACAATAACATGGATGAGAACAAGAACATAAGTAACGACAAGAACAGGGATGATGAATTGGAAAGAAATAGTGAGCAGATTCAGAAGACTCACAGAAGAAGAGAGAAAGATAAAGGTACATATATGTGCTTTTGGGGAGTAGAAATACTCCCACCCCAGAATTAACCACCTCATGTGGAGGTGGGGGAGGGGCTAAGCTAAGAGGCTCATTCTTAGCCTCGAGCCCCAAAGGTGGCCCTTTACCATTGATGTCAAAGAAGAAGAGATTTGTGTATTGGGGAGAGATTTGATATGAGGACAAATTTGATATTTGAGAGAGCATTGAGCCAGGGGGAGCAAAAAGTAAGGTCAAGTTTTAGCAAATTAATATGGCTTACCATCAATGACAAAGGGAGAGATTGTTGGACATTTTGAGTCCTTAAGCTAAAAGTTGTCATTGATGTCAAAAGGACCTATGTAAGTAAGCACTTTGATTTTTCTCCACAAAGAGCTTCATGAGAAGCAAAGGTTTTTATCAAAGGTTCTAGAAGGGATGCATGGCATTTTGTTCCAAAAGGAGCTTCAAGGGAAGCTTAGCAAAAGGTTTTTATGAAAACCAAGGAAGTCAAGGAAAGGTTTTATTTAAAACCAATGGATGACATATTTGAAATGGATTTTTCTTAAAACCCAAGTTGGCTTTTTGTTTCATCGAAAAAGGTGCCCCGATGATGGAGAAATTTAATTTTTAAAGGTTTAGTTTAAATTTTAATTTATTTAAAATTTAAATTTAAATTTTAAAATTAAATAGAAGGTTTTTCCCTCCTTTCTTATTGGGGCCACCGACGTCATGAGGGCAATTTTAAAAGGGCCAATGTATTCACATTGAAGGATGGTTTATATAAATAAGCCAAAGGTTTTCCATTTAAAAAACCTAAGGAGTTTCACATGATTTTTGAAAACCCAAAGTATTTTTGCATCCGAATATTGCATAGCGAATTTCATGGAGTGTGATGTGGGTAGTCAAGTCATGGACGGTCAAAATTTTGGCACCTTGTGAAGAAAGTGCATGTGACTTAAGGAAGACAGTGCCCAAGGCACTCACGTTGGCAGTGTTAGCTCATGTGTCTTAGCTACCACATGACAACACGATGGGCAGAGGTTCAAATTCCAAAGCCCTTCAAGGGCTCCTTTGAGGTATACACTTAGACTTCGATATTTGCAGGGGTAAATATTTTAATTAAAATATTTGCTTGCTAAGATTTGATTATGATTTTTGTAGGAGATATAAGGTTGAGCAAGCTTTAATATTTTAATAAGGTTTGATATTTGATTAATGTGAGATATTGCCAAAGAAAGCTTTGTGATTATTTTTGAGTGCAAAAGTGTTGAAAGGAAGGATATAAAATATTTGATTTATTTTATGGTATAAGTGGTTTGTGGAGTGACAAGTTTATACAATGATTTGATTTATTTTATTTTATGGTACAAGTGGTTTTAGGAGTGATAAGGAAGTTGTGCATTAATTCTTAAGAAGGTTTTCTAATTAAAATCCTTGGTGAATATAATTTTGAAGATGAGTAATGTTGATTATTTTGTGATATTCTAACCCTTGTGAAGATTGGCAAAATAATATTGTCATTGTGGCATATTTCCAAAGAGGCTTCTTGATATTCATAAAAGTTATTTGCACATTCTCCTATTGATCGATTATGGTGGTTGATTTCTAAATATCTTTGGAGTGAAAAGGATTGATTGTGGTTTCCTTTTTGAAAGTGATTGGTTTAATGCTTCAAGGTTTTCTGGATTGAGAATTGTGATTAAACCTTATTTTATAAGCATTGTTTTTGGAGCCCATTTGTTGTGCAAAGAAATTGAACTTGAGTTAGAAGAGAACATGAGTATCATTGTTATGTGAGATTTTTTCTTGAGCATTGTTGGAAACATTTTGAGTTGATTAATACATGCTTGGACTAGGGTTTGTGAGAAAGGGTTGTTCATTGAGGTGATTGGTTGAGTTGAGTTGATTGAGCCTAGTCAAGTGGATGCATGTGGTTTTTCAAGTTCCATAAAAAAAACTATTCTATATTCTTGATTTGAGTTGAGATTGAGATTTGAGAATAGAACATATAGAGTCTCTAACAATTCTCTTTATGTTTCTATGAGATTGATTTGAGTTGAGATAGAGATTTGAGAATAGAACATATAGAGTCTCTAAAAATTCTCTTTATACTTCTATGAGATTGATTTGATTTGAGATTAGGATTTGAGTATAGAACATATTGAGTCTCTAACAATTCTCTTTATGCTTCTATGAGATTGATTTGATTTGAGATTGGAATTTTAGTATAGAACATATTGAATCTCTAAAAATTCTTTTTATGCTTCTATGATATTGAGTTGAGATATTGATTGAGCATTAAGTATAGAATATATTGAGTCTCTAACAATTATCTTTATGATTTTATGAGATTGGACAAGTTCTATGTGAGCTTGTTAAGCATATTTGAGACAAGTCTTTGAGGACTGATTTTGAGTAAGCTTTTGTGGAAGCTTGCTATGCAAATTTGAGCAAGTCCTAGAGAGGACTTATTGAGCAGATTTGGACAAGTTCTGTGTGGACTTGTTGAGCAGATTTGGACAGGTTTTGTGTGGACCTGTTGACCATATTTCAGCAGGTTCTGTGTAGACCTATTGAATAGATTTGGACAAGTTCTAAGTGAGCTTGTTGAACATATTTGGATAGGTTCTATGTGGACCTATTGAGAAAATTTGATCAGGTTCTGTGTGGACCTGTTGAGCATATTTGGACATGTTTTGAGTGAGCTTGTTAAGTAGATTTGGAGAAGTTCTGAGTGAGCTTGTTGAGCAAATTTGAGAAGGTTCTAAGTGAACCTATTGAGATAGAGATTTGGAGGTGATAGAGTATAGAGGATAGAGTCTCAGTGGATAGAGATCCAGTAGCCAGGATAACTAAAGACAAATCTGAATGAGGAGTCTTTAAGTGGAGAGATATCTACCAGTTAGTGTAGCAGAGAGATAGTCTTCTAGAAGATCACTAGCCAGAGTGGAAGGGGAAAGAGTCCTCTTGTGGAAGAGATCCACGAACTTGAGATTAGGGGATCAGCATCTCCTTTGGATAGAGGTCCATAAACATTGTAATTGGGAAGGATTCTCAAAGAGATTGATTGAGAAAATTTTAGTAAAATATTTTCTCCGTGGAGTAGCCCACATTGGGTGAACCATGTAAATTGTGGTGTCTCTATTGTGTATGGTGTTTTGTGCATTGCCTTAATTATTGCTATTTATACTGCTATCTATACACTACATAATATTTAATTGAGAGAAAAATTAAAAAGTGGTCTTATAATGTTCACCTCCCCCATCTCAGTATAAGCTTGTGTTCTTCATTAATTATCTTAGATAAGAGATGGCTAAGGATTCAATATTACAAAATTTTATCACCAAACTTCAAATAGAACCTAACTCATACCTCGGATACATTTGGGATGGATAAAATTTGAGATATCATGATTGGTTGTTATTTTGCAAATCTCACAAATGTGAGAATTTATCTTGAAGGAATTGCATGCCTCACCAATAGCAAGATATTTTGGATTTATAAAAACTTATGAAAGGATAAAGTGTACTTTCTTCTAGAAAGGCATGAAGAAGTTCCAAATAATTAAGGGATAATCTATATGTTCCCTTGGAAACCTTTAGCCCTTACCAATTCTAGAACAAGTATGGGAAAAAAAATTCATGGATTTTATTGAAGGGTTACCCTTAGGAATAAAATTAGTTATTTTAGTGGTAGTGGATTGTCTCACAAAGTATGCTTATTTTTATTCCCTATCCCACCCCTCTATAACCTTAGTAGCAACCCAAATATTTTTAGACACCATCTTTGGCATGCATGTCATGCCTATTGTGTTAGCAAAAGCCCTACCTTTACTAGTCATTTTTGGTAGGTAGTAGTCTTCTAGAAGATCACCATCCAGAGCATAGGAGAAGGTGTTATCTTGTGGATAGATATCCATAAACTTGATTTAGGGGATTGGTATCTCCTTTGGACAGAGATCCATAAACATTATAATAGGGAAGGATTCGCAAGAGATTCATTGAGAAAATTTTAGTGAAATATTTTCTCTGTTGAGTAGCCCACATTGGGTGAACCACGTAAATTGTGGTGTCTCTATTGTGTATGGTGTTTTATGCATTGATTTGGTTATTTTTGTTGATATTTCTATCTATACATTGCATAATATTGATTGGGAAAGAAAAGTAAAAAGTGGTCTTATATTGTTCACCCCCCTCTCAGTATAATCTTATGTTCTTCACCACCTTCATAATCTTATTAGAGTTCTAGTGTTACAAAATTTTAATCTTTAGTTTGCTTTTCTCCTGCTTCACTAGCTTCTTGAAAATAAAGACCATTATTTGTTGTCATACACTTTTGAACTTTAGCTTTCTTCTTGACTTGTTTCCTCTTTGCCTTTCCCATTTATCCAAGTGTTGAATGCTTTTTTTTATTGTCTTTGAAATTGGTATTTTTCAACACAATAGTGTGGGTTCCTTATGTCTCCCAAATGGCCCCCTTTAAATATACCATGAGTATGATATACCAAATTCTATAAAACCTCTCTTTCTATATACTCATTGCTACATGGAAAAAGCTAACCTTTTTGATATACATGACCATATAAGAGAGATACCTTACAACATATGAAAGAGAACAATATGTGAGGTAGTATGAAAAGAAAATTTCCCAATCAATGACACCAACTTAAAGAAAAATCCTTGTGCATGGGCATAACTTCTCTATATACCTAGAATTTCTAAATTTTAGGATTTATGGCTAATAATAGTGATGAATAGGGTTGAAAATGGAGTGAATAATCACAAATAAATAATGTCTTTATTTTTCCTTGATGTTTTATAGGGTTGATGCCCAAATATTGTTGTGGTAGCTTTATTAGGCTATAGACACAATAACTTAATACAAAAACTTGTAAATGCATGGTAGAAGAGTCGTTTATATTGAATGTTGTGAGTATGCTTAAGCACATGTTTGAATGATATGCAAAATAAGAAAAATTTTAAGCAAATGGTTTGAAAAAATTTTATTTTTAATTTTATTTTAATTCTTTTCTTTTCTCTTATTTTTTTAATTTCTATTTTCTATATATTTCACTTCTTTATATGTAAATTTTTTTATTTTAAAAAATACAATTATAAAAAATAGGGAATGGAGTTGAACTTGAGGCCTTCAAGAATAGAGTCTCCATAATTTGCCTTGATGCCATACCAACTATTTTGTTGTTGTGTTGGTTTCTCCTCCACATGATTTTTCTTCTTATTATTACTCAACTTGCTTTATTAATTTATTGAGAATGAGCATTGATGCATGTATGGTTGCAAGTTTTGTCTACTATGCACTTCTTCAAATAGTATCAACTAAACTGGGCCAAAATCACCAAAACACCATAAAATTTCAAAAAATCCCTATCAAAATGATCAAAATGAGACAAGTCTTATGGCTAGCTATATTATAAGAATAAGTTGAAAAATACAACTAATACTTCTCATTTAAGATATGATATCAATCAAACCATTAGGAATAAGAGTCAAACTACCCAAGTGTTGAATTATTTTTAGGTATAAAATTAGCTATAATCAATATCATCCTTTAACTGTCATATTCTATTTACCTCAAAAAAACACAACATAATTCTATATCTATAGCGAAATGTAATTATATCCCTTGAACATCTATTATTTTTGTCAGTCTATTACTTCAAAATTTCTTGACCATTTAATTATTTAATTAAAAATTTATATCAATCAAAATTTTAGAAAATTGACCTATTGGTCATGAATCTACCTAAGTTCATAATATATGTGCACCCTAGACCCGACCAACACTGAAAGGTCGAAGGAAAGAGATGTCCTTCGGGCCAATATCCATAGAGGGTTGGTTCTCGTACTAATCTAACAATTGATATAAGCTTAGGGTAACAAAATGAGATGGGAAATGCCATAAACATGGATATGAGCCAGAAATGTAAGGTGGGGATAAACTAGAAGCTAAAAATTCAAATCAAGTTATAATTAGCATGTAACAGAAAGGAAAGCATAGGAACCATTTACAGTTTGTAAATATAATTTCCAATAAATATTTCAACATTCAATTCTCTATTAGGAATTAAATTTAGATGCATAATTTAACTTTATCTAACAAATATCATGAACCTAATAGAAATGAAAAGAAAAAATAATTACATACAACACTGATTCAGGAACCAGAGCCAAATATCTTTTGATTGATACAAAGAACTCAAAGTGTTTTTTGGTAAAGTGTTTATCCTCCTATTTTACATCAAAATGCTTAGTATTTATAGAGGGTTGCACCTCTGTAATTAAATGCACATTAAAAAAAATTGGCTAGTCAAACAACAACAATTCCTCCTTGGCAATAGCAACAAACCAAATAGAAAATGCATTGGAAAACATCTAGCAATTTTATCACATGGTATATTGTGATTTTGGAAAAAATCATCGGTCTGATTTCAATATCCATGATGGTGCTTTGGAAATGACCAAAGTGGATGGCACTTAAAAAATGAATAATATTACACTGGAGTTAAGGGTGCAATACTTAAACTCAATAGATTTTTTAGCAATGATCCCAGATATTTCTAGTGTTGCCACAAGAATTAATTTTAGAAACCTTAATCTTTTCCCAAATAAGGTCTGCACTAAAAATGTAGGGGTGTTGGTGTTTGATTCTAAAATAATATTTCGCTCAAATTTTCTCCCGAAATGGACCTTCATCTTCATTTCGCCCAAGTCATGCCCGAAATGGGCTTTCACCTAGACTTGTGCTTGGAATGTGCACTTACCATGTTTTCGCCCAATATGCACTCAAAAATGGAGTTTCACTCCAAACCTAGGCAAATTAGAATTTTACCCCAACCTTGACATTTTGCTATAACTTCACCTAGGAAAAGATTATACTGCCAAAAGTGGGGCCCATATTGGAAACTATATTTTGTTGAGAAATGAAGTGAAAAGGAATTTTGCTATTAATGGGAGTGAAACTGTTGGTAAAGTGATTTCACCAGAGAAATGGCCAAGAAGTAATTTCACTAGTGAAATTCTTGAAAAAGGATTTTCGTCGTGCCTAGGGGCAAACAGGTATTTCACTTTGCATGAGAACACAAATTCATTTCACTCGAATTATACCTGAAACTACACCCATCAAACACTTAGATACATTTTCAACAAACTTTTTAATGTGGAAAAAATGCTTAAAATGAATTTACAAAGTTTTATTGATAAAATTGTTTACATATTTCAGATAAAATTTTACAAAATTTTAATGTGGAAAAAATACCAACATTCTAGCAGCTCACAGGGTATTTAGCTTGCCTAAATGCAATCGATCCTAGTCCTTCATTCATTGGGATAGGTGAGTACTTTGACTCAGAATATTGAATATGAGAACTATTCAATCCTATGTAGAAAGTGTAATCAGACATGTCATCTCCAAAGTAATTGTTTGGTTAAGCAACCAAAAGTCATGAAGGTATGTGAAAAAGTAGATCCTCTTCAGAATAACAAGGGAATAGAGGGTCAAACTCCTATGTCATAATTTTATGAGAAAGAAGAACTTCCAGATCAAATATCAGTGGTGGATAGGAATAAATTACAAGTGTTAGTTGAATCTATGTAAGGAGATATTGTGGAAAATGAAAACTTGTAGAGGGAAGGTTTTGATGTGAGAAAAAGATAAAGAGATGAGTTATTTGCTCCAAGTGAATGACATATATTTGAAGATGACCAATCAAGAAGAGCTCTAAAATATTATAGAGGTAGTAATTCTATAATAAAGAGCTAAGATGAAAATGAGGCTCCCTTTGGGATATGGGAAAGACTATATTTTACAACAAGGGGAGAAATTGAACCAAATGGAAGTAGTAACCCTAGGAGCTAACTCACGGGGTTGTATTTGTAAGGAAAAGAAAGGGAGAAGCACTAATGATCCAATCCCTAAAATTTAAATCCTCTAAAATTATCTAATACAACCCATGAGGTTCGTCCTCTAGCTCCTTATTATCCTTGGATTGTTGTAGGAGATTTTAATGTTGTTTCTTGTTTGGAGGAAAATCGGGGTGGAGTAAGTTTTCTTGGCCAGGCTTATTTACTTCTTAATAATAATATTTAGTTTCTAAATCTTGTTGATATTAAGTTGGGTAATGGTATGTTCACCTGGTCTAATCAAAGATGTGGAATTGAATCTATGTTTGAGAGATTGAAAATATTTTTTTGTTTCTCCTTATTGGGTTGGTAATAATTGGCTCACCACTTCTTAAATTCTTGATTAGAGAGGTTTTGACCATTGGCCAATCAAACTTGTTGCTATCAAACCCGATATCATCTGTAATTCAAGTTTTAAATTTTAGTTAATGTGGCTTCGAGAACCTTCTTTGTATGACTTGGTAAAATGTTGGTGGATTTAAGAGAAATCGTTATATGGGACTGCTATGTACTCTTTTTCTAAGAGGCTTCAATTTGTTAAATATTGTCTTAAAGAGTGGAATAGACAATTTTTTGGTAATATTTTTCATGCTAAAGCTATGGCTCAAGACCGGATTGATTATATTACTAGATAAATTAGGGATCAGGGACTTTCTAAACAGACTCTTCAAGAGGAATAAAAGGCTTTGAAGGATTTGGCAGAATGGGAACTTCATGAGGAAATTTATTTGAAGCAAAAAGCTCATTTCGATTGGTTACAGGAAGGAGATAGGAATACTACTTTTTTATTTAACTCACTTAAAGCCAAAAGGCATGTTAATGTTATTTCTTCCATTGTTCCTTCTCGAGGACTTCATTTGAAAACTACCCATGATATTTTACAGGAGGCAGTTAACTTATTTCCTCACTCTTTACTGAGGATTCTTCTCAGATGGATGTTGAGGAGAATGTTATTTTGGTATGCATACCTTCAGTTATTTTTGTTGAGATAAATGCTGATATTTTAAGGCCTATTTCTCTTGCAGAGCTAGAACGTATTGTTTTTCATATGAAAAATGGGAAATCTTTGGGGCCAGATGGTTTTCCAGTTGAATTATTTCAGAAGTTTTGGGAAATCATCAAATTTGATATGTTAAGGATTTTGCAGGAGTCCTTGAACAATAAAATCATTACTATGTTGATTGTTGAGAGGCTAAAATCTTGGTTGGAAATGGTTATTTCTTATGATCAAGGAGGCTTTGTGGCAGACCATCAGATTCTTGATGGTGTTGTTATAGTTGCTAAGACCATTCATTCAATGGGTATGTCTAAGGAAAAAGCTATGTTTATGAAACTTGACATGTATAAGACTTATGATAGGGTTCTATGGTCATTTATTCAAAAAATTCTTACAGCATTTAGGTTTGATCCTATGTGGATTAATTGGGTTATGAGTTGTATTACAACTGCATATTTTTATGTTCTTATTAATGGAGATTATTCTTCTTTGTTTAATGCTTCACAAGGTTTTCATCAAGATGATCCCTTGTCTTCATACTTGTTCATAATTATGGCTGAGGGTTTGGGCAAGTTTTTAACATATTATGTGAATTAGGGTCTGATTCATCATTGGAGGTGGGATAGTAATTTGCTTGTGTATTCTCATTTATAATTTTTTGATAGTACTACTCTTATGGGTGTTGCTTCTATTAGGGATGCAACTAATTTTAGAATAATTCTATATATTTACTTGGCTACTTTTGTGTAGAAGATTAATAAGGCTAAATCTTCCATTTTTTTCTTTAATAGTAATCCCTATATTTAGGCCAAAATTCTTCATATTCTTAGATTTTAGGTTGGAGTTCTTCCTTTTAAGTACTTGGGTATTCCTATCTCTGTTGGTCCTTTTCTTAGGAGTGTTTGGTCCAATATTTTGGAAAAATTTGTACTTAGGTTAGTCATTGGACTTACAAATGGTTGTATTTTGCTAACCGTATTTTTCTCCTCAAATATGTGGTTCAAGCACTGTGTATGGGTGTTTAATTTAGGTTGCTCTAACAAGTTTTCTTCATGATCTTGATTCTATTTCATAGAAATTTTTGTGGGCTGGTAATTTGGAATCCTCTAAATGAAGTTTGGTGAAATGGTATTCTCTTTGTAGACCTAAATAAGAGGGTGGTTTGGGTCTTTGCCTAAGTTCTATTTTTCGGTAAACTTTGGCTGCCAAAATTTATTGGCGCTAGTATACTAATCATGACCAAACTTGGGCTAAAATTATTTCTTATAAATATCTCTATGGGGTGGAAGGTGATGAGCTTCCTCATTATAGCTTGATTGGAAAAGGTTATTTTTGTTTGGAACACTCTGAAGAAGGGAGCTTCTCTTATCAAATAGGGGCTATTTTGGATTTGTCATAAAGGCTCTAAGGTTATTTTTTGGCATGATTCTTGGGATGGTTTTCTTGCTCTTTTATCTAAGTATCCTCACCTTCTTGGTTTTGCTCAACATTTTTTGGTTGTTGGTTGGTCTAGAGTGGTGGATTTTAAATTTGTTAAGAGAATTGGTTAGATGGAAATGTTCCAATGGAGATATCCTAGTGAATGGCCTATTGGAGGCTCTATGGAAGATAAAGAGGAGTTGTCACACATTTTATCTTCTATAGAATGCTCTTCTTCACAATATGATGATGTGTTGGCTTGGGATCAGGATAATAGAGGGATTTTCTTAGTTACCTCTGGATATCATGAATTGGATCACCAATATTATGGTATTAAGGAAGTTCCTTGGTGGAAGCAAGTGTGGAATAAATTTGTGTGGCCTAAGTGCAATTTTTACTTGTGGGTTACCACTCGTAATTGATGTATCACTTGGGATAACCTTCAGAAGAGAGGTTTTCATGGTCCTTCCTTTTGTTTCCTATTTGAGAATAGTGAGGAATCTGTTGGTGATGTGCTTCTTCAATGTGGTTTTACGCATCAGCTTTGGCTTTTGTGGTGGGGTGTGTGGAAACAATCTTGTGTTCATTCTTCTTCTCTTTTATATTTCTTGAGGAGTTTAAGAATACCTCTGATTAAGGTCTTCTTTTTACAAGTTTCTTGGAATATTGGTACCTCCTGCATATTATGAAAAATCTTGCTTGAAAGGAATCAAAGAATTTTTCAAGGGAGAAAGCTCTCTATTTTTCAAGTTTGGCAAAGAATTTTGAGAATGATCCAGGAAACTATGTCTACTAAATGTCATATTAATATTCCTGTGAACATAGTGGAGGTCCATATTATGCATGGTTTGGGTTTGATAGTTTCTGGTCCATGTGCTACTATTTATTTTAGCATAAGGGGATTCAATAACAGAGTGCAAAGAGATGGCATATGGCAGGCCCCTCCTAGGGGGGTTCTTAATATTAATATTGATGGGTCTTCAAGAGTTAATCTTGGAAATTCTCATAGTGCCAATAATTATATGGAAGCCCTTGTTGTTCTTTATGCATTGGATCAAGGATATGCTTTGGATTGGTGAAGGATAATTTGTGAATCATATTCTCAAATTATCATTAATTTTTTGAATACTTGTAATCTTACCAATTTTAATTGGAGGTTGGAAGGGGTGGTTAGGTATATTATTCATTTTTATTGTCATATGGAGTTCATTGCTTTTACTTATATTCCAAGGAATTGGAATGGTGTTGCTGATTGTTTGGGTAAATGGGCCTATGAATTTCAAGAAATTTGGAGTGTTAGGGAGTGGCATCATCTTCCTTCAGCGTGCTATCAAAATCTTACTAGTTTATTGAAAGTTTATATGTCTAGATGAGGAAATTTTGTTGAAATTTGATTCTTGACTCTTGTATGTTTTTCTAATTTCAATAAAAACTTTACCCCTCTTTTTATCAAAAAAAAAATGGGGAGGATCTTAGGGATTGATATATTGTGTTGACAAAGAAAGGAAAATTTATAAGCATGAGACTAATGTGACAATCTAAAAAGGAAGTCAATGTTGGAAAATAATTAAGTGGGTAGACCCTCAAACCTTGAATTATGGTAGAGAGAGACAAAAATGGGGGTGGCAGATGGAACCCAAGCAACTCTAAATCTTGGTGGGGTTAAAACCCCCAATAGGTCTAAGAAATGAAGTTGATATTGTGGAATTTCAAGGGAATGATTACCCCTACCACTCAATGGGTGATTAAGGATCTTAGGCATAATAATCATCCAAAAAATTATTGTTTCAAGAAACTAAAATTTCTAAAGAAAATATGCAATCTATAAAAAAATCTATTTGGAATAATGCAAAGTGGGTAGTAAGTTAATCTATAAGAGCCTTTGGGAGTGTTTGGACCTTTTGGTATCTAAACAATTTATTAGGTGATTATACTCAGAATAATGATATGTTTATTTTAGTTTTGTTCTATTCTGCTATTTTTTATTTCTCTTAGATTATTACAAATGTTTATGCTCCCAACTTATTAGCGGGGATAAGAAGAGTCTAGAAGGGATTTTTGGACCTTAGGAGGAGTTTACTAATAGCATAGTGGATTTTTCCCCATTTTTTTCTTCTACTGGTCTCATGTATTTCAATTTAATAGGGAAAATATATAATGATCAAAAAAAATATTGGGTGAGACTCTTATTCAAATATACCTTGATAGTGTGTTGGTATGTTAGGATTGGTTTGCTAAATTCAGTAATGTATGTTTCTAAAATTATTGTATTCCCTATGATTTGGCTTTCTTTGTTGGCTTTGAAGTCTAGGTTGTGTAGTGTTATTAGAGTTATCTTGTGTTTTTCAATCCAATTTTGTTGTTTGGATCCTAGCTTTTCGATGCGGAAGACTATTTTGACCTTCTACATTATCTTCTCTTTGTTTTGTTTTTTTGGCCTACTTCTCTAGTTGTTTTATGTTGGTCCTTGGGGTTTTATTAGTTTTTCCATGCTTGTTTAAGGTGAATTCCTTGTAAAATTGGAAGGGCTCTTCAAAACCTTTTCTTCACCCTATCAAAAAAAGATACGTTAAATTTTTTCAATTTTATCTTATTGTCTTTTATACTTCTATCATTTTTTGTGTAATTATAATAACTTTTTCGTCAACAATGTTAGATTCATAAGGTGCTTAAAGTAACTTTATGTGAAATAAGTGTTTTATAATGGCTATTTGAGTCTATAGAGACTATGTTTCACTTAGTACAAGCAACATTAGAGAAAAATTTAAAGTGCAACCTCAAAGAGGGATAAGACAAACTATGAGACATAGTTTTTTTTAATATGATCATGCCCAATAAAGATCATGTTTTGAATTTCCTAAAAGTGTTTATCAATGTACATAATTGAGTTTGGAGCTAAGTTGAGCTCCTGGTAACATGAAGGAGGAGGTTGAAGGTATGTATTTTAATGACATGTAATTGTAGTTTCTTGACCTTGAATTGAATGTCTCATTTAAATGAATATTAAAATAACATATAGTTGTTGAGATTAAATACAAAAATTAAGAAATATTTGACAACCTAATTATTGAATTTCCATTCATGTTGCAAAGGTGATCTAAACCAAATTAATATTTGGGAATGATGGAAGGGGTATATTTAAATTTGAAGCTCTTTGTATTATGTGGAATCTCAGATTAAAATTTATTGGGTGGCAATTGTGGCTAGAGAAAAATGGTGGAATTTTTAGAGATATTTTCATAATTGGATGGAATATGGAAGGCCATTTGAAGCAACGTCATGGAATTTATGATAGTGCATGCTAAAGAGGAAACTTGGGATGAGATACGGATTATGGAGAAGGAAGCTAATGTGTAGGAGGGATAGGGTAGATTTAGTTGGAAAACACCCCCAAAAGGATGGACCAAAATTAATATTTATGGAGTTGATAAAGGTAATCCAAGTAGAACTATAATTGGAGTGATCTAAAAAAATTATATCGGTATAATGTTGTATTGGGAACCATTGGGTCTAGGCAAGGCCATGACCAATAAATTAGAAGCCTTAAATATCAAATCTGGTTCTATTTATATGGTAAGAAAACATTATAGAAGTTTAATTATATAATCAAATTCTAAAATCTTGGTAAAACCTTTGGATTAAATGAGAAACTTTGCTTTTGAGATGTGGAGGTTGAGAATTCATGTTATCCAAATAAAGGATTTGTGGAGGAAATTGGATGATGTGATCCTAATATATGTGGGTAGAGCTCTGAATATAGTGGTAGACTTCCTGGCTAATATGGGTATCAAGAAGGAAGTGGGGTTTTAATGGTTGAATCTTAAGAATGAGAGGATTCGGTAGGTTGGTGAGAAAATATAGCATTTGGCTAATGACAATGATAAATATGAATGAAATATAATAAGAATACTAATGGGGAATCATGATAGTACTAAGAAAATACATTAATATATGTATTTAGAAATTAATTAAGAATTTGGTAAGAACCCCAATGTTGGATATAGATATTAATAAACATGTAGCTTCAAATTTTGGGACCATTTCTTTGAATGGGAAGTCTCTACATGTATAACTCAATTTTTAGGGTATATTTATTTATTGTCAAAGTAAAACTCATTATCATAATATGTAGAAATGAATTGTCTACTATGAATTTAGTAAGGTTACTGTATCTAATGTTTCATAAAAATAAGGTCAAGTAAGAATAAAATGAGGTAAGGGCATGAATCAAAACACCAAAAAAACTTACGATTTTATAAAATTATTATGAGGTATGTTCAATATCCATTATATACTAGTGATAATATTGTATAAGTATTAAAAAATTAGAGCCTACTTGCAATTCTATTAGGTAAAACATGGTAAAAATACTATCAAATAAGAATCATTTTTCTATAATTTATAATTAAATGGAAATCCATAAATAATAAAACTTGTAATATCCTTGTAAGCATCTATATGAGTTTTTTTGGTAATATTATGGAAACAGGGTTTTGAAAGGAGTCCCTCAATATTTTACATCCGCTTCACAAGGAAGAAAACCATAGAATACAAACTCTACCAACAAACAAAGACAAACCTACAAAAAAAACAAGCCCAAATATAGGGCCCCACCATCTCGCAATCAAAAAAATAGATTTGAGGAAGACAAATAGAAGACAACCAACGAAGGAAAACTACTCATTCGAACAACCCATAAAGGCATGTGGGCTACATTATTAAACATTTTCCAAACCTCAAAACTGTGAAAATCCAATGAACATGAGAGAGGAGAACTTCCCGCCCATTACCAATCTACTAGTTTGAATTAAAAAAGAAAAAATAATTCAGGTAAGAGATTTGGGCCAAATATCTTCAATAAGACCATGAAGTACCCATACTTATATACAATGACACCTAATAGACAATAAAGGCACTTCAAATTTGAAACTCGTAAGCATATTCAAAGCAATACTGCCTGAATCAAATCTAAAAACTACTCTAAAAGTAATTACCAGATAATAAGAACCAAAAGTCTAGAAAATAGGATAGTAGAATCACTGACTTACACAAAGCCCTAGATTCTTGAACAAAAATCAACCAAAAAAGATATATCGATCAAAAACCCAAATAGGAATAAAAAAATCTTCCGTATTGGTACAAACACACAGATCCTCGATAGCTATCCCATTTTGCCTGGGTTCCATGAAAATAATCTAGGGTAGAAGAACACCAAAAAGAGGGTTTTGCAAGGGACCCACAACATTATACATCATCTCTAGAGAAAGCAAATTAAATGCTAGACTTGCAAATATTGTAATCTTACACAATGTAAAATCCAATAATAACTTGAAACACAGGCAAGAAGGAATGGAATTTGAAATTTAAATCTACACTTCCCACTCAAAACAAACCAAATCCCACCTAATAAAAAAATATAGGGAGTCCTAGCTTCTTGTACACCAAAAATCTAGTAGATGATACGCCGAACATGAATCCAACCAGAAACTAAAAAAATCTTTCATATTCATGAAGATGTTAAAATATTTATTGGAAATATTTGATATGATTCAATTCTAAGTATTAGTATGTTGGAAGATGGTAATATAACCGTATTGTCCAATTTCAATAGAGGGTGATCTTAGGCTATCCGAAGTCCTAACGTAAGGCTACTAATATTATTGAGGTAATCCTATGGACAACAATTTGATGTATTTAACCCTAGTAATATTGGTCAAACCACTTGTATTATTAACCTTAACTAAAAATGGTTTAATAACTTGTGGTTTAACTCATTTAATTTTGAGACTTATGTCATCTTAGGTTAAATTGATATATAATTATTATGCTTGTGGATTAGTTATCTATTATATATGTTTCCCAACTACTAATGCATTGTATAAATGTGTATAATTATATCTTCATGTCATCTACAATTGACATATCCCCTTGGGTATCTACCCTCTTATTTTATGTGCTCAATTTTTCTATTTTACTTCTATATTCTATTGCATACTACTTGCAATAAAAGTTATAATTTATTTCATTTCTAGGAAATATTATGAAATCTGATAGAGTGGTTCCTCTACATTGATTTTAAAATAAAATGAGAAATATTTACTCATATTTGAAATATTTTGTTTAGGGATATACAATTATGATTACATGGAGTCTTTAAATACACTAAATTATTTTTGAAAAACTAATGGATGAAAATAACTACTTTAAATATAGATACATATGGATGCACCATGCAATATGAAATATTTGATTCTACAAAGGTAGTACATGTAGATAAACTATATTGTAATTTTTAAAGAAACATGGATTAAAATAAATTATTAATTGATGCTTAAAAACATATGTAGTCAATTCTTGAGATGAAATATAGATATGTAAGCAATCATAGTTCTCTACAATAATTTGGAGGGAATTTAGATGTGGCCTTGGTAAGCAATCATGAAAGACCATTAACAAATGTAGAAGAAAATACTTCATAGATTTTAAGAAGTGTTTAGATTGGTTTAAAAAACTAATAATACGAGGAATAAAAAATTATCTCACCCACCCTTTTTTTGTATGATTAGACATTATTTTATTAATATAATGGATTTTTCATACAAAAAGAATTATTTGTGGGGTATAGCAAGGAGTCAAGAGCACATTGGCTCTATAAAAAACTACTTGAGATGTCATCATTGATATGTGTGTTGAGTTTTTTGATATTCCTTCTTAAAAATATTTTAAATATAACCTTATCTCTTTTTATTGACTTTGATCCATCTTATTTGAAACTAGTTGATATATGGTATCAAGTATCATATTTCACAATACTGTCCACAATGAACAAAAGCATAACATTCATCCCAAGTCTTATGCATGAGAATAAATAAGAAAAATAGAAGGGTAGTAGAAAAATAGATTAAACAATGAAGATTTGGGTGCCCATGTGAACCCAAATAATATAAAATATTTTATACATATTGATATAATGGATTGATTGGTTGATGGGTATTTATACCAAATTATCACATTGGTAATTAGATCACCCAATTTGATATAATATTGGTTAAACCATGATGATAATTTAACCAATGCCACTAGGGCTAGATATATCAAATCATTAAAATTTATATTATTCATTATTGACTTCTACTAATAAGGTTAGATTACCAATATTCCAAAACCCCTCCCCATATATTTGAACTGGGAGCCAAGGAGATACAACATTAGACATGGTAATGTCTCTTTGTATAATGAATTATCGAATGGGAAAAATAATATTTAAGTCTCCCTCATCATCTAGAAGACTATAGTATGCTTTGATTTTTCAAAAACATCTAAATCTCTTGCTGCTTAGAATATTGGCTTTCCTCCTATAACAATAGGATTATAAATATTGAAGACCATCATAGAAAGACAACTTCTCAAACCTCGTAATGGATCCAATATTACCACATTGACTATCTTTATTATCGTTAGCTCAAGCTCTATGATTCTGTTATTTAGTCCTTGGTTATTAGAGTTAAGCTTGTTAGTTGTGTTAGTTTATAAATAAAGGTGGTAGGTTATAGTTGTCTCATTCATTCATAATTTTTTATTAAGTCACCTTGGTGCATATATGAGACTTTCTCCCCTTTAAGTATGGGAATTTGTCTTGTCTAAGTGGCTAGAGTTCAATAGTGATTTAGAATAAGAACTTGTAATAGTGTTATGAATGTGGATTGATTGTGATAAATATTGTATTGATGTGATAGATGTGTATCTATAAGTAGAAGTAAGAACGACTATGCCCTTGGTTCCCTTCTATCCATGGTAGAGTGTCATGGTAGAGGGATAATTATTACTAATATAGAGTATTTATGTAGTAGTAGAGAGGGTGTCAATATGGTTACCCTAATTTTAGATCCACACTCCTTAATTATGGATGAGAAGGTTTGTAAGATTTTTAAAAAGGAAATATTATCGAGTATCTTTTGAAGTTCGTCGACAACCATAGGGATATGACCAAACTATAGACACCAAAATAGCACCAATCCGATTATGTGACTGCAAACACTGATCGAGTTGACACACACAACCCCCAGGGCAGCCCCCAGAGGTTAAACAATGGTCCTAACCACTCTCACAGTAGTTTTGGAAGGTCAGAGGTCAATTTGGCACCTTTCAGGCACTCTGCTCCTTACTCGTTCCACCCTGGGATGATTACAAACTAGTATTCGTCCCACCCTGGGACGATTAGCAGTATTCGCTCCTGGGTGGGGCGAATAGCAGGTTTGACGGGCAAAAGGTCAAACCTTGACAAATGGCAGCTCAGATCCACCACTTAACTCCTCCTTCAATGCATGGAGTGCGAGTGAGCATTTTTGAGCTCAAAGAGGCAGTCATAGAGGCGGTCATGGAGTCCTTAATCAGGGAGGAATCTTCTCTCCCCTGAGAAGGCATGATCGCCAAGTGGCGCCTCTGCATGCTCATTCACAGAGACCCTCAAGTCTATAAAATGGTGAGTCTTCTCACCCCAAAAGGAGAACAGGTCAGGAGCATTTGGAGCAATGGAGTGTTGTCGATTTACATCCTCACCTTTTTTCTTGTGCCTTTCACATCCTTAATCTCTCTTTTGGAAGGGAGGTTATTGGGTGATTATTGGAAGCACAATCTAAACCGAAAACCCGACATTTGGCCACAATATCCCACCCAAATTTGTTGAAAATACCCCACAAGAGGTTTTGGACCCATCCCAAGTGGATTGGTGCCAAAACTGGGCCCCAAACGGTGGGCGTCCTGCCCCCGGGTGCCCCCTGCACTGCTGTAGTCCTAATCGCCCCACCCCGGAGTGATTAGAAATTTGTAGTAGGTTTCATTTCTATTTTTCTTGCATTATATTCTAGGTTGTTTACATAGGTTGTCATTCAAATTTCATGCTATTCTGAGCAGTTTTGATCATGTTTTTGTTATTTCTCGCTTTCACTAACATGCAGGGAGCATCATCAGATTCTGGGTGATAGAGGCCGAATTGGAAAAATATGACCTTCTGGGTCTTTCCAAAATACCCCATTTTACCTAACCCCCAACTTTGCAGGAGATTTGGAGCCTCCCGGATGGGACATTTAGGATAGTACTTTCTGACATTTTGTTGCAGGTCTAATCGTCCCACCCCGGAGTGATTAGAAATCCATGGCGAATTTCTTGACTGTTCCTTTTGCAGTGCCTTCCTGGTGATGTTCTCATGCCTCTGTCAAGTTTTCAGCTCATTTTGATATGTTTTAGTTATCATTTTATTTGTTTTACGCATGCACTAATCGTAGGCTTTGGGGATCGCATGTTTCATTTTATCCGTAGGTGCTACTAATCCTTTTCTGTTTCTCTGAATGTAGGATCTCGACATCGGAGGAGCAGCAAGGAATCAAAGACTCATCCATGCAAGCGGCGATGATGTTTTGGCCCACCCATTTTACATGTGGGCACGCGGAAGAAAGCGGACCATCCATGGTGTGATAAAGTTATATTTAATGCTCCTAGCCCCTGAAAAGGGAGGAGACGTATTGTAACCGAGTTCCAAAGCAAATTAATAAAAAGGGCTGTATTCAAAATTTGCTTTCTATCTTGTTTCAATTCGTTTGTGTTTCCCTCTTTTCATGCATTTCAGTTCGTAGGACTTAGCGTTATCTTTCGCTTTTGGCATACATCGCACTTGGGGTTTCCGTTTTGTTTCCGTATCCTCGTGCTTTCAGTGGCGATCATGGTGGGACCTTGTCCCTAGATTTTAAGATCAAATTTTTGATCAAAAGTGTTTGTTTTTGCTTGCAGGTACCAATTTTTCAAACGTTGGACTACTGTTCGTTCCAGTCTGTGACGAGTACAGGGCTAGAATTCATCTTACCCAGGGATGAATGGGCATTCATCCCACCCTATGATGAATACAGTTCTGTTATTCATCCCACCCAGGGATGAATAGCTCTCTATGCACTTTCAGGGCAGAAACTCAGAGGTATCCGATTTGGGCAGAGAAGAGGTAGGGGTTCCTTGCATCCTCTGTCATTTTCTATTTTCTGTTTTTTGCTTTCTGTTTCTTTGCTTGCGTAGGAAAGTGTTGTTGCATGTTTAATTTCTTTGCATAAATAAAAATAACCCCACACACCACGTGGTAATTTAAACAACAAGGAGTTGGTCGTAAAACCCCAACCCTTGGTCAAGACCAACGGTGGATTTCATCACCACCTTGGCTTGAATTTTTGCATCCATAACCCCGATCGCTACTATTGCTAGACGTAAATCCTGATGAAAGCTGACCAAGTGTAGTTGGGGTGATTCCCAGTGCATGAGGATAAGTCTTCTATGGTAGGTTTCAAAAATAGGGTGATCCCCCTTCCGTACCGCCTATGTTCCACGTACCATTCTGCTCTCGCGTACCAATAGTTTCCCTCACGTAAGGGCGGGTATATTGAGAGGTTTGGTATAATGGCCTGGCAGTGGTATATTGAAGGGGCGACCATTTTGGGAGACATAAGAGCCATCATATTGCATATACAACCACACGTTCTTTACAAAGCTTTCAAAACAAAAATCAAAACACACTAAACCAGATTTAGGGCACACCTTTAATCTATAAATGAGATAATCACTTCTTTGATTGTGTGGTTCCCTTTGTTTAGTGTAAAATAAAAATATCATAAAAAAAGATAAAAACCTACGTAGATTGTAGAGAGACACCACCATGGTGTACACCCGTAGCCAAGCCCAATCACGGGCAGGAGCTACAGAGAGTGTACAAGGGGGCACAAGTCACCTCCGCTATAGCCCCAAGGACTTGGTCATACCACCTTGGCGGCCCGACCCACAAGATAGTCCACATCATGCCATTTTAGAATGGGACTATAGAGGCACCCCTTCGAGGGGCACTCCCATTCAGCATAGACCCTTTCAGGAGGAGTCCCTACATGTGGCACTCAATATAAATGGGAAGGCTCCCTTAGATGCTCGGTATGAGTGGCCACCATGCAATGAAGTGCTAGAATAGCATAGGGTCCATAAGGAGAGGCCACATGATTATGTCATCCCTCCTCTACCCCTCATCACTGTTAGGAATAACAAGCCAAATCCAGAGCACAAGGCTCTTCAGACAGGGCGAGCCAACTCTGCCCGCCCCTTTCACATATACGAAAGGGAGCATGAGGAAGACCATTACATTCCTCAAGAGCAATACACAACATGGGAGCAATGCGCCTCCACACCTGCTATCTATCAGAATCACCTACTGAGGCCAGAACCTCGGGTGAATGCCACCAACCTCGATAGAGGAAAGTGACCTATAGAGATCTCGGATCATCATGACCGAGATAAATACGTAGGAGAGGCATCTAGGCCCCCTAGACCTAAGACGATGGAACAAATTGACTTGGCATTTGCCAAACATGCCACCTGCCAAGCGCAAATCACGTAGCTTGAGCAAGACCAACAATAGTTAGAGCACCTGTATCACCTTAGCAAAGAGCACATTCGGCGTCAAACAGATGAGCTGCTCCATAACACTATGCCTGAGAGGGTTCCAACCCCTCACACCCAAAAGGCAGAACTGTATGAGAGGCACAACCCCTTGGTGCAAGATAGGCCCCCATGACCTTACCAAGTGTTGCCTCCGAGACCTCCTAGACCTGAGCGGGAGGCCACTCCCAGGAACAATGATGGGCACCCTCCATGGGGACCCACCCATGTTTATAGGTCTCACCTAGAAACTCCTCAAGAAGCCTATGAGGAGTATGAGCAAGAAGAAGAGCGGGCCAAAATGCCCTACCAAGGTAGAGGGGGTGCTATCCGGCCACCCCTCCATAGGCCTCAAGTTTCCCACAACCCACAACGGGAACTAACCAAGGAGGAAGAGATCAAATCTTTCGATGCATATAAAGCACTGCTAGAGCACTTAGAGTCTATGGAGACCAAGACTTCTGGGCCCCAAAAGCCCACTTTACGCCAACTCCATAGTCACCCTATGCATCCATCAGTGCCAACACCCCCATACCCTGAACACTTTAAGCTACCCCAGTTGGCAATATTTAGAGGGGAGGAGGATGCCCAAGAGCACGTGACTAGATTCTTGAGCCAATGCTTTGGCATTCAGGACAATGATGCTTTGTTGCTAAGAACATTTATAACCACATTCATAGGCCCTACCTCGGATTGGTTCACTCAATTGCCAAAGCACAACATCAGTAACTTAGATCAGCTAGTGGACGCGTTCCTCGAGCGCTTCACCTTCAACACCAAGAAGAAGGCATCGCTAAGCGACCTAGCCAACCTCAAGCAGTATGAGGAAGAAACCATGGCGGCCTATGGAAATCGATGGAGGACATTGCTTTCAAAGCTGCCCTACCTCCCTCCTATGGCCGACCTTACCCAAATGTTCTCAAAGAGCTATTTGAGATTGATCTCCATGCTATTGTAGCTACAACAATATGCCACTTTAGAGGAAGCTCTGGCACAAGCCAGAATCATTGAGGAGATCAAGATTCAGGATGGCGAGATTGCCAAGCCAAAGAAGAAAGAATGGTCTAAGAACGCCAAGACAGGGACCACACAACCAAAACCCATTGTGGTCAATCAGGTTGCTATAAACATACCTAAGCCTGCACAAGCAACACAACCCCAAAAGGCTAACTATCAGGTGGTCCCTCTTGATAGTTATGAAAGAGAAAATCATCGACAAGATCAAAATCAGCAGCGTCACCCTAGGCGACAATTCACACCCTTCACAGAGTCTAAAGACTCTTTGTTTGACCATTTGACCATGGTAAACTTGATGAACTTCTCGAAGAGTCGACCTGTAGACCCCAACGCGTCGAAACCCAAAGGTTATAGGGAAGACTTGTACTGTAAGTTTCACCGATAGAAGGGACATGACCTCTATGCATGTTGGAAGTTTAAAAGCTTCGTGCAAGACCTAATCGACAACAAGATGCTAGTGGTAGATAATCTAGTAGCGCCAAACAACCAATAGATGGAGGTCTTCAAAGACCCCTTGCCTACCCATGATGCGTAGGCAAAGACCCTACAAGTCAATGAGGTGACACAGAACTACCCCATGCAGGGGTATGTAGGGATGATCAGTATAGTGACTCAAAACAAAAGGTACCCAAGCACAGCTGCCCCCACGATGGCTACAGGAGAGGTGCCAACAATGTCACAACCGCAACAGCACCCTACGCAACCTCCTCCGCCTAGACCAGTGGCCACAATTCGGACCAAACTCACCCAGAGTTTGAGGACCACGTCGGCTAGGCTCTCCATCTATGAGCTCATACAACAATCATCGCCCCATCGGGAAGCCCTAATGGAGATACTTAAAGCCATCGAGCTGCAGCCCCATGAAGCAAATTCTTTCAACAACTTTGTGGGGCATGTCAAGCGATGCACCGAGCCAGTCATCACCTTTAGAGAAGATGAATTGAAGTCAGTGACTGGTGACATGGTGGATCCACCCCTGCACGTCATTGCATGGGTCAACGGGATTCCGTATAAGAGGGTGTTGGTGGACACTGGCTCATCCAGTAATATCATTACAACAATGGCATTGAAACATTTGAAGTTGCCAGCATCTCACATCGTGGCCTCCACCTACACTCTACGAGCATTCAATGATGCGATATGCTCGACAGTTGGCATGATTGTCCTACCCATCCAAGTGGGACAAAAGACTATTCCTACATTGTGCCACATCTTGGAGGGTGAGATGGCTTATAACATTTTGTTGGGCCGGCCATGGATCAGGGACATGAAGTGTGTCCCTTCAATAGCCCACCAATGCTTAAAGTATACATTCGAAGGGCAAGTGCATGTAGTCCCGGTGGACTTAGAACCCTTCAAGTATTGCAATGCGGTGCAGCTGATGCCGCAATCGACCCTTCCATCAACACATTTGGATTTTTAGTTGAATCCATCTAAATAGGGTCTGATTCCGCATGCATCCCCATTGTTAAGTCCATCAAATCCCTAGTCGGGTCCATCTTCATCATCTGGTCCTTCACCAATGATGCCACCTACGGTGGCCACACCGAAGGACAATGGGAAGAAACCCCTGGAAGAGGCACCGCCATCAGTCTCAACCATCTCTACCGAAGAGATGCCTAGCCGAGTGGAAGTCGAGGTGCCTAGTTCACCTAACATGGAGTGGACTCAGGAAGAACTCCCATTCCCTCCCCCTCAACCGCCAACAATCACTATTGAGATGGCCAACACGGGCCTAGGGGAGTATCTGGTGTGCAACATTGTAGCAACACCCGCACTTGAGTCCATGCAGGACATGGGGAGACCTCGCCTCCCCATAGGCACTATTGTTCCTCTAGGCTACCCACCAAACCAGACAAACTTTGTATATGGGGGCCTTGATAATGGCATTGAACCTTACATGCAAGAAGATGAAGATGAAGAGCCTTTCATTGAGGACGTCAACTATTTGTCCAACCCAGACTTCGCTTTAAGATATCTTGGCCAATGCAATTGGCATGGATATGGGTTAGGCAGATATGAGCAAGGAGTGCGCGTTCTTTGCCAACCAAGATATCAGATGCCATACGACAAATCAGGAGTAGGGTTCAACCACCCCCTGCCCTTGGACATCTTGGTAGAGAACATGCAAGGCCTAGGGATGGGCAACAAGGATGGGCTGGCATTAGATCCATATGCCAATCCTAACACAACATATACATTGGGGGATTACCTCCCATTGTTGATGACCAACCTTGTTGACCCCAACAACCCCTTCCCTTTAATCGAGAAAGGAGAAAGTTTGAGAACTCACCTACAAAGGGGAAATAGACAAGGTCAGGAAGGATCTTCGGAAGATGAGTCAGAGTATGAGGTAGCACCATGGGACCCTTTCGAATCGGATAGCAATCACTCACAAGTGACCCCCATGGATGACTATCAAGAAAGCCTCTTGGCAATGTTCCCTTTGGATGCTCCAATCGAGCAAGCACCACCTCAAGAAAATTAGGTCCCCCCATAGAGAGCGGAACAACCCCGATGGGACCATATCAATTTGCTCGAGCAGGACGAGCCTCACATGTCGCAAATAGTTGTTGGAACCAATGAAGGCCTTTGGATCTCCGATAGTGATTATGAGGATGAAACTGAGATGGCCTATCTCAATCATATGCGACAACAACAATACCCCATGGACATTGATGACATGTTTGAATAGCTACACATAGGGCCAAGGCATAGGTGGCACCTAAACCCAACACAATTGGACCAAGTGTTGCATCCGCCACTGTGGGCATACAGAGAGCACCTTCCGCCCAGAGACCCTATAGCGATATCAGTGCCAAGGGTAGACCCTATCCTCCTCTCCGCACATAGGGCCGATCCATTCATGCCAATACCTCCAGAGCCAGATCCGGAGCACAAAAATCATCCAGGATGTCCGAGTCACCACACCCACGGTAATGGAGACCAAAATCATTTCATCAACATGATCTCCATTGACTTAACCGCCCCCATCCACAATCCAGCCGATCCAGCAAAGTCATTGTATCTAGACATAGATGCCATAGACTGGGATCATGTCAATTCACCACCATCCCCATCAGAGTACTGGCCTTGCGGTGAGATGCTTCATTTCACCCCAGGACCAACTCAGGATATCTTTCATGCTGAAGAGGAACCCGACGTTCCCAATGTAGATTTAAATTCAGCAAATGATATCCACCTAATCCCAACTCCACACCAGTTGGAGGATGGATCCCACATGTCAGTCGAGGAGACGACTGACGTAGACATCGGCTCTGATCCAATGAATCCATAGATAATCAAGCTGGGGGTAAGCCTATCCCCCGAAGAGCAAGCCGACTACATTGCCCTTCTCAAAGAAAAGAAGGAGGTTTTTGCATGGTCCTACAAAGACATGTCGAGGCTAGATCCATAGCTAGTCATGCATAATCTAACGCTTGATCCGACAATCAAGCCAGTTAAGCAAAAACTATGCAAGATGCACCCAACAGTAGCCTTGATGGTCAAAGATGAATTGCAAAAGTTGTTGGATGCATAGTTTGTCATCTGCGTGGATTACCCACCATGGCTGTCCAACATGGTGCCCATCAAAAATCCTGATGGGAGGATTCACATATGCACTAATTTTTGAGATCTAAACAAAGCGAGTCCTAAGGATGATTTCCCCTTGCCTAGCATCGACGCATTGGTAGACGCTACAGTGGGCCATGAAATGCTTTCCCTCATGGATGGTTTCTCGGGATACAATCAGATTCATATCAATCTCGAGGACCAACTAAAAATGGCATTCACAATGCCTTGGGGGACATTTTGTTATAAGGTCATGCCCTTTGGCCTTAAAAATGCTGGCACCACCTACCAACGTGCCATGACATACATCTTCCATGATCACATGCATAAAACTTTGGAAGATTACATGGATGATTTGTTGGCCAAATCTCTTTTGCGCCTAGATCATCTCGATGACTTAAGCAAGATCCTCGATCGCCTCATCGAACACAAAGTCAGACTAAACCCCAAGAAGTGCGTATTTGGCATCACATCTAGAAAACTCTTGGGTTTCATAGTCTCAAAGCGTGGCATCGAGGTGGACCCAAACAAAGTCAAGGCAATCCTTGAAATGCTTCCCCCAACTACCATCAAGCAGCTCAGAAGCCTACAGGGAAAGGTCGCGTCAATCAAGCGCTTCATAGCACAGCTATCTGACAAGTGCCGACCCATGAATAAATTATTGCACAAGGGGGTAGCATTTCACTGGGATGACGAGTGCCAGTCAGCCTTCGACGATATTAAACAATACTTGGCTTCGCCACCAGTATTGGCACCACCTAGACCAGGAGTGTCATTCTACTTATACATCTCAGCTACTGAGGTGGCACTGGGTGCCATGCTAGCCCAAAAAAATGAACTACACAAAGAACAGGCTACTTACTATCTTAGCCGCACCCTGGTCAGTTATGAACTTAACTATGCATACGTTGAGAAGCTCTGCTTGGCAGTGGTGTTTGCTACCAAAAAGCTATGCCATTACATGCTGAGCAACATGATGTATGTTGTGTCTAAGGAGAATCCATTGTGATACATGATGAGTCATACTTATCATAGTAGCCGCACGACGAAATGGATCATGTTGTTGATGGAGTTTGACATCGAGTTTATTGGACAAAAATCCATCAAAGGTCAAGTCATCACCGATCAACTAGCAGAGGCTCCTCTCGAAGATGATCAGCCTCTGACCATAGAGCTACCCG
Organism: Wollemia nobilis; assembly: GCA_028583015.1. Lineage (NCBI taxonomy): Eukaryota > Viridiplantae > Streptophyta > Pinopsida > Araucariales > Araucariaceae > Wollemia > Wollemia nobilis. The sequence continues at coordinate 1,971,312 of JAQPPZ010000252.1, read as the reverse complement.
ATGATGGGGTCTTCCATGTCTCAGAATCGCCAGATTCTGATGAGCCTGAGTCACAAGCCGACATAACCCTATTTTTTGATGGTTCTAAATGTGAGCAAGGGGGTGGCACGGGAATTGTATTCTTCACACCGCAAGGGGCTCCAATGCCTCTATCATTTAAACTAGATTTCTCATGCACCAACAACAATGTCGAATACGAAGCCTTGCTCATAGGTCTTCAGACAACAATCACCATGAACATCAAATGCTTGAACATCTTTGGTGATTCACTGTTAATTGTCAACCAAGTCAAAGGGGTATTCCAATGTAAATGCCTAGTTCTGCAGGCCTACAAAGCCCTTGTGGACAAATTCCTGGCAAATCTTGAATGGTACGACATCGAGGCACTCCCTCGATCATCGAATCATTTTGCGGACACTATGGCCTCCTTGGGGTCACTAATCCCGCAAGACATTTCTAGTGATATGACAACCATTCAAGTCAAAACACTATCGCAATCCATGATGGAGCGTGCAAGCTCTAACTTAACGCCAGGAATCCACCTGATCTAGATTGAACCATCCCTGGACAAGTTCTCTCGAATCCATGATTGTCTGAATCATGCCAACTAGGGGTCCTTGTTCTCCCCTACTCCCCTTAATAGCAACACAATGCTATTCTTACAAGTTCTTTCCCGCTCAACTTTTGCTAGGGATGAACTTCAAGAGGGATTGGTTGTTCATACTATCGAGGTTTTCGATCAGCAGGATTGGTACACACCCATAAGAGACTACCTCAAGCTAGGTACCCTCCCACTTGGATTGACGCATGCCACAAAATGATCATTCAAATAGAAAGCGGCTAAACATGTCTTGCTAGGAGACATTTTGTACCATCGTAGCTATGAAGGAATCCTCCTTCGTTGCTTGGACCAACAGGAGTCCACTTGGGCGATCACCCAAGCGCACGATGGTACATGCGGTGGCCACTTCAACGGTATGGCCATCGCAAAGCGCATTCTTCGCATGGGCTATTATTGGCCATCTTTAGAGCAATATTGTTGCACATATGTAAGGAAGTGCGTGAAGTGTCAACACCATGCTAATTTGACACACGTACCTTCTCAGGCCTTGCATCCGATCCAATCAGCTTGGCCATTTTTGTAGTGGGGCTTAGATCTAATCGAAAAGATCTCCCCTGCGTCGTCGAGTCATCACACATTCATCATAATGGCCATAGAGTACTTCACCAAGTGGGTGGAAGCAATTCCGCTAACCTCTATGATTGGACCCCGCATTGCGGAGTTTATTTTACATAACATCATATGTCATTTTGGTATTCCATCCAAGATAATCTCGGATAATGGGACGTCATTCAAGAACAAAGACGTGCGTGCTTTGACCACAAAGTACAAAATTCAGCATAGTTTTTTGACACCCTATTATCCACAGGCAAATGGGCAAGCAGAGGCGTCAAACAAAATGCTAGTTGCCATCCTCAAAAATATAGTCGTAGATAGTCATAAGGATTGGCACATTCAAATCCCACTTGCTCTATGGGCTTATCACACTAGCATCCGGATGCCCACTAGGGCAACTCCATTTTCGTTGGTGTATGGCTCCGAGGCAATCATGCCTCTCGAGTTGGAAATTCCTTCCCTGCGCATATCAATGCAAGAGTTCATCGATGATGACACTGCATGGCAGGCCCGGTTAGACCAGCTTACGTTACTCGATGAATGACGTGTTAATGCTCTCGAGCATTTACGTATCTATCAAGAGCGACTTAAGAAAGCATACAACATGAAAGTTCACCTGAGGGATTTTTAGGTCGGTGACCTGGTCTTAAAAGAGAACCAACAAAACTCTAACTTGCCGCCCCATCTAAGGGACAAGTTCATGGCAAACTGGTTAGGTCCATATGTGATTGATAGTAAAATAGGACCTGGAACATACCGACTAGCCTCTCTTGATGGAATCAAGGAACTAGAACCCTTGAACATCAGTCATTTGAGGCCATTCCATATTTAAAAGAGCCATAGCCCAAACCAAAAGCTCCAAGGATCCCCATTATCACTTGGTCAATCCCAAAATGCCCCAAAGGTGCCCATTACCCCTTTGGTCAAACCAAAAAGCTCCAAGGATCCCCATTATCACTTGGTCAATCCCAAAATGCCCCAAAGGTGCCCATTACCCCTTTGGTCAAACCAAAAAGCTCCAAGGATTCCCATTATCGCTTGGTCAATCCCAAAAAAAGGTCATTACCCTTTGTCAAACCAAAATAATATGTATATAAGTTTTGGTAACCAAAAAGCTCCAAGGATTCCCATTATCGTTGGTCAATCCCAAAATGCCCCAAAGGTGCCCATTACCCCTTTGGTCAAACCAAAAAGCTCCAAGGATTCCCATAATCACTTGGTCAATCCCAAAATGCCCCAAAGGTGCCCATTACCCCTTTGGTCAAACCAAAAAGCTCCAAGGATTCCCACAATCGCTTGGTCAACCCTAAAATGCCCCAAAGGTGCCCATAATCCCTTTGGTCAAAACCTCCAAGGATCTGAAAGAATCACTTGGTCCACCCTCACGCGGAATGAACCAACCATAAAGAACATTAAAAAACAAACAAAAACAAAAGATAATCAAAAATAACAAAAAAACTGCATCTCACTTCCATGCATACTCTTACAAATCAAAACACAAAAAAAATATAGCTGCATCAGGCATCGCATACATACATTGCACATTTGTTGATCATACAAGTCAAAGGCACCATAGACTGTAATTACGGGCAATTCTATCATTCTCCATACTTTTCCACTTTGAAAATAATGCAGCAAACATAAACGCCATACATATTTTTGGCAACATCATAGTCAGTTGTCTCCTAATGTGTCTAGAGTTTTTCGTCATTCAAGCTGTCATTAGCTTTCTAGCCAAATACTGTACAAATTCAGACAGATTTTACAAAGGTAGAGTCCTACTTGGATCACACCTTGTTACGTAGCATCCCAACACAAGTTAAAACACATAAAAATTCCCAAGTTGTGTGAACGAAAGATGAAATCTGCAAAGCAATCCAGGATACCATCTAGTGAAAAGGTTATCTTGCTCATCCCCCTGTGCGAATGACCCCAAGAATGCTGAGAGTTGGCAAAAGGACAAGCATCTTCCCTACCCAATTCCCCAAGAATCCCAAGTTCTCAAAAAGTTGCAAACATCAAAAAATTTGCAAAAGTCAAAACTCCAAAATTTGACATCAAAACCAAAGTGCATACATCAAAAGGCACAAGCAATAGTGATTCTCATCACTCAATATTCAAATCCCTTGCTCAAAAGAAAAAAATAAAAATAAATAGTGATTTTTATCACTATAGACGAGCAAGTATCCCAATACAATTGAAGAAAAGAAGGGAGTCGAACTTGAATCCCTGGAACTCTCAGCATTCAGAAGGTCATGAGGTGAACCTCATTACTGGTTTGGTGGATAGCCTATCGGTCACTAGGTGGCAAACCTCCCGCATGATGATATATCTGTCACATTAACTTGTGTGCAGATCAATGTTTGCATGTGGATGAGCTAGCTCATGGTATCCTAGATAGCACCATAGATTAATCTGACTAAATACAACAAAGGAGTTAGTGGAGCTAATTAGGTGATCCTCAGTACAGGTTTGGTTGACAACCTATCTAGCACTGGCGGTATCCTAACAAATACCACATAAATGAATTCAATTGCACACATAGGGATGTGAAATAACTTGGTCAAACTCAAGTCTGATTCGTACCTTGTTCAAAAAATCTTGTGAGATAAATGTACAGTCTTGGCTAGTTAGTTAACACATCTAAATCTCATAAAACCTTAACTACATTTTAAAACAACTGGTACATTTCATTACTTACATCAACATCAAAAAATATGAAAAATACCAAAACAAAATCCATACATGCAAAGTCATTCCATAAAGCAATAAGTACAAAAATCCAGTAAATCTTGTACAGTCTATGGTGCCATCAACGAGTTATCAACAACTCATTTCATTCATTCCATATGCATACATCATATAATTAGAAACATCACATTCATAATACCACATGCATACATCATCATAAATAAATGTGCATAAACAAAAAAAATAAATCATGACAAGTGTATAACCAAAAATAAAAGTCATGTATATATCTATCATCAAAATGCCTGTAGGCTACAATAAACCGGTCCTCTGACCTCACAAAAAAGCAAAAGTTCAAAAACCCCCAAGCCTAGGGCATCGACCACCATGATCATGCAAGATCGGTGCGATGGGAACTACCCCCCATGGTGTGGGTCCTATGCGACCTCTCAGGGCGGCTACTGCTAGCCCCCGCATCATGCCCACTAGCGCCCCCCTCATCCAGCCGCCTATGATGAGATGATGTCGACTGCTCAATATCATTGTCTCTCATCCGATATGAAGACCCACCTCTAGGGAGCTCAGGTAATCGCCCATCGAGGTGGATAATCTCTCCCTCCAAATCCATCCGATGCTAAAACCAATCCACCTCCCATCGATGGTATGCAACCACTACATCATCGCACTGCACCAACTGAGTTCGTAGGAGATCCCTCTCCCATGCAGCATCTGTGTCCCCATCCCATCGGTGGTACGTAGCAAATGCGTTCTCCCACTCAACCAACTGAGTCCGTAGGAGATCCCTCTCCTGCAAAGCCTCCCCAAGCTCCTCATCCCATCTCTAAAGTAGCTCCTCCAATCATGCTATCTCAGCATGATCCCTCACCTCCACACCCTCCAGGATAGCCTGGTGCATAGGCGTATCTGGGACTATGGGCTGCTCCGGCTCCCACTGCTCTGGGACGTCCTACATATCCAGCTGCTCTAGAATCCCAAAATCATCCCCCCAAAGCTTTCAACCTCTACCATGTCCGCATCCTCTAGTGGAACCCCCCAACCCTCTCCCCACCACTATCGCAATGTCCACCACTACTCATACTCAGTAGTAGCCCCGATGTCATCCATGTCTAGGACATCAATCATGGTATCTACCTCCTCCCCTAGCGATGCGATGATCGGCTAGGCTAGAGTCCTCTCGTCACCCCGACGTCGATAGATCAAGGGCTCACCAGGAAACCCCTGGTGCACCCCAAACTATCACGTCACTCGGATGTATAGGAAATACTCCTGCTCGGTCCTATGCCACCCGATCAGCCATCTCCCCCTACGCACCCATTGGAGCCACTCTCTAGCCTCAGGCCAGGCTAGACAGTCTCGGTATGGGCACCGAACACCTCCCCTGGAGCAAGCCGAGCGAAGGCATCGACATAGTGCCCTACGACACCTGCCCATCATCGACTCTGCCCCTACTCCTCAGACCATCACCATAGTGTCGCATACCCTATCTCTCTATCAACCATCTCTTCCCGAGTCATCCATGACAACCCCATCGACCTCTCCATAGCTATGTGCTGCCATCCCCAGCACTGCAACAAATAGCTGCAACCAATACCCTTTCACCTCTGGTAGTGGACCTCGTACAACTCATCATAGAGCTGCACTAGCAGTGTCTAACCCCATCTCATAATCAGGGGCTCTAAAGTCGGACACTCCACCAGTCTGAAGACCACCTCCAACAGGTTCCAAGGGAACCTCGCACCTGATGAGTCGGGCAACAACATGTTGGAAATGAGGGTCATCAGTAATGCATGCCTCACTCCCAACATGCCCCTCTCTAGCCACCACCGCACCAAGATGCCACCAATCTGGCAGTCGCCCTCTGCCCTCTCCACCGGGCTATCCACACCCACCTCCGTCCCATGCCCGAAGCATCATGTCAGCACTGCCATCTGCTGATCATGTGGCGTAGTCCTAATCGAAGCCCGTCTATCGAAATCTCAGAATCTGATAGACGTCCTCGAGAGTCACTATCATCTCCCCTGTTGGGAGATGGAAGGTATTGGTGCGAGGATCCCACAAGTTGATCAGGGCCATCAGATAGGCTCGATCCCCCACCATAGGCTCTAATCGCGTCACCTGCTTGAGCCCAAGGGCATCAAGCCACTCCCAGTCAGCCACAGTCAGTGCCTCCCGCGCTTCAGAGAACACCGTCGACACACGGTACCGGCTCTTCACAACCTACCAAAGGACACAAAACAAAAACATTAAAACATGACAAAATAAAAACAAAAAAATAGTACAACACTAAAACAAACATACACAATGTCTAAATACAAAAACATTTCATAAATGTACAACATACACATTAGCAAAATGCAAGTACGTACATTAATAAATAAACAAAAAAAAAAAAATTCAATAAAACATTTGTCAGTTCCTAGGGTTTTTAACTCTAAGTATCAAACTGATAAATAAAAACAAAAACAAAAAATTCAAATAAAACATTTGTCAGTTCCTAGGGTTTTTAACTCTAAGTTCAAATTGATAAATAAACAAAAATTCAAATAAAACATTTGTCAGTTCCTAGGGTTTTTAACTTTTTTGTACTTAGTTCAAACTGATAAATAATAAAAAAAAAAAAATTTATTAAAAATATTTTAGTTACCTAGGGTTTCACCTTCGTTTAAAACTGATAAAAAAAATAATATAAGATAAACACAAGTTTTTAAGCTAAGTTTTTGATCTTTGTTAAACTAGGGTTTCTTTTAGTTTACAACAACAACAAAATAAACATGGTTTCCACTAGGGTTTCAATCTAAGTTCTAATGAAGCCATACAAAGCACAAATTCACACACATACAAAACAAAACAATTTTTTTTTAACTAGGGTTTCATTTTTAAAATTGAAAAACAAAATACAAAAGAAAAACATTGCGGCTTTAAACTGTCAAATAAAACAACAAAATAAAGAGGAAGAGCACTCACCGGTCTCGCTTTGGCTCCGCAACTGGATGATCCGGTTTGTGAACTCATGGTTTTCGAGAAAATTTAGCAATGCTCCTTGCAGACTCGACCTCCTCCTCCTCACAGCTCCAAATCGCCAAAAAAATCGAATGCAAATGAGCCCAAACCCTAGTTTTGGCCCTTAAATAGGCTTTTAGGCCTGTAATCGTTCCACCCTGGGATGAGCACTCTAGTTAGCACTCGTCCCACCCTAGGACGATTACAAAATTGGTATTCGTCCCACCCAGGGACGATTACAGAGCAAAAATTTCAAAAATAGCAAAAATTGCACCAAAATGCACAAAAACAAGCAATAAAATTGTCCAATAAGAGTGCTTTTGCACTGACATTCTTGGCATGCAAAATAGACGTTGGGGTCACAAATCCTCACTATCCTACTCCCTAAGAAGGCTACCATAGCTGGACCGCTCCACGGGAGGATGGATTGTCGAGAATTTCATCCCCAAACGACATCCCAAAAAGGGTCCAAACCCACCCAAAAATAGCAATAACATTGTCGAACAAGGCGCCTTTGTGCCTCTACTTCTTGGCATGCAAAATAGATGTCAGGGTCACAAATCCTCACTATCCTACTCCCTAAGAAGGCTACCATAGCTAGAACGCTCCACGGGAGGACGGATTTTCAAGAATTTCATCCCCAAACGACGTCCCAAAAAGGGTTAACACCCACCCAAAAATAGGTCAAAATGTTGGGAAACTGCATAAGCATTCAAGGCAAAACAACTGAAGGCACCCTTACCATAAGTCATCTTGGGTCAAGCGACTCGTCGCTTTTCTCATGTCGGTCATTCCCTCATCGATTCGTCGCTTGAGGGGGTAGTCACACTTAGTCACCAATCAACAAATACACACCCAATCAAGGAAATGGCATGCATTCAAAGAATCATTGACAAAGATAATCATGCCCCTGCTTGGGGCAGCAAACAAGCAATAATCACAAGCTGATCAAACACTTGGCATTTGTGAATCATGAGCTCAAGGTTCCCACAGACAAAAGGTTGCGCCCTTTGCCTATTCATGACTGAACAATGTCCAAGATCAAGTAACACCTCACCGAAAAAGGTTAACACTTGAATTAAGTTCCTTAGCTCGTCAGAAGCAAGGATTCAAGAATGCATGCCCTTTCCATACTTGGGGCATCAAAATTTGGTTAGGTCACTGAGAAACCCTAATCATTAGTGCTTTGGTTATCTATTTTTTCTCAACACTACGCCACGCATAGCGCATCCCAAAAAGGGGCATCTATAGACACCAAAACAACACCAATCCAATTATGTGACTACAAACACTGATCGAGTTGACACACATAGCCCCCAGGGCAGCCCCCAGAGGTTAAACAGTGGTCCTAACCACTCTCACAATAGTTTTGGAAGGTCAGAGGTCAATTTGGCACCTTTCAGGCACTCTGCTCCTTACTCGTTCCACCCTGGGACGATTACAAACTAGTATTCGTCCCACCCTAGGACGATTAGCAGTATTCACTCCTGGGTGGGGCGAATAGCAGGTTTGACGGGCAAAAGGTCAAACCTTGACAAATGGCAGCTCAGATCCACCACTTAACTCCTCCTTCAATGCATGGAGTGCGAGTGAGCATTTTTGAGCTCAAAGAGGCAGTCATAGAGGCAGTCATGGAGTCCTTAATCAGGGAGGAATCTTCTCTCCCCTGAGAAGGCATGATCGCCAAGTGGCGCCTCTGCATGCTCATTCACAGAGACCCTCAAGTCTATAAAATGGTGAGTCTTCTCACCCCAAAAGGAGAATAGGTCAGGAGCATTTGGAGCAACGGAGTGCTGCCGATTTACATCCTCACCTTTTTGCTTGTGCCTTTCACATCCTTAATCTCTCTTTTGGAAGGGAGGTTATTGGGTGATTATTGGAAGCACAATCCGTACCGAAAACCCGACATTTGGCCACAATATCCCACCCAAATTTTCCGACAATACCCCACAAGAGGTTTTGGACCCATCCCAAGTGGATTGGTGCCAAAACTAGGCCCCAAACGGTGGGCGTCCTGCCCCCGGTGCCCCTCGTACTGTTGTAGTCCTAATCGCCCCACCCCAAAGCGATTAGAAATCTGTAGCAGGTTTCATTTCTATTTTTCTTGCATTAGATTCTAGGTTGTTTACATAGGTTGTCATTCAAATTTCATGCTATTCTGAGCAGTTTTGATCATGTTTTTGTTATTTCTCGCTTTCACTAACATGCAGGGAGCATCATCAGATTTCGGGCGATAGAGGCCGAATTGGCAAAATCTGACCTTCTGGGTCTTTCCAAAATACCCCATTTTACCTAACCCCCAACTTTGCAGGAGATTTGGAGCCTCCCGGATGGGACATTTAGGACAGTACTTTCTAACGTTTTGTTGTAGGTCTAATCGTCCCACCCCAGAGCGATTAGAAATCCGTGGCGAATTTCTTGACTGTTCCTTTTGCAGTGCCTTCCCGGTGATGTTCTCATGCCTCTGTCAAGTTTTCAGCTCATTTTGATATGTTTTAGTTATCATTTTATTTGTTTTATGCATGCACTAATCGTAGGCTTTGGGGATCGCATGTTTCATTTTATCCGCAGGTGCTACTAATCCTTTTTTCTATGAACGCAGGATCTCGACACCGGAGGAGCAGCAAGGAATCAAAGACTCATCCATGCAAGCGGCGGTGACATTTTGGCCCGCCCATTTTACATGTGGGCACGCGGAAGAAAGCGGACCATCCATGGTGTGATAAAGTTATATTTAACGCTCCTAGCCCCTGAAAAGGGAGGAGACGTATTGTAACCGAGTTCCAAAGCAAATTAATAAAAAGGGTTGTATTCGACATTTGCTTTCTATCTTGTTTCAATTCGTTTGTGTTTCCCTCTTTTCATGCATTTCAGTTCGTAGGACTTAGCGTTATCTTTCGCTTTTGGCATACATCGCACTTGGGGTTTCTATTTTGTTTCTGTATCCTCGTGCTTTCACAAATGTTTGGTATACTCATGGTACGAGGGCATGGTTAGAGTTGATATTTTGGAGTTCAATATCAATATTCTTCTAATCGTCGAAGTTACCAAGTTGGTAGTGGATGGGTTAGTGCATAATCGGAAGAAGCATTCCCTGGTGAAGTAAGCTCAATTATTTTTGGGAGAAGAAGAGGATTCAGTTAAAATACATAATGGTTTCAAGTGAAACTCTTTGAGGGATTTGTGGGATCATGTAGCTTTATGTATTAGTTTACCCTAGATGAGAACAAGGACATCCTACAAAGATATCACTTCATGTTCTTAAATCATATCTGCCATAAGCGAACGATGAGTATTCCATCATTCTTGTTTTAATCCTTGGCCAGGTCAATCATAAAGTGAATAAGTGTGTGGCCCCTAACCTAGTTTACGAAGGGTTGGTTAAAATACTTTTTGATAATGTGGTCAAATTGAGAGGCTTAGACGGTGATAGTATTCTCAATTCTCTAAATAGGGTCCTATCTCCTATTGTGGATTACCTGGTTTCTTTTGACTTGAGATATTTTGATACCTCAAACCAGGAAACCATTAATGCTACTACCCTATAGCACACACAGTGATACGATAAGAGTCTCCTCCAAAATGTCTAAGAGGTAGTGATGAGGGAATGTGAATATATAAGTGTTTAGTTGTAAATATGGTGAACAACAATAAGGCACAAATGAACGTTGTGGATTCAAAGTAAAAGGAGTATCTACCACCTCCTAAGAAGCCAAAGCTAAATCTTAGGATCAATAGTTTTAAAAAGAACTAGAACCCTTGTATCCAAATTGGGTCTTTGAATTTGAAATCTCTCAAGGCAATGATGATGAAGCTTCAAAGTTTCTTTATTGACCCAATGTAGGCTATGATTTATTGTGTTGAGGAGGTTCTAGCCCTCATAGGATGGTAATTTTTGGAATTGAATGAGTGTAAGGATTATAACGGGGTGGGACATAGTAGATCTAAATTTTGAGTGATTCCAGATCTATTATCCTCATTCCTATGATATTTTTTGTTTGTCCTATTTGGGTTTGATGGATTGTGTGCCTAGTGTCTCTACCCTATAAGTTATATTCATGGTTTGGTGTCTAGTTAGTTATGTTTCTTCCTGATTTATCTAGTTCTTGGGGTGGCTTTGTTTCATGACTTGCATGTTTTTATTGTGTTTTTGTGTGTTTTTTCCTGATGTGTGGATGACTAGCTTCATTTTGTAAAAATTTGAAGGTCCTTTCAAAAATCCTCTTGGTTAGGTCTAAATTTATAACTACCTAAAAATACCATAATTGAATAATTATTACATCATGATGACATAATAATCATAATGTTTTACTTTATTATAAATGCTAAATGAATTTACATACAAGATAATTTTTTAATTTTTTAAAATTATTACATACAAATGACTTCGTCAAAAAGGTTTACACCTTAAAGTTTTATGTTATGTTCTTGAACACATTCACAAATAAAATGACACTAAAATTCAACATAAATTGTGCACTTATAAAAACTATATTGCAAACAAGTTTGAGACCTCCTTGGATGTCATAGCTAAAAATTATCGATTTCTTCTATAGGATGTTCATTCATGACAAGATATGATGTAACCATGTTTCCTTATAAATAAATACTATAATTTAATATTTAGCTTCAATGGAATATTGAGCAAGAATATGCTACTTATTACTTCCCTAAGAGATCATATTTGATCCTAAAAATAATACATATGTGGATATTTATATTTTGTGATCAATGAAATCTACATTGTCTACATCTTTGAAACCTATCAAGAATAATTGATCATTATTATTGTACTTTAGGTCATACTCAATTGTATCATGGATATACTAAAATACCTACTTTTACACTTTGTAAAGATGTGTCATTAGCTCTTGCATGAATTATGGAAGATAGTTGATGACATAGCAAATATCTAGTCTATTGTAAATCATATAAATGAGTTTCCTAATCAACTAGCAATAATGAATTACAATTACATATGGATATATTATTTGGGATAGTTATAACCTTATCTCAAATAGAGTAGCCATGGGCTTAAAAATTTTAACATGAAACTTCTCATGCAATTTCTTAGCATACCTCATCTATGACATGAAGATATGGTTATTTGTTTATCAAACCACTAAGCCAAGATAGTATTGCATATGATTGATATCATTCATGTGAAATGACTACTTCAATTATATATTGGTCTCTTTCATAAGCTTCACTAAAACTCTAGTGATCATGACCTATCCTCCTTGTAATTTAAAGTATAACTTTGAATCATAAGTAATGTGATGAAATCCATATCATAGAATATGCTCATCAATCTTCACATATTAGAATCTAGGAATCTACTTCAATGTATGGAGAGATTTGATGACCTTGTATATCTTTCTTTCCTAACTAGTTATGACAAATTTCTTTGGCTATATCATGTAGAATTCTTCACTAATATCACCATTGAAGAATGCACTCTTCATGTTCATTTGATATAAATTCCAACCAATTTGCACTACCATTATAGAAACCATCTAAATGGTCTTGATATTTACTATTGGGACAAAGGTCCCATCATTATAATTTTCTTCCTTTTACACATAACTCTTTACAACAATTTTATTTTGTATTTTTTGTTACTCCCATTAGATTTGTATTTGATATTAAATACCAACTTACAACCAATGGGTTTCTTTCTATGTGGATAGTGAACAACTTACTACACATTATACTTTATTAATGCTTGATATTAAATATCCATGGCATTCTTACATTCCTTCAACATAAGATCTTGAGCCATTTATGATCCAAATTTTGCACAAATATTCTCATAAGGGCTAGGTTAATCTCATTTTGAACTCAACTCTGAATTCTTTGTCTTGTCCTAGATGTGTCTAGGACACTACCTATTTACATCATGAACTATGTTGAAATAGCAATGGGACCTACATGTGGTACTAAAAAATGATGGTACTAGATCATGAGCTCCATTAGGAACATCTCCATAATGTTTTAATTTGACATCCCCTCTCTAAGTAATCTTCAATATGAGACAGAAAAATAGTTGGCTTTTATAAAGTATTAGTCTTAAAAGAATTGATATACTCATTATTTTCATCACACATAAGATCTCAACTTATATACAACCTCTTGATGTTGCAATCCATGAGACAATATACCTTTGAATCACTACTATATGTTAACCCAAAAACCTTAAAAACACTTCCTTATTTATTTTGTTCTCAAAATCCTAAAATACAAGGATGATCCTTCGTAAGAATTACTTTCTTACGCTACACTAGAAAACCTAAAATTTCATGGATATACACACTATGCATTTATTTATTGTGTTGTTCTTGAAATGCTAATGTGCAAGAAATACAATATGTATTACTTTGAAATTTATTACAAGGAGAAGATTTTATATTAATTGACAAAAATGAAGATGATTTACCTAGAATAACCTTCTGCTATTTCACCTAATTTTATTTACATTTTTCTTCACATATTTATTTGTATTTTTAACTCTTAAAATATAACTTGTGCATTATGCTTCCTCATCCCTTATGTCAATTTTTCTTCTAATTGTTGATTTGAGTAAATCTAATGGCCTTCATAATTTGATGATGTAGAGGGTATTTTCGTTCCACTTTCTTGGGATTAAAATTTTATTCATTTGACTCAACTTATACTATCACATGACTGAAAAGGATGAGGATGCATAATGATAAAATACAAACTTTATTTTATTGTTCATGGAGTTCCACGACTCTGAGGATCGTGAACCTAGACTTTTGGAATCCCCTACAATTTGGATGCTATTTTGGGTAGTGAATCTCTTTAGAAGATGATTTTGCATCTATAGTTGGATTGTTGGGGGGAAGGTTGGGCAACTGGAACCTTAGTAGGGGGTTGGGGGAGGGAGGTTGGATCGGTTGAAGGATCTTTAACATCTAGTTGTGTTGTTGGGTGGTCTCCTATCTCAGTTTGTTTTGGAATTTTTGATCTCTAGTTTGACTATTATTACTACAAATGCAGATGTGATTATTGGGTGGAAGGTTGGGATCATCTAAAGGAGCTACAATTGGTGGGTTATATGGAAGGCTAGGTTATTTGAAGTAGTGGTAGTATCTTGCTTTTCTGATGGGTAGATGTCTAGACCAATCTATGGTTGGACATGGTTTTGGGTAATCTCTTCTAATGAACTTGAGTTTGGTTGATCTCGAGTGAGATCTGTAGGATTTTTGTCTTTGTATATTTCCACAATGGAGGATTTTGCTATCACTAGGGTACTCAATTGCAAATCTCCTTTCTATATGGTTTTATTTCTATTTTTCATCGCTTTTTTGGGTCCCAACTGGTGGTTGGGCTGCATGTTAAAGAAAGTGGGGTTCCTTGAAGGAATTTTTTATTGGGAGAAAAGTTATTTTGTTTGTTGTGTCTCGAAGGTTTGCTTCAGTATTGGTAGTTTGTATTTTGGAATATTATTTCAATCAATGCAGGATGGCAATCTTAGGCCCCTCACTAGGCAAGTTGATCTGATTTAATTTTTATTTGACATGCTTCAGAATGGGAGGGCTTTAATTTTAATTTAATTTTTTGAAGGTATGTCTATTTTTTCTTTGTGATTATCGAGCGCTCTAGTTGTACAGGCTTATTTATCTTTCCTAAAGGTATATTTTTTTTTGTTGGTGATGGATTACTAGTTCAGTGTGGTTTGGGTTGTAGATATCATTGTAGGTCTACTCCTAGGTGTTATTTTTCCATTGTGTTGTAGGGTTCTAATTCCTGTGTGTTTCCATTTTTTAGTTTTATTGGGTGGTTTTTCAATCTTAGATTTATTTTTTGTTCAAATATTTCATTATAAAGGGACATAATGCTTGTCAAAGATATGATCATAGTTAGATTTGGTAGTTGGACCAATTATCTAGCTTCATTTATTTCTTGGTTTTGATTTTGTTTTGGCTTAATGGTGCCATGTCTGGGTGTGCAGTTCTCTCTTAACTATGTTCATTTATTTTTCTAAATTTCTAAGTTGAGGGAGTGCTTAGGTGACTATCCATAGTGGTGTGTGACCCACTTGCTTGCATGTTGATTCATCATCTTCCCGCTACTGATGTTCATTGAATGTCTTTGAAAATATTACCAGGGAAGGTGTTTTGTAACTACAAAGTTTGAGTGGGCATTTCAAATTTCAAATTCTCCTTTTCACTTGTGCTCCAATCTGCTAGTTCTATTTCCTAGTTTTGCTAGGTGGTTTTTTTTATCCCAATGTGGTTTTAAGTTTAGAATCTCTTCCCCAACTGCTGTTTGATAGAGCTTTTGTTTCTTTGTTTAGAGTGGGAAGATATTTTTTCTTTTTTTATTTGCGCTTGTTTTCATTTATACTGAAAGCTTATTTATTATCTCTTTTGGTGGGTGGATTATACCTTTTGTGTTTGTTGGAGGTAAGTCTTCGATTGAATTTTACATTCAATTTTCTTTTGTGTTTATCAGTGGTTGATAAGATGATGTTTGTTTCTTTGAGCTTATTGAATATATTTTTTTTAGGTTCGGGGACCCTTGTTAAAACCCCTTGTAAAAGTTTTGGGGACCCTTTCAAAACCTCTTATTTACCAAATTCTATCATATGATTGTCTTGCTTTATATTGATTTTTTTTTATGCCCAAATATTTCGCTTTATCCATCATTTTTACTTTGCAATCTCTTGTCAAGATCAAATTTCATAATATTTGTGATGTTGAAATGCTATGTTTTCATATTCAATGGTTGATTATGTTCTCTTGATTAAGATTTAAAACTAGTGGATAATGGTAAAGGTTTTGAAATATTCATGGTGACACATATTCAAGTGTATACAACACATCTTCTTTTCTTAGTATTTGGTCCTTTGTGGATGAACCCCCTAGAGTATTATTTATATTATTTAAAACCTTCTTATTGATAAATTTATAAGGAAGTACAAAAACCCTAATCCAATCTAAAATATTTTTAATAATATTTAGTTCCACATAAAAATTCTCACTTTACGATCCCAAATAGAAAGTATCTTTACTGTTAAACCAAATACCACGTTCCATTACTTTATCCTTGATTTGTAAAATGGAGAAGATGGTGAGAAGAAAACTTTTGAAAAAAATGATAGGCTCACTTAAAATTAATTCTCACTTCTACCTGATCCTATTTTACATCTCCTTAAAACTTGTCTAGTATTTACAGAATTTGTGTATTAAAGTTGTATATTTAAGAACCATTATATCAAGCTCAATCATGTCATCATGGATAATTACTTCTACTATAATATATACTAATTGGATAAAGTTTTCTACAAATTTTCTCTCTCTCTTCTCCTTCACTAGAACACCTTTAATTCTAGTCAAGACTTTCAAAAGTGATCTTTCTACCATGCTACCTAGATTTTCTTCACAAGGATCCTTTAGTTTTGAATTTCTCCTAATATTTGGAACAAGAAGGTGACACTTCTTCTTGGGAATATTTTTCTTCCTACTTATGCTTGCAACACTTGCTTGCTTTCTATAAAAAAATAAACTTTGAGCTATTTTTTACTCCTAGCTTGGACTCATTCCTAACAACCATTATTCTTATTTTATTACTATTCAATATTTAGTAATTGATTACATGTTGATTATTAATATATATATATATATATATATATATATATATTTATGCATTAAAATATCATTTACTATGTAATATAACCAATTCTATAATTTTTAATGATAGTTTTATTTTTATTTTTTATTATTTTTACAAAATAAAATTAACAAAACAATTTAATAGTTAACAAGAATTGTATTCATGCCTTTCATTTTTAATCATAATTATTGAATAAATAACATTTAATTTTTTAATAAACTCTATTTAATATGAAGCGCAATATTAAATCATTGTAATATTTATAGTCAATATTTTTATAATATTTTATTAGCTGGACAAGGGTTGCATACATCACATAGAAATCAAGAGGATCCATTATAATCCCTCAAGGTACTAATGCTTTTTATATATATATATATATATATATATATATATATATATATATATATATATATATATATATATATATATATATATATATTCTTAGTAAAATTGTTAACACCATGAATGGTTTGCCTCTATAAAACCAACCAAAGCTCGTTAGGTAAAACATAGTCAATAGACCCTAAGCCTATTAGGTAAAGCATAGTCAATAGGTTCCCTGACCTTCTAGAGCATCAAACTGGGGTAGCGAACCGATAGACACTTGGTAACTACCATCCAACCTATCCCATTTTAAGTATGCAAGGGTTTGAACCTTGGACCTCCCCAAATAGAGGCCAAAACCCTAACCACTAACCCATCCTTACAAACTTAAATGTTTAAGGATAAACCCAAGATTTTTAGAGGGTCCTAAACCCCTATCAATAGGGTGGGCATAGGAGAAATGGATCCATATCAACCTCTACCATCACATAGGGTATTATTAACTATGCCATATATTTGTAGGATAGAGGTAGTATGAATGGAACCTAGGTTAGCCTCTACCAGCATCTAGGATATTTGCCACTACATCACAACAAGCAAAAATTTTTAGGGTAAACACAAGATTTTTAGAGGTGTATCGATCCTATAAATAGGGTGGGCATAGAAGGAATGGAGTCCTATTGACCTCTACCAGTACATAGGACATTCCTAGTGCCACATATCTTTAGGATGGAAGCAACGGGAATAGAACCTAGGTTAGCCTCTACCAGCATCCAAGATATTTACCACTACACCACACCAAGCATATACAAAATATTTAAGATAAACATAATATTTTTAGAGTGACCTGTATCCCTATAAATAAAATGGACGTAGTAGGAATGAAGCCCTATCGATCTCTATCAACACATAGGACATTCCTAGTTGTGTCATATATCTATAGGATGGGGGCAAGGGGAATGGAACCTGAGTCAGTATTTACCAACTCCCAAGATATTTACCATTGCACCATAGCAAATAGATAAATTAATATGATATGTTCTTACATACACAAGAATATTTGAAAAATAATGATCTAATCCCATGATGATAAATATAAATTACTTCTTAATACGTTATTAAAATTTTATTATTTACTAGTTATAAATAAATATTTTAAGTGAGCTTAAGAAAAAAATCTTTTGACTTTAAAGTAAACCGATATTTGAATCTTAAACAAGAGATACATGAATAATTGTCAAGTTGTTGTAATACCATGATGATATAATGTGGATGGCCCTCTTTTAATCTCATATAAACAATCAACAAAAATTATCACAAAATATTTTTAACTTAAAAACTATTAGCATATACCCACGTGTTGTGAGTTGGATAGGGTAGGGCAATCCTTCAAGGGAGGTCCCTGGTTTGAATATCCACCCTACCAAACGCACATTGGGTACCCAAAACCTAGTTGATTATGTTGGTGCGATTAGGGCTGAGCGCCACTTCTAAGTGATTTTGATGGTGTAGAATCCCCTAGTCGTGGTTTCTCAACCAAGGCAGACCCACAAGGGTTATTTTGCTAAATTAGCAAAAAAAAACTATTAGTAGATATTATAATAAATGAATGAATAAAATGTTTTTGATTTTATTGATAGAAATGTTTATAGGCCTATGAGGGCTAGGTGGATTAGTAAGTGCTTGTCCAACCAAACACTTACTAAGAAGACACCCAGGTCCAAATCTTGGGGGCAGGTTGTTTGTAAAGGTAGTAGTCTGCACGCACACCGATGATGATGGTATAAATCTCGAACGACCAATGATCTCCTTCACATCAGGTCAACAATAAAAAAGTGGAATAGGTTTGGTGGGTGTAGTCCCTATGATTTGAACCCTACACTTGTTAGTTACTAAAATACTATGGTTTTGATCAACTCTCCTATATAACAAAAAAATAAAAAATAAAAACTTTTATAAGATCTATATTTTCTTTTTAAATTTATTTACAATTCACTTAAATAATGTTGAACATTATAGTAATCCAAGAAAACTAATGTACATTTATTATAATGTTTCAAAACAATAACTACAATCCTTAAGATATCCATCCAATTTATATAATAAACTTAATATGTCTTTGTTATAAATATTAATATAAAATTTATATAATAAACTTAATATTTCCTTGTTATAAATATTAATATAAAATTTATAATTATGTTTATTCTATAATATTATTAACAATTATTACCATTTCAATCTCGTTTAAATGATAAACCTAATATTATTATATTATGTGTTTTTATTATAAATAGTAGTATGGAACGCAATGTGACCTCAAATGTTTCGTATTCAATATTTCTCGTTAATTCTTGTTCGAGGGAAACAAATGGGTATAAAAAATATTGATCAAAATAAGAACAGATATGTATAAAAAAAATTCTGTGATTTTAAATTGTTTAGTAGTTGAACCTATCCTTATCAATAGACCTCACACAAGAATTTAAATTAACTTATTTATGAAACATATTTTAGAAACACCGCACGACACACATACGTCCGGAATTGGACAAGTGCACATGGGCTTTCACAGGCTTTCACAGGTCGCCGTATTTGGACGCATGGAATTGTACACACTGCACATAGGCTTTCACGGGCTTTTACCTTCATTCTCCACCATTGATCGCAGGTAGGAAGACGTCCGGAAATTACACACTGCAGATTGTCTTTCACAGTCTTTCACCTTCATGCTCTAATATTGGACGCAGGTCGCCGTATTTTGATGCCCAGAATTGTACAGACTGCACATAGGCTTTCACGGGCTTTCAAGGGTTTTTACCTCATGCTCCATCATTGAACACATTTCGCCGTCTTTCGCAATCCGGAATTTACACACTGCATATGGGTTTTCACAGGCTTTCACCTTCATGGTCTGATATTGGGGTGGCCGTATTTCGACGCCCAGAATTGTACATAATTCACATAGGCTTTCACATTCATGCTCCATATGGTCTGATATTGGGGTGGCCGTATTTCGACGCCCAGAATTGTACATAATTCACATAGGCTTTCACATTCATGCTCCATAATTGAACGCAGGTCACCGTCTTTCCACGTCCGGAATTTACACACTCCACATGGTCTTTCACCTTAAAAACTCCACATGGTCTTTCACCTTAAAAAAAAAATAGTGATAAATTAGAAATGTTAATATATATATATATATAGAGAGAGAGAGAGGATATAACTACCTGTTATTAAAATTTCATGAGAAATACATACACAAGCTGCTAATAAAATTTTAAATATGAGGTGTAAATTAATTGGTTCGACCAAGTTCCGTAAGGGGTAAAGGTCCAAGTTTCAAATTTAGTTTAAATTTAGGGCCTCATCTGATTGAATGCTTCTCACTTTGTTGGTGCTTTCAGCAGCTTAAAAGGTTTAAAATGAGTATGGCACAGTGGTTATAGGGGCAGACTACACGAAGAACTGTGTGGTGGTTTTCGGACGAAGCAGAATATTGTGGTGGTCATAAAGGCCGGACAACCCTACCTGGATATGTGGCTGCTAACGAATCCACCATGTAAATTTAAAAAAATCAAATATATAACATTAGGCATTGATTTTGATTAATTTTTTTAAGCTATACAAATTTTAGTTATAAAGATACTAAACCAAGTTAATTTTTTTTATTAGATGGACAAATGAGTTTTGAAAGGAGTAAGTCACCTTTCCTGGAGAAGCCAACAACTTTATAGCACACACAAAGTATTAGATATAGTGATACACATTACCATAACTAAATTAGGGCGAACACAAACAACAATCCAAACTAAAGCAGGTCGAAAATAAAACTGAAAATCAAAGGAAATTAAAATCCCACGTAGGGGAGGAGATAGACACAAAACACCACTAAGAAATGCAAACCTGCACAAGGGAAGAAGCCACCAAACCATAAAAGAAAAGGGCCAACCAAGACCCGACCAAGGCAGAGAACAGAGCAGTCAAATTTTGGTTCCATTAGGTCCTGTGTCATTATCCTCTTCATGTTCATTCATCTCCCACGGTTCCCATCCCTTGAGGACGATAATTTCCTTTTCCTCTATGCAGGAGATAGTGGCCTGCATGGAATCAATTCAATATTTTGAAGGTTTAACATTGTCCTTTTAAGAGGTTTGGGTGCAAAACTCCCATCCTAGATCTTAGGATTTTACACCTTCTTAATACTCCCTACTCCGAGGATAAGATTTGATTGTTTGGAAGACAACAAAAACTCTTCAAAATCAGATTCATCAACGTTGAAAGGAGCCTTCCCATGGTTGGCTATCTTGGGCACCAATATCTTAGACCTTCGTGTCCCTTCTTCAGTTACCCTGACCCTTTCATAGGGTAATATACCACCCTTGTCGTAGAATCCTCTAGTGGGGTAGCAATAATAACTTCCTAACTCAATTAGTTAGAATATCTAAAATTGGAAGAGTTAAGGTAGTCCACGATAGGCATAGGCACCATGTTAAGGGAATTTAATATAACTTCTCCATCTAATCCTCTATATTTAACCATATTTTGAAGAGCATATTTGCCAA
The DNA here is from genome assembly GCA_028583015.1 of Wollemia nobilis. NCBI lineage: Eukaryota > Viridiplantae > Streptophyta > Pinopsida > Araucariales > Araucariaceae > Wollemia > Wollemia nobilis. The sequence goes on along the minus strand of JAQPPZ010000252.1, from coordinate 1,949,889 downwards.
ACCTAGATGGATTGGGTCCAGGGCCATACCTTTTTCACCCTACTAATAAACCTAGCCAATGAATGGTACAAAAAAGATAGAGTATTCATCATCCTCTTATAGCAAAGGTGGTTGAGGAACATGAAATGGTAGCTTCATAGGATTTCATGATTTTCATAGAAGGTAAAGTATTGCATTATAACAAGGGCCACCTAGAGTGTTTAACGAGTTTCACTTGAAATATTTCTATATTTTAATCAGCTCTTCCTCTTCTTCTAGAAAAAATTGTGATTCCTTTGCCAGGGAGTATTCCCCCTATTATAGAAAAAACTATCTACTACCAGACCAGTTATTTCTGCAATCAACGGGATATTAACTTGAAACTCCATAGAACTGACCCTGACTACACCATTTCATTAGGAGTACGCTAGGTGCTTGACCATATCCCAGTGGTATCTAGTAAAATTTAGAAGACATTGAATGGATATTACCTTTCTTTAAGATTTTCCTAACATCTTCATCGACTATCAAGAAATTTGGCTCAAGGATTAAAGTTGTCATCTTGACAAACTCTCTAAAGCCACTTAGGAAAACCCACTTATCACCCAATCCCTTATACCACTTGAAATTCCTCCTGGAATGGTAGAAATACCCAAGAGAATAAAAAACCTTGACAAAAAGGGAAGGGATAGCCAAATCTATCCACCACCAGTCTTTGAAACTTGTGAATAATCACAAGAATCAAAATGGAGGGTAGATTTCCAAAATTAGTGACCAAAAGAGAAGGCAAGATCTTTTGAAAATAACATGAATGAAAACCCGTTCACCACCTTCACTCCAGCTCACGTAGTGGGATTTATACTAAGGAGAAAATATCATATTTGCCTTCCCAATAAGCTTCCATAAATTACTAATATTAGAATTATTAAATATGGAAACCATGAGCCTCACACTAAACTAAGAGGTGGTGATAATCACAAAAATTCAAGGCAACACCTTGCATGTGTTAGATGACCTCAACTTTGGATAAATAACTACACTCTCTCCACTCCTCCAACTCGAAAATCCATCCATTGATAGGGAAAAAATCCATATCATCAGGCCAATACAGTTGAGCCACAACTTAATAAAAATCCACATGTCCTTCCATCTGGAGGGCTCCATATTAGAAGGTACACCTAGCCAATACATCCCTAGAGCCTTCTCCTAATGCCACATAATTATCTGAAAAGGGGTTATTTTCATAAGTGTTATAATCCTTTTACCTATTGAGAGAACTTATGACAAAGTTCCTTCCTAGCCAATGATGCACTATCACATCAATAAATAGGAAGAATTTGTCAACTATGATTCTGGTGTCATCCAAATGCATGATGCCAATAGCCATGGGCTTCCACCTAGACAACTTCCATAACCACCCTGATATGACATTGAAGGAAAATACTGGTTACCAGGTAGGATGACTCTTATGATTATTCCAACTATGAAATAGTTTCCTATATAACCTACACAATTTTTAATTCGCACAAAATAAAATCTTATTTGAAATTAAACTTTATTAGTTCTTTATATTCAAACCCCTAACATTGGGTTTCATTCCAAAGGAGGTCTAAATATCCATGTCAATAGTTGGAAAGGGGAGTGGGTTGTCTTTATCTGAATTTCTTATCTATGGGATTTATCCCAATTAGGAAGTTTCCCCTCCAAATAAATAAATCTTCTTGGGAGATACCTAGGTTGGCTAATAGATCTGTTGATCATTTAATTTAGATAGCTTCTAATATTTGGATCATTCTTTGAACTTACAAGAGGAGGTTTGAGATGGTCCATGTGGAGATCTGGATCCCTTTAATCATATTTATGATATTAAGAGAATTTATCTCTATGATAACATTCCTACAATCTAGGAAATCCAATTGAGAGACCCCTTGGTAAAGTGATTTTGCTTCCATAAAATGACTAGTCTAGCACCCAAAATTTTTAGCTAAAGCTAATAAAATTTCCCCATTCAAATTTCTAATAAATCCCCTAGCACCAGAAGGCCCAGTATTGCCTTTGGATGCTCCATCAAATTTCAACTATAGCCAACCAGGTGGAGGAGTTCCCACACAATTTTAGCTCTAAATGAGGGTACCTAACCCAACATAGGAAGTTGCTAGTTTCTAAAACCAAGAGATAGTTCCAGATCTAACTTCCTACTGACTGTGACTTTGTCTAAGCTAAGAATCTTCACATTTTAGTGGTGTCCACCATACCACATAGGGAAACAAGATCAGTTGGGTGTGAGATGCCTTGAATACCCTAGAGTTTCTTTCCTTCCACACACACCATCAAATATGGGGTAAAATCATATTACAGAAACTACGAAGGTGGGGAGAAGATAAGGGAGAACACTACTCCACAAAAATATTTAGATCATTAGGAAAAATCCAATGAACACCTAAGATCCTAAGGAATAGGTAAAATACTTCCCAAGTGAAAGGGCAATGGGACAAAAGGTGAATTGAGGATTCTTCTACACATCTACACAAAAAACATCTATTGGGGAGATACATCTCTCTCTTTTGGAGATTGTCTAACGTAATAAATTTTCCTTGAATTGCTAACCAGAAGAAATCATTGACTTTAAGAATTAACCCTTTTAACAAAATACTATTAGGTGAGAACTAGGGATCAACAAAGGTATCTCAACAAAAGTAAGTAGATTTGACCAAAAAAGCTCCATCATTATCAGGATCGCAAACTAGCTTGTTCAAGGATGACGAGTCATATAATAATACTAAGAAAATATTTTAATGTCATCTCTTCCTCCTATGACATACCAAGTAATACAAAGGATTTCCAACAATATCGGCCATTAAAAGATTCAAATAAATTACAAACCTTTGGACCAAACCAATTTTTGGTAAATATCCTTATTTAAACCATGTTAAATTTACCCACATAATAATGAAAATATATTAAATATCCTCATTTAAATTTTTTAGGAAACTTATGTTTTAACTATTTACTTATTTTAATTAGCTATGTTATTACTAAAAGTTAGTATTGTGATTAACTATTGAGACGTAAAGTCTATTAGGTTTGTAAGAAATTGTATGGTTTTTTTTAAGATTTAATGAGAAAAGGGAGAGCAAAATTGCATGTTTATAATAAAAGTTTTGAAGGAGGTAGTCCTCTCGAAGTGTCTTGTCATAGTATAATTTTTCAAGCAATTAATAATATTTGTATTTCATTTTTCACTTTGGTGCATATTTGGTGTGATAATTTTATTGTTGCAAGCACATTCATTTCATTGGGTATCAAAGCATTTTTAAGGCCGCTTTTCATAGCATCACACAACAAATTTTTGTAACAACAAAAACCCCAAATATGAAAAACAAACATATTATGGTGCTTAAACAACACCTATAAAATATTAATACCCTTTTGCAATATTGGGTGTAATTTTTTACCATTCAAGCATAGGAACTACTTGGAAAAATCTACCCAAAAATACATTTTGAGGTGTAGACACCAAAACAGCACCAATCCGATTATGTGACAACAAGCGTTGATCGCATTGACACACATAGCCCCTAGGGTAGCCCCCAGAGGTTAAAAAATGGTCCTAACCACTCCCAAAAGTAGTTTAGAAGGTCAAGGGTCAATTTGGCACCCTTTTGGCACTTTGCTCTCTACTCGCTCCACCCTGGGATGAATACAAACTGGTGTTCATCCCACCCAGGGATGATTATCAGCATTTGCCCCAAGGTGAGGTGAATAGAAGGTTTGACTGGCAAAAAAATTTAAACCTCGAGAGGTTCTCCAGTTAACTACAGCTTTAGGCCATGCAATTGCAAGGAACGACTTCAAATCAAGGAGAAAGACTTCAGTCATGCATGTCTTTGATTTTTGGATGCCTCATGCAAGGAGACTCTAAATCAGGGAATAATATTTTTCCCAAAATAGGACATGCAACTCCAGTGGCGCCCTCGCATGCGCATTCAAACAAAGAGACCCTAGGTCTATAAATTGGTGAGTCTTCTCACCCAAATAAGGGAGAGAGAGGTAGCATTTTGAGCAATGAAGTTCTACCATTTTACATCCACACACATACCTTTTGATTTTGTGCCTTTCACATCTTTGATCTCTTCCAAAAGAGAGGTCATAGGGTGGTTATTGGAAGCAAAAATCTGAAGCCCAAACCCAAAAATTTGGCCACAATATTCAACAAAATTTACTGACAACACCTCATAAGAATTTTTGGACCCATCCCAAGTGGATTGGTGCTGAAAAAGAGTCCCAAACGGTGGGCGTCCTGCCCTCGGGTGCCCCCCAAACTATCGTAGTTCTAAATGCCCCACCCCAAAGTGAATAGAAATTTGTGGTAGATTTCTCTAATTTTTCTTTTGCATCTTATTCTAGGTTATTCAAATAGGCTGTAGTTTAAATTTCACTTCATTCTGACAAGTTTTGGTTATGCTTTTATTATTTCCCGCTTTTACTAACATGTAAATAGTGCCATTAGATTATGGATGATATAGGAAAAATTGGAGAAATATGACCATCTAGGTCATCCCAAAATACCCCCAATTAGCTAACCCCAACTTTGTAGGTCATTTGGAGCTTTTTGGATAGTACATTGAAGAGGGTGCTTTCTAAAAATTTGTTGCAGGTTTATTCATCCGCCCCATAGCGAATACAAATTTGTGAGGAATTTCTTGACTATTCCTTTTGCAGTGGATTTCTGGTAACATATTCATTCTTTTATCAAATTTCTAGGTCGTTTTGATGTTATTTGGTTATCGATTTAATATTTTCATGCATACACTAACAATAGGCCTTGGGAAATACATGTTCTATTCTATCTGCAGGTGCTACTGATATTTTATGTTTCCTTGAACATAGGTCTTCAACATCAAAGGAGCAAGAAGGGGTCAAAAATCATATACACAAGTGGTGACGATGTTTTGGTCCACCCATATTACATGTGGGCATGTGGAAGAAGGATTGCTATCCATGGATGTGACAAGAAACATATTTGATGCTCCTATCCCCTAAAATGGAAGGATACGTATTGTAACACGACTTTAAAATCATATCAATAAATAGGGCCATATTCCATATTGCTTTTATCTTGTGTCGATTCGTCTATGTCCTTTCTTTTTATGCATTTTTCAATATATAGGCTTTTAGCGTTAAGTTTGGTTTTAAAAGCATCGTACTTGGAATTTTCCTTTTTTTGTTTCCATATCCTCGTGCTTTCAGTGGCGATCACGGTGGGACATTTTTCCCTTGATTTTAAGATTAATTTTTTGATTAAAAGTTGCTTGTTTTTGCTTACAGGTACCAAGCTTTCAAGCGCTAGGCTGCTATTCATTTCAGTCTGTGACAAGTACAGAGCTCGAATTCGTCTTACCCAGGGACGAATAGGGCTTCATCCTATCCTGGAACAAATACAAATCTGTTATTCGTCTCACCCAAAGATGAATAGCTCTTTGTGCAATTTTAGGGCAGAAATTCAGAGACATCCAATTGGGGCAGAGAAGAGGTAGGGGTCTTAAACACCTTCTGTCAAATTTTTGCTTTCTATTTTATGTTCTCTAGTTATTTGCTTGCATAGGAGAGTTTGAATGCTTTTTTCCTTCATTTATGCAACTTAAAAAGAACCCCACACACCACATGGTAATTTAAATGACAAGGAGTTGATTGTAAAACCCCAACCCTTGAGCAAGACCAACGGTGGATTTCATCACCACCTTGGCTTGAGATATTGCATACATAACCCCGATCGTGACTGTTGCTAGACGTAAATCCTGACGAAAGCTGACCAAGTGTAGCTGGGGTGATTCCTAGTGCATGAGGATAAGTATTCTATGGTAGGTGTCATAAATAGAGTGATTCCCCTTTCGTACCTCCTATGTTCCATGTACCATTTGCTCTCACGTACCAATAGTTTCCCTCACGTAAGGGCGGGTATATAGAGAGGTTGGTATATCGGTCCGACAATGGTATATCAAAGGGGCGCCATTTTTGGGAGTCATAAGAGCCATCATATTGCATTTAAATTTTTTTTACACAAGCTTTCAAAAATGAACAAATAAAAACACACTAAACCAGATTTGGGGCACACTTTTAATATTTAAACAAGATAATCATTGCTTTGATTGTGTGATTCCCTTCTGTTTAGTGTAACATAAAAATCATAAAAAGAGATAAAAATCTACGCATCTTGTAGGAAAGCATCACCATGGTGTACACCTGTAGCCGAACCCAATCACGAGCAGATGCTATAGAGAGTGCACAAAGGGGGACAAGTCGCCCTCGATATAGTCCTAAGGACTTGGTCATCCCGCCTTGGCAGCCTGACCCACAAGATAGTCCACATCATGCCACCACAGAATAGTACTATAGAGGCACCTCTTTGAGGGGCACCCCCACTCAACATAGACCTTTTCAAGAGGAGAACCTACACATAGCACTCAACATAGAAAGGAGGCCTCCCTTAGATGCTCATTATGAGTGGCCTAGTGATGAAGCGCTAGAGCAACGTAGGGTCCATAAGGAGGAGGAACATGATTTCATCATCCCTCCTTTACCCCTTATTACTGTTAGAAACACTAGAAAAAATCCAGAGCACAGGGCTCCCCAGGCAGGGCAATACAATTCTCCCCACACCCTTCACACATATGAAACTGAGTATGAGGAAGACCACCATGTTCCTCAAGAGTAGTACACTGTGCGGGAGTGATGCACCTCTGCACCTACTATATATCGGGATCACCCATTGAGGCTAGTGCCTCAGGTGAATGCTGCTAATATCGATAGAGGAAAGCAACCCATAGGGGTCTCGGATAACCATGACCGAGATAGACATGTAGGAGAGGCATCTAGGATTCCTAAACACGAGACGATGGAACAAATTGACTTGGAATTTTCCAGACATGTCGCCCACCAAGCACAAATAATGTAACTCAGGCAAGATCAACAACAGTTAAAGCATCTGTATTGCCTTAACAAGGAGCACATTCAACATCAGGCAACCGAATTGCTTCATAACATTGTTCCTAAAAAGGTCCCAATCCCTCACACGCATAAAGTAGAAGTGTATGAGAGGAGCAATCCCTTGGTGCGAGACAAGTCCCCGCGACCTTACCAAGTGCTGCCTCTGAGACCTCCTAGACATGAGTGGGAGGCCACTCCCAGAAACAACGATGGGCGCCCCTCGCTGGGACCCACCCATGGTTATAGGTCTCATCCATAAACTCCTCAAGAAGCCTATGAATAGTATGAGCAAGAAGAAGAGCGAGCTGAAATGCCCTATCAAGGTAGAGGGGCTGCTATTCGGCCACCCCTCTATATGCCTCAAGTTCCCCCCAACCCACAACGGGAGCTAATTAAGGAGGAAGAGATTAAATATTTTGATGCATATAAAGCACTGCTAAAGTGCTTAGAGTATGTGGAGACCAAGAATTCTAGGCCCCAAAAGCCCACTTTACGCCAACTCCACAGCCATCCTATGCATCTGTCAGTGCCGGCATCTCCATACCCTGAACACTTTAAACTGCCTTAGTTGGCACTCTTTAGAGGGGAGGAAGATGCCCAAGAGCACGTGACTAGGTTCCTGAGCCAATGCTTTGGCATTTAGGACAACGATGCTTTGTTGCTAAGAACATTTATAACCACATTCGCAGGCCCTGCCTTGGATTGGTTCACTCAGTTACCAAAACATAGCATCAGTAACTTGGATCAGCTAGTGGATGCATTCCTCGAACGCTTCGCCTTCAACACCAAGAAAAAGGCATCACTGAGTGACCTAGCTAGCCTCAAGAAGTATGAGGAAGAGACCATGGTGGCATATGGGAACCGGTGGAGGACGTTGCTTTCAAAGCTGCCCTATCTCCCTCCCATGTCCGACCTAACCCAAATGTTCTCAAAGAGCTTTTTGAGATCGATCTCCATGCTATTGTAGTTGCAGCAATATGCCACTCTTGAGGAAGCTCTGGCACAAGCTAGAATCATTGAGGAGAACAAGATACAATATGGTGAAATTTCCAAGCCTAAGAAGAAAGAATGGTCTAAAAACACCAAAATAGGGACCACGCAACAAAAATCCGTTGCAGTCAATCAGGTTGCTATAAACATTCCTAAGCCTTCACAAGCAACATAGCCTCAAAATGCTAACTATCAGGCGGTGCCTCCTAACAATTATGATAGAGAAAATTAGAGGCAGAAACAAAATTAGCAGCGTCGCCCTAGGCGACAGTTCACACCTTACACAGAGTCTAAGGACTCCCTATTTGACCACTTGTCAGTGGCAAACTTGATCAACCTTCTCGAGATTCAAACCATAGACCCCAATGCGCCAAAGCCTAAGGGGTACAGAGAGGACTTGTACTGTAGGTTCCACAGATGGAAGGGACATGACCTTAATGTATGTTGGAAGTTTAAAGGCTTGGTGCAAGACCTAATCGACAACAAGACATTGGTGGTAGACAACCCCGTAGCACCAAACAACCAATATATGGGAGTCTTTAGAGACCCCTTGCATGCCCATGAGGCACAGGAAAAACCCCTTCAAGTCAATGAGGTGCAACAACATTTGCCCATGCAGGGGTATGTAGGGATGATAAGCATAGTGACTAGGAACAAGAGATACCCGAGAGCTGCCCTGCGGTAGCCATAGGAGAGGTTCCATCAATGTCACAACCTCAACAGCACCCTACACAACTTCCCCCACCCAGACTAGTGGCCACGATTTGAACTAGACTTACCCAAATTCTAAGGACCACGTCGGCTAGGCTCTCCATATATGAGCTCATTCAACAATCAGTGCCCCATCGGGAGGCTCTAATGGAGATATTAAAAGCCATTGAGCTGCAACCCCATGAAGCAAACTCTTTCAACAACTTTGTGGGACATGTAAATCAATGTACAGAACCAGTCATCACCTTTAGAGAAGATGAATTGAAATTAGTGACTGGTGATGTTGCGGATCCACCCATGCACGTCATTGCATGGGTCAATAGGATTCTGTATAAGAGAGTGTTGGTGGACATTGGCTCGTCTAGTAATATCATTATAATAGCAGCATTGAAACATCTAAAGTTTTCGGCATCTCACATCATGGCCTCCACCTATACTCTTAGAGCATTCAATGATGTGATATGCTCGATGGTTGGCACAATTGTCCTACCCATCCAAGTGGGACAAAATACTATTCATACATTGTGCCACATCTTGGAAGGTGATATGGCCTATAATATATTGCTAGGGCGACCTTGGATCAGGTACATGAAGTGTGTCCCTTCTATAGCTCATCAGTGCCTAAAGTATACATTTGAAGATAGGTGCATGTTGTCCCGATAGACTTAGAGCCCTTCAATTACTACAATACAGTGCAATGCATGTCGCAATTGACCCTTCCATCAACACATTTGGATTTTCAGTTGAATCCATCTAAACAAGGTTTGATTTCCTAGGCACCCCCGGTGAAAAGTCCACCAAATCCCCAGTTGGGTCCATCTTCCTCATCTGGTCCTTCATCAATGATGCCACCTATAGTGGCCACATCGAAGGACAAGGGAAAGAAACACCTGGAAGAGGAACCACCCCTTGTCTAAACCATCTCTATCGAAGAGATGCCTAGCATAATGGAAGTCGAGATGCCTAGTTCACCCTCCATGGAGTGGACTCAGGAAGGACTCCCATTCGCTCCCCCTCAACCACCAACAATCACTGTTGAGATGGCCAACATGGGCTTGGCAGAGTATATAGTGCAAAACATTGTAGCAACACCCACACTTGAGTCCATGTAGGACATGGGGAGACCTCGCCTTCCCATAGGCTCTGTGGTTCCTCTAGGCTACCCACCCAATCAAACAAACTTTTTTTATGGGGGCCTGGATAATGGCATTGAACCTTATATGCAAGAAAATGAAGATGAAGAACCCTTTGCTAAGGAAGTCAACTATTTTTCCAACCCAGATTTTGCATTGAGATATCTTGGCCAATGTAATTGGCATGGATATGGGTTGGGTAGGTATGAGCAAGGAGTGTGTGTTCTTTTCCAACCAAGATATCAAATGTCGTATGACAAGTCAGGAGTAGGGTTCAACCACCCCTTGCCCCTAGACATATTGGTAGAAAACATGCAAGGCCTAGGGATAGGCAACAAGGATAGGTTGGCATTAGATCCATATGCCAATCCCAACACAACTTATACATTGGGGGATTATCTCCCATTATGAACAAACAACCTTGTTGACCTTAACAACCCTTTCCCTTCGGTCGAAAAGGGAGAAAGTTCGAGGACTCACCTACAAGAGGGATATGGACAAGACCAAGAAGGGTCTTCAGAAGACGAGTCAAAATACAAGGTAGCACCTTGGGATCCTTTCAAATTTGATAGAAATCATTCACAAGTGCATCCCATGGATTATTATCAGGAGAGCTTCCTAACAATGTTCCCTTTGGATGCTCCAATTAGACATATGTCATCTTAAGAGAATTATGTCCCCCCATCGAGAGCGGAACAACCTCGATTGTCTAACTCAGGCCAATTGGGGGTCCTTGTTCTCCCCGACCCCTCTTAATAGCAATACAATGTTGCTTTTACAAGTCCTTTCCCACTCTACTTTTGCTAGGGATGAACTTCAAGAGGTATTTTCCATTCATACTATCAAGGTTTCTGATCAGTAGCATTGGTACACACCCATCAGGGATTACCTTAAGTTAGGTAACCTCCCACTTGGATTGACACAAGCCATGAAAAGATCATTTAAACAGAAAGTGGCAAAACATGTCTTGTTAGAAGACATTTTGTATCGTCGAAGCTATGAAGGAATCCTCCTCCATTGCTTGGACCAGCAGGAGTCCTCTTGGGCAATCACTGAAGCCCATGATGGTACATGTGATGGCCACTTCAGCGGTATGGCCATTGCAAAGCACATTATCCGCATGGGTTATTATTGGCCATATTTAGAGCGATATTGTTGCGCATATGTAAAGAAGTACATGAAGTGTCAATACCATGCTAATTTGACACATGTAACTTCTCAGGCCTTGCAACCGATTCAATCGGTTTGGCCTTTTTCATAGTGGGGCTTCGATCTAATCAAAAATATCTCCCCTACATCATTGGGTCATCACATGTTCATCATAACGGCCACAGAGTACTTCACCAAGTGGGTGGAAGCAATTCCGCTAACCTCTATGACTGGATCCTGCATTACGAAATTTATTTTGCATAACATCATGTCATTTTGGTATTCCATCCAAGATCCTCTTGGATAATGGGACGTCATTCAAGAATAAATATGTGTGTGCTTTGACAACAAAGTACAAAATTCAGCACAATTTTTCAACACCCTATTATCCACAGGCAAATGGGCAAGCAGAGGTGTCAAACAAAATGCTAATTGCCATCCTCAAAAATACTGTCGCAAATAGTCATAAATATTGGCACATTCAAATACCACTTGTCCTGTGGGCTTATCACACTAGCATTCGGACGCCCACTGGGGCAACTCCATTTTCATTGGTGTATGGCTCCGAGGCAGTCATGCCTCTCGAGTTGGAAATCCCTTCCCTATGCATTTCAATGCAAGATTTCATCGATGATGACACTGCGTGGCAGGCCCGATTAGACCAACTTATGTTGCTCGATGAATGACGTGTCAATGCTCTCGAGCATTTGCGTATCTATCAAGAGTGACTTACGAAAGAATACAACATGAAGGTTCACCTAAGGGACTTTCAGGTTGGTGACTTGGTCTTAAAAGAGAACCAACATAATTCTAATTTGCCATCCCATCTAAGGGACAAGTTCACGGCAAACTAGTTAGGTCCTTATGTGATTGATAGTAAAATAGGACCTGGAACATACCGTCTTGCCTCTCTTGAAGGAATCAAGGAACTCGAACCCTTGAACATCAGTCATTTGAGGCCATTCCACATTTAGAGAGCCATAGGCCCACCCAAAAGTTCCAAGTATTCCCACAATCGCTTGATCCACTTCAATTGTTCCAAAGGTGTCCATAAACCCTTTGGTCAAACCAAAAGCTCCAAGGATTACAACAATCACTTGGTCAAAACCCAAAATTCCCCAAAGGTATCTATAAACCCTTTGGTCAACCCAAATGCTCCAAGGATTCCCACAATCGCTTGGTCAACCCCAAAAACGCTCCAAAGGTATCTATAAACCCTTTGGTAAGAACAAAAGCTCCAAGGGTACCCATAACTGCTTGGTCAAAACAAATATTCAAAAAACAAACAAAAACAATAAAATCATCAAAAATAACAAAAAAATTGCATCTCCATTCCATGCATACTTGAAAAAATCAAAATACAAAAATATAAGTTGCATTAGGCATCGCATCCATACATTGCATATTTGCTGATCATACAATTCAAAAGCACCATAGACTGTAATTGCTCGGAAATTCCATCATATTCCACCTCAAATCCATTTTATAAACACATACATCATGAATAACACCATCCCCATTGTTAGCATAGTCAGTTGCATCCTAATGTATGTAGGGTTTTCATCACTCAACTGTCTTTAAATTTCTAGCCAAATACTGTACAAAGTTAAACAGATTTTATGAGGGAAAGTTTTACTTGGGTCACGCCTCGTTATGTAACATCCCTACACAAGTTAAAACACATAAAATAATTCCCAAGTTATGTGAATGCAAGAGACACCTACAAAGCAGTATAGGATACCATAGGTAAAAGATTAGCCTATTCATCCCCCTATGCGAATGGTTCAAGAGTGCTGAGAATTGACACAAGGACAAGCTCTTCCTCATCCATTCCTCCTAACCAACAATGGTTTTCACCACTAACAACAATCCCAATTACCATTGGTCCCTAAGGTGTTAAGAACCTGCAATAATACTTAGAATGTAATGCAAAGAATCGCTATTTGTATTGGAGTAGAACCCACAATAATATATATAAAATAATGTATTTGATTGATTGATGTCCTAAAATGAATATGTGATGTGCATAAATATGAAGTATGGGGTGCGGTTGGAAAGATGCACCCCCTACTAAATATAATTATAATATGTTAGGAGGGTCCTAACATGCCACCCTCCTTAAAAGAGCTTTGTCCTCAAAGCTGGAAATTTGGAAATTTCTGCTGGATATCTTGAAGAGTTTCCCACGTCGCGTCTTCTAAAGGTAGACCTTTCCAATGGATTAAAACTTCCGTGATATCGCGAGTACGAAGGTGACGATAGCGGCAATCCAAGATAGCTTTTGGATCGACTAGAAGTACTCCATCCTCGAAGAATTCCGGAAGAGTGGTTTGTGTCGTGATATGTGTTCCGACTGCGAGCTTAAGGCAAGATACATGAAATACGGGGTGAATTTTGGAAGAGGGAGGAAGCTCAAGTTTGTAAGCAATGGCCCCAATACGTTGGAGAATTTTATACGGCCCGTAAAATTTGGGTGCTAACTTCTGAGAACCTTTTTGTTTAAGAGAGGATTTTCGGTAAGGTTGGAGACGTAAGAAAACCATATCCCCCTTGCGAAAACTACGTTCGCTTCTACGTTGATCGGCTTGTTGCTTCATGCGATGCTGGGCGATGTGTAGGTTCTCTTTTAGGATCCGCAGTATATCATCTCGCGTAGCAAGCTTTGTTTCCACTTCCTGGACTTTTGTAGTCCCTGGAATATAGGAAGTGAGGGATGGTGGTGTTTGACCATATAGTGCTTCATAAGGAGTCATTTTGATGGACGTATGGTATGAAGTGTTATACCACCATTCCGCTAGTGAAAGCCACTTTACCCAATGGAGTGGTTGAGTAGAAACAAAACATCGAAGGTATGTTTCCAAGCATTTATTTACAACTTCTATTTGGCCATCGGTTTGAGGATGGTAAGCGGAGCTCATACGAAGTTGAGTACCTTGTAATTTGAACAATTCCTTCCAAAAGGTGCTAGTGAAAGTTGGGTCACGGTCACTAATAATTGTGGAGGGCATACCATGTAATTTAAAGATGTTATCGAGGAAGAGGTGGGCTATAGTGCTAGCGGTATAAGGATGAGCTACTGGACAAAAATGGGCATATTTAGATAAACGATCAACGACTACAAAAATGGTTGTTTTTCTTCCTGATTTTGGTAGTCCTTCAATAAAGTCCATAGAAATATCTGCCCATGTTTTGGTGGGTATAGGAAGAGGTTGAAGTAATCCCGGAGTAGCAAGGGTCTCCCATTTTTGTCTTTGGCAAACTTCACATTCTTTTACAAAGTTTTTTATGTAATTTTTCATCCCTACCCAATAGAAGGAGGTAGTGGCTCGTTTATAGGTTTTTAAGAACCCTGAGTGGCCGGCGGTGGGTGAGGTATGTAACTCGTGAAGAAGTTTTTTCCGGTAAGCTGAATTGGGGATGAGGACCATCCTCCCTTTATATCGTAATACATTGTCCTTCCAAGTGTATGGAATTTTGCTACTAGGATTATGTTGAAGTTGTTGAATTAAGGCATGGGTAGTAGGATCGTTTATCCATTCTTCATGCACCTTATCTACCCATTTGGGAATAAGGGAGGAAAGAGCATGGACTTGAGGCATATCTTCAAATTTTCTAGAAAGTGCATCGGCTGCCATGTTGTCCTTGCCCTTTTTATATGTAATTTCATAATCATAGCCAAGAAGTTTAGTAACCCATTTTTGTTGTTCCGAGGTATTAGTCCTTTGTTCCAAAAAATATTTCAAGCTATGATGGTCGGTACGTATAATGAAATGTTGGCCAATAAGGTAAGGCCTCCAATGTTGAATAGCATGGACGATTGCCAACATATCTTTTTCGTACGTAGAGCGAGCTAAATTCTTAGGAGAAAATGCTTTGCTTATAAAAGCTATAGGTCTTTCATCCTGCATGAGTACGGCTCCCATTCCTATTCCTGAAGCATCACTTTCAATGACGAACGGTTTAGAAAAATTTGGCATGGCTAGAACAGGGGTGGTACACATTGCAGTTTTCAAGGTGATAAAAGCCTCTTCTGCTTTAGGTGACCATTTGAAAGCGTTTTTCTTAAGTAGTGTTGTTAGAGGAGCAGCGATTTTACCATAATTTTGGACAAATTTTCTATAATATCCCGTTAGTCCAAGAAACCCACGTAGAGCTTTTAAGGTTTTTGGAATAGGCCAAGTTTTCACCTCCTTGATTTTGGAAGGATCTACCGTCACGCCGTTCTTTGAGACAACATGCCCTAAGTATTCAATTTTTTGTTTTCCAAAGGAACACTTTGATCTCTTTGCGTAAAGTTGATTTTCCTTCAAGATTTGTAACGTTTGTCTAACATGGTCCAAATGTTCTTCCCATGTTTTGCTATAAATCAAAATGTCATCAAATAAAACTAATATAAATTTACGAAGGAAAGGGTGAAATACCTTATTCATTAGACTTTGAAAGGTAGAAGGAGCATTGGTAAGGCCAAATGGCATCACCAAGAATTCGTAGTGCCCTTCGTGAGTGCGAAAGGTCGTCTTAGGAATATCCTTTTTAGCGACTCGTATTTGGTGGTATCCTGACCATAAGTCCAACTTGGAAAAGTAAGCTGCCCCATGGAGTTCATCTAGTAGCTCGTCTATGACCGGAATAGGAAATTTATCTTTGATAGTCATTTTATTAAGTGCTCGAAAATCGATACATAAACGCCATGAACCATCCTTTTTTCTAACTAAAATAATTGGAGAGGAGTAAGGGCTTCTGCTCGGTCTAATGACTCCTGCCGTAAGAAGCTCTTGTACTAATTTCTCTATCTCAGTATTTTGGAGGTATGGATAACGATAAGGCCTAATATTAGGAGGTTGATGCCCTGGAAATAGTGGAATAGTGTGATCGTGACTTCGTTGTGGAGGTAGTCCTTTTGGTTCATTGAATACCGCTTTATGGTGGTCTAGAATCTTTTGTAACTCGGGTGTCTCGTCTTCTTTATGACTAGGTTGAATTGAAAATAATTGGGCGACCATTCCTTTGTTTCCTTTTCGGATAATTTTCTCCATTATATGCGAGCTGACGATTTGGGAAGGTCCAGATTTGTTGCCTGTTTTTGACTGATGGCATCAAGTTTAACATCTATTGCAAATATTTTCTCGAAGAGTTCTCTTATGTTACGGGAACTCTCTTCTCTTTCCTGTTTAACTTCTTCAGCGAGCCTCTCATGTTTTTCATGGATGGAGTCCAGTGATCGTCGTCCGTCGGCCATTGCAGTGGGTAGATGAGAGAAATAGTGTAATTTGGTATTGTTATTAACAGTAACCTTTAGATCTTATTATGAACTGGCACGAATTTCAGAGTGAGTCAGCACAACAGGGCCCGATATGAAGCACGAGGTGGGGTGGAGCGAATGCAAGGCAGCTGGCGGAGGGATTTGTTTTGAGGGCACACACTTTGATGACGAACAAGTGGCAAGGGTGGGTTTGCACGAAGTTTCGGAGGACCACGTGCTTCTTAGTAATGTGGGATAAAGGCTTATACGTCTTTCCCAGCGGACCGAAGGCTTCTACGTTTTCTCGGTTCGGTGATGAGGAAAACGTATAAGGTTATTTCCTGGCAGTCGGAAACTTCTCGACTATGGCCGTTTAACCCGAAACTTTAACCTTTCTGGCGGTCTGAACTTTGTCGACGACGGCCGAAAGCTTTCTACGTTTTCTCAACAATCGAAGAATTAATTAGACTTTGGTTAAACGAATTTTAATTTATATTTTTCACCGAAGTTCTTAATAGTTGCCAAAAAATGTTTATCCATGACTAAAACTTTGATTTTGCTATTGATTTCCCACCGTCGATCCTGCTGTAAGATGTTTATATTATTTTCTTGCGTTCGTCTGCTAGTTATCATCGTCGATTGTGCTATAAGGGTTTGTATTTGCTAACTTCGATATTCATGTGATGCTTGTAAAAACACTCGGTATGCTCCCTTTGTTGGCGTGTGGTGACTGTATAACAGTACTATCAGTACTGGTTAAAATGTGTGTTGAACGAATTATCACCGAGTTTTTATTTTTCAGCAGAGTGACTATAGGGTGGAAGAAAATTTGTGTGTTGAAATAATTTTCACCGAGTACTGGTTTTATAATGTTTTTGGTTTGATTTTATTTTGTCACCGTAAAAATTGACGTCTATTCTACGAAAACCCGGTGCCTGTGACTGTGTATGCCATCGGCGTGAGGACAGTGGGGAGATCGGTTGTCCGAAACCCTGTCGGATGATGCCTGTGCTAAGGAATTTGGAGGCAGCCCGTGAGATATCACATTTTTTTTTTTTTTTTTTAAAACAATTTATTGTATACGTAACTTTACCAAAGGGCAGTGGAATAATTAACCAGGCTTAGTGTCTCAGATAAGGAAAAAAAATTTAGATAATGCGCCTGGTTGAAACTGGCTCTGTACCAAATGTTAAGAACCTACAATAATACTTAGAATGTAATGCAAAGAATCGCTATTTGTATTGGAGTAGAACCCACAATAATATATATAAAATAATGTATTTGATGATTGATGTCCTAAAATGAATATGGTGATGTGCATAAATATGAAGGATGGGGTGCGGTTGGAAAGATGCACCCCCTACTAAATATAATTATAATAAGTTAGGACGGTCCTAACATAAGGTTGTAAGGATTCATACTACACGTCCCTGCCAAGAATGGGTAATCATCCCTAAGGCCTAAAAAGATCAATGACCATTCAAAATAAAACTCCCAACAAGCCATCATCATGATCATCTCCACTCACCTTTGGTCTCCAAAGTCGTAAGGATTTGTACTACATGCCCCTGACAAGGATGGGTAGTCATCCCCAAGGCCTAAAATATCAATGCCCTTACTTCATAATATCTATAATCCCCTTTGGTTCCCAAAGTTGTAAGGATTCGTACTACACGTCCCTGAACAGGATGGGTAGTCATCCCCAAGGCCCAAAGGATCAAGGTCATTCACAAGCCAAAAACCTACAAGCTCAACCTTACGAAGCTCCAAATACAAAATCAAATAATAGTGGTTATCACCACTATTCCACATCCTTGCTCAAAAGAAAAACAAAAGAGAAAAATAAATAGTGATTTTCATCATTATGTATACGAGCAAGTATCCTAACACATTGAGCAAATAAAAATCTTGAACTTGAATCCCTGGAATTCTCAGCATTCGAAAACCATCTAGGTGATCCTCATTATGGGTTTGGTGGACATCCTACCTGGAAATGGCAGTATCCTAAATGCATGACGATATGTCTATCACATTAGCTTTGCATGTGAACAAACCAATGTTTGCATGTGGATGAGCTAGCTTATGGTACCTTAGATTGTCCCGTGGATTAATCTTACTAAATACAACAACAAAGTTAGTGGAGATAATTAGGTGATCCTCAGTATAGGTTTGGTTGATAGCCTATCTGGCACTGGAGGTATCCTGACAAATACCACATAAATGAACTCAATTGCACACACAGGGATGAGAAATAACTTGGTCAAACTCAAGTCTGATTTATTCCTTGTTCAAAATTCTTGCGAGATAAATGTACAATTTTGGCTAGTTAGTTAATATATCTAAATCTCATAAAAGCTTAACTACATTTTTAAAACAACTGCTACATTTCATTACATCCATCATCATCAAATAATACAAAAAATACAAAAACAAAGTTTTCACATGCAAAGTCATTCCACAAAGCCATCCCATAAGTACAGACAACTAGTAAATCTTGTACAGTATATGGTGCCATCGACAAGTTATCAATAACTCATTTCATTCATTCCATATGCATACATCATATAATTAGACACATTCCATTCATAATACCACCTGCATACATCATCATAAATAACTGTGCATAAACAGAAAAATAAACCACAAAAAGTGTATAACCAAAACAAATAAAGTCATCTGTATATATATCATCAAAAATTCCCGCAGGCTACAAATGAACCGGTCTTTTGACCTCACAACAAAAGCCAAAAACTCAACAACCCCCAAGCCTAGGGCATTGACCACCATGATCATGTAATATTGGTGCAACAGGAACTACCCCTCGTGGTGTGGGTCCTATGGGACCCCTCAGGGGGGCTACTGCTAGCCCCCGCATCACGCCTGCTAGAGCCCCCCTCATCCAATCACCTGCGATGAGATGATGTTGACTGCTCAGTATCGCTGACCCTCATCCAGCGTGAAGATCCACCTCTAGAGGGCTCAGGTACCTACCCCTTGAGGTGAATGATCTCTATCTCTAGATCCATCTGATGCTGATACCACTTCGCCTCCCACCGACAGTACATCGCTACTATATCGTCGTGCTATGCCAGCTGCGTTCGCAGGAGATCTCTCTCCCACGTAGCCTCGGTATCCCCATATTGCTAGTGGTATGCAGCCCATGCATTCTCCCACTCTGCTAGCTATGTTCGCAGGAGATATTTAAAGCACGAGGATACGAAAACAAGAAAGGAAAGACTCCAAGCACGATGCAAAAAATGAAACTAAGCTTAACACTGAATCCTACGAATTAAAAATGCATGAAATGGAGAAAGCATGAATTGAAACCCAAATGAAATAACAGCCCTTCTCTTTTATTGATGTATTTCACAACTCGGTTACAATTCGCATCCTCCCTTTTCAGGGGCGAGGAGCGTTAAATCCATCTCTTGGTTACATCCATGGATAGCCTTCCTTCTTTCGCGTGCCCACATGTAAGATGGGCGGACCAAAATGTCACCGCCGCTTGTGTCTACGAATGTTGATTCCTTGCTGCTCCTCCGATGTTCCGATCCTGCGTTCAAAGAAACAAAAGATAATCAATAGCACCTGCGGATAAAACAAAGCATGCAATCCCCAAGCCTGCGATAAATGGATGAGAAAAATGAATTAAACTATGACTAAAATGAATCCAAATGCTCTAAAAATTTGACAGGGGCATCAGGACATCACCAGGAGGGCACTGCAAAAAGAACAGTCAGGAAATTCCTCACCGATTTGAATTCGCTCCGGGGCGGGACGAATTCACCTGCAACAAAATGCCGAAAAGGTACTGTCCCAAATGTCTAGCCTAGAGAGCTCCAAAAGACCTGCAAACTTGGGGTTAGCTAATTGGGGGCATTTTGGGAAGACCCAGATGGTCGGATTTTCCCAATTTGACCTCCATCAATGGGAATCTGATGATGCTACCTGCAAGTTAGTAAAAGCGAACGAATATAGAAACACGATCAAAATTGTTCAAAACGAGACGAAATTTAAATGACAACCTATCTAAGCATCATAGAATTGAATGCAAAAAATGAAAATGATAGAAAGAAAAATCTGCCACAAATTCCCAATCATTCCTAAAAGGGACGATTAGGCCTACAGCAGTGTGGGGGCGCCTGGGCGGGCCGCCCACCGTTTGGGGCCTAATTTCGGCACCAATCCACTTGGGATGGGTCCAAAATCTCTTACAAGGTGTTGTCGACAAATTGGGTGGTATTATATGGCCAAATGTCGGGTTTTGGGCTCAATATTCGACCTTCCAATAGTCACCCAATGACCTCCTCTCTAAAAGAGATCAAGGATGTAGAAGGCACAAATCGCACAAGGATGTATGGGGAAATAAAATGGCAGCACTTCGTTGCTCCAAATTGCTCTTACTCTCCTATTTTTGGGATGAGGAAACTCATCAATTTATAGACCTGGAGGTCTCTTGGGATGAGCATGCAGAGGCGCCACATGGCAGCCATGCCCTTCCAGGGGAGGGAAGATTCCTCCCTGATTAGGGGCTTCATGACTGCCCCTGTAACAGCCTCTAACGCTCGAAAACGCTCACCCATGCTCCCATGAACTGAAGGAGGCGTTAGGTGGTGGATCCGAGCTGCCATTTGTCAAGATTTGACTTTTTTCCCATCAAACCTGCAATTCGCCCCACCCTGGAGCGGATTTGGAATTCATCCCGGGATGGGGCGAATCCCAGTTTGAATTCGTCCCTGGGTGGGACGGATATTGAGCAAAGTGCCTGAAGGTGCCAAATTGATTTTTGACCTTCCAAAACTGTTGTGAGAGTGGTTAGGACCATTTTTTAACCTCTGGGGGCTGCCCTTGGGGCTGTGTGTGCCAATGTGATCAGTGTTTGCAGTCACATAATCGGATTGGTGTTGTTTTGGTGTCTACAGATGCCCCTTTTTGGGATGCGTTGTGCAAGGCACAACGTCGAGCAAAAATAGATAACCAAAGCACTAATGATTAGGGTTTCTTAGTAACCTAACCAACTTTTGATGCCCCAAGTATGAAGAGGGCATGCATTCTTGAATCCTTGCTTCTGACGAGCGAAGGAACTCAGTTCAAGTGTTAACCTTTTTCGGTGAGGTGTTACTTGAGCTTGGACATTGATCAGTCATGAATAGGCAAAGGGCGCAACCTTTTGTCTATGGGAACCTTGAGTTCATGATTCACGAATGCCAAGTGATTGATCAGCTTGTGATTATTGCTTGTTTACTACCCCAAGCAGGGGCGTGATTTGTCTTTGCCAATGATTCTTCGAATGCATGCCATTTCCATGATTGGGTGTGTATTTGTTGATTGGTGACTAAGTGTGACTACCCCCTCAAGCGACGAATCGATGAGGGAATGACCTACATGAGAAAAGCGACGAGTCACTTGACCCAAGATGACTTAGGTAAGGGTGCCTTCGGAGATTTATCTTTGAATGTGTGTGCAGTTTTCTGACATTTGGACCTATTTTTGGTGGGTGTTAACCCTTTTGGCGACGCCTTTTGGAGCTGAAATTGTCAAAAATTCGTCTTCCCGTGGAGCGGTCCGGCCATGGTGGCCTTCTTAGGGAGTAGGATGGTGATGATTTATAACTCCAATGTCTATTTTGGATGCCAAGAATGTCAGGCATGAAGGCGCCTTCGTTCGGCAATTTTATTGCTATTTTTGGGTGGGTTTTGACCCTTTTGGTGACGTCGTTTGGGGATGAAATTCTCGAAGATCCGTCTTCCCGTGGAGCGGTCCGGCTATGGTAGCCTTCTTAGGGAGTAGGATAGTGAGGATTTGTGACCCCGACATCTATTTTGCATGCCCGAAATGTCAAGTGCAAAAGCACTCTCATTGGACAAGTTTATTGCTATTTTTGGTGCATTTTTGTGCATTTTTTTTGTTGTTTTTGAAATTTGTGTGCTGAATTCATTCTAGGGTGGGACGAATTCCTATGTAGTATTCATTCCAGGGTGGAACGAGCGCTAACCAGAGTGCTCATTCTAGGGAGGAACGATTACAGGCTCAAAAAGCCTATTTAAAGGCCAAAACTAGGTTTTGGGCTCATTTGCACTTGTTTTTTCTAGCGATTTGGAGCTCTGAGGAGGAGGTCAATTCTGCGAAGCGAAGCACTACAATTTTTTTCCACCATGAGTGCATGAACCGGATCGAGCGGCGGAGCTGAAGCGAGACCAGTAAGTGAACTCCCTCTTTATTATTTTCTTGTATTATAGTTTTTTTGTTAAAATTTAATAATATAAAACCTAGGTTGACAAATTAAATTTTGTTTTGCGTTTATGTTGTTTGTATCTGTACACTATTTTTCATGATTCTAATGTGCTTATTTTGTTGTCTGTTGCAGGTTGTGAAGAGCCGGTATCACATGTCGACTATTTTTGTTGAAGCACGGGAGGCGCTAGCTATGGCTGACTAGGAGTGGCTTGACGCCCTTGGGCTCAAGCAGGTGACTCGACTGGAGCCAGTGATTGGGGATCGGGCCTACCTGATGGCCCTGATCAACTTGTGGGATCCTCGGACTAATACTTTCCATCTCCCAATAGGGGAGATGACAGTCACTTTGGAGGATGTCTATCGGATTCTTAGGATTCCAATAGACGGATTGCCGATCAGGACGACACGGGATCAACGGACAGTGGTGCTGACACGCTGCTTCGGGCATGGGGAGGAGTTGGGGGTGGATGGTCCAGTGGAGAGGGCAGAGATTGACTGCCAGATGGGTGGGATTCTGGTTCGATGGTGGTTTGAGAGGGGGGTGTTGGGAGTGAGGCACGCATTGCTTATGGGCCTCATTTCCAACATGCTGCTACCTGACTCGTCAGGTGCGAGGTTCCCATGGAACCTGCTGGATGTGGTCTGTCGGTGGTGGAGTGTTCGACGTAGGAGCCTTTGGTCCTGAGATGGGGACAGACGCTGCTGGCGTAGCTCTATGGGGAGCTATATGAGGTCCACTATCGGAGGTGAAAGGGGATCAGCTACAGCTATCTGCTGTAGAGCTGGGGTTGGCAGCACATAGCGGTGGAGAGGCTAGGGGGGTTACCATGGATGACGTGGGTAGAGATGGTAGATAAGGATATAGGGTACGTGGCTCTATGGTGGTGGTCTTAGGAGCAGGGATAGAGTCGATGGTGGGCAGGTGCTGTAGGGCACTATGTCGATGCCTTCGCTCGGCTTGCTTCGGGGAGGTGTTCTGGCGCCCCTATCGGGACTGTCCAGCCTGGCCTGAGGCTGGAGAGTGGCTCCGATGGGTATGCAGGGAGCGGTGGCTGATTGGGCGGCATGGGACCGAGTAGGAGTTCTTCCCATATAGTCGGGTGACATGATAGTTTGGGGTGCGCCAGGGGTTGCCTGGTGAGCCCGTGGTCTATCGACATGGGGGATGAGAGGACTCTGGATCGGCCGGTCATCGTGCCATTGGGTGAGGATTCGGATGCGGTGATCGACGTCCTGGATGTGGATGACGTTGGGACTACTATAGAGTATGATCAGTGGTGGACTCTATGGTGATGGCGGGGAGAGGGGCCATTGGGAGGTGCGAGGCAGCAGCAGCAGGCGGGGAGGGTGCGAGGCACTAGGAGATGATTGGGGAGCTCCGCTCGAGGAGGTGGACATGGTGGAGGTAGATGACTTGGGCATGGATTTTGGGGCTCTGGATCAGCCGGAGATGTAGGACGTCCTAGAGCAGTGGGAGCCAGAGCAGGCTGCTGTTCCAGAGGTGCCTATGCATCCGGCCATGGTGGAGGACATGGAGGTAGGGGTGCATTGAGAATGCATGATTGGTGGAGCTACTATGGAGGTGAGATGAGGAGTTGGAGAGGCTTTGCAGAGAGGGATCTCTTGTGGACTCAACTAGTGGAGCGGGATAGCGCATTTGCTGCACACCATCGGGGGATGGGGACACTAGCGCTGCATAGGAGAGGGATCTCCTACGGATGCAGCTGGCATAGTGTGATGATGCAGTAGCTTACTACCATCGATGGGAGGCAGAGTGGTTGTGATGGGAGACAGATTGGTCTCGACATCGGATGGATTTGGAGGGAGAGATTATCCACCTCGGTGGGCGGTTACCTGAGCCCCCTGGAGGTGGCTCTTCATGTCGGATGAGGGACAGTGGTACTGAGCAGTCAGCATCATCTCATCGTAGGCGATTGGATGAGGGAGGTGGTAGTAGGCGTGATGCGGGGGCTAGCAATAGCCACCTTGAGGGGTCCCATAGGACCCACACCATGGGGGGTAGTTCTCGTCGCACCGATCCTGCGTGATCATGGTGGCCGACGCCTTAGGCTTGGGGGTTTTGAGATTTTGGATTTTGTTGCGGGGTCAGAGGACCAGCTCTTTGTAGCCTACGGGCATTTTTGATGATATATATAGATGACTTTATTTTGTTTATGCGCATGTGATGATTTGATTTTATGCATGATGATTGATGAATATGGATGTATGCATGTTAAGTTATAGTGATGAATGCATATGTTGTTGATGAATGCAAATGTTTCTAATTTATATGATATGCAAATGGAATGGATGGATTGAATTTGTGATGTTTGGTAGTCGCACCATAGACTGTGTAGAACTTTATGGCTTTTTGTCCTAGGCGATGGCTGCGGTGAATAGCTTTTTATGTATACATGTTTTTTTTTTTGGTATGGCGAGAATAAAATATAGCAAGTTGGTTTCAAATGTAGTTAAGGTTTTCTGAGACTCAGAGGTTTTAACTAACTAGCCATGACTGTACTTTATCTCACAAGACTTTTGAACAAGGTATGAATCGGACTTGTCTTTGACCAAGTTATTTCACATCCTTGTGTGTGCAATTGAGTTCATTTATGTGGTGTTGGTCAGGATACCGCCAGTGCCAGATAGGCTGTCAACCAAACCTGTATTGAGGATCACCTGATTAGCTCCACTAACTCCTTTGTTGTGTTTAGTCAGATTAATCTGCGGTGCTATCGTAGGATACCATAAGCTAGCTCATCCACATGCAAACATTGATCTGCGCACAAGTTAATGTGACAGATATATCGTCATGCGGGAGGTTTACCACCAGTGACCGATAGGCTATCAACCAAACCGGTATCGAGGTTTGCCTCATGACCTGTCGGAATGCTGAGAGTTCCAGGGATTCAAGTTCGACTCCCTTCTTTTCTTCAATTGTATTGGGATACTTGCTCTTTTGTAGTGATAAAAATCACTATTTATTTTTGTATTATATTTTTCTTTTGAGCAAGGGATTAGGATATGGAGTGATGAGAATCACTATTTTATGTGCTTTTCTTGATGTATGCACTTTGGTTGTGATGTCAATTTTTTTTGGAGTTTTGACGTTTGCAAATTGTTGATGTTTTGCAACTTTTGAGAACTTGGGATTCTTGGGGAATTGGGTAGGGAGGATGCTTGTCCTTTTGCCAACTCTCAGCATTCTTGGGGTCATTCGCACAGGGGGATGAGCAAGATAACCGTTTCGCTTATGGTGACCTGGATTGCTTTGCAGGTTTCATCTTTCGTTCACACAACTTGGGAATGTTTTTATGTGTTTTAATTTGTGTTGGGATGCTACGTAACAAGGTGTGATCCAAGTGTAATTCTACCTGCGTAAAATCTGTCTGACTTGGTACGGTACGTGGCTAGAAAGCTAATGACGATTGAATGACGAAAACTCTCGATACATGAGAAAACAACTGACTATGATGTGGGAGAATAACGTGAATGGCGGTTATAGGCGATGAGCTATTGATAAAGCGGAAAAATGTAGAAGATGATGGTTTTGCCAAGTAATGACAGTCTATGGCGCTTTGACCTTTATGACCACAAATATGCAATGTGTGGGTGTGATGCTTAATGCAGCTATATGTTTTTGTGTTTTTGATGGATTGATTTGTGTGAATATGAAGATGATATGCAAAATAGAGCTCTTTATTTTTGTGACGATTTTGAGCATGTATGGAAATGAGATGCAAATTTTGTTATTTTTGATGATTTTATTGTTTTTGAATTTTCTTGTTTTTGACCAAGCGATTATGGGAATCCTTGGAGCATTTTGGGGATTGACCATAGTTCGAATTAGGCCTGGAAGATCCTTGGAGCATTTTTTGGGGATTGACCAAGTGGAGAATCCTTGGAGCATTTTGGGCTATGGCTCTTCTAAACATGGAATGGCCGCAAATGACTGATGTTCAAGGGCTCTAGTTCCTTGATTCCATCAAGAGAGGCTAGCCGGTATGTTCCAGGTCCTATTTTGCTATCAATTACATAGGGACCTAACCAGTTTGCCATGAATTTGTCCCTTAAATGGGATGGCAGACTAGAGTTCTGTTGGTTTTCTTTCAAGACCAAGTCACCGACCTGAAAGTCCCTCAAGTGAACTTTCATGTTGTATGCTTTCTTAAGTCGCTCTTGATAGATACGTAAATGCTCGAGGGCATTAACGCATCGTTCATCAAGCAACGTAAGCTGGTCTAACCGGGCCTGCCATGCAGTATCATCATCGATGAACTCTTGCATTGATATGCATAGGGAAGGAATTTCCAACTCGAGAGGCATGACTGCCTCGGAGCCATACACGAGCGAAAATGGAGTTGCCCTAGTGGGTGTCCGAATGCTAGTGCGATAGGCCCATAGGGCAAGTGGGATCTGAATGTGCCAATCCTTATGATTATCTGTGACTATCTTTTTAAGGATGGCAACTAGCATTTTGTTTGACGCCTCTGCTTGCCCATTTGCCTGCGGATAATAGGGTGTCAAAAAACTATGCTGAATTTTGTACTTTGTGGTCAAAGCATGCACATATTTGTTCTTGAATGACGTCCCATTATCCGAGATTATCTTGGATGGAATACCAAAATGACATATGATGTTATGCAAAATGAACTCCACAATGCGGGGTCCAGTCGTAGAGGTAAGCGGAACTGCTTCCACCCACTTGGTGAAGTACTCTATGGCCGTGATGATAAACGTGTGATGACCTGACGACGTAGGGGAGATCTTTTCGATTAGATCTAGGCCCCACTATGAAAAATGCCAAGCCGATTGGATCGGTTGCAAGGCCTAGGAAGGTACGTGTGTCAAATTAGCATGGTGTTGACACTTCACGCACTTCCTGACATATGCACAACAATCTCGCTCTAAATATGGCCAATAATAGCCCATGCGAAGAATGCACTTTGCGATGGCCATACCACTGAAGTGGCCATCGCATGTACCATCGTGCGCTTGGGCGATCGCCCAAGTGGACTCTTGCTGGTCCAAGCATCGAAGGAGGATCCCTTCATAGCTACGATGGTACAAAATGTCTCCTAACAAGACATGCTTTGCCGCTTTCTGCTTGAATGCACATTTTGTGACATGCATCAATCCAAGTGGGAGGTTACCTAACTTGAGGTAGTCCCTTATGGGGGAATACCAATCCTGCTGATCAGAAGCCTCGATGGTATGAACAACCAGTCCCTCTTGAAGTTCATCCCTAGCAAAAGTTGAGCGGGAGAGAACTTGTAAGAATAGCATTGTGTTGCTATTAAGGGGAGTAGGGGAGAACAAGGACCCCCAGTTGGCATGTTTCAGATGATCATGGATTTGAGAGAACCTGTCCATGGATGGCTCAATCTGGATCAAGTGGATTCTTGGCATTAAATCAGAGCTTGCTCGCTCCATCATTGATTGTGATAGTGTTTTGACTTGAATGGTTGTCATATCACCAGAAATGTCTTGCGGGATTAGTGACCCCAAGGAGGCCATAGTGTCCGCAAAATGATTCGATGACCGAGGGAGTGCCTCGATGTCGTACCATTCAAGCTTTGCCAGGAATTTGTCCACAAGGGCTTTGTAGGCCTGTAGGACTGGGCATTTGCATTGGAATACCCCTTTGACTTGATTGACAATTAACAGCGAATCACCAAAGATATTCAATCGTTTAATGTTCATGGTGATTGTTGTCTGAAGACCTATGAGCAAGGCTTCATACTCTGCATTGTTGTTGGTGCATGGGAAATTTAATTTAAATGATAGGGGCATTGGAGCGCCCTACGGTGTGAAGAATACTATTCCCATGCCACCACCTTGCTCACATTTAGAACCATCAAAAAATAGGGTTATGTCGGCCTCTGACTCAGGCTCATCGAATCTGGTGATTCTGAGACATGGAAGACCCCATCATCGGGTAGTTCTATGACGAGAGGCTGATCGTCTTCGAGAGGAGCCTCTGCTAGTTGATCGGCTATGACCTGACCTTTTATGGATTTCTGTCCAATAAACTCTATGTCAAATTCCATCAACAACATGATCCATTTCGCCGTGCGACTACTATGATAAGTACGACTCATCATGTATCACAATGGATTCTCCTTAGACACAACATACGTCTTGTTGCTCAGCATGTAATGGCACAGCTTTTTGGTAGCAAACACCATTGCCAAGCAGAGTTTCTCAACGTATGCATAGTTAAGTTCATAGCTGACCAGGGTGCGGCTAAGATAGTAAGTAGCCTGTTCCTTGTGAAGTTCGTTCTTCTGGGCTAACATGGCTCCCAGTGCCACCTCAGTAGCTGAGATGTATAAGTAGAATGACACTCCTGGTCTAGGTGGTGCCAATATCGTGGCGAAGCCAAGTATTGTTTAATGTCATCGAAGGCTGACTGGCACTCGTCATCCCAGTGAAATGCTACCCCCTTGTGCAACAACTTGTTCATTGGTCGGCACTTGTCAGATAGCTGCGCTATGAAGCGCTTGATCGACGCGACCTTTCCCTGCAGGCTTCTGAGCTGCTTGATGGTAGTTGGGGGACGCATTTCAAGGATTGCCTTGACTTTGTTTGGGTCCACCTCGATGCCCCATTTTGAGACTATGAAACCCAAGAGTTTTCCAGATGTGATGCCAAAAATGCACTTCTTGGGATTCAGTCTGACTCTATGCTCCATGAGGCGATCGAGGATCTTGCTTAAGTCACCGAGATGATCCGGGCACAAAAGAGATTTGGCCAACAAATCATCCATGTAATCTTCCAAAGTCTTGTGCATGTAATCATGGAAGATGTATGTCATGGCACGTTGGTAGGTGGCGCCAACATTTTTAAGGCCAAAAGGCATGACCTTATAACAAAATGTCCCCCAAGGCATTGTGAACGCCATTTTTAGTTGGTCCTCGAGATTGATACAAATTTGATTGTATCCCGAGAAACCATCCATGAGGGAAAGCATTTCATGACCTATTGTAGCATCTACCAATGCATCGATGCTCGACAAGGGAAAATCATCCTTAGGACTCGCTTTGTTTAGATCTCAAAAATTAGTGCATATGCGAATCCTCCCATCAGGCTTCTTGACGGGCACCATGTTGGACAGCCATGGTGGATAATCCACGCAGATGACAAACTGTGCATCCAACAGCTTTTGCAATTCATCTTTGACCATTAAGGCCACTGTTGGGTGCATCTTGCGTAGTTTCTGCTTAACTGGCTTGACTGTCGGATCAAGCGTTAGATTATGCGTGACTAGCTATGGGTCTAGTCCCGGCATGTCTCTGTATGACCATGCAAAAACCTCCTTCTTCTCTTTGAGAAGGGCAATGTAGTCGGCTTGCTCTTCGGGGGATAAACTTACCCCCAGCTTGATGATCTATGGATTCATTGGATCTGAGCCGATGTCTACGTCAGTCGTCTCCTCGACCGACATGTGGGATCCGTCTTCCAACCGATGTGGAGTTGGGATCAAGTGGATATCATTTGCTGAGTTTAGATCATCGTTAGGAACCTCGGGTCCCTCTTCAGCATGGCAGATATCCTGAGTTGGCCTAGGGGTAAAATGGAGCATTTCATCGAAAGGCCAGTACTCGAATGGGGATGGAGGGGAATTGACGCGATCCCAGTCTATGGCATCTATGTCTAGATACAATGACTATGCCGGATCGGCCGGATTGTGGATGGGGGCGGTTAAGTCAATGGAGATCATGTTGATGAAATGATTTTGGTCTCCATTACCATGGGTGTGGTTACTCGGACATCCTAGATGCTCTCTATGCTCTGGATCTGGCTCTAGAGGGATGGGCACGAATGGATCGGCCCTATGTGCGGATAGGAAGATAGGGTCTACCCTCGGCACTGATGTCACTATAGGGTCTCTGGGTGGAAGGTGCTCTTCGTATGCCCAGAGTAGCGGATCCAACACTTGGTCCCACCGTGCTGGGTCTACGTACCACTCATGCCCTGGCACTATGTTTAATTGTTCAAATATGTCATTAATCTCCAAGGGGCGCCGATGCTGCATCTACCGCATGTGATTAAGATATGCCATTTCTGTCTCATCTTCGTAATCACTATCGGAGATCCAAAAGCCCTCGTTGGCTCCGACAACTATTTGAGGCATTACAGGCTCGTCTTGCTCGAGCAAATTGATCTGGCCCCACCTAGGTTGTTTCGCTCTCTACGGGGGACTTGATTTCCTTGGAGCGGCGCTTGCTCGATGGGAGCATCCAGGGGGAACATTGTCAAGAGGCTTTCTTGATAATCATCCATGGGGATCACTTGTGAGTGATCGCTATCTGATTCGAAGGGGTCATATGATGTTGGTTCATACTCTGACTCATCCTCCGAGGACCCTTCTTGACATTGTCTAGACCCTCCTTGAAAATGAGCTCTCGAGCTTTCTCCTCTCTCGAGCGAAGGGAAGGGATTACTAGAGCCAACAAGGTTGATTGCCATTAATGGGAGATAATCCCTCAATGTATATGTGGTGTTAGGGTTGGCATATGGATCTGATGCCAATCCCCCCTTGTTGCCTATCCCTAGGCCTTGCATGTTCTCCACCAAGATGTCCAAGGGTAGGGGGTGGTTGAACCCTACTCCTGACTTGTCATATGGCATTTGGTATCTTGGTTGGCAAAGAACACGTATCCCTTGCTCATATCGGCCTAACCCATATCCGTGCCAATTGCATTGGCCAAGGTATCTCAGAGCAAAGTCTGGGTTAGACAAATAGTTGACATTTTCAGCAAAAGGCTCTTCATCTTCATCCTCTTGCGTGCATGGTGCAACGCCATGATCAAGGCCCCCATACACAAAGTTTGTCTGGTTCGGCGGGTAGCCTAGGGGAACAATAGTGCCAATGGGGAGTCGAGGTCTCCCCATGTCCTGCATGGATTCTAGTGCGGGTGTTGCTACAATATTCCACACCAGATACTCCCCTAGGCCCGTATTGGCCATTTCAACGGTGATCGTTGGTGGTTGAGGGGGAGGGAATGGAAGTTCTCCTTGAGTCCACTCCATGTCGGGTGGACTAGGAGCCTCGACTTCCATCCGGCTAGGCATCTCCTCGGTAGAGATAGTTGATACTGATGGCAGTGTCTCTTCCAAAGGTTTTGCCTCTTCCAGGGGTTCCTTCCCTTTGTCCTTCTGTTTGGCCCCCAAAGATGGTGTCATTGGTGGAGGACCAGATGATGAAGATGAACTCGGCTAGGATTTTGAAGAACTTGTTAATGGGGATGCCTGCGGAATCGGACCCTGTTTAGATGGATTTAACTAGAAATCCAAATGCGTTGATGGCAGGGTCGATTGCGGCATCAGCTGCACCGCATTACAATACTTGAAGGGTTCCAAGTCCGATCGGGACTACATGCACCTCCCCTTCAAATGTATACTTTAAACATTGGTGAGCTATCGAAGGGACACACTTCATGTCCCTGATCCATGGCCGGCCCAACAAGATGTTGTAGGCCATCTCACCCTCCAATACGTGGCACAATGTGGGTATGGTCTTTTGTCCCACTTGGATTGGTAGGACTATTGTGCCGACTATCGAGCAGATTGCATCATTGAATGCTCGTAGAGTGTAGGTGGAGGCTGTGATGTGAGATGCGAGCAACTTCAGATGTTTGAGAGCCGTAGTTGTGATGATGTTGCTGGACGAGCCAGTGTCTATCAACACCCTCTTGTATGGGATCCCGTTGACCCATGCGATAACGTGCAGGGGTGGATCCACCATGTCATCGATCCATTGATCTCAATTCGTCTTCTCGAAATGTGATGACCGGCTCAGTGCATCATTTTACATGCCCCATGAAGTTGTTGAAAGAATTTGTCTCATGGGGCTGCAACTCGATGGCTTTCAAAATCTCCATTAGAGCTTCTCGATGGGGCGTAGATTGTTGTATAAGCTCGTATATGGAGAGCCTAGCCGAGGTGGTCCTCAAACTCTGAGTTAGTTTGGTCCAAAGTGTGGCCACCGGCTTAGGCAGAGGAGGTTGTGCAAGGTGTTGTTGTGGTTGCGAA
Source organism: Wollemia nobilis (assembly GCA_028583015.1). Lineage (NCBI taxonomy): Eukaryota > Viridiplantae > Streptophyta > Pinopsida > Araucariales > Araucariaceae > Wollemia > Wollemia nobilis. Next base: position 1,917,423 of record JAQPPZ010000252.1, on the reverse strand, counting down.
GTTGTTGGCACCTCTCCTGCCGCTACCGCAGGAGCATTCATGCTCGGATACCTCTTGTTCTGAGTCACTATACTGATCATCCCTACATATCCCTGCATGGGGCAGTTCTGTGTGACCTCGTTAACTTGTAGGGTCTTTGCCTACGGAGCATGAGCAGGCAAGGGGTCTTTGAAGACCTCCATTTGTTGATTGCTTGGTGCGACGGGATTATCCATCGCTAGTGTCTTGTTATCAATCAGGTCTTGCACCAAGCCCTTAAATTTCCAACAGGCATTTAGGTCATGTCCCTACCGCCTATGGAACCTATAGTACAAGTCCTCTCTATACCCCTTAGGCTTGGGCGCATTGGGATCTATGGTCTGAACCTCTAGCAGGTTGATCAGGTTTGCCGCTAACAAGCGGTCAAACAAGGAGTCCCTGGACTCTGTGTAGGGTGTGAATTGTCGCCTAGGGTGACACTGCTGACCCTATTCTTGCCTCTGATTTTCTCTGTCATAGTTGTTAGGAGGCACTGCCTGATAGTTAGCCTTTTGAGGCTGTGTTGCTTGTGCAGGCTTAGGGACATTGATAGCAACTTGGTTAACTATAGCGGGTTTTTGTTGCATGGTCCCAACTTTAGTGTTTTTAGTCCACTCTTTTTTCTTAGGTTTGGCTATCTCGCCATCCTGTATTTTGATCTCTTCAATGATCTTGGCTTGTGCCAGAGCTTCTTCTAAGGTGGCATATTGTTGCAGCTACAATAGCATAGAGATCGATCTCAGACAACTCTTGGAGAACATCTGAGTGAGGTCGGACATAGGAGGGAGGTAGGGCAGCTTTGAAAGCAATGTCCTCCATCGATTCCCATAGGCCGCCATGGTCTCCTCCTCATATTGCTCGAGGGCTGGCTAAGTCACTCGGTGACGCCTTCTTCTTGGTATTGAAGGCGAAGCATTCGAGGAACGCATCCACTAACTGATCTAAGTTGTTAATGTTGTGCTTTGGTAACTGAGTAAACCAATCCGAGGCAGGGCCTACGAATGTGGTTATAAATGTTCTCAATAACAAAGCATCATTGTCCTGAATGCCGAAGCATTGGCTCAGGAACCTCGTCACATGCTCTTGAGCATCCTCCTCACCTCTAAAGGTTGCCAACTGAGGCAGCTTAAAGTGTTCAGGGTAAGGGGGTGCTGGCACGGACGGATGCACAGGATGACTATGGAGTTGGCATAAAGTGGGCTTTTGGGGCCCAAAAGTTTTGGTCTCCACAGACTCCAAACGCTCTAGCAGCGCTTTATATGCATCTGAGGATTTGATTTCTTCCTCTTTAGTTTGCTCCCATTGTGGGTTGTGGGAGACTTGAGGCCTCTCAAGGGGTGGCCGGATGGCAACTCCTCCGCCTAGGTAGGGCATTTCGGCCCGCTCTTCTTCTTGCTCGTACTCCTCGTAAGCTTCTTGAGGAGTCTCTGGGCGAGACCTATGACCCTGGGTGGGTCCCCGTGGAGGGTACCCATCATTGTTCCGGGGAGTGGCCTCCCGCTCAGGTCTAGGAGGTCTCGGAGGCAGCACTTGGTAAGGTCACGGAGACCTATCTCGCACCAAGGGGTTGCGCCTCTCATATGGTTCCGCCCTTTGGGTGCGCGGGGTTGGGACCCTCTCAGGCACTGGGTTATGGAGCAGCTCATCTGTTTGGCACCTAATGCGCTCTTTGCTAAGGCGATATAGATGCTCTAGCTGCTGGTCTTGCTCAAGCCGCGTGATCTACGCTTGGCGGGCGGCATGTCTGGCGACTGCTAGGTCAATTTGTTCTGCCATCCTGAGCCTAGGAGGCCTGGATGCCTCTCCTATGCACTTACCCTGGTCTCGATGATCCGAGATCTCAATAGGCTGCTTCCCTCTATCGAGGTTGGCGGCATTTACCCGAGGCTCTGGCCTCAGTGGGTGATCATGGTATCTAGCTGGTGCGGAAGCGCATGGCCCCCACACTGTATATTGCTCTTGAGGAATGTAATCATCTTCCTCGTGCTCCCTTTCATATGTGTGAAAGGGGCGGGCAGAGTTAGCTCGCCCTGCTTGAAGGGCCTTGCGCCCTGGATTTTGTCTATTGGTTCTAACAGTGATGGGGGGCAAAGGAGGGATGCCATCATCATGTGGCCTCTCCTCATGGAAACTATGCCGCTCTAGCGCTTCATCACGTGGTGGCCACTCATATCGAGCTTCTAAGGGAGCCTTTTTATCTATGTTGAGTGCCACGTGTAAGGACTCTTCCCGAAAGGGGCTATGATGGACGGGCGTGTCCCTCAAAGGGGTGTCCCTATAATTCCATCTTGACATGGAATGATGCGGACTCTCTTGCGGGTCAGGCCGCCAAGGCGGTATGACTAAGTCCTTAGGGCTATAGCGGAGGCGACTTGTGCCCCCTTGTACACTTTCTGCAGCTTTCGCCCTTGATTGGGCTTGGCTACGTGTGTACACCATGGTGGTGCTTTCCTACAAGCTATGTAGATTTTTATCTCTTTTTATGATTTTTTTATGCTACACTAAACAAAAAAGATCATACACACACACAAGCAGTGATTATCTCGTTTAAAGATTGAAAGTGTGTCCTAGACCTGGTTTAGTGTGTTTTTTATTTTTGTTTTTGTTTTTGTTTTTTTTGAAGGTTTTTGGTTTTAAAGAACGTTTAAATGCAAAATGATGGCTCTTATGACTCCCAAAGATGGTCGCCCCTTCGATATACCATTGCCAGGCCGATATACCAACCTCTCTATATACCCGCCCTTACGTGAGGGAAACTATAGGTACGTGAGAGCAGATGGTACGTGGAACGTAGGCGGTACGGAAGGGGAATCACCCTGTTTATGACACCTACCATAGAAGACTTATCCTCGTGCACTGGGAATCACCCCAACTACACTCGGTCAGCTTTCATCAGGATTTACGTCTAGCAACAGTTGCGATCGGGGTAATGGATGCAAAATTCAAGCCAAGGTGGTGATGAAATCCACCGTTGGTCTTGATCAAGGGCTGGGGTTTTACGACCAGCGCCTTGGTTTTTAATTTGCCACGTGGTGTGTGGGGTTCTTTTTATTTTGCAAAATGGAAACAAGCAAGCGGTAAAGGAAAACTACTTTCCCTAAGCAAGCAAGTACCCTAAAACAGAAAAACTGAAGACAAAAATAGACAAGAAAAATTTAGAATCCTTACCTCTTCTCTGCCCAAATCTGCCGGTTCTGAGTTTCTGCCCGAAGACTGCATAGACAAAAATTCATCCCAGGGGGGAATGAATTACAGAACTGTATTCGTCATAGGGTGGGGCGAATTCCCATTCGTCCCTGGGTAAGACGAATTACAGCTCTGTATCCGCCTCCTGATGGAACGAACAGCAGTCAGCGTGTGAAACTCGACACCTACAAGCAAAAAACAAACAAGTTTGGATCAGATCTCTGATCTTAGAAATAGAGGACAAGGTCCCACCGTGATCGCCACTGAAAGCACGAGGATACGGAAACAAGAAAGGAAAGACTCCAAGCACGATGCAAAAAATGAAACTAAGCTTAACACTGAATCCTACGAATTAAAAATGCATGAAATGGAGAAAGCATGAATTGAAACCCAAATGAAATAACAGCCCTTCTCTTTTATTGATGTATTTCACAACTCGGTTACAATTCGCATCCTCCCTTTTCAGGGGCGAGGAGCGTTAAATCCATCTCTTGGTTACATCCATGGATAGCCTTCCTTCTTCCGCGTGCCCACATGTAAGATGGGCGGACCAAAATGTCACCACCACTTGTGTCTATGAATTTTGATTCCTTGCTGCTCCTCCGATGTTCCGATCCTACGTTCAAAGAAACAAAAGATAATCAATAGCACCTACGGATAAAACAAAGCATGCAATCCCCAAGCCTGCGATAAATGGATGAGAAAAATGAATTAAACTATGACTAAAATGAATCCAAATGCTCTAAAAATTTGATAGGGGCATCAAGACATCACCAGGAGGGCACTGCAAAAAGAACAGTCAAGAAATTCCTCACCGATTTGAATTCGCTCCAGGGCGGGACGAATTCACCTGCAACAAAATGCCGAAAAGGTACTGTCCCAAATGTCTAGCCTAGAGAGCTCCAAAAGACCTACAAACTTGGGGTTAGCTAATTGGGGGCATTTTGGGAAGACCCAGATGGTCGGATTTTCCCAATTTGACCTCCATCAATGGGAATTTGATGATGCTACCTGCAAGTTAGTAAAAGCGAACGAATATAGAAACATGATCAAAATTGTTCAAAACGAGACAAAATTTAAATGACAACCTATCTAAGCATCATAGAATTGAATGCAAAAAACAAAAATGATAGAAAGAAAAATCTTCCACAAATTCCCAATCGTTCCTAAAAGGGACGATTAGGCCTGTAGTAGTGTGGGGCGCCGGGCGGGCCGCCCACCGTTTGGGGCCTGATTTCGGCACCAATCCACTTGGGATGGGTCCAAAATATCTTACAAGGTGTTGTCGACAAATTGGGTGGTATTCTATGGCCAAATGTCGGGTTTTGGGCTCAAGATTCGACCTTCCAATAGTCACCCAATGACCTCCTCTCTAAAAGAGATCAAGGATGTAGAAGGCACAAATCGCACAAGGATGTATGGGGAAATAAAATGGCAGCACTTCGTTGCTCCAAATTGCTCTTACTCTGTATATTTTGGGATGAGGAAACTCATCAATTTATAGACCTGGAGGTCTCTTGGGATGAGCATGCAGAGGCGCCACATGGCAGCCATGCCCTTCCAGGGGAGGGAAGATTCCTCCCTGATTAGGGGCTTCATGACTACCCCTGTAACAGCCTCTAACGCTCGAAAATGCTCACCCATGCTCCCATGAACTGAAGGAGGCGTTAGGTGGTGGATCCGAGCTGCCATTTGTCAAGATTTGACTTTTTTCCCGTCAAACCTGCAATTCGCCCCACCCTAGAGCGGATTTGGAATTCGTCCCTGGGTGGAGCGAATCCCAGTTTGAATTCGTCCCTGGGTGGAACGGATATTGAGCAAAGTGCCTGAAGGTGCCAAAATGATTTTTGACCTTCCAAAACTACTGTGAGAGTGGTTAGGACCACTGTTTAACCTCTGGGGGCTGCCCTTGGGGCTGTGTGTGCCAATGTGATCAGTGTTTGCAGTCACATAATCGGATTGGTGCTGTTTTGGTGTCTACATATCTTTCTCCCATAGTGCATCCCCGAGCTCCTCATCTCGCCTCTGCAGTAGCCCCACCAATCATGCATTCTAAGCATGCACCCCTACCTCCATGTCCTCTGAAACTATTTGAGGTATTGAAATCTTTGGAATAGAAACCTACTCTGGCTCCCACTACTATGGGACATCCTATGTCTCCAGCTGATTCAAAATCCCAAAATCCACACCCACATCCTCAACCTCTACCATGTTCGCATCATCCAGCGAACCCCCCAACCCTCACCTGGTGCCTCTGCACCCTCATCACCTATTGCTGCCGCCTCTGCACCACCTAGAGGCCCCTCACCTCGCCATCACCATAATTTCCACCACTGCTCATACTCAGCGGTAACCCCGACATCATCCATGTCTAAGGCATCAATCGTTGTGTCTGAGTCCTCATCCAATGACATAATGACTAGCCAAGCTAGAGTCTTCTTGTCCCCCCAGTGCTGATAGACCATGGTCTCCCCAAGAAATCCTTGGTGCACCCCAAACTATCGTGTAACCCATCCATATGGTAAGAATTCCTTCTTAGTCTTGTGATGCCCAATCAGCCATCGCCCCCTTCGTACCCATTGAAGCCACTCTCCAGCCTTAGGCCAGGCTGGACAGTATTGATAGGGGTGCCAAAACACCTCCCCTAGAGTAAGCCAAGCGAAGGCATCGACATAGTGCCCTACGACACCTGCCCATTGCTAAATTTGTCCCTGCTCCTCAGACCATCGCCATAATGCCCCATACACGATATCTCGGTCTACCATCTCTGCCCAAGTCATCCATGGCAACCCAACTGAACTCTCCACTGCTATGTGCTACCAAGCCCAACACTACAATAAGTAGCTGCATCCAATCCCCTTTTGCCTCCGACAGTAGACCTCATACAACTCATCATAGAGTTGTGCCAGCAGCGTCTGTCCCCATCTCATGATCAGGGGTGCCTCTGTCGGACACTCCACCAACCTAAAAACCACCTCCAACAGTTTCTAAGGGAACCTCACACCCGAAGAGTCGAGTAGCAGCATGTTGGAAATGAGGCCCATCAGAACGATGTGCCTCACTCCTAACACTCCCATCTCTAACCACCATCAAACCAAAATACCGCCAATTAGGTAGTCACCCTCTGCCCTCTCAATTGGGCTATCCACACCCACCTCCTCCCCATGCCCAAAGCATCACATTAGTATTGTTGTCCTCTGATCCCGTGGTGTCGTCCTGATCGACAGTCTATCTATCAAAATATGAAGAATCCGATAGACATACTCCAAAGTAATTGTCATCTCCCCTATTGGGAGATGGAATGTGTTGGTCCAAGGCTCCCATAAGTTGATCAGGGCTGTCATATAGGCCTGATCCTCGACCACAAGCTCTAGTCAAGTCACCTACTTGAGCCCAAGGGCATCAAGCCACTCCTAGTCAACAAAAGTCAGCACCTCATGTGCTTCTGTAAACATCATGGGCACACGATACTGGATCTTCACAATCTACCAAAGAAAACAACATAAAAACATTAAACACCATTAAAAAAACTATACAGCAAAAATATGGATATACAAAAATTAAAAAAAAACAAAATAATTTGTCAGTTCTAGGGTTTTTTAACTCTCAATTGATAAATTAAACGACAACACAAATTAAAAACTAATTTGTCAACTCTAGGTTTTTTAACTCTCAACTGATGAATTACAAACAAATTAAGAAATTCAAAAACAATTTTCATTTCTAGGGTTTTTAACTCTAAACACTGATAAATTACAACCAAATTAAACAATTCCAAAAAAATTTGTTAGTTCTAGGGTTTTTTAACTCTCAACTGATAAATTAAACGGCAACAACACAAATTCAAAACTAATTTTTCAGCTCTAGGGTTTTTAACTCTCAACTGATAAATTACAAACAAATTCAAAAATTCAAAAATAATTTTCAGTTCTAGGGTTTTTAACTCTAAAAACTGATAAATTACAAACAAATTAAAAAATTCAAAAACAATTTTCAGTTCTAGGGTTTTTAACTCTAAAAACTGATAAATTACAAACAAATTCAAAAATTCAAAAATAATTTTCAGTTCTAGGGTTTTTAATCTAACGGTCAACTGATAAATTAAAACAAAAACACAAAAAAATTCAAAAGTAATTTTTTAGTTCCTAGGGTTTTTAACTCTAAGTCTAAAACTGATAAATTAAAAACAACCAAAACATTCAAAAAATAATTTATCAATTCTAGGGTTTTTAACTCTACACTGATCAATTAAAAAAACAAACAAAAAAATTCAAAAAACGGTTTGTTAGTACCTAGGGTTTCACTCTAAAGGTCAACTGATAAATTAAAAACATAGACAAAAACAACAAAAAAAATAACTAGGGTTCAACTACGTTTTTATGTTCAATTTTATCCTACGTTTTGCTCTTTGTTCAATTAGGGTTAAGTGAAGTTTTTAAGTTATGTTCTAAACTAAGTTTTTTAGCTAAGTTTTAAACTAAACTTTTGATCTTTTTTTAACTAGGGTTAAACTAAGTTTTACGCTAAGTGTTAATTTTTGATAGACTAGGGTTTCATTTTTAATTTGACAAACAAAATACAAAAAGACAAAAAAAGCAACACAAATTGCGGTTTTCAAGTTATAACTCCAACTAACAATAAAGAGGAAGAACACTCACTGGTCTCGCTTCGGCTCCACTACTTGAGGATCCAATCCATGAACTCATGGTGGCGGGAAAAATTTGACAGTGCTTCGCTTCACACAATTGACCTCCTCCTCGTCAGATCTCCAAATCGCCAAGAAAAACAAATGCAAATGAGCCCAACACCTAGTTTTCACCCTTAAATAGGCTTTTTGAGCCTGTAATCATTCCTCCCTGGTATGAGCACTCTGCTAAACACTCATCCCACCCTGGGACGATTACTAAATAGGAATTCATCCCACCCAGGGATGATTATAGAGCAAAAATTTCAAAAACATCAAAAATTGCACAAAATGCACCAAAAACAAGCAATACACTGTCCAATGAGAGTGCTTTTGCACCTAACATTTCGGGCATCCAAAATGATATTGAGGTCACAAATCCTCACTATCGTACTCCCTAAGAAGGCTACCATAGCCGGACCGCTCCATGGGAGGATGAATTTTTGAGAATTTCATCCCCAAACGACATCGCAAAACGGGTCAAAACCCAACCAAAAATAGCAATAACATTGCCGAACGAAGGCGCCTTTGCGCCTGACATTCTTGGCATCTAAAAAAAATGTTGGGGTTACAAATTTTCACTATCCTACTCCATAAGAAGGCTACCATCGTCGGACCGCTCCACGGGAGGATGGAATTTTGCCAATTTTAGCTCCAAAAAGCATCACAAAAAGGGTTAAAACCCACCAAAAACAGGTCAGAATGTTCGAATCAATGAAAAACAACTGAAAGCACCCTTACCTAATACATCTTGGTTCAAGTGACTCGTCACTTTTCTCATGTCGGTCATTCCCTCATCGATTCGTCCCTTGAGGGGGTAGTCACACTTAGTCACCAAATCAACAAAAACACACCCAATCAAGGAAATGACATGCATTCAAAGGATCATTGACAAAGACAATCACACCCCTGTTTGGGGCAGCAAACAAGCAACAATCACAAGCTGATCAAACACTTGGTATTCGTGAATCATGAACTCAAGGTTCCCATAGACAAAAGGTTGCGCCCTTTGTCTATTCATGACTGATCAATGTCCAAGCTCAAGTAACACCTCACCGAACAAGGTTAACACTTGAATTAAGATCCTTAGCTCATCAAAAGCAAGGATTCAAGAATGCATGCCCTTTCCATACTTGGGGCATCAAAATTTGGTTAGGTTACTGAGAAACCCTAATCATTAGTGCTTTGGTTATCTATTTTTGCTCGACGTTGTGCCTTGCACAGTGCATCCTAAAAATGGGCATCTATAGACACCAAAACAACACCAATCCGAATATGTGACAACAAGCGCTGATCGCATTGACACACACATCCCCTAGGGCATCCCCCAGAGGTTAAAAAGTGGTCCTAACCACTCCCAAAAGTAGTTTGGAAGTTCAAGGGTCAATTTGGCACCTTTTTGGCACTTTGCTCTCTACTTGCCCCACCCTGCGACGAATACAAACTGGTGTTCATCCCACCCAGGGACAATTATCAGCATTCGCCCTAGGGTGAGGTGAATAGAAGGTTTGACTAGAAAAAAATTCAAACCTCGAGAGGTCCGCCAGTTAATTGTAGCTTCAGGCCATGCAATTGCGAGGAACGGCTTCAAATCAAGGAGAAAGACTTCAGTCATGCATGTATTTGATTTTTGGAGGCCTCATGCAAGGAGACTCTAAATCAGGGAATAATATTTTTCCCAAAATAGGACATGCAACTCCAGTGGCGCCCTCGCATGCACATTCAAATAGAGAGACCCTAGGTCTATAAATTGGTGAGTCTTCTCACCCAAATAAGGGAGAGAGAGGTAGCATTTTGAGCAATGAAGTGCTACCATTTTACATCCACACACATACCTTTTGATTTTGCGCCTTTCACATCTTTGATCTATTCCAAAAGAGAGGTCATAGGGTGGTTATTGGAAGCAAAAATACGAAGCCCAAAACCAAAAATTTGGCCACAATATTCCACAAAATTTGCTGACAACACCCCATAAGAAGTTTTAGACCCATCCCAAGTGGATTGGTGCCGAAACAAAGTCCCAAACAGTGGGCATTTGCCCCCGGGTGCCCCCCAAATTGTCGCAGGTCTAAACGCCCCACCCCGGAGTGAATATAAATTTGTGGTATATTTCTATAATTTTTCTTTTATATCATATTCTAGGTTATTCAAATAGGCTGTAGTTTAAATTTCACTTCATTCTGACAAGTTTTGGTTATGCTTTCATTATTTCCTGCTTTTACTAACATGCAAATAGCGTCATCAGATTCTGGATGATATAGGTAAAATTGGAGAAAACCGACCATCTGGGTCATCCCAAAATACCCCCAATTAGTTAACCCCAAATTTGTAGGTCATTTGGAGATTTCTGGATAGGACATTGAAGAGGATGCTTTCTAACAATTTGTTGTAGGTTTATTCGTCCCACCCCAGAGTGAATACAAATCTGTGAGGAATTTCTCGAATGTTTCTTTTGTAGTGGATTTCTGGTAAAATATTCATGCTTCTATCAAATTTCTAGGTCATTCTGATGTTATTTGGTTATGTTTAATATTTTCATTCATACACTAACAATAGGGCTTGGGAAATACATGTTCTATTCTATCTGTAGGTGCTACTAATATTTTCTATTTCCTTGAATGTAGGTCTTTGACATCAGAGGAGTAGAAAGGGGTCAAAAATCATATACACAAGTGGTGGCGACATTTTGGTCCACCCATATTACATGTGGGCATGCGGAAGAAGGATTGCTATCCATGGATGTGACAAGAAACATATTTGACGCTCCTATCCCCTAAAAGGGAAGGAGACATATTGTAACATGAATTTAAAAGCATATCAATAAAGAGGGCCGTATTCTATATTGCTTTTATCTTGTGTTGATTCATCTATGTCCTTTCTTTTTATGCATTTTTCAATATATAGGCTTTTAGAGTTAAGTTTGGTTTTAAACGCATCATACTTGGCATTTTACTTTTTGTTTCCGTATCCTCGTGCTTTCATGAGGACTATTCCAAGAACACCTAATTAGTTGGGTCTAAGTGTGTTTCCAATGAAAAGGGTCAATGACCCCATACCCCATTTGTAGTTCATCTTAATTTTAAGTGTATATAGAAAGCTATCACTCAAAGATAAATCCATGGTTAGATTACCAACAAAACTACTCAGACTAGGTAAGTTGTTGCTACCTAGATATCAACACTCACTTAGATAGCATTTGTGGTTGGTAATTTGTTTTTGAATCCTAAGAAGCCATAGTCTAGGGCCTATTACTCAATTCTTGATATCTTCAATTCAAAGAAATTCTAAACATCTAATTCAATAGGTTCTTTTTTAGTCATGTAGATTCAAGCCAAAAATATTTTGTATAACCTAGGGTTTCAAGATCATGTGTGATGAATTTCATTCATTTTGTGAAGATTTAGGACCAAATAGTGTCATGCAAGTTAGAATTTTAGACCTTCCTAGAAAATCAAATTTATTATTTTTATAACAATGCATCCAATTCCTAAACCTTGGCACAAGGGGAATGAAAACCCTTTCAAAACCACATGATTTACCCAAAATTTTAGTTTTGTAAGGGATATCATAGTGGTATGTCTTCGGGTTTTCACCTAAGAGACCCAATTTCAAACCCTAGTACAAAGGGATCAGGACCCATTTCAAAAATATTTGCTTTACCTTAAAAAATTTAAGTCCCATGAGGGATACCATAGTGGTATATATTTTGGTTTTCATCTACGAGACCCATGTTCAAACCCTGGTACAAGGGGATTGGACCCATTTCAAAATAGTATTCTTTACCTTAAATATTTTAGATCTATGGGAGATATCGTAGTGGTATATCTTTGGGTTTTCATCCAAGAAATTCAAGTTCAAAACTTGGTACAAGCCGACTAAGACCCTTTTTAAAAACCCATGTGTTACCCTAAAATTTATCTCATGAGGGATACCATAGTGGTATGTCTTTGTATTTTCATCTAGGAGACTAAAATTAAAACCTCAATATAAGGAGACCAGGACTACCTTAAAAAACACATCCTTTACCCTAAAATTTTAATCAAATTACATTAAATCAATGGGTTATATTCCTCAACTTTCAAGGAGGAGAACAAGGTTTGAATCTTTCCAAGTCATACATGCATATAATCCAAGCTATAATAATATCACTATAATGTAATACAAGTGGACCCCGTTTCAACCCCATGTAACCCATTGAAAGAAAATAATACATTTATCACCCCCCCCAAAAAAATTCATAACCTAGTAACATTTTTTGGACTCCCTTTTTATGCCCAATATGACCCCAACTACTTGTTCTTCAGAAATCATCTTCGAAAAGGTGAATGAATACCTCAATAAAATTTAGGACAACATATCAAATTTGAGGAAATTTAGTCTAGGGTGCTTGGGATTAGCACTAAATAATACTAGCTATAGGTTGCATTATTACAATTATTGCTACCAAGACAATCCTATTCATGATAGGGACAAGCTTCAATTTTAGGATAGGGGCTAACTTCAAATTTAATACAAGGACACACTTTAGGGGTTGGCATGCCTACATTTCAACCACCCTACCAACAAAAAAGTTAAACTTCCCTTACTTTGATGGAGATGAACCCACTAGTTGGATTTATAAGACCAAATAATATTTCTTCTTAAATCACATCCCAATTTCGAAAAAGATATCCATTACTTCCTTTTATTTGGAGCATTGAATCTATTCAATAAAATTTATGGTTTGAGAAGATGTCTGGCACACCTAATTTACAATCTTCCATATGCATTTCTTTGGTATGTTGTTCTTGAAACCCTAATGGGCAAGGAATACACTATGTACTACTATTACATTTATTACAAGGAGAATATTTTATACTAGTTGAGAAAGATGAAGACAATTTACCTAGATTAACCTAGCACTATTTAAATTCATTTGTTTCAAATTTTGCTTCCTCACCCCTTATCTCAAATTTTTCTAATGGTTCATTTGAGTAAATTGCAATGGCCTTAATCATTTGATGATATAGAGTAGATTTTCTTTTCACTTTCTTAATATTGGAAAATCTTTGACTTGACTCAACTTATACTATGATATGATCTCCTTGATTTATAATGAAGTTTGTCTCATACCCAAAATTTTCTCTCTTTCTTCATTATTTTTACTTTGCATTCTCTTTTCATGGGTCTAGTATTATAACAATTCTAATATTGAAATGAAATATTATCATTTTCAGCTTGTTGATTATATTCTATTGATTAAGATTTAATCCTAATGGATCATTGGTAAAAGTTTTGAAATATCCGAAATTTATTCAAGTGTATACTACACGTCTTCTTTCCATAGCAGTTGGTCCCTCATGGATGAACCCCCTAGAGTATTATTGATATTATTCAAAACCTTCTTTTTGATAGATTGTTAAAGAAGCCAAAAAAGCCTAATCCACTCTAAATACTTTTGACAATATCTATATAAACATAAAAATTTTCATTGCATGATCTTAAATATAATGTTTCTTTACCCCTAAGCCAAAGGCCATCATCCATTAGTTTATCCCAAATTTATAAAATGGAGGATATGGTGAGAAAAACCTTTTGGAAGAAAATTCTTTCCTTTATTTAAATCTAATTCCCAACTCTACTTTACCCTATTTTGAATCTCCTAAAAACATGGATAGTATTTATGGTAGTTATATATTAAATATCTACAATTAAGAACCATTATATCATGCTCAATCACCTCATCCTTGATAATCACTTCTACTATAGTATTTACTACTTGGATAAAGTTTTACGTAAATTCACTCTTTCTCTTGCCCTTAACTAGGACACTGTTACTTCTAGTGAAGACATTCAAAAATGACTTTCCTACCATGCTACCTATATTTTATTTGAAAGGATCATTTACTATTGAACTTATCCAAATATTTGAAACAATAATATGGCATTGGCTCCTTGCTCATACTTTTATTCCTACTCACACTTTCTTCTTTATGTTACCCCCAAAACCATAATGACAATCCTCTACATGAATTAATTTCTTATGATACACTAGAAATCCTAAATTTCTTATGCATTTATTTTTGATGATGTATTTATTAGACTTCAAAACTTTGGGTATTTAAACATTCCCCTACAAGTTGTTGGGAAATCAATTCTTCAAAAAAAAAACCCTTGACAATGAATTGATTAATGCATGTGGCCGATGAACAACAAAGCCCGATGAATGTAGAGGATCCATATTTTTATACTAAAATGTCATGAAATATAAGGATAAATTTAGAAAAATTACATCAATAAAAATTCTCATCCTATTGAATATCATAAGTATATTTTTTCCATGTTTGAATTTCCATGAAGCCAATTTTTATTAGGTTGTCTAGATGAGACAAGTTCAAAATTTTTTGAAAACTAGAAAGAATAGTAAATAATAGCAAAGAGTGAGAATATTATGCAAATGGTGAATGGTGGGGTCATTAATAGTGATAATCCTATAGTTTTGTAGATGAGTAAAGTGTATCAGGGCTTCTTCCTAAGCATAAGGGACACTTAGATCCATGTCCTTGAGATCCACTATATCCTTTCATTTCAAGGGCATCATGTTTGGAACATAAAAAAATTTCCTACTATGGCTTCATTTTTGTTGAGAGGGCCAAGTTACATTATTACTAATATCCTCAAATTTGACATGATAACACTGGGAGTTTCTATACCCATAGCTTAGTCTTCCAATTTTATTCTCCTAGGGATTTCTAAAGACCTGAGAAGAGCAATGTTCAACATGTAATTTGGGGCTTGTCATGTCCAAATGTAAATGGGTCAACTACTTTACTCAAAAAATGCTCATCCAGACTAGAGTCTAGTTGTTATTAAATCTACCTTCATGACCACTACAATTTTTTGAACATGAAAAGAGGGCCAATTCTTTGCATTTGCACTAATAAATCACCTAGTGCTTTTGGCATATGATCTGGCCATCTAAATATGAAAAAGTATTTGATCGAAAACTACTCTATGACATAGGATCTAATACAGTGATGACAAGAACTAAAACTCACTTTATTGATTCAAAAACATATATTCAAATGCGATTGTGGAGGTTATAATTGTATAGATAGGTTATAACCATAATCAGCTAAAATATTATTTAAAATCATAAATATTGGTTATAAATGATAATCCAACCTGCTAACTATTACAACTACTTGCAATAATTCATATTAAGAAAAATACATTAATTTTGATAATCTAATAACTCCTAGCACTTAAATCCATTTATTACTAATTAAATCATCACATAGATTAGAGTAGTTGAACTTGACCTAATCCCTAGCATCAATTCTTTGTCACTTCTTAAAATGCATCTTGTACCACCAAGATAGGACTTAGAGGAAGATACAATTATACTCATTTATTCTAAGTGAAAGGAATTTACTATAAGTAATATTAATGTAAATAGCCTAATATCAATTGTCATTCATTTGAAATCTTCTTACCCTTATTTTAGAACACTTTGTGGATTGCATTTTGTTGTTAAAATCTTGGTGGATTCCAAACACAAGGGCCAAAAACATCAATCCCATCAGACAAAATCAAGTATTCAATAAACAAGATATGCTCTCTACCAGATTATAGCATTATAATAGCCACTAATTTTATCATTGTTACTTCTTTCTACTTAATTTCTTGTCATTTGTTTTTACATTTGGTCTAACCATACCCATTTTGCCATGTTATTGGGATGAATTTACTCAATTTGGTTTGTCCTAGTTATAGAATTTTGCAATAGGAATATAATTTATTATAATTATTTATGAGATATTGTATGTTTATTTTTTAACAAAATATTGTTTTTATTCAATAATGTAATTATAATAAAAGTAGTTTTAAATATAATAAATAACATTAATGAGGATTTGTAAAGTATTACTAGAAGAGGAATAATAAAAAGTTTGGAATTGTAAATTGTTGTGATATCTTAAACTTAAAACATATATTTAATATTTAGAAATATTACTAATGATATATATTTTTAGTTATTTTATTTTACATTGAAGGAAATATTAACAATTGGTTTGTTTAAATTAAATAATTTTAGTTCACCTAGTTAAATTCCTAAAATTTTGAGGAGACCTTAGTTCAAAATTTTTTTTTTTTGATAGTTTAAAATTTGCATTAACATGGGTTAAAGAACAACCCCCTTAAAGCTGAGTACAACAGTGAAACCAACAGTCATCCTTGACCACAAAGACAACAAGGACAACAAATCTTGAGGAAAGCTCCTCAAACAAAAAACCTCAATACAGAAGGAAAAAGACATGAGGTAACTAGACCTTAAATCTCCCAAACCAAAGGAGAAACAAAAAAATGAGGCACGCAGGCCTTGATCCAACCATAAAAAATAAAACTAACACATACATGGGTAAGCTTACCGTGGCCAACCATATTTGTCACCTCAGCAATGAATTTCATGTCAACCATAAACTATCTGCCCCGAACCTCAACTCTGCCATTGTCCCAGGACTTGACAAAGTCAGCAGTTATTTCATCATCAATGCCAAAAAATTTCTTTAACAGAGGTAAAAAGTCCCTGCCCACTTAGTCTTGGCATAAATTGCCAAGTGTGACCATTTACAATGTTTCGTTGTCATGGGGAAATTTATCCCTTTCCACTACCACAAAGATCTTATCAAGAAAATCATTCGTCCATGTCACCAGGGCTTGCATATCCACCCCTCATTTTTCCACCCTATTAACCACCTAGTTGCCTTCACGAAAACTATGTTGAAACATAATTTCTTGATGTTTAGAAGTAAGGATTTTTGCATCAATAATAAGGTATTTAATTTTTCAAGCCATGCCATCCTTGTCCTTCGTCATGTAGTTGATAGTGCTTAAGGAGTCTCCTTCAACTATAAGTTTCCCTGGGAAATTTTGTGACAACAACAACCCTCTCCACATGGCTCTGGATTTTGCAACTTGATTGGATTGAACTTCAATTTCTTCTGAGAATGCAAGGATAAACTCTCCAAGGTGATTCCTAAGGATACCTCCAGCACCCACCATTCTAGGATTGTTCCTAGCTGCTCCATCAAAGTTCAATTTCAACTAGCCGCAAGGCCGTGGAGCACATTTAGAAGTGGATTGGTTTTTCCAATGATGTTCTCATTACGGCTAGCTGGGATCTCGAATAGGCTTATGAGGCTAGCGTTTTCTATTGCAAAGCTCAAAATTTTATTGGTTATGGATAGAGAGTCTTTCCTAAGGTTTGAGAACACATGCCTATTTCTTTCTAGCCATATTTGCCATAAGAAGTGGTGTAGGCACAAAGTCCATAAAAATTTTAGATGACAATTTCTAAAATGGACCCATAATATTCCAAAGGTTTTTAACAACTGATATAGAATGGAAGACGACACAGGGTAAGTCAGAAACAAATGGTTTGGGGACTCCCAGTAAGAATGACATAGGTAGCATCTATTTGGGAAAGTAAGGCCTCTTTTAATGAGGTTATAAGTGGTCAATATTTTCTATTGTATAGTAAGCCAGGCAAAGTAGGAAACTTTGGGAATAAGTTTCTTCAACCAAACGCTCTTAAAAGAAATTCCTACATCTACCTCCTCAATAGTTAGCATGTAAGCTAATTTAATAGTGAACTCACCAAAATATGAAGCTTTCCAAATTAGATCATCAAGGGTGTTGGCTGAAGGAATAAGTGTACGATTCAATAGAAGCTGGTGTCTTGATGATTCAGCCTCCCGATTGGGATATTGGATCTGCTTCCAGGTTTTCCTTCCATTCTGAAGAGTAATAAAGTCAGACACCTTGGTTTCGATGGTGGCATTAGTGAACTATTTGAGGGGCACCATAAATGGGTCCACGATCAAGGGAGTGTCACAAACCCACTTGTCATTCCAAAAATTAACTTTTTGCCCATCACCTAACCACCATATCAAACCCTATCTCAGAAGAATCCTCGAGGACAAAATAGATTTACAAATGGAGGATCCACCAAGAGAAAATATGGCATTGAGGAAATCTATGCATTTCAAATATTTCCTTTTTAAAATGTGAATCCAATCAGTGTCATCATTCCAAAGAAGGTGCCAAGATTGCTTTGCCACTAGGGCAATATTTAGGTTATGAATTCTTCGAAGCCCGATTCCTCCCATGAGCTTGGGCTTGCAAACCTTATCCCAGCTAACCAAATGGAACCAATTTCTATTCTCTAAACCTGACCAAAGGAATGTCTTTTAGATGTGCTCAATTTATCCTAACACAGTCCTCTATCCAAAGCATACCTGTTTATTTTATGTCTATATTTAAAACCCTTGCCACTATTCTTAATAAAAATTAGTTCAAATATTATAAAGTGATACTAAGTAGTTGTAATACTACTGTTTTCTTATGAGGATAAAATTTGTTTCAATCCCATATAACCCACTTTAAAAAAAAACATAAAATAATTATAAATATTTTTTATTTTATAGAATAAAATATCTATTACTATAAAAATAAATTTTTATTTTTAATG
Organism: Wollemia nobilis; assembly: GCA_028583015.1. Taxonomy (NCBI): domain Eukaryota; kingdom Viridiplantae; phylum Streptophyta; class Pinopsida; order Araucariales; family Araucariaceae; genus Wollemia; species Wollemia nobilis. The sequence goes on along the minus strand of JAQPPZ010000252.1, from coordinate 1,899,022 downwards.
TTTATAATAATGATTCATGTCCTATGATATATATATATATATATATATATATATATATATATATATATATATATAACAAGTTCACTCAAAAACATGTATATCCTAATGATGACGATACTTATTAATAAAATATAATAAAAATGGTAATGGAGAACCATTATAGTCCTAGAACAACAATTTAATATTTGTATTTAGACAATAAAAATTTGGTAAGAACCCCAATGTTGTATATAAGTCTTAATAAACATTTAGCTTCAATTTTTGCTACCATATCTTGGAATGGGTAGTCTCTACATGCATAACTCCCATGCTTGGATATGTTTAGGGTATTTTTATTTATTGTCAAAGTAAATATTCTTAAAAAAATTCATAAAAATGAATTGTATACTAATAATTTAGTAAGAATACCATAAAAAAAGTTTGGTAACAATAAGACCAACTAAGAGTCAATTGTGGCATGGACATGGATCAAAACACCAAACACTCTGTTATATACAGACAACAATCTTGTATAAGTCTAAATAATTAAAGCCTACTAGTAATACTTTTAGATAAACATGGTAAAAATACTATCAAACAAGAATTATTTTTGTCATTGTAGTATTAAATGGAAACCTATAAATAAGAAAGAAGGAAAATAAGGTGGCTCGAAAATAGGACTATAAATACCTGTGGAGAATCAACTATGGAGGAATGTTGTGATGACATCAGGATCATCATAGAGCATGCATGCTATTGATGTTTTTTCATATAAAAATAATTGGAAGGAACAATATTTTCCAATGCATGTTAGGAATCGTTTGTTAAATAACAATGGATGTTTGGAACAATGTGAAGCCAGGCTGGTTTTAGTGGTTCAACCAAACTCGGTGGCAGAAGATGTGGAGTACTTAACCAAGCATGTGCTTATTGGTAAATTTATGGGCATCCAAATTTCTCTTCCCTTTGTGCAGGCTTTGGTTAGGAAGACTTGGAACCTTGACGGTGAAGTGGAGGTGATGCTGAGTGTGAATAGCTATTTTATGATCATTTTATATTGTCTTACAGATCGTAAAAAATAATTTGAAGGGGGTACCTATTTTTGGAACCAATCTAGACTATTTCTTAAACCTTGACATGTGGATTTCTACCCATCAGAGGAGAGACCATCATGGGTTCCAGTGTGGGTTTGGCTCCCATGGCTCTCATTCGAATTCTAGAGAAATGACATCTTTCATGTGATTGCCCTTCTTCTTGAGAAGTCAGTTGGACCATCACAATTGACAATGGAAAAAAAGATAATTTCTTTTTCTCGTATCTATGTCGAAATTTATTTAAAAAATCCTATTCCAAATTTTATTGAAATATAATTTGGATCATATACATGGGTTCAACAAATTGTCTATGAAGATCTTCCATTTTTTTACCAAATTTATCATGAATATGGCCACCTTCAAAGAAAATATCCTAAGTTTTTTCTACCCGTGGCTTCAAATCTTGGGCCCTCTCAATCTACACAAAATATACATAAAGGAAAAGCCTCGATAAAATAAGGGGATTGGGATAAGGTGGGCTTTGTTCATGTACAACCCTGAAATAGAGGAAGAAGGGTAAAAAGATCCCTTAAGGATAGCCAACTAGATGCTCTACTCAACTATTTTGAGATACTAGATGATCTTGATCAATGCATGGAGTTATCTGTAACATCGCTACCTAATGCAGATATAACAAAGCCAAATTAGATGTATCTTCTGTTAGAATAAGTAATTATTCTCTTAAGTTCTACTAGGATAGACTTACATGAGTTTCCACTCCTTCATGAGTCAGGTGAACTCTCAGTTACATTCTAGATCAGATTTGATGAGTTGTAATCCAACAACTCTCAATGATCAACTTTGTTATTTATACAAAGTTGATCCATGGAATAATCAATTAGTTCTATTTTATTTCTTCAAATCTTGTGATGTTGTGTAGTTCTACTCTTGGGAAATTCTAACATGGTACTAGAGTAGGATAAATTCTGCTACGTATTCTCTCTTGAAGGAAGTTTCACAGACTGGTTCTTAATCTCTTATCTTTTGTTTTCTAAAGAAAAATATATTTTTTATATATATTTTGTAGATTTCTTATTTCAAATCTGCAATTTCTTTTTGAGATATTTGTTTATGGTAATATCTAAATAGTTATCTAGTTTTTTTTACCATATTATGCAAATATTTCCCTAAATTGTTTTGTCCAAAAAATATATAATTTGCTGCTATTTCTTTGCAAAATATATTTAAAAAAAAAAAAATTATTGTCCTCCTCCTTTGCCTATTCTTGCATTCAAAAATCCTCTTTTTATCTGGATGAACGTAGCTTCATTTGGCTCAATAGCCGTCGATGGGTATCATCCATAGACGAATGCAACTCTGCGTATCATCTGAAGTGGAGATCGTAATAATAGATATTTTCCTTTTGGCAGGCAATAATATATTTTTTTTAAAATAGGGTTTTTAAAACTATTCATGAAATCTTAAACTAAAAGAAATCAATGCTTCTAACGTCAGTAAATTAAATAGACTTTTGGTCTTTTAAAAATACCAAAGTCTATTTATTTTTTTTAGAAACGTGGCACTTTATCAACAATTCATTGGCATGCGGTTGGGTAAACATCTTCTATAATGGTTTTTTCCCTATTGATTTCCTAACGTTCGAAGATTTTATGAGTTCCCTATTAATTATCTAAAGCTTCTTCCTATTTTTTTTCGTCCTTCGATGCTCCAGGAAGAACTTCGATTTCTATTATAAATTCATCTACTCTCTGCTTGGAAATATTAATATTTTATATTGTCTCTGGTATTGATAGCTATTTATTCATTTAGAGAATTTAGTTTGATGAATTTTGGGCCTAACATCTTCTGATTTCATATCAAAGAGCAACATCTATGAATTTTTATTCTTCTCTCTGTCATCTTCGAAAAGATCACTGTTAGTGTCTCCTCTGCATTTGAACACAACATCTCTTCTGTGCATGGTGCTATTTCTAGCGTCTTCTGAGAACACGCCTTCTCTGCATAGTAACATGACATCCCTTCAGAGACATCTCAGTTTGTGATGCCATTTGCAAATATTTTTTGGGATCGCACCCTCTCTTCCTTCTTCGGAGACTTCCCTTCGAAAAGCAGCAAAAGAGGTAAATTTAAATTTTTAAATATATATTTTTTATTGGCTCCCTTTTATCTAAACTTTTACAGTGCTATGAAAGCCAAACATCTCCTTCGTTTTTTGAGCATCATTGTTAGAAACAAAAAAAAAAGTTCTTCAAAAGAACTTTGAAAATTTTTAGTTATATTTATCAGTCTTGCTCCTATGCGACACTAGAAATATATATTTTATATGTATAATTTTTAGCACTGTGTTTTAATATAAGAAAAATTTGATAGAATATATTGTGGTGCATTCACTAACGACATTCGCAGCATTCACCGTGATTCGAAGAATCTCTTCATAGCACTCTCTGATGTCTTTGGAAAGCTGATTTCAAGATTTTGGTGGTATCAAAACTAACTCTTCCTATGTGTAGCGAAATCGTAGCCATTAAGAGCATTCCAATCTTCCCTTGCTGCGCCTTGAGGTCAATTGTAATGTCTCTTTCTGTTGACATACGTAGCATTATAAATCTTATTTTTCTCTTTCCTGCAATATATTGTAAACCTCTAAAAAAAATATTTCCTTTTCCTTGGTGCCTATCATTGGCCACTTTGAGTAAAGGATAATATTGTAATCTCAAATATAATTTCATTTTTTTTGGGGGGAAGGGGGGTTTAGGTGTGAAATAAGCATCTATTCTAAGAAGCTTCATTAGGGGGGTTGTTCCTGTTTTTTGTCATTGCCTCATTTACTTATGTTTTGATATAATTTAGTTTATAAGTTCTTTAATAAAGTAATAATTATTAAATAGAGATCTTAATATTTTTTATATAATTAGTGTTAACTTAACTATTCCTTTAAGAGGTTATTCCTTGTAATAATAAGTTATTTCTTTCTTAAATATTAAGCATATTTCGTATATAAAATTAAGTTAAATTTTTTATTTCAAATCAATTTTTGGTTTCTTGAAAATTTTCTTTTAACATTCAAATAAACTTAAAATTTTATTAAAAATATCACCTATGTTCCTAGTGTTGGATTTATAATAACTTACAGTTTCCCTCACGTAAGGGTAGGTTATTTGAATCTGATATTAAGTTCTGGTTGATATAAATATAGAAGCCAATGTTCAATGTATCAATTCTCCTCTTTACTTATAGTTTCCCTCACGTAAGGGCGAGTAATTAGGAGAAGAGTTATATAGGCCTGGCATAAATATTATTTAATTAACCTTATAGTTTTATCAAAACTCCTCATATACTTATAGTTTCCCTCACGTTAGGGTGGGTATTTTTAGGAGCTTGGTATTTCTTATAGGTTTTTTAATCAATAGAATTCTCTAAATATAATAATTGAAATCAAAGGGGGGATTTTTTGGTTCTCTTCCATTTATTTTGGCAAAATAAATACAATTGATCCACTCATCCCTCATAACTATCATACATGGAAATCTAAAATATTAAATATCATTTCTCAAAAAGGGCTCACGCATCTACTAGAACAAGAGCATCCTGAATTTGAAAAAGAATATGAAAATTTTATTCATAAATGGAAGTTGTATGAAACAATGGGTATTATAATCACTAATGTAAATGAAAGCTTATGGTTTCACATTACATATTGTAAAACTCCTTATGAAAGTTGGGATAAACTAAAGAACTTATTTGGAAAAGTAGATCAAATAAGGTCAATGCAATTAGAGGTAGAATTAACAACATTATCTCCTGAAGACTTTAGCAATATTGTTGATTTTCTCATCAAATTTAATGAAGTCCTTACTCAATTTAAAGGTAGTGGAAAGGATAAAAATATGAAGAATGCATCTATCTAATTCTTTCAAAATTAAATGGTGTATTTAAAATATTCACAACCACCTTTCTATCTACAAAATATGCTTTTGGTGCAAGTTTCAAAATTCCCTCCTTATAAGAGTTTTGTGAGAGACTAACTAGAGAAGAGACAAAACTTACAAAGTATGAGATATCTTCCTCTTCCTCTAAAGTCTTAGTAGGATCCACATCCACTAAAGAAATATTCAAAAAGAAAGAAATAAGTCCCATAAATTGTACTCACTACAAAAAGAATGGCCATTCTGCAAACAAATGCTGGAAAAGATTACAACAACTTGAGGCAGCTATGAAGGATCAAAATATAGACAATAAAAATTAGATAGGAAAAGCCCTAAATATTCAAGGGAAGACCACCAATACTTCATCCAAGTACTGGGTCCTAGATTCTGGAGCAACTCATCACATGACTACTTTAGATGAGTCATTATCTTCTATCTCCTCAAGTTGAACATGTAGCATAGAAGTTGGTGACTCTTCCTTTATCCCAGTCAAAGGAAAGGGTGACATATTCATTGATGGTGGCTCTATCAATAATGTTCTCTATGTTCTAAACATTGCAACAAATCTCCTTTTGTCTATCATATTTGTACTTCTAGAAAGGGGAAAACTATTCTCTTATCTCCAATAGGAGTTGAGATAAGAGACTTTCAAGACCCCCACTCTCTTATAGCCAAAGGAGATATTGATCACAACACTCACCTATTTTACTTCAAAGGATTCAAAAATCCATAAGGGGCCTCTTGTTTTGTGGCTCATGGAGATCTTGAAAGCAAAATTTGACATGAAAGGTTTGGTCATCTCAGTTATAACTACCTAAAGGAATTGAACACCCATGAAATGGTAATAGGTTTACCTCAAGTCTCTTCTATTGGAGTATATCCTGGGTGTGCTCTTGGAAAGCAACATCAAGATACTTTCCACCCAAGTGGTTCTCTAAAAGCCTCATCCCCTCTAGGGTTAATCTATAGTGACTTGATGATTTTCCCGGATCCTTCTTTCAAAGGAGAAAAATATTCTCTAACCTTCATTGATGAATTTTCCATAAGAACTTGGGTCTACTTCCTAAAATACAAAAGTTATGTTCTTGGAAGCACGAGGATACAAAAACAAAAAAGGAAAAGCTCCAAGCACGATGCAAAAATGGAACTGAACTTAACGCTAAACCCTACGAATTAAAAATGCATGAAATGGAGAAAAACATGAATTGAAGCCCAAATGAAATAACAGCCCTTCTCTTTTATTTATGTATTTCACATTTCGGTTACAATCCACATCCTCCCTTTTCAGGGGCGAGGAGCGTTAAATTCATCTCTTGGTTACATCCATGGATAGCCTTCCTTCTTCCGCGTGCCCACATGTAAGATGGGTGGACCAAAATGTCGACACCGCTTGTGTCTACGAATGTCGATTCCTTGCTGCTCCTCCGATGTTCCGATCCTGCATTCAAAGGAACAAGAAATAGTTAGTAGCACCTGTAGATGAAACAGAACATGCAATCCCCAAGCCTACGATAAGTGAATGAGAAAATGAATTAAAATATAACTAAAATGAATCCAAATGCTCTAAAAATTTGACAAGGGCATCAGGACATCACCAGGAGGGCACTGCAAAAAGAACAGTCAGGAAATTCCTCATCGATTTGAATTCGCTCTGGGGCGGGATGAATTCACCTACAACAAAATGTCGAAAAGGTACTGTCCCAAATGTCCTATCTAGAGAGCTCCAAAAGACCTAAAAACTTGGGGTTAGCTAATTGGGGGTATTTTGGGAAGACCCAGATGGTCAGATTTTCCCAATTTGGCCTCCATTGGTAGGAATTTGATGATGCTACCTGCAAGTTAGTAAAGACAAAAAGTGATAGAACATGATAAGATTTGCTCAAAACATTACGAAATCAAAATTGCAAACTACCTAAGCAGCATAAGATGAAATGCAAGATAAAAATGATAGAAAGAATGATCTGCCATAGATTCCTAACCGTTCCTAAAAGGGACGATTAGACTCACGATAGTGCGGGGGCGCCCGGGCAGGCCGCCCACCGTTGGGACCTGATTTCGATGCCAATCCACTTGGGATGGGTCCAAAATCTCTTGTAAGGTGTTGTCGACAAATTGGGGTGGTATTCTATGGCCAAATGTCGGGTTTTGGGCTCAATATTCGACCTTCCAATGATCACCCAATGACCTCTTCTCTAAAAGAGATCACGGATGTGAAAGGCACAAATCGCACAAGGATGTATGGGGAAATAAAATGACAGCACTTCGTTGCTCCAAATTGCTCTTACTCTATATATTGGGGTGAGAAAACCCACCAATTTATAGACCTGGAGGTCTCTTGAAATGGGCATGCAGAGGCGCCACTTGGCAATCATGCCTTCCCAGGGGGAAGGAGATTCCTCCCTGAATAGGGACTTCATGACTGCCCTTGTAACAACCTCTAACGCTCAAAAATGCTCACCTATACTCCCATGCAATGAAGGAAGCATTAAGTGGCGGATCCGAGCTGCCATTTGCCAAGATTTGACTTTTTTCCCGTCAAACCTGCAATTCGCCCCACCCTGGGGTGGATTTGGAATTCATCCCGGGGTGGGGCGAATCCCAGTTTGAATTCGTCCCTGGGTGGAACGGATATTGAGCAAAGTGCCTGAAGGTGCCAAATTGATTTTTGACCTTCCAAAACTACTGTGAGAGTGGTTAGGACCACTGTTTAACCTCTGGGGGCTGCCCTTGGGGCTGTGTGTGCCAATGTGATCAGTGTTTGCAGTCACATAATCGGATTGGTGTTGTTTTGGTGTCTACAGATGCCCCTTTTTGGGATGCATTGTGCAAGGCACAACGCCGAGCAAAAATAGATAACCAAAGCACTAATGATTAGGGTTTCTTAGTAACCTAACCAACTTTTGATGCCCCAAGTATGAAAAGGGGCATGCATTCTTGAATCCTTGCTTCTGACGAGCGACGAAACTCAGTTCAAGTGTTAACCTTTTTCGGTGAGGTGTTACTTGAGCTTGGACATTGATCAGTCATGAATAGGCAAAGGGCGCAACCTTTTGTCTATGGGAACCTTGAGTTCATGATTCATGAATGCCAAGTGATTGATCAGCTTGTGATTATTGCTTGTTTGCTGCCCCAAGCAGGGGCATGATTTGTCTTTGCCAATGATTCTTTGAATGCATGCCATTTCCATGATTGGGTGTGTATTTGTTGATTGGTGACTAAGTGTGACTACCCCCTCAAGCGACAAATCGATGAGGGAATGACCTTCATGAGAAAAGCGACGAGTCGCTTGACCCAAGATGACTTAGGTAAGGGTGCCTTCAGAGATTTATCTTTGAATGTGTGTGCAATTTTCTGACATTTAGACCTATTTTTGGTGGGTGTTAACCCTTTTGGGGACGCCTTTCTGGAGCTAAAATTGTCAAAAATCCATCTTCCCGTGGAGCGGTCCGGCCATGGTGGCCTTCTTAGGGAGTAGGATGGTGATGATTTATAACCCCGACGTCTATTTTGGATGCCAAGAATGTCAGGCATGAGGGCGCCTTCGTTCGGCAACTCTATTGTTGTTTTTGGGTGGGTTTTGACCCTTTTGGCGACGCCATTTGGGGATGAAATTCTCGAAGATCCGTCCTCCCGTGGAGCGGTCCGGCTATGGTAGCCTTCTTAGGGAGTAGGATAGTGAGGATTTGTGACCCCGACATCTATTTTGCATGCCTAGAATGTCAAGTGCAAAAGCACTCTCATCGGGCAAGTTTATTGCTGTTTTTGGTGCATTTTTGCTATTTTGTGAAATGTTTGCTCTGTATTCGTCCCTGGGTGGGACGAATTCCTATTGAGCATTCGTTCTAGGGTGGGAAGAGTGCTAACCAGAGCGCTCATCCTAGGGAGGAATGATTACAGGCTCAAAAAGCCTATTTAAAGGCCAAAACTAGGGTTTGGGCTCATTTGCACTTGTTTTTTCTAGCGATTTGGAGCTCGGAGGAGGAGGTCAATTCTACGAAGTGAAGCACTGCAGAATTTTTCCGCCACCATGAGTGCACGAACCGGATCAAGTGGCAGAGCTGAAGCAAGACCAGTAAGTGAACTCCCTCTTTATTATTTTCTTGTATTATAGTTTTTTTTTTTCGAATTTATCAATTTGAGAGTATAAAACCCTAGGTTGACAAATTAAGTTTTGTTATTTCTAAGTTTTTGTGTGTTTGTGTTAATTTATCATTGAGTTAAAACCCTAGGTTACATTATTTTTTTTTCCCTTTTTTTCATTTTTTGTGTTTTGTGTTATTTATCATTTAGAGTATAAACCCTAGGTTGACAAATTAAATTTTGTTTTGCGTTTATGTTGTTTGTATCTGTACACTATTTTTCATGATTCTGATGTGCTTATTTTGTTGTCTATTGCAGGTTGTGAAGAGCCAGTATCGCGTGTCGACTATTTTTGCTGAAGCATGGGAGGCGCTAGCTGTGGCTGACTGGGAGTGGCTTGATGCCCTGGGGCTCAAGAAGGTGACTCGACTGGAGCTAGTGATTGGGGATCGGGCCTACCTAACGACCCTGATCAACTTGTGGGATCCCCGGACTAATACTTTCCATATCCCAATAGGGGAGATGACAGTCACTTTGGAGGATGTCTATCAGATTCTTAGGATTCCAATAGATGGACTGCCGATCAGGACGACGTCGTGGGATCAGCGGACAGTGGTGCTGACACATTGCTTCGGGCACGGGGAGGAGTTGGGGGTGGATGGTCCAGTGGAGAGGGCAGATATTGACTACCAGATGGGCAGGATTCTGGTTCGATGGTGGTTTGAGAGAGGGGTGTTGGGAGTGAGGCACGCATTGCTTATGGGCCTCATTTCCAACATGCTACTACCTGACTCGTCAGGTGTGAGGTTCCCATGGAACCTGCTGGATGTGGTCTGTCGGCTGGTGGAGTGTTCGACGTAGGAGCCTTTGGTCATGAGATGGGGATAGACGCTACTGGCATAGCTCTATGGGGAGCTATATGAGGTCCACTACCGGAGGTAGAAGGGGATCATAGCTATCTACAGAGCTGGGGTTGGTAGCACATAGCGGTGGAGAGACCAAGGGGGTTACCATGGATGACGCGGGTAGAGATGGCAGATAAGGATATAGGTTACGCGGCTCTATGGCGGCGGTCTGAGGAGCAAGGACAAAGTTGGTGGTGGGTAGGTGTCATAGGGCACTATGTCGATGCCTTTGCTCGGCTTGCTCTGGGGGAGGTGTTCTGGCACCCCTATCGAGACTATCCAGCCTGGCCTGAGGCTAGAGAGTGGCTCTGGTGGGTACGCAGGGAGTGGTGGCTGATTGGGTGGCATGGGACCGAGCAGGAGTTCTTCCCGTATAGCCGGGTGACACGACAGTTTAGGGTGCGCTAGGGGTTTCCTGGTGAGCCCGTGGTCTATCGCATGTCGAGGGGATGAGAGGAATCTGGATCGGCTGGTCATTGTGCCATTGGGTGAGGATTCAGATGTGGTGATCGACATCCCAGACGTGGATGACGTTGGGACTACTACAGAGTACGATCAGTGGTGGACTCTACGGCGATGGTGGGGAGAGGGGCCACTGGGAGGCACAGAGGCAGCAGTAGTGGGCGAGGAGGGTGCCGAGGCGCCAGGAGATGATTGGGGAGCTCCGCTCGAGGAGGCGGACATGGTGGAGGTGGAGGACTTGGGCATGGATTTTGGGGCTCTGGATCAGCCAGAGATGCAGGACGTCCCGAAGCAGTGGGAGCTAGAGCAGGTTGCTATTCCAAAGGCGCCTATGCATCAGGCCATGGTGGAGGACATGGAGGTAGGGGTGCACACTGAGAATGCACGATTGGTGGAGCTACTATAGAGGCGAGATGAGGAGTTGGGAGAAGCTTTGTAGGAGAGGGATCTCCTATGGACTCAGCTGGCGGAGCGGGATAGCGCATTTGCTGCACATCACCGGGGGGATGGGGACACCAGCATTGCATAGGAGAGGGATCTCCTATGGACGCAGCTGGCATAGTGTGATGATGCAGTAGCTTACTACCATCGATGGGAGGCAGAGTGGTTGCGGTGGGAGGCAAATTGGTCTCGACATCGGATGGATATGGAGGGAGAGATTATCCACCTCGGTGGGCGGTTACCTGAGCCCCCTGGAGGTGGCTCTTCATGTCGGACGAGGGACAGTGATACTGAGCAGTCAACATCATCTCATCGCAGGCGATTGGATGAGGGAGGCGGTAGCAGGCATGATGCGAGGGCTAGCAGCGGCCGCCCTGAGGGGTCCCATAGGACCCACCACATGGGGGGTAGTTCCCGTCGCACCGATCCTGCGTGATCATGGTGGTCGACGCCCTAGGCTTGGGGGTTTTTGATTTTTTGGATTTTGTTGTGGGGTCACATGACCGGTTCTTTGTAGCCTACGGGCATTTTTGATGATATATATATACATATGACTTTATTTTGTTTATGCGCATGTGATGATTTGATTTTATGCACGATGATTGATGAATATGGATGTATGCATGTTAAGTTATAGTGATGAATGCATATGTGTTGATGAGTGCAACTGTTTCTAATTTATATGATATGCAAATGGAATGGATGAATTGAATTTGTGATGTTTGGTAGTCGCACCATAGACTGTGTAGAACTTTATGGCTTTTTGTCCTAGGCGATGGCTGTGGTAAATGCCTTTTCATGTATACATGTTGTGTTTTTTTTTTTGGTATGGCGAGAATATAGCAAGTTGGTCTCGAATGTAGTTAAGGTTTTCTGAGACTCAGATGTTTTAACTAACTAGCCACGACTGTATTTTATCTCACCAGACTTTTGAACAAGGTATGAATCAGACTTGTTTTGGACCAAGTTATTTCACATCCCTATGTGTGCAATTGAGTTCATTTGTGTGGTGTTGGTCAGGATACCGCCAGTTCCAGATAGGTTGTCAACCAAACCTGTATTGAGGATCACCTGATTAGCTCCACTAACTCCCTTGTTGTGTTTAGTCAGATTAATCTATGGTGCTATCCTAGGATACCATAAGCTAGCTCATCCACATGCAAACATTGATCTACACACAAGTTAATGCGACAGATATATCATCATGCGGGAGGTTTGCCACGAGTGACCGATAGGCTATCAACCAAATCAGTACTGAGGTTTATCTCATGACCTTCTGAATGCTGAGAGTTCTAGGGATTCAAGTTCGACTCCCTTCTTTTCTTCAATTGTATTGGGATACTTGCTCTTTTGTAGTGATAAAAATCACTATTTATTTTTGTATTATTTTCTTTTGAGCAAGGGATTTGGATATGGAGTGATGAGAATCACTATTTTATGTGCTTTTCTTGATGTATGCACTTTGGTTGTGATGTCAAAATTTGGATTTTTGACGTTTGCAAATTGTTGATGTTTTGCAACTTTTGAAAACTTGGGATTCTTGGGGAATTGGGTAGGGAGGATGCTTGTCCTTTTGCCAACTCTCAGCATTCTTGGGGTCATTCGCACAGGGGGATGAGCAAGATAACCGTTTCACTTATGGTGACCTGGATTGCTTTGTAGGGTTCATATTTCGTTCACACAACTTGGGAACTTTGTTATATGTTTTAACTTGTGTCGGGATGCTACGTAACAAGGTGTGATCCAAGTAGAACTCTACCTGCGTAAAATCTGCTTGACTTGGTATAGTACGTGGCTAGAAATCTAATGACGACTGAATGATGGAAATCTCTCGATACATTAGGAAACAACTGACTATGATAGGGGAAAATAGCATGAATGGCGGTTATAGGCGATGAGTTATTGATAAAGTGGAAAAATGTAGAAAAATGATGGTTTTGCCAAGTAATGACAGTCTATGGTGCTTTGACCTTTATGACCACAAATATGCACTGTATGGATGTGATGCTTAATGCAGCTATATATTTTTGTATTTTTGAGGGATTGATTTTTGTGAATATGCAGATGAGATGCAAAAGAGCTCTGTAGTGTTATGATGATTTTGCGTATGCATGGGAATGAGATGCAACTTTTTGTTATTTTTGATGATTTTATTGTTTTTGAATTTTCTTGTTTTTGACCAAGCGATTGAGGAGTCCTTGGGGCCTTTTGGGGATTGACCAAGCGATTACGGAAATCCTTGGAGCATTTTGGGGATTGACCAAGCGATTACGGGAATCCTTGGAGCATTTTGGGATTGACCAAGCGATTACGGGAATCCTTGGAGCATTTTGGGAATTGACCAAGCGATTATGGAAATCCTTGGAGCTTTTGGGTTGACCAAGTGATTATGGAAATCCTTGGAGCATTTTGGGGATTGACCAAGCGATTATGGGAATCCTTGGAGCTTTTGGGATATGACCAAGCGATTATGGAAATCCTTGGAGCATTTTGGGATTGACCAAGCGATTATGGAAATCCTTGGAGCATTTTGGGATTGACCAAGTGATTATGGAAATCCTTGGAGCATTTTGGGATTGACCAAGCGATTATGGGAATCCTTGGAGCTTTTGGGATTGACCAAGCGATTATGGGAATCCTTGGAGCTTTTGGGATTGACCAAGCGATTATGGAAATCCTTGGAGCTTTTGGGATTGACCAAGCGATTATGGAAATCCTTGGAGCATTTTGGGAATTGACCAAGCGATTATGGAAATCCTTGGAGCTTTTGGGTTGACCAAGCGATTATGGGAATCCTTGGAGCATTTGTTTGGGCTATGGCTCTTCTAAACATGGAATGGCCACAAATGACTGATGTTCAAGGGTTCTAGTTCCTTGATTCCGTCAAGAGAGGCTAGCCGGTATGTTCCAGGTCCTATTTTGCTATCAATTACATAGGGACCTAACCAGTTTGCCATGAATTTGTCCCTTAAATGGGATGGCAGACTAGAGTTCTGTTGGTTTTCTTTCAAGACCAAGTCACCGACCTGAAAGTCCCTCAAGTGCACTTTCATGTTGTATGCTTTCTTAAGTCGCTCTTGATAGATACGTAAATGCTCGAGGGCATTAACGCGTCGTTCATCAAGCAATGTAAGCTGGTCTAACCGGGCTTGCCACGCAGATATCATCATCGATGAACTCTTGCATTGATATGCGTAGGGAAGGAATTTCCAACTCGAGAGGCATGACAGCCTCGGAGCCATACACGAGCGAAAATGGAGTTGCCCCAGTGGGTGTCCGAATGCTAGTGCGATAGGCCCACAGGGCAAGTGGGATCTGAATGTGCCAATCCTTATGATTGTCTGTGACTGTCTTTTTAAGGATGGCGACTAGCATTTTGTTTGATGCCTCTGCTTGCCCATTTGCCTACGGATAATAGGGGGTCAAAAAATTGTGCTAAATTTTGTACTTTGTGGTCAAAGCACGCACATATTTGTTTTTGAATGACGTCCCATTATCCAAAATTATCTTGGATGGAATACCAAAATGACATATGATGTTGTGCAAAATGAACTCCGCAATGCGGGTTCCTATCGTAGAGGTAAGCGAAACTACTTCCACCCACTTGGTGAAGTACTCTGTGGCCGTTATGATGAACGTGTGATGGCCTGACGATGCAGGGGAGATCTTTTCGATTAGATCTAGGCCCCACTACGAAAATGGCCAAGCCGATTGGATCGATTGCAAGGCCTAGGAAGGTACGTGTGTCAAATTAGCATGGTGTTGACATTTTATGCACTTCCTGACATATGCGCAACAATCTCGCTCTAAAGATGGCCAATAATAGCCCATGCGAAGAATGCGCTTTGCGATGGCCATACCGCTGAAGTGGCCACCACATGTACCATCATGCGCTTGGGCGATCACCCAAGTGGACTCTTGCTGGTCCAAGCACCGAAGGAGGATCCCTTCATAGTTGCAATGGTACAAAATGTCTCCTAACAAGACATGCTTTGTCGCTTTCTGCTTGAATGCTCATTTTGTGGCATGCGTCAATCCAAGTGGGAGGTTACCTAACTTGAGGTAGTCCCTGATGGGTGAATACCAATCCTACTGATCAAAGCCTCGATGGTATGAACAACCAATCCCTCTTGAATTTCATCCCTAGCAAAAGCTGAGCGGGAGAGGACTTGCAAGAATAGCATTGTGTTGCTATTAAGGGGAGTAGGGGAGAACAAGGACCCCTAGTTGGCATGTTTTAGATGATCGTGGATTCGAGAGAACCTATCCTGAGGTGGTTCAATCTGGATCATGTGGATTCCTGGCGTTAAATCATAGCTTGCACGCTCCATCACGGATTGCGATAGTGTTTTGACTTGAATGGTGGTCATATCACCAAAAATGTCTTGCGGGATTAGTGACCCCAAGGAGGCCATAGTGTCCGCAAAATGATTCGATGACCGAGGGAGGGCCTCGATGTCGTACCATTCAAGTTTTTCCAAGAATTTTTCCACAAGGGCTTTGTAGGCCTATAGAACTGGGCATTTACATTGGAATACCCCTTTGACTTGGTTGACGATTAACAACGAATCACCAAAAATGTTTAATCACTTAATGTTCATGGTGATTGTTGTCTGAAGACCTATGAGCAAGGCTTCGTACTCTGCATTGTTGTTGGTGCATGGGAAATTTAATTTAAATGACAGGGGCATAGGAGTGCCCTGCGGTGTGAAGAATACTATTCCCGCACCACCACCTTGCTCACATTTAGAACCATCAAAAAATAGGGTTATGTCGGCCTGTGACTCAGGCTTGTCAAAATCTGGCGATTCTGAGACATGGAAGACCCCATCATCTGGTAGTTATATAGTTAGAGGCCGATCGTCTTCGAGAGGAGCCTCTGCTAGTTGATCGGCTATGACCTAACCTTTGATGGATTTTTGTCCAATAAACTCTATGTCAAATTTCATCAACAACATAATCCATTTCGTCGTGCGGCTACTATGATAAGTACGACTCATCATGTATCACAATGGATTCTCCTTAGACACAACATACGTCTTGTTGCTCAACATGTAATGGCACAACTTTTTGGTAGCAAACACCACTGCCAAGCAAAGTTTCTCAACGTATGCATAGTTAAGTTCATAACTGACTAGGGTGCGGCTAAGATAGTAAGTAGCTTGCTCTTTGTGAAGTTCATTCTTCTGGGCTAACATGGCTCCCAGTGCCACCTCAATAGGCTGAGATGTATAAGTAGAATGACACTCCTGGTCTAGGTGGTGCCAATACTGGTGACGAAGCCAAGTATTGTTTAATGTCATCAAAGGTTGACTGGCACTCGTCATCCCAATGAAATGCTACCCCCTTGTGCAACAACTTGTTCATTGGTCGACACTTGTCAGATAGTTGCGCTATGAAGCGCTTGATCGACGCGACCTTTCCCTGCAGGCTTCTGAGCTGCTTGATGGTAGTTGGGGGACGCATTTCAAGGATTGCCTTGACTTTATTGGGGTCCACCTCGATGCCTCGCTTTGAGACTATGAAACCCAAGAGTTTTCTAGATGTGATGCCAAAAATGCACTTCTTGGGATTCAGTCTGACTCTATGCTCCATGAGGCGATCGAGGATCTTGCTTAAGTCATCGAGATGATCTGGGCGCAAAAGAGATTTGGCCAACAAATCATCCATGTAATCTTCCAAAGTTTTATGCATGTAATCATGGAAGATGTACGTCATGGCACGTTGGTAGGTGGCGCCAACATTTTTAAGGCCAAAAGGCATGACCTTATAACAAAATGTCCCCCAAGGCATTGTGAACGCCATTTTTAGTTGGTCTTCTAGGATGATACAAATTTGATTGTATCTCGAGAAACCATCCATGAGGGAAAGCATTTTGTGACCCACTATAGCATCTACCAATGCGTCGATGCTCGACAAGGGGAAATCATCTTTAGGACTCGCTTTGTTTAGATCTCAAAAATTAGTGCATATGTGAATCCTCCCGTCAGGCTTCTTGACGGGCACCATGTTGGACAACCATGGTGGATAATCCATGCAGATGACAAACTGTGCATCCAACAACTTTTGCAATTCATCTTTGACCATTAAGGCCACTGTTGGGTGCATCTTGCATAGTTTCTACTTAACTGGCTTGACTGTCGGATCAAGCGTTAGATTATGCATGACTAGCTACGGGTCTAGTCCCGACATGTCTCTCGTATGACCATGCAAAAACCTCCTTCTTCTCTTTGAGAAGGGCAATGTAGTCGGCTTGCTCTTCAGGGGATAAACTTACCCCCAGCTTGATGATCTATGGATTCATTGGATCTGAGCCGATGTCTACGTCAATCGTCTCCTCGATCGACATGTGGGATCCGTCTTCCAACTGGTGTGGAGTCGGGATCAAATGGATATCATTTGCTGAGTTTAAATCTACGTTGGGAACCTCGGGTTCCTCTTCAGCATGGAAGATATCCTGAGTTGGCCTTGGGGTAAAATGGAGCATCTCACCAAAAGGCCAGTACTCTGATGGGGATGGAGGGGAATTGACGTGATCCCAGTCTATGGCATCTATGTCTAGAGACAATGACTGTGCCGGATCGGCCGGATTGTGGATGGGGGCGGTTAAGTCAATGGAGATCATGTTGATGAAATGGTTTTGGTCTCCATTACCATAGGGGTGGTTACTCAGACATTCTAGATGTTCTCTATGCTTGGGATCTAGCTCTAGAGGGATGGGCATGAATGGATCGGCCCTATGTGTGGATAGGAAGACAGGGTCTACCCTCGACACTGATGTCACTATAGGGTCTCTAGGTGGAAGGTACGCTTCATATGCCCAGAGTAGCGGATCCAACACTTGGTCCCACTGCGCTAGGTCTACGTACCACTCATGCCCTGGCACTATGTTCATCTGTTCAAATATGTCATTAATCTCCAAGGGGTATCGATGCTGCATCTATCGCATGTGATTAAGATATGCCATTTCTGTCTCATCTTCATAATCACTATCGGAGATCCAAAAGCCCTCATTGGCTCTGACAACTATTTGAGGCATTACAGGCTCATCTTGCTCAAGCAAATTGATCTGGTCCCACCTAGGCTATTCCGCTCTCTATGGGGGAACTTGATTCTCTTGATGCGGCATTGGCTCGACTGGAGCATCTAGGGGGAACATTTTCAAGAGGCTCTCTTGATAATCATCCATGGGGATCACCTGAGAGTGATCACTATCTAATTTGAAGGGGTCATATGATGCTGGTTCATACTCTGACTCATCCTCCGAAGATCCCTCTTGACACTGTCTATAACCTCCTTGAAAATGAGCTCTCGAGCTTTCTCCTCTCTCGAGCGAAGGGAAGGGATTACTAGAACCAACAAGGTTGATTGTCATTAATGGGAGATAATCCTTCAATGTATATGTGGTGTTAGGGTTGGCATATGGATCTGATGCCAATCCCCCCTTGTTGCCTATCCCTAGGCCTTGCATGTTCTCCACCAAGATGTCCAAGGGCATGGGGTGGTTGAACCCTACTCCTGACTTGTCATATGGCATTTGGTATCTTGGTTGGCAAAGAACACGTATCCCTTGCTCATATTGGCCTAACCCATATCCGTGCCAATTACATTGGCCAAGGTATCTCAGAGCAAATTTTTGGTTAGACAAATAGTTGACATTTTCAACAAAAAGCTCTTTGTCTTCATCCTCTTGCGTGCATGGTGCAACGCCATGATCAAGTCCCCCATACACAAAGTTTGTCTGATTCAGAGGGTAGCCTAGGGGAACAATAGTGCCAATGGGGAGTCGAGGTCTCCCCATGTCCTGCATGGATTCTAGTGTGGGTGTTGCTATAATATTACACACTAGATACTCCCCTAGGCCCGTATTGGCCATTTCAACAGTGATCGTTGGCGGTTGATGGGGAGGGAATGGAAGCTCTCCTTGAGTCCACTCCATGTCAAGTGGACTAGGATCCTCGACTTCCATTCGGCTAGGCATCTCCTCAGTAGAGATAGTTGACACTGATGGTAGTGTCTCTTCCAAATGTTTTGCCTCTTCCAGGGGTTCCTTCCCTTTGTCCTTCTGTTTGGCCCCCAAATATGGTGTCGTTGGTGGAGGACCAGACGATGAAGATGAATCCAACTGGGATTTTGAAGAACTTTTTAACAAGGATGCCTACGGAATCAGACCCTATTTAGATGGATTTAATTGGAAATCCAAATGCGTTGAGGGCAAGGTCGATTGCGACATCATTATAATACTTGAAGGGTTCCAAGTCCGTCGGGACTACATGCACCTCCCCTTCAAATGTATACTTTAAACATTGGTGAGCTATCGAAGGGACACACTTCATGTCCTTGATCCACGGCTGGCCCAACAAGATGTTGTAGGCCATATCACCCTCCAATATGTGGCACAATGTGGGTATGGTCTTTTGTCCCACTTGGATTGGTAGGACTATTGTGCCAACTGTCGAGCAGATTGCATCGTTGAATGCTCGTAGAGTGTAGGTGGAAGTTGTGATGTGAGATGCAGACAACTTTAGATGTTTGAGAGTCATAGTTGTGATGATGTTGTTGGACGAGCCAATATCTATCAACACCCTCTTGTATGGGATCCCGTTGACCCGCAAAATAATGTGCAGGGGTGGATCTGCCATGTCATCAGTCACTAATATCAATTCGTCTTCTATAAATGTGATGACTAGCTCAGTGCATCGTTTTACATGCCCCATGAAGTTGTTGAAAGAATTTGTCTTGTGAGGCTACAAATTGATGGCTTTCAAAATCTCCATTAGAGCTTCTCGATGGGGCATAGATTGTTGTATAAGCTCATATATGGAGAGCCTAGCCGAGGTGGTCCTCAAACTCTAAGTTAGTTTGGTCCAAAGTGTGGCCACCAACTTAGGCGAAGGAGGTTGTGCAAGGTGCTTTTGTGGTTGCGAAGTTGTTGGCACCTCTCCTGCCACTGCCGCAGGAGCATTCATGCTTGGATGCCTCCTGTTTCGAGTCACTATACTTATCATCCCTACATATCCCTACATGGGGTAGTTATCTTGCCGTCCTATATTTTTATCTCTTCAATTATCCTGGCTTGCACAAAAGCTTCTTCTAAGGTGGCATATTTCTACAGTTGCAATAGCACAGAGATCGATCTTAAACAACTCTTGGAGAACATCTGAGTGAGGTCAGACATAGGGGGGAGGTAGGGCATCTTCGAAAGCAATGTCCTCCATCGATTCCCATAGGCCACCATGGTCTCTTCCTCATACTGCCTGAGGCTGGCTAAGTCACTTAGTGATGCCTTCTTCTTGGTATTGAAGGCGAAGTATTCAAGGAACGCATCCACTAACTAATCTAAGTTGTTAATACTATTTTTTTGTAACTGAGTAAACCAATCTGAGGCAGGGCCTATGAATGTTGTTATAAATTTTCTCAATAACAAAGCATCATTGTCCTGAATCCTGAAGCATTGGCTTAGGAATCTTGTCACATGCTCTTGAGCATCCTCCTCACCTCTAAAGGTTGCCAACTGAGGTAGCTTAAAATGTTCAGGGTAAGGGGGTGCTGGCATGGACGGATGCACAAGATGACTACGGAGTTGGCATAAAGTGGGCTTTTGGGGCCCAGAAGTTTTGGTCTCCACAGACTCCAAACGCTCTAGTAGCGCTTTATATGCATATGAGGATTTGATTTCTTCCTCTTTAGTTTGCTCTCGTTGTGGGTTGTGGGAGACTTGAGGCCTCTGAAGGTGCAGCTGGATGGCACTCCTCCGCCTAGGTAGGGTCTTTCGACCTGATCTTCTTGCTCATATTCCTCGTAAGCTTCTTTAGGAGTATCTGGATGAGACCTATGACCCTGGGTGGGTCCCCACGGAGGGTACCCATCGTTGTTCCGGGGAGTGGCCTCCCACTCAGGTCTAGGAGGTCTCAAAGGCAACACTTGGTAAGGTCACGGAGACCTATCTTGCACCAAGGGATTATGCCTCTCATATGGTTCTGCTCTTTGGGTGTGAGGGGTTGGGACCCTCTCAGGCACTGGGTTATGGAGCAGCTCATCTGTTTGGTGTCAAATGCGCTCTTTGCTGAGGCGATATAGATGCTCTAACTGCTGCTAGTCTTGCTCAAGCCGCATGATCTGTGCTTGGCAGGCGACATGTCTTATGACTGCTAGGTCAATTTGTTCTACCATCCTAAGCCTAGGAGGCCTAGATGCCTCTCCTATGCACTTACCCCGGTCCCGATGATCCGATATCTCAATAGGTTGCTTCCCTTTGTCGAGGTTGGCAAAATTTACCCGAGGCTCTAGTCTCAGTGGGTGATCATGGTATCTAGCTTGTGCGGAAGCGCATGGCCCCCATGCTGTATATTGCTCTTGAGGAATGTAATCATCTTCCTCGGGCTCCCTTCCATATGTGTGAAAGGGGTGGGCAGAGTTAGCTTGCCCTGCCTGAAGGGCCTTGTGCTCTGGATTTTGTCTATTGGTTCTAATAGTGATGGGGGGCAAAGGAGGGATGCCATCATCATGTGGCCTCTCCTCATGGAAACTATGCCACTCTAGCACTTCATCGCATGGTGGCCACTCATATCGAGATTCTAAGGGAGCCTTTTTATCTATGTTGAGTGCCACATGTAAGGACTCTTCCCGAAAGGGGCTATGATGAACGAGCATGTCCCTCAAAGGGGTGTCCCTATAATTCCATCTTGACATGGAATGATGTGGACTCTCTTGCGGGTCAGGCTGCCAAGGCGGTATGACTAAGTCCTTAGGGCTATAGCAGAGGTGACTTGTGCCCCCTTGTACACTTTCCATAGCTTCCACCCTTGATTGGGCTTGGCTACGTGTGTACACCATGGTGGTGCTTTCCTACAAGCTATGTAGATTTTTATCTCTTTTTATGATTTTTTATGCTACACTTAAACAAAAAAGATCATACACACATACAAGCAGTGATTATCTCGTTTAAAGATTGAAAGTGTGTCCTAGACCTGGTTTAGTGTGTTTTTGATTTTTTGTTTTTGTTTTTTTTGTTTGTTTTTGAAGGTTTTTGTAAAGAACATTTAAATGCAAAATGATGGCTCTTGTGACTCCCATAGATGGTCGCCCCTTCGATATACCATTGCCAGGCCGATATACCAACCTCTCTATATACCCGCCCTTATGTGAGGGAAACTATAGGTACGTGAGAGCAGATGGTACGTGGAACATAGGTGGTATGGAAGGGGGATCACCCTATTTTTAACACCTACCATAGAAGACTTATCATCATCCGCTGGGAATCACCCCAACTACACTCGATCAGCTTTCTTTAGGATTTA
This sequence comes from Wollemia nobilis, assembly GCA_028583015.1. Taxonomy (NCBI): domain Eukaryota; kingdom Viridiplantae; phylum Streptophyta; class Pinopsida; order Araucariales; family Araucariaceae; genus Wollemia; species Wollemia nobilis. Next base: position 1,876,874 of record JAQPPZ010000252.1, on the reverse strand, counting down.
CGTCTAGCAACAGTTGCGATCGGGGTAATGGATGCAAAATTCAAGCCAAGGTGGTGATGAAATCCACCGTTGGTCTTGATCAAGGGCTGGGGTTTTACGAATAGCACCTTGGTTTTTAAGTTGCCACATGGTGTGTGGGGTTATTTTTATTTTGCAAAATGGAAACAAGCAAGCAGTAAAAAAAAAAACTTTCCCTAAGCAAGCAAGTACCCTAAGAACAGAAAAACTGAAGACAGAAAATGACAGGAAAAGTTCAGAATCCTTACCTCTTCTCTGCCCAAATTTTTTAGTTCTGAGTTTCTTCCCGAAGACTGCACAGATAGAAATTCATCTCGGGGGGGAATGAATTATAGGACTGTATTCGTCCCAGGGTGGGGCAAATTCCCATTTGTCCCTGGGTAAGACAAATTACAGCTCTATATCTGCCTCCTGATGGAATGAACAACAGTCAGCATGTGAAACTCGGCACCTGCAAGCAAAAAAACAACCAAGTTTGGATTAGATCTATGATCTTAAAAATATAGGACAAGGTCCCACCGTGATCGCCACTGGAAGCATGAGGATACAAAAACAAAAAAGGAAAAGCTCCAAGCACGATGCAAAAATGGAACTGAACTTAACGCTAAACCCTATGAATTAAAAATGCATGAAATGGAGAAAAACATAAATTAAATCCCAAATGAAATAACAACCTTTCTATTTTATTAATGTATTTCACATTTTGGTTACAATCCACATCCTCCCTTTTAAGGGGCGAGGAGCGTTAAATTCATCTCTTGGTTACATCCATGGATAGCCTTCCTTCTTTCGCATGCCCACATGTAAGATGGGCAGACCAAAATGTCACCACCGCTTGTGTCTATGAATGTTGATTCCTTGCTACTCCTCCGATGTTCCGATCCTACATTCAAAGGAACAATAAATAGTTAGTAGAACCTGCGGATGAAACATAACATGCAATCCCCAAGCCTACGATAAGTGAATGAAAAAATGAATTAAACTATAACTAAAATGAATCCAAATGCTCTAAAAATTGGACAGGGGCATCAGGACATCACCAGGTGGGCACTACAAAAATAACAGTCAAGAAATTCCTCATCGATTTGAATTTGCTCCAGGGCGGGACGAATTTACCTGCAACAAAACGCCGAAAAGGTACTATCCCAAATGTCCTATCTAGAGAGCTCCAAAAGACCTACAAACTTGGGGTTAGCTAATTGGGGGTATTTTGGGAAGACCCAAATGGTCATATTTTCCCAATTTGGCCTCCATTAGTGGGAATTTGATGATGCTACCTGCAAGTTAGTAAAGACAAAAAGTGATAGAACATGATAAGATTTGCTCAAAACATTACGAAATTGAAATTGCAAACTACCTAAGCAGCATAAGATGAAATGCAAGATAAAAATGATAGAAATAATGATCTACCATAGATTCCTAACCGTTCCTAAAAGGGATTATTAGACTCGCGGCAGTGCGGGGGTGCCCGGGCAGGCCGCCCACCGTTGGGACCTGATTTTAGTGCCAATCCACTTGGGATGGGTCCAAAATCTCTTGTAAGGTGTTGTTGACAAATTGGGGTGGTATTCTATGGCCAAATGTTGGGTTTTGGGCTCAAGATTCGACCTTCCAATGATCACCCAATGACCTCTTCTCTCAAAGAGATCACGGATGTGAAAGGCACAAATCGCACAAGGATGTATGGGGAAATAAAATGGCACCACTTCGTTTCTCCAAATTGCTCTTACTATATATTTTGGGGTGAGAAAAAACACCAATTTATAGACCTGGAGGTCTCTTGAAATGGGCATGCAGAGGCACCACTTGACAATCATGCCTTCCCAGGGGGAAGGAGATTCCTCCCTGAATAGGGACTTCATGACTGCCCTTGTAACAACCTCTAACGCTCGAAAACACTCACCTATACTCCCATGCAATGAAGGAAGAATTAAGTGGTGGACTCGAGCTGCCATTTTCCAAGATTTTACTTTTTTCTCGTCAAACCTGTAATTCGCCCCACCCTAGGGCAGATTTGGAATTCGTCCCGGGGTGGGGTGAATCCTAGTTTGAATTCATCCCTAGGTGGAATGGATATTGAGCAAAGTGCCTAAAGGTGCCAAATTGATTTCTTACCTTCCAAAACTGCTGTGAGGGTGGTTAGGACCACTGTTTGACCTCTGGGGGCTACCCTTGGGGATGTGTGTGCCAATGTGATCAGTGTTTGCAATCACATAATCAGATTGGTGTTTTTTTGGTGTCTACAGTTCTATCCCACTTCAAAATTTTCAAAGCCTTAGTTGAAAATGAGTCCTATTGCAACATAAAGCAAATTCACATAGATAATGGGGGGAATACTGCAGTAATGACTTCTCAATATTTCTATCAATTCATGGAATCATTCATCAACATTTTGTCTCCCATAATCTATAGCAAAATGGCATTGTAGAGAGTAAAAATCGAACATTGAAGGAAATGGTAAACTGTATGTTCCATTCAAGAGATCTTCTAAAATGTTTTTTGGGCATAAGTTATTAACTATGCAAACTATATTCAAAACCACACACCTCATAAAGCTCTTGACCATTTAACGCCTAAAGAAGCATGGACTAGATCAAAATCAGACGTCTCCTTAAATATTTTTGGGTGTACAACTTGGGCACACATCCCAAAGAAAAAAATGAAGGCTCTAGATAATAAAAGTAAAAAGATCATCTTTGTTGGTTATTATGAGGAAATTAAAGCATACAGGCTCTTTGATCCCACAACTCCTGAGGTATTTTCATAGGAATGTCCAATTTGATGAAACATTCCCTCAGAAATATCCTCAACCATCCTCTTCCTCTATTGAGCCTTCTCCTATAGTAGAACTTCAATATAATTAAGAACAAACTTTAGATATTAATTTAGAGATTGATTATCAATATGAGGAACCTATAAATCCAACTCAAAGTCTTTCCATTCCTTCTACTCCTTCCACTATGCCAAAATGGGCCCACACCATTGTTAGAGAAGCTACTCCTTACATACAAAATCTTCCATCATCTAGATTAACCAAATCCATAGGCACTGGTCTTGTCTGTCAATCTATTTCCTCTGATCCTCAATCCTTCAAAGAAGTAATTGGTATTAAATAATGGGATTATGCCATGGAAAACAAATTTTTTTCCTTAATAAAAAATGAAATTTGGGATTTAGTTCCCCTACCTAAAGGAAGGAAATTAGTTCGTTGTAAATGTATTTATAGAACGAAATATGGGCCTAATGGAAAAATTGAAAAACACAAAGCTTGCCTAGTAGCCAAAGGTTTCTATCAAATTGAAGGAATTGATTATGTTAAAACCTTTGGACCAATTGCCAAAATAGATTCTGTTAGACTGGTTCTTGCTTTGGCTGCTTTCGAAAAGTGGTCTGTCTTTCAAATGGATGTAAAAAGTGCTTTCTTACATGGGGACTTAAAGGAAGAGATATTCATGGAACAACCTATTGATTTCATTCAAGATGCCTCTCTTTTTTGTAGGCTAAAGAAGTCTCTGTATGACCTCAAACAATGTCCTAGAGCTTGGTATGAAAAATGGACTCCTTATTTCTTTCCTGGTTTTTCTCATTGTGAGTCTGATAATACAGTCTAAATTTAGAGAGATGAAAGAAAAATCACCATATTTTTTCTATATGTTGATGATTGACTACTCATCGGTAGTTATTTCACTCACATTCAGACTATAAAATACTCCCTCTATGAAAAATTTGATATGGTTGATCTAGGTCTAGCTCATTACTTCCTTGGAATCCAAATAAATCAAATAGATGCAGGAATTTCATTGTGTCAACAAAAATATACTCTAGATCTTCTTCAAATGTTTAAAATGATAGATTGTAAACCTTCTCCTACACCTTTTTAGTCTGGAGTAAATCTAAGTAATTCTTGCACATCCCCTCTATGTGATGTAACTATATACCATCAACTTGTAGGGAGTCTGTTTTACCTTACTCATACTCGTCCAAATATCTCATATGTTGTTGTCTTAAGATCCAGATTCTCACATCAACCTCATTTCAATCACTGGCAAGCAACAAAAAGAATCCTCCTCTACTTGCAAGGAACTACTATATTTGGGATTTTATATGAGATAAAATCCATGGATATCATTGGCTACATGGATTCATATTGGACAGGTTCAGTAGAAGATAGATGTTCAACTTCTGGATATGTCTTTTGTCTTCGTTCTTCACCAATTGCTTGGTTATGCAAAAAACAACAAGCAATGGCCTTATGATCTACAAAGGAAAAATACAGGGCAATAGTTTTAGCAAGTCAGGAAGCTCTTTGGCTTCATCAAATTATAAAATAATTTGGTTTTTACCATGACAAACCTATTTCATTTTGGTGTGATAATCAGAGCACAATGAATATTACATGCAATCTAGTTGAGCATCAGTGCACCAAGAACATTTAGATACACATGCACTTCATTCAACAACATATTTAGAAAGGAGACATATACTTGGACTATATTCCAACTTAAAATCAGGTTGCAGACATCTTCACCAAGTCAGTTTCTTCTCCACGTTACATACAGCTGCAAAAGAAACATGGAGTATTACAACTACATTAAAACATAGGTATTTTCACCTCTCCTTTTACTATTGTCTTCTTTGGAGGATGGTTTTTTTCCATGTGGTTTTTTTTATCATCTCTCCCTTACATATTTTACATGAGTACCTCTAAGACCATGTTTTCGGGCCTCATTATTTGCTTATTAAGGACAATATTTGCCATCCAAAGACATGCCTCTTAATTTCATATCAGATGGTTTTTCCCATGTGGTTTTTTCACCATATCTGATATATATTGTAAATGAGTACCTCATCATGCCATGTTGCCAGGAATCATATTTTTTATTAAGAGGACAATATTTGCAAACCAAAGACATGCATCTTCCTTTTTCATTTTGATAGATGGTTTTTCCCATGGTGTTTTTACCATATCTTCAAAATTAAACCATTGTACATGAGTACCTCATCAGGCTCTATTTTTAGGACTAATTTGTACAATGCACCCCTAGTATCACGGGGGGTGTTAGAATAAGTAATTATTCTCTTAAGTTCTACTAGGATAGACTTACTTGAGTTTCCACTCCTTCATGAGTCAGGTGAACTCTCAGTTATAGTCTAGATCATATTTGATGAGTTGTTGTAATCCAATGGCTCTCAATGATCAACTTTGTTATTTAAATAAAGTTGATCCATGGAATAATCAACCGGTTCTATTTTGTTTCTTAAAATATTTTTATGTTGTGTAGTTCTACTCTTGGGAAATTCTAACATCTTCTTGAGGTGGAACCTAAGGAATCAGATCTAGTGGGTTTAAATGAAGAATAGATGGTTTTGGTTCCAAGTACAGGTGATATGGTTGGATCTAGCCCTGGAAGGAAAACTATTTTAGAATGTGGTACAAATATAGTTGTGCTATATCCTACTTAGGAACTCATGCAGTCATCCTTGGACTATAAAACTCCTACGATGTTGGGATTGCAACAAAAAATAATTAGAAAAGGTTCTTTGGAAAAGAATATGAAGGTGGGTCGAAAGGAACACCAGGATAAAATTAAGTTAATGGGGGAGACTTTGGTGGATTCAAGCTTGGTGAGAAAATTGGACTCCCATTTTTCTAATCCCTAGAAATAATTATCCGATCATGGTATGTAAGGGTGTTGAACAACATCCCTAGACAAAAAGTTGTTTGTGATTTGATTTGTGTACATTCTATAGATGTGATGTTTATTCAGGAGACTAAATTGGATACTGATAATATGTTCAATATTGTTCCCAAGTTGTAGACGATGGGTCAATACGAGTGTATTGATGTATGTGGAAATTCTAGAGGCATTGCTTATTTCTGGGATCCAATTAAGATATCTCCTCTTACGTGGATTTCTAGTAGATGTTATATTTTGATGATCGACCATGACAATGAATCTGGTGAAACCATCCTACTTACAAATGTGTATGCTAATTACAATGGTAAATTAAATTTGTGGGAGCACATTGGCTTTGTGTGAAGTTTGGCTCCCATTTACCTATGGATTTTGGTTGGATATTTCAATTATATCACTTGTATAGAGGAGAAACGTGGTGGAGTTGATCATCTTGAGCCTTTTTCTTTTGTATTAAGTGCTCATATCTAGGCCCTAAACTTGGTTGATATTAATATAGATAATGGGATATTTACCTAGCATAATAGAATATGTGGGGAACAGTCCATATCAAAGATACCAAATAGGTTTTTGATCTCTAGTTTTCAAATTGGTAATAACAGAAGCTCTAGTTATGTGATTATGGAGGGTAGGGGATTTGATCATTGGCCTATCAAACTCTCTACTCTTGAGTTTGGGCTAAAGAAGAATCATTCCTTTAAGTTTCAACTTATGTGGCTTTAGGATCCTAAGATTCATGATTTCATGTGAGGTTGGTGGACCAATGGCAAACCTTATCTTGGCACTGCTAGATATTCCTTTATGAAGCAGCTAAAAATTTTTAAGAATAAATTGAAGAGGTGGAATAGTCTAAATTTTGGAAACCTTTCCTTGGATAAGTTGGTAGATCTTAAGAAGGTGGAAGAAGCTTCATGGAATATTAGAGATTATGGACTCACATACGAGCTTCTCTTTGAGGAATCTAAGGCTACAAAAGAACTTACTAAATGAAAGCTGAGGGAAGAATTTTTTTGAAAATAAAAAGCTTTAGTGGATTGGCTTTAGGAAGGGGATAGAAACACAACCTTATTTTTTAACTCAGTTAAGGCTTGTCATAATGGTAACATGATTTCATCTCTTGTGAATTCTCAGGTTTCCCTTATCTCTTCTTTCAAGGAGATTTTATAAGAGACTAGGAGGTATTTTTCCTCTGTCATAGAGGACTCCCTATCAGATGATGAGGATGAAAATATTATTCTAATTTGTATTACCTTAATTATTTCTATAGAGATGAATGAGAATTTGATGGGCCCAATTTCCCTTGAGGAGTTGAAAAATGTTGTATTCAAGATGAAAAAAAGGAAATCCTTGGGCCAAGATGGATTCCCGATTGAGTTTTTTCAATATTTTTGGGAGTTAATCCAATTAGATCTTATGGAGGTGGTCCATGAGTCCCAAAAGAACAAATGGATGCTAAGGGTCGTAAATGCTACCTGTGTGGTGCTTATTCCTAAAAAAGAGGGAGTGAATTATCGAGATATGTTCAGGCCTATTGCTCTCTGCAATGTTGTATATAAATTATTGCTGAGAGGTTGAAGATATGGTTGAGAAAAATCATGTCTAAGGGGCAAGATGAGTTTGTTGCTGGCCTAAAAATATTGGATGGGGTTGTTATTTCTATGGAGGCTATTCACTCAATGGAAAATTCTAAGGAGAAATATATGTTCATTAATTTGGACATGGCCAAATCCTATGATTGGGTCAAATGGTCCTTTATTTAGAAATTTCTTGTTGCTTTTGGCTTTGAGGAGGAATGGATTAGATGGGTGATGAGTTGTGTTTCTTCTTCCATGTTATCTTTTCTTGTAAATAATGAGCTATCAAAGTTGTTTTAGGCCTCAAGGAGATTGAGGCAAGGAGATACTCTATCTCCTTATTTGTTTATAATTATGGTAGAAGGGTTGGGAAAACTACTCAAGTCTTAGGTTATGCATGGTCTCATTCAAGGTTGGAAGTGGGATAGTAGTTCATCGCCTCTTTCCCACCTTCAATTTGTTGATGATATAACTTTACTGGGAGTTACCACTACCAGGGAAGCTAGCAATATTAGACAGTATCTTGACATATATCTTGGTGCTTTTGGGTAGTTGATTATGAAAGCACGAGGATACAGAAGAAAAATAGAAGGGGAAATGCAACACTAAGTCCTACGAACGAGAATGCACGAAAATAAGGAAAATCAATGAACTAAAACAAGATTAAAAGCAAGTGTAAAAGTATGGCCCTTTATTTTATTGATTTGCTAAAAATTAGGTTACAATACGTCTCCTCCCTTTTCAAGGGCTAGGAGCGTCGGACATATTTTGATTACACCATGAATGATATATTCCCCTTTGAGACCTTTCTCATGCCCACATTGAAAATGGGCAGACCAAACGTCACCGCCGCTTATGTGAATGTGTCTATGGTTCTTTTCTACCCCTCTGGTGTCGAGATCCTACATTCAAAGAAATAGTAAACGGTTAGTAGCACCTACAGATGGATAGAAACATGTGATCCCCAAGGCCTACGGTTAGTGCATGCATAAAATAAATAAAACAATAACTAAAACATATCAGAATGAGGTGAAAATTTGACAGAAGCAATAAAACATTACCAGGAAGCCACTGCAAAAGAAACAGTTTAGAAATCTTGCACAGATTTCTAATTGCTCTGGGGTGGGACGATTAGGACTATCATAACCTGTCTGAAATCCACCTCCTAATTGTCTGGTCTAGAGGCCTCCAAAACACCTACAAAGTTAGGGTTAGATAAACTGGGGTATTTTGGGATGACCCAGATGGTCGAATTTGTCTAATTCGGCCTCGATTATCCTGTATTCGATGACACTCCCTGTATGTTAGTGAAAGCGAGAAATGATAAAATCACAGCCAAAACTTGTCAGAATCACATGAAATTTAAATTACAGCATATGTAAGTGACCTAGAATCAAATGCAAAAAGAATAGTATGGAAATATGTCATAGATTTCTAATCACTCCGATGTGGGGCGATTAGAACTACAACAGTGCAGGGCGTGCCCGGGGGTAGGACGCCCACCGTTTGGGACTTGGTTTCAGCACCAATCCACTTAGGATGGATCCAAAACATCTTATGGGGTTTTTTCAACAAATTGGGTGGGGTATTGTGTTCAAATATTTGGTTTTAGGTCCAGATTGTGCTTCCAATAATCACCCAATTGTAGACACCAAAACAACACCAATCCGATTACGGGACAGTGCTTTGGTTATTTCCCATTTGCTTTCTTCGACCGCTCCGCCTTCCCTGGTGAGAAGGCCCAACTATCGAATGTATCCTCCAAGTCCAGCTCGGGTTTGAGCTTAAGCAAATGCTGCTTTAAGCACTTAGGCAAATGCTGCTTTTAGCACTTAGGAAAATGCTGCCTGTCATGATATCGTGACAGTCGCGACGTCGTGTTATCATGATATCACGATCGATATCGTGACTGTCATGATGTCGTGCTGTTGTGATATCGTGATAGTCATGACATTGCGATAGTCGTGACATCGCGCTATCATGATATCATGACAGTCACAATATCACGATAGTCACGACATCGCGCTGTCGTGATATCATGATAGTCATGATATCGTGACAGTCGTGATGTCGCGCTGTCACAACGTCGCGTTGTCACGATGTCACGACAGTCGCGATATCGCGACAGCTCCTACCCTGCGCCTTGTTTCTTTTCTTGGTGTCGCGATATCGCGACGTCGCGATATCGCGACAAAACTCCGCATTTATGCCTGGGCAGATTTTAAACCAACGAAGGCGGATTTTAACCAATAAAAGCGGATTTTAAACCAACGAAGGTGGATTTCAACCAATTAAAAGTGGACATCAAACAGATAAACGTGGACATTAAACAAATAAGCATTAAACGTTTGAAGGTGGACTTTAAACAACTGGAAGTGGAAGTCAGTCAAGTGCGTGGGCCGTTGGAGGACTGTCACAGTGGCATTCATGAAAGCCCGAGTCATGGAGGACTTTCCTCTCTCGTGGGGAGACATGACCGCCACATGGCACCTATGACCAACACATGGCGCTTATGCATGCCTATCCAAAGAGACCCCCTGGGTCTATAAAATGGTGGATTTTTCCACCCAAAAGGAGGGGAGAAAAGAAACGTTTGGAGCAGCGAAGCCCTGCCAGTTTACCGCCAGACGTTTTAAGCCTTGATTCACGTCATCCGCATCCGTGATCTCTTTTGCAAGGGAGGTCATTGGGTGTTTACGGAGAACATGAATCCGGATCCGTGGATCCATCAATTCGCCGACAAAGCTCAGTGTTCTGATTTTATTTCTTTTGCATCATGATTTCAGGATTTTGATTTCAAGCATGCATTCATCAGATTTTATTTCATTCGAAAGTGATGCAGACCTAGTTGAATTTATATGTATTATGACATAATTATTCTACTATGTTTATGTTATGATTTTGATCTCAAGCATAAGTTCATCGGGTTTTATTTCATTTCGTGTTTTTTTTATTTCTTTTGTTTTATGGATCGAATGCTTTAGTTTAACTTATTTTAATCTATTTATTTTGTTTTTGCAAGATATCAACATGCAGGTTTTATGTCATTTCACTCTCACGAATGTTTCATTTTAACACAGGTGCTACTAAACGGTTTGATGTTTCTTTGAACGTAGGAAGAACAACAAGGATCGAAGATTCACCAGCACAAGCGGCGGCGACATCTTGGCCCGCCCATTTTAAATGTGGACACGCGGAAGGAGGACTGCTAAAGACAGATTGTAACCGAAACACGCTAATCCTCCTAGCCCTTAAAGGGGAAGGAGAGATATTGTAACCGAATCTGAAATTATATTAATAAAAAGGGCTATGCTCCTGTTTCTCATTTTATGTTAATTTTGATTCGATTACGTTCATCTTATTTTATGCATGTTCATTTGGTATCAAGTTAGTATTGTTTTTCTTTCAAAATCTCATGTTTTCAATGGCGATCACGGTGGGACCCTGTCCCCTACATTTTTGAGATCAAAGAACTGATTAAAATTTATGTTTTTATGCTTACAGGTACTAGGCCGAAAATCAAAAAAAGCCGATTTGGGTGGGAAAGACAGTCGATTTGGGCGAAAAAGAGGTAACGGTTTCTAACTCGTCCCATTGTTTTTTTTTCGTTGTCGATATTTCTGTTTTCTCGTCAAGTTTGCCTTCTTAGGGAAAGAGGTTGTTTCCTGTTTCATTTTTAAATAAAAAGAACCACACACACTTCACGTGGTAAAATTAAACCAAGGAGCTGGTCGTAAAACCCCAGCCCTTGATCAAGACCATCGGTGGATTTCATCACCACCTTGGCTTGATTTTGCATCCATTACCCCGATTGTCACTGTTGTTAGGCGTAAATCCTGACGAAAGCTGACCGAGTGTTGCTGGGGTGATTCCCAACGCACGAGGATAAGTCTTCTATGGTAGGTGCCATTAACAGGACAATCCCCCTTCCGTACCGCCTACGTACCACGTACCATCTGCTCTCACGTACCTATAGTCTCCCTCTCGTAAGGGCGGGTATATAGAGAGGTTGGTATATCGGCTTGGTTGGTATATTGAAGGGGCGACCATTTTGGGAGTTATATGAGCCTTCATTATGCATTTAAACGTTCTTCAAAAACATTCAAAAACAAAAACAAAATCATCAAAACACACTAAAACCAGTCTAGGACACACCATTAATCTTTAAAAGAGATAATCACCGTTTGTGTATGTGTGTGTTCATTTCTGCTTAGTGTAAAAAAAAAAAAAAATCATAAACAAAAAGATAAAAATCTGCTTAGCTAGTAGAAAAGCACCACAATGGTGTACACCCGTAGCCAAGCCCAATCAAGGGCAGAAGCTCCGGAAGGTACACAAGAAGCAGGCACAAGTCGCCTTCGCTTTAGTCCTGAAGACTTGGTCATACCGCCTTGGCGGTCCGGGGCCACAAGAGAATCCACATCATTCCATGTCTAGGTGGAATTATAGGGACACCCCTCTGGGGGATACGCCCATTCAGAATAGCCCCTTTCGGGAAGAACCTTTACGTGTGACACTCAACGCAAATAGAAGACCGCCTTTTGAGGCTAGATATGAGTGGCCACAGCGCGATGAAGCGCTAGAGAGGCACAGTGTCCATGAAGAGAGACAACGTGAATACGACATCTCTCCTTTGCCTCCCATTAGAACTGAAAGACAAAACCCAGAGCGCAGGGCTCTCCACACAGGGCGAGCTAACTCTGCCCGCCCCTTTCACACCCATGAAAGGGAGAACGAGGAAGATCATCGCATTCCTCGAGAGCAACATACAACGCGGGAGCCTTGCGCTTCCGCACCTGCTAGATATTATGATCACCCATTAAGGCCGGAGCCTCAAGTAAATGCCGCTAATCTCGACAGAGGGAAGCGCCACATAGAGGTCCCGGATCCTCAAAACCAAGATAGATACATCGGAAAGGTGACTAGGCCTCCTAGAATTAAAACAACAGAGCAAATTGACCTATCATTTGCTAGACATGCCGCCCGCCAAGCGCAGATCAAGCAGCTTAAGCAGGATCAGCAGCAACTAGAACAATTATATCACCTTAATAAAGAGCGCATTCGGCGCCAAACAAATGAGCTGCTCCGCACCACTGTGCCTGAAAAGGTTTAGACCCCCCAAATGCAGAGGGCATAAAGGTACGAGAGGCACAACCTCATAGTGCATGATAGGTCCCCAAGACCTCGCCAAGAGGTGCCTTTAAGACACCCGAGACATGAGCGGGAGGCCACTCCCAGGAATGACGATGGGCACCCTTCGCGGGTGCCCACTCCTATTCATCGAGCTCGCCCAATAACTCCTCGAGAAGATTATGAGGAGTATGAAGAAGAAGAACGGGCCGAAACGCCCTATCAAGGCAGAGGAGGTGTTATCCAGCCACCCCTCCATAGGCCCCCAGTTGCCCGTAACACACAATGGGAACGAGTTACAGAGGAAGAGATTAAATCTTCCGATGCATACAAAGCGCTATTAGAGCGTTTGGAGTCTGTGGAGACAAAAGCTTCTGGGCATCAAAAACCCACATTACGTCAACTCCGCAGTCATCCAGTGCATCCCTCAGTGCCCACACCTCTTTACCCCGAACATTTCAAGTTGCCTCAATTGGCAGTCTTTAAAGGTGAAGAGGATGCTCAAGAACATGTCACAAGATTCCTGAGCCAATGCTTCGGCATTCAGGATAATGATGCATTGTTGCTTAGGACATTCATAACCACATTCACGGGCCCTACCTCGGATTGGTTCACATAGTTACCGAAGCACAACATAAACAACCTAGATCAATTAGTAGATGCGTTTCTTGAACGCTTTGCCTTCAACACCAAGAAGAAGGCATCACTGAGTGATCTGGCCAGCCTCAGGCAATATGAGGAAGAGACAATGGCAAGCATACGGGAATCGATGGAGGGCTTTGCTTTCTAAGCTACCCTACCTTCCCCCTATGTCTGATCTCACACAGATGTTTGCAAAAAGTTGCTTGAAATCGATCTCTGGGCTATTGCAGCTGCAGCAATATGCCAGCCTAGAAGAAGCTTTGGCGCAAGCCAAAGTTATAGAAGAGATCAAAATAGGCGAGGGCACAATCGCCAAGCCTAAAAAGAAAGAGTGGAACAAAAACACTAAGACCGGGACTACGCAACCAAAACCCGCTGTAGTTAATCAAGTTGCGATAAATGTTCCCAAGCCTATGCAAGAAACACAGCCTCAAAAGGCTAATTATCAGGCAATGCCTCCTAATTATGAAAGAGAAAATAAAATACAGGAGCAAAATCAACAGCGTCGCCCTAGGCGACAATTCACCCCTTATACGGAGTCCAGGGACTCCCTATTTGACCGCTTGTCAGCGGCAAATCTAATCACCCTTCCTGAAATCCAAAACATAGATCCTAACGCTCCCAAGCCTAAGGGATACAGGGAGGATTTATATTGTAGGTTCCATAGGCGAAGGGGACATGACCTAAACGCATGTTGGAAATTCAAGGGACTGATACAAGATTTGATTGATAATCAAACATTGGCAGTGGACAACCCCATAGCGCCAAATAATCAATAGATGGGGGTATTCAAGGACCCTTTGCCTACCCATGAGGCACAGGCAAAACCTCTTCAGGTTAATGAGGTGCGACAGAATCTCCCCATGCAAGGATATGTGGGAATGATCAGCATAGTAACGAGGAACAGGAAATACCCAGGAGCTGCCCCGGAGGCAGCTACAAGAGAAGTTCCTTCAACGTCGCAACCTCAACAACCCACTGTGCAATTGCCTCCGCCTAGACCCGAGGTCACGATACGGACCAAACTCACGCAGAGTTTGCGGACCACATCGGCTAGGCTTTCCATTTATGAGCTTATACAGCAGTCAGCGCCCCATCGAGAAGCTCTCATGGAAATTCTGAAAGCCATCGAGTTATAGCCTCACGAAGCAAATTCCTTCAATAACTTCGTAGGACATGTAAAACGATGTACGGAGCCAGTCATTACCTTCAGAGAGGATGAAGTTAAAATAGTATCGAATGACATGGCAGATCCACCCCTGCACGTTATCGCGCGGGTCAACGGGATCCCGTACAAGAGAGTGTTGGTAGATACTGGCTCATCCAGTAACATCATTACCACTGCAGCATTAAAACATCTGAAGCTGCCAACCTCTCATATCACGGCTTCAACATACACACTGCGAGCATTCAACGATGCAATATGCTCGACAGTCGACACAATTGTTCTACCCGTCCAGGTAGGACAAAAGACGATACCCACATTGTGCCACATTTTGGAAGGCGAGATGGCATACAACATACTGCTAGGGCGACCATGGATCAGGGACATGAAGTGTGTCCCTTCGATAGCTCACCAGTGTCTAAAGTATGCATTTGAAGGAGAAATACATGTAGTCCCGATGGACTTAGAACCCTTCAAATATTGCAATGCAGTGCATTTGATGCCGCAATCGACCCTCCCATCGACGCACTTGGATTTCCAGTTAAATCCATCTAGACAGGGTCCGATGTCGCAGGCACCACGGATGACTAATCCATCGAAACCCCAACCAGGTGCATCTACATCATCTGCTCCTTCATTACCAATGCCACCTGTCATGGCTAAATAGAAGGACAAAGGAAAAAAGATCTTGGAAGAGGCTCAACCCCTAGAAGAGGTGTTGCCAACGATATCAACTGTCTCAACAGAAGAAATACCTAGCACAATGGAAGCTGAGATTCCTAATCCACCCAACATGGAATGGACTCAGGAAGGCCTTCCATTTCCTCCCTCTCAATCGTCAACAATTATTGTTGAAATGGCCAGTACGGGCCTGGGAGAATATCTGGTGCAAAATGTTGTAGCAACGCCCGCGCTAGAAATAGTGCAGGACATGGGGAGACCTCGCCTTCCCATAGGGACAATTGTTCCTTTAGGTTACCCACCAAACCAGACAAATTTTGTGTATGGGGGCCTTGATCATGGTGTTGAACCATGCAAGCAAAAGGACGAGGACGAAGAGCATTTTGCCAAAAATATCAATTATTTGTCGAACCCGAACTTCGCTTTGAGATATCTAGGCCAATGCAATTGGCACGGATACGGGTTAGGTAGATATGAGCAAGGGGTGCGTGTCCTTTGCCAGCCAAGATATCAAATGCCTTATGATAAGTCGGGAGTAGGGTTCAACCACCCCCTGCCCTTAGACATCTTGGTAGAAAACATGCAAGGCCTAGGAATAGGCGACAAGGGTGGATTGGCATTAGATCCTTATGCCAACCCGAACACAACGTACACATTGGGAGACTATCTCCCATGGTCAACAACCACCCTTGGTAACATCAATAACCCTTCTCTCGTTGATAGAGAGAGGTGAGAGTTCGGATACTAACTTCCAAGGAGAACATAAACGAGTGTCCAGATATCTTTTCGAAATTGTTCCCTTTAGAGGTTCCAATTGAACAAGTGCAATGTCAAGCGAATCAGGTCCCCCCACAGAGTGTGGAACAACCACAATGGGATCAGATTAATTTGCTCAAACAAGATGAGCATAATATGGCACAGACAGTTGTCGGGGCCAATGAGGGCCTTTGGATCACCGACAATGATTACATAGACGAAACTGAGATGGACTACCTTAATCATGCACGACGGCACAATCACCCTGTAACCCATGAACAACTGATGGCACAACTAGGCATAAGGTTAGGGCATGAATGGTACATAGACCCAGCAGGGTGGGACCAAGTGTTGGATCAATGGCTCCAAGTTCACGATGAGCACCGTCCACCCCGTGACCCTATAATGACATCAGTGCCGAGGGAAGACCCCGTCTTCCTATCAACACATAGGGCCGATCCGTTCATGCCCGTCCCTACAGAGCCAGATCCAGAGCATAGGGAGCATCCAGAATGTTTGAGTTATCACACCCGCGGTAATGGAGACCAAATTCATTTCATCCACATGATCTCCATTGATTTGACCGCACCCATCCGCAATCCGGCCGATCCAGAATGGTCATTGCATCTAGACATAGATGCCATCGACTGGGATCGCGTCAATTCATCGCTCTCCCCATCAGAGTATTGGCCTTTCGGTGAAATGCCTCATTTTACCCCAGGGACAACTCAAGATATTTTTCAAGCTGAAGAGGGACCCGAGGTTCCAAACGTAGATCTAAACTCAGCTAATGATATCCATTTGATCCCAACTCCACATCAGTTGGAGGACGGATCCCACATGTCAGTCGAGGAAATGACTGACGTAGACATCGGCTTAGACCCAATGAATCCATAGATTATCAAGCTAGGGGTAAGCTTATCCCCTGAAGAGCAAGCCGACTACATTGCCCTTCTCAAAGCGAAGAAGGAGGTTTTTGCATGGTCATACAGAGACATGCCGGGACTAGATCCGTAGCTAGTCACGCATAATCTAATGCTTGACCCGACAATCAAGCCAGTTAAGCAAAAACTATGAAAGATGCACCCAACAGTGGCCTTGATGGTCAAAGATGAATTGCAAAAGCTGTTGGATGCACAGTTTGTCATCTACGTGGATTATCCGCCATGGCTGTCCAACATGGTGCCCGTCAAAAAGCCCGACGGGAGGATTCGCATATGCACTAATTTTTGAGATCTAAACAAAGTGAGTCCTAAGGATGATTTCCCCTTGCCAAGCATCGACGCGTTGGTAGACGCTACAGCAGGTCACGAAATGCTATCCCTCATGGATGGTTTCTCAGGATACAATCAGATTCGTATCAATCCTGAGGATCAACTCAAAACGGCGTTCACAATGCCTTGGGGGACATTTTGTTATAAGGTCATGCCTTTTGGCCTTAAAAATGCTGGTGCCACCTACCAACGTGCCATGACGTACATCTTCCATGATTACATGCATAAAACTTTGGAAGATTACATGGATGATTTGTTAGCCAAGTCTCTTTTGCGCTCAGATCATCTCGGTGACTTAAGCAAGATTCTCGATCGCCTCATAGAGCATAAGGTCAGACTGAATCCCAAGAAGTGCGTATTCGGCGTCACATCTGGAAAACTCTTGGGTTTTATAGTCTCAAAGCGAGGCATCGAGGTGGACCCAAAGAAAGTCAAGGCAATCCTTGAAATGGCTCCCCCAACTACTATTAAGCAGCTCAAAAGTCTGCAAGGAAAGGTCGCGTCGATTAAGCGCTTCATAGCGCAGTTATCTGACAAGTGTCGACCCATGAACAAATTATTGCACAAGGGGGTTACATTTCACTAGGATGACGAGTGCCAGTCAGCCTTTGATGAAATCAAACGATACTTGGCTTCACCACCAGTATTGGCACCACCTAGACCAGGAGTGTCGTTCTACTTATACATCTCGACCTATCGAGGTGGCACTCGGGCGCCATGCTGGCCCAAAAGAATGAACTTCACAAAGAATAGGCTACTTACTATCTTAGCCGCACCTTGGTCAGTTACGAACTTAACTATGCATACGTTGAAAAACTCTGCTTGGCAGTGGTGTTTGCTACCAAGAGGCTACGCCACTACATGCTTGAGCAACACTACGTATGTTGTGTCTAAGGAGAATCCATTGCGATACATGATGAGTCGTACTTATCATAGTAGTCGCACGGCGAAATGGATCATGTTGTTGACGAAATTTGACATAGAATTTATTGGACAAAAATCTATCAAAGGACAAGTCATAGCCGATCAACTAGCAGAGGCTCCTCTTGAAGACGATCAGCCTCTAGTCATAGAACTACCCGATGATGGGGTCTTCCATGTCTCAGAATCGCCAGATTCTGATGAGCCTGAGTCACAGGCCGACATAACCTTATTTTTTGATGGTTCTAAATGTGAGCAAGGTGGTGGTGCAGGAATAGTATTCTTCACACCACAGGGCGCTCCAATGCCCCTGTCATTTAAATTAAATTTCCCATGCACCAACAATAATGCAGAGTATGAAGCCTTGCTCATAGGTCTTCAGACAACAATCGCCATGAACATCAAATGACTAAACATCTTTGGTGATTCGCTGTTAATCGTCAATCAAGTCAAAGGGGTATACCAATGCAAATGCCCAGTTTTGCAGGCTTATAAAGCCCTTGTGGACAAATTCCTGGCAAAACTTGAATGGTACGACATCGAGGCACTCCCTCGGTCATCGAATCATTTTGCGGACACAATGGCCTCCTTGGGGTCACTAATCCCGCAAGACCTTTTCGGTGATATGACAACCATTCAAGTCAAAACCTTATCGCAATCCGTGATGGAGCGTGCAAGCTCTGACTTGACGTCAGGAATCCACATGATCCAGATTGAACCATCCTCGGATAAGTTCTCTCGAATCCGCGATCGTCTGAAACATGCCAACTGGGGGTCCTTGTTCTCCCCTACTCCCATTAATAGCAACACAACGCTGTTCTTACAAGTTCTATCCCGCTCAGCATTTGTTAGGGAGGAACTTCAAAAGGGATTGGTTGTTCATACTGTCGAGGTTTTCGATCAACAAGATCGGTATTTACCCATTAGAGACTACCTCAAGTTAGGTAATCTCCCGCTTGGATTGACGCATGCCGCAAAATGAACATTCAAGCAGAAAGCGGCTAAGTATGTCTTGATAGGAGACATTTTGTATCGTCACAGCTATGAAGGGATCCTCCTTCGTTGCTTGGACCAGCAAGAGTCCACTTGGGCAGTCGCCCAAGCGCACGATGGTACATGTGGTGGCCACTTTAGTGGTATGGCCATTGCAAAGCGCATTCTTCGCATGGGCTATTATTGGCCATCTTTAGAGCGAGATTGTTGCGCATATGTCAAGAAGTGCGTGAAGTGTCAACATCATGCCAATTTGATGCACGTACCTTCCCGGGCCTTGCAGACAGTCCGATCTGCTTGGCCATTTTCGTAGTGGGGCTTCGATCTAATTGGAAAGATCTCCCCTGCATCGTCAGGCCATCACACGTTTATCATAACGGCCACAGAGTATTTTACCAAGTGGGTGGAAGCAATTCCACTGACCTCTACGACAGGACCCCGCATTGTGGAGTTCATTTTGCATAACATCATATGTCATTTTGGTATTCCATCCAAAATAATCTCGGATAATGGGCCATCATTCAAGAACAAAGACGTGCGTGCTTTGACCACAAAGTACAAAATTCAGCACAGTTTTTTGACACCCTATTATCCGCAGGCAAATGGGCAAGCAGAGGCGTCAAACAAAATGCTAGTTGCCATCCTTAAAAAGACGGTCGCAGACAGTCATAAGGATTGGCACATCCAAATTCCACTTGCCCTTTGGGCTTATCGCACTAGCATTCGGACGCCAACTGGGGCCACTCCGTTTTCGCTCGTGTATGGCTCCGAGGCAGTAATGCCTCTCGAGTTGGAAATTCCTTCCCTACGCATATCAATGCAGGAGTTCATCGATGATGACGCTGCACGACAGGCCCGGTTAGACCAACTTACGTTGCTTGACGAACGACGCGTTAATGCTCTCGAGCACTTACGTATCTATCAAGAGCGGCTTAAGAAAGCTTACAACATGAAAGTTCACCTAAGGGACTTTCGGGTTGGTGATTTGGTTTTGAAGGAAAACCAACAGAACTCTAATTTGCCATCCCACCTAAGGGACAAGTTCACGGCAAATTGGTTAGGTCCATATGTCATTGATAGCAAAATAGGACCCGGGACGTACCGGCTAGCCTCTCTTGATGGAATCAAGGAAACAGAACCCTTGAATATCAGTCATTTGTGACCATTCTATATCTAAGAGAGCCATATCCCAAAAATGCTCCAAGGATTCCTGAAATCGCTTGGTCAATCCCAAAAATGCTCCAAGGATTCCTAAAATCGCTTGGTCAAATCCCAAAAATGCTCCAAGGATTCCTGAAATCGCTTGGTCAATCCCAAAAATGCTCCAAGGATTCCTATAATCGCTTGGTCAATCCCAAAAATGCTCCAAGGATTCTCGCAATCGCTTGGTCAATCCCAAAAAGCTCCAAGGATTCCCGTAATCGCTTGGTCAATCCCAAAAAGCTCCAAGGATTCTGAAATCGCTTGGTCAATCCCAAAAATGCTCCAAGGATTCTATAATCGCTTGGTCAATCCAAAAAGCTCCAAGGATTATCGCAATCGCTTGGTCAAACCAAAAATGCTCCAAGGATTCTCACAATCGCTTGGTCAATCCCAAAAAGCTCCAAGGATTCTCGCAATCGCTTGGTCAATCCCAAAAAGCTCCAAGGATTCCAAATCGCTTGGTCAATCCAAAAAGCTCCAAGGATTCCTACAATCGCTTGGTCAACCCAAAAATGCCCCAAAGGATTCTCGAAATCCCTTGGTCACCATAAAAAAAAAAAATTCAAAAACAACAAAAATCATCAAAAACAACAAAAATTTGCATCTCATTTCAAGGCATGCTCAAATTCATCAATAGAGAGCTTTTCTCACATCTCATCTTCATAATCAAAATCAATCCATCAAAAATACAAAAATATGTAGCCGCATTAAGCATCACACCAATACACATTTGTGGTCGTACAAGTCAAAGGCACCATAGACTGTAATTATTCTGCTAATCCATCTTGTTCCATACTTTTCCATTTTACAAAACAAACAAACAAACACCATTAACTGTTGTTTACCACAATAGAGTCAGTGGTCTCGTAATGTATCAAGAGTTTTCATCTTTCAGTCGGCATTGTGCTTTCTAGCCACGTATCTGTACCAAGTCAGAGAGATTTTACGAAGGTAGAGTTCTACTTGAAATACGCCTTGTTACGTAACATCCCATCACAAGCTAAAACACTAAAACAATTCTTGAGTTGTACGAACGAAAGATGAAACCTACACAGTAATCTAGGTCACCATAAGCGAAACGGTTATCTTGCTTATCCCCCTATGTAAATGACCCAAAGAATGCTGAGAGTTGGCAAAAGGACAAGCATCCTCCCTACCCAATTCCCCAAGAATCCCAAAATTTGCAAACGTCAAAACTCAAAAATTTGACATCCCACAAGTGCACACATCAAAAGGCACATACAATAGTGATTCTCGTCACTCCATATCCCAATCCCTTGCTCAAAAGAAAAATATATAAAAATAAACAGTGATTTTTATCACTACAATCGAGCAAGTATCCCAATACAATTGAAGAAAAGAAGGGAGTCGAACTTGAATCCCTGGAACTCTCGGCATTTCGACAGGTCATGAGGTAAGCCTCAGTACCAGTTTGGTTGACAGCCTATTGGTCACTGGCGGTAAACCTCCCGCATGACGATATATCTGTCACATTAACTTGTGTACAGATCAATGTTTGCATGTGGATGAGCTAGCTTATGGTATCCTAGAAACAACGCAGATTAATCCGACTAAATACAATAAAGGAGTTAGTGGAGCTAATTAGGTGATCCTCAGTACAGGTTTGGTTGACAACCTATCTGGCACTGGCGGTATCCTGATGAATACCACATAAATGAACTCAATTGCACACACAGGGATGTGAAATAACTTGGTCAAAAACAAGTCCGATTCATACCTTGTTCAAAAGTCTTGTAAGATAAAGTACAGTCATGGCTAGTGAGTTAAAACCGTCTGATTCTCAGAAAACCTTAGCTACATTTCTAAACCAACTGCGCTACTTTTCATCTTTGCCATACCATCAAAAAATACAAAAAAAGAAAAACCACATGTATACATACAAAGTCATTCATCACAGCAATCGCCTAAAAACAAATAACAGAGTTCTAAACAGTCTATGGTACCATAGCCAAACATCACAAATTCCATTCATCCATTTCATTTCTTCATATCACATATGAATCAACAACATGCGCATTTATCATACCATATGCATACGTCACCATAAACATGCATCCATCAACATCAATCATTGTGCATAACATAAAATCATGACATATACACAAAGCAAGAAAATCAAAACAACAAAAACATCACAAAAATGCAACACAAAAACATAGCAATAAACATTGCCAGACACGAGTGCTCTTGCACTTAACCTCTTGGCATAGAAAAACTGATGTCGAGGTTTACATTGTCACTATCCTACTCCCTAAGAAGGCTACCATAGCTGGACCGCTCCACGGGAAGATGGATTTTCGACAATTTCACCCCCAAACGACGTCACAAAAGGGTCAAAACCCACTCAAAAACAACAAAAAAATGCAACATAAAAAAAAAGCAATAAACATTGCTGGACACAAGTGCTCTTGCACTTAACCTCTTGGCATAGCAAAATCGATGTCGGGGCTCAAATTGTCACTCTCCTACTTCCCCAAGAAGGCTACCATAGCCGGACCGCTCCACGGGAAGATGGACTTTCGACACTTTCACCCCATTATGGCATCACCAAAAGGGTTTTTACCCAACAACAATAATCCAAAAGTCAAAAAATTGCTTGCACATTCAACGGACAAACATCTGAAGGCACCCTAACCTAAGTCACCTCGGGTCAAGCGACTCGTCGCTTTTCTCATGGCGGTCATTCCCTCATCGATTCGTCGCTTGAGGGGGTAGTCACACTTAGTCACCAATCAACAAACACACACCCAATCAGGGCATTGGCATGCATTCAAAGAATCACGGACAAAGACAATCACGCTCCTGCTTGGGGCAGTAAACAAGCAACAACCACAAATTGATCAAACGCGATCAAACGCTTGGCATTCCCGAAGCATGAACTCAAGGTTCCCCCATGGATAAAAGGTTGCGCCCTTTGCCTATTCATGACTGATCAATGTCTAAGTTCAAGTCACACCTCACCAAAATAGGTTAATACTTGAAATCAAATTCCTTAGCTCGTCAGAGGCAAGGATTCAAGAATGCATCCCCTTTCCATGCTTGGGGCATCACAAGTTGGTCGGGTTACTGAGAAACCCTAATCACTAGTGCTTTGGTTATCTATTTTTGCTTAGCACTGCGTCACCCACAGCGCTTCCCAAAAAGGGGCATCCGTAGACACCAAAACAACACCAATCCGATTACGGGACAGTGCTTTGGTTATTTCCCGTTTGCTTTCTTCGACCGCTCCGCCTTCCCTGGTGAGAAGGCCCAACTATCGAATGTATCCTCCAAGTCCAGCTCGGGTTTGAGCTTAAGCAAATGTTGCTTTAAGCACTTAAGCAAATGTTGCTTTAAGCACTTAGGCAAATGCTACTTTAAGCACTTAGGCAAATTTTGCCTGTCGCGATATCATGACGGTCACGATATTGGGACTGTCACGACATCACGTTGTCATGATATCACGACTATCGCGATGTCGCGATAGTCACGATGTCGCGCTATCACAATATCACGACAGTCACGACGTCGCACTATCGCAATATCGGGACAGTCACGACGTCACGCTGTTGCGATATCATGACAGTCGCGATGTCGCAACAGTCACGACGTCGCATTGTCGCGATGTCGCGACGTCGTGATATCGCGACAGCTCCTACCCTGTGCCTTGTTTCTTTTCTTGGTGTCGCGATATCGCGACAAAACTCCGCATTTATGCCTAAGCGGATTTTAAACCAACGAAGGTGGATTTCAACCAATTAAAAGCGGACATCAAACAGATAAACATGGACATTAAACAAATAAGCATTAAACGTTTGAAGGTGGACTTTAAACAACTGGAAGTGGAAGTCAGTCAAGTGCGTGGGCCGTTGGAGGATTGTCACAGTGGCATTCATGAAAGCCCGAGTCATGGAGGACTTTCCTCTCTCGTGGGGAGACATGACCGCCACATGGCACCTATGACCAACACATGGCGCTTATGCACGCCTATCCAAAGAGACCCCCTGGGTCTATAAAATGGTGGATTTTTCCACCCAAAAGGGAGAAAAAAAGAAACGTTTGGAAGCAGCGAAGCCCTGCCAGTTTACCGCCAAACGTTTTAAGCCTCGATTCACGTCATCCGCATCCGTGATTTCTTCTGCAAGGGAGGTCATTGGGTGCTTACGGAGAACATGAATCCGGATCCATGGATTCATCAATTTGTCGACAAAGCTCAGTGTTCTGATTTTATTTCTTTTGCATCATGATTTCGGGATTTTGATTTCAAGCGTGCATTCATCAGATTTTATTTCATTCGAAAGTGATGCAGACCTAGTTGAATTTATATGTATTATGACATAATTATTCTACTATGTTTATGTTATGATTTTGATCTCAAGCATAAGTTCATCGGGTTTTATTTCATTCCGTGTTTTTTTTATTTCTTTTGTTTTATGGATCGAATGCTTCAGTTTAACTTATTTTAATCTATTTCTTTTGTTTTTGCAAGATATCAACATGCAGGTTTTATGTCATTTCACTCTCACGAATGTTTCATTTTAACACAGGTGCTACTAAACGGTTTGATGTTTCTTTGAAATCAGGAAGAACAGCAAGGATCGAAGATTCACCAACACAAGCGACGGCGACATCTTGGCCCGCCCGTTTTAAATGTGGACACGCGGAAGGAGGACTGCTAAAGACAGATTGTAACCGAAACACGCTAATCCTCCTAGCCCTTAAAGGGGACGGAGAGAGATTGTAACCGAATCCAAAATTATATTAATAAAAAGGGTTGTGCTCCTGTTTCTCATTTTATGTTAATTTTGATTCGATTACGTTCATCTTATTTTATGCCTTGTCCCCTAAATTTTGAGATCACAGGAATTGATTAAAACTTGTGTTTTTGTGCTTACAGGTACCTTTTTTAATTTTTGACTGTTATTCGTCTTTGCTTGGACAAATTTCTGTCTGTGAATTTTTAGAGCCGAAGATCAGAAACAGCAAGTTTGGGCAGAGAAAGGTAAGGGTTTTAAAACTGTTCCCGTTGTTTTTTTTTTTGTTCGTTTTTCTGTTCCTGTTTCCTGTTAATTTTACCTTCTTAGGGAAAGTTTTAATCTATTAAAAAAAAAAAAAAAAAAAAATTGTTTATGTTTACTTTCATTCGTTTATGTTTAAAAATTTCATTAAAATAAAAATTAAAAAAAAAAAAATAACGTCCATCAAAGAAAATGAATTTTCTTTAATTGTTTAAGAAGGGTAGGAAAAGATTCCGTCAATTTTCTTGCTTTATTTAATTGTTTAAAAAAAAAAAATTCTAGCTTCTGTCAGATTTCTGTTTTCTGATTTCTGGTTTTTAGTTTTGTATGGCTTAGGGAAAGTTTCCTTTTTGCTGCCTGTTTCATTTTTAAATAAAAAGAACCACACACACTTCACATGGTAAAATTAAACCAAGGAGCTGGTCATAAAACCCCAGCCCTTGATCAAGACCATCGGTGGATTTCATCACCACCTTGGCTTGATTTTGCATCCATTACCCCGATTGTCACTGTTATTAGATGTAAATCCTGACGAAAGCTGATCGAGTGTTGCTGGGGTGATTCCCAGCACACGAGGATAAGTCTTCTATGGTAGGTGCCATTAACAAGACAATCCACGTATCGCCTATGTACCACGTACCATCTGCTCTCACGTACCTATAGTCTCCCTCTTGTAAGGGTGGGTATATAGAGAGGTTGGTATATCGGCCTGGTTGGTATATTGAAGGGGCGACCATTTTGGGAGTTATATGAGCCTTCATTATGCATTTAAACGTTCTTCAAAAACATTCAAAAACAAAAACAAAATCATCAAAACACACTAAAACTAGTCTAGGACACACCATTAATCTTTAAAAGAGATAATCACCGGTTGTGTATGTGTGTTCATTTTTGCTTAGTGTAAAAAAAAAAAAAAAAAATCATAAACAAAAAGATAAAAATATGTTTAGCTAGTAGAAAAGCACCACAATGGTGTACACCTATAGCCAAGCCCAATCAAGGGCAGAAGCTCCGAAAGGTACACAAGAAGTAGGCACAAGTCACCTTCGCTTTAGTCCTGAAGACTTGGTCATACCGCCTTGGCGGTCTGGGCCATAAGAGAATCCACATCATTCCATGTCTAGGTGGAATTATAGGGACACCCCTCTGGGGGATACGCCCATTCAGAATAGCCCCTTTTGGGAAGAACCTTTACATGTGACACTCAAAGAAAATAGAAGACCACCTTTTGAGGCTAGATATGAGTGGCCACAGTGCGATGAAGCGCTAGAGAGGCACAGTGTCCATGAAGAGAGACAGCGTGAATACGACATCTCTCCTTTGCCTCCCATTAGAACTAAAAGACAAAACCCAGAGTGCAGGGCTCTCCACACAGGGTGAGCTAACTCTGCCTGCCCCTTTCACACCCATGAAAGGGAGAACGAGGAAGATCATCGCATTCCTTGAGAGCAACATACAGTGTGGGAGCCTTGCGCTTTCGCACCTGCTAGATATTATGATCTCCCATTAAGGCCAGAGCCTCAAGTAAATGCCATTAATCTCGACAGAGGGAAGCGCCACATAGAGGTCCCAGATCCTCAAAACCAAGATAGATACATCAGAAAGGTGACTAAGCCTCCTACAATTAAAACAACAAAGCAAATTGACCTATCATTTGCTAGACATGCCACCCGCCAAGTGCAGATCAAGCAGCTTGAGCAGGATCAGCAGCAGCTAGAACAATTATATCACCTTAATAAAGAGCGCATTCGGTGCCAAAAAAATGAGCTGCTCCGCACCACTGTGCCTGAAAAGGTTCAGACCCCCCAAATGCAGAGGGTGGAAAGGTACGAGAGGCACAACCTCATAGTGCATGATAGGTCCCCAAGACCTCGCCAAGAGGTGCCTTTAAGACACCCAAGACATGAGCGGGAGGCCACTCCCAGGAATGACGATGGGCACCCTTCGCGGGCACCCACTCCTGTTCATCGAGCTTGCCCAATAACTCCTCGAGAAGATTATGAGGAGTATGAAGAAGAAGAATGGGCCAAAATGCCCTATCAAGGCAGAGGAGGTGTTATCCAGCCACCCCTCCATAGGCCCCCAGTTGCCCGTAACGCACAACGGGAATGAGTTACAAAGGAAGAGATTAAATCTTCCGATGCATACAAAGCACTATTAGAGCGTTTGGAGTCTGTGGAGACAAAGCTTTTGGGCATAAAAAACCCACATTATGTCAACTCCGCAGTCATCCAGTGCATCCCTCAGTGCCCACACCTCTTTACCCCGAACATTTCAAGTTGCCTCAATTGGTAGTCTTTAAAGGTGAAGAGGATGCTCAAGAAGATGTCACAAGATTCCTGAGCCAATGATTCGACATTCAGGATAATGATGCATTGTTTCTTAGGACATTCATAACCACATTCATGGGCCCTACATCGGATTGGTTCGCATAGTTACCAAAGCATAGCATAAACAACCTAGATCAATTAGTAGATGCGTTTCTTGAAAACTTTGCCTTCAACACCAAGAAGAAGGCATCACTGAGTGATCTGGCCAGCCTTAGGCAATATGAGGAAGAGACAATGGCAGCATACGGGAATCGATGGAGGGCTTTGCTTTCTAAGCTACCCTACCTTCCCCCTATGTATGATCTCACACAGATGTTTGCAAAAAGTTGCTTGAAATTGATCTCTGGGCTATTGCAGCTGCAGCAATATGCTAGCCTAGAAGAAGCTTTGGCGCAACCAATCAGGGCATTGGCATGCATTCAAAGAATCACTGACAAAGACAATCACGATCCTGATTGGGACAGTAAAAAAGCAACAACCACAAATTGATCAAACGTGATCAAACGCTTGGCATTCCTGAAGCATGAACTCGAGGTTCCCCCATGGATAAAAGGTTGCACCCTTTGCCTATTCATGACTGATCAATGTCTAAGTTCAAGTCACACCTCACCAAAATAGGTTAATACTTGAAATCAAATTCCTTAGCTCGTCAGAGGCAAGGATTCAAGAATGCATCCCCTTTCCATGCTTGGGGCATCACAAGTTGGTCGGGTTACTGAGAAACCCTAATCACTAGTGCTTTGGTTATCTATTTTTGCTTAGCACTGCATCACTCGCAGCGCTTCCCAAAAAGGGGCATCTGTAGACACCAAAACAACACCAATCCGATTATGGGACAGTGCTTTGGTTATTTACCGTTTGCTTTCTTTGACCGCTCCACCTTCCCTGGTGAGAAGGCCCAACTATTGAATGTATCCTCCAAGTCCAGCTCGGGTTTGAGCTTAAGCAAATGCTGCTTTAAGCACTTAGGCAAATGCTGCTTTTAGCACTTAGGCAAATGCTGCCTGTCGCGATATCACGACGGTCGAGATATCGCGACTGTCGCGAGGTCGCACTGTCATGATAGTCATGATATCGTGATAGTCACGATGTCACGCTGTCACGATATCGTGACCGATATCGCGACTGTCGTGATGTTGCACTATCGTGATGTCACGATCGTCATGATATCATGATAGTCACGATGTCGCGATGTTGCAATGTCACGCCAGTCACTATATCATGACAGTCATGACATTGCGCTATTGTGACGTCGTGCCAGTCGTGATGTCATGACTGGCGTGACGTCATGCTGTCACGACGTCGTGATTGGCATGACGTCATGACAGTGCGACATCGTGACTGTCATGATATCGTGACTGGAGCGACATCGCAAGACGTCGCAACGTCGCGCTGTCGCAATGTCGCAACAGTTGCGATATCACGACAGCTCCTACCCTGTGCCTTGTTTCTTTTCTTGGTGTCGCAATATTGCGACGTCATGATATCGTGACAAAACTTCGCATTTATGCCTGGGCAGATTTTAAACCAACTAAGGTGGATTTTAACCAATAAAAGCGGATTTTAAACCAACAAAGGTGGATTTCAACCAATTAAAAGCAGACATCAAACAGATAAATGTGGACATTAAACAAATAAGCATTAAACGTTTGAAGGTGGACTTTAAACAACTGGAAGTGGAATTCAGTTAGGTGCGTGGGCCATTGGAGGACTGTCACAGTGGCATTCATGAAAGCCCGAGTCATGGAGGACTTTCCTCTCTTGTGGGGAGACATGACTGCCACATGGCACCTATGACCAACACATGGTGCTTATGCATGCCTATCCAAAGAGACCCCCTGGGTCTATAAAATGGTGGATTTTTCCACCCAAAAGGAGGGGCAGAAAAGAAACGTTTGGAGCAGCGAAGCCTTGCTAGTTTACTGCCAGATGTTTTAGCATTGATTTACGTCATCCGCATCCATGATCTCTTTTGCAAAGGAGGTCATCAGGTGTTCATGGAGATCGTGAATCCAGATCCCAAGATCCATCCACTCGTCGACAAAGCTCAGTGTTCTGATTTTATTTCTTTTGCATCATGATTTCGGGATTTTGATTTCAAGCGTGCATTCATCAGATTTTATTTCATTCAAAAGTGATGCAGACCTAGTTGAATTTATATGTATTATGACATAATTATTCTACTATGTTTATGTTATGATTTTGATCTCAAGCATAAGTTCATCGGGTTTTATTTCATTCCGTGTTTTTTTTATTTCTTTTGTTTTATGGATCGAATGCTTCAATTTAACTTATTTTAATCTATTTCTTTTGTTTTTGCAAGATATCAACATGCAGGTTTTATGTCATTTCACTCTCACGAATGTTTCATTTTAACACAGGTGCTACTAAACGGTTTGATGTTTCTTTGAACGCAGGAAGAACAACAAGGATCGAAGATTCACCAGCACAAGCGACGACGACATCTTGGCCCGCCCATTTTAAATGTGGACACGCAGAAGGAGGACTGCTAAAGACAGATTGTAACCGAAACACGCTAATCCTCCTAGCCCTTAAAGGGGATGGAGAGAGATTGTAACTGAATCTGAAATTATATTAATAAAAAGGGCTATGCTCCTGTTTCTCATTTTGTGTTAATTTTGTTTCTATTACATTCATCTTATTTTATGCATGTTCATTTGGTATCAAGTTAGTATTGTTTTTCTTTCAGAATCTCGTGTTTTCACCAATAACCTCCCTTCCAAAAGAGAGATCAAGGATGTAAAAGCACAAATGATGGGTGAGGATGTAATTCGGTAGCACTTCGTTGCTCCAAATGCTCCTCCCTGTTCTTTTTTTTTGGGGGGTGAGAAGACTCACCAATTTATAAACCTAGGGTCTCTCTCTTTGAATGTGCATGTGAGGGCACCACTTGACTTGCTTGCCCTATTTTGGGAGAAAATATTATTCCCTGATTTAGAGTCTCCTTGCATGAGGCCTACATAATCAAGGCATGCATGACTGAAGTCTCTCTCTAATTTGAAGCCGTTCCTTGTAATTGGATGCCCTGAAGGCGCAATTAAGTGGTGGACCTGTCGAGGTTTGACTTTTTTCTAGTCAAACCTGCTATTCGCCCCACCCCGAGATGAATGCTGATAATCATCCCAAGGTGGGACGAATACCAGTTTGTAATCATCCTAGGGTGGGACGAGTAGAGAGAAAACTGCTAAAAAGGTGCCAAATTGACCTCTGACCTTCCAAACTATTGTGGGAGTGGTTAGGACCACTGTTTAACCTCTGGGGGCTGCTCTAGGGGCTATGTATGTCAATTTGATCAGTTCTTGTCGTCACATAATCAGATTGGTGCTGTTTTGGTGTCTACAGATGCCCCTTTTTGGGATGCGCTATGCGTGGCGTAGTGTTGAGCAAAAATAGATAACCAAAGCACTAATAATTAGGGTTTCTTAGTAACCTAACCAAATTTTGATACCCCAAGTATGGAAAGGGCATGCATTCTTGAATCCTTGCTTTTGATGAGCTAAGGAGCTTAATTCAAGTGTTAACCTTTTCAGTGAGTGTTACTTGATCTTGGACATTGTTCAGTCATGAATAGGCAAAGGGCGCAACCTTTTGTCTGTGGGAACCTTGATTTCATGATTCTATAATGCCAGGTGTTTGATCAGCCTATGATTATTGCTTGTTTGCTGCCCCAATTAGGGGCGTGATTGTCTTTGTCAATGATCCTTTGAATGCGTGTCATTTCTTTGATTGAGTGTGTTTTTGTTGATTGGTGACTAAGTGTGACTACCCCCTCAAGCGAAAAATTGATGAGGAAATGATCGACATGAGAAAAGCGACGAGTCGCTTGACCCAAGATGACTTTGGTAAGGGTGCCTTCAGTTGTTTTTCATTGAATTCCTATGCAGTTCCCAAACATTTTGACCTATTTTTGGTGGGTTTGAACCCTTTTTGTGACACATTTTGGAGTTGAAATTGTCAAAAATCAGTCCTCCCATGGAGTGGTCCAGCTATGGTAGCCTTCTTAGGGAGTGGGATAGTGAAAATTTGTGACCCCAACATCTGTTTTGGATGCCAAGAATGTCAGGCGTAAATGCACCTTCGTTTGGTAATGTTATTGCTATTTTTGTGCATTTTGGTGCAGTTTTTGCTGTTTTTGAATTTCTTGCTCTGTAATCATCCCTGGGTGGGATGAATACCAATTTAGTAATCGTCCTAGGGTGGTATGAGCGCTAACTAGAGCACTCATCCCAGGGGGGAACGATTACAGGCCTAAAAGCCTATTTAAGGGCCAAAACTAGGTTTTGGGCTCATTTGCATTTGTTTTTCTTGGTGTTTTGGAGCTATGAGGAGGAGGAGGTCGAGTTCGTGTAGCAGAGCACTGTCAAATTTTCTCAGACACCATGAGTTCACGGACCAGATCATCAAGCGGTAGAGCCGAATCGAGACTAGTAAGTGATCCTCCTCTGTATTTTGGTTTGCGTTACAGTTTAAAACCTCAATTCATTTTTTTCTTTTGTATTTTGTTTTTCAAATTAAAAATGAAAACCCTAGTTAAATGTGTGTTGTTTGTGTGAATTTGTGTTTTGTTGTAAGTGAAAAAAAGAAACCCTAGTTGAAACTAAGATTGAAAACCTAACTTAAAAAAATGTTTTTATGTTGTTTTCTGTTGTTTATCAGATTTAGATGAATATTAAACCCTAGGAACTGAAAACTTTTATTGTGTGTTGTATTTGTTAGTGTGACAATAAATGAAAACCCTAGGGTAAATTTTTATTTTTGTTTAACTAGAGTTAGAAACCCTAGTTGTTATTTTGTTTGATTTTTTTTTGTAGTTTAAACCCTAGGTTAAAATTTGATTTTTGTAAACTAAGGTAAAAAACCCGAGAGTTGTTTGTAATGATTTTTTTTTGTTTTAAACTAGAGTTAAAAACCCTAGGTTAGATTTGATTTTGTGTAAACTAAGTTAAAAAATAAAACTAGTTTGAAAGAAGGTCGAAAACTTTGCTTTGTTTTTATTTTGTTTGTTGTTGTTCATCAGTTTAGACTAAGGTCAAACCCTAGGTTAACTGTTTATTTATTTTTATTTTTTGTCAGTTTAGACTAGGATGAAAACCCTAGGTTAACAGTTTGTTGTATTTTATTTTATTTTTGTCAGTTTAGACTAGGATGAAAACCCTAGGTTAACTGTTTGTTGTATTTTGTTTTTTGTCAGTTTAGACTAGGATGAAAACCCTAGGTTAACTGTTTTTTGTATTTTGTTTTTTTTGTTAGTTTAGACTAGGATGAAAACCCTAGGTTAACTGTTTAATTTTGTTTTTTGTTTTTTTGTCAGTTTAGACTAGGATGAAAACCCTAGGTTAACTATTTTTTGTAGTTTATTTTTTGTTAGTTTAGATTAGGATGAAAACCCTAGGTTAATTATTTTTTGTATTTTGTTTTTTTTGTCAGTTTAGACTAGGATGAAAACCCTAGGTTAACTGTTTAATTTTGTTTTTTGTTTTTTTTGTCGTCAGTTTATACTAGGATGAAAACCCTAGGTTAACTGTTTAATTTTGTTTTTTGTTTTTTTTGTCGTCAGTTTAGACTAGGATGAAAACCCTAGGTTAACTATTTTTTGTAGTTTGTTTTTTGTCAGTTTAGACTAGGATGAAAACCCTAGGTTAACTGTTTTTTGTATTTTGTTTTTTTTGTCAGTTTAGACTAGGATGAAAACCCTAGGTTAACTGTTTAATTTTGTTTTTTGTTTTTTTGTCGTCAGTTTAGACTAGGATGAAAACCCTAGGTTAACTGTTTTTTGTAGTTTGTTTTTTTTGTCAGTTTAGACTAGGATGAAAACCCTAGGTTAACTATTTGTTGTATTTTGTTTTTTTTTTTTGTAGTTATTTATCAGTTTGATTTTTAGAGTTAAAAAACCCTAGGAACTGACAAATGTGTTTGTGAATTTTTTTGTTTGTCAGTTATTTATCAGTTTGAACTTAGAGTTAAAAACCCTAGGAACTGACAAAGTGTTATTTGTTTATTTATCAGTTTGATACTAGAGTTAAAAACCCTAGGAACTAACAAATTTGTTTGGATGTGTTTTTTATTTATCAGTTTGAACTAGAGTTAAAAACCCTAGGAACTAAAAAATTTGTTTGGATGTTGTGTTTTTGAATGTTTTTTTTTTTTGTTTACACTAGAGTTAAAAAGAAAACCCTAGGTTAAATGTTTGTTGTTATTTTGTTTTTTAAGTTTAAACTAGAGTTAAAAACCCTAGGTTAAAATGTTTGTGATGTGTTTGTCTGTAAAGTGTTGTTACTGTTGTATAGTTTGTATTGATCTGTACAATTTGTATGCATTACTCTATATTGTTTTAGTGTTGTACAATTTTGTTTTGGTTTTTGTTTTTGTCATGTTTTAATTTTTTTGATTTGTTTTCTGTTGCAGGTTGTGAAGAGCCAGTACCGTGTGCCGACGATGTTTTCTGAAGCACGAGAGGTGCTAACTATGGCTAACTAGGAGTGGCTTGATGCCCTTGGGCTCAAGCATGTGACTTGGCTAGAGCCTATGGTGGGGGATCGGGCCTATCTGATGACCCTGATCAACTTGTGGGATCCCTGAACCAATACCTTTCATCTCCTAATAGGGGAGATGACAATGACTCTTGAGGATGTCTATCGGATTCTACAAATTTTGATAGACGATATTCCTATTTAGACTACTCCATGGGATCAACAAATGACTATGTTGACACAGTGCTTCGGGCATGGGATGGAGATGGGGGTGGATAGTCTAGAGGAGTGGGCAGAGGGGGATTGTCTGATTGGCGGTATCTTGGTGTGATAGTGGCTAGAGAGGAGCATGTTGGGTGTGAGGCATGCATTACTGATGACCCTCATCTCCAACATGCAGCTGCCTGACTCCTCAGGTGCGAGGTTCCCTTAGAACCTACTAGAGGTAGTGTTTAGATTGGTCGAGTGTCCCACAGAGGCACCCTTGATTATGAGATGGGGACAAATGCTTTTGGCATAGCTTTATGATGAGTTGTACAAGGTCTGCTATCGAAGGTGAAAGGGGATTGGGTGTGACTACCTATTGTAGTTCTGGGGGTGGCAACACATAGCTGTGGAGCAACCACAGGGTTTGCCATGGACCACACAGGCAAATATGGTTGATAGGGAGATAGGGTATGCAACTTTGTGGCGGCGGTCTAAGGAGCAAGGTAGGATTTGGCGATGGGTAGGTGTCATAGGGCATTATGCCGATGCCTTCACTCGACTTGCTCCAGGGGAGGTGTTCTGGGCACCTATACCAGGACTGTCCAGCCTGGCCTGAGGTTGGAGAGTGGCTTCGGAGGGTGTGCAGGGGAAGATGGTTGATCGGGCCACACAGGACCAAGCAGGAGTACTTTCTATATATCCAAGTGACATGATAGTTTGTGGTGCACCAGGAGTTGCCTAGTGAGCCCTTGATCTATCGACATCAAGATGACTCTGGAATGGACAATCATCTAGCCGTTGGGTGGGGAGTCAGATCCTGTGATCGATGTCCCTAATGTGGACAACATCGAGGCGATCGTTCAGTACAACCAATGGTGGACATTGTGGTGATGGCGAGGTGAGGGGCCTCTAGGGGGTCCAGAGGTGACAACAACAGGTGGTGAGGGTGTAGAGGCATCGGTAGAGGGTTGGGGGCTTCGCTCGAGGATGCAAACATGGTGGAGGTTGACAGCTTTGGGGGGGATGATTTTGGGATTCCAAAGTAGCCGAATATGTAGGATGTCCTAGAGCAGTGGGATCCAGAGCAGCCCATAGTCCTAGATATGCTTATGCATCAGGTAGTCCCGGAGGGTGTGGAGGCGAGGTATTGTGCTGAGAGAGCATGATTGGAGGATCTACTTTGGAGATGGGATGAGGAGCTTGGGGAGGCTCTACAGGAGAGGGATATCCTACAAACTAAGTTGGCAGAGCGGGAGAACGCATTGGCTATGTACCGTCAGTGGGATGGGGACATAGATGCTGCATGGGAGAGGGATCTCCTACGAACTCAGTTGGTGTAGCACGATGATGTAGTGGCTACGTATCATCGATGGGAGGTGGATTAGTTTTGGCACTGCATGGATTTGGAGGCAAATATTATTTGCCTCGATGGGCGGTTACCTGAGCTCCCTGGAGGTGGGTCTTTGTGCCGAACGAGAGATAGTGATACTGAGTAGTTAGCATCTTCTTATTGTAGGTGGCTGGATGAGGGGGGCACTAGTGGGCATGATTTCGAGGGCTAGCAGCAGCTACCCTTAGAGGTCCCATAGGACCCACACCACAGGGGGTAGTTCCCGTCGCACTGATCCTGCGTGATCATGGTGGATGACGCCCTATGCTCGGGGGTTTTTGAGTTGTTGATGTTTTGTGAGGTTAGAGGACCGACTTGTTGTAGCCTACGGGAATTTTGATGATATATATATACATGAATTTTATTTTTGGTTATATACTTATCATGATTTATTTTTTCTATTTATGCACATTTATTTATGATGATGTATGCATGTGTTATCATGAATGCGATATTTTAAATTATATGATGTATGCATATGGAATGAATGAAATGAGTTGTTGATAACTTGTCGATGGCACCATAGACTATACATGATTTATTGGCTTTTTGTACTATGTGATTGCTTTATGGACAGACTTTGCATGTGATAATTGTGTTTTGGTATTTTTCATATTTTTTGATGGTGATGTAAGTAATGAAATTTACTAGTTGTTTTAAAATGTGGTTAAGGTTTTCTGAGATTTAGATGTTTTAACTAACTAGCCAAGACTATACGTTTGTCTCACAAGATTTTTTGAACAAGGTATGAATCTGAATTGAATTGGACCAAGTTATTTCACATCCCTGTGTGTGCAATTGAATTCGTTTATGTGGTATTTGTCAGGATACCGCTAGTGCCAGATAGGCTATCAACCAAACCTATACTGAGGATCACCTAATTAGCTCCACTAACTCTATTGTTGTATTTAGTAAGATTAATCCACGGGAAAAACTAAGCTACCATAAGCTAGCTCATCCACATGCAAAAATTGGTTTGCTCACACACAAAAGCCAATGTGATAGACATATCGTCATGTATTTAGGATACCACCATTGTTAGGTAGGTTGTCCACCAAACCCGTAATAAGGATCACCTAGATGGTTTTTTGAATGATGAGAATTCTAGGGATTCAAGCTCAAGCATATTTCAGTTGCTCAACTTGTTGGGATACTTGCTCGTATACATAGTGATGAAAATCATTGTTTATTTTGTGCTTTTGTTTTTCTTTTTGAGCAAGGGATTTGAATAGTGGTGATAACCACTGTTATTTGATTTTGCATTTTAGGTTGCAAAGTTGAGCTTCGTAAGGTTTTGGCTTATGAATGGCCTTGATCCTTTTGGCCTTGGGGATGACTACCCATCCTGTTCAGGGATGTGTAGTATGAATCCTTACGACTTTGGGAATCAAAGGTGATTGGAGATGTTATTATGTAAGGGCATTGATATTTTAGGCCTTGGGGATGATTGGGATTTTTTCTAGTGGTGAAAACCACTATTTATTAGGGGGAATTGATGGGGAAGAGCTTGTAATTTTGTCAATTCTTAGCATTATTGAACCATTCACACAGGGGTATGAACATGCTAACCTTTCGCCTATGGTACCCTAGATTGCTTTGTAGGTTTCTCTTGCGTTCACACAACTGGGGAATTATTTTATGTGTTTTAACTTGTGTAGGGATGTTACGTAAAAAGGTGTGCTCCAAGTAAAACTCTTCCTTTGTAAAAATCTATCCGAATTTGCATAGTTTTTGGCTTAGAAATTTAAAGACAGCTAAATGACGAAAACCCTAAATACATTAGGAGACAACTGACTATGCTAAAAATGTGGATAGTGTTATTCTGGATGTATGTGTTTATAAAATGGATTGAAAGTGGAAAATTATGGAATTGTCGATTAATTACAGTCTATGGTGCTTGTGACATGTATGACCAGCAAATATGCCATGTATGGATGCGATGCCTAATGCAGTTTATTATATTTTTTGTATTTTAATTTTTATGAGTATGCATGAAATTGAGATGCAATTTTTTTTTTATCTTTGATTATTTTATTGTTTTTGAATATTTGTTTTTGACCAAGTGATTGTGGGAGCCCTTGGAGCTTTTGGTTTGACCAAAGGGTTCATGGATACCTTCGGGGCATTTTAGGTTGACCAAGTGATTGTGGGAATCCTTGGAGTTTTTTAGTCTGACCAAAGGGATTATTGATACCTTTGGGGCATTTTTAAGTTGACCAAGTGATTGCAGAAATCCTTGGAGCTTTTTAGGTTGACCAAGTGATTGTAGGAATCCTTGGAGCTTTTTAGGTTGACCAAGCGATTGTAGGAATCCTTGGAGCTTTTTAGGTTGACCAAGCGATTGTAGGAATCCTTGGAGCTTTTGGTTTGACCAAAGGGTTTATGGATACCTTTGGGGCATTTTAGGTGGACCAAGCGATTGTGAGAATCCTTGGAGATTTTTGGGTTTGACCAAGCGATTACTAGAATCCTTGGAGCTTTTTGGGTTTGACCAAGTGATTGTGAGAATCCTTGGAGCTTTTGGGGTGGGCTATGGCTCTCTAAATGTGTAATGGCCTCAAATGACTGATGTTTAAGGGTTCTAGTTCCTTGATTCCTTCAAGAGAGGCGAGCCACTATGTTCCAGGTCCTATTTTATTGTCAATTGCATAGGGACATAAAAAATTTGCCGTGAACATGTCCCTTAGATGGGGTGGCAAGTTAGAATTTTGTTGGTTCTCTTTTAAGACCAAGTCACCAACCTGAAAGTCCCTAATGTGAACTTTCATGTTGTATGCTTTCTTAAGTCGCTCTTGATAGATACGCAAATGCTCAAGAGCATTGATGGATCGTTCGTCGAGCAATGTAAGTTGGTATAACTGGGCCTGCCATGTAGTGTCATCATCAATTAACTCTTGCATTGATATGCGCAGGGAAGGTATTTCCAACTCAAGAGGCATGACTACCTCTGACCCATACACCAATGAAAATAGAATTGCCCTAGTGGGCATCCGAATGCTAGTGCGATAAGCCCACAGGGTAGGCAAGATCTGAATGTGCCAATCCTTATAACTATCTGTGATCATATTTTTGAGGATAACAACTAGCATTTTGTTTGACGCCTCTGCTTGCCCATTTGCCTATGGATAATAAGGTGTTGAAAAACTATGCTGAATTTTGTACTTTGTTGTCAAAGCATGCACATATATGTTCTTGAATGACGTACCATTATTCATGATGATATTGGATGGAATACCAAAATGACATATGATGTTATGCAAAATAAACTCCGCAATGTGGGGTCCAATCATAGAGGTTAGCGAAATTGCTTCCACCCACTTGGTGAAGTACTCTGTGGCCATTATGATAAACGTGTGATGACCCGACAATGTAGGGGAGATCTTTCTAATTATATCTAAGCCCCATTGTGAAAAAATCCAAGCCAATTGGATCGGTTGCAAGTCCTAAGAAGGTACATGTGTCAAATTGGCATGGTGTTGACACTTCATGCACTTCTTTACATATGCACAACAATCTCGCTCTAAAGATGGCCAATAATAGCCCATGCGAATAATGCACTTTGCTATGGGCATACTGCTAAAGTTGCCACTGCATGTACCATCGTGTGCTTGGGTGATCACCCAAGCGGACTCCTGCTGGTCCAAGCAACAAAGGAAGATTCCTTCATAGCTTCGACGATACAAAATGTCTCCTAATAAGACATGTCTTGCTGCTTTTTGTTTAAATGATATTTTTGCAGCATGGGTCAATCCAAGTGGGAGGTTACCTAACTTGAGGTAGTCTCTTAGGGGTGTGTACCAATATTGCTAATCAAAAATCTTGATGGTATGAATGGCCAATCCCTCTTGAAGTTCATCCCTAGCAAAAGTTGAGGAAGAAAGAACTTGTAAGAATAGTGTTGTGTTGCTATTAAGAGGGGTTAGGGAGAACAAGGACCCCCAGTCGACGGGATTTAGACTATCACGGATTCGAGAGAACTTATCCTAAGATGGTTCAATCTAGATTAGGTGGATCCCTGGTGTTAGGTCAAAGCTTGCATGCTCCATCATAGATTGCGATAATGTTTTAACTTGAATGGTTGTCATTTCACCAAAAGGGTCTTACAGGATTAGTGACCCCAAGGAGGCCATAGTGTCCGCAAAAACGATTTGATGATCGAGGGAGTGCCTCAATGTCATACCATTCAAGTTTTGCTAGAAATTTATCCACAAGGGCTTTGTAGGACCGATTTTGTAGGCCTACAGAATTAGGCATTTACATTGGAATACCCCTTTAACTTGGTTGACAATTAGCGAATCACCAAAGATGTTTAAACATTTGATGTTCATGGTGATTGTTGTCTAAAGACCTTGAGCAAGGCTTCGTATTCGACATTGTTGTTGGTGCATGGGAAATCTAATTTAAATGATAGAGTCATTGGAGCCCCTTGCGGTGTGAAGAATATAATTCCCACACCACCCCCTTGATCACATTTAGAGCCATCAAAGAATAGGGTCATGTCAGTCTGTGATTCAGGCTCATTAGAATCTGGCAATTTTGAAACATGGAAGACCCCATCATCAGGTAGCTCTACGGTAAGAGGCTGATCATATTCAAGAGGAGCCTCTGCTAGTTGATCGATGATGACTTGACCTTGGATGGACTTCTTTCCAATGAATTCTATGTCAAACTTCGTCAACAACATGATCCATTTCGTCATGCGGCTACTATGATAAGTACAACTCATCATGTACTACAATGGATTCTCCTTAGACACAACATACATCGTATTTCTCAGCATGTAGTGGCATAGCTTTGTGGTAGCAAATACCACTGCTAAGAATAGCTTCTCAATGTATGTATAGTTAAGTTCATAACTAACTAGGGTGAGACTAAGATAGTAAGTAGCCTGTTATTTGTATAGTTCATTTTTTTGGGATAGAATGACGCCCAGTGCCACCTCAGTAGTTGATATGTATAAGTAGAACGACACTCCTGGTCTAGGTGGTGCCAATACTGGTGGTGAAGCCAAGTATTATTTAATGTCGTCAAAGGCTGACTGGCAATTGTCATCCCAGTGAAATGCTACCCCCTTGTGCAATAATTTATTCATGGGTCGGCACTTGCCAGATAGATGTGCTATGAAGCGCTTGATTGACATGACATTTCCCTGTATGCTTCTGAGCTAATTGATGGTGGTTGGGGGAAGCATTTCAAGGATTGCCTTGACTTTGTGTGGATCTACCTCGATTCCTCATTTGGAGACTATGAAACCCAAGGGCTTTCTAGATGTGATGCCAAATGCACACTTCTTGGGGTTTAATCTAACTTTATGTTCAAGAGGTGATCGAGGATCTTGCTTAAGTCATCGATATGATCTGGACGCAAAAGAGATTTGGCCAAAAAATCATCCATGTAATCTTCCAAAGTTTTATGCATGTGATCATGGAATATGTATGTCATGGCATGTTGGTAGGTGGTGCCAGCATTTTTAAGGCCAAATGGCATGACCTTATAACAAAATGTCCCCCAAGGCATTGTGAACGCTATTTTTAGTTGGTCCTCGAGATTGATACAAATATGATTGTATCCTGAGAAACCATCCATGATGGATAGCATTTCATGGCCTACTGTAGTGTCTACCAATGCATCGATGCGACAAGGGGAAATCATCCTTAGGAATCGCTTTGTTTAGATCTCAAAAATAGGTGCATATGCAAATCCTCCCATCCGGATTTTTTATGGGCACCATGTTAGACAACCATGGTGGGTAATCCATGTAGATGACAAACTGTGCATCCAACAACTTTTGTAGCTTGTATTTGACCATTAAGGCTACTATTGGGTGCATCTTACGTAGTTTTTTCTTAACTGGCTTGACTGTCAGATCAAGCGTTAGATTATGCATGACTAGCTACGGGTCTAGCCCCGGCATGTATTTGTAGTACCATGCAAAAACCTCCTTCTTCTCTTTGAGAAGGGCAATGTAGTCAGCTTGCGCTTCAGGGGATAGACTTACCCCCAGCTTGATGATTTGTAAATTCATTGGATCAATGTCGATGTCTATGTCAGTCATCTCTTCAACTGACATGTGGGACCCATCCTCCAACTGGTGTGGAGTTGGGATCAGGTGGATATCATTTGCTAAATTTAGATCTACGTTTGGAATTTTGGGTTCCTCTTCAGCATGGAAGAAATCCTGAGTCTATCCTGGGGTGAAATGGAACATCCCACTATAAGGCCAGTACTCTGATGGGGATGGTGGTGTGTCAGCGTGATCCCAGTATATAGCATCTAGATCTAGATGCAATGACCGTGTTGGGTCAACTAGGTTATGGATGGGGGTGGTTAAGTCAATGGAGATCATGTTGATGAAATGATTTTGGTCTCCATTACCATGGGTGTGGTGACTCAGACATCCTTGGTGATCTTTGTGCTTCAAATATGGCTCTGTGGGTACTGGCACAAATGGATCGGCCCTATGTGCAGATAAAAGGACAGGGTTTGCCCTTGGCACTGATGGATCTCTAGGGTCTCTAGGTGGAAGGGGCTCTTTGTATGCCTAAAGTTGTGGGTGCAATAATTGGTCTAACTATGCCTAGTTGAGGTGCCACCTATGCCTTGGCCCCATGTGTAGTTACTCAAACATGTCGTCTATGTCCACGAGGTATTGTTGTTGTTGTTGTTATTGAAAGCATGAGATTTCAGAAATAAAAAGAAACACTAATTGCTGCAATGTAAACTAACTAGCTTGATGCATGAAATAAAACGGATATAATCGAATCAAAACCAACGTAAAAAGAGAAAGCAGGAGCACAACCCTTTTTATTAATGTGATTCCAACTCGGTTACAATACATCTCCTCCCTTTTTAGGGGCTAGGAGAGTTAGCATGTTTCCATTACAAAAGGTGAATAGTGATCTTCTTTCCGCATGCCCACATTTGAAATGGGCGGGCCAAAGTGTTGCCGCCGCTTATGCTGATGAATCCTTGCTTGTTGCTTCTCCTGCGATCAAAGAAACACACAGGCATTAGTAGCACCTGTAACAAAAGGATAGAGCGTTTGACTTTAGAACTCAATGAGAAATGCGTGCAAAAGACTGATTAAATCGGTAAACAACACAACTCTAAGCAACCTGCAACTTTGACAGAAATCGAAAAACCTTACCAGAGGCTGCTGCCAGTGATACAGTCGGTGAAAGTCTACTGTAATTCGTCTCCAGGTGAGACGACTTCGCCTGTGATGAAAAGCCAAAATGCTGTTGTTACCTGCAGGTTAGTGGGACAACAAAAATGACAAAAGCATGATGATATTTGATAAACGTCTTCTGAATTTGATAAACACGCAATGACAGAACGTAATGCAGGATAAACACACAATTGAAAATGTAATGCAGGTGTAGAACGTAATGCAGGATATATTCGAACATACAACGTAATGCAGGATATATTCGAACGTAAAGCGTGAACTATTTAAACAGTGAAATAAACACGTGATAACGAAATAAATTAAATTGAAACTAAGAAAAAGTGTGGGGTGCCCAAGCGGGCCGCCCCCGTTAAAACTTGACTTTGACGCCAATCCACTAGGGATGGGCTCAAAATCTCAGAGAATGTGGTGTCGTCGAATTGATGGATTACTGTGGTAAAATGTCGGGTTTAGGTCCAGATCCACGCTTCTAATAGCCACCAATAACCTCTCTTGCGAAAGAGATTACGGGTGTAGAAGAGATGAATCGAAAAGGAGTGCAATCGGGTGTTTTAATTTGGCAACACTTCGTTGCTTGAAATGTCTACCAACTTGTCTTTTTTGGGTGGGAAAGTCCACCATTTTATAGACCCATGGGGTCTCTTTGGAAGGGCACGCAAGGATGCCACGTGGCGGCCATGCCTTCCCAAGAGGGAGGAGACTCCTCCTTGACTTGGGCTTACATGATCGCCTTTGTGATAGTCCTCTAATCGCCAATCTGCCCACCTACGCGCGCATGCACAACATGCGGCAATAATTGATTGTCTTCGGCTGCCACTCGTTTAATGTCCGCTTTCGATGGTTTTAATGGTTTTAAATGTTTTAATGTTTGCTTTTGAATGTTTTAATGTTTGCTTTTAAATGTTTAAAATCTGCCTTTGATTGGTTTAATGTTTTCTTTTAAATGTTTTTAATGTTTGCTTTCAAACGTTTAAAATCTGCCTTTGATTGGTTTAAATGGCACTTTTAATGGTTAATGTCTACCCAGGCATACATGCGAAGTTCTTGTCGTGATATCATGATGTCGCGATATCGCGACACCAAAATGAGAACAAGGTGCAGCGGCTGGAGCTGTCATGATATCGCGACAGTCATGACATCGTGACAGTGCGACATCACATCTGTTGTGATATTGCGACTGTCACGATATCGTGACAGCACAACAGTCGTGATATCATGATAGCGCGACGTCGTGA
Source organism: Wollemia nobilis (assembly GCA_028583015.1). NCBI lineage: Eukaryota > Viridiplantae > Streptophyta > Pinopsida > Araucariales > Araucariaceae > Wollemia > Wollemia nobilis. Next base: position 1,832,961 of record JAQPPZ010000252.1, on the reverse strand, counting down.
CTGTCACGATATCATGACCATCGTGATATTGCGACAAGCAGCATTTGCCTAAGTGTTTTAAAAGCAATTTTTGCCTAAGTGTTTAAAAAGCAATTTTTGAATGAGGATAATTAAAAGTTTGGCTTTTGACTAAGTGGTTAAAAAGAAATTGCAAATGGGAAATAACCAAAGCACTATCATGTAACCGGATTGGTACCTTCCAAAATTGCTATGTAAGTGGCTAGGACCATTGTTTGACCTCTGAGGGCTGCCCTGAAGGTTGTGTGTGTCAATGCGATCAGTGTTTGTAGTCACATAATCGGATTGGTGCTATTTTGGTGTCTATAGATGCCCCTTTTTGGGAAGCGTTGCGGGTGACGCAGTGTTGAGCAAAAATAGATAACCAAAGCACTAATGATTAGGGTTTCTTGGTAACCTAACCAACTTTTGATGCCCCAAGTATGGAAAGGGCATGCATTCTTGAATCCTTGCTTCTGACGAGCTAAGGAATTTGATTTCAAGTGTTAACCTATTTTGGTGAGGTGTGACTTGAGCTTGGACATTGATCAGTCATGATTAGGCAAAGGGCGCAACCTTTTGTCCACAGGGGAACCTTGTGTTCATGCTTCGGGAATGCCAAGTGTTTGATCAATTTGATTGCTGCTTGTTTATGGCCCCAAGCAGGAGCGTGATTGTCTTTGTCAATGATTCTTTGAATGCATGTCATTGCTTTGATTGGGTGTGTGCTTGTTGATTGGTGACTAAGTGTGACTACCCCCTCAAGCGACGAATCGATGAGGGAATGACCTTCATGAGAAAAGCGACGAGTCGCTTGACCCAAGATGACTTGTGCAAGGGTGCCTTTAGATGGTTTACCGTTAAGCATGTGCAATTTCCCGACATTTGGACCTATTTTTGGTGGGTGTTAACCCTTTTGGTGATGCCATAATGGGGTGAAATCGTCGAAAACCCGTCTTCCCGTGGAGCGGTCCGGCTATGGTAGCCTTCTTGGGGAAGTAGGAGAGTGACAATTTGAGCCCCGACATCGATTTTCTATGCCAAGAGGTTAAGTGCAAGAGCACTTGTGTCCGACAATGCTTATTGCTATGTTTTTGTGTTGCATTTTTGTGATGTTTTTGTTGTTTTGATTTTCTTGCTTTGTGTATATGTCATGATTTTATGTTATGCACAATGATTGATGTTGATGGATGCATGCTACTTTATATTGATGTATGCACATGGTATGATAAATACAAATGTTTTTGATTTATATGTGATATGCAGAAATGAAATGGATGAATGGAATTTGTGATGTTTGGCTATGGCACCATAGACTGTTTAGGACTTTGTTATTTTGTTTTTATGCGATTGCTGTGATGCATGACTTTGTATGTATACATGTGGTTTTTTTTTTTTTTTATTTTCTGATGGTATTGTAAGGATGAAAAGTAGCGCAGTTGGTTTAGAAATGTAGCTAAGGTTTTCTGAGACTCGAGACGGTTTTAACTTACTAGCCATGATTGTACTTTATCTTACAAGACTTTTGAACAAGGTATGAATCAGACTTGTTTTTGACCAAGCTATTTCACATCCCTCGTGTGTGCAATTGAGTTCATTTATGTGGTATTTGTCAGGATACCGCCAGTGCCAGATGGGCTTTCAACCGAACCTGTATCGAGGATCACCTAATTAGCTCCACTAACTCCTTTGTTGTATTTAGTTAGATTAATCTACGATGTTATCCAGGATACCATAAGCTAGCTCATCCTTATGCAAACATTGGTCTGCACACATGCAAAGCGAATGTGACAGACATATCGTCATGCGGGTAGGATACCACCATTGCCAGATAGGCTATCAACCAAACTTGTAATGAGGATCACCTAGATGGTTTTCGAATGTTGAGAATTCCAGGGATTCAAGTTCAGGATATTTGTTGGCTGAATGATTTAGAAAGTTGCTCGTCTATATAGTGATGAAAATCACTGTTTATTTTCTATTAATTCTTTTTGAGCAAGGATTTTGAATAGTGGTGATAACCACTCGTTATTTGATTTTGTATTTTGAGTATTGTGAGTTTGGGCTGGTGAGTGGCCTTGATCCTTGTGGCCTTGGGGACGACTACGCATCCTTTGCAGGGACGTGTAGTACGAATCCTTACGACGTTGGGAACCAAGGGGGTGATGGAGATTATGGAGTAAGGGCATTGATCTTTTAGGCCTTGGGGATGACTACCCATCCTGGTTAGGGGCGGATAGTACGAATCCTTACAACTTGGAGACCAAAGGTGAATGGAAAGTGTTAGGATGATGATTTGTTGGAATTTTGTTTGTGAATGGCGTTGATCCCTTTTGGGTCTTGGGGATGACTACCCATCCTTGGCAGGGACGTGTAGTACAAATCCTTACAACTTTGGGAACCAACTATGATTGGGATTTGGTAGTGGTAAAAACCACTATTTTATGAAGGTGAATGGATAGGAAAGAGCTCGTCCTTTTGTCAATTCTCAGCATTCTGGAACCATTCGCACAGGGGGATGAGCAAGATAACCGTTTCACTTATGGTGACCTGGATTACTGCGTAGGTTTCATCTTTCGTTCACACAACTTGGGAATTTTTATGTGTTTTAATTTGTGTTGGGATGTTACGTAACAAGGCGTATTTCAAGTGTAACTCTACCTTCGTAAAATCTGTCTGACTCGGTACATTACGTAGCTAAAGAGCAAAATGATGACTGAATCACGAAAACTCTTGATACATTAAAAGACCACCGACTCTAGTGTGGTAAAAAGAAATGCATGGTGTTTTTGTTGTTTTTGTAAAATGGAACAAGTGTGGAACAAGATGGACTAGCAGAGCAATTACAGACCTATGGTGCCTTTGACCCGTACGACCACAAATATGCAATGTATGGATGCAATGCTTTAATGCAGCTATGTATTTTTGTATTTTTGATGGATTGATTTTTGTGAATATGAAGATGAGGTGCGAGAAGAGCTCTCTATTGATGAATTTGAGTATGCCTAGAAATGAGATGCAAATTTTTTTTTGTTGTTTTTGATGATTTTTGAATTTTAACTTTTCTTATTTTTGACCAAGCGATTGTGGAAATCCTTGGAGCATTTTGGGATTGACCAAGCGATTATAGAATCCTTGGAGCATTTTGGGATTTGACCAAGCGATTATAGAATCCTTGGAGCATTTTGGGATTGACCAAGCGATTATAGAATCCTTGGAGCATTTTTGGGATTGACCAAGCGATTATAGAATCCTTGGAGCATTTTTGGGATTTGACCAAGCGATTGTGATAATCCTTGGAGCATTTTTGGGATTGACCAAGCGATTGTGATGGATCCTTGGAGCATTTTTGGGATTGACCAAGCGATTATAGAATCCTTGGAGCATTTTTGGGATTGACCAAGCGATTTTAGAATCCTTGGAGCATTTTTGGGATTGACCAAGCGATTGTGATAATCCTTGGAGCATTTTTGGGATTGACCAAGCGATTGTGAGAATCCTTGGAGCATTTTGGGAATTGACCAAGCGATTATAGAATCCTTGGAGCATTTTTGGGATTGACCAAGTGATTGCGATAATCCTTGGAGCATTTTGGGGTGACCAAGTGATTATAGAATCCTTGGAGCATTTTTGGGGTTGACCAAGCGATTTGATAAATCCTTGGAGATTTTGGGGTGACCAAGTGATTGTGATAATCCTTGGAGCATTTTGGGGTGACCAAGTGATTGCGATAATCCTTGGAGCTTTTGGGGTTTTGACCAAGTGATTGTGATAATCCTTGGAGCTTTTTGGTTTGGATTATGGCTCTTCAGGGGATAGAGGTACCCCCAGCTTGATGGTCTTTGCACTCTGGATCTGGCTCTGGAGGGATGGGCATGAATGGATCGTCCCTATGCACGGATAGGAGGATAGGGTCTACCCTCGATACTGATATTGCTATGGGATCTCTGGGCAGAAATTGATCTCTGTATGCCCAAAGTGGCGGATGTAACGCTTGGTCCCACTGCGGTGGGTTAACGCGCCACTCATGCCCTAGTATTATGTTTATCTATTGACATGCTTCCTCGATTTTTATGGGATGTCGATGCTGTCGCATGTGATTGCTGTGGGCTATCTCTGTTTTATCCTCACCTTCGACCAAGTGAGTATAGCTCATCATAATCTGGAGATTCTGAGACATGGAGGACTGCATCATCAGGTAGCCCTACGGTTAAAGGTTGATCCTCTTCGAAAGGAGCCTCATGTAAGTTGGGCCTTGGGAGCTCCAAAATCTTGGTCTCTATCGACTCTAAGTGCTCTAGCGCTTTGCATGTATCGGGAGATTTGAGCTCCTCCTCTTTGGTTGGTTCTTGTTGAGGAACTTGGGGCTTATGGAGGGGTGGCCAGATAGCACCCCCATGCCTTGGTAGGGCAGTTCATCCCGCTCTTCTTCTCGCTCTGATTCCTTAGAGGCTTCTTGATGAATTTCTAAGGGTGGCCCATAAACCTGAGTGGGTTCCTAAGGAAGGTGCCCATCATTGGTTATAGGAGTAGCCTCCCGCTCATGTCTAGGAGGCATCGAGGGCGATGCTTGATGAGGTCGTGGAGACTTGTCTCGCACCCGGGGGTTGTGCCTCTCATAATGTTTTGTCTTATGTGTGTGAGGGGTTGGAGTCCTCTCTTGCATAGTGTGTTGGAACAACTCATCCTTCTGGCGTTGAAGGTGCTCTTTATTTAGAAGATACCATTGCTCTAACTATTGTCGTTCTAGCTCAAGTTGCGTGAGTTGCATCCGGTGTGCGAAATGCTTGACAGATTCTAAGATAGTTGGTCTTACCGCCTCATGTCTAGAAGGCCTAGATGCCTCTCCTAGATATCTATCTCGGTCGTAGTGATCCAAGATCTCTATAGGCCGCCTCCCTCTGTTGGAGGTAGTGGCATTTATTCGAGGCTCTGGCCTCAGTAGGTGATCCTGATAGCTAGCATTTGCGGAGGCGTCTTGCTCCCACGATGTATATTGTTCTTGAGGAAGGTAAGGGTTTTCCTCTTGCTCTTTGTCATAAGTGAAAAAGGAATGGGTGGAGTTGGCTCGCCCCACCTGAGGAGCCTTGTGCTCTGGATTTGTCTTTGTAGTCCTGACAACTAGAGGGGGTGAAGGAGGGATAGTGTAATGATGTGGTTCCTCCCGTTGAACCCTATGTTGACCTAGCGCTTCATCGCGCGGTGACCGCTCATAGCGAGCATCTAAGGGAGCTCTCCTATGGATGTACCCCTCATGGAAGGGTGTGTGTTGAGTGCTATGCTGAACAGGAGTGCTCCTCGAAGAGGTGCCCCTATAGTCCCATTTCGTCGAGGCACGGAGGGGACTGCCTTGTGTGTCAGGCCGCCAAGGTGGTATGACCAAATCCTTGGGGCTATACCGGAGGTGACTTGTGCCTCCTTGGATACTCCCCACAGCATCCGCCCGTGATTGGGCTTGGCTGCGGGTGAGCACCATTGTGGTGCTCTTCTACTAGCTAAGCAGATTTTTATCTCGTTTATGATGATTTTTTTTTTTTTACACTAAGCAGAAATGAACACACACATACACAAATGGTGATTATCTCTTTTAAGGATTAATAGTGTGTCCTAAACTGGTTTAGTGCATTTTGATGTTTTGTTTTGTTTTTGCAAGTTTTGAAGAACGTTTAAATGCATAATGTTGGCTCATATGACTCCCATAAATGGTCGCCCCTTCAATATACCATTGTCGGACCGATATACCAACCTCTCTATATACCCGCCCTTACGAGAGGGAAACTATAGGTACGTGAGAGCAGATGGTACGTGGAACATAGGCGGTACGAAAGGGGGATTGTCCTGTTAATGACACCTACCATAGAAGACTTATCCTCGCGTGCATGGGAATCACCCCAGCAACACTCGGTCAGCTTTCGTCAGGATTTACGCCTAACAAAAGTGACAATCGGGGTGATGGATGCAAAATCAAGCCAAGGTGGTGATGAAATCCACCGATGGTCTTGATCAAGGGCTGGGGTTTTACGACCAGCTCCTTGGTTTAATTTTACCACGTGATGTGTGTGGGGTTCATTTTATTTAATGAAAATGAAACAAGCATAAACAACTTTCCCTAAGCAAGTAAAAGTTGACAGAAAAATAGAAACAGAAAATAATAATAATAATAAAATAAAAAATGACAGGTACAATTTTGGAACCTTACCTCTTTTCTGCTCAAATCGGCTGTCTTTTCCACCCAAATCGGCTGTTTCTGATTCGGCCCGATACCTTTAAGCACAAAAACATAAATTTCAATCAATTTCTGAATCTAAAAAAAAATAGGGGACATGGTCCCACCGTGATCGCCACTGAAAGCATGAGATTTCGGAAATAAAAAGAGACACTAATTGCTGCAATGTAAACTAACTAGCTTGATGCATGAAATAAAATAGATATAATCAAATCAAAACCAATGTAAAAAGAGAAAGCAGGAGCACAACCCTTTTATATTAATTCCAAACTCGGTTACAATCCATCTCCTCCCTTTTTAGGGGCTAGGAGAGTTAGCAAGTTTCCATTACAAAAAGTGAATAGTGATCTTCTTTCCGCATGCCCACATTTGAAATGGGCGGGCCAAAGTGTTGCCGTCGCTTATGCTGATGAATCCTTGCTTGCTGCTTCTCCTGCGATCAAAGAAACACATAGGCGTTAGTAGCACCTGTAACAAAAGGATAGAGCGTTTGACTTTAGAACTCAATGAGAAATGCATGCAAAAGATTGATTAAATCGGTGAATAAAATAACTCTAAGCAACTTGCAACTTTGATGCAAATCGAAAAACCTTACCAGAGGCTACTGCCATTGATACAGTCGGTGAAAGTCTGATGTAATTCGTATCCAGGTGAGACGACTTCTTCTGTGATGAAAATCCGAAATGCTGTTGTTACCTGCAGGTTAGTGGGATAACAAAAATGACAAAAGCATGATAATATTTGATAAATGTCTTCTGAATTTGATAAACACGCAATGACAGAATGTAATGCAGGATAAAAACGTAATTGAAAACGTAATGCAGGTGTAGAACGTAATGTAGGATATATTCGAACATACAGCATAATGCAGGATATATTCGAACGTAAAGTGTGAACTATTTAAACAGTGAAATAAACACATGATAACAAAATAAATTAAATTGAAACTAAGAAAAAGTGTGGGGTGCCCAAGCGGGCCGCCCCCGTTAAAACTTGACTTTGACGCCAATCCACTAGGGATGGGCCCAAAATCTCAGAGAATGTGGTGTCATCGAATTGATGGATTACTGTGGTAAAATGTCGGGTTTAGGTCCAGATCCACGCTTCTAACAGCCACCAATAACCTCTCTTGCGAAAGAGATTACGGGTGTAGAAGAGATGAATCGAAAAGGAGTGCAATCGGGTGTTTTAATTTGGCAGCACTTCGTTGCTTGAAATGTCTACCAACTTGTCTTTTTTGGGTGGGAAAGTCCACCATTTTATAGACCCATGGGGTCTCTTTGGAAGGGCATGCAGGGATGCCACATGGCGGCCATGCCTTCCCAAGAGGGAGGAGACTCCTCCTTGACTTGGGCTTACATGACTGCCCTTGTGATAGTCCTCTAACTGCCAATCTGCCCACCTACGCGTGCATGCACAATAGGCGGCAATAATTGATTGTCCTCGGCTGCCACTCGTTTAATGTCTACTTTAATTGTTTTAATGTTTGCTTTTAAATGTTTTAATGTTTGCTTTTGAATGTTTTAATGTCTGCTTTTAAACGTTTAAAATCTGCCTTTGATTGGTTTAAATGTTTGCTTTTAAATGTTTTAATGTCTGCTTTCAAACATTTAAAATCTACCTTTGATTGGTTTAAATTGCACTTTTAATGGTTAACGTCTACCTAGGCATACATGCAAAGTTCTTTTCATGATATCGCAACACCAAAAGGAGAACAAGGCGCAGCGGCTGGAGCTGTTGCGATATCGTGACTATCGTGACATCGCGACAGTTGCGACATCGTCACGACTGTCGCGATATCGTGACCATCGTGATATCGTGACAGGCAGCATTTGCCTAAGTGTTTTAAAAGCAATTTTTGCCTAAGTGTTTAAAAAGCAATTTTTGCCTAAGTGTTTAAAAGCAATTTTTGCCTAAGTGTTTAAAAGCAATTTTTGCCTAAGTGTAACCAAAGCACTGTCATGTAACCGGATTGGTACCTTCCAAAATTGTTGTGTAAGTGGCTAGGGCCACTGTTTGACCTCTGAGGGCTGCCCTAAAGGCTGTGTGTGTCAATGCGATCAGTTTTTGTAGTCACATAATCGGATTGGTGCCGTTTTGGTGTCTACACATATGATTGAGATATGCCATCTCAGTCTTGTCTTCATAATCGCTATCAGAGATCCAGAGGCCTTCACTGGATTTGACAGTTGTTTGTGACATGTGAGGCTCGTCTTGCTCGAGCAAATTGATCTGGTCCTATCGAGGTTGTTCCGCTCTCTACGATAGGACTTGATTCTCTTGAGGTGGCACTTGCTCGATTGGAGCATCCAAAGGGAACATTGTCATGAAGCTCTCCTAATAATCATCCATTGGGGTCACTTGTGAATGATTGCTATCAGACTCGAAAGGATCCCAAGGTGCTACCTTATACTCTGACTCGTCTTTTGAAGACCCTTCTTGGCCTTGTCTATATCCTTCTTGTAGGTGAGTCCTCGATCTTTCTCCTTTATCTATCGAAGGGAAAGGGTTGTTAAGGTCAACAAGGTTGGTTTTTAGCACTGGGAGGTAATCCCCCAATGTATATATTGTGTTAGGATTGGCATATGGATCTAATGCCAATACATCCTTTTTGCCTATCCCTAAGCCTTGCATGTTCTCTACCAAGATGTCAAGGGGCATGGGGTGGTTGAACCCTACTCCTGAATTGTCATATGGCATCTAATATCTTGGTTGGAAAAGAACGCGCACTTCTTGCTCATACCTTCCCAACCCATATCCATGCCAATTACATTGGCCAGGATATCTCAAAGTGAATTTTGGGTTGGAAAAATAGTTGACGTCCTCAGGAAATGGCTCTTCATCTTCTTCTTCTTGCATGTAAGGTTCAATGCCATTATCGAGGCCCCCATAAAAAAAAATTGTCTGATTTGGTGGGTAGCCTAGAGGAACCATAGTGTCGATGGGGAGGCAAGGTCACTCCATGTCCTACATGGACTCAAGTGCAGGTGTTACTACAATGTTACACACTAGATACTCCCCCAAGCCCATATTGGCCATCTCAACGGTGATCGTTGGTGGTGGAGGGGGAGGGAATGGGAGTTCTTCCTGGGTCCACTCCATGTAGGGTGAACTAGGCATCTCGACTTCCATTCGGCTAGGCATCTCTTCGATAGATATGGTTGAGACTAATGGCGGTGCCTCTTCCAGGGGTTTCTTCCCCTTTTCGTTCGGTGTGGCCATCATAGGTGGCATTTTTGGTGAAGGACCAGATGATGAATATGGATCCAGCTGGTGATTTGATGGACTTAACAATGGGGATGCATGCGGAATCAGACCCTGTTTATATGGATTCAACTAAAAATCCAAATATGTCGATGGAATGGTCGATTGCAGCATTAGTTGCACCATATTGCAATACTTGAAGGGCTGTAAGTCTATCGAGACTACATGCACCTGCCCTTCGAATGTGTACTTTAGGAACTGATGAGCTATTAAAGGGACACACTTCATGTCCCTGATCCAAGGCCGACCCAACAAGATATTATAGGCCATACACCTTCCAAGATGTGGCACAACATAAGAATAGTCTTTTGTACCACCTGGATGGGTAGGACAATTGTGCCAACCATCGAGCATATCGCATCATTGAATGCTCAAAGAGTATAGGTGGAGGCCACGATATGAGATGCTGGCAACATGAGGTGTTTCAATGCCACTGTTGTAATTATATTACTGGACAAGCCAGTGTCCACCAATAATCTCTTAAAAAGAATCCTATTGACCCATGCAATGATGTGTAGGGGTGGATCCACCATATCACCAGTCATCAATTTTAGTTCGTCTTCTCTAAAGGTGATGACTAGTTTTGTACACTGTTTTACATGTCCCACAAAGTTGTTGAAAGAGTTTGCTTTGTGGGGCTACAACTTGATAGCTTTTAATATCTCCATTAGAGCCTCCTGATGGGGTGATGATTGTTGAATGAACTTGTAAATGGAGAACCTAACCGACGTGGTCCTTAGAATTTGGGTGAGTCTAGTCCGAATCATGGCCACTGGTCTAGGTGGGGGAGGTTGTGTAGGGTGCTGTTGAGGTTTGTGATGTTGATGGAACCTCTCCTGTGGATGCCATGGGGGCAGCTCCTGGGTACCTCTTGTTCCTTGTCACTATGCTTATCATCCCTACATACCCCTACATGGGGCAATTATGTGTCACCTCATTGACTTGAAGGGTTTTTTCCTGTGCATCATGGGCAAGAAGGGGGTCTTTGAAGATTCCCATCTATTGGTTGTTTGGTGCTACGGGGTTGTCCACCGCCAGCGTCTTGTTGTCTATTAGGTCTTGCATGAAGCTCTTGAAATTCCAACATGCGTAAAGGTCATGTCCTTTCTGCCTATGAAATCTATAGTACAAGTCTTCCCTATAGCCCTTAGGCTTTGGTGCATTGGGGTCTATGGGTCAACTTTCTGGCAGGTGTATCAAGTTTGCCATGGACAAATGGTTAAACAAGGAGTCTTTGGAATCTGTGAAGGGTGTGAACTGTTGCCTAGGGTGATGCTACTAATTTTTCTCTTGCCGATGATTCTCCTTCTCATAGCTATCAAGAGGAACTACCTGATAGTTAGCCTATGAGGGCTATGTTGCTTGTGTAGGCTTTGACATGTTTATAGCAACCTGATTGACCACAGCGGGTTTCAGTTGCATGGTCCCTATTTTGGCATTTTTAGGCCACTCTTTCTTCTTTGGCATGGAAATCTCGCCATCCTGTATCTTGATCTCCTCAATGATTCTAGATTACACCAGGGATTCCTCAAGAGTGGCATATTACTGCAGCTACAATAGCATGGAGATCGATCTCAAACAACTTTTCAAGAACATTTGGGTCAGGTCGGCCATGGGAGGGAGGTAGGGTAGCTTTGAAAGCAATGTCCTCCATTGATTTCCATAGGCCACCATGGTTTCTTCCTCATACTGCCTAAGGCTAGCTAGGTCGCTTAGTGATGCCTTCTTCTTGGTGTTGAAGGTGAAGCATTCGAGGAATGCATCCACTAGCTAATCCAAGTTACTAATGCTATGCTTTGGCAACTGGGTGAACCAATCTAAGGCAAGGCCTATGAACATGATTATAAATGTTCTTAGCAGCAAAGCATCGTTGTCCTGAATGCCAAAGCATTGGCTCAGGAATCTAGTCATGTGCTCTTGGGCATCCTCCTCCCCTCTAAAGATTGCCAATTGGGGCAGTTTAAAGTGTTCAGGGTATGGGGGTGTCGACACTGATAGATGCACAGGGTGACTATAAAGTTGGCGTAAAGTGGGCTTTTGGGGCCCATAAGTCATGGTCTCCACAGACTCTAAGCGCTCTAGTAGTGATTTGTATGCATCGAAAGATTTGATCTCATCCTCCTTGGTTTGTTCCCATTGGGGGTTGTGAGGAACTTGAGGCCTATGGAGGGGTAGCCGAACAGCATCCCCCCTGCCTTGGTAGGGTGTTTTAGCCTGCTCTTCTTCTTGCTCATACTCCTCATAGGCTTCTTGAGGAGTCCCTGGGTGAGACCTATAAACATGGGTGGGTGCTCGCAGAGGGTGCCCATCATTGTTTTTGGGAGTGGCCTCCTGGTCAGGTCTAGGAGGTCTTGGAGGCAATATTTGATAATGTCGTGGAGACCTGTCTCGCACCAAGGGGTTGTGCCCCTCATACAATTCTATATTATGTGCATGAGGGGTTGGGACGTTCTTAGGCACAGTGTTTTGGAGTAATTTGTCTGTCTGGTGCTAAATACGCTCTTTGCTAAGGTGATACATGTGCTCTAAATATTGTTGGTCTTGCCTAAGCTACGTAATTTATGCTTGGTGAGCGGTATGTTTGAAAAATGCCAAGTCAATTTGTTCTACTGTCTTATGTTTAGGAAGCCTAGATGCCTATCCTATCTATATATCTCGGTCATGGTGATCTGAGATCTCTATGGGTTGCTTTCTTCTGTCGAGGTTAGCGGTATTCACCCGAGGTTATGGCCTTAGTGGGTGATCTTGATACATAGAAGACACGAAGGTGCATTTCTCCCATGCTGTGTATTGCTCTTAAGGAATGTAGTGGTCTTCCTTGTACTCCATTTCGTATGTGTGAAAGGGATGGGCAGAATTGGCCTATTGTTTTTGACAGTAATAAGGGGTAAAGGAGGGATGATGTAATCATGTGGCCCCTCCTTATGGGCCCTATGTTGTTCTAGCGCTTCATCGTACAGTGGCCACTCATAACAAGCATCTAAGGGAGACCTCCTATCTATGTTGAGTGACACGTGTATGGCCTCCTCCTGAAAGGGTCTATGCTTAGTGGGAGTGCCCCTCAAAGGGGTGCCTCTATTGTATCGTTCTGTAATGTCATGATGTGGACTATCTTGTGGGTTAGGCCGCCAAGGCAGTATGACCAAGTCCTTGATACTATATTAGAGGTGACTTGTCCCCCTTTGTACACTTTCTATAGCTTCTACCCATGATTGGGCTTGGTTACGGGTGTACACCATGGTGTTGTTTATCTAAATATGTGTACGTTTTTATCTTCTTTATGATTTTTTATGCTACACTGAACGAAAGGGAAACACACAATCAAAGCAATGATTATATTGTTTATGGATTAAAAGTGTGCCCTAAATTTGGTTTAGTGTCTTTTGATGTTTGTTTTGAAAACCTTGTAAAGAAATTTTTGTTGTATATGCAATATGAGGGCTCTTATACCTCCCAAAATGGTCGCCCCTTCAATCTACCACTGCCAGGCCATTATACCGAACCTCTTTATATACCCGCCCTTACGTGAGGGATACTATTGGTACATGAGAGCAGAACAATATGTGGAACATAGGCGGTATGGAATGAGAATCGCTCTGTTTTGACACCTACCATAGAAGACTTACCCTCATGCACTGGGAATCACCCCAGCTACACTTGGTTAGTTTTCATCAGGATTTATGTCTAGCAACAGTAGCGATCAGGGTTATGTATGCAAGTTTCAAGCCAAGGTGGTGATGAAATCCATAATTGGTTTTGATCAAGTGTTGGGGTTTTATGACCAATACCTTGATGTTTATATTATATCATGGTGTGTGGGGTTATTTTTACTTGTGAAAAGAAAGAAAAACATGCAGAAAAATCTCCTATGCAAGCAAGAAATAGGAAATGACAGAGACAGAAAATATAAAATGACAGAGGATTCTTAGAACCCCTACCTCTTCTCTACCCAAACCATATGCCTCTAAGTTTCTGCTATTAAAATGCAGTAAGAGCTAATCGTCCCAGGGTGAGATGAATAATAGATCTGTATTCTTCATAGGGTGAGACGAATTCCTATTCATCCCAAGGTGGCATGAATTCCAGCTCTGTATTCGTTACAGGATGGAACGAGTAGCAGTCCAGTGCTTGAAATATTGATACCTGCAAGCAAAAACACACAAATTTTGATCAAAAATTTGATCTCAAAATAAAGGGACAGAGGTCCCACCGTGATCACCACTGAAAGCATGAGGATACGGAAGCAAAACGAAGGGGAAATGCAATGCTAAGTCCTACGAACGAGAATGCATGAAAAGAAGGAAAACCAACAAACTGAAACAAGATTAAAAGCAAGTGTAAAAGTGCAGCCCTTTATTTTATTGATTTGCTCAAAATCAGGTTACAATATGTCTCCTCCCTTTTTAGGGGCTAGGAGCGTCGGACATATTTTGATTACACCATGAATGATATATTCCCCTTTGAGACCTTCCGTGTGCCCACATTGAAAATGGGTGGACCAAACATCACCGCCGCTTGTGTGAATGTGTCTATGGTTCCTTTCTACCCCTCTGGTGTCAATATCCTACATTCAAAGAAATAGTAAATGGTTAGTAGCACCTACGGATGGAGAGAAACATGCGATCCCTAAGGGCTACGGTCAATGCATGCATAAAATAAATAAAATGATAACTAAAACATATCAGAATGAGCTGAAAATTTGACAAAAACAATAAAACATTACCAGGAAGCCATTGCAAAAAGAACAGTTCAAAAATATTGCACAGATTTCTAATCGCTCTGGGGTGGAACGATTAGGACTATCATAACCTATCCGAAAGCCACCTCCTAAATGTCTAGTCTAGAGGTCTCCAAAACACTTCCAAAGTTGGGGTTAGGTAAAATGGGGCATTTTGTGACAACCTAGATGGTTGGATTTGGATAATTCGACCTCTATTGCCCTATATCTAATGATGCTCCTTGTATGTTAGTGAAAGCGAGAAATGATAAAATCACAGCCAAAACTTGTCAGAATCACATGAAATTTAAATGACAACATATGTAAGTGACATAGAATAAAATGCAAAAATAACAATATGGAAATATGCCTTAGATTTATAATCGCTCTGGGGTGGGGCGATTAGAACTGCAACAGTGCGGGGGGCACCCGGGGGCAGGACACTCATCGTTTGGGACTTGGTTTTAGCACCAATCCACTTGGTATGGATACAAAACCTCTTATGGGGTTGTGTCAACAAATTTGGTGGGGTATTGTGGCTAAATTTTTGGGTTTGGGTCCGAATTGCGCTTCCAATAATCACCCAATAACCTCCCTTCCAAAAGAGAGATCAAGGATGTAAAAGCACAAATGATGGGTGAGGATGTAATTCGACAACACTTCATTGCTCCAAATGCTCCTCCCTATTCCTTTTTTTTTGGGGGTGAGAAGACTCACCAATTTATAGACCTAGGGTCTCTCTCTTTGAATGCGTATGCGAGGTCGCCACTTGACTTGCTTGCCCTATTTTGGGAGAAAAGATTATTCCCTGATTTAGAGTCTCCTTGCATGAGGCCTCCATAATCAAGGCATGCATGACTGAAGTCTCTCTCTCTAATTTGAAGCCGTTCCTCACAATTGCATGCCCTGAAGGTGCAGTTAAGTGGCGGACCTATTGAGGTTTGACTTTTTGCCAATCAAACTTGCTATTCGCCCCACCATGGGATGAATGCTGATAATCGTCCTAGGGTGGGATGAATACCAGTTTGTAATCACCCCGGGGTGGGACAAGTAGAGAGAAAAGTGCTAAAAAGGTGCCAAATTGAGCTTTGACCTTCCAAACTGCTGTGGGAGTGGTTAGGACCACTATTTAACCTCTTGGGACTGCCCTAGGGGCTATGTATGCCAATTCGATCAGTGCTTGTCGTCACATAATCAGATTGGTGTTGTTTTGGTGTCTACAGATTAATGAGAACAAGTCTTCTATTTTGTTCTTCAATACCCCTCCTCTTATTAAAGTAAGGATTGCTCAAATTCTAAGATACTAGGTCGAGACTCCCCCCTTCATTTATCTTGGTATTATGATTTCATTTCATTTTTTGCCTAGATATTCTTGGTAGTCTATGCCCGATAAGTTTATAGGAAAGGTGAATCACTGGATCGTTATATGGCTCTCCTTTGTGATTAGAGTTTTGCTTTTAAAATTTATTGTTCAAGCTTTACCTATTTACAGGTGTTTTGTGCAAACAACTCCCTCTCGTTTAATCAAGGATATGGATTCTTTGTCAAGATAATTTTTGTGGTCTAGAAAAATTTCTCAATCTAAATGGAGTTTGGTTAGGTAGGATTCTATTTGTAGGCTGATTCAAGAGGGAGGCCTTGTGTTACGATAGGTGGCTCTTTTTGGGTAGGCTTTGGCTATGAAACTCTACTGGAGATGGTGTATTTCTCAAGATCAAATTTGGGCTAAAATATTATCTTGTAAGTAGTTGAGAGGTATTTATGAGGCCAAGATCCCTAGAGTCAACTTGGTTTGGAAAGGTTTGATTATTTACGATACTCTGAAAAGAGGATTTGATTTAATTAAGCAAGATTTGTTCTAGATTTACAATCAAGGATAAGATGCTTTTTTATAGGAGGATTCTTAGATTTCCCTCTTATATTGAATCAATATCCTAGGTTACATTCTCTAAGAATTTATGTCTTGGAAGTGGGCTAGTCTCATGTGGAGGAATTTAAAATAATCTAGCATTTTGGTAATATGGAGATATACAAGTGGAAATATCCATAAGAATTGTCCCACGGGGGATCAATCAAGGACAAATATGTGCTTGCTATTATCCTTGCAGGGAGACCATGCTCTTTTTTGAGGGGTAAATATATTTTGTCTTGGAAACCTGATCCCAAGGGAACCTACTCTATAGCCTATGGTTATCATGTTCTTGATATGCAAAATTTTAGGTGCCTCCCTATCACATGGTGGAAAAATGTTTGGAACAAATTTGGTTGACATAAATGTAACTTCTTTCTCTAGATGGTAGCTTGTAATAAATGCCTCACTTGGGATAAATTGAGGAAGAGGGGATTTCAGGGTCCCTCTTTTTGTATCCTTTGTTTTAATAATGAGGATGACTCTTTACATTTATTTTTCCAATTATTCCTTTCTAGAGACATTTGGCACCATTGGTGGAGTGCCTAGAACCATCCTTGTTTTCATGTGCTCTCCTTGGTGGAGTTTTGAAATAGTCTGGGCAGACCTCCAACCAATGCCCCCTTCCTCTAGGTGGCTTGGAATTGGTCCCTTCTTGCATCATCTGGAATATTTGGATTTAACAAAACCATTGCATATTTTAGGGTAGACTTTTGGTTGTTCAATAGATCTAGAAAAGCATATTTTGTATGGTTCAAGAAACTATTCATAGCAAATGTGATGTGGACCCTATTTTGAACTCTAGGGAGGAGAAGGTACAAGAGGCCCTTAGCCTCTTTGGGGTTGGTGCAAACTCTTCTCACCCTAGTAAGGTTTCCCAACTCAAAAAGAAATTTCAAACAAATGGTAGGTGGAGACCGCCCCCTTTAGGAGTTTTAAAAATTAATACTGATGGGTCATCTAGGAGCAATCCTAGACATGCTATAATTGGCGGTGTTGATAGAGACTCTGCTAGCATGGTAAAATTTTTATTTTCAATTTATAAAGGTATTCACTCTAATAATTTTATGGAAGCTCTTGCGATTCTCAAGGTAATGCATAGGGGGTTTACCTTGGCTAGTGCTGGAGCATCTGCGAGTCGGAGTCTCAAATTTTGTTTAATATTTTAAACAGTAAAATATTTAAGGATGTTAATTAGAATTTGGCCTCTATGATCATTCAGATTCTCAAAATTAGTGAAGAGTTCGAATTTTCTCTTTTGTACACATACCAAGGGAATTGAATGGGGTTGTTGATTATTTGGCCAAAAGGGATTATGAGATTTCGGGTCCTTGTATTATGGATAACTGGGAGAGTCTCCTAGTTGGGTACTCTCAATGCCTCTGGGAGTTGATCCACAAGGATTTCTAGACTTAATGTGGTTTGCTCTTGTTGTTTTCTTCAGGTTTTGACCCTGTCTGGTGGTTTTAGCCTATTTTTTTAATTTATTTTAGTCCTTTTTGGGGGCTTCACTATACTTTGTAATCTTATCTCTTATCAATAAATTTTTATCGCTTTATTTAAAAAAAAAAGGAAACCTATAAATAATAAAATTCAAAATATCCTTCAAATGATCTACATGAGTTTTTTTTTTTTGGTGGTGGCCACAAGGGGTAAACAGACCGTGACCACGAGGGAACCATTACATAACATATCCGCAACATGTGAGGCGAGAGATTTGAACCTGGGCCTCTCAGCAACTAGAACTAGAGAGGTTTAACTACCCACTTGCTCTCCAACTCCTCTACATGGGCAAATTTTTAAAATATTGGCACTCACGACACCCCACAAGTCTCTAAGAGATTCGAACCAGAACTTTAATTTCAAGGAAGTTCTCTCAGCGATGATTTAGGTTCCACCTGAGCTACGCACCCTTATGAAATGATCTACATGAGTTTTATTTATGTAGATGTTTAACATTTTTTTGTTTAATTTTTGAAGTATAGAATTATAGATAAAATTTTATAGGAGAACCATTTTCACTTTAGGTTGTTGTTAATAGTAAATTTTTAGATGGTTAAATGTTATTATTGTTGTTGAAAATTAAGAAAATATATAAATTTGTATTCTTAGTATGGTTATATTTTTCTAAGTTAAATTATTGGTATTTATATCTATGGCCTTGTTAATAGTCTCATGATTTTTTTGTAAGTGAAGTGTAGCACAATCAAACAAATCATTATAAACCCTACTAGTACAAAGGGTTTTCTCTAAACGTTATACATGTAAAAAGGTAATTTATAGTAGATAAAATATTTTTCACAAAGTGAGCTAACCAGTTTGTCAAATATATCATATTTCAACATATTATTGGTACACATTTTTTAAAACAATAGGGATTGGCAAGATACTAAGCAAATAAAGGTTCCTTTATCTCCAATAAAAGTTGAATTAAATAAAAAAGTGGCACAACCTAAAAAACATGAATATGTTAAAATATTTTTTGAAGAACTTTGATATGATTAAATTCTAAGGATGAGTGTGTTGGAAGATGGTAATCTAACCTTATTGGCCATGTTTGATAGATGATGATCTTATGTATAGGTAAATTTATGTAAGGCTATTCGTATTCTTGATGTAATAATATGGGCAATTATTTTATGTATTCATCCATCACAAAATTGTTTAAACCAATTGTATAATTAATATGAACTAAAAATAGTTTAATAACTTAAGGTTTAAATCAATTAAATTTTGAGTCTTATGTCAACTTAGGTTAATTTGATATATAATTATTAACCTTGGGGATTAGTTATTTGCTATATATGCTTACCAACCACTAATAAATTGTATCAATATGTATAATTATATGTTCATGTGCCTTACTATTGAGGTATATCCTTGGGTACCAACCCTCTTATTTCATCTACTCAATTTTACTATTTTGCTTCTTTATTCTCTTTCATATTACTTGTATCAAAATTTATACTTCATTTTATCTCTATAATATTTAATGAATTTTGATAGAGTGGACCTTCTACTTTGATTTTAAAACAAAAATAGAAATAATCTACTAATTTTTAAAATATTTTGTTTAGGAATCAACAATTATGATTACAAAAAGTCTTTAAATACACTAAATAATTTAAAAAATATCTAATGGATAGAAAACTTACTATAAATGTAGATACATATGGATGTGCCATGTCATGTGAAATATTTGATGTGACAAATGTAGTACATATAAATGAACTACATCTTCCTAATTTATAGAGCAACATATATAAAAATTAATTATTATATGATGCTCAACAATTAAGGTAGCCATTTTCTAAAATAAAATATTGATATGTAACCAATTATAGTACTCTATGATAATATGGAGGTAATTTAGATATGGACATGGTAACTAGTGATGAAAGACCATTAACAAACATAAAATAAAATGCTTCATAGATTTAAAGAAATTTTTAGATTGGTTTAACAAACTAATAATAGGGGGAATAAAAATTTATCATTTGGGTTTCATATCCTTCTGGTTTTCCTCTGTTTGTTTTCTGTGTTTTCCTTTTTGCTTATGATGCATTTTGAGATTTCCTTGCATCCTCCTACCTTTCTTATGCTTCGCTAGGATGCACTTTTGCTTCTTCTACATCCCTTTCCTTTTGGTTGTATCAAGGCATTGGGGCGCCTTTCAAATGCCCCCTTAATGAAAAATTATTAACTTACCAAAAAAATAAATAAATTATCATTTGGGGTATATCAAGGAGTCCAAAGCATATTAGCTCTATAACCAACTACTTGAGATGTTATTATTAATATGTGTGTTGAGTTTTGTGATATAAATTTTCAAAATATTTTAAATATACCATATCTCTTCTTATTGATTCTTATCCATATTATTTCAAACTAGTTGACATATGATTTCAAGTTTCATATTTCATAATACTTTCCATAAGGAACAAAAGCATGTAATTTACCACAAGTATTATGCATGAGAATAAACAAGGAAAATAAAAGGTCAATAGATAAAAAAATAAATAAATAAGAGTGTTGTGCGCATGGGAACCCAAATAATAGATAAATATTTATACATACCAATATAATAAATTGGTCGGTTAAGGGGTATGTATACCATAATATCACATTGATAATTATATCAATCAAGTTGATATAACAGTGCTTAAATCATGATGGTGGTTTAACAAATTAAACTAGATCTAGATACATAAAATAATAGTAAATTTACAACATCCATTATTGAATTTGGCTAACAAGGTCATATTACCAATAATCCAACCCCCTCTCCTATGTCATATATTTGAATTGGGGGCCAAGGAGAGACAACATCAGACATTGTAATATCTCTTTGTATGATGAATTCTCAAATGTGATAAAAAATATTTAAGTCCCCCTCATCATATAGAAGACTATAGTGTACTTTGATGGGTTAGAATAACTTAAAACTCTTGCTATTTAGAAGTTCAATATTTTATTCCATACAAAGAAGATTATTAGTCTTTAAGACCATAATAGAAATAGACTCTCTCAAACCTTGTAATGGATCCAATATAACCACATCAACTATCTTTAATATTGTTATCTCAAGACCTAGGAATAGTTTAGTCATCCCTTGATCATTAGGGTTAAGCTTATTAGTGTTTTAGTTTGTAAATAGAAAATTTATATTGTAGTTGTCTCATTCATTCATACTTGTAATATTAATTTGCCTTGGTGCATATATTAGACTTTCCCCCCTTTGAGTGGCTATGGGACTCTGTCCTATCTAAGTGGCTAGAATTTATTGGTAATTTAGACTCAAATATTATAAAATTTGCATTGATGTGATAGATGTGTATATACAAGAAAAAGTAAGAACAAAATGTTTTGGTTACAACTAGATTCATAACTACCCAAAACTCTCATACTTGAATAATTATTACATCATGATGACATAATAGTCATAATATCTCCCCTTATTATATAGATGCTCAATCAATGTATATATAAGATACTTTTTTAATATTTTAAAATTAACACATACAAAATACTTTGTCAAAGAGTTTTACACATTGCCCTTCAATTGGATAAAGTTAAATTTTTTGTTATGTTTTTTAACACATTGACATATGAAATGGCATTGAACTTCAACATGATTTGTGCACTTACAAAAACTATATTGTAAAAAATTTTGAGAACTCCTTAGTTGTCATAGCTCAATATTGTTAGTTTCTTCTATGGAATACTTATTCATGATAAGATATGATGTAACCATACATCCTCATAAAAAAATCCTCTTGTAATATAATATTTAGTCTCAATGGAAGACTGAACAACATGCTATTTCTTACTTCCCCAAGAGATTGTATTAGATCATAGAAATATTATATATTTGGATATTGATCTTTTGTGATCAATGAATCCTACATAGTATGCATCTATAAAACCTATCAAGAATAATTGATCATTCTTATTATACTTTAGATCATACTTAGTCATACCATTGATATACCTAAGTACCTATTTTTCTACTTTGAAAAGACACACCATTTGTTAATCATGAAATATAGTTTATAACATAGTAAATATTTGGTCTATTGTAATTCAGGTAAATGAGGTTCTTAAAAAACTAGCAATAAATATTTAAAATTGTATATGGATATTAGATCATTTTAGGATAATTCAAATCTTATCTCAATTAGAGTAGCCATAGGTTTGTAATTTTTCATCTAAAACTTCTCAAACAATGTCTTAGCATACTTCATATATGACATGGAAATATGATTATCTGTTTTCCACACCTCTAATCCAAGATAGTACTACTTAATATTGAGATAAATCATGTTAAATGACTACTTCAATTCTATCTTAGCATTTTTAATAAGCTTCATTAAAAATCTAGTAATTATAACCTCTCCTTATCACTTAAATTATAGTTTGGATCATAATTAAAATGATAAAATCCATGTTATAGAATGTGCTCATAATTCTTCTCATACTAGAATCTAGGAGCCTACTTCAATGTATAGAGATATTTGATGACCCTATATATCTTTCTTTCTTAAATATTTCTGATAAATTTCTTGAAGAATGGACTCTTCATGTATATTTGATGTAACTTCCAACCAAAGTGCACTATCATTGTGGAATACATTTGAATCATATTGATCTTTACTATTGGGAAAATGGTACAGTCATAATAAATATATTCTCTTTTTACATAGCCCTTTTACAATAAATTTATCTTGTATTTCTCAATACTCCCATTAGATTGGTCTTAAATACTCATCTATAATCAATGAGTTTCTTTCTAGATCGATGATCAACAAGTCGTTATACCATTTTATTTATTAATTATTGATATTTAATATCCATGGTATTCCTTTAATATTTTGATAAAATATCTTCTTGAACTATTGAAGATTCAAAATTTTGCACAACTATGCTCATAAGAGATAGGTTTTTCTCATTTTGAACTCTACTTTGAGTTCTTGACCTTGTACTAGACACATAATCTAAGTTTGCGTCTTGAACTATGCTGAGATACCAATGAGCCCTACATATCATACTCAAAATGGATGGTCCTAAGTAATCATAACCATTAGGATAATCTTCATCATCAACCCGTTTGACATTCTCTCTCTCTTTGAGTCATCATAAACATCACACAACAAAATAGGTGGTTTCTATAAAATATAAGTCTTAAAATAAGAAATACACTCATTATTCTCATCAAACATGACATCTTGACTGATATATAATTTCTTGGTGTCATAATAAATGAGCCAATATCACATTGATTCACCACTATATGTTTCCATAGACATCGTAAAAATAGTTTCTACTTTATGTTGCCTTAGAAACCCTAAAATACAAGGATGATTGTCCATAGGAATTACTTTCTTATGGTGCACTAGAAACCCTAAATTCTATGTATATCCTCCATATTAATTTCTTTCATATGTTGTTTTTGAAACCTTAATGTGCAAGAAATACGCTCTATACTACTTTTATTTTTATTACAAGGGGATGAATTTATATGAGTTGAGAAAAAAATATGATTTAGCCATATTAATATTATGCTATTTCACCTCAATTATTTTAAAATTTATCTCCACATCTTTCTTTGCATTTTTAACTACTAAATTGTAACTTGTGAATTATGCTTCCTCATACCTTATGCCAATTTTTCTTTTGATGGTTGATTCAATTAAGTTGTAATGGCCTTCATCATTTTATGATATAGAGGTCCTTTTCTTTCAACATTCTTGGTATTGAAAAATCCTTGATCCAACCCAACTTATACTATTATATGATATCCTTATTATAATTCAAGTTTATCTGATGCTCAAAAATTTCTCTCTTTGTCCATTTTTTTTACTTTGCAATCTCTTGTCATGTGTCTAATCTCATAATATTTGTAACATTGAAATGGAATATTTCTATATTCAATGGCTGATCCTATTCTCTTAATTAATATTTAATCCTAATTGATCATGGTAATGGTTTTTAAATATCCATGGTGACAAATATTCAAATGTATACAACATGCCTTCTTAGTATTTGGTCCTCATAGATGAATCCCCTTGAGTATTGTTGATTCTTCAAAACCTTCTTATTGATAAATTGATAATGAAGTTTAAAAATCCTAGTCCACTCCAAAATATTTTTAGTAATCTTTGTTTTCACATAAAAATTCTCACTCTATGATCTTACATAGAATGTATTTTTATCTTTAAACCAAAGGCCACCATTCATTATTTTATATCAAATTTATAAATTGGGGAAGATGATGACAAAAAGACTTTTGGAAGTGAAATTTTGGAGTTCAAATTTAATTCCCAATTCTACATTATCCTATTTTGAATATCCTTAAAACCTTACTAGTATTTATGGAACTAAAGTTCTTCACAAATTTTCTCTTTTTCTTGTCCTTAACTAGGATATCGTTTCTTCTATTGAAGACTTTCAAAAATGACTTCTCTACTAGACTACCTAGTTTTCTTCACAAGGATACTTTATATTTTAATTTCTTTTAATATTTGGAATAAGAAAGTGGCACTAGCTTCTTGCTCATGCTTCATTTCCCACTCATACTTGCAAAATTTGTTGGCTTTATAAAATAAAAAAAAGTAAGGCTCACTCTTAGCTTAGACTCACTCCTAGCTTGGGCATGCTCCTAACAACCATTTGTCTAAATTTTATATTATGTAATACTTAGTAATTTATTACATGTTTGTTATTACTATATATCAAGAAATAATATTGTTACGCATTAACATTTTAGTTACTATGTATTATAACCAATTTATAATTCATAATGAGATTTTTATTTGTATATATATATTTATATTTATAAAATAAAATAAAATAATAATTTGATACTTAATGAAAACTATATTCACGCCTACAATTTCTAATTATAATTAATGAATAAATAACATTTAATTTTTTAAATAAACTCTATTTAACAAAAGTCACAATATTAAATCAATGCATTAATGATACTCAATATTTTTATAATATTTTATTCGGTGAAAAAGGTGGCATACAACACATAGAAATCAAGAGGGTCCATTACACTTGCTCACACTCAGAGTCCCACAAATCATGTTAATAATATATGTTCTTAAATAGTAGGAATATTTGAAAAACAATAATCCAATTCCATGATTATATATAAGAATTACTTCTTAATGCTTTGAAAAAATACTATTATAACTTATTTGTATACTATAATTTGTTTTGTTATGTTGTCTTAAATTTAGATTAATTTTACAATTAATATTTTATTATATATATAAATAAAAATGTTATCATATGGTATGAGGGTAACTAATTAAATTTCTTTAATTTAAGAAAACTCATGTATATTTCTTAAGTTGTCATAATATCACTACGTGGTTGTAAGTGGCTTTCTTTTGAATCCCATATAACCATTATGAATATAAATATTTTTAATTTTATTGGTAGAATTCTTTATAAGATCTATAGTATATAAAAAACTAAATTCTATAAATATTTTTTTATTTTTTTGAGTTCAATTACACTTCACTATAATAATGTTGAACATTATAGTAATTTAAAAATTAATTAAAAAAATTAATATACATTTATTATGTAATGTTTCAAAATAATAACTAACAATAAGGTTCAAACAAAACAGTGTCGTTGTCGGTACCATACTAGTAATTCAAAGGTTGGTAGATATTGGATCCCTATTGAGGACTAACCTATTCAAATCCCAAAAAGGCAAAGACAAGATATACAAGGCATCCTTCATATGAGATCCCTCTCTTGGTCCCATGAAAAAGATTGTTTTGGATGGAAAAACACTACTAAGGGTGAGTATTCAGTGCTCAAGGTTATTTGACATTATGCCATAATAATCACAACCATTCTTTTGACATCTTTTCTTGATTGTGGGCTCAAAATATTTGTCCTAAGGTGAGGTTATTTAATTGGATTTTATTACATCGTAGGGTGCTTACTGGTGAGCAACTTATGAAGCGTGGTTTTCATGGCCCTTTTAGATGTGAAATGTGTGAAAAGAATGTAGAAAATATCAATCATATTTTTATTTAGTGTACTTTAGCCTCTGAGCTATGGAGGAGAATGGCCACTTTACCTGGCTTATAGTGGTCCAATTTTTTTACTTTTGAACAACTTTGGAGGGATTGGCCTAATCAAGAGGGTGTTGATCATTTTATTAGGCGCTACTTTGGATGGGTTCTACCATTCTTCTTTGGAATATTTGGAATGAAAGGAACAACCGAATTTTTAATCAAGATAGGAAGGATATTCACTATATTTGGCAAAAGACCATAGCCAACTTAGTTGAATCAGTCCATCAACTCCTTAATCACCCCAAAAACTCCTACCAAATATGGGATCCAGTGATGCAAAGATTGAAGATTAAACCTTCTAAGGGCAACCATATTAAAGGGAATGTGAGTATTAGTAAGATGGATAGAACTAGAAATTGACAACCTTCTCCTAAAGATTTTGGAAAAGTCAATACTGATGGAGCCTCTAGAGGGAACCCTGGAAAAGCCAGTGTGGGAGGAATTGGTAGACTTTCAAATGGCTCCCTGGTTTTTACTTTTGCTGAGAATTTGGGTATTCTTTCCAATAACCTTGCTGAGGGGTATGGTATCCTCAAAGGCCTTCAAGAGGCTACTAAGGTTGGATGGGAAAAGGTGTTAGTTGAGTCTGACTCTCAACTTATGATTAATCTCTTGAAGACTCCTTCTAAGAATCATAAGGTGGATTGGAGAATAAAAAGAATTATTGAAAAGATTCAGTTAATCCATATGGGATTTTTGAAAGTTGATTACAATCATGTGGTGATCTTACTTGTTATGGCCACCCTCCTATATGGTGGGCTTCTCAAATTAGGGAAGCTCTTCTTTCTATAATTTCTTTCGATGGCTCCAGTTCTGAAGGTACCTAGTTTCTTTTTGTTTTTTTTTTTTGCTTCTCTTTGGTTCATTTAGTTTTTTTTAGTTCCCTAGCTTATTCTATTCTTTATTTTGTTTCCTCTGTTGATTCTTGCCTTAATAGTCTTCTGGTCTAGATAGGTCATTGTTTTGTTCATTTTTTTTCTTTTTTCTTTTTTGTTTAGTTTTTTAAGGTGGGTGGGTTCCTTTGTTTTATTTTTTTTTCGTGTTCTTTGTGTCGTTTTTTATTGTTCTTGTGTTTTTGTTGTTTTTTTTTTAATGTTTTTTGTTATTGTTCTTGTGTTTTTTTCATTCTTGTTCTTGAGTTTCTCTTTGTTTGTGTTATTTTATGTTTTTATGTGTGAGTGTTTTCTATGTTTTTTGTTTTTGTTTATTGTCTGTTGTTGGTTGCTTTTTATTTTTATTTTTTAATATTTTAGGTTTTGGTTGTGTTTATTTTTCATGTTTTTTTTTTGGGTTATGTATTTGTAGTGTTCTGTTGTTTTTGTCTTGTTTGTGTTTTGTTATGTGGTTCTTGTGTTTTTCTATGTGATTTGTGTTGTGGTTTCTTTTATCTTATTGTGCGTGTTTGGTTGTGATTTTGTTTTTGACACACTCAAGGAGCATGTTTTTTATTTTATTTTATTATTTTTGTTGTTATTTACTTATTTTTAAATTGGTTTTGTGTGTTTGTTTGCTCTTTGAGTATGTCAAAGGTGGTAGGCTAGGTTTGAGTCCTGGGCATTTTTGGCGGAATGGATACCTCTGCCTCCTTGGGTCTTACCCAAAAGTGACATCCTTTTGAAATGTTTTCCAAAAATTAAAAAAAAAAAACAAAACAAAATAGTGTCGGGAGAGTGTATGAGGGGATGGGTGTGTGGTGGCTTTGTGTTAAATTCTCTATTAATAAGTATAGTTGTCAACTTTAAAAATGATTATGGAAGACTGCTCAACCTTATACATATGTCATAAGAAAAAATTTCACAATAAAAAAACTATCAGTAAAATATCCATCCAATCCATATGACAAACATAATATCTGTTATGACATACAAAACAATTCACTTCAATAAATAGTTTATGATTATGTTTATTATATAATGTAATTAACAATTCTTAAAATATCTATTCCGTCTAAATAATAAACCTAATATCCTTAGATTGTGTTTTTATTATAAATACTAGAACGGAAGGCAATGTGACCTCCCATGTTTTCGTATTCATTATTTTTCTTTCCATTTCAAGCTATATGTTCTTTTGAATTATCAATTGCAAGGAGATCAAAACTTAATCTAAGATATTTATGAAAAATATTTTAGAAAAACCATAGGACGCGCACACCTCAGGAATTGGACTACTGCATATGGGCTTTTGGGTTTCACGGGCTTTCACCTTCATGCTCTAATATTAAACGCAGATCGCCGTATTTCGACGCCATGAATTGTACACTCTGCACATGGGCTCTCAAGGGCTTTCACCATCATGATCCCTCATTGAACGCAGGTCGCCGTTTCGACATACGGAATTTACACACTGTAGATGGTCTCTTAACTTCATCCTCATTGGACGCACGTAGCCGTATTACGAAAATTAATCAGTGTATTATAATTTGAATTTAAAAAATAAAATATCAAAGTAGTGATAGATTATAAATGTTAATCTATATATATATATATATAGGACTCAACCAACTGATATTAGAATTTCATCAGAAATACATACAACAACCTACTAATAAAATTTGTAGTAAGATTGTTTTATGAAATTTTAAGAATTTAGTTCAATTTTTGAAGGTTTGGGGTGTTTTTCAAAACCTTACTTGTAATAGGTTCCGAAACTTTTTAAAAATCCTTCTACAATCAATGAAAAAAAATGACTCTCTTAAACTTTATATCAAATTTAATTATAATAATAAATATAACAAAGATTTGAATTTGTTAGGACTCCCTCTTAACTATTTACTTAATGTAATTAGTCACGTTATTAATAGCACTTAGTATTGTGATTAGTGAGTAGGACTTAAATATATTTTAGGTTAAAGTCTGTAAAAAATTGTATGGTTTTTTATTATATATTAAATTTAATTAGAGAAGAAGAGAAAATATGCATTTTTGTATGAGGAGTTTTGAAAGAGATAGCCTCTTGAAGTGCTTGCCATACCATAATATTTTAAGTAGTTAATGAAATTTATGTTTTAATTTCCTTTTTATACATGTTTTTTATGATAATTTTATTGCTCCAATTTCATCTTGGAACATTTTTTATAGCATCACACAACTAATTTTATAGCAACAAAAACCATAAATCTAAAAAATAAACTTATCATAATGCTTAAACAACACCTGCAATAGGTTAATACCTTTTTGCAGGATTGGACGTAAGTTTGGACCATTCAATTACAACAACTTGAGCCAAAATCAACCCAAAAATTCATTTTGAGGAGTCAAGTAGGTGAAAAGGGTCAATGACCCCATACTTTATTTTATTTATTAAGATTACCAATAAAACTACTTAGAACGGATGAGTTAGTGTTGGTACCTAGAAAATAGTAGTATTCACTTAGATAACATCTATGGTGGTCATTAACATTTTTTCTTTAACCTCCTTCAAAAACCACAATCTAGGGCCTATTTATCTTTCCTTGATATCTTCAATCAAAGCAATTACAAACATCTTAGAGCATCCAATTTGTTAAGTTGTCCTTTTTTAGTCATGCAATATATTTTATTATTGGTGTATAAAAGGAATTTTTAATTTTTATCATAACTTTTTTTGATACAATTATTTTGTTTAGTTGAGATGATTTTGAATAATTAAGACAAGTTGAAGGTTTGTTCTTAACATGTATAGAAGCCTAATATACATGATTAATTGTGTTTGACATTGACTAAGTTATTTTTTTATTATTATAAACTAAAATATATAAAAATTGATAATAAAAAAATACAATTAATAAATCAAAGTTTCAATATGACTGAACTTTGGATTTTTTATCTCTATAAAAAATATATTTAAAATGATAAATTATTGTCTAAAATAATTTATCAAACCTCAATATAAATAAAAATTAAAAATATATATATAATAAATAAAAAAATTTATATACAAATTAAATTTTTAATCCTCTTTTAAAAAGTTAAAAATTTTAAATAACAAATTATTATCCCAAATAAATTGTTCAAATGCAAAACAATTTTTAAAAAATGTTTGAGTGAAAAATAAAAAATAAAAATAAAAACTAACTAGCCATATTCTTTCACCACCCCCAACATAATTAGCTTGGGTTAAACTTTACGCTCACATTAAGGTGTGTTTTATACTTATGATATCATCAAGCGTACACTATTAAATACAGTTAGACTGTTCCATTTTTACTTCTTCTGTGTTTAAGCGTGTTTAGGTTTTATATATGTATATTTGAATATATCTTTTCATCCCCCTCACAGGTCAGAGAAGTGTTTTTTTTTAACTTTTTCATAATGTAAATTCGTTTTCTTTTCATGAGTTAGATCTTTGAAAAGTTGTGGCATTGTCGCATATGTCTAAGTTAGATCTTTGAAAAGTTGTGGCATTGTCGCATATGTCTAAGTTAGATCTTTGAAAAGTTGTGGCATTGTCGCATATGTCTAATTCTTTGTTAGTTATGAACTGGTCTCTAATCTAATATGTTTAGATAAACCACGAAAAATACTGTCGGAGTGTACCAATGCTGAGGACGGGATAGTGGAGAGTTATCGTTTCAGACTCATATTTGCTATTTTCTAATCTCTGCCCGTGCAGAACCGAGAAAAGATTTGGTGCTCTTCTATTGTTTCAAGTTATATTCGCCCGTCATGTGTTACCCGTTATTTCATGAGAAGCTGAAAAGTTACTACGGTCAATACGTTCCGTATTGTAGATCTTTATTGAAAATTTAAACCAGACGGTGGTATCCACCTTATCGTTATGCTTCTATTTTTTAACGACGCGTGCCATCTCATTTTGGGCTGCCTGAGGACCACACGTGACGCGTAGATTTTCGATTTATGATGAGATGTTACGCTGCAGTTTTATGGGATAAGTAAGGTGACTCCATGTCCGACATTTTAGTTGTCTTTAGATTTTTGTTTATTTCATTTTTAATTATGGATACAAAGTTAGATTTAGTCTTTGAAAAAGATAGCATAGCTTAAATTATTGGAGCTTCCTTTATAATATTTTCAGTAAATAGGATAAAGAATAAATGAAAGGTACTTCCAGGCATAGGTTAAATCTTTGGAGCTGCCTTTATAACACTTGGCTCCTTTAAATGCGACAAAGAGTAAATGAAAGGTGAATCCCAGCACAGCTTAAATCTTTGGAGCTACCTCTATAACAGTTGGCTCAGGTAAATGCAGCTCCCAGTAAGTGAAAGGTGCCTTCTAGCACAGGTTAAATCTTTGGAGCTACTTTTATAATCCTTGTCTCGCCTGGATAAATGTAACTCAGAGTGAGGAAGACCCAGATGACTTGGGATTGGTACCTCTATCCTCCAACACACTCAATGAATCAGCTCAAACTACAACCTTTGTTTCAACAAAACTTGGATTCTACAACTTATCAATCCACCCAATCTTAAAACTATTTCAGACTACAATTTGTTGTGGTATCATTTCAGACTACAATTCCATTCGTTGGGCAGATGATTTCATTTCACTATCAACTTGTACTATGAATTCCGAACATGATCAACGGTGGCTCCATAAAAAAGAAAAGCGCGCTTGTAAGTTGGCTTGCGTAGAAATTGGAAGATGCATTTATGATAATTGAAGGACACAGGGAAAAGATAAAACAAACCTTTCAGATGATTTATCGGATTATTGGGATAATCGGAACTTGAGTATAAGATAAAATAAGAGATGCAAAGGACTATACAATCAATTGGAACTTTTCACGGAGAAGAAGTTTTTGTAGAAAGTCACTTTGATAATCAACAAACAAAAAAATAAAAATAAAAATAATTTGATAGCCGAAAATATTATTTTAAAATATTAATTTTTTAAATTTATTTTTAATAAAGTAAATTTTTATCAAAATATTTTTTAAATTTTATTAATATATATAAAGTATTACTTCTTATACACACTTACATGGGGATTGAACCCTGTTAATGCAAGTGGCGCCCTTGCCCATATATTAAAATATTTTTTAATAAATGGAAACATACATTTGAGGTTATTTTTTTTTTTTACAGAAAGAATTTCTTATCCTTTGTAAGGTTACAACATGCGCTTTTCAAAGAGGCTCACTCTTCTTTCCAATAATACTTATGCTTCTTCTCAACACTATTGTTTCAACAACTCTATGCTCTTTTTCTCTAGTAATTTGCTTCACTTTCATCGAAAATAAAATCACACCCAACACTCATATATATATATATATATATATATATATATATATATATATATATATATATATATATATAAGCTAAGAAAGCAAGGAAAATTTCACCTAAGTCATTAACTAATAGATAAGTGGCACTCTAATCACCAAACAACTACAACTACCATGAGTAAATGCAAGTGCTCCTAGCCATGGATTCTATTATTCAAAAAAAAATATTTGTTAGAGATTTGTCAAAGGTAGGTGAAATCTAAATTAATTTTCAACATCTCCCTTGAGCCAGATTTCATAAAAGCTTTGATGCCTATCAATTCCTTCATCCTTTTACATTCTTCCTCCTTCAAAGGTTTTGTGAAGATAAATACAATCTGCTCTTTGGACCTATAAAACAACAATCAATTACATTAATTTTCATCAACTCTTTGATGAAATGATATCAGATATCAATGTGCTTGCTTGTGCCATGAAGCACTGTATCCTTTGATAGTGCTATGGCAAAGCTATTATCACAAGATATTTTAATTACCTCTTTCTATTGATTTTTCAATTCACTAATATTTTTATTAGCTAAACTTATTACCATGTGGCTAAAGTTGTGGCAACATAATCTACTTCAGTAGTAGACAACATAAAAATGGATTTTTTCTTAGATGACCATGAGAGTACACTTGGTCCAATATGGAATGTGTACCTAGAAGTGCTCTTTCGATTGTCCATATTACTATCCCAATGACTATTTATGAAGCTAACAATCACAACCTTATCTAATATTGCTAAAAATATCACACGGTCTTTGCTCCTATTGACATACCAAATATTTTTTTCTAACTGCAAATGAGTGTTATTTGGTACCTCCATGAATCTGTTTATTAAACTCACTGAATACATAATTCCAGATCTGGTGGTTATCAAATACATAAAAATACCAACTAGTCTCTTATAGAATTTTGAATCCACATTGTTGTTGCAATCTCTTTTGCTCAATTTTATACCTATTAAAACTAGACTGACGATTGGTTTACTTCTCTCCATTCTAAACCTCTTTAAAATATATTTGGCATATTTTTCTTGAAAAATGAAGATACCATATATTGATTGGATAACTTCATTCTAAGAAAATGCTTCATTAATCCCATGTGTGTCATCTCAAACTCATATTTCATGGTATTTTTAAACTAATAAAACAACATATTGTTATTACTAGTATAAATCAGATCGTCTAAATATAAGCAAAATTTTATCATCTCTTCTTTAACATTGGTTTTAATGTAGAGAGTATCATCATATGGGCACTTGATGAAGTCATTCTCTTCAAAGTATGTGCCAATGCAGCTATACCAAGCTCTAGATTCTTGTTGTAACCTATAAAAGGATTTATTTATCTTATACCTTGCCTTCTTGTCCTTCTAGTTCATAGCTAGTTTGTTGGTCTATAACCTTAGAAATATTGACTTGATATCCATTTGGTAAACTTTCCACTCTTTTTTATTTTCCAATGCTAGAATTATTTTGACTATTTCAAGCCTTGCTACAGGTGCACACACTTCATAATAATTAGTTCCTACTTTCTATTTATATATTTTTACAACCAACCTTGTGTTATGCCTTTCGACATCCCCCTTGACATCAAATTAGGTTTTATACACCCATTTTAAACCAACAATTTTTTTCCTACTTGAAGATCCATTAGCTCCCACATTTGGTTTTTCTCTATGGCTTCAATTTTGTCATCCATGGATTTCACCTATTTGTTATGTTTAATTATTTCTTCAAATGAAATAGATCACATTCATAAAACAAAGAAAAATAAAAGTGCTCTTCATATTCTATTTTATTTCTTGTTATATCATATATTTCTCACAAGATTCCTATTTTTGTTGGTCTCATTGTGTTGGATATTATTCTTGCAAGTGGTGGTGAGTTTGATGAAGAAGGGATACTACCTCCATAGGGACTATTACTTGAAACTATATGTTGGTCAATGCTTTCTCCATTCAAGTATTCTAATTCAATCCTTACTAGCTCTTACTGATCAATCTTTGAATTTCAATTCCAAGCTCCATATTCCATGAACTTCACATCTTTGCTTATGATGAACTCTTTCTAATAGGGTTATAAAATCTATAGGCCTTTGAATATTCATTATACCCAATGAAGATGTATTTTTTTGCCCTATCATCCAATTTTCTTCTCTTCTCTTTCAAAATATGTGCATATGTTATGCACCCAAAGATGCTTAAGTAAAAAATGCTTAGTTTTTTTTTCTCCATGCTTCTTATGGGATCTTATCCTTTACACTCATTGTGGGACACTTATTTAGCATAAAAATTGCGCGTGATATAAATTTTACCTAGAATTTATTAGAAAATGCTTTTCCTTTAGCATACTTATTTCCATATCCATTATGGTCCTGTTATTTCTCTCTACTACTCGATTCTATTGTGGTATGTATCTAGATGTGCGCTACCTTATTATCCCATTAGCTTTGCAAAAATTATGGAATTCATTTGAGATGTACTCACCTCCTTCATTTGTTCTTAGAGTCTTCACATAACAACCATCTATTCGTAGAGTCTTCACATAATAACCACTTGATTTTCAACTAAAGCTTTGAAATCCCTCAAGTTGAAAAAAGATTAAGTCTTTTGTTTTAGGAGGTATACCCATGTTTTCTAACTAAAATCATCAATAAAATTCAAAATGTCTTTATTGTCAGCTAATGCACTAGTTTTCATAGGCCCACATATATTTGAATGCACCAACTCCAATAGTTGTGAAGCTTTCCATAATAGTCCTATAGGGAATGCATCCCTGTGTTGCTTGCTTACAAGGAAACCTTGATATGCTTGATTGGGTTTCTCTATGAGATGCAATCCCCTCACCATATACTTTTTATGCAACAAATTCAAGCCACTAAAACTTAAGTGATCCAATCTAAGATGCCACAACCACGTAGCATTCTTTACAACTGGACTAATTGAAAGTAACATTTCAATCTATATTTTTAGAAGAAACATATTTTTCTTTGTCATGGATACATTTGTTATGATCCTATCTTCTTTATCTCTAATAATGCAAGGTCTATTTTTAAAAAATATAATGTGCTCCTTTTGTACAAATTGCCTACTGCTCAAAAAATTATGATTTAGCTCAGGAACATAATACATATTTATTATGTATTTCTCCTTATTTCGTATAAATTATAATCCTACATTTTCCCATGACAAGTACCTTGTTGTTTTCCATCTTCACTTTAAATTTGATGGTTTCATCTAGCTGTGAGAACATTTCTCTATTCTCAATCATGTGGTTGCTATTAGCATCATTGAACCAAGTGTATCTCTATGTTCTTAATTCTCATTCTCATTGGTATAGTGGGTTTGTTGTTTTTTTTCCTTAGACATCTTCTTTCTACACTTATAACCGTAATTTTCAAATTTATTATAATATTAACATTATATTTTAGATTCATCATACATTTGATTTGAGCCTCCTTGCTAATTTCAATTGTTGTCTCTTCCTCTTTCTTTATGGAAATTACAATTGGTTTCTCTATTATTGTAATAGTTTGTTCTTCCTTCTATTTCTTAGCCTCTATGACCTATGCCTCTACTATTTTTTCCTCTTCCTTGAGAACTTGAGGTTGCTTGTTAGTATTCTCCCTTTAGACTATTATATTTGAATAAGACCAAGTCTTAAATGCCTACTCTAATCAGGACTATATTTTATAGTTTAACCTCTACTCATGTGTTTGTAGATAACCCATCAAATCATCAACTAAAAGTGTTGTTAAATCCCTTGATTATTCAATAGTAATGACTACTAAGTTAAACCTTATTGATGGACTACTTAGCATATTTTATATAGTTATTTAGTTCTTTATGTTTTTGTTATTCATCCCCATCTGGTTGATAATACCCATTGTTCAAGTAAAGAAGTTTTTAATGAACTTAGCTTCATTCATATGTATATTTTCAAACACTCTTCTCAACATCTACAATCTTACCAACTTCACTTTTTTTATGCCTTGGAATGAGTTGGCTAAGATTTCCCATGCCTATTTTGACTTGGTTATTATTGCAATTTTAGGAAATATGGTCTCATCCATTGCCTGCATAATGTATAATAGGACTTTATGGTCCCTTTTTACCCTCCTTCAACAAATATTTCTCAACTTAAGAAATTACAAGGTCCCATAGCTCCTAAGATCCAAATAGTATTTTCATGTATGTGCTCTAGTGATCATAACTATTGCTATTGAATCATGGGATTTATAATTGTAAAGGATTTTTGCTAGAATCCATTGCTTTGTGGATTTTAAAATCCCACTAATAGCTTAGGCTTTGATACCAATTTTAAGGATACAAATGGAGAAAATATAAAATAAAATTTTACACTATTTATTAGACCTTTACAATAATTGGAACTTTTACATAAGATAAAGTATAACTCAAACAAAAATACCTGACAAGATGCAAATGTAAATAGTCACTATTATATTAAGCTACTACAACTTTTCAATCAATCGAAACTTATTCATGCTATAGATTTTTTTGTAGAAAGTTACTTCCAATAAACATAACTTTTCATAGTTAGAATTGTTTACCCTAAGACACTTTTATAGCAATCAAAAATATTTATTCTGAACTATTTCAAATAAACTATCTTTTATTGATAATTGAAACTTCTACTATAATGCTTCTTAACAAACAAAAACATACATCAAAGGTTTCTCTTTTTCACATGGAATAATTTCTTATCCTTTGCAAGGTTGTAGCCTGTACTTCTCAAGGCAACTCACTCCTCTTCTCACTAACATTTCTACTTCTCCTCCATGTTATTGCTTCAACAACTCTCTCCTCTTCTCCAACAATTTACTTCATTTCCATAAAAAATTAAACCATGCCCAACACTCATATATAGCTAAGGAAAAATGGAAAAAATCACCAAATACATTAATTAAAGGAGAGGTGTCACTCTAATAACCGAATAATTACAACCACCATGAGTAAATGCTAGTGCTCCTAGTGATGAATTCTATTATTTTCTAAAAAATAAAGAGGTAGGTGAAATTTGGATTAATTTCCAACAATAATGATAACACATTTTTGATTTTGGAGAGGGAAAATGAGAATTATGAATGTTTTTTAAATGTCTATTGGATAAATAATATTTCTATGTGAGGGTCATTTTATATGGTTTATGGTTATGTGGACATCAAAAACTATTTTATTTTAATCTTTTCATAGGTTTTAGATTATATCATGTACTATAGTTTCATGATATATTTATAATATATTTCATTTTTATGATATATTTATAATACATTAAATATATTAGTAATATATGAGTATATTTTGATATTGCATTATTACTTAAATGTATTTTTATCTTTGCATCTTCATATCTTGTGTAATTTCCTAACCTTACCATTATATACCCTAAATTTAGAGGTCTATACAAGATATTTTGCATCTTCCAAACCTTCATACCCACTAATCTATATAATATTAAAAATTATATTTCTAAAATAATTTAAAATGAAGTGTAAGAGGTTGCTTAACCAAAGAATTATAGAAAATGTTTAATAAAAATTTTATTGCATTGATGGTAGTTATTATTATGATTTATTTCATGAGTTATAGTATATTATATTTATAGTGAGGGTGACATTTTTTTGGTTCAACCATTACCCATACATAATGAATGTGAGTCTTTTCATAGAAAATATTTTTAACTTTTATTTTAGTATTATTATTAATTTTAATAATATTAAATTTAACTTCCTGGTGCTTTCAGCGGCGTCAAAGGTTTAAAATGATCATGGCATGGTGGTTATAGGGGTGGACTGCGTGAAGATATGTGTGGTGGCTTTCAAAATGGACAACACTGAATACTATCGCGGTCATGAAAAGCTGAAAAGCTTACCCGGATTCATGGCAGCTATAGATTCCACCATGTTAAAAATAAATAAATAATATTAAATTTAATTAAAATAAGCTAGAAATCATAACATATCACAATTAATTTATTTTATGGATAGAACAATTTATAAATGGTTAATTTTCCATTGTTGATGCGTGGACCTAGTTTTTGGACAAGGGTTTGTGCCACCTAACACATTATCCTTTTGCATATCCAAATCTGGTAGGCATTTTGACTATTCATATTATTTTTGTAGTTATTTATATTAATATCTTTATCTTATTCCTTTTTTAGTTTTCTCTACTTTTACTTTTTATTTCATGGTCTTTCCATGAATTTAATAGAGGAAAATGATCCGAGAAATAAAATCTTTGAGATTTAGACAAGGGTTTTCTATTTTGGCTTAGATTAGGGTTTGGTCACCTTTGAAGCCTTGTCATAGTTATGGAGGATATCCATTCCTCCCCCCCAAACCCTCCTTTTTGAATGTTACCATGATGACTCCCTCCATATTCAAGAATGTTGAACATGGCTCATTTTATTTGTTATCACTTCCTCCTCTATTTGCAAATAAAAAATAGAAAATATTACCAAATATTTTAAGGTAAGGAGGCCATAACAGTCCCAAAAAAGTAACACAATATCCTTTTTTTGTAAGTTGGATGATGATACAATGGTGGAAATTCCTTTGGACTATATTTAGAGCTTGCTTCTAACCCTAACTAAGAGAGTTTTTGCTTACAAATTTATGGTTATTTTGCCTAAGCCCAATAGTCATTCAAATATGGGTCACCTCCTCTTGATAATCTAAAATATCTAGCTATGAATTCATGATGGAAGGGAGAGTGTATTTCATAATTATTTTTTCCTCCACATAGGAAAGAGATGAAATATTTCAATTGGAGCAATCCCTCTCTACATGATCCCATGGTCAATCATTTTTGACCCACAAGTGGAATAAATAGAAGAAATATCAATTTGGATAAGACTACCATTTCTACCCCTACATTTATGGAGTAAACCAACTCTTGATATGATAGGTAAATCTATTTTTGTAGAATAGGCTCTTCCAAAGACAAATAATTCAACTTGTGCTAGGCTATGTGTTCAATTAAATATGAAAAAAATGACTTTCTAAAAATATAGGTATCAAAGTATTGGACTAGACCCATACCCAACCACTAGATTATGAGCACATTCCCTTTAAATGTATTGCCTAAATTAAATTGGTCATTTCCCAAGGAATTGTACCAATAGGGTACAATAAGAGACAAAAAAATATCAAGAATTCTAAATAGTAAGAAGAAAATAATAGAGAAGATCTAGAAGTAGAAGGAGGTCTCAACCACATCCAAAAAGACAAAACAATAATAACTTTTATTTTATCACAAAACAAGGAAGACAAACATCTAGGGCCATATAAAAAAAGGTAATATCCATGAAA
The DNA here is from genome assembly GCA_028583015.1 of Wollemia nobilis. Classification (NCBI taxonomy): domain Eukaryota; kingdom Viridiplantae; phylum Streptophyta; class Pinopsida; order Araucariales; family Araucariaceae; genus Wollemia; species Wollemia nobilis. The sequence continues at coordinate 1,793,700 of JAQPPZ010000252.1, read as the reverse complement.
TATTGAATCAAAAGACAAAGTGGAGAAAACTTAGGCTACCAAATAAAACCTTTATGAAGAGGATATTGAAGAAATTTAAGAGGTTCAACTAGCAACAAAATTGAATCTAGGATGTACCCCAGTCACCAAATCTTCTGCTAAAGGGAGTAAATCTAATCAAGAGGTAGCCATAGAAAAAGAAAATATATGTATTCAAAAGAAAGCATAGACAAAATTAGACTTTATAAAGTCTAAGAAGCCATTAATAAGTGAATGTTCTATCATGTAATGGAAGGCGATTAGGGAGTCCCTTCAAAATAAAACTACATAATTCAATTAAAAGCCTAAATAAAGCCAATAATTATTTTCATTCAATAAATTAAATTGATAGAGTATTTAGTAATAATAGAATTTAATATATATGGATCCTTAGACTTAGATGCAATATATTCATTAGGTACCTTAGGGGGGATTCTCCTTGCATGGGATCCATAGGTCCTAATATGTATTAACAAAACAAGATGCTCAAATTGGATATTAGCTTCTTTCTCCACTCCATAGGAATAGAATCAGACCATAGCCAATTTTTATGGACCAAATAACTTGATCTTAAAACAAGAGGTATGGAAAAGTATTTAGCATTACATTTGTTAGGAAAGACCCCTAAATTTAATTATATCAGGGGATTTGAATATGACTTTAGCCTAATGGAAGAAAAAAGGTGGTCTTCCCTCAAAAGACCTTTCTAAGGAATTTTTTATACAAATTATAACTGAGCAAAGACTTCATGACATAATCCCCAAAAATAGAAAATTTAATGGACAAGTAGAAGAGTTGGGATTAAATTCATTGCAAAAATATTAGATGGATTCTTTATAAAAGATGATATATTATTCAGGTATCCACTTGTATCTAGTGGTATAATTCAAAGTTTGATCTCAGATCATAATCCTATCTATTTGGATACAAGTGATAATGTTCTTGGAAAAAGAAAAATTTCTTTCAAATACAATCCAGAATGGATGGAGCATGAAGAGTTTGCACCTTTAGTAGAAATTATCTAGAAGTAGCATGCCTATTCAAAAAGTCTCCAAGAGGCATGGAATATAAAAATTTCCAATCCTAAGAAACCCATTAGGTACTATATTTCCAATAAGACTAAATTTCATAATAGGTCAAGCATATTGCTACAAAAAATGGAGAAAATAGAGCAATAAATAGGTGATCATCCTCAAAATCCTTGATAGGAAGAGATAAGACTCTGGTTGAACTGAGAAATGGATCAAGCTTTCAAAGAAGAAGAGGAACATTAGAGACTTTGATAAAGAATGATCTGGCTCAATAAAGGAGACATAAACATAAATTATCTAGCACAATACAACATTATCAATGGAATACACTTAGAGAAATTCACAAAACTAGAGAAATTTATTCAGATTAGCTAGTCATCAAGGAATTAGCAAGAGGACTCCACCCTTCTCACAAAGAAAATAGTAAATATGTAGTCTCAGGTGACTATCCTGAACAACATTCATCCTTTGTTAAAAAATAGAGACAAAGAATATCTGTCTTTAGTAGTGAAAAAAGAAGAGTTGGAAGAAGTTATATGTTAATTTCCCAAGGACAAATCTCTAATACCAATGACTTGACCAACAATTTTTATAAACAATTGTACGAAATTATAAGAGATGGCCTATTGGAAATGGTAGAAGAGACAAGGATAAAAGGTAAGATATCTAGGGTAATCAACTCCACTTTCTTAGATTTAATTCTAAAATAAAATATTGTAGTTACTTTTAATAGATTCAAACCTATATATTTATGCAATCACTCTTGTAAGATGATGACTAAACTTACTATAAATAGAATTAAAAGAAATATTAATCATTTTATAGAGTTAAAAAAAAGGGGTTTATTATAGATAAAAATATATATGACAATATTATAATGATTCATGAATCCATACACTCAAGTTCCAAGTTCAATTAGAAATTAATATCCATGAAACATGATATGGCTAATGCCTTTGATAGAGTAGACACTGTATTTTTAAGACAAGTATTAGAAAAATTGTATTTCCATATCAAATGATAGATTGGATAAGAGCTTGAATTCAAGGACCTTGGATAACCCCTCTAGTCAATGGGTAACATGATAAATTATTTAAATCAACTAGAGGATTAAGGCAAGGGTGTACTACCTCCCCTTACCTTTATATCATTCTAGCTAAAACTTTATGGAGAACACTAACCAAATTGAGAAGGAAAAAATATTAGGAATTAGAAAAACTATGGGATATAGAACAATCACTCATGCTCAATTTGTATATGACACTATTTTATTGGGGAAAGTCACAAAACTAAATGTTAGGTTGATCAAATAAGTTTTAGAATGCTTCTCTTCAGTCGTAAGTGTAGAGATAAACACCCATTAGAGCAAATATACACAATAGATACTTCAATTGTAGAATATATAGGTTTCTATTAGATTTTGGTATTTCATAAAGGTAGTATTACATTTATCTACATAGGTGTTCCTATGGGTTTCTATAAATTAAAAAAAGAAAACTCAAAATGAAACTCAAGAAATTGCGTCAAGTAGAATATAATAGTATAGAAATGGTTGGTTGAGTTTGGTTGGAAGAATTATTTTAACCAAATTATTATTAGAAAGTGTTCCTATATATCAATTATTCATGTACCATGCACCATTATATATCTTACATAAGTTAGATGTAATTTTAAGAACTTTACTATGACAAGGAAGAAGGCAATCAAATAGAAACTAGTTCCATTTGGTCAATTGGGAGACTATTACCAAGCCAAAGGAGTGAGGAGGCCTAGGAATAAAAAATTGTTAGCATGGTACTAAGTGCTAAGATACTTTAGAATTTTCTCACTCCCCTAGACTCTCCATGGAAGAAAATATTAAAATATAAATATCTAAACAACTCTAATGGGATTCAACTCATAAAAAGTATGAAATGCATAGTAGACCCCTCCTCAATTTTTAAATATATTATGGGAGATAAAGATATTGTATTAAATTATACCTCTTGGTTTGCAAGGGGTGGTAAAAAATTTAATATATGAGATGATCCAATCTTGGGAGGACTTCCAATATTTAAGAATTATTTCTCAAAAATAAAAGTAGACCTACAATAATTGGGCGTTAACTCTCTTGCAAGCTTAATTGAATGGGTGATATATCCACCCCTACCACATCTTGATGAAGACTCGTGGATACAACTAAATATACAAACTGAAGGGATTAAAAATTCTCCCCAAATTCCATATCAACTTATATGGGGATCTATTAGTGTTTTAGGAGTTTACATAGTTAGCCAATGGGTGTTATTGCATCAACAAGGTTAGATAACTCAACCATAGTGAAGGTATGGAATTACAAGATTTCCCCCAAACTTCAAGCGTTTATTTCATTTGTGCTCAAAAATAAAATTATTAAGAGAGACAACCTTATTAATAGGAATATTATTGGCATCATATTTTCTATAGGTGTCTTAAGAACAATGAAAAAATATCACATTTATTATTTTAATGTATAAAAGTAGTTAAAATCTAGATTGAAATAACCCAACAACTAGGATCAGCACTATCATGAATGTTCAACTCAAAAAAATCCTAACCAATTAGGGCTAAATTTACAAGTGGGTATTGAAGTACAAGAACCTTATTAGGTAGGGATGATATTTAGTGTCAATATTCATCATTTGGCACATATCGAAGGACAAAAATAAAAATCATCCATACCAAATCATCTGGTCCATAGGTTAGAACAATTAAAACCTCCAAAGATAAAGTTCCCTACACTTTTCTTTGATGGAGCCTCTAAATCAAATCCAAACTATGAAGGGGTTGGTAGTGTCATACTAGTGGAACCACACTATGAAATGCTTTGGTTCAAAATCAATTTGGGGAAAAAAACCAATAATGTTGTAAAATTGATAGGCTACGAAATGGAAGAAAAATTTTCTCATGAACAAGGCATTAAACAGTGCCATGTGTATGGTGATTAAATACTTGTGATCTCTTCCATGTCTAAGGGGAAGTTTTTCTCATCAATCCAACTACTTCAAATAAGACTAAGAGAATTTAAGTAAAAGTTTGAATATATACAATACTCCCATATTGGAAGAAGCCATAATATGATGGTTGATCACCTTACAAGTGAGGCTATAAACATAGCCTATTTGCATATCAAAGTAATAAGAGAAAAGAAAATTAGACAACATAAGTGGCGCATATGATAGGAAGAATATGGTAATTTTGGAGCCTTTGGAGATTCTAGATCCTTTGAATATTTTGATGCCCTTGGAGACTTTGATGTCTCTATACAATCCTAGAACATTGTGTGGTTCTATATTTTTTGATGTTTCAAGTTTTCTTAGTGATTATGGTACCCTTGGAACTCTTGATATACCGTTGAAAATTTTAGATTTTTTAAATTTGCTTTGTTTCCTATTCCTCCTTTTGGACAACAATCTCGTGATCTCCAATATTTTTTTTGGAAAAATATTTTATCTTTGCAAATCTTAATATCAATATATGACTCTTTTTCTTAAATATATATGGTTAAAATAGATTAGATGATATCATAATTATTTCTAATAATATTTTCTTTATTTAACCTACATTGTGAGTGGATGCATATAGTTAATTTGAGTATTCAAAATTTTTTTAGGACTTAACAAAAAAGGCTACATGGGGTTTCTACCTTGTGAGGGGGTGTGTTTAATTAATTAAAATATTCAAAAAATATTGTACTTAACAACAAAGGCTACATGGGCTAGAACTCAAGTGGTCCCATGAACACACAAAGGTTTATCACAAGACTCAAACATGAATTATCATATTAACAACCATCCAACATGAAAAATGACCTAAGATATCATTTTTTTTTTTTTAACAAGTTAAAATGTTGGGGGCATATTGGGAGCTAGCCTCCCCATGAATTTATCTTGGGTCTCTGCTAGGAGAGACTAATTTATTTTACCATTGTGTTGTACTTATCAATCCTAAGGCATCATAGTTGATAAAACCATTTTGTAAAATTTTAATAAAAGTGAAAACTAATTCAAAGATATTATCACTAAACTAATTGTTTCTATTTGATACAAACTTAATTTCTTTGGAATAAGTTAGATCACATCGTAATTAATGTTGGAGCTTAATTGTAAAAATTATGGGACTTTATCCTTGTTGATCTAGGATTGAGTTTGCAATGCCATTAGTAGTTGAGTTCTCAGTGAGTTTTGTCTCCTATGTTTGTAGACTCTCCACTTCCCACCTATCTAGGAAGGAAAAAATACTTTTAGTTGATTTAGGAAAGAAAATATTGAATCTCTTTTTAAAATTATATGAATACATTTTATGGTATGTACCACTTATTAATTATACATCCATGATATATTAGATGGAATAATAAGACATGATTCTATTTTGACAATACATATACACTTTTAACATACACTTCAACGCACCCATATCCTCATAGACCTATCTATCTATTGATCTATCTATCTATCTATCTATCTATCTATCTATATATATATATATATATATTATGTATTTATCAATGTTTTTTAGGTGTGCTATAATTTTAAAAATACATGATGGATTGTAAGAACATGTACTACATCATAATGATTCATCCATGATACATCATATGGACTAATAAGAAATGATTATATTTTGGAAATACATAGATACTATTAACAAACACAATAACACACCCATGTCCTCATCTATCTATCTATATCTATCTATCTATCTATCTCTCTCTCTCTCTCTCTCTCTCTCTCTATATATATATATATATATATATATATATATATATATATATATATATATATATATATATATATATATATATATATATATATATATATATATATATATATATATATATATATATATATATAAGATAGATAGATACTAGTGTTGACCTTATGCATTTAACCTAGACTATGTGTAAACTCAAGTAAATATCTTAGCTTTATTGCTTGATGAAAATACATACACACACACACATATTTCTTGATGAAAATGGGTTGTACTCGAGTCCCCCACCATTTAAAAATAAAAACTTTATCATTTAGAGTTTGAGATTTTACAAATAGATTCAATTATCATCTCAATTTAGTTGTTATAACTAGATACCTACATATCGTTTCATAAAAAAACTAAATTCTTGATATTTATTTTATGAAAGTTCAATTTTCAATGTATATATAAATATTCTAGAATTTAACATTATTCCTTTTGACAATTTTTTGTAGTAGTCTTCATAATACCAAAAATTCTCTTATATTGTCTATGCACTGCATCTTAGTAAAGTAAAATATCCAAAACTTCACTTTATGATAGTCTGCTTTACTAGTTATAGACTATTAGTTTCCTTCTTGGAGCATAAGTACAACTACAAGAACTGTAATAAATAGTTTAACAATCTCAAAAAGTTGAAATTTCATGATTAAATCTTATCAAGGAATATATGCATAGTAACTAAACTATGGGTCATTATATAATACAAGTGGAATTAAATTTAATCTAAAATAATCATTTAATAAAATATTTTTTCATTTTAATGAGTTACAAAATGAATATCATCCATATAATAATGACATTTTAACAAATCATAATGGTATTATTTTAATAAATAGTTTATCAATCTATAAATGTTGTAAGTTTAAATCCATACTCTATCACATAATCTGACAAACAACCGATAACTCAAATAATCCATTCAACCATGAAATTTGTTTTATATCATCTTATTTTCCTTCAACATACAAAAATTCTACTTGCTTTACTAAATCATAATCTACTTTACCAAATCTAGACTATTAGTTTCTTTCAATGCATTGATCTATAAATGGATACAATGAAATATTTTGCAATCCTATGGAATATTATTTTGAATTTGCTTCTTTTAGATATCTCTCGTCAACTTTAGGTAATTGACTACTTCCTCTAACAATGAAAAAGAGAACTTAACTTAACAATCCTTTATCAAAACCTATCTATTAGCTATCCTATTTGCACATGTGTTCCCACCCCTTAATATATGTGTACATGTATTTTTTTTAAGCTCTATATCAAATTATTATATTTCTACAATGATCTCTAGTATGTTCCATGTAGCACTTGCTTTCTTCAAAATTGCATTTATTACTATTAGTGAATCACATTCAGTTCATACGTTTTTCCATTTCATTTGTTTGCATTTTTTTAATCCTTCAAAATCCTCCTAAAATTCAACTTCTTTATTTATATTAAATCCACTATTAAAATTTTAATGTGACAAAATATCACCTATATTATTTTTCTTATTCCTCGTCCTTTTGTTGCTCTTGGATTTCATTTAAAAGTTCCATTAAAATGCATTTTGACCAACTCTACTTATAGTGGTTTCCAGTTTATATTCTTTCATTCCTTTTATTTCTCCTATACACACCATCATAATTCCAATTGATGACTTGAATCCATCTATAAATGCTCTCCAGTTAAATATTAAGTACTGGGTGAGTTGATAGGGTTGATTTAGAATACTTTTGGATAAACAAATGTTCCTTTTTATTACCTCTAATTATTTTCCTTTCCTTTAAATATTATTTTATTCCTTTCCATTCATATAGTCCAAAGTATTGTATATTTTGGCGTATTCCAAATTGTTTGTAATGCCTCATTTTTATAAGTGACTTTCCATTGCTTTAATTATTTTTCAAATTTTCCATTCATCACCATGCATTTTTTTGGTACTATTAAAATAAATAGAGGGTTTTTATAGGAATCCCACAACCTATACAATCAAAACGCCACCCGAGCAAGCAACAACAGAACTAGACACCCCATCAAACTAAAATAAACAAACATAAACCATTGGGGCAAAACAAAAATAAAAATTGCATAAGATCCAAGACCTAAGAATAGAGGGGAGAACTAATATGGTTCTACCCCATCATGCCCACCTCTTGAGAAACAATAGTAATCAAATGTGAGATATCCTTAGAGAAATCCAATGCACTCTTCAGTGAGCTCCAAATATTCCTTTGTTTAATATCAATAAGTTTTAGGTAAACCATCCATGAAAATAAGGGAGATGACCAAAAAAACCCCACCACCTTCGAGAGTTGGCCATCCAAAAAGGAACCACTTGTCACCATCACAAAAATCCCTTGAATAGTTGTGAGGATGAATAGAAAAAAACTAATTAATACTTTGTCACGAAGCCAAACCAACTTAGCAAAAAAGGAGGCTCAAAAAGGCTTCCCTACCACCAAGGAAAAATTGTTATCAGGGAGCGCTAACCAATGGAGAGGGAAGTATAAAGCATCAGGAAGATTCCAATAACAAAGAGAATAAATGTGCAACCTCCCAAACCGAGATAAAAAGGAAGCATGAAAAATATAATGATCTGACATGACCATACTCAAAGAAGTTTCCAAAATCCAACACCTAACTAGGGAATCCCACCACACCACCAGGAGGGAATCCATTGGAGTAAATTTGAAATTTGAAAAGAGGTAAATATTGTCTTGACACCACCAGGATCGAATAACATGTCAAAAACTCCAGAAGGACATCCTGGATGCAAGAAATAAAAGAGGTCCACCACCACCCGAGGATCGACCATAATATGAGATGACATAAAGTCAACTGATAAACCTTAAGGTTTCTTAGCATTCATTAAGCAAATAATCTCAAGCGAAAAATCCATTCACCATATTGATAGACCCTGATGAGATACACCAATATTTACTAGTAAATCGACCACCAAAATGCCCTCTCTAAACATGTGCTTAATTAAAACCTCCTCCATGGAACATATATGGGATATGGATTCATCAATTAAGTTAGATATACACCAGCTAGATCGATAGTCCCCTTTGAGCATGTTGATGACATTCATTGAATCACCCTCAATAACTGCCCTACGGATACCTAAGTCTTTGAGCATTAACACCCCTAAGAAGGAAGCACAAGCTTCAGCCATGTGAGATGATTGGACACCAATATGTTTTGTGAATGCCAATATTATATTACCACTATTATCATGGATCACGCTCCTAGTGCCACTAGATCCTAGATTACCCTTCGATGCACCATCAAAATTAAGCTTAAATCACCCAGGAGGTGGTGGGTTCCAACGAATTGACCTTATCAAATTAGGAGCTAGTGGGGGCCTCAACTTCGGGTGAAAACCAAGACATTCCTCAATACAAAATTTTGGATGGCCATGAGGCGCTGAGAAGCAAGATTCCTTGGTAGCCGATAAAACATTCTCTACCACCTTCCACACCATTTTTTGACTGATGTGGTAGATATATTTTTTCGTGTTTTTAAATACCCTTGCATTCACCGTGCATTTATAAAACACATCAAAAATATTTTTTCATAGTTCCATAAATTAATTATACATAATAAATTGAACTATAAATTTAAAGTTATGGATGCATATAGTTTTTATATCTCTTAAATATTATTAGGAACTTTTAAAACTTTTTGAAATGTTTTTGTTTTGATTTTATAAGCTAAAAATTGGTAGCTTATTTTTTTATTTATATTTTTATGAGTTATATGGTACCAAAACAATCCCCATCTATATTACACATGTATCTCTTCACAAGATTCAAAATTTGGTGTCCTTGAAGGTTGATGAATCTAATCTGTCGAATTAATGTCATTTGATAATACTTGATAGTTTTTATTGACTATTATATCATTTAAATATTTATCATTTAATTGCATTTCTAGTTTCTTTATTTGTTTAGACTGGTCATTATTACATATTTGAGTAACATATTAAAAGAAAGGTAACAAATAGTGTTCAATTAAAATAAATGAGGATAATATGTTGGTTTTATCTATACTCAAGGAGCTATTAGGTTTAATCCTACTCCTCAACCATTAAAAATACAATATTCTACCACGATGAGAATAACAAAAATATCAATTAAATGGAAATAAACCTATTCCTTTAGTCTTCCATGTTTAATGGGAGGTACTTTGAGATGTTTACATTCTTGGAAGGGAAACATTGACATGTTTAAAATTTATAAATTTTTTATAATATTTTTGTAAATATGTGAGTTTGTTGCATTAATTTTAGTACAACACAAAATTCTTATATTTTTTTGCTAAAATATAATTAATTGAGGCATTAAATTCAAGTTATCTTAAAAGTTGTTGGATTCATAAAACCTAGTATGAAATTAAATGTCAAATGGAATTAGTCTTGAAATATATCTTATATTAAGTGTAGTGCAATAGGTTTTGATATTTAAGATATTTCTCGATATAGTTAAAAAACTTTCTTACTTGAGTTTTTGTGAGAATACTTGGTTTGCTTATATTGCTTCTAATTTATTTTAGAAGAGTGTATACTTGAGATAAGAATTGTAAGATTCAAATTGAACTAAAAACCATTATCTCATTCATATTTTCATAATAGATACCTATCATTGATAATATTATTTGTTTTATATCTCATTGTCAAAGTATGTTATTGTTGGCATTTTTGCCACATTGATTTTCATTGAAGTATTAATGTATACATTATTGCAAATCTAACCTTTATATACAGGCTTTGATGCGGCTTTGAAGCAAAAAAGGAGCGAAATTGAGTAGAAAATGGCTAAGTCTAAAAACTGCAGCGATTCGCTGACATGTCGTAGAATCGCGGTCAACGCAGTCAACGCAGGCAGGTTGGGCGGAACCGTCGCGATATCGCGACGTGTTCCAGAATCGCGGGTCGGTCGGCTTCAAAGACTCAAGTTGAAAAGTTGCGGCGCGTCGCTGACATGTTCTCAAATCGCGACGCTGGCGGCTTCGAAGGGGCAAGTGCCAAAACTTGCAGCGATTCGCTGCATGTTCGAGCAGAGAAGAGTCTAAGGAAGAAGTTGCAGCGCATCGCTGCACTTTTTTAGGAAGGGTTCCTGCAAGGCAAAGATGCAGCGCATCGTGGCTCAAAATGGTGATCAGTACGGAGAAAGAAATGCGTAGCGATATCGCTACCCGTAGCGAAATCACGGGGTTTTGACCCGAAAGACAAAAGGCATAAAAAATGCAGCGATTCGCTGCAGTTTTGGTAACAAGGCGGAGTGAACTAAAAATCAAGCAGAGTTCGAGGGTAGCAATTCCATGATGCCTCGTTAAAAAATGATTAAGTGCTCAAATTGGTAGCGAAATGGAGACAAGGAAGAATTGAAGGCATTCAAGGGCAAAAGGTGTTATGTTTTCGCGGACCGTCAACAAGGCCGTACAAGGTGCCCGAAACATGTAGCGATATCGCTACATGTTCCGTTTTCGCGGGGCAGAGCGCAAGGAAGAACCAAGAACCAAAATGCGTAGCGAAATCGCTACATGTGCCGTTTTCGCGATGGATAAGCTAGCGATGGAGAAAAGGAAGCCGAAGACGTAGCGATATCGCTACAGGTGCCATTTTCATGGGTCAAAGGTGGTCAAAGTGTACGGCATTAAAATATGTCACGATTTCGTGACCCGTCGCGTTTTCGCGACCTGCACATTTTCCCGCCAAGTGCAGTATGAACGGCCCGAGGGGTTTTTCTCGATTTCCAAGTATTTAATGCTGACCCGAATTTAATGATTTGCGGATTTCCAAGGCATTCAAAGTAAAAGACGCGCCCAGGCCACCAAAATTGCAGATTTTATGCGTTCAAGGCTGATGTTCATGGATCAAGTCAATGGTTTCACGCTTATTTTCAAAAAACAAATTTAATGAAGGAGACCGCTATTGCTTAATGGTATTTAATCTTTGCTCCCTTAACGCTGCAACTAAGGGGATCGTGTTCCTAATGTCCGCCATATAATTGTAGATCACGAGGAGGATGGTGGCAAACATTTAATGTTGTAGAGAGGACGGACCTCTATAAAAACCAATGTAATTTTCATTTACAGAGGTTGGAAAAACTTCTCGCTAGAGACTGGAATTGTATTTGCGGGAATAAAAGGATCGACTTCTAATTTTTCAAGCGTTGCATGGATGAATTTCCTTTCTATTTCTCTGCATTTCTAATAGCATTCATACTCCTGCATTGTTGTTACATTTAAATTCTGCTTTTGGATTTAAATATTGCGGTCAGGGTACGATTTTTGGAATGTGGGTTTGGAGGGATTTGTTGCATGTGATTGTGCGAGGATTAAGCTGATTTCTTATGTTACTTGTTGTTGTTGCGTTTGTAGTTTCCTGCTGTTGTTTTTTTGATCCCATCACTTCGGCCTGTGGCCATATTTCCCATTTCTTTCTGCAACTTTTTAAATCTCTTTCCAGCAACCCTTATCTTAAACCAATTTTAGAATAGTAGAGGGAACCAGCCCACTCTGGAGATTGGTCTGGGAGCCATTTCTTGCTTCCAGCCTTTCAATGTTGGCCGGGTCTAGGGTGCACTTGTAAAATCCTTTCCTGTGGCAGATTTGTGACCAACGGTTTTTGGCACTGTCTCCGTTCTTCTGCTTTTCCGTGATCCCGGTGCCAACAGTTTTGGCACGCCCGGTGGGACAGATTTTACTTGTCTCTAAAAGATCCCATAGGGTCGAAGGTTTAATGTTCGCCTTCAGACTGTAAATTAGAGCATTTGGTGACTCTGTTGTTTTTGGTGACCCCTGCTTGGACCCAGAAATACTTCATGATCACAAGATCACAGTCAAAGAAATTTGGCGATCTTGTTTAGTTCTTTGAGCTCGATAGTTCGAGAAGTGGTGAGCATTCTAGATTAGTTTCCTCATCCCTTCCATCTTCTGCTATACAAATACCCAGTATTGTTGCTAGTGTTGCACCCCTACAAGTTCCACCAATGGCACAATTTCCTCCACCCAAAAAATTCTTGGCATGGAATAGCACTGGAGCCTTGAATCTGCAGGCTCAGAATCCAGTACCTCGAGCTGCACTGAAGGCTTTGCCCACTTACGACGATACTGGTAAAAGAGCCTATGAGCACATAAATGATGTGGCTTCCCTGGCTGCTATCCATGACATTACCGATGAAGATGTGATGGTCAAATTGTTAGTATGTTCTTTGAGAGGTAAATTGCTATTTTGGTATAGAACTCTGCCTCCCGGAACCCTAACATCATGGGATCAGTTTGGTGATTTGCTGGTGAAACATTTTCATGAACAGGTGACCCTTTCTCATTGTTAAATCGGTTCCTGTCATACAGAGACATCCACAAGAAGAGATACCTGATTTTAATGTCCGGTTTACCAGAACTTGGCAAAGGATTCCTGATGGTATTCGGCCTGCTGATGAATTAGCTGCGATGTACTACCTCAGAGCGTTTCACTCAGATATCGGCTGGGCGGTTCGGCAGTCTAATGTGATAACGTTTCCAAAAATATTTGAACAAGCAATTAAAGCAGAAGCTGATCTGGTTGCTGTAGGAAGACTGCCTCCAAAGGTAACTATGCCTCTTATTCCAGATTTGCCTCAATATTTATATGGTTCACAACCACACCCCATGCCAACTATGTATCCTACACCATCATGGAGCTCTAAAGCACCTCAGGTTGCACCTGTCCCAGTTTCTCGATTGCCTGCTTTAACTCCTTTACCGCTCCTTGCACCCAACATTCAACCATCTCCCGTTTCCACTGCATTTCCAGCTTTGCCAGCACCACCAGCTCCTTTGCCCTTACCAGCACCTCCTGCACCTGCAAACCCTGATCCATATACAACATTATTGCAAGAGGTGAAGTCCGCAAATTCTGCCATTAGAGCCATGGGAAATAAGATCACACTCATTGAGAGGAAGCAAGTGAGAGAGATTTCCAGCCAAGGAGATTTCAACCTCCTCAAATTACTAGAGATCAGGCTGCCTCCACAAGCAAAGCACCTGAAAAGGGCTTAGCTGTTCTAGCAAATGAAGATGCAGCCCATGCAGATGGAGTATATTGGTGTTCCACTTGTAATGACCCTCATGGAGAGGATACATGTATGGTTCACCTGAATTATGTGCAGACATTGGCTGCCAGCTCTTCAGGCGGACAAGTTAACATGATCTCAGAAGCTGGTTATAGTTTGATGACTGCAGTGGAAGACCAAGTTTCAATTCTAACAAGGACTGGAAAGAAGCCTATGAATGTTGATCCTGCTGACTTAGAGCCGTTGAAGAGTACCGGCTGAAGTGAAGAGGCCAGTGAAAGCTCTTGTGCCAGCTCCAAAGTCTTTGCCCAAAGATCCAACTTTTAACAGAGTTAAAGAAAAGGCAGCACTGCACCGGTAAGATCAGAAGCAGAGGAGCAGGCACGTGAAAAATTGAAATATCCATCACTGACCAAGAGGTTAAGAGTGGAAGCTACACAACAGTACAGAACCAGATTTGAGCAACCTGCTGAGAAGAAAAATTCTGCTGCAGTTTCATACAATATTGTTGATGATCTTAAGAAGACCCCTGCTAAGGTAAGCCTTTATGACGCTTTGCAATTACCTGGTCAAGTAGATTTATTACAAGAGTCATTGAAATCTATGAAGGAGAGTGAAAAAGGGCCTACCCAGACCGTCTATGCCCAAACTTTAACCACCTCTGTTACTGGTAAGAACAGACCTCCTCCTTTTTACTTGTCATTGCAAATAGAAGGTTGGGTTGTACACAATTGTATGATTGATTACTGGAGCTGCAACCACTGTCATGCCCAAGGGAGTCTATGAAGCTATGGGAATGGAGTATACCCGGAGTAGTCCTGGAGTCCTGCAATTAGATGGTACTCCTGTGAAAATAGTAGGTGTCATTAAAGATGTACCCATTGTCCTGCATACAATGCCCCAGATCACTGTTATTCAGGAAATTGTTGTAGTAGATTTAGAGCCCTATTTTAGCATGTGTTTATCCAGGGAATTTACTGCAAAATTAGGGGGTTATCTGGCATTATATTATTCCCATCTGGAAATTCCCTTTTAAGAATAGACGTCTCAGAATACAGAATGAAAAGCCTTCCCCTTTTCACATCGAGAAGTTGGAAGATGTTGGAAAAGACATGCAGTCGGTCCATATGCTCATTGAAGAGTCTGAAGATGCTGTTTTAATGAGTGAAGTTTTAAACAATCTTCAGTTGGAAGACCGGTTTTCAATGCTTAACTTCAATGCCATGATGGAGACAGAGATTGGCTGCTATGCCATTCAAAAACCTGAGACTGAGACAAAGCAGGAATTGTCTAACCCAGTTGATCAGACTGAGGTTACAGATCAGTTATGGCAACTATATTTCGATGGAGCTAGATGCAGGAATGGTGCCGGAGCAGGTATTGTGTTAATTTCTCCCTCTGGTGTACAAAGGACTTATTCTTATCGACTTACATGGAGTTGCACAAATAACGCTACTGAATACGAAGCATTGTGCTTGGGTCTGAAGAAAGCAAAGAAGTTAGGAATAGAACAGCTCAATATTTTTGGTGATTCCGAGCTTATTGTAAATCAGGTCACAAATAGATGCATCTCAAAGCAGCATTATCTGAAAGCATATCGTAATCAGGTTTGGGATTTGTTTGAACTTTTCACTGCGCTTAATATTCAAGCTATTTCCGAGAGAGATGAATAAACATGCTGACTTATTAGCATCTCTTGGAGCTAACTTTTCTCCTGTCGATCAAGTTGTGAACAAGCCCAAGACAGGTGAGAATGGTATACGAGACCCAGTGTGCCGGACAAGGAAACTTTTCAGCGGGTCTTTGAAACCGATGAGCAGATTGTTAATTTCTTGATACATGAAGTTGCAGTTGTTGAAGGCGAGAACTTTGGGAGATGAGGAAGCCGAAGGTCTTATTCAATTAAGGAATAACCATATTCCAAAGGGTCTAATAACTATGGAGAGCTTGTTTGACCAACATGATCATTCCAGAAAGCCTCGAATGGAGATTGATAGAAAGGAATTCATGGAGTTAGAGCTTCAGCCTGACAAAGTGATTAAGGTTGGCACTGACTCAACCCCAGAAGAACTGCAAAAAATCAGGCAGCTCTGTAAAGAGTTTTCTGATATTATAGCTTGGAGCTATGAAGACTTGAAAGGCTACAACAAGCAGATTATACAACATACAATTGAACTGGAAGAAGGAGTTAGGCCTTTTCGGCGAGAAACGAGAGACCTGTAAATCCAAAGATTGAGGCGTTGATGAAGGCTGAGCTTGTTAAAATGCTGCAAGCTAAGATCATCTATCCGGTCAAGCACTCCACATGGGTCGCCAATCTGGTCCCCATCCGTAAGAAGAATGGAGATATTAGATTGTGCGTTGATTTCAGGAATTTGAACCGTGCTTCATTAAAGGATCATTATCCTTTGCCGAGAATAGATCAAATATTGCATGTTGTGGCTGGGGCACAGCGTTTTTCTTTGTTGGATGGATTTTTTGGGTATAACCAGATCTGGGTAAAAGATGAAGATCAGTTTAAGACAACATTCACCACGAAGTGGGGTACTTTTGCATATCAGCGAATGCCCTTTGGACTGTCAAATGCTGGAGCTACCTTCCAAAGAGCAATGGATATTGCTTTCAAGGATTTATTGAATAGGATCATTGTAATATACCTTGACGACATGACGAGTATTTTCACATAGAAGGGAAGACCATTGTTCTCACCTGAGGCTGATTTTTGAGAAATGCAGAGAATTTGGAATCTCCATTAATCCGAAGAAGTCTGTGTTTTCTGTAAAAGAAGGTAAGCTTCGGGTCATGTGATTTCCGAAGATGGATTAGCAATTGATCCAGCCCGTGTTGAAGCTTTGAAGAAATTGACACTCCCCGCAAACAAGAAGGAACTTCAATCTTTCTTTGGACGAGATAAATTTCATTAGAAAGTTCATTGCTGATTTTGCTCGAGGTTGTTAAACCAATGACCGAATTGTTGAAGAAAGATGCGGTTTTCCAATGGACGACTCGAAGAAAGGAAGCATTTCGGGAGATCAAGGAAAGAATAGTGCAGCCCCTGTCCTGATTAATCCCGACTACTCCAAGGATTTCATCTTATATGCGGTTGGAGAAGATGACAGTTATGTCTGCAGATTCGACGCAAAAGGGAGATGATGGGAATGAAAGGCCCATTGCTTTTACGAGCCAAGTCATTTTACCTCATGAAGCAAAGTACAATTTTATTGAGAAACAGGTATATGTTGTGATGAAATCCCTGAAGAAATTCAAACATTTTATTTCCCAGAGCAGGACATTTGTTTATGTTATTCACCCAGATGTGAGAAATTTCATTCTTCAAGGAGAGTTGGGTGATAAACGTCTTGGTTGGGTCACCAAGATCCAAGAATTTGATGTAGAAATTCACCCAACTAAATTAGTGCGTGGTAAAGCTCTGTGCCGACAGTTAGCAAAGATGGCAGCATTTGATATATGCGAAGATCAGGGAAGAAGCTCTTGCTGGTAATGACAGTTTAATGAATTTCTTAATTCTGGAAAAAGATTGGACGAGAGGACCCGATTGATTACTTCACAAGCTGGAAGATGTCCATCACAATTGAATGCTTCTCAGAGGAGGAGATTTCGGTTGCAAGCTCTGCGGTATGTTTTGTTTTCAGATGGTTTATTTTTTAAAAATATTGATGGTGTTCTTTTGAAGTGTGTTAAAGAAGCAGACAAGGATAGGATCTTGGAAGAGTTTCATTCAGGTCTCTCGGGAGGTCACTATGCAGGAAGACCGATGGCCTTGAAAATCATTCGAGTTTGGTTACTACTGGCCGACCCTGTTCTCAGATTCTTTCAAGATTGCACAAGCCTGTGATAAGTGTCAAAGATACGCAGGAAGAGTAAGGAATGCAGCTCTGCCTTTGCATCCAGTTCAGGTTGAAGCACCCTTTCAGCAATGGGGGTTGGATTTTATTGGAATAATTGATCCTAATTCCTCAACTGGTCACAGATACATCTTAACAGCTACAGATTATTTCACAAGGTGGTCTGAAGCCATACCTACAAAGATGGCCAATCAATCTGTAGTGATTTCTTTCGTTGAGAGTTTGATTACACGTTTTGGTGTTCCAGACGCCATCATTACAGATAATGGGACTCCATTCATTGGAGCTGAACTGGATGAGTTTGCTAACAAGTTTGGCATTTTCCTTAAGACATCTTCCAATTACTATCCACAGGGGAAATGGCTTGGCAGAGTCAACGAACAAAAATTTGCTCGAAATTTTGAAGAGGTCATTGGGAGAGAACAAAAGATCATGGCACTTGTTATTGAATCAGGCGTTATGGGCAGACAGGATTTTCGTCAAGAAGTCCATTAAAACCTCACCATATGCCCTAGTCTATGGCAAAGAAGCAAGGTTGTCGGTTCATCTTGAGTTGCCAGTATTACAGCAGTTGCAGTCTTTTCAAGATGATGAGACAGACCTGAGTTCCTTGGATCTGCGAATAGCACAGTTGTTGGAATTAGAGGAGCAGCGTTCCAAAGCATATAATGAATTTGACAAGCACACGCAAGGGATTTCGAAGTGGTTTTATAAGCATTATGCAGCCCGTCCATTCAAGACAGGAGATTTGGTGCTGAAATGGAATGAGAATAAAGCTAAACCTGGCAATCATAAGAAGTTTGATGCATTATGGGAGGGTCCCTTCCGCATTTCCAGCACAGGTGCAGCTAATTCTTTCTATTTGGAAGACATGGATGGTAGCCCACTTCCAATTTCAGTTAATGGCTTTCATTTGAAAGCCTACTTTTCATGACTTCACAAGTTCAATTTGAGTTTGTATATAATATTAAAATATATATATATATATATATATATAAAAGAGGAAGTAGAGAAGAAGAAAAGAGTATGTATATATGTTTTGCCTTTTGTTGTCACCTTGGCTCTTGTTGCTTGTGGGTTGTAGGTGTTTGTTTCCCTTTTGTCCTTCCTTTCCCGGCAGTTTGTGGCTTCCAAAGAATTCTTCTTTTCCCTCCCCTGCTTTCTATTTCCTTTCTTCATCTTCCTCTTCCTTCTTTTGTTTCTTTCTTCCTGCAAATATAAAAAACAAAAAGAATAAGCCACAGTTGTTGTTTCTTCTCCCCTTTTCTATTTTCCCCATTTCTTCTTATCCCTTTCTTCTCAGTTTGTTTTTTTTTAAAAAGCATTTATTTTCCAGCTTAGTTCATTTTCATTTCACGCTTCAAAACTTCCATTTCTGTTCCATCCATTCGTTCATTCCATCTATTGCCGCTGGTAGTGTAGCAACATGTTGTTGTTATGTCTACTACGTCACTTTTGCTCCATCATTTTATTATTCACACCACTCCATTGCAGTCACCGCTCGCGCAATCGCAGGAGCTCACTCCACCATCACATTCCATTTCTTCAGTTTATAACCGCTTCTATGCAGGTTCTTCCGGTTCTAGTTTTCAGCAAGCAGAAGAAGTTTTGCAGCAGTCCTCTGACATGTTTTGCAGCAGCCAACCTTCCTGTTCTAATATGACTCTGTGCCCAATGGACTAAGGCCTGGATTCTTGCATACAGCGAGCTGTATACCCCGCGAGCCGCCAAGAATGTTGGCATTTTTGCCACATTGATTTTCATTGAAGTATTAATGTATACATTATTGCAAATCTAACCTTTGATACCAGCTTTGATGCGGCTTTGGCGAAAAAAGGAGAAAAATTGAGTAGAAAATGGCTAAGTCTAAAAACTGTAGCGATTCGCTGACATGTCGCAGAATCGCGGTCAACGCGGTCAACGCGAGCAGGTTGGGCGGAACCGTCGCGATATCGCGACGTGTTCCAAAATCGCGGGTCGTCGGCTTCAAAGACTCAAGTTGAAAAGTTGCGGCGCGTCGCTGACATGTTCTCAAATCGCGACGCTGGCGGCTTCGAAGGGGCAAGTGCTAAAACTTGCAGCGATTCGCTGCATGTTCGAGCAGAGAAGAGTCTAAGGAAGAAGTTGCAGCGCATCGCTGCACTTTTTTAGGAAGGGTTCCTGCAAGGCAAAGATGCAGCGCATCGCGGCTCAAAATGGTGATCAGTACGGAGAAAGAAATGTGTAGCGATATCGCTACCCGTAGCGAAATCGCGGGGTTTTGACCCGAAAGACAAAAGGCATAAAAAATGCAGCGATTCGCTGTAGTTTTGGTAACAAGGCGGAGTGAACTGAAAATCAAGCAGAGTTCGAGGGTAGCAATTCCATGATGCCTCGTTAAAAAATGATTAAGTGCTCAAATTGGTAGCGAAATGGAGACAAGGAAGAATTGAAGGCATTCAAGGGCAAAAGGTGTTATGTTTTCGCGGACCGTCAGCAAGGCCGTACAAGGTGCCTGAAACATGTAGCGATATCGCTACATGTTCCGTTTTCGCGGGGCAGAGCGCAAGGAAGAACCAAGAACCAAAGTGCGTAGCGAAATCGCTACATGTGCCATTTTCGCGTGGATAAGCTAGCGATGGAGAAAAGGAAGCCGAAGACGTAGCGATATCGCTACAGGTGCCATTTTCGCGGGTCAAAGGTGGTCAAAGTGTACGGCATTAAAATATGTCGCGATTTCGTGACCCGTCGCGTTTTTGCGACCTGTGCATTTTCCCGCCAAGTGCAGTATGAACGGCCCGAGGGGTTTTTCTCGATTTCCAAGTATTTAATGCTGACCCGAATTTAATGATTTGCGGATTTCCAAGGCATTCAAAGTAAAAGACGCGCCCAGGCCACCAAAATTGAAGATTTTATGCGTTCAAGGCTGATGTTCATGGATCAAGTCAATGGTTTCACGCTTATTTTCAAAAAACAAATTTAATGAAGGAGACCGCTATTGCTTAATGGTATTTAATCTTTGCTCCCTTAACACTGCAACTAAGGGGATCGTGTTCCTAATGTCCGCCATATAATTGTAGATCACGAGGAGGATGGTGGCAAACATTTAATGCTGTAGAGAGGACGGACCTCTATAAAAACCAATGTAATTTTCATTTACAGAGGTTGGAAAAACTTGCTGCTAGAGACTGGAATTGTATTTGCGGGAATAAAAGGATCGACTTCTAATTTTTCAAGCGTTGCATGGATGAATTTCCTTTCTGTTTCTCTGCATTTCTAATAGCATTCATACTCCTGCATTGCTGTTACATTTAAATTCTGCTTTTGGATTTAAATATTGCGGTCAGGGTACGATTTCTGGAATGTGGGTTTGGAGGGATTTGCTGCATGTGATTGTGCAAAGATTAAGCTGATTTCTTATGTTACTTGCTGTTGTTGCGTTTGTAGTTTCCTGCTGTTATTTTTCGATCCCATCACTTCGGCCTGTGGCCATATTTCCCATTTCTTTCTGCAACTTTTTAAATCTCTTTCCAGCAACCCTTATCTTAAACCAATTTTAGAATAGTAGAGGGAACCAGCCCACTCTGGAGATTGGTCTGGGAGCCATTTCTTGCTTCCAGCCTTTCAATGTTGGCCGGGTCTAGGGTGCACTTGTAAAATCCTTTCCTGTGGCAGATTCGTGACCAACAGTTATTTACTTTCTTATTAGAGTAAAATATAGTATCTTGTTGCATGGTAGGCATGCTATATTTTTTCTTAGTCACATCTAAAGATCAATAGTTATTGTATAGGGATCAATCATACCAACATTGTAGACAATATGCACTTAACTAAACCACAATAAGCAATGGGCTTACCTAGGTAATTGAAATACATTTTTAAAAATTGAAAGCTTATTTAAGGTCAATTTGGGGTATTATTTATGGGATATATATTAATATATTAATATTAATATATAAATTTTACCCTCCTTGGTGGGATTTTTCGCATAAAGAAACAATGTATTGATTCATAATGTTTTAATACTTAGTTTGTGCAAATGAATAGCTATGCAATGTTTAGTTTGATTTTTGAAGAACATGGTACTATTGACATATTATTGATATGCAGGATCATGTACACTCATAGGTGGAAGAAGTAGAATCATCCACCAGAAGTGGGGGTACTTGAGGTTAGGGAAGTGATGACTAAGGCAACTCGAGGGTAACATGGATAGATACATTCATATAGGTATGCATTATTGGTAAGAGATAACCGTCAATAGCTAGCCATCTTGAGCCTCATTTGATAGCCTAGTAGCTATCATAAACTCTCAGGATGAGATAGGTGATTGGGTTGATGGAAATATTCCCTCTTTGTCTATGCATATTACTGATTTATCTTTTACTTCATCACTTGTTGCATCAATGGTTTAGAAAGCATGCATAAATTGGTTGTCTTTGAAAAACTCCTTGTGTCACTTTTGTTAAAAGAATCCTTCTTTATTTAAAAAATATATATATATATATATATATATATATATATATATATATATATATATATATATATATATATATATATTAAGCTTTTATTTTAAATGATAAAGGAAATTTCATTTAAAAGAATAGAGATTTTATTCTATATTAGATATTTTAAAGGTAAGATATCTTTTAATTTAACAAATGATATTTTTGTATTAAGATATTAAAGTCTTGTTCTAAGTAGTAGCAAGCCATGAGAGCTCTTACTTTTATATTGCAAAAAAATATTTTTGTCTCTCATTTGGGACGATGGGATATTATATTTAATATGAGAAGCTTATGACCAATTTTGCGAACTCCATTGTTGATGAACCTTGAAAGGAGAAAATATTATTTCTAAAAATAAAACTATCTTACTCAACCATCAGGAGGATAAGGAAGAAATAAATTTAGGTAGTTGGGAAGTAATGGGGGATACATAGCAAGTGGAAAAATACGACAATAAAAAATATATTCCTTTAAATTTAAGAATGAAAGGGAGAGGGATGTTGTTGTTGGCTCAATATGAAAGAGGAGGGCAATGTGAAAAACTAAAGAGACGAGCTACTATGGAAATAACATCTCAACGAAGCTATCGTTATCACTCAGAGGAAACTACCAAGTTGGTACTATGGGTTTACCCTTCTGGAAACATTATGGTTTAGGGAGCTACAATATCCTAAAATATGTTCCTTTGTACTCTATTTTCCTTTGGTTTTGTTTGCTTTCCTTAGGTTTGTGTATTCCTAGAACTGGTTTGTGAGCCATCGATTCTTAGACACCTACAAATCCTATCGTTTTCCTATCACTATGTGTTGGTAGTGTTGTTGGGTTTGAAACCCTTATTAAAATTGAGCCAGACATTGTAGTTGTATAGTGCTATGAAGGTCACTTTAGAAGGATCAGTTCTACATCTTCATATGTCTAGACCTTAGGTTTTGCATTGGTAGTTTACTTGTAAGCATTCCCTATGGTCAATGCTACTGCGATGTTGATAGTTGTGTCTACCATGGACCTAGCTTAGTAAGGTATTTGTTGTTATAATTGGAGTGTTGTTTAAACTCTGTTATCTTGCTATTACATCCATAATAGTTTCCTTAGAGGAAACCCCTTCTCTTCCTATGAGATTTTTGGGTTTCACACTCCATGGATACCAGCTAAAATTCCCTATATTTTTTTGTAGACAATACCCTGGGGGGTAACTGTTTGATAACTATGTGTTGTGTGTTTGGTTGATTGTGTTATGGTATCCCCTTGACCCTTGTGGTTTTCCCTTATACATATCGTGTTGACCATTGAGGATCCCTTCATTGTTGTGTGGGTGGTCAAGAAGCTCTTCGCTTCTCCTTCATTCTCGAATACTGACTTGTGTATGATTATAGGGCTGCAACACCCTTATGGTCTTTGTTAAATAGAAAATATTTTATTTAAGCATTAAGGTAAAACTTTGATTTGTGTTTTCAGGGTCTATTTATTCCATTTGCTATGCATTATAAATATATGTTGTTATTATGGGGAAATTCATGGAACAAGTGCTAATTGACCTTTGTTTATAAGTTACTTCATGTATTATTTATTTAATTAGAGTAATGGGACTTTAAAGAAATAAATAAATTAGCTTCATGTATTATTTATTTAATTAGAGTAATGGGACTTTAATGAAATAAATAAAGTAGCTTCATGTATTATTTATTTAATTAGAGTAATGGGACTTTAATGAAATAAATAAATTAGCTTAATGAATTATTCGTTTCATTAAGAGTGATGGTACTTTAATAAATGAATAAGATTCCTAAACGAATTATTTATGAAATGAAGTATTTAGACTTTGATTTATTTATTATTTAAAGATAGTTTGTTTGATAGATTAAATGTATGGGACTTTCATTTATAAAATGAAGGAGAAATGATTTGTTTATGAACTAAAGTATTTAGACTTTGATTTATTAAATAATTAAATATAGTTTATTTTATAGATTAAAGGTATGGGACATTGAATTATAAAATGAAGGAGAAATTATTTTCTTATGAATTAAAGTATTTAGAATTTTATTTCCTAAATAAATGAAACATAGTTTATTTTATAGATTAAATGTTTGGGACTTTAATTTATGAAATGAAGGAAAGATGGTTTATTTTATAGATTAAGTAATGTGACTTGATTTATGAAAATAAATAAGCCTAGCTTATTTTATAGATTAAAGGTATAGGATATTAATTTATTGAATAAAGGTTGGAAATAAATGATTAAATTAAAACATGTGATCTAGCTACATTGGTTGTAGGACTCAGATTGGGTAATGAGAGGTGAAAATAAAAATGGTGATTTTTATGATATCAACTATGGAATAGATGGTTAGATACTTTGATTTAATTTTTATAGTTGTTATTTGGCAAAGAAAAATAGTAAATACATTTAGGGGATTACCTATCCTGAGCCATGAATGCTCTGATCCCCTATTATCCTCAAATTATCAAAGAAAATATATGGAGGACCAAAGATGACAGCTCGGTCATATACATCGGTTTATATTACTTTTAAAATGATTTACTTATGCCCAAATAGACTAGAATTCTAGGAATATATCCCAAATGAAAATAATGTATGATGTTATTCTTTTAAAGTATGGAAGATTTACCATACTTGCTTATATATAATAACTCACTGAATGATTGGAGAATGTATTTTATTATTATATTTATGAATGAATTATGCTTCTCCAGTTAAATATTTCTCTTTAATTTACCACATACTTTCATTTATATGTCCTTATTGCTTTTACATTCATTGTATGCTTTATATACTCTTTGATTAGATAGAATTATTTATTCTTATCTTCTTGTTGAATAATAAAAGAAACCTAAGAAATTGAGATCTTAGGGTGAACCTAGAGAGTGACCTAATGGATTGAGACCCCTTAGGGTGTATGTAGAAAGAACTAAGGGAATTAATGCAACCTTAGAGAGAATGAAAACTAATTAGACTAAAATATTACATCTGAGTTAAGATAGCTAGTCATGGAGATGATATAGATAGATTAACTCACAATGCACATAACATACCTACATAGATGGACCTGTGTATGGTATGGTCATGGGCGTATACCTTCTATTAATTTAAGATGCTAAGTTTATCTCCTAAAGAATGATGGGATAGATAAAATTATTTATGGTAACACATAATACACCTACGCAGAAGGACTTGTGATAGGGTATTTGGTGATGTGTGACTCCATAGGAAAGTCAGGAAACTCAGTGATCTAAAACGAATAGAATAACCAATGGTCTATTTGGGATTTATGAATCCCTATCCTTAGTAAAAATATATATTCTTTTATTTTCTCTATGTTTTCTTGTAGCTAGATTTTTGGTCATTATATTTTTTCTTAAATATATTATCTATAATATATATTTCTACCTTATGAAGAGGAAAATTTTACCAACTATTGTGTGCTTATTAAAAGATTTCTATCCCTTAATTGTTTCTCCAAATCATATGCAAATATGAAAAGAGTTGCATAAAGAATATAGATGACATTATTGCAACAAGAGACATTGAAGAATTATTTCTCACCCTAGTTAACTTAAAGGTAAACCATTACTATAAATAAGGCCCTAGGGCCCTCATTGTATTCATATTTTGGACATGAGAATTCATAGCTACACTCTATGAAACCCATTTTATAACTTAACCTTCTAATATTATAAGAAACTAGCAAGTCCTTAAGCATTCAATCAATGATATTGTCCTTCTAGTTTGCTAAGTGTGTGGTGATTATTACATAACCCTTTCATATCATATTATCGTTTGCTTATCAAATTTATAATATAATTAATGAGTGTACATTAATTTTATTTTCTTATCATGTATTTCTTGATCATTCACCTTCCTCGCTATGGTTTAAACCCGTATTTGCTTCAATGACTCACGAATTTAAACTTTCATATGTATTGTTTTTTCCACTTTACTTTTTTTATACTTTTAATGCATGTTAGTGTAGGCTATCATAGGAGTATTTTATGAGGAATAATGGATAGTCAGCCTAAATATGAAGGTTGGGAGAATTCATTGGCAATTCCTTCCAATTTTTTCAAAACTAGGGTAGGGGCATAAATATTAATTAAAATTCATAACAATTCCTCAGTTCAACAATTACATTTGATAAAAAGGATGT
Organism: Wollemia nobilis; assembly: GCA_028583015.1. Taxonomy (NCBI): domain Eukaryota; kingdom Viridiplantae; phylum Streptophyta; class Pinopsida; order Araucariales; family Araucariaceae; genus Wollemia; species Wollemia nobilis. Next base: position 1,767,302 of record JAQPPZ010000252.1, on the reverse strand, counting down.
ATACGACAAACTATGACAAATATGAATTAATCAATAGCATTTTTAGATTCTTTATAAAATTTTAGGCAAAGTCGTAGTTCAACATTTTTCTCCTTTTTATCATTATGTGCCTTTTTTTTTGGAATCAAAAGATTTTGTAATTTGCCCGCATTATTCAAATTTAATAAAAAAAAGAATATTTAAGGAATATTTATTTGAAAGATATGCATATCACTTTGAAATGTGCTTGCATTACACATGCAACAAACAAAAAATACTTGTTATATGTTATGTATATTTTTTGAAGGCTATAAATATATATTTCAATTAGGGCCTTGGCTCTATTGGCTAATAGAGTCCACTTTATGACATAAATCCATGGAGGTCCAATAATAAAACCTCTTATGACCATTACAATGGTGGAATATCTTAATGATTTACACAACATCCCTAATGATGTAAGGAATAATGATGTGTCATTTCATGATGATATGGATCATGATGACATCATAATGACATGGTATTCTGTAGCTAATGACATATGGCATTCTGTATAGTACTTGATTCTAACATGGCAACTAATATGGAAATCTATATAGATGATGATGTGGTGGTCAATACAGGTGCTAATATGGTAGGTGATGTTGTGGTGATCCATACATGTTTTTGCATGGCATGGGGTATTTTAATGACTAATGTGGTAGGAAAATTAGGTTTAACTAATCACATTCTACAAAATCATCAAACCTAATTACTATACAATAATATAATTAATAGTAGACATGGAAAAACATATATTTTAGAGTGAATAAAAAATATGGCAATCGACACAACATGGTTTTGTAGTTGTAGATCAAATTAGAGGATAAAAAATGGTACTATTTGAATCTTTGGCACACTGACTAGTGGCATACACAATCAACACCTTATTTGCATCTCATTCATCAAAATTTTGTCCAATCAACCCACTCCACCACTCACACAATTACATGTACCACCCTCCCATTCCTTGTAGGTACATAATTATTTTAAAATTTTCAAAGGTTTTCGAGGTAATTTATGTGGCTTTTGGACCAAATTTTGGGAGGTCATAAAATTTGCATACAAAAGTGTTCAATAGCATATTTTATTAAAATATATACATTGGTCATTATATAGGTATAATAAGGATAAGGATATTGGTGTGATAACTCTTTATGTTGACAAGATATTTGATAATCTTGTTAGTATCATTATGGAATGTAAGGAATTGATTGGTAAAGTTCAAGAATTTTGTGATCATATTTATTCTAGATAGATCAGTAGTTTGGAGGAGGATCCTGATACTTTGACTACAAAATCTCTTAATACTATTTATGAGTATATTATTTTATTCAGTAAACTATAATATAATATCTATAATGCTAGAGTAATTTTTAAATGTGTCATGATATGTATAGGAGGCCTTGGACAAGGATAGGAGTATTGAGATATTTAACAATATCTTGAATAATTTTTCAATGACATATTATATAGTTGTAGTTATGTTTGATATGCTTCATGTCTAATTTCCTACCTCTCTTGCACCACCAATTGGTTATCTATTCAAGTACCTTCATCACCATTAGGCTAGAAGAGAGAGTCATAAGGGTAATCATTTCATCAATAAATCTCATTGAAAATATGTCTTCAAAGTTCAAAATGATAAAAAGCCAAAGTAGAATGACAAGAATACCAAGAATCTCTTCAAATAACCAATATATTATTTTAATAAGGATACAAAGTAGAATTTTGTTAGATATGCTTCAAGAAGATTGATAAAGTAGCACAAAATGGGGTGTTGATGATGCTCTTTTATATGGATAGGGAAAGGATAATTTTGATGGATAAAACTTATAGGTTCATGTAGTTGTTCATTTATCTTATTGTACATCCACCTCTTCTAATTAGTAGGTTGTATATATTAGGAAAATAAGACACATGATAAAGCTTAAACATCTCCTCAAGGATTACAATAAATACCATTTAGGGGAGCATGTTATCATGGAAGATGACTATTATCTATAGGTGTCAATATGTGGAGAGGTTCATATCATATCTCCATATTTTGATTGAGTTCTTCATGTTCCTAGTGTTAGATCCAATATTTTGTATATTTATCACATTTCTCACACAATCAAAAAGGTAAAATTATTGTATGATTATCGGGTAATAAAAGATATAGACAATGAATTCAAGACAAATTCTTTTGGATATTTTTATGGGTTAGATAAAATGTATAGCCTAAAGGACATATAGACTTTTTCTATTTCTTTCTCTTAAAATAAAGGTCTTATGGTTAAGGTAGCTCATTTAAATGATGATAGTCAATGATGGTATAATAGGATTAGGTATCTCAATTATAGGTTGTTGAGATACATGATTCATTGTCAAATGGCCATTATACTTTCTCATGTTTTTACTTTAAGTGTTGCATGTGAGGGATGTATTCTAGGGAAGAATCAACAAATATCATTAAAAAAGGAATAACAAGATGTGCCATTTACCTCTTGGTGATCATAAATAGTGAAATATGCAAATACATGGACACATCATCCATTATACATTGTTTTTACTAAGGATAAGGACTTTGATAAATTTAACATATTTAAATTTTTAGAAGAAAAATAGCTAGTTAGGAAGATCAAGTGTTTGAAGTTATATAGGGGAGGTGGATACATAAGCAATGCCCTTCATGAATTTATAACTCTTCATGGGATAACACATCAAAGGATATTTTATTATATCGTAGAGTAGCATAGGGTAGTTAAGAGAAATAATAAAATATTTATGGAGATGGCTTATTTTTTGATTCCTGTCAAGGGGATAGAGCATAAATTTTAGGGTGAGACCATCACTTGTGTAGCATACGTCATCAATATGGTTTCTACTAGATTTTTCCAAGTTATTATATCTATTGAGGGGTTGATAGGAAATAAGCTTGACGTGTCTCAATTCTACATCTTCAACATTGCCTTACATACCTAAAGATCTTTAGAAAGATAAGGTACCAATGAAATAAATGTATTTTGATAGGGTATTATAATACCTTCAAGGCATATAGTTTCTATGACCCTCAAAGGCATGAGATACTTATTTGAAAATATATCAATTTTTATGAGCATATTCCAAGGGCTTAACCTAGTCCATCATCCAAGCATTTTGGAAGAAGATCCTCTTGTTTCTATGATTGAATTTGTCGTATTCAAATATTATTTTAAGCTTTATTTCTATTAAATAATATTCTAGTGATAGTCCTATACCTATATATTTGACCCCTTTTTGGAAAACATCATTTACAACACCTTTAGTCTCAAATTTAAAATATGTTGAGTTTGACATAGTAGTTCCATATACTTCAATTTTGCATGATGATGAGATTTGTGTGCGTATTCCTTATTTTGTGCTTCTAATGTTGTTTTACATGGGATGTGCCTAATTATTATTCTAATTTTCTAACATCCAAGTGTGTTTAAACACTTCTACCATATGCATAGCCCATTTTTTCTCTAGAGAGACACTAAAATAATTTTTTTAAAGCACTTCTCTTTAAGGTTGATCATTTTAGAGATACACTTACATATTCTTAGACTAAGGGTATATCATAATTGGAATATTATATTCTTGTGGACCGAGTCCCTAATGAAGAATAGGATATGAAAGCTTTTTTCTCTTTTGAAGGAGGAGAATTCAGTTGGATGTAAATTTATCTATAGGATCAAGTACACTTTAGATGATCAAATAAAAAGAATAAATTACACTATGTTGCTAAGGGATTCTCTTAGAATGAGGGAGTTTATTATTCAAATACATTTACTCTATATTATAGTATGGATTATATTAATATGATTCTTTCTATAGCTACTTCCTTGGTTTCAAAGGTACATAATGTGGATGTGAAGAGTGCCTTTCTCCATGGTGATATTTAGAAGGATATCTATATGCATTAGGCACCTATTTTTGATCTTAAGGGTCCCACACCTATGATTTGTTAGTTGAATTGGCCCTTGTATGGACTTAAGGAGGCACCCCATGCTTGATATAAAAGTATTCATTCCTTCTTCCTCAATTGTGATTTCTAGTGGCGTGAGGAGGAACATGATGTTTACATTCAAAATTTATATGGGGAGACCTTGGTGATTGTTCTCTATGTGGATGATCTTATTATGGTAATATCTCCTATCTTGATTCAAAATATGAAGTCATGATTGATAGCAAATAAGACAAATTTAATAAATAGCAATGGATACAATTTTTAAAGGATTATCATAATATATAACAAAACAACACAACTATGTTCAACCAATGACTCAAAATAAATTAACAAAATCTATATTCACTTGGATAACAAGATTACAATGCTCTTATTGTACAAAAATGATGTATTTCAATTTGAAATTACAAAATCCTTACACGTTATCCTTACATATAGCCTTTACAAAGAATATTTTGATATTTCAACTTCATCTATATCTTCATCTCCTCAAAATCACATGATACATGACTCTTCATATTTATCATAGGAAAAATATGAATATTCTAATAATGACAAGCATATAATGATTACTAAATGTTAAATATTTACCAAACACCTAAACACCTGAAATATAAAAGTGTTTAGAATATAATTACAAGGTATCAAATAATGTAATACTCTATAACATACCACATGTATTACATTATTTGGTATACTATAAATCTCTAATTTTGGTTTTGAATTTCCTATTCTAGTTCAGGCACTAATTGTGGCTTTTGATTTCTAGTTCTAGGTCTTTAAAAATATTTATCTTTCATATGTGCATATATATCAAAATAGTTGTAATTGGTAGCTATTACAAATTTGATTTCACAATTTCCTATTATACATATAATGTTACCTATCACAACATTCCCCATTTCAAAATCGCTTTACCATTCTCTAATTCACTATCACCTATTTGTCCTTCATTATTTCCTATCACAAAATTGGTATTGTTGGACCCTATCATAAAATCACTATCATAAAATTGTATTGTAAGTCTGAAACCTTTGTAATTAAATGAAATTTTGTTTTTTACTTCTTGCCGTATTTAATCATATCCCAATTTAGTACCAATTGCTTTTGTGTTCCTTTCAAATTCATTATTATCCTAATGTCTATCACCATTTGAATGTAATAAGTCATAACAAAATTATTTATCATAAATTGGACCATTATTGATGAATTTTGAATGAATAAAACCATCATTAGTGCTACTACTATTTAAAGCATTCAAACCATTATGAACATATTGTTTATAAAATATAATAATTTTATTTTCATTTTGATCAACACACTCTGCACAATCAAAGCAAACATTTTCATTACTAGTTTTCTCACAAATATATTTGAAGCTATCACTATCAAACCTAGAAATACTCAAACCATAATTATCTAGAGAAAATCATCTAGTGTTATCCTTATTAACATCAATAATATCTAAATGTTCATTAACAAATAATAAACTATCACTATCATCAACTCTAGCAATTTGGCTTTCAATATGACGATTGTAAATATTGACTATCTCACAAATATTTTTCATAAAATTTCTATGATTCATAGTGAATTTTTGTATTATCATCCTTAAAATCAATACCCTTAGTATCACTTTTATGTAGGTCACGTATCATGTTTTTTATTTATCATCTTGAGCTTATTACAAAATATTTCATCTTGTTCTTGTTTGAAATATTCCTCATAATATTTTGATATCAAAGTTGTTTCAAACACTTTTTTTTCCATAATTTATTTTTTAGTTGATTCATAGTCCTCCTCATAGTTTGATCCTAATTTTTGTACCTCTTGAACTATGTGTCCTTTTGGAATTTTCTATTTTAGATACTATTATTGTGTTCATGTACATTGTTGATTTGATTAATATTTTCTTTAATGATTTCTTTGCGAAGGTATATGCATTAAATTCCATTGGTTAAGTTAATTATACATGCAAAGTATGATGTGTCCTTTTATTATATATGACAATATCTTATTTTTAATTATGGTTATTTCTATGGTGGTAAAATAGAGGAATTTCTTGTGTTACTTGGTGACCTTTTTTTTAAATGAAAGCATTTTTGAGAGTAGGGTTATGCATAAGGGTAGTACCAAAAAAGTAATTATAAAATTGAGGTGAATCTAGGCGAATCGTGTTTAAAATTCAAGGAAAATTTTTCAAAGTTTTGCAGAGAATTTATCAAAATATGGTAAATTTTTGAAAACTTTGAACATAAATTATCAAAAAATTTAAATGCCAAGTGGCAAAAGGTGAGTGGCAGAAGGCGAGTGGTAGAAGGTAACTGGCATCAGGTGATTGATAGAAGGTAACTGGTAGAAGGTGAGTGATAGAAGGCACATGGCCAAGATTATGCATAGTGGTGAATATTCACAAATTGGGTGAATATTAGGATTTTCAAAATTGGAAATTGGCAAATATAAGGATCCTCAATTTCAGTCCATTCGCCTAAATTTTTTAGGATCAATGTTTTCTTAGGGTCAATTCACCATAATATATATCCAAACATTGACATATTTGTACTTTTGGAAAAGATCTTTTCAAGCCTGATCTAATGGTGGTGTTTTTATGAAGTTATAAGATGATTTAATAGGTCAAAAGTGGCCCCAAATATGACCTTAAATTTTAGGACTTCAAATGCCCCAAATTTTGGTGTGAATATGCTCGATTTGATTTGCTTAGGATTCTCCATGATTCACCTTGATTTTGATTAGGATTCACCATTTTTTTACAAGTATATTTTGATTCTAACCCCTTATGCATAACCCTTCAACTGGCAAAATATGACTGTGAAAGCATGAGATTTCGGAAGTTTTGGAAAGGAAAACTATTTCGATGCATTCAAAATTAAACTAACGCTTAAGTCCTAACATGTGAAGTGCATTGAACAAAAGAGGCAAATTGATTGAAATGAGATACAAGAATTTAGAGAAGTCACGGCCCTTTTATTAAACTCTTTAACCTCGGTTACAAAATCGCCTCCTCCCTTCTTAGGGGTTAGGAGCGTTAAATAAATTTGGTTACAATCGTGATCAATAATCCTTCTTCCGCATGCCCACATTTGAAATGGGCGGGCCAAAGTGTTGCCGCCGCTTATGCTGATAAATCCTTGCTTCTCGCTGCTTATCCTGCGTTCAGAGACACAATGACGTTGTTAGTAGCACCTGTTGCAAAGAAGAAGAACTTGTTCTCTAAAAACGATAAAAGATACATGTAAAATATTAGCTAAATCGATGAGTAAAATGATTTTAAACGACCTGCACGTTTGACAAAAACTAAAAAACTTTACCAGAGGGCCACTGCCATTGAAACAGTCAGCCAATCTGCATTCAACTAACAAAAAGCGTAGAACGTAAAGCATGATAATATTCGATAAATGTCTTCTGAAATCCAGATTGTGAGCTATCTAAACAACGTAGAACGTAAAGCATGATAATATTCGATAAATGTCTACATTTGTGAGCTATCTAAATATAAGAACGTAAAGCATGATAATATTCGATAAATGTCTGTAATCCAGATTGTGAGCTATCTAAACAGTGTAGAACGTAATGCAGGATAATCAAGCAATAACAGAATAGACTAAAATGAAACTAACAAAAAGTGTGGGGTGCCCAAGCGGGCCGCCCCCGTTAGAACGTGATTTCGGCGCCAATCCACTAGGGATAGGCCCAAAAACTCTTAGGTTGAATTGTCGGCAAATTGATGGATTAATGTGGTCAAATGTCTGGTTCTAAGGTCCGGATTCACCCTTCCAATATCCACCCGATAACCTCTCTTGCGAAAGAGATTAAGGATGTAAAAGAGATGAATCGAAAAGAGGTGCAATAGGGTGTTCAGTTTGGCAGCACTTCGTTGCTTGAAAATGTCTACCAACTTCTCTTTTTTTGGGTGGGAAAGTCCACCATTTTATAGACCCAGGGGGTCTCTTTGGAGGGGCATGCAAGGATGCCACGTGGCGGCCATGCCTTCCCAAGAGGGAGGAGACTCCTCCTTGACTTGTGCTTCCATGACTGCCTTTGTGACAGTCCTCTAACTGCCAATCTGCCCACCTACGCGCGCCTGCATGGCAGGAGGCAATAATTGACTGTCTCTAGCTGCTACTCATTTAATGTCTACTTTAATGTCTGCTTTTATTGGTTTAAAGTCCGCCTTCGATTGGTTTAAAGTCCGCCTTTATTGGTTAATGTCTGCCCAGGCGTAAAGACGGGAGTTTGTCGCGATATCGCGACGTCGCGATATCGCGACACCTAAGCCTTAGGTTTCCTTTTGGCCAGAAGTGTCACGATTTCACGACGTCGCGAAATCGCGACGTCACGATTTCACGACACTTCTGGCAAAGGCTCTCTTTTGGCCTTTGGTGTCACGATGTGACGTCGCGATATCGCGACACTTCTGGCAAAGGCTCTCTTTTGGCCTTTGGTGTCACGATTTTGTGACGTCGTGATTCTGACACCTAAGGCTTTGGCCTTGGTGTCATGTCGAGTCGATTTCATGACACTTCTGGCAAAGGCTCTCTTTTGGCCTTTGGTGTCACGATTTTGTGACGTCGAAATCACGATTTCGTGACACTTCTGGCAAAGGCTTTCTTTTGATTTTTGCCTTGTTTAAAATGACCAACTTCTGTCTGGAAATAAAACAATATTGCGACACTAAGAAGAAGCTAGGGCGCAAAGGCGGATTTGAAGCAGAATGTCTGGAGGTGCCAAATTACTTTTTGACCTTCTAAAACTACTGTGAAAGTGGCTAGGACCACTGTTTGACCTCTGAGGGCTGCCCTGAAGGCTGTGTGTGTCAATGCGATCAGTGTTTGTAGTCACATAATCGGATTGGTGCTGTTTTGGTGTCTATAGATGCCCCTTTTTGGGAAGCGCTACGGGTGACGCAGTGCTGAGCAAAAATAGATAACCAAAGCACTAATGATTAGGGTTTCTTGGTAACCTAACCAACTCTTGATGCCCCAAGTATGGAAAGGGCATGCATTCTTGAATCCTTGCTTCTGACGAGCTAAGGAATTTGATTTCAAGTATTAACCTATTTTGGTGAGGTGTGACTTGAGCTTGAACATTGATCAGTCATGAATAGGCAAAGGGCGCAACCTTTTGTCCCTAGGGGGAACCTTGTGTTCATGCTTCGGGAATGCCAAGTGTTTGATCAATTTGTGATTATTGCTTGTTTACTGCCCCAAGCAAGAGCGTGATTGTCTTTGTCAATGATTCTTTGAATGCATGTCATTGCCTTGATTGGGTGTGTGTTTGTTGATTGGTGACTAAGTGTGACTACCCCCTCAAGCGACGAATCGATGAGGGAATGACCTTCATGAGAAAAGCGACGAGTCGCTTGACCCAAGATGACTTGTGCAAGGGTGCCTTTAGATGGTTTATCGTTAAGCATGTGCAATTTCTTGACATTTGGACCTATTTTTGGTGGGTAAAAAAAACCCTTTTGGTGATGCCATAATGGGGTGAAATCGTCGAAAACCCGTCTTCCCGTGGAGCGGTCCGGCTATGGTAGCCTTCTTGGGGAAGTAGGAGAGTGACAATTTGAGCCCCGACATCGATTTTCTATGCCAAGAGGTTAAGTGCAAAAGCACTTGTGTCCGAAAATGCTTATTGCTGTTGTTTGTGTTGCATTTTTTTGTTGTTTTTGTTGTTTTGTTGTTTTCTTGCTTTGTGTATATGTTATGCACAATGATTGATGTTGATGGATGCATGCTACTTTATATTGATGTATGCATATGGTATGATAAATGCGAATGTTGTTGATATATATGTGATATGCAAAATGTAATGGATGAAATGAATTTGTGTTGTTTGGTTAGGGCACTATAGACTGTTTAGGACTTTGTGATTTTGTTTTTATGCGATTGCTGTAGTGGATGACTTTGCTTTTGTGCATGCGGTATTTTGTGTATTTCCTGATGATAATGTGATGATGAAAAGTAGCGCAGTGGGTTAAAAAAATGTAGCTAAGGTTTTCTGAGACTCAGACGGTTTTAACTCACTAGCCATGATTGTACTTTATCTTACAAGACTTTTGAACAAGGTATGAATCGGACTTGTTTTTGACCAAGCTATTTCACATCCCTGTGTGTGCAATTGAGTTCATTTATGTGGTATTTGTCAGGATACCGCCGAGTGCGGATGGGCTTTCAACCGAACCTGTATTGAGGATCACCTAATTAGCTCCACTAACTCCTTTGTTGTATTTAGTTAGATTAATCTGCGGTGTTATCCAGGATACCATAAGCTAGCTCATCCTTATGCAAACATTGGTCTGCACACACGCAAAGCGAATGTGACAGACATATCGTCATGCGGGTAGGATACCACCATTGCCAGATAGGTTGTCAACCAAACTCGTAATGAGGATCACCTAGATGGTTTTCGAATGCTTGAGAATTCCAAGGATTCAAGTTCAGGATATTTGTTGGCTGAATGATTTAGAAAGTTGCTCGTCTATATAGTGATGAAAATCACTATTTATTTTCTATTAATTCTTTTTGAGCGAGGATTTTGAATAGTGGTGATAACCACTGTTATTTGATTTTGTATTTTGAGTATTGTGAGTTTGGGCTTGTGAGTGGCCTTGATCCTTGTGGCCTTGGGGACGACTACGCATCCTTTGCAGGGACGTGTAGTACGAATCCTTACGACGTTGGGAACCAAGGGGGTGATGGAGATTATGGAGTAAGGGCATTGATCTTTTAGGCCTTGGGGATGACTACCCATCCTGGTTAGGGGCGGATAGTACGAATCCTTACAACTTGGAGACCAAAGGTGAATGGAAAGTGTTAGGATGATGATTTGTTGGAATTTTGTTTGTGAATGGCGTTGATCCCTTTTGGGTCTTGGGGATGACTACCCATCCTTGGCAGGGACGTGTAGTACAAATCCTTACAACTTTGGGAACCAACTATGATTGGGATTTGGTAGTGGTAAAAACCACTGTTTATTAAGGTGAATGGATAGGAAAGAGCTCATCCTTTTGTCAATTCTCAGCATTCTGGAACCATTCGCACAGGGGGATGAGCAAGATAACCGTTTCACTTATGGTGACCTGGATTACTGCGTAGGTTTCATCTTTCATTCACACAACTTGGGAATTTTTATGTGTTTTAATTTGTGTTGGGATGTTACGTAACAAGGCGTATTTCAAGTGTAACTCTACCTTCGTAAAATCTGTCTGACTCGGTACATTACGTAGCTAAAGAGCAAAATGATGACTGAATTACGAAAACTCTTGATACATTAAAAGACCACTGACTCTAGTGTGGTAAAAAGCAATGCATGGTGTTTTTGTTGTTTTTGTAAAATGGAACAGTGTGGAACAAGATGGACTAGCAGAGCAATTACAGCCTATGGTGCCTTTGACCTGTACGACCACAAATATGCAATGTATGGATGCAATGCTTTAATGCAGCTATGTATTTTTGTATTTTTGATGGATTGATTTTTGTGAATATGAAGATGAGGTGCGAGAAGAGCTCTCTATTGATGAATTTGAGTATGCCTAGAAATGAGATGCAAATTTTTTTTTGTGTTGTTTTTGATGATTTTTGAATTTTAACTTTTCTTATTTTTGACCAAGCGATTGTGGAAATCCTTGGAGCATTTTGGGATTGACCAAGCGATTTTAGGGATCCTTGGAGCATTTTGGGATTGACCAAGCGATTATAGAATCCTTGGAGCATTTTTGGGATTGACCAAGCGATTATAGAATCCTTGGAGCATTTTTGGGATTTGACCAAGCGATTTTAGGAATCCTTGGAGCATTTTTGGGATTTGACCAAGCGATTATAGAATCCTTGGAGCATTTTTGGGATTTGACCAAGCGATTGTGATAATCCTTGGAGCATTTTTGGGATTTGACCAAGCGATTTTATGGATCCTTGGAGCATTTTTGGGATATGGCTCTCTTAGATATGAAATGGTCACAAATGACTGATATTCAAGGGTTCTGTTTCCTTGATACCATCAAGAGAAGCTAGCTGGTACGTCCCGGGTCCTATTTTGCTATCAATGACATATGGACCTAACCAATTTGCCACAAATTTGTCCCTTAGGTGGGATGGCAAACTGGAGTTCTGTTGGTTTTCCTTCAAAACCAAATCACCAACCCGAAAGTCCCTCAGGTGAACTTTCATGTTGTAAGCTTTCTTAAGTCGCTCTTGATAAATACGTAAATGCTCGAGAGCATTAACGCGTCGTTCATCAAGCAACGTAAGCTGGTCTAACCGGGCCTACCGTGCAGAGTCATCATCGATGAACTCCTGCATTGATATGCGTAGGGAAGGAATCTCCAACTCGAGAGGCATGACTACCTCGGAGCCATACACGAGCAAAAATGGAGTGGCCCTAGTGGGCGTCCGAATGCTAGTGCGATAAGCCCAAAGGGCAAGTGGGATTTGAATGTGCCAATCCTTATGACTGTCTGTGATGGTATTTTTAAGGATGGCAACTAGCATTTTGTTTGACGCCTCTGCTTGCCCATTCGCTTGCGGATAATAGGGTGTCAAAAAACTGTGCTAAATTTTGTACTTTGTGGTCAAAGCACGCACGTCTTTGTTCTTGAAAGGCATCCCATTATCCGAGACTATTTTGGATGGAATACCAAAATGACATATGATGTTATGCAAAATGAACTCCACAATGCGGGGTCCTGTCGTAGAGGTAAGCGAAACCGCTTCCACCCACTTGGTAAAATACTCTGTGGCCGTTATGATAAACGTGTGATGGCCTGACGATGCAGGGGAGATCTTTCCAATTAGATCGAAGCCCCACTACGAAAACGGCCAAGCAGACTGGACTGTCTGCAAGGCCTGGGAAGGTACGTGCATCAAATTGGCATGATGTTGACACTTCACGCACTTCTTGACATATGCGCAACAATCTCGCTCTAAAGATGGCCAATAATAGCCCATGCGAAGAATGCGCTTTGCGATGGCCATACCACTAAAGTGGCCACCACATGTACCATCATGCGCTTGGGCGATCGCCCAAGTGGACTCTTGCTGGTCCAAGCAACGAAGAAGGATTCCTTCATAGCTACGATGATACAAAATGTCTCCTATCAAGACATACTTAGCCGCTTTCTGCTTGAATGCTCATTTTGCGGCATGCGTCAATCCAAGCGGGAGATTACCTAACTTGAGGTAGTCTCTAATGGGTAAATACCAGTCCTGTTGATCGAAAACCTCGACGGTATGAACAGCCAATCCCTCTTGAAGTTCATCCCTAGCAAACGCTGAACGGGATAGAACTTGTAAGAATAGCGTTGTGTTGCTATTAATGGGAGTAGGGGAGAACAAGGACCCCTAGTTGGCATGTTTCAAATGGTCGTGGATTCGAAAGAACTTATCCGAGGATGGTTCAATCTGGATCATGTGGATTCCTGACGTCAAGTCAGAGCTTGCACGCTCCATCGCAGATTGCGATAAGGTTTTGACTTGAATGGTTGTCATATCACCGGAAAGGTCTTGCAGAATTAGTGACCCCAAGGAGGCCATTGTGTCCGCAAAATGATTCGATGATCGAGGGAGTGCCTCGATGTCATACCACTCAAGTTTTGCCAGGAATTTGTCCACAAGGGCTTTATAAGCCTGTAGGACTGGGCATTTGCATTGATATACCCCTTTGACTTGATTGACAATTAACAGCGAATCACCAAAGATATTCAGTCGTTTGATGTTCATGGCGATTGTTGTCTGAAGACCTAGGAGCAAGGCTTCATACTCTGCATTATTGTTGGTGCACGGGAAGTTTAATTTAAATGACAGGGGCATTGGAGCACCCTACGGTGTGAAGAATACAATTCCCGTGCCACCACCTTGCTCACATTTAGAACCATCGAAGAATAGGGTTATGTCGGCCTGTGACTCAGGCTCATCAAAATCTGGCGATTCTGAGACATGGAAGACCCCATCATCGGGTAGTTCTATGACTAGAGGCTGATCATCTTCAAGAGGAGCCTCTGCTAGTTGATCGGCTATGACTTGTCCTTTGATAGATTTTTGTCCAATAAACTCTATGTCAAATTCCGTCAACAACATGATCCATTTCGCCGTGCGACTACTATGATAAGTACGACTCATCATGTATCGCAATGGATTCTCCTTAGACACAACATACGTAGTGTTGCTCAGCATGTAGTGGCATAGCTTTTTGGTAGCAAACACCACCGCTGCAAGCAGAGTTTCTCAACGTATGCATAGTTAAGTTCATAACTGACCAGGGTGCGGCTAAGATAGTAAGTAGCCTATTCCTTGTGAAGTTCATTCTTCTGGGCTAACATGGCACCCAGTGCCACCTCAATAGCTGAGATGTATAAGTAGAACGACACTCCTGGTCTAGGTGGTGCCAATACTGGCGATGAAGCCAGGTATTGTTTGATTTCGTCAAAGGCTGATTGGCACTCGTCATCCCAATGAAATGTAACCCCCTTGTGCAATAATTTGTTCATGGGTCGGCACTTGTCAGATAATTGCGCTATAAAGCGTTTAATCGACGCGACCTTTCCCTCGTAGACTTCTGAGCCGCTTGATAGTAGTTGGGGGAACCATTTCAAGGATTGCCTTGACTTTCTTTGGGTCCACCTCGATGCCTCGCTTTGAGACTATGAAACCCAAGAGTTTTCCGGATGTGACGCCAAATACGCACTTCTTGGGGTTTAGTCTAACTTTATGCTCCATGAGGCGATCGAGGATTTTGCTTAAGTCATCGATATGATTTGAGCGCAAAAGAGACTTGGCTAACAAATCATCCATGTAATCTTCCAAAGTTTTATGCATGTAGTCATGGAAGATGTACGTCATGGCACGTTGGTAGGTGGCGCCAGCATTTTTAAGGCCAAAAGGCATGACCTTATAACAAAATGTCCCCCAAGGCATTGTGAACGCCATTTTTAGTTGGTCTTCAGGATTGATACGAATCTGATTGTATCCTGAGAAACCATCCATGAGGGAGAGCATTTCGTGACCTGTCGTAGCGTCTACCAACGCGTCGATGCTCGGCAAGGGGAAATCATCCTTAGGACTCGCTTTGTTTAGATCTCAAAAATTGGTGCATATGCGAATCCTCCCGTCGGGCTTCTTGACGGGAACCATGTTGGACAGCCATGGCGGATAATCCACGTAGATGACAAACTGTGCATCCAACAGCTTTTGCAATTCGTCTTTGACCATCAAGGCCACTGTTGGGTGCATCTTACGTAGTTTTTGCTTTACGGGCTTGATTGTCGGATCAAGCGTTAAATTATGCGTGACTAGCTACGGGTCTAGTCCTGGCATATCCCTGTATGACCATGCAAAAACCTCCTTCTTCTCTTTGAGAAGGGCAATGTAGTCGGCTTGCTCTTCGGGGGAAAGACTTACCCCCAACTTGAGAATCTATGGATTCATTGGATCTATGCCGATATCTACGTTAGTCGTCTCCTCGACTGACATGTGGGATCCGTCCTCCAACTGATGTGGAGTCGGGATCAAATGGATATCATTAGCTGAATTTAAATCTGCGTTGGGAACCTCGGGTTCCTCTTCAGCCTAAAAAATATCTTGAGTTGTCCCTGGGGTAAAATGAGGCATCTTACCGAAAGGCCAGTACTCTGATGGTGATAAAGGTGAATTGACGTGATCCCAGTCGATGGCATCTGTGTCTAGATGCAATGACCATGCTGGATCGGCCGGATTGCGGATGGGTGCGGTCAAATCAATGGAGATCATGTGGATGGAATGAATTTGGTCTCCATTACCGTGGGTATGATAACTTGAACATTCTGGATGCTCCCTATACTCTGGATCTGGCTCTAGGGGAACGGGCACGAACGGATCGGCCCTATGTGCTAATAGGAAGACAGGGTCTTCTCTCGGCACTGATGTCATGATAGGGTCTCGGGGTGGACGGTGCTCATCATAGATTTGGAGCCATGGATCCAACACTTGGTCCCACCTCGCTGGGTCTACATACCATTCATGCCCTAACCTTATGCCTAATTGTCCCATCAGATCTTCATGAGTTAAAGGGCGATTGTGCCATCGCGCATGATTAAGATAGTCCATCTCAGTCTCATCTTCTGAATCACCGTCGGAGATCAAAAAATGTTCATTTTCTTCAACCATTGCTTGCGACATTAAGGGTTCACCTTGTTCCAGCAAATTAATCTGGTCCCATTGCGGTTGTTCCACTCTTGGTGGAGGGACCTGATTCTCTTGACACTGTATTGGCTCAACTGGAACCTCTAAAGGGAATAGTTTCAAAAAGATTTCTGGACACCGTTTATGTTCTCTTTGGGAATTAGTGTCCGAACTTTCACCTCTCTCTAGCAAAGGAGAGGGATTACTGATGTTGCCAAGGGTGTTTGTTGACCATGGGAGGTAATCTCCCAATGTATATTCTGTATTTGGGTTGGCATAAGGATCTGATGCCAATCCCCCCTTGTTGCCTATTTCTAGGCCTTGCATGTTTTCCACCAAGATGTCTAAGGGCAGGGGGTGGTTGAACCCTACTCCCGACTTATCATATGGCATTTGGTATCTTGGTTGGCAAAGGACACGCATCCCTTGCTCATATCTGCCTAACCCGTATCCATGCCAATTGCATTGGCCGAGATATCTCAGAGCGAAGTCCGGGTTTGACAGATAGTTGATATTTTCAGCAAAAGGCTCTTCGTCCTCATCCTTTTGCTTGCATGGTTCAACACCATGATCAAGGCCCCCATACACAAAATTTGTCTGGTTTGGTGGGTAGCCTAGAGGAACAACTGTTCCTATGGGAAGGCGAGGTCTCCCCATGTCCTGTACTGATTCTAATGCGGGCGTTGCCACAACATTCTGCACTAGATACTCCCCCAGGCCCGTATTGGCCATTTCAACAATGATTGTTGATGCTTGGGAGGGAGGGAACGGGAGTCCTTCCTGAGTCCATTCCATGTTTGGTGGGTTAGGAGTCTCAGCTTCCGTTGTGCTAGGTGTTTCTTCTGTTGATACTGTTGATATTGTTGGCAACCCCTCTTCTAGGGGCTGAGCCTCTTCCAGGATCTGTTTTCCCTTGTCCTTCTGTTTAGCCATGACAGGTGGCATTGGTAGTGAAGGAGCAGATGATGAAGACTCACCTGGCTGGGATTTTGATGTTTTGGTCACCAGTGGTGCCTACGGTATTGGACCCTGTTTAGATGGATTTAACTGGAAATCCAAATGCGTTGAAGGGAGGGTCGATTGAGGCATTAATTGCACCGCATTGCAATACTTGAAGGGTTCTAAGTCCATCGGGACTACATGAACTTCTCCTTCAAATGCATACTTTAGACACTGGTGAGCGATCGAAGGGACACACTTCATGTCCCTGATCCATGGCCGCCCTAGCAGTATGTTATAAGCCATCTCGCCTTCCAAAACATGGCACAATGTTGGTATTGTCTTTTGTCCTACCTGGACAGGCAGAACAATTGTGCCGACTGTCGAGCATATTGCATCGTTGAAAGCTCGTAGTGTGTATGTGGAAGCCGTGATATGAGAGGCTGGCAGCTTCAGATGTTTTAAGGCTACAGTGGTAATGATGTTATTGGACGAGCCAGTATCTACCAACACTCTCTTGTACGGGATCCCGTTGACCCGTGCGATAACGTGCAGGGGTGGATCTGCCATGTCATTCGATATTGTTTTAACTTCATCCTCTCTGAAGGTAATGACCGGCTCCGTACATCATTTCACATGTCCCACGAAGTTATTGAAAGAATTTGCTTCGTGAGGCTGTAACTCGATGGCTTTCAAAATTTCCATAAGAGCTTCTCTATGGGGTGTTGACTGTTGAATAAGCTCGTAAATGGAAAGCCTAGCCGATGTGGTCCACAAACTCTGCGTGAGTTTGGTCCGTATCGTGACCTCGGGTCTAGGCGGAGGCAACTGCACAGGGCGTTGTTGAGGCTGCGACATTGTTGGAACTTCCCTTGTAGCTACCTCGGGGGCAACTCCTGGGTACTTTTTGTTCCTGGTCACTATGCTGATCATTCCCACAAATCCTTGCATGGGAAGATTCTGTCGCACCTCATTGACCTGAAGAGGTTTTGCCTGTGCCTCGTGGGCAGGCAAAGGGTCCTTGAATACCCCCATCTGTTGATTATTTGGCGCTATGGGGTTGTCCACGGCCAATGTTTTATTATCGATCAAATCTTGGATTAATCCCTTGAATTTCCAACATCCATTCAGGTCATGTCCCCTTCGCCTATGGAATCTACAATATAATTCCTCTCTGTATCCCTTAGGCTTGGGAGCATTAGGATCTACAATTTGGATTTCTGGAAGGGTGACTAAATTTGCCGCTGACAAGCGGTCAAATAGGGAGTCCCTAGACTCCCCCGTGAGGGGTGAATGTGTCGCCTAGGGCGACGCTGCTGATTTTGCTCCTATTTTTTATTATCTCTTTCATAACTAGGAGGCACTCGCTCGATAATTAGCCTTTTGGGGCTGTATTTCTTGTACAAGCTTGGGGACATTTATCGCAACTTGATTAACCATAGCAGGTTGTGATTGCGTAGTCCCGGTCTTAGTGGTTTTGTTCCACTCTTTCTTTTTAGGCTTGGCGATTGCGCCCTCACCTATTTTGATCTCTTCTATAACTCTGGCTTGCGCCAAAGCTTCTTCTAGGTCGGCGTATTACTGCAGCGAGCAATAGCCCGTAGATTGATTTTAGACAACTCCGTGCAAACATCCCGTGTGAGGTCGGACATAGGGGGAAGGTAGGGTAGCTTAGAAAGTAGAGCCCTCCATCGATTCCTGTATGTCGCCATTATCTCTTCCTCATATTGCTCGAGGCTGGCCAGATCACTCAGTGATGCCTTCTTCTTTGTGTTGAAGGCAAAGCGTTCAAGAAACGCATCTACTAATTGATCTAGGTTGTTTATGCTGTGTTTTGGTAACTGTGTGAACCAATCCGAGGTAGGGCCCACGAATGTGGTTATGAATGTCCTAAGCAACAATGCATCATTATCTTGAATGCCGAAGCATTGGCTCAGGAATCTTGTGACATGTTCTTGTGCGTCCTCTTCACCTTTAAAGACTGCCAATTGAGGCAACTTGAAATGTTCGGGGTAAAGAGGTGTGGGCACTGAGGGATGCACTTGGATGACTGCGGAGTTGACGTAACGTGGGCTTTTGATGCCCAGAGGCTTTTGTCTCCACAGACTCCAAACGCTCTAATAGCGCTTTGTATGCATCGAAAGATTTTATTTCTTCCTCTTTTGTTTGCTCCCGTTGTGAGTTATGGGAGACTGGAGGCCTATGGGGGGGTGGCCGAATGGCAGCCCTCCCGCCTTGATAGGGCGTTTCGGCCCATTCTATTTTTGGTTCATATTCCTCATGAACTTCCTGAGGAGTCTCTGGGCGAGACCTATGACCCTGAGTGAATCCCCGCTGAGGGTA
This sequence comes from Wollemia nobilis, assembly GCA_028583015.1. Lineage (NCBI taxonomy): Eukaryota > Viridiplantae > Streptophyta > Pinopsida > Araucariales > Araucariaceae > Wollemia > Wollemia nobilis. The sequence continues at coordinate 1,747,859 of JAQPPZ010000252.1, read as the reverse complement.
TCCATCATTGTTTCGGGGAGTGGCCTCCCTCTCGGGTCTATAAGGTCTCGGAGGCAAAGCTTGACGAGGTCGCGGAGACCTGTCCTGCACCAAAGGGTTATGCCTCTCATATTGTTCTACTTTTTGGGTGCGAGGGGTTGGCACCCTCTTAGGGAGTTTATAGCGCAACTCATCCGCTTCGCGCTGCATGCGCTCTTTATTAAGGCGGTATAAGTACTCTAACTCCTGATGACCTTGCTCAAGCTGCGTGATTCGGGCTTGGCGGGCGGCATGTCTGGCGACTGCCGGGTCAATTTGGTCCGCCCTCTTTTGCTCAGGAGGTTTGAATGTTTCTCCTATGTGTTTGCCTCGATCTTGATGATCTAAAATTTCAATGGGTCGCTTCCCTCCGTCGAGGTAGGCGGCATTTACTTGAGGCTCGGCCTCGATGGGTGACCATGATATCTAGCAGGTGCGGAAATGCAAGGTTCCCACGTTGTATGTTGTTCTCGAGGAATGCGATGGTCTTCCTCGTACTCCCTTTCATGGGTGTGAAAGGGGCGGGTGGAGTGAGCTCGCCCTGTGTGGAGAGCCCTGCGCTCTGGGTTTTGTCTTTCTATTCTAATGGGAGGCAAAGGAGAGGTACCGTATTCATGTTGTCTCTCCTCATGGACACTGTGCCTCTCTAGCACTTCATCGCACTGTGGCCACTCATGTCTAGCCTCAAAAGGCGATTTTCTATTTACATCGAGTGCCACATGTAAAGCTTCTTCCCGAAAGGGGCTGTGTTGAATGGGCAAACTCCACAGAGGAGGGTCCCAATAATTCCTTCTTGATGTGGCCTCGATGTGGACTCTCTTGTAGGCCGGACCGCCAAGGCGGTATGGCCAAGTCCTCAGGGCTAAAGCGAAGGCGACAAGCGCCCTCTCTTTGTGCACCTTCCGCAGCGTCCGCCCTTGATTGGGCTTGGCTACGGGTGTACACCATTGTGGTGCTTCTCTACTAGCTAAGCAGATTTTTATCTCGTTTATGATGATTTTTCTTTTTGTTACACTAAGCATAAATGAACACACACATACACAAACAGTGATTATCTCTTTTAAGGATTAATAGTGTGTCCTAAACTGGTTTAGTGCATTTTGATGTTTTGTTTTGTTTTTGCAAGTTTTGAAGAACGTTTAAATGCATAATGTTGGCTCATATGACTCCCATAAATGGTCGCCCCTTCAATATACCATTGTCGGACCGATATACCAACCTCTCTATATACCCGCCCTTACGAGAGGGAAACTATAGGTACGTGAGAGCAGATGGTACGTGGAACATAGGCGGTACGAAAGGGGGATTGTCCTGTTAATGACACCTACCATAGAAGACTTATCCTCACACGCATGGGAATCACCCCAGCGACACTCGGTCAGCTTTCGTCAGGATTTACGCCTAACAACAGTGACAATCGGGGAAATGGATGCAAAGCTAAGCCAAGGTGGTGATGAACCCACCGTTGGTCTTGCTCAAGGTCTGGGGTCTTACGACCAGCTCCTTGGTTAAAAAATGTGCCACGTGATGTGTGTGTGGTTTATTTTACTTAAAATTGAAACATGCAAGCAACCACTATTTTCTTTAAGCACGCAAGAATTTGACAGAAAGTGAAAGCAAAAAATCAAAAAAATGACAAAGACAGTTTGGAACCCTTACCTCTTTTCTCTGCCCAGACTTGCTGTTTCTGATCCTTGACTCTGTCAAGCACAGAACAAAAAAAATCTGATCAGTTTCTTGATCTTAAAACCAGGGAACGGTCCCACCGTGATCGCCACTGAAAGCATGAGATTCCGGAAGTTTTGGAAAGGAAAACTATTTCGATGCATTCAAAATTAAACTAACGCTTAAGTCCTAACATGTGAAGTGCATTGAACAAAAGAGGCAAATTGATTGAAATGAGATACAAGAATTTAGAGAAGTCACAGCCCTTTTATTAAACTCTTTAACCTCGGTTACAAAATCGCCTCCTCCCTTCTTAGGGGTTAGGAGCGTTAAATAAATTTGGTTACAATCGTGATCAATAATCCTTCTTCCGCATGCCCACATTTGAAATGGGCGGGCCAAAGTGTTGCCACCGCTTATGCTGATAAATCCTTGCTTCTCGCTGCTTATCCTGCGTTCAGAGACACAATGACGTTGTTAGTAGCACCTGTTGCAAAGAAGAAGAACTTGTTCTCTAAAAATGATAAAAGATACATGTAAAATATTAGCTAAATCGATGAGTAAAATGATTTTAAATGACCTGCACGTTTGACAAAAACCAAAAAACTTTACCAGAGGGCCACTGCCATTGAAACAGTCAGCCAATCTGCATTCAACTAACAAAAAGTGTAGAACGTAAAGCATGATAATATTCGATAAATGTCTTCTGAAATCCATATTGTGAGCTATCTAAACAGTATAGAACGTAAAGCATGATAATATTTGATAAATGTCTTCGCAATCCAGATTGTGAGCTATCTAAATAGCGTAAAGCATGATAATATTCGATAAATGTCTACTGCAATCCAGATTGTGAGCTATCTAAACAGCGTAGAACGTAATGCAGGATAATCAAGCAATAACATAATAGACTAAAATGAAACTAACAAAAAGTGTGGGGTGCCCAAGCGGGCCGCCCCCGTTAGAACTTGATTTCGATGCCAATCCACTAGGGATAGGCCCAAAATCTCTTAGGTTGAATTGTCGACAAATTGATGGATTAATGTGGTCAAATGTCTGGTTCTAAGGTCCGGATTCACCCTTCCAATATCCACCCGATAACCTCTCTTGCGAAAGAGATTAAGGATGTAAAAGAGATGAATCGAAAAGAGGTGCAATAGGGTGTTCAGTTTGGCAGCACTTCGTTGCTTGAAAATGTCTACCAACTTCTCTTTTTTGGGTGGGAAAGTCCACCATTTTATAGACCCAGGGGGTCTCTTTGGAGGGGCATGCAAGGATGCCACGTGGCGGCCATGCCTTCCCAAGAGGGAGGAGACTCCTCCTTGACTTGTGCTTCCATGACTGCCTTTGTGACAGTCCTCTAACTGCCAATCTGCCCACCTACGCGTGCCTGCATGGCAGGAGGCAATAATTGACTGTCTCTGGCTGCTACTCGTTTAATGTCTGCTTTAATGTCTACTTTTATTGGTTTAAAGTCTGCCTTTGATTGGTTTAAAGTCTGCCTTTATTGGTTTAATGTCTACCCAGGCGTAAATATGGGAGTTTGTCATGATATCGCGACGTCATGATATCGTGACACCTAAGCCTTAGGTTTCCTTTTGGCCAGAAGTGTCACGATTTCGTGTGGTTGAGGGTTGTGTGTGTGATGTCGGAGTATTGGATTCGGACACTTCGCAAAGGCTCTCTTTGGCCTTTGGTGTCGCGATATTCATCGATCGTGAGTGCGCGATTTGTGACACTTCTAGCAAAGGCTCCCTTTTGGCCTTTGGTGTCACGATTTCGTGACGTCGCGATTTCGTGACACTTCTGGCAAAGGCTTTCTTTTGATTTTTGCCTTGTTTAAAATGACCAACTTCTGTCTGGAAATAAAACAATATTGCGACACTAAGAAGAAGCCAGGGCGCAAAGGCGGATTTGAAGCAAAATGTCTGGAGGTGCCAAATTACTTTTCGACCTTCTAAAACTGCTGTGAAAGTGGCTAGGACCACTGTTTGACCTCTGAGGGCTGCCCCGAAGGCTGTGTGTGTCAATGCGATTAGTGTTTGTAGTCACATAATCGGATTGGTGCTATTTTGGTGTCTACAGACTGACAGAAGGTGACTAGAAGAAGGTGAGTGGTATATGGTGATTGGCATATGATAATTGGAATATGGTAACTGGAATATGGTTACTAGCATATGGTGAGTGGTAGATAGCAAGTGGTATAAGGTGAGTGGTATATGGTGAGTGGAAGAAGGCAACTGGTATAAGATGACATATGGTGACTAGCCTATGGCAATTGGTAGATAGCGACTGATGGAAGGTGATTTGTATATGGTGACTGGAATATGGTGATTGTAATATGGTAATTGAAAGATGGCAACTGGTAGAAGGCAAGTGATAGATAACGATTAGAATAAGGTGAGTGTCATATGATGACTGGAATATGGTGGCTAGCATATTGCGGTTGGAATCTAGCGATTACCATATGGTGACTGGTGAATGGTGATTGACAGATGGTAACTGGTATATGGTGACTAGAAGATAGTGAGTGGTGGATGGTGATGGAAAAATAGTGACCACAAAATATCATTAATAAAGAGTTACCACATGTTGCGCATCCATAGACTTTAGCCATGCAAAATTCTATAAATAAAAATGTAGGTTCATTTTTTGCCTTTCCCACAATATTTTCTAGAACATTTTCAAAGCATTTTCCAACATTTTTAGAACATTTTCCACAGCAGTTTCAAAACATTTTCAGACAGTTTTCAAAGTGTTTTTAGAGGCTTTTTACAGTGTTTTCAAACAGTTTTCAAAATGTTTTCCAGGGTGTTTCCTGAGCATTTTCAAATTGTTTTTAGAGCATTTTCCAAGATGTTTCTAGATCATTTTAAAACTATTTTCAGAGTATTTTTCAGACCGTTTCAGTCCAAAAATGGCTAGCTCTTCCTCTCCTCTGCCTTCTAGAGTGTCATTCAAAAAATACTATTACCCCAAAATTAAGAATATTTTTAGCATTCCTATAAGATATTCTGAATGGGTTTACTCCTCCAGAGTTGTAGGAGTAATCAAGATGCCACAGTTGAACATGAATGTTTCCCTGATAGTTAGTTGCTATAACCATGATGAGTCCACTATTCATATCAAAGTGGATAACAAGGATATTGTTTTTATGTTAAACCCTTGGATGTGCAACGAATAACAACGCTGTAATTTATGGATGGTCACCTGGTGAACAACCAATATGCCTTGATTGAATATGAAAAACAAGAGCTAGCATCCAAATATTTTGTCCATTCAAACAATTTTAAGAGTATATTTTTAAAATTTAGGATTTATTTTTCTTCAATTTTGATGTATTGTAATTTTCATTCTCTAATATTGTTCTCTCTATTGTAATTTTTGTTTTCTAATAATTTTCTCCCTTTTTTAGTTAATTCTTCTAAGTTTAAAAGGGTTTTAAACATTTCCAACATTAGAGATAAATTTCTTCATGCTTGCATTAAATATTTCGAGGCAAGAATTATTTTGCAGGGGCAACCTATCGAAATGTTGCTTTGGGTATTGTCCTTATTGATTCAATGTATTGGTGGTAGAATATATGATTGGTCCAAGCAAATTTCCAACCACCTTGATCATGACCTTCTGAGTGCCCAAAAAATTCAATATTCATATACAGTTTCAACCAATAAGTTTGTTCTTTGTATTTTTAATGAAGTATATTTCAATATTTAAAATAGCCCTCCTCCAATTGCATTGCACCCAAGCTTTTTGGATATTGGCATGACGAAGAATGAAATACATGTAAAATTATTTTTTGAAATAATTTTTGTTTTCTTTATTTTCAATCAATCTTGTTATTTTCTAATTTTCTTTTGAAACCAGAAAAAAGTAGCTCAATATTCTAGTAAAAGGGATTTTGTACTTATGTTTTAAGAAGCATCTACCAATTCTAACACATAGTCATAATCATCACCAATAACTCCCTCTAAATGTGTGAGGTCTCATGGTGATCAGTTTCAACATACACCTATGACTTCTGTTACTTTTGGATGTGTTGTAGTTGACGTTGAAGAAGTAACCTCCAGATCACAATATAACCTTATTATTCAAAAGTACTATTTGAAATGATGTATTTTAATGATTTAAAATTATATTTAGTTCAAGGAAATATTTTAAATGTTTTTAGAGCAAGATAAAATGGTTGCATCATCAATGAATGCAAATATTGAGTCTGGTTTTTGGTTAAAATTAATCTCTTGTTATGGCATTACTTTTTAGACTAGTTTTAATTTATATTTTCATGTGAAATTTTGTAGATGCATTGGTTACATTCAAAATACTAAAAAAAATATGTAGCCACCATCTTCATAGCCACAAATGTAGGTACCACTGGTCAGGAACCAATCTCACATGCATGGAAAATATTTCCTCAAAACACCACCTCTAGGAACCAAAAATCTTTCCTAGACACACACTGTATCTCAGTCTAATGTTTTTGTGTTCCCAATTTTAACCCTTGAGAATTTCTCAAATGTAGAGAGCATGTCTCAAATGCCCTTTGGGAATCTCGATGATGATTTTATTTATCAGGATATGAATCCTAAAAATTTTCCATTAAAGAAAAGTGATGTGCTTCAGGGTCTAGATATCCATGATGAAGCAAAAGATAATGTTGAGGTAGATGCCACTAGAGTTTTGTCTTCCCCCGCAGCAGGTCGACACCCATCATCATCTGAACGATGATGATGAAGTTAATTTTCTAGAACATATTTTAATGGCCAATAGATGTAAGGCTAGATTTAATAATACTCTACTTGTAGATATTAATATATTAAAATATTGGAAATATCATGCCAAGGTTTTGATAAAAAGTAATAAATTCTTGATACAATAAATTTTCAAATAGAAAGGAGTTGTTTTCAAAGGTGGATAATGAGACACAAAAGCTCGATGTTTTGTTATGTAAAGCTGAATCTATCGAGTCTACATATAGTGATGAAGTTATGGCCATTATTCTGGATTGGTTAGAAAATCTCAATGTCGAGGGCTAGGCATATTTCAATGAATGGGCACTAGATAAGAAAAAATTAGCAATTGCAAAAATTGTAAGACTTACCACTGATGTAAGTTTTACATATAACTAAAAATCATTTTTTTCTTAAATATATTTTGTTTATAAATTTTAATCTTTTTATCTTCTATTTTGTAGTCTAATTATCAACACTTAAAGTAGCAAGTCAGTGCCATGAAAACATTTATTAAGACTGTAAAAATTAGTGTGACTAATGCTATTGAAGTGAAGAAAATATTGCAATACATTGTTAGAGAAAAAAATTGGCTGAAGAAGTTTATCATATATAAGGGGCTTGATGTGGAGGTTGTATTAAAAGAAAAGGATAAATAATTGAATGCACCATTTAGAGAAGATTTAGTGAAGGAAGGAGTTTTATTGCTATCGGGCATAAACACTACAGTTGATATTATGGTAAGGGTTGGTGCATTGGAAGTAAATTATATTGAGGTAGATGCATTTGAAACTTCATGCATTGTGTATAAAGAAAAGTAGAAGACTATTGTTTTTTATTTGAGGTGAAACCAAACATGTTGCATATTTTTTTTGTAAATTGTAAAAGAATGGTATCTTTTTGAAATCAATAAAAGAGACAATTTCCAAAATAAATTATATTATATTTTTGAAATTTTGTTTTAAATATTATGATGTTTTGATTAGTTGTGTGGATGCAATAAATAATTTTGAATTATGTGGATGCAATAAAATATTATTTTATGTTTTATGAAATAATTTGAAATGACTGAAATGTAGCACATATATTTACTTTGCCATAAATGGTTTATACAATACAAATATACTAAATAATCCAATAACAAGGCTTATATAAAATGATATACAAAATATCCAATAACACAATCAAATAATCTAATTTAATCCAAATATACATAATCAAATTAGAGGGCTATGATATACAAAGTATCCAATGGCACATCTAATATCATATTATATGATTAATGATATCAAAAGCACATGTCTCAAACTATAATCAAATATCAATATTCCTTTCATTATAATGTTGAAATCAATTCAAATAAAATTAAAGCATCATTTCATTATAATATGTGAAATAAAATCAAATGAAATCATCCTTTCATTATAATGTTGGAAGATGGAACAAAATATTTTCAAAATGCACAAAATCTCCTGTACTCATACCCAAAATTTCTATCATCACAATCTGATCAGTGTTACCATTATCCTCATCATCCTGAGTATTTGTGACACCTCTTCTCTCTACCAATGATTTCCAATATGTCAAAGGTCTTTCATAAGGAAACTTCTCCACCTCATAGGTTGACACATATACTCTAAAAAAAAATCCCAATTTTTTTTCCAACCTATTTCAAACTTTAGATTTTACATATGATAATGAACTAAATACCCTTTCATCTTCTACATATCCTAAGATCATTGTTTGATACAATTCATATAAATAAAAATATTCACTCATAACATGTTTTAAGTTACTACTTGAATGTAATATTTTCCAAAAATCTAAAATAGTACCTATTTCGTGATGGTTAGTGAGTTATGAAACTTAAGCAGACATTGTTGTTCCAAAATAGTTTGATTGTTTTATCAAAAGATATTTGTTGAGAATGTCATTAATTTTAATACCATTGAATACCACGTGTTTAATGAAATGGTTGGCAAGAGTTCCCTTGCATTTGAGAAATAAACCATTGATACTATGGTATTCATTACAAGAATTCCAGAACATCAGGTTAACCACACCCATAGCCTCAAGCAATTCATCTCTTTGAAAACAGTCTCTTATTTATTTTGTCAATGATTTTGCTATTTGTTTCAGTTTAATTTTTGTATCTTGTACAACTACATGAAATCTATTGTATGTGATAGAATTTGTTCAAATTTATTTGTAGCTATATCCATTTTTTGACCAAAATAATATAAAGGTATTTCTTTTCCATGGATATTAATACATAGATGATCATTTATGTTGAACTTCAAAAGGTTATGAGGATCAATTGGATTTGTTAATGCTCTCTAGCTCTCAAACATGGGATCCATTAAACTTTCACCAAATACGTACATCATATCAATATGCATGCAATTTTTTTTTCTTTCCTTGATGAAATCCACAATATAATTCAATATTTCTTATGCAATTTTAATCAACGTATTCATTTCTTCAAACATTGGAACAATGCCATACAATGCAAGAAGTATTTCAAAGTCACTCATTTGAAATAGCAAATATTTAGCCTTATCAACTGCCCTACAATTTGTATACATAAATCCTACCAAGGATTGATATTCTTTGAAAACTCTATATGTCGGTTGATACAACGAAATCCACCTAGTATCTACATATTTTAAGAGTTTTTTACCTTCAATAACTCCTAGTGCAAACTTTTGAAAATCTAAAAATATTTTTGGACTATGTGAACAATAATCATGAATTTCATGGACAAGATCTTTCATTGTTACTACATTTGTAAATGTATCCTATTTTATTTGCAAAATTCATTCTATGAGCCATGCAATGAATAGGGATCAAATATGGGCAACAGATGTTTTTAGTCGAACATAAAGACCATTCCTCTATCCTTGAATTGTAGCAAAACCATAATATCCGACACATATTAACTTAGTGGCTATTTCCATTTCATCCATTCCTACTATTCCTTTAAACTAGTTACAACAATATTGTGAATGTTTTTTGCCATGCATTTTTCCACCATCTTGCGTACTCCAAGTAAATGATATTGCCTTAAATTATTTTCCAATTTGTAAACATGAATGCAAATCCAATATGTATTATTAACAATAGTCACCTTATCAATCAAATATGAAATAAATTTAGCTTTTTTAACTTTCTCTTTGAGGTCATCTTGCTCAACCAATGAGAGACATTTTACCATTTCACAACCACTTAGATCTGATCAATGGCTGCTAGGTAGGTTCTACACATCAGCTAGTCGAAATAGAGATTTATAATCAATGAAATAAGATATAGGTCTACCATTTTAAAGAATAGTGAGTACAACAACAAGCTACAAACTTTTTAAAGCCAATGTAAACTTATTCATTTTTTGAAATTGGGCTTGAATCGTTGCACTTTTCTCAACCAAAGTTTACTTTTGTTTCATTTCTTTATCATATTCTTGTGCATATCACATATGTGCGCACTATGATGAATCTTTCTACCTATAATTTTTTGTATTGGTCCATCACTTTATTTTATTTTTATTAAACATTTCCACAATGTTTTTGTACTGTATCTTTCTTTAGTTGCAATCTATGATCCTTTTCATTTTTCCAACTACAAATTACGCATCTCAATTATGTTATTTCATCACTACTATTATGTAGCATAAATAACTCAATAAATAGAAATTCTAATACCTAATCAGGCTAATATTATTTGTTTATTGTCCACCTAGATAACTTTACACGTTTAATTTTTTTATAAGATTCTTCAAAAGTAGGGACTGCATGAGAACTATTATTTTCTTTTCCATTTGCCATGTTAATTTCAGGAATATCTTCATGTTGTTGTTGCATTTAATTAATAAAATTTTCATCTGTGAACTTTTCATTATCATGAATATGTAGAAGTGGACGCATACCAGGGTTAACAATATTTTTTGTACATAATTGTTTTGCATATCATTATTTCATTTTAAAAAATAGCTTTTGTTAAAAAATATAGATAAACAATGGACAAATTCATCAACCAAAAAGCACCCTTCTTAATGAATTAGGACATTATATAAAATGAACAATGTACAAAAATTAACTGTTAGTAAGTAAAACTGTTCATACTTTCAATTTGTATAGATGTTGATGGCTAACTAGATTTTGAAATATTATGAAATTAGTTGAGGATACTCCTTTTATCAAAAGACTAGCCTCTCTTCTTTCCACTTGCAGCAGGTGACATTTTACTTGTATAAATAGAAAAGTAACATGAATGTTATTTTAAAAAATAAAAATAACTGGTAATACAATAGGATGTCTAACCCAAGTAGACTTGATATTGGTGCCCAAATAATAGGAAAACCTATTTATTGAGTGTCCATGAACAAAATATTTAAAAAAGAAAAATTAATGGTAGAAGAAACTTATCGTAAATGGTTATCATTAAATGTTAGTCGCCTTCTACCGGTCGCCTAGTACCAATTACCTTATGTCAGTAAAATTATACCAGTCAACTAGTACCATTCACCTTATGTCAATCACCTTCTGCTAGTCACCTTGTGCTAGTCATCTTATGCTAGTCACCTACTACTAGTCACCTTATCCCAGTTACCTTATGCTAGATTTCCAGTCACCTTATACCAGTCACCTTGTGCAAGTCACCTTGTGGTAGTCACCTGATTTGAGTCACCTTGTGCTAGTCACTTGATGCAAGTTATCTTGTACCAGTTGCCTAGTGCTAGTCACCTAGTGTCAGTTACCTTCTTCTAGTCACCTTCTACCACTTGCCTTATGGAATTCACCTTGTGCTAGTCACCTTATGTGAGTCACCTTGTGTCAGTCACTTGATGTGATTTGCCTTGTGCCACTCATCTTGTGCTAGTTTCCTAATGTGAGTCACCTTCTACCAGTCACCTTCTATTAGTCACCTCGTGTCAGTCACATTTTTCAGTCTTGTTGTGTTAGTCACCTGATTTGTATCACTCTCTATAAAAAAAATTAATGTTTTCATTGTATGAGTTTTGCTATCATGTTAGATATATATAATGGGTTACAAGACAAAAATTTGGTGGGATATTTTTTTATTTTATAATTTCAATGAAAAAATTAGGTGGGAAACCTTATGATAGCGGGGTGAATTAACCCTTAAAAAATTTGATCCCAAAATTTTTGGGTGAATGGGCTGACCTCTAGGGTCCCCAAATTTGTAAAATTAAAATTATAAAAATCTGAATATTAGCGTTAATTTGTGAAATTCTTCCCTATGCATAAGCCTATTTGAGAGTTCATATCTTACTTGATTTGGACATTGTGCTTGTAGTTCATCAAGAGTGGATGTATCTTGTTTTGAGCTATCTTTTGCTACCATACAATCTTGATTTATTTTCTTAATAATGAGATCCATGTATTCAATAATGTTTCTTTGATGATTTTAACTTCTTTGTGATTGATATTTATCTCATGGTAGTAACAAATTTAATTGGCGTGAGAGAGTGTTATCATGTCTAGAGTAAATAAATCATTCTTAAAAGAACCAAAGGCTTCAAGATCTATTTTTAATTTAATGAAACATTTTTTACTTTTTTTTATAACACTAAATTCAGTTGTTTTACCCTTATCCAACAATTATTACATTAATATCAAGTTATTAGTTTAATCTAGGTATATGAAGTATATTTTCTAGTGCGCATTCAAGAAAATTTAGGTTGAGTGAAATATTGTCTAATCCCTAGACCTAACATATTTTATCATATGTAATTTTGGTAGATATTCTTTGCTTTAATTGAAGGGAATCAAATCAATGTAGATTTCTAGTCATGCGATTACTTCCTCCTGAATCTATATACCAATAATTATCGTAACTCTCCTATACCATGTGCCATTAAAAATTTTGTTCTAAATTTTATATTCCATTTTTATATTAAAAGCATGTGGTGGTTTGACCCAATTGAACATGTTATTATTTGTGATAAAATTTCTTTTTTTTCAGACCTTTTTCTAAGAAAAGTTAGTGCTTTAAACAAATAAGACTTTGTGAGAGCTATTTTTTATGAATACATAATTAGTATTCCATGTAAAAACAATTTATTTCAATCAATTTTCCAATCCTTCAAATGAATGTAAAATCCCTTAATTAATGTCCATTTTCTCTTTATCTCAATAATGCTATAATTTTCTTAGATGATGGAAAATTAAAAAAATGTTTTAATTATCAAGTAGAAAATATTTTGACTTCCTAATTAATCCACTATATTTTTTATAGGAATCATCAAAAAATAAAATTTTCAATTTTTTTTGTCTTTGTACTTTGTTTTCTTCGAATATAAATTTCTTTTCAAGGTTTCCTTTCTCCTTTTTACTTCACTCTAGTTTTTGTCTTTTCTTTTTAATTGAAAAAGTTCCATTTTGAAATTCCATGTGGAACAATAATGTTTTTCCTTCTTTAGTAGAAGACCTTTTGAATATTCACTAATTTCCATTTAATTCTCATAGAAATGAGCCTTCTAATGTTTTTCCTTTTAAAAATGGAATTTCACTATTATGGCTTTGAATAAATAATTTCTTGAGCTTGATTCTTCAAAATTTTCCTTGCCTCCCCTTTTAAAAAAAAAATCATTTAAAAAAATTATTTCATATGATATCCTTTTGTTTGCCTAATTATTTTCCTTTCAATATTTCAATGAACTTTGGAGAAAATAAGTGGAGGTAAAAATATTTCATACCTTATGGCGTGTGCTCAATAATGTATCCTCGTTTTATTTTTTTAATTAATATTCATTATCTCTACCTTAAAGAATAATCCTTTCAAAAAAATCCTTTGTCAAGACACACCTTATAAAATTACGTGAGATTTTGATAAAATTCATATGTCTTAATCCCCATTTTAACTCTTATCCTTTCTCAAATTAAATATTATTGTTTTTAAGACAACAATTTTTTCTTCAATATTAAATCTCATTTATGTGTGTAAAATTTTTGATTCATAACCCTACCTTAAAATAAAATTTGCATTGTATGCTTTTGGAAACGAATTTCCCTTGAATGCTATGCTTTGCATTGCCCTCTAATTTTCAAAGGCATTGTATCTTCTCAATTAATGGTGAAACATATTCACCTAAAATTACTAAATTTATTTCAACTTATTTCCTATTAATATTCTCTTTGGAATACATAGTTTATTCTATCTAATTCCTCTTAGCTAATTTCTTGCAATCATGTTTCATTTTTCCTTTGATCACCCCATTTCTAGTATGCACTTCTGGTCTAGTTTCTCCTATGTTTGTCTCTTCCAAAATTTATTTGCAATCCCCTTTACCTTCTTAGAGTCTTATTACTCATCAAGGTCTTCTTGCAACTTTTTTTGGTGACATCATTTACCTATAAATTTCTCCTGAGGATGTCATTTATCAATGGACTCTCCTTTTAGTCCAACTAAACTCCTTTCTATAAATTTATCCTGTGGACATTGTTTTTTACTGGGCTCTTTTGCTTCCTAAAAATTTCTCCTAGGGACATTGTTTGTCAATGAACTCTCATATTTCCTACAAATTTCTTTTGGGGATATTGTTTTTCAATGAAATTTTATTTCAATCTAGCTAAAGTACCAATGATTCACAATATTGTCTTTCATCAACCTCTGGTACTAAATAAAATACCAATATGAGACTTCTATAATAGACGTCTATCATTCATAGATAAAACTTATTATAATAAAATTATCTCAACTACTTGAGCATTCAAATAACACAAATAATGTTTCACTTTAGATAGAGTAAGACTTTGAGTGGAATTATCTATGATTCAATTTTACATCCAATGCAGAATCTTCTATATCCTACTATTTGGAACTGTGAGACCTATGAAAAAATCTCTACCCATGGAGACTTAATAACATTTTAAAATAAATGACCATAGCTACTCAATGATAGTGGAAAATCAATTACCATGGATATAATACAAAATATTAAAAATAATATAAGTTCAATAACCAACGATGGGTACAAATTTTAAAGGACTATCACAATATAGAATAATGCAACACAAATATACACAACTAAAATCCTTACAACATTTAAAGGACTATACACAACATAGAACAATGAACAATTCAAGTCTATATTCACTTGGATAACAAAACTACATTGTTGGTATAGTATAAAAATGATGTATTACAATTCAAAATTACAAAAAACTCACATGTTATCCTTATATAAAGTCTTTCCAAAGAGCCTATTAACATTTAAACTTCATATATCTCTTCATCACCTCAAAATCATAGGAGATATGACTCTTCATATTTCTCATAGGAGCAATATATTTATTGACCTTCTAATAATGACAAAACTTACAAGATACCTAGACAACTAATAACTACAAAGTATTTACAAGATACTTCCAAGGTACCAAATACTATAATACTCTCCAAAAATGACTTCATGGTTAATTTGAGGTCATATATGTAAGGTTTATACATAATTTATTTGCGATTAAAATTGACTATACTACTTTTGTAATCATGATCTCACAACCCAAGTTTACCTTGGCTCTTCTTCAACATTTTTTTATAGAGGATTATAAGTTTGCTCAAATTTACTTTGGTTCAATATAAAAGCTTTGAGCTAATTAGATAAATCCATTGATGGATAACATATTAAATTTTTCCCTTATGAAAGGTATCCTCTACCTTACTCATTTATCATTCGATATTGCCTTTTTCATCAACTATTGATCAAAATACATACAAGCCCCTTGAGAGAGTCACTAGACCACAGCTAATAGGGTCTTTAAATATATAATAGGTGCTTATTAGATGAGCATTTATTATTTAGTTGCTATATATTTTATTTCATAGGATTTTTAGATGAAAATTGTGTTAGTGATTTGGATAAGCGAAACTAAACCATAGACTTTTTTCTATTTGGGTTCCAATATTAGTTTATAGTGCTCTAGATTACTATCTACTATATCTCAATACTCCATAGAAGTTGAGTATTATGCTATCAATGAGACATGCAAGTATCTTCAATGGATTATTATGATTTTTGAGCACATGAGCATTCCATAGACTTACAACCTCACTCTTTAAGGTGACAATTAGAGAACCATCTAGCTTATTTGTAATCTAGTGTTTCATTAATAGACTAGATACATTAATATTTGGATTCATCATGTGATATGGATTTATACCTATGGGTTAGTTGATCTAGTATTCATGTCATCAATAGAGAAGGCAATGAATATCCTAACAAAGGTTATGCTTGAGGTTCCTTTTGCATGCATCCAAAATCTATGTGGTCTAGGAAAGTGTCCCTTAAGGGGGTATGACTAGTAAGGATCTCTCTCTATATTTGCTATTCAAATTAAGTAAGTATGTGGAAATATGTGGTGGTTAAGCTTCAATTGAGGTCATGACCAAATTTTTATAGCATTGTATGTGTAAACACATTGGGCCTTTATAAAAATTGAAAAATATATTTTCATAATATTATATTATTTTAAATCTAATGCTTAGTTACTTAACATTTACCTAAAAGTATCTTTAATTTGCATATAAATATTCCATCATACCAAATGTTTTATTATTTTTTGGAGCATATTCTATTTTTCTAGTTAGATTATTTGGTGTTCACAAACACACCCTTATATTGTGTGTGTTGCTTTTATGTATTTTTTTAGCAATACTAGGTAATGTGTTGATACTATTTATTTCTAGAATCTACTACAAAATCCACCATAAGTATCTTGGTCCATTCTCTTAATTTATACTCTTTAAAATTCTTGAGTTTGAATTTAATTTCCTCCTTTAATTTAACTATGTTACAAAAATATTTGCTATTCCAAATATTAGATCCAAATCTAAAGAGAATAGGTTTGTGATTTGATATTTTTGGCAATAAATATTTGAAGAGATTTAATACTTTATTTTTAACCTTGTATTCAACAACAAAAAATTATCTAGTCTTTCTACTATATGAGTTTACCCAATTCATATGTTATTCAATGTATATTGAAATTTTGAAAGAATAAAATCTCAAAGGATTGAATTAATAAATAAATCGAATACCTTCATTGATTTAGTTCATCTAGTAGTACCACCTTAATTTTTTGAATGATATACAATTGTGTTGATGTGTCCCCATGATTCCATAGATAATAATTATGAGTCATCATTGTCTTTGACAAAAATATGTTGAGGTCCTTCCAACATCCTTCAGAAGGAGTAACTACAACTATAACACATATAATTATAATTCTATCTTTGATATTATCTATTTTATATAAAATATATGAGTAACCTAATTAATTTTTGGTTCATGCAATTGTGCATCACATTTACATTTGTCCCATATTGTTATAATATCTTTGAAATATTGTATAAAAAATTATGAAATATTCTACCATATTTCATTTTTTTAATTCATAATCACATTTCTCATTTCAAAATTAGTACTACAACAACATATAACTCATTTACAAATATTTTTAGGGATCTTCTCCATACCCCTCATATTCTACAATACCATTTTCATCATCACTTCTTATTTTTGTTCATGGGAATTAGCCTCATTTCTTATTAACATTTATGATAGAAGTTTTAATTTTCTGAATGGATATCTCTCTAAATTTACTTTTCTATTTGTTCTTAAATTGAGGTTCTTCGTATGATTTTTCAATTCCCATCAATATTTTCATCTTCATAAATATATTTCTTCTCTCTATTTTGTTCATAGTTAGACTTATCTTCGAAAGGTTTATATTACCTTTAATAATTTGAATTGCAAGGAATACCACCATAAAAAAATGTCTTTCTTATTTTTTATCAGAAATCGTAAAGTGTAAAGATGATACTTTGTAGTGATTAATATCTTATGTTGCTTTGAAACACCTAAATGTTGCCCTAGAGACCTTAAAGTGCAAGAATAATCCTCTATAGTAATAAGTGTCTTATGCTTCTTAGAAAAAATAAAGTGCAATAATGATCCTCCCTAGTAATTACTTTCTTATGATTCCCTAAAAATCCTAAATTTCAATGAATATCCTCTATACTAATTTATTTATGTTGTAATCCTCAAGTGCAAGGGATAAGCTCTACACTAATACCATTTTTACTGAAAAGAGAGAAATTTATACTACTTGAGAAAAATGAAGGACTTACCTAGATTAAAATTGACCTCTTTTGCCTCAATTTATTTAAAATTTACCTTACCATATTTCTCCACACCTTTGATTACTTCTAAGTTTTAACTTGTGCATTATATTATGTTATTTTTTTCTTCTAATGATTGATCTGAGTAAACTAGAATGAACTTTGTCTTCTGATGAAATAGAGGGGGTTCATTTACAACTTTATTGGGAGTGGAAAATAATTTATCTATTCCAACTTTTACTATATTATAATATCCTTGCTTCATATTGAAGTTTTTCTCATACCCAATTTCTTCTCTTCCATTATTTTTACTTTATAATTTCTTGTGATGCTTCTAGTTTTATAATATTAGTGACATTGTAATGCAAGGATTTACTTATCAATTATCTTTATTATATTCATATATATATTGATATGAAGATACAATACTTAAGATGTAGGTGAAGTAAGTAAGTTACATAAGCAAAATGACAAGCTTATTCTAATATAGAAAATAATATGCAAAATATAAATAAAAACTTCATTCATTATCCTATTCTACCATCTTAGCATCTACTTAAGTATAAGAAAAACATGGGTATTTATAGGTAAATTCCAATAAGGAATGATTGACAAAAATGTTAACATAATACGAGAGATCACGAAACATTTGTGTCTAATGGATAAATAAGTAAACACAATGTTAGAGATCCTGACATGTGTGTGAGGAATGAAGAAGTCAACATAATGTGAGATATCATGACACATATGTGTGGTATAAAGAAGTAAACACAATGTGAGAGATCATGGCACATGACATCTATGAGAGAAAAATAAGTAAACACCTACCAAAGTAATCTTATCCTAAGTTCTAGGAAAAATAATGTATAAATATTAAAATGCACTAGAACCCCCCATAAGCATAGTTTAGGTGGGTATGGATAGATGGATTTTGGAAAATGTGTAGCCATATTAGGTATTCATATACAAAATGATATTTTATAAGTGGGAAAAATTAATAAAATCTATAGGAAAAACACTCTCCTAAAAGATAAAATATCCATAGCTTACTTTGATGTAGGACAATAATGCAAATAAATAGCCTACTCCCATATGCTAGGCAAATGTATCAATATAGTCGATGAATTTTTACACAAGTTCTTTGAACTTATCAATAGTTCTATTAATAACATATTTTGTTCAATAGATCCACTTGAGTTGAACAAGTTTCTTTCAATTGGGAAGGGGGATCATATCCTATGTATAACTTCATATAAAATAATTCTATTCTTTTGCCATTGCTGAAAAATGAAACACCCAAAGTAAAAATATTTGGCATTTTATAAATAGTGTGATTAAAATTTGTGACCAAGTTTTCAGCAAATGGATTTATTTGAAAAAATTGACCTGATAAAATAATTATAATAAGGAACTGCCTACAATGTGATACTTGAGAAAAATTGAATAGAGATTTAGTAAGGGTAATATGTGGAAACCCTTAAGGATGATATGGTACCCAAGATAGAAAATATGGTAAATATTGTGCAAAATATTTTAGAAGAACATATCCAAGTATAAATACTATTTTTAATGAGTTATTTTAGAAAAAATAGAATATAAACTACTATTTTTCAATTACTATTATTCTAAAAATACAAAAAAAATAGATCTAATATGGCCATGATTCTAGGATGACTATGTGATCTAATATGGTTGTAATATTGAAGATGATCATGGAATCTGGGATGGCTAAAAGAATTGAGATGTTCATGAGATCTATGATGGCCTTGACATATAAGATGGATGCAATGTCTAGAATGACCATGAGATCTAAGAAGACAACAATATCTATGATAGCATCAAGATCTAGGATGATCAAAATGTCTAGGATGACTGCAAGATATGATATGGACATGAGATTTGAGATGCCCTCAAGATCATAAATGACCATGATACTAGGATGGTCATGATATTTTGCAACTTGGAAGTGTGCAACATGGGAAGCCTTTAGGTTTGCAAATACATGTTTCTATATAAAAATAGACTCCAAAAGTTCAAATAATTTTTCAAAGAAAAAGTAAACCTTGAAGCATTTGATGACTCAACTAGAAATGAACAAGTTCCTTCTATTCCCCAATATTTGATGCCATGTGAGATAGCTCTTATACCATGTAATATTCATCTATGGATTGATAAAATATACAAGACCTAAGATCTAGGTGAAGGAAGCAAGTTACATAAGCAAAATGATAAGCTTATTCTAGTATAGAAGGGAATATGGAAAATACATTTGAGATTTTTATTCATTCTCTTATTCTTTTATCTTACCATATTATTAAGTGTAAACACAATAAGGGTATTGATAGGTAAATACCAACAAATAATGGGTGACCAATAAAGTCAACACATTGTAAGAGATCATGACACATGTGTGAGTGATAAAAAGTCAACACAATGTGATGGATCATAATACATACCTGCGTGATAAAAAATTTCAATACAGTGTGGGAGGTAATGAAACATGTGTGTGATAGAAAAATAAGTCAGCAACATATCATATATAATGACATGTGTGTGAGAGACGAATAAGTCAACACAATATCAAAAATTAATATGCATGTGTGTAAGGGACAATAAACTCAACACAATGTGAGAGATCATGACATATGGCATCTATGAGAGGCATATAAGTAAATACCTACCTAAGAAAACTTATCCTAGGTGCTAGGATAACTAATTTATAGAATATTAAAATGCACTAACATTCTTCATTCATATTTACTCTTAATGAATTGTAGAAATGATTTTAGAATATTTAGGACAACACATATATGAGTATAGGGTCCATATTAAATAAAATACCCTATACCATTTTTAATATTCCTCAAAACCTCTACACTCATAAGTTGATATGGATGTCCAAAAGTCTAACCCTTAGTGTAATCCTTTTAAAGTTTGTATCTCCATAGAAAAATTCTCACTATAGTATTAAATATAATGCATATGTCCTCCTAAACCATGGGCCACCACCCATTATTTTATCCTTTATTTTAGAATTAGAGAATATGATGAGGAATTTTTTTTATAAAAGAAAATTCATAGAGTAATTTGAATTCAATCCCCACTTTCACATGATCCAATTTCGAATCTCCAAAAAGCATGGGTAATATCCACGGATTTTACATATAACTTGTATATCATGCTCTATCATCTTCTTATTATTAATCACTTTTGGTGTAACATCTACTTTCTAGATAAGGTTTTCCATAGACTTGACCATCCTATTTACCCCCACATAGCATGCATGCTTCAAACTAAGGCCACCTTCTTTTTAAAAAGTGACTTTGCCACCATGATCCATAGTTTTTCCTTGAATGAATACTTTATTTATTTAATTTATAAAGTGATCCATTGTCCTTGCTTGAACTTGCTTCCTACTCACCCACAAAATACTTGATTTCAAAAAAAAAATGGTGATGCTCATTCCTTTGGTCACAGTCACATTTGACTCATAGTCACCTTATTTCTAACAAAATTAAGAAAATTTTAATATTAAAAATGAAATAATATAGTCACAATATTTCTAACATAATAAAAAAAGTATTAATCATAAATATTAGAGAAAATAAATATAAATTTGCATATGCCATGTCTAGAAAATGAACTCTATTTTTTAGATGTTTCATCTATAGTTATAAATGAAGAATTTTTAAAATCAATAAGCCTTTCACATTATTTTTATTTTTTAATATCACACATGGGGTTAAATTTTTTCATAGATAAGAAAAAAAAATATCTAATTAATAAAAACATTATTAATGAGATGAAAATATATTATATTTTATGGTGATCATAATAATATCATACCATGATAAGAAGGTTGATAATAGATACAACTTCATGTGACAAACATTTTTGTAAGTAGTGTTCAATTTACATATAAAAAGAGTCCATATATAAAAGACCTCTAATTTTTTATTTGTAAATATTCTTAAAGGGATCATCTTATGAATATAAATGATAATAGTAAACTAACCTTATTGATATTTAATGGAAGACATTCAAACTATGTTTGGACAATTTAAAGTCTACTATATATATATATATATATATATATATATATGGATATGGGTTTCCTATTAGAGACCACTCCTATCAAAATACCAAAATGTTATGTTTATTATTAGATTAATTAAACCATATTCAACATGCCTTTTTATCACCAATATTTTTCATTTTTTCTATCAAATATATTCTTCATCTTCCTCAAACTGCTAATTTTTAATTCTTTGACATAATTTTAATTAAGAGATAAAGTCTCACTTGGTTAGTTGACTACTAAAATTTAAATTTCATCACGAAAAAATGAATATAGCAATTGGCTAAATATTGTGTTCCCCAATTTTCTTCTTTATAAATATGTTCACATTTATGAGGGTTTGTCTCCAATAAAATATCATCAAGATCAACAAAAATATTTTTTTTTATTAATATTCAAACTCAATTTTTGTTGGTAGCATACTATAATTTGTGAACCCCCCTTCAATTAAAATATATTATCATCATTTTTATATTGCAATGTTAATCACTATAATAAATTCCCTAGCCTTTGCATAGTTGCTAGTTGAAGTTCCATAGGATTTTGAATAAGTGACGAGAATTTTTCCATCTCCACTAACTTTTTGTGAATTTACTTTAAAAGCAAGTAAAGTGCATATATTTAATGAATATGTATTTTTTAATTATTAGTGTATAAAAATATATTTATAGAAAAAGGTGAAAATATTATTAAAAATATAGGTATAGAGTTGCAATAATTTGTCTAACACCTTTATCCAGTCCCAAGATCCTAATAAAACTAACTCTAACGTCTTTTTGGATCACAAATTTATTAATGCGATCCAAAGAGCAAAAATGCATATCTTGATTACTATTTTGGTTAATACTATTCCAGAGAGTGTGGATTAGCTTATCCCTATTCCCATGACTTTAGGGGTGACCCCAAATTAGGATTAAGAGCATTACAAGCAACAATGTGATGTCATACCATAAGATAATCATCATAATCATATATCTAGATCTAACACACTTCCTTGCCTAGGTTCTTGTTGGCTAGTAATAAAACTTATTGGTTCAACCCAATCTATAGTATCCTTATATTGATCAGATTTCAACAAGTAACTACAAAGACAATCATTTCTATTTTTAACCAAAAAAATAGCCACAACATTTTTAGCTTTGCCTACATGAACCAAAATGGAATCCTCAAACTATTGCAATATATTTGATCCAACTCACTATGTTCTTGATTTGACATATGCTTAGTTTGAAATTTTTAATCTCAACTAGGAAGCCCACCAAAATATGTGAATTAAGCTCCACCATGATCTTTTAAACTTCATTCTCCCAAGCATTACATGAGTATTGTCTGATTTCCAAAGCCTTTGCATCATTATTTGTTGCTACTCCTAGGAATTCAAATTTCCAATGAAGGACCTTCCCTTTAAAGTCTCTTTTGATTAAACCAATGCCCATTACCCCTAGGTTATCATTGGTTTTTACATTCTTGTTTATTTTTTCCTATCCTTAGGGTGGGGGTTTTCAAGACCCATGAGTTTGCATCATGGTAGTGTTCTATCCCTTCTATTTTTTTTGCTCCCTTGCATCATTTTTTAATACTTTTGTAACCTTGTTTACATTTGTTTTTAAAAATAGCTCTATCAGAGTATATTCCTCTCTAGAAATATTGGTATTTATTTCTAGCCATATGTGCGACTAGATAACATTTGGACCCAAAGACCAACCCAACTGAACTATTTTTTTAAACTTTATTCATTTTCAAACATTCCATATATTAGTAAGTGTTAATTGCTAGTTGAAATGGATCTTGAAGATATAAACCCATTTATTCCACAAACATAGGGCAAAGTCACACTATAAGAGCAAATAATAAATTGGTATCTTGTGGGTATTGCACATGATATATAGAAAGGAGCTATGGAAACTTATCTTTTGTAATTTATTATAGGTGAGGAAGCTCCAATGCATAGCTTTACATACAAATAAATTGATTTTTGTCTAACCATTTTCCGAACATACTCTATCCTATAGAACATCTAGTAGCATCAATGAGGGAGCGAGCAATTCATTATAACCTTCCCAAATTGTATAGATTCCTAAATCACCATGATACGAAGCTATATTGTCCTCTTCCTCATCTCTTGTAAGGTGGTATTGATTTCTAATAGTAGCACCAAATTCAAATACATTAGAACTGGCAACTTTTCCCACCACTTTAATTGCATAAGGGAGAAGATCCTAATATGCCTTGGATGTAGA
Organism: Wollemia nobilis; assembly: GCA_028583015.1. NCBI lineage: Eukaryota > Viridiplantae > Streptophyta > Pinopsida > Araucariales > Araucariaceae > Wollemia > Wollemia nobilis. Next base: position 1,723,989 of record JAQPPZ010000252.1, on the reverse strand, counting down.
TACCATGTTGTATGTATCTATCCTCTAGCCTCAATGCTCTATTCAAGTGGATGCATCTATGGAAATTTTAAAATTAAGGGGAATATTGGTACTAAGAATTTGATCCAAAAATCCACTTTATCCCGTGTACCCAGTTTTCAAAATAGTTTTGGTTTTAACAATTTCTCTCCTAATTTCAACACCTTTTAAAAAATAGAACCTTTACCACCCATAGGCATGTGACCTGATTCCTCATGGGGAATGTTACCTAAATACTTACTAGTAATGAATTTACTAAATAACACTTCATAATTGAGGATCTATGTCTAATAAAGCTTTCCTAATAGAGCTTGGTTTTTCAATGCTATTTTTTTAATTCTTAATCTTTGCTTATTTTAGGCTAGGAAATTTTATCTCAACTTACTAGAGCCCATAACTTACCCATCCTTGGACCATCCAAAAGGATATTTTGTATGACCAAGTCTAGATCTATTAGTATTTCAATTAGAGCAGCAAGGATATAGAACTTGTAAACTAAAATTGCTTGAAATATTGATTAAAGAATAGTCAATTCATCTAAAATAAAGCTAGTGTTGCATCCAATGATTTGTCTTTGTACCAATTCTATCCACTAGTTACTTGTATTCTATCACCTTTAGCTCCTTATAGTGGAGTGGAAACTCTAGGTAGTCTAGTGGGAGGGAGCCTTAAGAGGAGCCTAAGATGTTTAGAATCTAATCTTGGATACTCTTTTTGGTATTAAATAACACTACCTTGGACTTGGTTGCATTCACTTCATAGCATATGGCTTCTAGATATGTATTTATGGTTTCTTTGAGTTATCTTGTGTCCGTAACATTGGTTACCTCCAATAATATTGTGTCATCCATAAATTTTAAATGGATCAGATTCATTACTTCCACTTGCACTCCTAAGATAATTTTTTTTTGCTTTATCCTTTAATGAAATTTGTCCAATATTCTAGTAAGAATAATAAATTGGTATGGGGATATAGTATCTCCTTTCTAAATTTCTCTAGATGCATGAAATGGAGCCAAGGTAATACCATTGATGAGGATTGAGAAGGAGGTCAAATAAATACAACTCAAGATCCACTCTCTCAAGTCCTAACAGAAACCAAAGTTCTCTAATATTCCATCCAAAAATTACCAGGTGATTGTATTATAGGCCTTAGACATATCTAATTTGATAAGCATGCCTCTTTGACCTTTTTGATGCAATGTGTGAACTGCTTCTTGAGCCAATATTACTCCATCTAATATTTTTTGGTCCTCCATAAATATTACTTTCCTTAGAGAGATAATACTATCTAGGACCTTCTTTAGCCTTTCAACCATCGATTTGGTAATGATCTTGTAGACTACATTGCAAAGTGTAATCAGGTGAAAGTCTTAAAAATTAAAAACCTCTTCCACTTTAGGAATCAAAGCAATAAAGTGTGGTTCATAGCTCGTAGCATGATTTTATTTGCACAAGATTCCTCCACTAGCCTGGTGACATCCTTTCCTATATGATCCCAAAAATACTAGAAAAACTCAATGAGGAACTCATTAGGGCCTAGAAACTATACAACTCTCATGTTAAAAACCATGCCTCTCACCTGCTCTAGATCCAAAACTTTGAAGAAGGACTAGTCTTTTTAGATCTTATAATCTATAAAATATAATTAAGTATCTCTTGTTGCACTACAAGATTAATATGGTAAGAAGAAGAGAAATTATTTCAAGGTAGATATTTGTATATTTCCACATACATAGGATAGTGTCCATCACATTGCCATGGTGGTCTTTTAATATTTGTAGTGTGTTGGAGTGTCTTCTTTCCAAGGTCAAGAGGTAGAAGAACATAGTATTTTAGTCTCCCCCTAGTAGCCAATAAGTTTTGGCTCTTTATTTCTAATAGATATCCTCGTGTTTTTCAATACTCTCTTAACTCTTTTTTTATCATCTCATATTCCTATTTCAATTCCTCTATGCTTGTTTATGTTTGAAATAGTGTGGACGCTCCTCCATCCTAGCAACTAACAAATCTTGCTAAAGCTAGAAGTTTGATTTATCATTTATTTTCTATATTTTGAGTTGATTTTGACATGTAAGAGTTTTTTAAAGAATTCAAACAATATTATTCCATGGATAGGGTGCCCTTCGTCCCACCAAACTAGGATTTTATCCCTAATATCCTCCTTTTCTAGCTAAAAAATCTCAAACTAAAATGATCTAGAGAATTGGAAAGTGTTTAATTTTGTATGATTGATGATTTTTATCCTAAATGACCATCATAGAAAGGCCTCTTTGAACACCAAAAATATATCTAGATTTAATTTTTGATTACTACCCTTGCTAGTTTACTTGTCCAAGTGTAAGAAGGCCTTGCATACTAGACATCAATAAAATTAAGCTAATTTACTTTAGAGATTATAAACTTATCATCTTGACCCAAAGAAAAAAAACCTCATTCTTTATCCCTAGCTAAAAACTTGGCATTGAATTCACTCACTACTATCTGATTCACCTCTTCATTTCCTATGTTATTTGCTTGTAAAATTAGTAGTTTGAGGTATTGCTTTCCCCCAAAAATTTAACCATATAAACTTAAAATCAATAAAATTTCTCTTGAACTCTTACTATTGAAGAGAGATGTGAGTACCCAAAATTCCTATAACATGATCAATTGTTATCTAGTTTAGATGGTTTAACAAAGTCACTATACCCCTTGAATCACCCTAGGATACTTTAGACATATTCTCTACATATGTCCATATTTATTGGTTAATCTATCCATCACTTGTAATAAATATTTTTATATCTTGAAGGAGAATGAAATATGAATGATGAATTTCAATTAAACTGTGAACAAAAAATTGATGAAACCTATTTTTTAAGCCTCTTATATTCCATGATTGTACAATCATTAAGAATCCAAAAACCAATAAGGACAAATTTACTTTATGCTTCTCTAATTTACTAGCAAGTTACCCTCCATTGCTAACTACTCCTGGTATGGTTTACTTTCCATGCTCTTGACTTGGGTATTTTTAATACTTTTTTTGTTGTTGAATTTCAAGAGTAGGTTTACCTCTATCTTTATCCTTGTATTTCATTGAGGCATCCCTATGAATCGAGACCATAGCAATATTGAGATTCTTTGAAGTTGTTATGGCAATACGTTTTAATATTAAATGGATATTGGTCTCCAATGTTGGTTGAGTTTTCCTCTACTTGATCCTATATGGTAGAATTTTCCCTTGGGATTTCCCCATTATAGCCATCTCATTCTCCATGTCCATTAGGATATTTAAAATTTCATACATATTTAGGATTCTCTCTTCTATCTAGTTTTATTGTGTCATCTATTTATTTTGATTCTTCTTCCTCTTAGGTGCTTCAAAACCCTCTTGTTGTGTATTTAGGCTTGAGATTATGGCTTGATATTCTACCTTCTTCTCAAGCATCTTTTTATCATTGTCATTAGCCTTTTATGGTATGATGTCCTTTTGAATAGTCTCAAGATAGAAAAAATAATATGTCCATGCTTATGATAAATCCTACACCAAAATTAGGTTGCTTCATAGTCTATTTGCTAGAGCTAGGTTAAATCCCTTGTATCTATTTCTATTTTAGTAAGTAGCAGGTGATTAAGATCTATGTCAACACAAGTTTGAGCATAAATGGTTGAAACTCCCCTCATCATATCTCTCGTTACTCCTAGATAATATCCTAAAAATTTGGCAAATCTCTCAAAACCTAGTTCACAATAATATTCTATTAGTAGAGCATATAATTAGACCCAAACAACTACTATGGTGGGTTCCATTCATGGATCAAATCCTCACTTCCAAGGATATACAAAAAGACTTGTAGGTCCATAGGTTCTCTTTCTTGATTCAAAAGCTTTGTCCTTGTTTGCTCTTGATGAGAAAATCATTATATAGTATCCATTAATAGTGATGAATATTGAAATATCTCCCAAAGGATTCTAGTTATTTCAAACCTAGGAGGTATTAAAGCCTAGAGACATTGTCATGCTAATAAATTTATAGATTAGAACATGGTTACTCTTGTACAATATGTTTTTAACTCCAAAATTTGTTCAATGACAAGCTTGGTTTGATGGCAGTTTAGGGAATACAACCATTAACTTTGGACTATAAACTTTTATCCACTGTATTCTTGGTGGAAACAACAGAGAAGATGGATTTTAAAGCATCACTTCTTATAGATTCATCCTTAGGTTCATGTCTTTTCCTCACGATATCTACAAAGGACCACTTGGGAGAAGGGAACAGAGGGAGGACCCAAAAAGGCCCTCACGTGCAACTATGGGTAGGTAGAGAGAAGTTTCAAATCCTACTTAGAGCATGGTAGTAAAACCCTAGCAAAATGTCCTTGCCATCTCCTATTTACAACTATAAGTTAATATTTTTTTTATTTTTGATCATGATGTTTTTATACAATCCTTTTGCTCAGACGATTTTTAATGGTTGAGATAAATTGAAGGTCAAATCTTAACATGTATCCTTTAATTGTAAACTAAAATATATAAAAATTTATTAAAACAAACAAGACAAAAATTTTCATGTGATAAATCAAAATTTAAGTTGTATGGGTATAGATGAATGTTAACTTTCTAATTTCTATAAAAATAAATATTAAAATATTATAAAAAAAATTAAAAATAATGAAAATAAATAAATAAATAGTCAAAGTTTGAATTATATATATATATATATATATATATATATATATATATATATATATATATATATATATATATATATATAATCCTCTTTTACAACCAAAAAAAAATCAATTACAAGTTATTATCCTAAATAAATTATTCAAATCTCATTATAAAAAAATAGATAACAATTTACAAAAATATTCAGTTAAAAATAAAAATAAAATAAACTGCCTCATGGGGGATAGCACAACGATTTGAGCTTTGGCTCTTCTTGCGGAGGCCCAAAGATTCAAACTGTAACATAAGTGAGTGTGTAAGAGATGAATATGTGTTCATCAAAAATAAAAATAAATTATCTCCAAAAACTTTTAAAAAATTTAAATATAACAAAACAAAAACACGCTGAAGTCTTTCCCCACCCTAACACTTACATAATTAGCATGTTAATAGTCCACTTCATTTTTTTTAGGTTACACTTTACCTTCACATTAGTGAGATGTGTCCTCCCCACCCTTACACTTACATAATTAGCATGTTAATAGTCCACTTCATTTTTGTTAGGTTACACTTTACCTTCACATTAGTGAGATGTGTCCTGTAGTTTGCTATAGCCAAGGTTCTAGTAGTTAATGATTTTAGATTGTCCTATTTTGTATGCTATAGCCAAGGTTCTGGTAGTTAATGATGTTATATTGTCCTATTTTGCTTCTTCTATGTATAAGTTTAATGTATATATACTCAAACAATTCATGTACGTGTACTCAGCTTTTCAAGGATATTTAGAAATAAATAAATATAAAATAATAAAGTTATTCATTTACTATGTGATTTGAATTTAAAATTCTTTCATAAAAATAAAAATATATGAACTCGATGCATCTTTTCTAAGAATTAAAAAAACACCTACCATATCATATAATAACATAACATCCAAGAATCTGGAAGATTTTCCATTATTCCCCAAGTCAAACGTATCGCTTGAATGGGCCTCACATAAGTAGTTTTTAGGAAACATATCGGCCGTCACTAAAATAAACAGTTTTGGTAGGTATCCCATGAAAGGCCCAGCATGGCGTGCAATTTACATAATTTTAATTAGAACATTGTTATTTAAAGATTTAGAATATCATATGGTTGGGGTCAATGAAACATAAATATCTTTTTTTTTTTTTTTAACTTTGGCGTTGCAACATGTTATGAACTGAATTAGAATTTTAGGAAGTATTGACTTTTTTAACCTTATCAAATCCCCAGACCTTAAGTGCATGCCAGAAAAAGCAGATATCAAGAAGCACGTGGAAATTGCTTATATTCTTTGAAACTCTCAAGAGACATCAGGTTGCTGTTTGTTTCTCCAATATTAGAAATCACGTTCTAGAAGTGCGATTTCCCTGTAAAACAACGGACTGCTTATCTAATCATCATACCAAAAAAAAGCTGTATTATATATTTTGATAGTAAAAGGCAATAAAGCACACATTTCTATTTAACAATAAAACATAGTTGTCATAATTTGACAGGATATTGAAGCTTTAGCCTTCGTTTGAAGGGGTTGGACTTGGTTTGAGTCAATGCCCAAAATGCCCAACCCATCAATGTGACATTATTCCTCTAAATTAACATCTAGAAGAAAACATGCGTTTACCTATTCCTATAAATGCCAATGAAAGGAAATTCCAAGCCTAGTGCAAGTGCACTTGGGTAAGTCTTTTCATCCACTAATTCCAAATGGGTGGCATGAGCCATCGTGGAAAAAGTATTACCTAATCCTTTTGTTCAGTGGTTGGAGATTACCTAATCATGCCATTTTTCTCATTCCTTACTCCGAAAAATTTAGAGTTTAACCTTATATATTTAAATATAACTTATAACTTTGAATATAAGTTATAACCAATGAAATTCCATTCCATTGATGGTTCTAATATGGCCTCTATAAAGTCGGCCATCTAATTGATGTGCTACAATACTTGGGCATTGCAGTCTTTCTCGATACATCAACGTTTACGGTGGGCCAATTATAATAGAATTGATGTATTGACAAACATATAACATGAGACGTCAGAAAACCATTTTATTCTGAGAAAGTCCCCAGTAATCCATAGGTGGCGTTGAATGCCGAGAAGCGGATTTTGGACAAACGGGGTGCGCTCTCTGAGAGTGAGAGATCCAGTCAACGTCCAACCATCTCTGCTCCGCTAGTGCTCTGGTCCGCCACGCCATCCAATATTTTAGCGATCGTCTTCGTTACTTTTCACCTATAAATACGCACTCAACCATCCCTTATCTGTTATCCAAACATTGCAGTTCTCTTTACGGGGAAGAGAATAAGAGAAAGAAGTACAAAATAGCTTATTCCTTTCAGACGCCGTAGTTTGGAACGATCCAATTTGCTTGTATATATGTAAATGCAGTTGCACCGTGCCAAGCTGCGCGCACCTCAAAGTTCTACGCAATCCTTCTCACATGTCAGAGAAGTGTTTTTTTTTTTTTCATAACGGAAGTTCGTTCTCTTCTCATCAGTTAGATCTTTGGAAAGTTGGATATCTATTTCTTTGTTAATTATGAACTAGTCTCTAATCTAACATGTTTGGATAAACCACGAAAAACGCTATCTCGGAGTGCCGACGCCGAGGAGGGGATATATTTTCTTCCTAATCCTGGAAAGTTATCGGGCAGTGCCGACGTCGAGGAGGGGATATATTCTCTATCTCCGCGTCACGGCTCAATCAGCTCTGATACCAATTTGAAGAATTTAATCTTTTCTTTTCGAACTTCGCCGAAGTCTGAACGACGCACTTCGGGAGGGCGAAGTGCGCAAGTCGGGGGCGCCGACGAACTTCGCCCGAGAATGGGTGAAGTGCGAACGTCGGGGCTCCGACGGACTTCGCACGAAACTGGGCGAAGTGCAAACGTCGGGGGCGCCGACGGACTTCGCCCAAAAATGGGCGAAGTGCGAACGTCGGGGGCACCGACGGACTTCGCCCGAAATTGGGCGAAGTTTGCACTTCGGGGCCGCTGACGGACTTCGCCCGAAACTAGGCGAAGTGCGAACGTCGGGGCGCCGACGGACTTCGCCCGAAACTGGGCGAAGTTTGCACTTTGGGGCCGTCGACGGACTTCGCCTGGAATATGGGCGAAGTGCGGACTTCGCTCAGCCGACGGACTGCGCTGGGCGAAGTGCGGACTGCGGCCGACTTCGGACTTCGCTCGCGCACTCGGGCTGCGCTCGGATCTCGGGCGCAGTCGGACTTCGGCAGCAAAGTTGGAAAGGCTTCTCTGAGACTTGCCCAACTTCGGCCTTCGACTTCTTTGTCTTTCGCGGCTGTCGCTGGGTTTGCCTGGCTTGGCAACACCCGTACGAGAAGAGAGAGACGCCGGAACAGAGAACAATAAACTTTAGCACAATAAAACTGTAAACCCTAAAGATGCCACAAACAATAGCAAACTTTATTCATATGAAACTCGGGTTACAGAATTCCTCAACCAAGGAAATAACAACATCTACAGGCTACGCTGCAGGATAAACTAACAGACAAAATGTCGAGTCGGCTGCTCGAACATTAATCAGCTGAGCCACACTGCTCACTGAGATACTCTTCTTCTCCTGACTCCTCTTTGCTCTCTACCTTCTGCTTCTCTCTATGTCTGAAATACCCGAGACGCCTTATATAGCCACGGGAAGAGGAGGATTAGGGTTTGTCCTCTGATAGGTTCTGACAGGCCCTCAACTAGGGTTTCTAACCAATCACCGCACTAGCATTAAATTGCCGAACTGGCATTAACTTCTATAGCGATCGGATCTATCAGACTTCACATCTGTCAGAGGGTAGGTGCGATGTCATGTCAGCCCTTTTTGTCGGGATCCCCAACTGTGCGAGCGCAGTCCGGCTTCGCCCAAATTCGGAGCGCAGTCTAGCAGAGGCATGAAATCTGGGTTAATTTTTCTAACACCCTCCTTTAAGCCTGATTTCATGAGCGCTTTGACTCCAAGCTACTCTTGCAATCTGCTGAAGTCTTCCTCCTTCAAAGGCTTCGTGAAGATGTCAGCCAGCTGCTCCTTGGACCTGCAAAACTATAGTTGTACTTCATCGAATTTCACCAGCTCTCTAATGAAATGATACTGGATGTCTATGTGCTTCGTTCGGCCATGGAACACGGGATCCTTTGATAGTGCGATGGCCGAATTGTTATCACAAAAAATTGTTGTCTTGCCTTCCGGAGGAAAGTTCAGTTCACTTAGAACTCTTCGCAGCTAAATTGCCTGGCATGTGGCTGACGTGGCGGCGACATATTCTGCTTTGGCTGTGGACAACGCAATGATGGGTTGTTTCTTGGATGCCCATGAGACTGCCCCTAATTCGAGATGGAAAGCATACCCGGAGGTGCTCTTTCGATCATCGATACTGCCAGCCCAGTCACTATCTATGAAGCCGACCAGTTCCAGCTGGTCCTGTCTAGCGTAAAATAGGCCATGGTTTCACATCTCATTGACATAGCGCAAGATCCTCTTGCCTGCTTTCCAGTGCATGTCCTTCAGAGTCTCCATAAAATGGCTGATCAAGCTGACTCCGAACATCAGATCTGGCCGAGTTGCAGTCAAATACATCAGACTACCAACTAGCCTCTTGAACAGGGTTGGGTCGACATTCCTCCCTGAATCCAATTTGCTCAACTTCAAGACTGTGGTAACAGGTGTGATGGCAGGTTTCTTGTCCTCCATCTTGAATCGCTTCAGGACATCCTTCGCATACTTTCCCTGAGAAATGAAGATGCCATCTGTCGATTGGTCAACTTCAATGCCGAGAAAATACTTCATCAGCCCTAAGTCTGTCATCTCGAACTCCTTCTTCATGGTTCATTACGAGTCGGTCGAACAGGACATTACTATTGCCAGTATAAATCATATCGTCCACATACAGGCAGACGATTATGAGCTCACCTACTCCATTTGTCTTCATGTACAGGGTGTGCTCATATGGGCATTTGACAAACCCATTTTCCTAAAAATAGCTATCAATCCGGCTATACCATGCTCGGGGCGCCTGCTTCAAACCATACAAGGCCTTCTTCAGCTTCAGGACTTTGCCCTCCTGGCCTTCAATTTCGTAACCTGGTGGTTGGTCTATGTAGACCTCTTCCTCCAACACTCCGTTGAGGAAGGCTGACTTGACATCCATCTGGTACATCTTCCAACCTTGTTGGGCTGCCAATGCCAGGATCATCCTAACTATGTCAAGTCGGGCTACGAGCGCATATACCTCATGGTAATCGATGCCTGACTTCTGCTTGTAACCCTTCACCACCAGTCTAGCCTTATGCTTTTCAACGTCTCCTTGGGCGTTGAACTTTGTCTTATACACCCACTTGACCCCAATGGTCTTCTTCCCTGCTAGAAGATCTATCAGCTGCCATGTTTCATTCTTTTCAATGGCTTCTATCTCCTCATCCATCGCATGCACCCACTTTTGATTTTGACTTGCATCTTCGAACTCTACTGGATCAACTTCAGTAAAGAATGCAAAGTCAGAGTGCTCTTCATCTATGTGGGTTTGGGTTGCCTCATAGATTTCTTGCAAGCTCCTTGTCTTCGCTGGCGTCACTAGGTTCTGGATTCTACTTGCAAGTGGAGGCGACCGAGATGGAGTGGTTGTGCTACTGCTAGCACCGTTGTTACTGCTGGAAGTTGCAGGTGGCTGCACACTTCCTTCTTCCAAGTCAATAGACTAAACTACTACTGGCTCTGATTGGCCAGTCTCTGACTTCCCATTCCAAGCTTTATCTTCAAGAAACTTCACATCATAGGGTTGTATAACCTATATGCCTTCGCTTGCTCACTGTACCCTATGAAAATGCACTTCTCATCTCTATCATCCAACTTTTATCGCTTCTCTTCTGGAACATGTGCATATGCAATGCACCCGAACACACGCAAGTGAGCCACACTTGGCTTCACTCCGCTCCAGGCCTCATGAGGGATTTTGTCCTTCACACTTTTGGTGGGACATCTATTCAGCAAGTAGACTACATATGTTACAGCCTCTGCCCAAAATTCATGTGATAATCCCTTCGCCTTCATCATGCTTCGTGCCATATCCATGATGGTCCGATTCTTCCTCTCAGCTATGCCATTCTACTGTGGCGTGTATCTGGCAGTGAACTGCCTTCGAATTCCATGCTACTTGCAGTAGTTATGGAATTCGTTGGAGATGTATTCACCTCCACCATCTGTCATGAGAGTCTTGATCTGATATCCGCTATGTTTCTCCACCAGAGCCTTGAACTCCTTGAATCTGGCAAATGCCTCTGACTTTAGCTTGATGGAATAAATCCAAGTCTTTCGGCTGAAGTCATCTATAAATGTCAAGAAGTATTTGTTGCCGACAAACATGGTGGTCTGCATCGGACCGCAAATGTCTGAGTGCACCAACTCCAATGGTCGTGATGCTCTCCAAGACTGTCCTACAGGGAATGCATCCCTATGCTGCTTGCCGACTAGGCAACCTTCACACACTTGGTTCGGTTGCTCAATAAGGGGTAAACCCTTCACCATTCGCATCCTGTGCAGTTGATTCAGGCCACTGAAGCTCAGGTGACCGAATCTGAGATGCCACAGCCAGGTAGCATCTTTCTCAACTGCACTCAGAGACATCAATGATTCATTCTAAATCTGCAATGGAAACATTTTGTTTTTCGTCATGGACACTATTGTGATTTGTCCATGCACTTTGTCTCTGATGGAACAGACACCATATTTGAACAGTATAGTGTGCCCCTTCTGCACAAGTTGTCCAACACTTAGCAGATTGTGCTTCAACCCAGGCACATAAAAAACATCTTGAATTGTTTTTCTTTCACCGTGCCGGGTGCGGATGAGGATCTTTCCTTTCCCCATCACAGGAACTTTGTTGTTGTTCCCCATCTTGACTTCGGACTGGACTGTTTCATCCAGTTGTGAGAACATCTCTCTATTCCCAGTCATGTGGTTGTTGCAACCACTATCAAGATACCAGATGTTTTTCTTGCTCTCCTCTTCAATACTGCAAGTCAGCAGTACATTTCCTCCTACCGCATTTCTAGGTTCCTCCGTATAATGGGCTTGTTGTTGATTCTCGTTCGCCATCTTCTTCTTGCACTGTGAGGCATAATGGCCAAACTTACTGTAGTAGTAGCATTGGACCTTTGACATGTCCTTCTTCTGCTGAGAGCTTCCTTGCTGATTTTTGCCAGTGCCTCTTCCTCCTTGCTGATGAAAGTTGCAACTTGGCTCAGCGTCATGAGGGTTTGATCTCCCTCCTTGCTTGTTACTTCTCCCACGCCTGCTTCTGCCTCTTCCTCCTTGAGAACTAGAAGCATTGTGGTGGGAGTCTTGTCTGCCACTGTCTCGGACTGAGACCTGAGCCCAAAATGCTTGCTCCAGAGAGGTCTAAGATGAACGGCTCAGCCTCTGTTCATGGGTCTGCAGGGAACCCATGAGTTCGTCTGTCGAGAGGGTTGTCAGATCCCTCGACTCTTCGATTGCTATCACAATCGAGTCAAACTTGGCAGACAGACTTCTAAGAATCTTCTCCATGATTCTCTGGCTCTGCACAACTTCTCCGTTCAACCGCATTTGGTTGATAATGTCCATCGTCTGGGTGAAGAAGTCGCTCATCGACTTGGACTCGCTCATCTACAGGTTCTCAAACTCTCTCCTGAGCATCTACAGTTTCACCAACTTCACTTTGTTGGTGCCCTGATACGAACTTGCCAGGGTTTCCCAGGCCTGCTTGGCCTTGGTGGTTGATACAATCCATGGGAAGATGGTCTCCTCAACCGCTTGCATGATGTAGAAGAGGGCCTTCTAGTCCTTCTTCTTGTGCTCTTTCAACAGATCCTTGTCTACTTGAGAGAGGGCGGCTAGTGCTGCTACATCTGCCGGTTCTGGGTAGCCGTTCTTGACTAACTCCCATAGCTCCTGAGATCCGAACAGGATCTTCATCTGGATGCTCCAGTAATCGTAGTTCTTGCCATTAAATCACGGGATCTGCAACTATAGGGAATTCTTTCTAGAATCCATCTTCTATCTCCGTGTCATGGCTCAATCAGCTCTGATACCAATTTGAAGAATTTTATTTAATTCTTTTTGAACTTTCATTGAAGTCCGAACGTCATAGTTCAGAAAGCGTGAAGTGCGCAAGTCGGGGGCACCGACGGACTTCGCCCGAGAATGGGCGAAGTGCGAACGTCGGGGCGCCGACGGACTTCGCCCGAAACTGGGCAAAGTTCGCACTTCGGGGCCGTCGACGGACTTCGCCCGAAACTGGGCGAAGTGCGAACATCGGGGGCACCGATGGACTTTGCCCAAAACTGGGTGAAGTTTGCACTTCGGGGCCGCCGATGGACTTCACCCAAAACTGGGCGAAGTGCGAACGTCGAGGGCGCCGACGGACTTCGCCCGAAACTGGGCGAAGTTTGCACTTCGGGGCTGCCGACGGACTTCGCCCGGAATATGGGCAAAGTGCGGACTTCGCTCAGCCGACGGACTGCGCTGGGCGAAGTGCGGACTGCGGCCGACTTTGGACTTCGCTCACGCACTCGGGCTACGCTCGGATCTCGAGCGTAGTCGGACTTCGACAGCGAAGTTGGAAAGGCTTCTCTGAGACTTGCCCAACTTCGACCTTGCAGTCTTTTCTTGACTTCTTCGTCTTGCGTGGCTCCCGCTAGGTTTGCCTGGCTTGGCAAGACCCGTACAAGAAGAGAGAGACGTCAAAACAGAGAACAATAAACTTTAGCACAATAAAACTATAAACCCTAAAGATGCCACAAACAATAGCAAACTTTATTCATATGAAACTCGGGTTACAAAATTCCTCAATCGAGGAAATAACAACATCTATAGGCTACGCTACAGGATAAACTAACAGACAAAATGTCGAGTCGGCTGCTCGAACATTAATCAGCTGAGCCACACTGCTCACTGAGATACTCTTCTTCTCTTGACTCCTCTTTGCTCTCTGCCTTCTACTTCTCTCTATGTCTGAAATACCCGAGACGCCTTATATAGCCGCGGGAAGAGGAGGATTAGGGTTTGTCCTCTGATAGGTTCTGACAGGCCCTCAACTAGGGTTTCTGACCAATCATCGCACTAGCATTAAATTGTCGAACTGGCATTAACTTCTACAGCGATCGGATCTGTCAGACTTCACATCTGTCAGAGGGTAGGTGCGACGTCATGTCAGCCCTTTTTGTCGGGATCCCCAACTACGCGAGCGCAGTTCGGCTTCGCCCAAATTCGGAGCACAGTCTGGCGGAGGCGTGAAATCTAGGTTAATTTTTCTAACAATATATTCTCTTCCTAATCCTGGAAAGTTATCGTTTCATATTCATATCTGTTATTTTTTTATCTCTTATCGTTTCAGACTCATATCTGCTATTTTTTGATCTCTGGCATGGCCTTCGAAAATTAATTAATGTTCCAGTTTAGAATGGAGATAAAAAGATTAATTGTTTCCTATTGTTTCAAGTTATGTTGTTCATCGTTAATACTATTATAAAATTAAACTAGATTTGACGTCATTCAGATCGTACAACCCTACATCTTATAGCAATTATTTCTAGCGTGCGAGTAGTTGAATATTTCCTGCCCATGTTCTCAAAGCCTAGCTATAAATACTGATGCTGCTGGCATTTTATGTGGTGAAGAATAGTAAAAAAGCAACAGCAAAAGAGGTTTGGAGAACCAAACAACCATTTCGGAGCACATAGATTTGTGTTTATCCTACAATTATTTGCAGATGAATGTAAACCCCATTGTAATTTTGGTTGTTGTTATTAAAATAAAATTTGCATGTATTTGCTGTTAAATCTAAGTTTGGACCCTTATAATTAAAACCTTTTATCGTTCAAGTTGGTAAGCGATCATCCATTTTTTTTTTTTGTAGCTAGTGAACTTGAGCAACCTGCAGATCGCTCAGTTAGATGAGCGATATTCACCATTCCTCTCACCAGCAACTTCAAGGCAAACTAAAAATCGCTCGTCTCGTAAGAGAATATCAGAATCGCTCCAGCAAGTGAGCGATTTCAACAATCGCTTGCTTCCTGAGCGGTCTCTAGCAAGCTTAACTCTTTCATATTGAACGAATCTTGGCTGTCACTTTCTCACCATCAAACTATAGTTTACCTTCTCCTCGCCTACAAAGAGTTGCAAACTCTGTTCTACCTTCCTCATAAGTGAATTTCATCTAACTCCCAGTCTCACTCTTGTTGTGAGTGATTCCCAGACTCGCCCCAATGAGTGAGCGATTCCGAGTCTCTCTTGTCTCCTTAGTGATTCTCAGTCTCACTACTCAAGAAAATATTCATCGAGTGAACTTTAGTCTAGGCCTCCTTGAGAGCGATCTTTGGCATAGGAAAAATGAAGCATCCATATTTAATTAAATGCGCCTCATCCTCGTCCCAATCTCGCTCCACCTTTAAGTGATTTCTAAGATCGCTCTGCTAGGCGTGCGATTCCTATAATTGCATCTATCCTAAGCGATATTCATCTACAGTGATTAATTTCTTCAAATTGGTATCAGAACCACTGTGTCGTCCCGTGGAGATAGAAGAATGGTTTCCAAAAACAACTCCCTATAGTTGCAGATCCCGTAGTTCAACGAAAAAAACTATGACTATTGGAGCATCTAGATGAAGATCCTGTTCGGGTCTTAGGAGCATTGAGACTTGGTTGAGAATGGTTATCCAGAATCAGCAGATGCAACAGCACTGGCCGCACTCTCCCAAGTCGATAAGGATCTATTAAAGGAAAACACAAAGAAGGACCAGAAGGCGTTCTACATCATGCAGGAAATCAAGGAGACTATTTTCCTGTGAATTGCAGCAGCAACCAAGGCAAAACAAGTTTGATAAATTTTAGCTAGCTCATATCAAGGGACCAACAAGGTGAAGTTGGTGAAGCTACAAATGTTAAGGAAGGAATTTGAGAACCTATAGATGAGCGATTCAGAGTCCATGAGCAACTTATTCACTCAGACAACAGACGTCATCAACCAAATGTGGTTGAATGGAGAGATTGTACAAAACCAAAGGATTGTTGAAAATTTTATGATAAGCCTGCCCACAAAGTTTGACTCAGTCGTGATAGTGATTGATAAATCAAGGGATTTGAAAACCCTCTCTATGGAGGAACTCATGGGTTCCTTGCAAACGCATGAGTAGAGGTTGAGCCGCTCAATTCAGTCCTCATTGGAGTAGGTATTCAAGGTTCAAGTCTCATTTTGATACAGTAGTAGAGGATAATCCCACCAAGTTGCTTGTAGTTGTTGAGGAAAAGACAGAGGCAAGCATGAGAAAGGCCATAAACAAGCATAGGAAAGGCCATAAGCAAGGAGGATGGTCAAAATGCAATGACAGTGATACCAACTGCAACTTACATCAAGCAGGAGGAAGAGGCAGTGGGAAAAATTAGCAAGGTGGATCTAATCAAAAGAAGGACAAATCGAAGGTCCAATGTTACTACTGCAAGAAATTCGACCACTACATCTCTGAGTGTAGAAAGAAGATGGCCAAGGATAACCAACAACAAGTACATTACATAGATGAAACTGGAAATAGAGATACCTATGGAAATATGCTATTGACATGCAGTATTGAGGAGGAGAGCCAAAAGAATGTCTGGTATTTAGATAGTGGGTGCAGCAACCACATGACTAGGAACAAGGAGATTTTCTCACAACTGGATGAAATAGTCCAATATGAGGTGAAATGGGGAACAAAAACAAGGTTTATGATGGGGAAAAGAAAAATTCTCATCCACACCAGACACGATGAAATGAAGTAGGTCTATGATGTGTACTATGTGCCTGGTTTGAAGCACAACTTGTTGAGTGTTGGACAATTCGTGTAGAAAGGGTACACTGTTCAGTTTAAATATGAAGTGTACACAATTAGAGATAGAGAGAATGGGCAAATTGCAACTGTCCATGATGAAGAACAAGACGTTTTCGATGCAAATTTAGAATGAGTTGTTGATGTATCTTAGTGTAGTTGTGAAGGATGCTACCTGGTTGTGGTATCTCATATTCGATCACTTGAGTTTCAATGGCCTAAACTTTCTACACAAGAAGCAAATGCTGAAGGGTTTACCCCTTATTGAGCAATCAAATCAAGCTTGTGAAGGTTGCTTAGTTGGGAAGTAGCACAGGGATGCATTCCCTACATGATAGTCTTGGAGGGATTCACAACCATTGGAGCTGGTACACTCAGAAATTCGAGATCTTATGCAGACCAGCACTTTTATCGATAACAAAAACTTCTTGACCTTCATTGATGACTTCAGTCGAAATACATGGGTATATCCCATTAAGCAAAAATTAGAGGCTTTCGATAAATTCACGGAGTTCAAGGATCTAGTTGAGAAACAAAGCGATTACTAGGTGAATACTCTTAAGATAGATGGCATAGGTGAATATATCTCTAATAAATTTCACAACTTCTGCAAGAAACATGAAATTTGTAGGCAACTCACTATCAGATACACACTGCAGTAGAACGGTGTAGCTGAGAGGAAGAACAAAATGATCATGGAGATGGCATGGATAATGTTGAAGGCAAAAGGTATGTCACATGAGTTATAGGTAGAATATGTAACCTATACAGTCTATCTACTGAACAAATGTCCCACCAAGAGCATGAAGGACAAGATTCTTCAGGAGGTCTAGAGAAATAAAACCAAGTGTTGATCATTTAAGAGTTTTTGGGTGTATAGTATATGCACATGTTCTAGATGAGAAGAGACATAAGTTGGATGAAAAATAAGAGAAGTGCATCTTCATAGGGTATAGTGAACAAGCGAAGGCATACAGGATGTATAATCCTATGAAGAAGAAGCTTATCATCAGTTGAGACTTGAAATTCTTGGAGGATGAAGCCTAGAATTGGAATTCAAAGACTGGCCACTATGAGCCAGCTATCATTGAATCTGTCAACTTGGAGGAAACCTATGTGTAGCCACCTATAACTTCAAGCAACAACAGTGGTGCCAGTAGTAAGACAGCCTCACCATCCCGGTCACCTCCACTTGTAAGCAAGATTCCCAACTTGAGGACACCCGCAAAGACGAGGAGCTTGCAAGACATCTATGAGGTAACCCGAGAACACATAGATGAAGAATATTCTGACTTCGCTTTATTTTTTGAGTGTGATCCAATTTCATTTGAAGAGGTAAATCACAATCTGAAGTGGGTGAAGGTGATGGATGATGAAATAGAAACCATTGAGAAGAATGAGACATGGCAGTTGGCAGAACTCCCAGCAATGAAGAAGACCATTGGGGTCAAATGGGTATACAAAACAAAGTTTAATACCCAAGGATAAGTTGATTGACATAAGGCTAAAATGGTGGTGAAAGGCTACAAGCAGAAGTCAAGGATTGACTATCATGATGTGTATGCACCAGTAGCCTAATTTAACATAGTCAAGATGATCTTGGCATTGGCAGCTCAAAAGGGTTGGAGTGTTTACCAGATGGACGTCAAGTCAGCCTTCCTCAACGAAGTATTGGAAGAATAGGTCTACATAGACCAACCACCAAGTTATGATTTGTAAGGACATGAAGGTAAGTTCTTGAAGCTAAAGAAATCCCTGAATGGGTTGAAGCAAGCACCCCGAACAAGGTATAGCCGGATTGATGGATATTTTTAGGATAATGGGTTTGTTAAATGCCCATATGAGCACACCATGTATCTGAATATAAATGTAGAAGGGGTTATGATACTCATCTGCTTGTATGTGTATGATATGATATATACTGGAAATAGTGATGTATTGTTTGACCAGTTTAGAACAACCATGAAGGAGTTCGAGATGACGGATTTAGGGCTGATGAAGTACTTTCTTGGCATCGAAGTTGACCAATCAGTAGATGGCATCTTCATTTCTCAAGGTAAGTATGCGAAGGATGTCCTAAAGTAGTTCAATATGGAGGATAATAAACCTGCCATCACACTTGTTGCCATAGGTTTGAAGCTGAGCAAGTTGGATTCTAGCAAAAATTTTGATCCAACTCTATTTAAGAGGCTAGATGGTAGTCTTATGTATTTGATTGCAATTAGACCCGATCTTATGTTTGTAGTCATCTTGATCAACAAATTTATGGAGACTCCGAAAGACACACACTAGCAATTAGGAAAACAGATTTTGCGCTATGTCAATGAGACACGAAACCATAGAATTTTCTATGCCAGACAAGACTAGCTGGAACTGGTGGGCTACACAGATAGCGATTGGGCTGGCAACACCGATGATCGGAAGAGCACTTCCAACTATGCTTTTTATGTTGGTTCGAGAGCAGTTTCATGGTTGTCCAGGAAGCAACCGATAGTTGTGTTATCCACTACTAAGTCCGAATATGTTACCGCCACATCAGTCGCATGCGAGGAAGTATGGCTGCGAAGAATATTGGATGAGCTGAATCATCCATCGAAAGAGGCAACAACAATTTTTTGTGATAATAATTTTGTCATATAACTATCGAAGGATCCAATGTTTCATGGACGTATGAAGCACATTGACATCTGGTATCACTTCATCAAAGAGTTGGTGAAGTTTGGCGAAATTCAGCTACTGTTTTGCAGGTCCAAGGAGTAGGTAGCTGATATTTTCACAAAACCTTTGAAGGAGGAGGACTTCAATAGACTATGGGAAAATTTGGACATCAAAGTCTTTGTGAAATCTGGTTAAAGGAGGGTGGTAGAAAATTAAACCAGATTTGACGCCAATCAGATCCTACCGCCATACATTTGGTCGCACTTATTTCACGCATGCGAGTAGTTGTATCTTTCCCGCTTGTATCCTCAAATCCCAGCTATAAATACTGGTACTGCTGGCATTTTGTGTGGTGAAGAGTAGCAAAAAAAAAAACACCAATAGAAGAGGTCTGCACAACCAAACAACGGATTCAAAGCACTTAGATTTGTGTTTATCCTGCAATTATTTGCAAATGAATGTAAACCCCTCAGAGGAGGATGCATTGTAATTTTGGTTGCTGTTATTCAAATAAAATCTGCATGTATTTGGTGTTAAATCTAAGTTTGCACCCTTATAAGTTAAAACCTTTTATCGCTCAATTTGGTAAGTGATCATCCACTTTCTTTTGTAGCTAGCGATTCCAAGGATTGCTCTCTTCCTGAGCGATCTTCGGCAAGCTTAACTCTTTCATATTGAACGAATCTTGGCTGTCACTTTCTCGCCAGCAAACTGTAGTTTACCTTCTCCTCGCCTACAAAGAGCCACGAATTCTGGTTCTACCTCCCTTGCAAGTGAAGTTCGTCCAACTCCTAGTCTCGCTCTTATTGTGAGCGATTCCCAAACTCACCCTAAGGAGCGAGCAATTCCGAATCTCACTTGTCTCCTTAGCGATTCTTAGTCTCGCTGCTCAATCAAATCTTCGTCGAGCGAACTTTAGCATGGGCTTCCTTGAGAGCGATCTTCGGCATAGGAAAAATGAATAATCCATCTTTAATTAAATGCATCTCATCCTCGTCCCAATCTCGCTCCACCTTTGAGCAATTTCCAGGATCACTCTGTTAGGCGTGCAATTCCCGGAATCGCTCAGGATCTCGCTCCACCTTTGAGCAATTTCCAGGATCGCTCTGCTAGGCGTGCAATTCCCGGAATCGCATCTATCCTGAGCGACATTCATCTACGACCATTAATTTCTTCAAATACATAATAACGATTTTGAATTGCATCCATCAAATTTATTTGATCTAGTTTTTTTTATAGCTCGTAAAAAGTCCAGCTGTTTTATAACCCGTAAAATGACCAGTGAGAATACTCAAGATTCTTACTATCTTTATCAATCTAAGGGACACTCAAAAGATTACTATACCTTTCCAAAATACACTTACAAATCCCAGATTGGAAAACTGAGAAGTTACTATGGTAAATTCGTTTTCTTTGAAAATTTAAACCACACGGTGGTATTCACTTTATTTGATGTCTGATCTTTTTGGTTCGGCTTCTATTTTTAACGACGCGTGCCCTTTCATTTTGGACTGCTTATTCTGGAGGAGGACCAATACCTCCTGACGCACACAGGACGTGTAGATTTCCGATTTAATGATTAGATGACACAATGCAGTTCTATGGGATATGTAAGGCAAGTTCTTGAGAGATAGCTAAGTATATTTTTAGGTGAGTTGTAGTTCGCATCCTAATGATAAGCAATGCTAAACAGCTTGTCTTTTGGCCACGCAAGGATGGGATCTGAAACGTTGATTTAAGGAAGCTGGAATGGGAATGGGAATGATAGTAAATCCTCCGGAAACTTTCTATTCAACCAAAAGCTTCGAAGATCTGGTTTTATTGATCTTCTTACACAAATGAAATTTTGCTGCTAAATGGGTTGATAATTGGGAAAATTCTATTTCAGTACAGAATTTTCCAAGGTAAATAGGAAGAAACTCCAAAATAATATAAGGTTTTTAAAGTATCATATTTTATGATTAAAAGAATTATTTCAACTAGAAAGCTCATTAATTAGTTTTTTTTTTATTGGTTTGAAAGTCTAACTCCCTAAGACATGGTCTAAGCATTGGTATGAATAGTCTTTGGTGGAATAAACTTATCCTCCGTACTAATAAACCATTAGTTTTGTGCAGTGGTGTTCAAATAATAGCATTTATAAAGAAAGGTATAAACAGAATAAAATAGGATCTAGGTACTTGCTCAATTCTCACCTAAAACCAGATATGCACTTATTAGTCTTTTCGCTCTTTGTTCAAAGAGTCTTATGGCTTCATTGTGGTTTCATTTTCATGTGAGGTCCTTATAAAGTTGGGAACTATTATCCACAATTTATGGTGTGACTAGAGATGGCTTAATGACCATAGAATCTCATCCATTAATTTTGGTTGGATCTACAAAAAAAAAATATGTGTCCCTTATTATTGGACTGTAAGTTGAATGTCAAGTGGCAAGTCAAATTTACAAATGTTCAGTGGCAATATTTTGCCACTCAAATTTGTAGATTGCTTGTTGAATCCAAAAATTATCGGACTGTAAGTTGAATGTCAAGTGGCAAGTCAAATTTACAAATGTTCAATGGCAATATTTTGCCACTCAAATTTGTAGAGTGCTTGTTGAATCCAAAAATTAGCTTCTTTGATGGCAAGTTATAAAAAAATTTCCAACTTCTAGTCTAGCTCTAATTTTATATATTTCCCCTCATTGAAAATTTTGTAATGCTTTAGAATCTCTTATTCACTTCTTTTCATTCTATGTCACGGCTAATTTTTTTTGGGATGTCTTCTACGCTTTTTTATTCCCCTCCTCTAGATCTTGGAATTTTTTTTTGCTTGGTTTTCCAAGTAGGATCATTGACCCAATCTTTAGAATGTTTGTGGAATCTTTCTTCTCAAGCATATTTAAAAGTTCAAATGTAGGAATGTTTACAAATTTCACTCCTCCATCGGGTATGATTTTAGCAAACTTGACCTTTGATCTTTTGTTACATTCGGCACACATTCATTCTCATGTTCAAGTAGATTCGAACACACTATGAGATGTTATCAATAGGCTTCATCAACTTTTCCACATGATCTAGGATCTTTAAAAATTCCATGAAAAAACAAAAAACAAGGCAATAAATAGTGATGAACTAGTTTAAGAATACATTACTTATATTTATTCATTGAAGAGTTTAGAAGATATAATGAAGGTCATACCTAAAACTTCACCACGTAAGAATCTCTCCCATGAATGAGTGATGATATCTACCATATTGTAGTAGGATGTAGTTATCTCCTTTTAATTGCTATTAGCTTCTATTCTTTTGTGTACTCATTTATGGATGCTTTACTCTTTATCCACCTTATCTTCATCAATATATTTTATTTCTCTATACTGTTCATAATGAGACTTCTCTTTTAAATATTTATATTGCCTTTGGAGAATTTGAAATGCAAGGAATACCCCCATAAAGAATTTATTCTTTATGTTTCCTTGAAAATTCTCAAATGTAAAGATAATATTTTATAGTTATTTATTTCTTATATTGTTTTGAAATCCCTAAATATTAACCTAGAAACCTTAAAGTGCAAGAATGAACCTCCATACTAATAATTTTCTCATGGTTCCCTAAAAACCCTAAATTTCTTTATTATCCTCCATAATCATTTCTTTATTATGCTATGATCTAGACATCATAATACCTTTGGAAATGGTTGGTAAATTGTTTCCTAAACTACCAAATGAAATGGAAAAAGATGGCATGAAATATGAATGAAATAAAAATGGCACATGATGAAAAGTAGCCAAAAGAGGAAACAAAGATGAAGAGAAAATAAAAATAAAAATAAAGTGAAAATGAAGGGGACAAAAGAAAAGGAAGTGACAAAAAGAGATAATAGAAAATTGAAAAGGAAGTAAAGAGCAAAATAAGTGATGGTATATGTGAAAAGAAAAGAAGAAGACAAAGAAAAATAGGTGGATAGAGAAATAAAATAAGAGTATCAGAGAGAGGTTTGAGGGGGCAATAGGAAAAGCCTAAGAGGCTTTATAGGTTGGAGAGAGGGAAACCCAAGGAGGATACATCTAGGAATAGTTTAGGAGAAGGCTTGGGGTAAGAGAAAAGCTAGACTAATATAGAGGGATCTGAGAAATAAACTAATATATCTAGGAGGAAAAGAATAATATCATGTTGGAAATAGAAAGAAATAGTGGCATGGGATGAAGAACACTCGAGGCAATTGGTTAGAAGAATGAGTGTTAACCAAAGGGTTATGTACTATAGGAGGTGCATGCTTATCTTATAATCATTGAGAAGGTACTTGATGAATATGATTAATATAATTAGTCTCCTTCCATAATCCTTTATGTTTGTTACATATAAGTGTGGAATACTTGGTGTCATTGGGCTATAAGTTATAGATGTATTTAAGTTTGATGAATGTAGGGAGAAGATTATTGATGAAGAAAATGTTGCTATCATCCTAGACCTTGGAAGAGATACAGGACATTTGATTATAATCCTTGAGATATTTGAGAGAGAACATGGATTGTTAGAGCAAGTTGTGTCAAACTAAAAACTTGAGTACAATGGAATCCCTTAAATCGTTCATTTGATATTGATACAAACAAACTACAAATCATAGGAGGATTTAAAGCATTTGGAATGGAATAAATCTCTTAGCTATGTTTATATTGAATATTTTTGTGGTATCCTCTTAAGTATACAATTCATAATACATTTAAACACCATCATAAACTTGAATGATCCTATTCAATGTTGTATAATTCAAATAAATTTATTGCCCAAGGTCATACATTCAAAGGAAGAATATTGGATCATACCAAATGATATTGTATGACTGAATAGAGCATTACAATGTCATATCATTATATTAAGGATTGTATAAATGGACCACTATTATCAATCGGTATCTACATTATTTATCCAATCATATAAGAAGCTTAACTATAGTATCATATGACTAGAAGAAGTCATATAATGATAAGTAGGTCATACAAAGCCTACACCATATGATAGCAAGGATACTATTATATATAAGGGAAGTAGTAGTCTTTTGCCTACATAATTTTGGTATAAAACCTACAAGATCTGTGAGGGTTGATATGTTCCTAAGGAAAGGTTGAACAATAAGAAATAAGAAGACAAAAAGGCCTTTGATATGTTAATATAGTTGAGATGATGAAAGGAAACATTTCTTGGTTAGGTGCACTTGAAACTAACTAGAGAAGGGGTATTCAAGTCAAAGTTGTAAGTGATAACAAAGAGGAGGAAGTAATACAACCAAGGTTATGCATAAGGGGTTGGAATCAAAATGTACTTGTAAAAAAATTTCAAATCAAGGTGAATCCTAAGCAAATCAAATCAATCATCTTCACACTAAAATTTGGGGCATTTGAAGCCATAAAAATTAAGGTATTTTTTGGGTAAAATTTGACCTATTAAATCACCTTCTAACTTCATAAAAGTACAACCATTATATCAGGCTCAAAAAGCACTTTCCAACGAGTACAACTATGCCTATGTCTGGATATATATTGTGGTGAATTGGTCTCAAAAATTTCAAGTGAATGGACCGATGTTGATGGTCCTTATATTCGCCAATTTCTAATTTTGGAAATCCTAATATTCATCCAATTTGTTAATATTTGCTACTGTGCATAACCCTGAAACCAACCAAAAGTTTGTAATAAACAATAATAAGGAGACCTAGAAGAAAGATTACTTTGGAAAAAATTTAACATGGGTAGAAAGTGAAAGTTAGAAACACCATCATATTATGAAAGTTTAAACACTGAAGAACTCATGAATTGGATTGCAAATATGGAGATATATTTTAATTTTAAATCACTAGAAGACCCTAAGAAGCTAAAATTTTCTTGTGTGAAGCTAAAAGGGCATGTGTCCTTGTGGTAGGGCCATGTTCAAACAAAAATACAAATAAAATGAAAAGAAAAGATTAATACATGGCAGAAAATGGTAGTCAAGATGAAAGCTAAATTTCTTCTATTGTATTATCAATGTGTCTATTTAGGAAAATGTAAAATTGAAGATAAAATGAATTGGGTTTGAAATATTACACACAAGAATTTTATAGGCTCATTATTTAGGCTAGTCATGTGGAAGACGATGAGGAGAAGGTTTAAAATTTTATCAATGGAATACAATTTTCCATAGAGGATGAAGTTAGTATGATAATAATGAGGATAGTATAGGAAGCCTACTAGTATGCCTTAAATGTAGAGGAGAAATTGTGGCAAAGAAAATAAAATTATAAAAAATGAAGATGATGGTTCTCATGAGGATGAGGACAAACAAGTGGTGAAAGAGAAAATTAAAAGTAGGAAGGAGAAGCCAATTCTTCTTGGAATGACTTAAACCAAATACTAGAGGAGTGGATAATTCTCAAAAGGAAGAGGTAATTTTGGTAGAATTGTAGACACCAAAACAACACCAATCCGATTAAGTGACTACAAACACTGATCGCATTGACATACACAGCTTTCAGGGCAGCCCTCAGAGGTCAAACAGTGGTCCTAGCCACTTACATAGCAGTTTAGAAGGTCAAAAAGTAAACAAAGCCTTTATCAAAACAAAGTCTTAATCAAAGTCAAAAGCAAGCCTTTATCAAAACAAAGTCTTAATCAAAGTCAAAAGCAAGCCTTTATCAAAACAAAGCCTTTATCAAAACAAAGTCTTAAGCAAAACAAAGTCTTAAGGAAGAGCAAAACTTAAGCAAGAACAAGCCTTAAATTCAAAGCAAAACTTAAGCAAGAACAAGCCTTAAATTCAAAGCAAAACTTAAGCAAGCAAGCCTTAAGCAAAGGGGAACCTTGGCCTTAGGTGTCACAAAATCGCGACGTCGCGATTTCGCGACGTCACGAAATCGCGACACCTAAGGCCCAAAGGGGAACCTTGGCCTTAGATGTCACGAAATCGCGACGTCGTGATTTCGCGACATCGCAAAATTGTGACACCTAAGGCCCAAAGGGGAACCTTGGCCTTAGGTGTCGCGAAATCGCGACGTCGCAATTTCGTGACGAGGGTGTCACGATTTCGCGACGTCACAAAATCGTGACACCTAAGGCCCGAAGGGGAGCTTCGGCCGAGGGTGTCACGATTTCGTGACGTCACGAAATCGTGACACCTAAGGCCCAAAGGGGAGCTTCGGCCGAGGGTGTCACGATTTCACGACGTCGCGAAATCACGACACCTAAGGCCCGAAGGGGAGCTTCGGTCGAGGGTGTCGTGATTTCGCGACGTCGCGAAATCGTGACACCTAAGGCCCAAAGGGGAACCTCGGCCGAAGTGTCACGATATCGCGACGTCGCGATATCGCGACACTTCGGCATTTTGTGCTTAAAGAAAAAATTCAATTAATCAGAGGCGACAGTCAATCAATCAGAGGCAGAATTCAACCCGTTAAAAGTAGACATTAAACAAATTAAAAGTGCACGTTAACCAACAAAGGCAGACTTTAAACAAATACAGGCATTTTGACAAAGATACGAGAATGGGCATTAAACAACTGGCAGTGAAAGTCAGTCAGTTACGTGGGCCGTTGGAGGACTGTCACAGTGGCATTAACGAAAGCCCGAGTCATGGAGGACTTTCCTCTCTCGTGGAGACACGACCGCCACATGGCACCTTTGACCAACACGTGGCGCTTATGCACGCCTATTCAAAGAGACCCCCTGGGTCTATAAAATGGTGGATTTTTCCACCCAAAAGACAAGTTGGCAGGCATTTTGGAAAGCAACGTAGTGCTGTCAAACCAAACACCCGATTGCACTCCTTTTCGATTCATCCCTTCTACACCCGTAATCTCTTTCGTAGGAGAGGTTATTGGTGGCTGCTAGAAGGAGAATCCGAATCTTCAAACCCGACATTGGACCACAGTAATCCATCGATTCGTCGACACTACAGTATCTTAGGTTTTGAGCCCATCCCTAGTGGATTGGCGTCGAAATTAAGTTTTAACGGGGCGGCCCGCTTGGGCACCCCACACTTTTTGTTAGTCGCATGATTAATCCATTCGGTCATTGCGTGTTGTTTTGCATAATGCTTTATGTTGTTTTTACATTTTTGTTTGCAGTTAACAGTATTTAAATAGAATATGCTTTCTGTTCACATTATCACGCTATCACGAAATGTCTTTATCGTAACACAGGTGCTACTAACGAATCTGTCGTTTCTTCGTTCGCAGGAGGAGCAGTAGAAGTTAAGGACTCATCCACACTAGCGGCGGCAACGTCTTGGCCCGCTCATTTTAAATGTGGGCATGCGAAAAGAGGAACATTAAGTCTTGACTGTAATCAAATTCTTTTAATGCTCCTAGCCCCTGAAAAGGGAGGAGGCATCTTTGTAACCGAGATCAGGAGAGTTTAATAAAAGGGCTATGTTTTCTCCATTTTCTTGTATCTCATTGTAATGCGTCTCTTTCATTTCATGCATTCTACATTTTTAGGACTTAAGCGTATTTGATTTTGAATACATCGCAAGTAGTGTTTCCTTCGCCGGAATCTCGTGCTTTCAATGGCGATCACGGTGGGACCCTGTCCCATGAATTTTGAGATCACAGGAACTGATTAAAACTTGTGTTTTTGTGCTTACAGGTACCTTTTTAATTTTTGACTGTTATTCGTCTTTGCTTGGACAAATTTCTGTCTGTGAATTTTAGAGCCGAAGATCAGAAACAACAAGTCTGGACAGAGAAAGGTAAGGGTTTTAAAACTGTTCCCATTGTTTTTTTTTGTTGTTTATGTTTACTTTCATTCGTTTATGTTTAAAAATTTCATTAACAGTAAAAATTTCAAAAAAATAATTTAAAAAAAAAAATTAAAAAAAAAAATCATTTTATTTGTTTATTTTTTTACTTTCATGTTCTTTAATTGTTAAAGAAGGGTAGAGAAAGTTGTCGTCAATTTTCTTGCTTTATTTATTTATTTATTTAATTTAAAAAAAAAAAAAAATTTCGTCAAATTTCTATTTGTTGTTTTCCGGTTTGTAGTGTTTGTATGGCTTAGGGAAAGTTTCTTTTTTTGCTGCCTGTTTCATTTTTATTAAATAAAATGAACCACACACACTTCACGTGGTAAAATTAAACCAAGGAGCTGGTCGTAAAACCCCAGCCCTTGAGCAAGACCAACGGTGGGTTCATCACCACCTTGGCTTAGCTTTGCATCCATTTCCCCCGATTGTCACTGTTGTTAGGCGTAAATCCTGACGAAAGCTGACCGAGTGTTGCTTTGGGGTGATTCCCATGCACGCGAGGATAAGTCTTCTATGGTAGGTGTCATTAACAGGACAATCCCCCCTTTCGTACCGCCTATGTTCCACGTACCATCTGCTCTCACGTACCTATAGTTTCCCTCTCGTAAGGGCGGGTATATAGAGAGGTTGGTATATCGGTCCGGCAATGGTATATTGAAGGGGCGACCATTTATGGGAGTCATATGAGCCAACATTATGCATTTAAACGTTCTTCAAAACTTGCAAAAACAAAACAAAACATCAAAATGCACTAAACCAATTTAGGACACACTATTTAATCCTTAAAAGAGATAATCACGGTTTGTGTATGTGTGTGTTCATTTCTGCTTAGTGTAAACAAAAAGAAAAATCATCATAAA
This sequence comes from Wollemia nobilis, assembly GCA_028583015.1. NCBI lineage: Eukaryota > Viridiplantae > Streptophyta > Pinopsida > Araucariales > Araucariaceae > Wollemia > Wollemia nobilis. The sequence continues at coordinate 1,695,168 of JAQPPZ010000252.1, read as the reverse complement.
TGAGATAAAAATCTGCTTAGCTAGTAGAGAAGCACCACAATGGTGTGCACCCGTAGCCAAGCCCAATCAAGGGCGAGATGCTGTGGAGGAGCACAAAGAGGAGGCACAAGTCACCTCTGATATAGCCCCAAGGATTTGGTCATACCACCTTGGCGGCTCGACACACAAGGCAGTCCCCTCCGTGCCCCGACGGAAAGGGACTATAGGGGCACCTCTTCGAGGAGCACTCCTGTTCAGCATAGCACTCAGCACACACCCTTCCATGAGGGGTACATTCGTAGGAGAGCTCCCTTAGATGCTCGCTATGAGCGGTCACCGCGCGATGAAGCGCTAGGTCAACATAGGGTTCAACGGGAGGAACCACATCATTACACTATCCCTCCTTCACCCCCTCTAGTTGTCAGGACTACAAGGACAAATCCAGAGCACAAGGCTCCTCAGGCAGGGCGAGCCAACGCCACTCATCCCTCTTTCACTTATGAAAGGGGGTATGAGGAAGACCCCTACCTTCCTCAAGAGCAATATACAATGCGAGAGCAAGACGCCTCTGGCACCTGCTAGCTATCGGGATCACTCACTGAGGCCGAGCCTCGGGGAATTGCCACTACCTCCAACGAGGGAGGCTGCCTATAGATATCTTGGATCACTATGACCGAGATAGATATCTAGGAGAGGCATCTAGCCCTTCTAGACATGAGGCGGTGAGACCAACTATCTTAGAATCTGTCAAGCATTTCGCACATCGGATGCAACTCACGCAACTTGAGCTAGAACGACAACAGTTAGAGCAATGGTATCTTCTAAATAAAGAGCACCTTCTAGCACCAGAAGGATGAGTTGTTCCAACACACTATGCAGGAGAAGACTCCAACCCCTCACACACATAAGACAAAACATTTTGAGGGGCACAACCCATGGGGGCGAGACAGGTCATCGCAACCTCATCAAACGCTACCCCCAACACCTCCTAGATAGGAGCGGGAGGCTACTCTCCCGATTCCTGAAGCACCACCCCCGACGCCTCCTAGACATGAGCGGGAGGCCGCTCCTATAACCAATGACGGGTGCCTTCCTCAGACATCCACCCAGGTTTATGAGCCACCCTTAGAAATTCATCAAGAAGCCTCTAAGGAATCAGAGCGAGAAGAAGAGTGGGATGAACTGCCCTACCAAGGCATGGGGGGTGCTATCTGGCCACCCCTCCATAGGCCCCAAGTTCCTCAACAAGAACCAACCAAAGAGGAGGAGCTCAAGTCTCCCGATACATGCAAAGCACTAGAGCACTTAGAGTCGGTAGAGACCAAGATTTTGGAGCTCCCAAGGCCCAACTTACATGAGGCTCCTTTCGAAGAGGATCAAACTTTAACCATAGGGCTACCTGATGATGCAGTCCTCCATGTCTCGAGAATCTCTAGATTCTGATGAGCTATACTCACTGGTCGAAGGTGAGGATAAAACAGAGATAGCCCACAACAATCACATGCGACAACATCGACATCCTATAAATATCGATGAAGCATGTCAACAGATAAACATAATACTAGGGCATGAGTGGCGCGTTAACCCACCACAGTGGGACCAAGCATTACATCCGCCACTTTGGGCACACAAAGATCAATTTCAACCCAGAGACCTCATAGCAACATCAGTATCGAGGGTAGACCCTGTCCTCATATCCGTGCATAGGGCCGATCCATTCGTGCCAATCCCTCCAGAGCCAGATCCGGAGCACAAAGACCATCAAGCTGGGGGTACCTCTATCCCCTGAAGAGCCATAGTCCAAACCCAAAAATCTCCAAGGATTCTCGCAATCGCTTGGTCACCCCAAAAGCTCCAAGGATTATCGCAATCACTTGGTCACCCCAAAAGCTCCAAGGATTATCGCAATCACTTGGTCACCCCAAAAGCTCCAAGGATTATCGCAATCACTTGGTCACCCCAAAAGCTCCAAGGATTATCGCAATCACTTGGTCACCCCAAAAATGCTCCAAGGATTCTATAATCGCTTGGTCAATCCCAAAAATGCTCCAAGGATTCTATCGCAATCGCTTGGTCAATCCCAAAAATGCTCCAAGGATTCTATAATCGCTTGGTCAATCCCAAAATGCTCCAAGGATCCCTAAAATCGCTTGGTCAATCCCAAAATGCTCCAAGGATTCTTGAAATCGCTTGGTCAATCCCAAAAATGCTCCAAGGATTATCGCAATCGCTTGGTCAAATCCCAAAAATGCTCCAAGGATTCTTGCAATCGCTTGGTCAATCCCAAAAATGCTCCAAGGATTATCGCAATCGCTTGGTCAAAACCCAAAAAGGCTCCAAGGATTATCGCAATCGCTTGGTCAAAACCCAAAAATGCTCCAAGGATTATCACAATCGCTTGGTCAAATCCCAAAATGCTCCAAGGATTTCCACAATCGCTTGGTCAAAAATCAAGAAAATTCAAAAACAACAAAAATCATCATCAAAACAACAAAAATTTGCATCTCATTTCTAGGCATACTCAAATTCATCAATAGAGAGCTCTTCTCGCACCTCATCTTCATATTCACCAAAATCAATCCATCAAAAATACAAAAATACATAGCTGCATTAAAGCATTGCATCCATACATTGCATATTTGTGGTCGTACGGGTCAAAGGCACCATAGGCTGTAATTGCTCTGCTAGTCCATCTTGTTCCACACTGTTCCATTTTACAAAAACAACAAAAACACCATGCATTGCTTTTTACCACACTAGAGTCAGTGGTCTTTTAATGTATCAAGAGTTTTCATGATTCAGTCATCATTTTGCTCTTTAGCCATGTAATGTATCAAGTCGGACAGATTTTACGAAGGTAGAGTTACACTTGAAATACACCTTGTTACGTAACATCCCAACACAAATTAAAACACATAAAAATTCCCAAGTTGTGTGAACGAAAGATGAAACCTGCGTAGTAATCCAGGTCACCATAAGTGAAACGGTTATCTTGCTCATCCCCCGTGCGAATGGTCCCAGAATGCTGAGAATTGACAAAAGGACAAGCTCTTTCCTATCCATTCACCTCCATATACAGTGGTTTTCACCACTACCAAATTCCAATCATAGTTGGTTCCCAAAGTTGTAAGGATTTGTACTACACGTCCCTGCCAAGGATGGGTAGTCATCCCCAAGACCTAAAGGGATCAACACCATTCACAAACAAAATTCCAACAAATCATCATCCTAAAACTTTCCATTCACCTTTGATCTCCAAGTTGTAAGGATTCGTACTATCCGCCCCTAACCAGGATGGGTAGTCATCCCCAAGGCCTAACGAGATCAATGCCCTTGCTCCATAATCTCCATCACCCCCTTGGTTCCCAACGTCGTAAGGATTCGTACTACACGCCCCTAACCAGGATGCGTAGTCATCCCCAAGGCCACAAGGATCAAGGCCACTCACAAGCCCAAACTCACAATACTCAAAATACAAAATCAAATAACAGTGGTTATCACCACTATTCAAAATCCTTGCTCAAAAAGAATTAATAGAAAATAAACAGTGATTTTCATCACTATATAGACGAGCAACTTTCTAAATCATTCAGCCAACAAATATCCTGAACTTGAATCCCTGGAATTCTCGAGCATTCGAAAACCATCTAGGTGATCCTCATTACAGGTTTGGTTGATAGCCTATCTGGCAATGGTGGTATCCTACCCGCATGACGATATGTCTGTCACATTCGCTTTGCGTATGTGTAGACCAATGTTTGCATAAGGATGAGCTAGCTTATGGTATCCTGGATAACACCGTAGATTAATCTAACTAAATACAACAAAGGAGTTAGTGGAGCTAATTAGGTGATCCTCGATACGAGTTCGGTTGAAAGCCCATCCGGCACTGGCGGTATCCTGACAAATACCACATAAATGAACTCAATTGCACACACAGGGATGTGAAATAGCTTGGTCAAAAACAAGTCCGATTCATACCTTGTTCAAAAGTCTTGTAAGATAAAGTACAGTCATGGCTAGTAAGTTAAAACCGTCTGAGTCTCGGAAAACCTTAGCTACATTTCTAAACCAATTGCACTACTTTTCATCCTTACAATACCATCAGAAAATACAAAAAAAGAAAAACCACATGTATACATACAAAGTCATCCACTACAACAATCGCCTAAAAGACAAAATAACAAAGTCATAAACAGTCTATGGTGCCATAGCCAAACATCACAAATTCTATTCATCCATTTCATTTCCGCATATCACATATAAATCAAAAACATTTGCATTCATCACAACATATGCATCCATCAAAAATCAACATACAACAATCGCATTTATCATATCATATGCATCCATCAATATAAAGTAGCATGCATCCATCAACATCAATCATTGTGCATAACATAAAATCATGACATATACACAAAGCAAGAAAATCAAAACAACAAAAACATCACAAAAATGCAACATAAAAACAAAGCAATAAACATTGCGGACACAAGTGCTCTTGCACTTAACCTCTTGGCATAGAAAAACTGATGTCGGGGTTTACATTGTCACTATCCTACTCTCTAAGAAGGCTACCATAGCCGGACCGCTCCATGGGAAGACAGATTTTTGACAATTTCACCCCCAAACGGCGTCACAAATGGGTCAAAGCCCACTAAAAAACAACAAGAAAATCAAAACAACAAAAACATCACAAAAATGCAACACAAAAACATAGCAATAAGCATTGTCGGACACAAGTGCTCTTGCACTTAACCTCTTGGCATAGAAAATCGATGTCGGGGCTCAAATTGTCACTCTCCTACTTCCCCAAGAAGGCTACCATAGCCGGACCGCTCCACGGGAAGACGGGTTTTTGACGATTTCACCCCATTATGGCATCACCAAAAGGGTTAACACCCACCAAAAATAGGTCCAAATGTCGAGAAATTGCACGTGCTTAAACAGTAAAACATCTAAAGGCACCCTTGCACAAGTCATCTTGGGTCAAGCGACTCGTCGCTTTTCTCATGAAGGTCATTCCCTCATCGATTCGTCGCTTGAGGGGGTAGTCACACTTAGTCACCAATCAACAAGCACACACCCAATCAAGGCAATGACATGCATTCAAAGAATCATTGACAAAGACAATCACGCTCCTGCTTGGGGCAGTAAACAAGCAATCATTAAATTGATCAAACACTTGGCATTCCCGAAGCATGAACACAAGGTTCCCCCGTGGACAAAAGGTTACGCCCTTTGCCTAATCATGACTGATCAATGTCCAAGCTCAAGTCACACCTCACCAAAATAGGTTAACACTTGAAATCAAATTCCTTAGCTCGTCAAAAGCAAGGATTCAAGAATGCATGCCCTTTCCATACTTGGGGCATCAAAAGTTGGTTAGGTTACCAAGAAACCCTAATCATTAGTGCTTTGGTTATCTATTTTTGCTCAAGCACTGCATCACCCGTAGCGCTTCCCAAAAAGGGGCATCTGTAGACACCAAAACAGCACCAATCCGATTAAGTGACTACAAACACTGATCGCATTGACATACACAGCTTTCAGGGCAGCCCTCAGAGGTCAAACAGTGGTCCTAGCCACTTACATAGCAGTTCAAAAGGTCGAAAAGTAAACAAAGCCTTTATCAAAACAAAGTCTTAATCAAAGTCAAAAGCAAGCCTTTATCAAAACAAAGTCTTTCCTTTATCAAAACAAAGTCTTAAGCAAAACAAAGTCTTAAGGAAGAGCAAAACTTAAGCAAGAACAAGCCTTAAATTCAAAGCAAAACTTAAGCAAGAACAAGCCTTAAATTCAAAGCAAAACTTAAGCAAGCAAGCCTTAAGCAAAGGGGAACCTTGGCCTTAGGTGTCACGAAATCGCGACGTCGCGTTTCGCCCCGTGTCACGAAATCGCGACACCTAAGGCCCAAAGGGGAACCTTGGCCTTAGGTGTCGCGAAATTGCGACGTCGCGATTTCGCGTAATCGTGACACCTCACACAAGCGAAGGGTGCGATGTCGATTACGTCGAAATCGTGACACCTAAGGCCCGAAGGGGAGCTTCGACCGAGGGTGTCGCGATTTCGCGACGTCGCGAAATCGCGACACCTAAGGCCCGAAGGGGCTTGGCGAGGGTGTCTGATTTCGCGACGTCGCGAAATCGCGACACCTAAGGCCCGAAGGGAGCTTCGGCCGAGGGTGTCACGATTTCGCGACGTCGCGAAATCGCGACACCTAAGGCCCGAAAGGGAGCTTCGGCCGAGGGTGTCGCGATTTCGTGACGTCGCGAAATCGTGACACCTAAGGCCCGAAAGGGAGCTTCGGCCGAGGGTGTCGCGATTTCGCGACGTCGCGAAATCGCGACACCTAAGGCCCAAAGGGGAACCTCGGCCGAAGTGTCGCGATATCGCGACGTCGCGATATCGCGACACTTCGGCATTTTGCGCTTAAAGCAGAAATTCAATTAATCAGAGGCGACAGTCAATCAATCAGAGGCAGAATTCAACCCGTTAAAAGCAGACATTAAACAAATTAAAAGTGCACGTTAACCAACAAAGGCGGACTTTAAACAAATACAGGCATTTTGACAAAGATACGAGAATGGGCATTAAACAACTGGCAGTGAAAGTCAGTCAGTTACGTGGGCCGTTGGAGGACTGTCACAGTGGCATTAACGAAAGCCCGAGTCGTGGAGGACTTTCCTCTCTCGTGGAGACACGACCGCCACATGGCACCTTTGACCAACACGTGGCGCTTATGCACGCCTATTCAAAGAGACCCCCTGGGTCTATAAAATGGTGGATTTTTCCACCCAAAAGACAAGTTGGCAGGCATTTTGGAAAGCAACGTAGTGCTGTCAAACCAAACACCCGATTGCACTCCTTTCCGATTCATCCCTTCTACACCCGTAATCTCTTTCGCAGGAGAGGTTATTGGTGGCTGCTAGAAGGAGAATCCGAATCTTCAAACCCGACATTGGACCACAGTAATCCATCGATTCGCCGACACTACAGTATCTTAGGTTTTGAGCCCATCCCTAGTGGATTGGCGTCGAAATTAAGTTTTAACGGGGCGGCCCGCTTGGGCACCCCACACTTTTTTTAGTCGCATGATTAATCCATTCGGTCATTGCGTGTTGTTTTGCATAATGCTTTATGCTATTTTTACGTTTTTGTTTGCAGTTAACAGTATTTAAATAGAATATGCTTTCTGTTCACATTATCACGCTATCGCGAAATGTCTTTATCGTAACACAGGTGCTACTAACGAATCTGTCGTTTCTTCGTTCACAGGAGGAGCAGCAGAAGTTAAGGACTCATCCACACTAGCGGCGGCAACGTCTTGGCCCGCTCATTTTAAATGTGGGCACGCGGAAAGAGGAACATTAAGTCTTGACTGTAATCAAATTCTTTTAACGCTCCTAGCCCCTGAAAAGGGAGGAGGCGTCTTTGTAACCGAGATCAGGAGAGTTTAATAAAAGGGTTGTGTTTTCTCCATTTTCTTGTATCTCATTGTAATGCGTCTCTTTCATTTCATGCATTCTACATTTTTAGGACTTAAGCGTATTTGATTTTGAATACATCGCAAGTAGTGTTTCCTTCGCCCGAAATCTCGTGCTTTCAAGAATAAAGGGTAGATGATTCCTCAAAAGATTTTATATATGTGGATAAGATGGTCATCGGGCATTTGAATGTCTAACAATACAAAAAAGTAGTAATAAGGGAAAGGAGAACATGAGCCATATTGCACAACAATAATAATAAAGTGTTGCTTCCCTTAGACACACATAGAAGCCAAGATAAGAATAATATCTCATGATGAGGACTGTAATATTGAAGCCATAAAAGAGGAAATGTGAACCTATCTAGAGGAGAAGTATTTTCAAAACAATATGCAAATCAAGGGGCATATATTGCAAGGTTATTATAGATAGTGGGAGTATGAATAATATAGTATCCAAAGAGATGATAGAGAATTGGGGTTTAGGAGAATGAACCACCCCAATCTATAGAATATCTCTTGGCTGCAAAAGGAACACCAAATTTTTGTTGGTGAATAGTTTTAGGTGAAATTTCAAATTGGATCTTACAAGGATGATGTTGTATGTGATATTATGCCTATGAACACTTGCCATGTGTTGTTGGGAAGACCTTGACAATTTGACAGAAAGGTAGTGCATGATGGCAGGGAAAACACCTACACTATTATGTAATATGGTAAGAAATATCTAGTAAGTTTATTGAAGGACAAGGATGAAAGAGAGGACAATGGTCCAAAAGTATGACTTTTGGAAAGCAATTTTATTTTATATTGAAGAAGGTGTATTTCATTTGATTGCTAAAACCACAAAGGGTTGGATAACAAACCAAGAAGATGATATTTAAAGTGAATTTCATTAATAGCTAGAAGAGTATGCAAAACAATTGTGAGAAGAATTGTTAGATGGATTGCCACAAATAAGGAGCATAATTCATCACATCGATTTCATTTTTGGATCAAGTATGCCAAATAAAGCAACATATAGAATGATGTCAATTGAAAATGAAGAAATAAATATACAATTATATAAGTTATAATACAAGGAGATAATTAGGAATATCTTGATTTCATGTGCATTAATAGATGTAATTGCACCAAAGAAAGGTGGAAAATGAAAAATATGTATAGATTCAAGGAATATTAATAAGATAAACATAAAGTATATATTTCCATTTTCTAGGCATAGACAATTTGATGGATTGCTTGAATGGATAAAAAGCATTTATGATTATAGATATGAAGAATTTTTATCATAAAATCTAGATCAGGGAAGGATATGAGTAGAAAATCACTTTCAAGGCAAAGGACAATTTACATGAGTGGCTGGTTATATTTTTTGGATTTACAAATGAACCTAGTACCCTTATGTAGTTTATGAATGAAGTGTTGATGTCATTTCTTGGCAAGTTTGTGGTTTGGATGACATTAAATAAGATCAAGGAAGATCATTTGACACATTTAAGACTAGTCTTATAGATATTGAAGGAAGAGAAGTTGTGATTCAACTTGAAGAAATGTGGTTTCATGAAATAGGAATTGGTGTACTTGGGTTTTGTCATTTCACCATAAAAATTGTAAATGAACCTTGATAAGGTTAAGTCCATTATGAATTTATCATCATCAATAATTATGCTTGAGACCAAGAGTGTCCATGGTCTAGCAAGTTTATATATAAGTTTAAAAAAAACTCTAGTGGTATTTTTACATCAATCATAGAGACCCTAAAAGGGAGAAGGTATGAATTTTAGTGGACAAGTCCAATAGAAAGGATGTTTCAAATATTGAAATAAAATATAATAGAACAATTGGTTGTAGCCTTGTTAGATTTGAACAATGTATTTTAGGTGGATTACGATGTAAGTGGGACAAAAATAGAAGTTTTAAACCAAGAATAAAATCACATTTCCTATATTTGTGAGAATCTAAGTGATACAAAGAGGAAATACTCAATCTATGATCAATATTTTTATGAATTTTCTCAAGAATTAAATAAATTGAGACATTATTTGGTACCAAAAGATTTTTTCTAGTTCATAGACAATCATACTTTACAATTTATTAACAACAAAATTAAGTTGAATCAAAGGCATATGAAGTGGGTAATATTTTTGAAAGGATATTTGTTTATTTTCAAACACATAAGTGGTATTTCAAATCAAGTAGCTAAGAGGAGCTTGTTGGTGAATATGATGAGGATAGAAGTTGTTGGCTTTGATGCCATGAAGGAGATTTATTAGGATGATGAAGATATTAAGGAAGGTTGTGCAACATGTAGTAATTCTAGTGTAGGATATAGCACCCCATGGATTTAATATTTATTTCAAGAATAGATGTTATTCAAGGGACATCAAATGTGTATACCACAAACTTAAATGAGAGAAATTTTGATAAGATAAAAACCCAATGGAGGACCTGTAGGATATTTTGAAATACATAAAACTCTAAGGTAACTTTAAAAATATTACTATTGGCCTAGGATGAATGCAGATGTAGGAAAAATTGTGCAAAATTTTCAAGCATGTTAGCATGCAAAATGGAATATTCAAAACATTAGACTATATCAACCATTACCAATTCCTGAGAGACCATGGGAGGATATAAAAAAGGATTTCATTCTTTCATTTCCAAGGACACAAAAGGGGAAGACTCCATTTTTCCTGTGGTTGATAAATTTTCAAATACGACACATTTTATACCTTGCAAGAAAAAAAATTATATGAATCATATTGCTACCTTAGTCTTTATGGAAGTGAGATTACATAGGTTGCCAAAAAGTATTTTTTTAGATAGGGATAGAAAATTTGTGGGCCATTTTTGGAAAATTGTTTGGAATAAATTGTGCTAAGTTGGCATTCATTTCAACTAATCATCTACAAGCTGATGGACAAAATGGGGCTATGCATAGAAGTCTTAGGAATTTGTTGAGATGCTTAGATGATAAGATGGTGAAGCTTTGGTGAATTGAAGTATAGGTAAAATTCAATTTTAAATTGTATATAGAGTATTCCAATAGGAGTATATGAGCTATGAAAGACAACAAATTTACAAATTCCAAGTGCTAGAGTGGAAGACTTTCCTAAATATATTCATGACTTGCATCAGGAGGTGAGAAGTGATTTAGAAAAGAGTACCATGATATATAAAAATATGTTGATTGCAAGGGAAGAGTATGATGTAGGAGCATCCTAATGAAAAATCATTGTTGAATCTAAACCATTACAAAAGTGGAATATCAACTTTTCAATTGTTATGTAACTATTTTTAAAATCTACAAATTGGGTGTTTTGTCAAATTAAGAAAAAAAAAGAGGGAGGAATTGCAAAACAATTATACCTTATACTTTGAGAAAGAATCAATAAATAAATAAAAAGTTTTGCTAGTTAAAATTTGAGTCTCCCTTGTTGAATATTGATTGGTCATTTTTGTAAACCATTTGTATTTTTTTAAATGTTTGTAGGTTGTATAATGTACAATGAGCATAGGGGAACATCCAAAAAAATCAAGGAATAAGAGGTTTGAGTGAGAAGAATTTGAAGGCATATAAGAGTGACTTCATTCTATAGAAAGGTTGAGGATATTGTTGATATAGAGGAGTGTAACTCGAGATTTGAATGAATAGAATATTACATGTACAGAAGAGTACCTTCAAATCTTACCAAGAGGAATACAAACTAGGAATAGTTTAAAGCCATTGAATTTTTGTTCAGTTGATGTGGAAGCATATAGGCATGGGTGAAGTACTATTCAACAAAAAATAATCCATACAAGCATGAAGTAACCATAAATTTGCTAAGAGAAGATAATAAATAGACTAGTTCATCATAGTGTAATGAAGAGAGTTTTTTTAATAACCATAAAACTAGTTAAATAACCATATGAAGAGAAGATATTGGAAGGTATACATTTACCATTCAATTCAACATAAATACCAACTATTCAAACCAATGTAGGGTCATGAAAATCCAAAATTCATTCATTTGAGAAACCATTTAAGTCAAGGGTTATACAATTGCGCTATTGATTATCATACAAAGCTAGATCATACAATCATATGGTATAGAACATCATACAAGGAAGAAGTTACATTGTAGATGGATGATTTAGTAGAAAAATTCACTCCTTTGTAATAAATTACCCTTACTATCATACAATTATTCACAAGCTTGCACTCTTCTAATTGTGTGCTTCTCCAATCATTCAAGGTACTATAATTTCCACCATTCAAATGTATGATTCCTTTTAGCAATATTTAATGTATGACCTTTGCCATTATACAATATTCTTACAACTCTACAATCCCTTACAACCATAAAAGACCTTGCAACTACATAATTCCCTGCAATTATACAATCGCTTAAAAGCATAAAATATCTTACAATCATTCAACCCCTTGCAACTATAAAATTCCTTACAACCATACAATCTATGACAACCATACAATCCCTTGTAACTATACAATGAAATCTTCTATTGTATGACTTCCTTCAGTTGTACAATGGTACAATTATCTTATGATATAATATATTACCCTCTAATTTCCTTTCTTAATTGATGATGTAGTAGAAAAATTCACTTATTCTTTATAATATATTACTCTTACTATCATACAATTATTTGTAAGCCTGCACTCTTCTAATTGTGTACCCCTCTAGTCATTAAAGGTACTATAATTTCCACCATTCAAATGTATGATTATTTTTAGCAATCTTTAATGTATGACCTTTGTCATTATACAATATTATTACAACCATAAAATTCCTTGAAACTATATAATTCCTTGCAACTATACAACCACTTACAACCATAAAATCTTTTACAACCGTACAACCCCTTGCAACTATAAAATCCCTTACAACCATACAATCTCTTACAATCGTACAATCCCTTGTAACTATACAATGCAGCCTTATATTGTATGACTTCCTTCAACTGTACAATAGTATAATTTTCTTATGATATAATAGATTACCCTCTAATTTCCTTTTTTAATTGGTGATTGGAATGTATGAGTCCTCTATCACATATTTGGGATGTTTGCATAACAATTTAATTCAACAACAATTTAATGTATGAATTTTTTATCCTATTTAATTGTATGGCATTTAAATGATGTAGACAAATATATTTGAACTACACGTTCTAAGGTTTTTCTTAGAGATATTATTATGTCATTCTTGTCTATTCAAGGAAAATAAATTTATTCCTTATGAAAGCAATATCATGACTCATGTGACCGCTCTTTTTGAGCACTTTCCTATGCCTACAACTTCCTTTATATGGGCCTCTTGTGACATTCCTCTATTCCAACCATGTACTTTCTCCTTCCAAATAATGAAGACACTATTTTCTACTTGCAATTTATGCTAGCTCAAATTTTCTATACCTTGATTCTTTTCAACCATTTTTTAATGTTCATGGTGCTCCCCTATAAACTAAAAATATATTTAGAAGCAATACATTGGAAAATAAAATAATTATTCAACATTCAATAGAAATAAATACTCAAGGCTAATTATAAAATTATTATTCATTTAATTCTTCAAGAATACAAGGCAGAACTATTTAAAGTCCCTTTGTCTTTTCCCCTCTCCTACCCTCTTCTTGAGACAAAACACACAATTTATAATATATTTTGAAAGTAGTAATATAATGATCAGGTAGTTGGTCTTCCATATCTGCAATAGTTTAGCTTAGAGTGTTTTTCAATAGGATGCTCCCACATCATATTCGTCGAGTAAAATAAATGGTTCATCACTACACCAAAAAGGGTCTTTTAAGGGTAGTTTTTAACTATCCTTAAATACTTTTAAGGACAATTATTTATTCATCATCTATGAGGACATCCTAAAGCATTTGTGTTATTCTACAACAGTTAAAAACCACCACAGAAAATTCCCCTCTTAGGTTCTATTAGGGTAGTTAAAAAGTGCCTCTAAAATCGTCCTCTTAGGTTCTATTATGGTGGTTTTAAACCAACCTAATAAACCCTAAGAGGTCTATTTAAAACCACCTACTTAGGGGAATTTATAAGAATGTGGTTTTAATCCTCCCTCTTAGGTTCTAAGAGGGTGGTTTTAAACCACCCTCTTAGTGCATTTTAAGAGGGCAACTTTAAACTACCCTCTTAGGGAATTTTATAAGAGGTTCTAAGAGGGAAATTTTAAATTTCCCTATTAGGTTTACTTTTTACTTACACACACACATGTACTTTTTACTTTTTACTATTTTAAAAAATATATAAGGACGCTAGCCTTGTTGTTTATTAAAACTTTACGGAAGAGTGTGCATCACTTCTTGACTTTGAATAGACTTTGAAATATTTTCCCTAATAAAAGGCTTCACCTTTCCCCTCACCTTGATAATAATAAGAAAAATTAGTCTATACATGATAATCACCCCTAATATTAGTAGATCCAACCATTTTGAATACCATATCTCAAATTGCCAAGTGTGTCTTAATATCTCATCTTCTATAATTGGTGGCACACCAATTTGATTGCTGGTAAAATTCAAACCAAAGAATTTGTTCTTATAAAAACCTTGTAAAATCATTCTATAAGTTTAAGAAATCTCAAACAAGAAATATTTTTGGTATATAAATTTATAGCTAGACAAAAAATATAATGTTACCTGGTTTGCATACTTGTGAAAGGCTATGTAATACATGGGATATCGCCAAAAAGGCTTAGGTAGGTCATTGGGTAGACGGAAAAATCCACCATTCAACATCATGACTCCCTGCAATAAATCCACAATGTTAATATATGGATCCTTCTAGATAAAAGGAATATGTAAATAAGAGTGAGAAAGAAAAGGAATTTCATATTGATTTTGACCTGAATTCCTGCTCCTGTGATAATACCCATGAGAAAGTCGGGAACTATGCTTGCCACAATCATCATCAGACTCTCCACAAGTGTCATGCACGCAAAGAGTACCAGTACGAAGAAGATGAAATGATCAAAGCCGCCATGTAGATTCACTAAGAAGTAAGCTATCGCTCCCGGTAATAGAGAAATCAACATCAAGTAGGGAATTGATGAAATTGTATTTGCTATCACGAAAGCACCCACTCCATAATGACCATTCAATAATTCTCATCCAAAAACCTACTCTCATATTATAGATCTCTTTAGCCCTAAATAATCTAACTAAAGAAATAAATTTTTCTTGTGGGTTCATTAGTAAGCATAGTAGTAATCAATATAGGAAGGGAAGAGGAATAAATGGTTAACCCTCAAGTCTTCAATAAAAGAGGGGAACCCTCCTATATAAAAGTGAGAAAAGTATCCGTAAACATTAGCATTGCATCTCTTGCCTGCAAGACATGAATACTTGTTAAACCAAAAATTATAGGTAAAGCTTTTGGAAATTTAAAAATATTCTTTCATATATTTGCCACAAAAATCATTTACACATTTATCCAATTATCCAATAGTCTTTCATATGTAGATATAAAATCTATTGAAATTTTACCTTTTCATCATGAGGAAGTACAAGGGTTGTGGAAAGCAAGGAGTAACTAGTAAAGATGTTGATCTCCATGGTGTTCTTGGAATTTATGAGCTTCAATAAAATCATTAATAACTACCCCTTCTCTACGAGTACCACTAGAAAATTCTTTTTATAGAGACAAACACATACCAAGATAATGTCAAAGGGGAAGATCGGATATAAATGCAATACAGTAGATAACTGCCCAGATACATTTTGGACTTAAGATTTACCATGGATGGTTTTGGGTAGATTCTCTGAGCTCTCTGAGAGGCTCTAGTTCCCGAGGAAGAACACTTGTCTCCAAAATATACTGCCCACATATCATTTATGTGGTTCACCCAATGTGGGCTACTCAATGGAGAAAATATTTCACTAAAATTTTCTTAATAATTCTCTTGGGAAACCTTTCCCTATTACAATGTTTATGGACCTATGTCCAAAGGATACACCAATCCCCTAATCAATTTCATGGATCTCTATCCATAGGAGAAACCAATCCCCTTTGCTGTGGCTGGTGAACTTCTAGAAGAACTACTGCCTCCACTACATTGGCTTATGGATATCTATCCACTGAAGACTCTTTACCTCACTTAGAAGACTTCTCTTTGCTACCCTATATAATGGACCTCTATTTACTAGATACTGTTATCCTCTATATTTTGTCACCTCTAAATATTACTCTCAGTTTTGTCTCAAATCTACACTAAACATAATCCTTAGGCCTAGCACATATTTGCTCAATATCTATCTTCGATCTGCACTAAACATAGTCCTTCGGTCTAACACAAATATGCTCAATCTCTATCTATGATATGCACTAAACATAGTCCTTCGATCTAGCACAAATATGCTCAATATCTATCTTTGATATACACTAAACATAGTCCTTCGGTCTAGCACAAATTGCTCAATATCTGTCTTTGATCTATGCTAAATACATTCCTTTAGTCTAGCAAAAAATTTCTCTATCTCTATCTCTGATTTGGCACAAACCTATCCTCAAATATGCACCAAACTCTATCCTCAAATTTGTCCTCAAGCCTTAACACAAATCTTGACTCAATCACAAATCAACTCTGCTAAATATTCCCCAAACCTTAACTCAATGTTTGAACAAATCAATCAATCAACTCTACTCTCAAACCTTCTCAAAGACTTATCTCAAATCTGATCTACAAGTTCTCACTAGAAATTGTCTCAATCTGCTCAACAAGTCTTTACCAAGACTTGTCTCAAATATGCATTGTAATATTCCACAAAAACTTCTCAAATATGCATTGTAAGCTTCCAAAAAAACTTACTTAAATATCCCCTTAATTCCACTCTAGGAATTACTTAAATTATCTCACAAGATTTCACAAAATATTATTCAACTCAACTCAATTTATCATAGAAAACTTCTTCAATCACACAAACAAGCTTCACATAGAATCTTGTTTGACTCATAGAAACATATAGAGAATGGTTAGAGACTCAATATGTTACTCACTCACAACAATACTCAATAACTTTCAAACTCTCTTGCTTAACCATAGAAACATATAGAGAATGGTTAGAGACTCAATATGTTTCACTCTTGCACAACACTCAATGAATTTCAATCTCTCTTCCAAATCAAATCAAAATATAGAATAATTTTTTTTACAATAACTTGAACTATCACTTCAACACTTCCAAATAACCAGGCTCAATCAAATCCACTCAACAAATCACTCAATTAAACTCTCCTTTCTTACAAACCCTAGTCCAAGCATATGAAAACTCACTCAATTATTTTCAACAATGCTTATCAAACAATCTCACATAATAATGATACTCATGATATTGCACAAATCCTAGTTCAAGATAGCTCTCAACTTCACATAACAATGATGTTCATGATCTTGCACAAATCATAATCATGCATATGAAGGCTCATTTAGTATTTCCAACAATGTTTATCAAACAAGGTTTTTATCATCAACTTTCACTCAAAAAACCTTTAACAATTAAACTCAACAATGCTTATCAAACAACCATTTTCACTCCAAATTATCATTCACAACATCCAACAATCACTCACAAGGAAGATGTGCCCATAACTCTGGTTTGATGAAGAATTAACCACAAAACCTATATCAATCACAATTACTCTCTTTTCCAATTTCAAAGGTTAGATGACAAAATATCACTCTAACACTCCCTCAAAATATTTCACAATTAAAAAAATAATTAAACTCAAATACACCTTATTACTCCATATTGAAATTAGCATTTAAAAAACATATAAAAATAAATATTTTATTACACATTATAAATCCACTCTAAATAACTCTCAATTCACCAAACAATTAAACAAAATAATTATTTAATTTCATCAGCCTTATATCTCCCTAAGCTCAAAATACACCACACAAAATTAAGAGCAAAAACAAATTTATAATAAAAACTTTAGTACCTCTAAAATTGCTCCCAACAAGATTCGATCCCAAGTCAAAGCCCCTCCAGCACTTTATCCTCGACTTCCATGCTGGTTGAGCTAAGTGCTCACATGGAAGGCAAAAGCACCCATGGTGCTTTGTCTTCTTCCCAGGTGCTAAAGACAAAAAAGGTTTGGCATATTTGGTGCATAAAACAACCTCACGACCTTCCCTAATGCGAATGAAATGTATAAACTTGCATTCCTAAATCTCTGCCAATTGTTGCTAGCCCACCTAGCTAGGTGATGTCAAGGCTCCAAAGCCTTGTACCTTTTAACCCTTTGCTGCCTACCATAAGAAGTCAAACGAAGGACTTATTAATTCACTTGTTTTCCAAAATATTGTGCACACTTTTTGCTTAGAAGTTTGATTCAATTCGATCGTGGATGATTTGAAGCCACTTAGGCTTCTGGTATTTATACCCATGCCTTGAAATTCATTAACGTTTATGGAGGAGATAATGTATGATGTCGATGCATTGTTTTTCCCTTATAACCCCAACCTTAGGTTTAATTAAATTAGATTATAATTTAATTAATAATAAAATTATTATAATTAACTTATAATTAATTTAATAACCATAGGGTTAATTAAATTAAATTACAAATTAATTTATAATGAAATTATTATAATTAATTTATTATTAATTTAATTTCATTAGGTATTACCATTAGACCTTTAATATTATAATATTATTTTTCTTGGGCCTTCTTATTTCTCTTGTAGACCTTATCTGACCACCTTGAATATTATAATGAGAGATATTATAATATTATTTTCCTTAGGTCTAGAAGCAATCTTTCTCTTGCACTAAATACAAAAACTGACTCTTGACATCCTTCTTCTTACACTGCTCACTGAAATTGACTCTTGACATAAATGAAAACAAATCTTGCTCATATTTCCAACAATCTCCCCCTTTGTTATTGATGGTAACCCATTTTACTTTTACCATTCCTTTTACCTTTTCCTTTTCTACTCCCCCTAATAAACCCTAATTGAAAGCTCTCCCCCTAACTCAAATCTCTCCCCCTTTGTCATCAATGGTAAAGGGTCAACTTTGGGGCTTGGTGCTAAGAATGAGACTTTTAGCTTAGCCCCTCCCCCACCTCCTCTTGAGGTGGTTAATTCAGGGGTGGTAGTATTTATACTCCCATTAAGAACCGATCTTTACCTTTATCCACTTTCTTCCTCATATGATCCTTTCGATTCCTCTAAATATTCCTGTTCCTACTTGTCTCTAGAATTTTTGCTCTACATCACTTTGTTGCATGTCCATCATTATTGCACTTATAACACTTAATGTTGTAATTCCTTGGAGGTGCAAATTTCTTGGGATTTCTCTTGGTGAGGCCACATCTATTCTTGTCATGAAACTTGCAATTTACTGCCTTGTGACCAAACTAATTACAATTGTAGCAATACCCTTGAAAAAATTGCCTATTTCTGAACCTTCCATATTCTTGTTTTCCATGTGTCCTGCATTGTGTAGCCTTGTGCCCAAACCTGTGACATGAGAAGCATCATCCATTGAAACTACCTTGCCTTGATCTCATTGTTCTCTTAGTCTCTTCTACCCTATGTTATTTTCTATTCCATCTATTCCTCATTTGTGCATTGTTACTTTCCTTGTTATACTTTCTACTGTCCAACTCATCCTCAGAAGTCTCAATTTCTCTTCCACTCTCTTCTTCTAAAATTTCTTCTTCTTCGAAACTTGAGGTTGAATCCTCTCATTGTTTCTTTTGTACCTATTAAAAACCAATATTTTATTGGCATTTAACCTTTATGCTTGATAGGCAGGTTTGGTCGGTAGGTTTGGTCGGCAGATTTAGATGGCAGGTTCGGGATGACAGACAATAAAGGATTGTGTGAGAAATCAATTCAATCTATTCTACTCTCCCCTAACTTCTCTCTTCCATATCTAAGTTGTTAATTTTCAATGTATATAAGCATTGTATTTCTATTATTTATGTTAATGAGCATTCTCGGTTCACACTTAGTATCAGAGTAGGTGAGGTCGAGGGCTCAGGAGTTATATAGGAGGGCCCATAGTAATGCATGCATACCGAGGTTGAGGAGTGGTCCATAGAGCAGAAACCTAGCACAAATATCAAAGCAGGTGGACTGACAGGGACCCTAGCATGGATCCCAAGGTAGGTGTACTGATAGGGACACGGGTCTTGAGTAGCTGACCCGATGGTGAGCAAGCATGAATCCAATAGAGCATAGACCGAACCACATGGTGGACCTAGAGGTGGACACATGGTGGATAGTAGACCTATTCTTACTGGATTGACATAGGACACGTGGCATGCTGAGAACAAGGACACATGGTGAATGGATGAGGACTAGACACCTAGTGAATGGACGAGGACCAAAAATTTTTGTGGACAAACGAGGACAAAAAATTTTGGTAGACATACGAGGACCGAGGATGCAGATGAACAAGGACTGGACACGTGGTAACAAGCCATTAACCCAGAGGTGGACACCTGGAAGAGTTTAATTGGAGCTGGCGTGGTGTAGTTTGATTGGTTTACATTTCAACAAAATAGATGCTTCTGATTACCTGAATGTAATCGAGTTTACATGTGCACATTGAAGGTTTTAAAATGTAGTTTTATTTCCTCCACATGAATGTGGGATATATAATCCCAATATATATTTTTTGTCGTAGGTGGCGACAGAAAAAAAGGAGACAAGCCTTCTTTGTCTTCACGTCAGGCACACTAGCCTGACTAGCTCGAGGAGCTAGCCAAGAATCCTTTGCCCCTGCCAGATAGTAGGAACGAATCCCCGCAAATTCAAAATTACATTAAAATATTTTTTTAAGGTGTAAATTTTGCGGTATAAGATTTAAGGGGAGCGCCTTCGTAAGTTAATATTTTTTTTAGGTGTGAAAACGTTAGAAATTAGTTTTTTAATATAGTTAATAATTATTTAGTATATTGATTAATTTTTTTTTGTTAATTAATATTTAATTTTGTTATTAATTAATATTATAAATTATTTCTTATTATTTTGCACCATTTAAAAAAGGAAGAAGGAGGCAAAAAGACATTTCCTAAGAGGATTTTTTTGTAAAAGGCCTGAGAGGTCTTAAAAGGAAGGATTTTTTTTGTAATAAGCCTAAGTAGCTTACAGGGGGAATATTTTACATCTTAAAGGGATTATTCTTGTCTTCATTCATGATAAGTTCAACTAGTTTCTATCATTCCCTTTGTTGTCTTTTAGTAAGAGAAAACCCTGAATCCTTTGATGAAAAATATCGAACGTATGGACTGAATATTATATTCAGTCACCTACAAAATTTTGTAATAGCCCATCAAAGAGCACCAGATGCAGGATATGACACTGATTCAGAAGACAATTCCTTTGGTAGTAGATTTGAAGAGTCAAAATCTATAGGAGTTCCACCATAGGAGCCAGAGAATAATCATCTCAGTGACAGTGACTCAGTTGAAATACTCGAGCCAGAACCATAGTCACCCAAAATCATTCTCATTAGTGACAATGGTGATTTAGTTGCTAACAAATTTGTTAATCCAAAGATAGGAGAACATCAACAGGTAGAACAGGCTATAAGCAAGAGAGTAGATAAAGTTAGACTTGATTTAAATTTGTAACTTTTTTCTTTGAAAAGTAGAGTGCTTTGATTGTAATTAAGAAATAAAAGAGTGTTTCTAGTTTATTTTCAATAGCTATGACATCCAATAATAATCTACCCATTCCAGTATTTAATGGGTTCAATTATGAGTATTGGTCCATAAAGATGAGGAACTTACTCATAGGAAAGGGACTATGGAACATAGTAGAAGAAGGTTACAAATAGCCTTCATATTTGATGACTTTGAGTGCAACCGATAAGAAAACAAAGAAAGAAGCACAAAAGAGGAATTCCTATGCTTTCTATCATCTCCAAGCAGTATTGGAGAAAAGTATCTTTCCTATAATTACCTCTTGTTTAACTGCACAAGATGCATAGAAAGCCTTGAAAGAAGGTTTCCAAGGAAGAGATCAGGTGAAGCAAGTAAGACTTTAGACCCTAAAACGAGATTTTGAGAATCTCAAAATGAATGAAGATGATAAATTTGGAGACTACTGCATAAGAGTCAAAATAGTTATCGATAAGATACAAAATCTTGGTGAATAAGTCAAACCTGAAGCGGTTGTGAAGAAAGTGTTGATAACACTTCTTCAAAAATAGAATAACATTGCTATCATAATTGAAGAATCTGTAGACGCGTAAAATGAGTCATGCCGAGGGTGACTACTCATATGGACATGCTACAAAACCATATGAAGGATCTTGGATAGATTCCAAGATAGAGCAGTGGTTCTAACAACTCAATTTAGGTATTTTGGCCTAAGCAGTCTAAATCGTAGCCCAGACCTGTGGTCTCCAGTCTAAACCATGGTTGACACCTGCGGTCTATAGTCTAGACCGTAGCTATGACCTGCGGTCTGAATTGGAGTTCAGTTAAGCCTTCCATCCAAGCCAAATCGGTTGGAACGAACAAGAGATCTAGAATGAGGTAGTTGGAGGACGAAATATTCCAAAGGCTTCCATCCCAACTGTCCTAACCAACCTTCTTGGTCTTGGCTTCTCCATGAAGCCACCCCTAGCCCTAGGGACATGCTATAAATACCTCCATCCAAGGGGATGATGAAGGAGAGAGATAATTTTTATAGCAAAGTGTTGGTGAATTATCGAGCGAGCTAATTAATCAAGAGAGCAACGAAGCCCTGCCAAATTGCATAACGACCTTGTGCATTTGAGAGCCCCCTTTGCTATTCATCGAAATACCAATTAGCCATGGACACCCTAGGTGCCTAGGAGGATCAAGAAATGCAAATTTGGGTGAACGAAGGCCCTTCACAGTGATTTGATAGCCAAATTTGTTAGAGGATGACAAAGGTGACCCTTGAACATCAATTCGGACAAGGAGGTCAAGCCCACTGCCCCTAATTTTGAGGGTAAACACATTAGAGGTCAAACCACGACTATCATTCATGGTTCACAGTGTAGACCACCCCTCACATCTATGGTTTGCAATAGGTTAAAGATCACCTTACTCATTTTGCTTTTTATCGCATAGATTAGTCATGTTAGTCTTTTCATAGGTTTAATTGCATTTTACATAAAATATGATCGTAAGAATTAAGCATTTTATGCGTTGCATTGGGTAGGAGTGTATTGGATATTTTAGATGTTTTATTGCTTCTAATTTGACATGTTTTCAATGCATCATATGCTTATCCATGTCTTGTATGTTATAGTATAATTCTTGATGTGGTTACAATAGCTTAAAGCCTTTCTTTATGCTTTCTTGTTTTACTAGTTTAATGGTATTTACATGTATGTTTATTTAAAGGGCCTCATCACGAGAGGATATCAAACTTTGTAATCGTGTGCTATTGTTTCTTGTTTGCAGGTAGATAGGTGCAAAATGGAGCCTATATCATAATCCTTCCACATCATGGAGAAGGGGGTTAGCTCTACCCCAAGGCAGTTTGTGAGTAATCACTAGAGCAACAAATAAGCGCTTCTACCCTGTTGAGGGCATTGGCAATTGTAACATCTGTATCATCTTTGGAGTGACCCTAAGAGGGAATTTTTGTAACTCGAGATCCTTTCGAATATTAATATATAAAAAACTTTTCATTAGTTTGCTTCTTTGTTCAATTTGTGCATTTGTGTGGATCTTTGTTTTTTTACGATGGTATATATCAATACACTAGATAGGCGCGCACTCCGCGGTTATGTCAGATGGTGATAAAAGTGGAACCCTACTATTTTAGCCTTGAATTTTGACTATTATTGGCTTTTTCTTTCCATAGCTACTAACCATAACTTTAAACTATGGTTATTTTTTGGCCCACAGCTGTAACCTGCGGTCTCCACTATAGCCCATAGGTCAAACCTGCGGTTCACAGAGGAAGAAGCAGACAACAAGAAAATCAGTGGGCAACAGAGCAAGAGTTGAGGTAGGTCCCAATTTCAACTTTTGTGTTGAATTTTCTACTCTACATATTTCCAAAAATCATCGAACCGTTGCAAACTAGGAATAAAAATATAAGGGGTCGATGAACAAGTCCTAGTTTGTTTTTTATTTTTGTTCAGTGGAAAGACGTTGTTGGGAATATCAAACCTCTGAGTGCAGTCTACCCCTAAATACAGTGACCTTGATAAATATTTTGTGTCGTTTGCATGCTTGAGTTCCAATCAACGGCCATGTCATTGTAATTGCATCATAAAAATATCATGTACGACATTAGCATGCATTATGTTTGAATTCAAAACGTTCCTTTTCTTTTCATGTACATCATGTAGGAATGGTCATTATGCTCTGTGATGCATTTTTAATTTTTGCAAAATAAAAGGAACCACACACACCAACCCACTTTATTGAGACCAATAGTGGATGTCATTACCACTTGGTTGGCTCATTTGAAATTTTATTATCGAGACCCACTCGTTGCCAAGGCCGACCCAAGAACTATCCTATCCATGCAAAATAGCACACACTCTTCTTCAAAAGGGTGTATTGTTGCACATAGTGTGTTGGGTGAGGTTTGGTAGTACCTATGCTACTTCATTGAGTATGGATGTCATTACCATATTTGGATTGTGTGATTATATATGTGAAAGCCAATTTAACTGAGTTTAAAATCTAATAATCTTTCAAAACATGCACACATTTGAAAACAACATCAAATAGTTTAGGACTCACAATAAAAATTTAAAAGAGATAATCACCATTTGTTTACATTATTTGCAAAATAAAACACATCTAGACATCAGGTACATAAATGGTGAACACACGGGATGATTGGCAAAGTTCTAGGACCGATGCAAATGATCAACCCCCAACTGGGTTACAACAGCATATGTCGAGTCCTCATACACATGAGCGAACCGAACGATGTTCGACAAGCATTAGAGGTGACAACTCAACACGGGGAGATCCAATTGAGTAGACACCCAATAGAGGAGCTTCAGTACACTCCTCTAGGCATAGGACTTAGCACGGAGCTTCTCAGCACGAGGATGCTCTACCCCAAAACCATTACCGAGACCGCACTACACGTGCATCCATGGGATCGACCGAGGAATATGTGGTGCAGGGGACCAAGTTGGTTCCCATATGTACTAGGTCCATAGGAGGTTCTAACCCTCCATCGTCAGAGTATATATGAGTCAAATATTCACCCATTCAGGGGCAAGAGGACAGGCTCGCTTTCAAGCATAGGTCCACCCATACTCCCATGCATGGTTCACCATGCAAGATCACCATTGATATATCAAAGGTGGGAGCTAATTTAACACTGCCACATGAGTGGTGGAGGTCTAGAAAGTTGGATGGTCTAGGTAGTGTTCTTAAGTAGCTAGGTTGCAAGCCTATAGCTCCACCCACTCATGCTCCATGTGAGCGTAGTGGCAGTTGTATCAAGATCACTAGAGAGCATGGAGAGGCTTCTAAGCACCCTCATGTCACACATCCACCATCCACACATATGTCTGATGGGTACAGAACCCATAAGATAGCTCGCATAGAGAACACACACTAGAGGTCTCCTACGGTCGACCAAATCAATAGATCACATAGACTGGTGTCCGAGCAAAGACGTCAGCTCCTCCAAGATCAATTGGATGATGCTCGCCTAGAGCAGCAACATATTGAAGATGAAAATATTCAAGTGCAAAGGCTCTTATGACAGATATTATATGATCAGCGCATGCATGAGGAGTGTATTCTAGCTCAGAAGGAGCATATAGAGTAGGATGATCGGCTAGCTAGGTCTGGCCTATACCCTCCCAAGGAGCATGTAGATCATGTGCATAGAAGGGTTGTGTCCCTAGCTGATATGCACGAGGAGCGAAGAGATGCTCATACTGATGTCAGTGCCCAATAGAGGAAGCAACTACCATCACTCAATGATCTTAGACAAAGGTAACACGAGCACATATATGTAGACAGATATGATTAGGGCTACCCTGAGAGTTTTCAAGTTGAGGAGGAGGAAGAGCCATGTCCTCCACCTCCGTCGAAGAAGACATTAACTCCTAGACCGCCTCCATGGTAGCTTATAGAGGAGGACTTTTTGTCTTCTAAGGCATACAAGGTTTTGGCCGATAAGTTCAAAGCAATAGAGAGGTAGGGCGCGGCTATGCAAAAGCTGACACTGAGGAAGATACATAATGAACCTATAGACCCCTCGGTGCCTATGCCTCTATATCCTGAGTATTTTGATATGCCCCGATTGGAAAAATTCAAAGGTGATGAGGATGCACAAGAACATGTTACGATTTTTCTGGATGCTTGTTTCCAGATAGAGAGTCAAGATGCTTTGTTGTTGCGCACTTTCATTATGACACTTTTTGGCCTAGCCCAAGAGTGGTTCAACCAACTAAAGAAACACAATATTACTAGTTTTGAGCAGTTGGCCGATGCATTTCTTGAATGTTATTCATTTGGCATCAAGAAATAGGCCAACCTTTTTGATTTAGCTACACTAGCTCAGTGCAATGATGAGCCCATCGAGCAATATGGAAAGATGTGGTGTAGAATAATGGTAAAGCTACCATTCCCTATTCCTATAGTCGAACTGACCTAAATTTTTACAAAGAGTTGTGCCAAGCACATCTCACTACTGTTGCAGCTGCAATAGTACCCTACATTCGAGGAAGTTGTGGCACAAGCCAGGGTGATCGAGGACATCAAGTTACAAGAAGGCATCTTGAAGCTCAATATCAAGAAATAGGGGTTTAAAAAGAGTCCTATGAAACAATAGGGCAAGTAGGACCACATGAATCAAGTAGTACTAAATCAGGCTCAACCTCCTCCTGTGCATTATGAGACACGCAAAAACAACTATAAGGGCAAAAACAAGGAAGAGTGCCCACATATCTAGTTCACACCCTTGACGAAATCGATGAATTTGATTTTTCATCAACTATGCGAGGCCAAGGCCATACGATTGCCTGAGGTCAAATTAGTAGATCCGAATGTTCCAAAGTCAAAGTGGCATCAAGATGATCTGTTCTGCATATTCCACAAAGTAAAAGGCCACAACATCGAGACATGTTGGTCCTTCAAACACATCATGTTGAATATGATACAAAAAGGAGAGTTTGTAATACCAGGCAACCCACAGGCGCCCGACAATAGAAACATGGGGATTTTCAAAAATCCGCTACCTAATCATGAGGCACCTCGTAACAATGTCGGCCAGGTCAATCAAGTGAGAATCGAACCACCTACCTAGGGGTCCGTAGGCATGGTCAATGTTTTTATGAGACATGGGAGGTATGATCAACCAAATCAACCTCATGCTCCCTTTAGCATACAAGATACGCTGAATCAATGACTAGCTCAGAACATTCCAGGACCACCAGCTAGACCGGTGGTGACCATAAGGAGTAGGTTAGTTAAAAACCTGTGAACAACTCCTGTGAAGTCAATATATGAGCTTATTCAGTAGTCTCCTAGACATAGGGAGACTCTTATGGACATTTTGAGGTCCATTGAGGTATAGTCCCAAGATACCCATGCATTTACAAATTTTGTGGGACATATACAACAGTGTCAAGAACCCACGATACAATTTTATGATCATGAAGTGAAGATGGTTCCCACTATCCGCTGCATATTATCGCATGTGTTAACCACATGCCTTTCAAAATGGCCTTCATTGACACTAGGTCCTCAATCAATACAATTATGACCAAGGCACTGAGCCACCTCATGTTACCCAAGTCACATATTATGCCTACCACATTTACGTTGAAAGCTTTTAACGATGCGCTATGCTCGACAATTGGCATAATTGTTCTATCTATTTAGGTGGGACTCAATACCATCTCTATGATGTGTCATGTGCTAGAGGGCACCATGTAGTACAACATTCTGCTCGGGAGGCCTTGGATTCATGAAATTCATTGTGTCCCCTCTATCTTGCATCAGTGTGTGAAATACATTCATGAGGGACAAGTTCACGTAGTGTCCTCTAACGAAGAATCATTCAAGTTTGTGAACCTAGAAAATTTTCCTAGGGATTTTGTACTCCCGTTGACACATTTGGATATCTAACCTGTCTCATCGGTTAAGATTACAATAGGTAAACCAGCAGCCCATGATCAACCATCGACATCTATGTCACACGGATCTGAGCATATGAAAACTTCTCTAAATTTGACTGCATCGGTAATGCACCAGCAATTCAAGAAGCTAAAGGTGAAATTGGGTCAGAAAGTGGAAAATCATGTGCCGAGAGTAGTCGCCAATGAGACTCCCACTCCCATGGATGTGGAAGAACCTCAAGACAAATTCCAAGAGGCACCTCAACCTACTTCACCTACATCTTCAACAGGGTCATCTACACCACAGGTGACCGTTCATCTGGCCAACACGGGGTTGGATGAGTATCTTGTGCAAAATGTTACTTTTGGACCTATCCTAAAAAATGCACAAGAGATGGGCTGACCACACGCCCATCAATTTTTGATTGGATCTGTACTGCCATTGGGTGAGCCACCCAACCAAATAAACTTTGTCTATGCAGGGCTGGATCAACCACCCACCATAATTTTCATAGATGAGGATTAAGATGAGCCATTCGTTGTGAATGTGTGCTATCTATCCAACCCAGAATATGCCATGCACATTTTTGAGTTGTATCATTGGCATGGGCGTGGCCTTGGTATTTTTGAATAAGGACATAGAACCCCACTCGAACCTTATTATCAGTTAGCTACTGATAGGTTCAGGTTAGGGTTAAAAATATATGGTCATGATGATTTGCTTGCTACATCCTTAGATCCCATGTAATTCAGTCTAGGGGATGATGTGGATTTTAATCCACATCACCCTAATCCTTTCAACTGGAGGACTCGCCAGATGGTATCGTTTGTTACCATAGGGCCACTTGATTCATACCATGACGGCCCCTTAGAGGACAACCCCAGAGACAACCTAGGTAACCAAATTCATGGTGCTACCAATGATACTGGTATGCAGGGGCATGACCCCCATGCTGTAGGCGATCTCAAGTCAGGAGATCTCTGTGATGATGATGGGGAGGAGTCCACCTTTGAAATGAGTGGACCTAGTTATGATGTGGATGATGAGTCCTCAAACGATGATCAATCTGAGGAGGAAATCAAGCCAAAAATTTTAGGTCCGACGTTTATATGTCATCTGCTACCTATGGAACAAGTGGAAGAGATGAACTAGTGCTTCATATTCGATAGTTATTATAAATATGAAATAGAGGAGGCTTATTTAAAGCCTCTCCCAACTGATCTCCCACTGTGCATAGACACAATAGAGTGGCCCATCCATGGTAGTGACCATAGTGATGTAGATGAGAGGATCGATTCTAGGCTTGTGTATCCACAATATCTATTGCCTAGGGAATCAGAGCATGTTATGGAGGAATTCCCTCCCAACATTGAGCACTATGAGGAAGGAGTAGTGCCAGTTTACATGGCAGTATCATATATATGATCATTCTATCGAATTTATCTAGATAGTGATGATAGTGACCACAAAATTAGATACATGGGACCACATCTGCCTAATCATTCCTTATAAGAGGGGGAAGTGACAGATTGTATTTGTATAGCGATGATAAGGACTCGATGGAGATGGCCTATTTGGGACCTCACCACTTACATAATAGGCCTCCACCTAGAGGTACCCCACCTATTATAGTTGTAGGTTTGCGTCGGGAGATTAATCTCCATCGTAGCTTAAGGGAAAGAAGAGAGCTTGAAGAGAGGTATCAAGAACTCTTTCTCAATCCACCTACGTACGTAGAGCTCCTTGAGTCGAGAGATCCCATTTTGTAGCCAGTGCACCAGGAGGATCCAGTTATATGGACATCCCATAGAGAGGATCCATTTGTGCCCATACCATCCAAACCAGATCTTGGGTACAAAAGCTACACTTTAGGGATAGATTTTTGTCTGTGTGGTTTCAGAGATAAATTACATTCTATCAATATGGTCTCCATTGATTTTACCACTCCACTCTACAATCTAGCAGATCCGTCCAAAAAACGCTACATCTAAACATGGATGCTATCGATTAGGATCGCACTGACTCATTAGCCCAGCCTAAATATTTCTTCCCAAATGAAGAAATTTTGCAACCGTTTCATTTTGCATTAGGCTGTGCTTAGGATATTTTTCATGTCGAGAATGCTTCCCAAGAGGAACATGTGAACCCAGCTAATGACATCCATTTGATTCCTATGCCTCACTAGCTTGAGGAGGGATCACATATGTTAGTAGAGAAAACCTTCGATGTGGATATCAGTAAAGATCCCACAAATCCAAAGGTTAGATTTGGAGAGATTCTCACTCTGTATGAGTGTGATAACATCATCCCTCTACTAAAATAGAGACCTGATCTCTTTTCCTAGATTTACAAAGACATGTCGGGTCTAGATCCAAAATTGGTTACTCATAACCTTTCACTAGATTTTTTGAAGAATCCAATCAAGCAAAAACTCAGAAAGATGCATCCAACACTAGCCTTAATGATAAAATACAAGTTGCAAAAATTGTTGGACATAGAGTTCATCATCTCCATCGATTATCCAAATTGGGTTTCCAATATGGTACCTGTAGGAAAGCCAGATGGAAGGGTCTATATTTGTACAGATTTTAGAGATCTCAACAAGGCAACATCCAAAGATTCATTTTCGTTGCCAAATATTGATGCTCTGGTAGACGCCACTATAGGTCACGAAATTCTCTCCCTTATGAATGGTTTTTCTAGATATAACCAGATTCAGATTAAACTTGAAGATCAGCATAAAAATGCGTTCATAACGCCATGGGGGACATTCTGCTACAAAGTTATGCCATTCGGTCTTAAAAATGCTGGTGCCACATTTCAGCAGGCTATGACATATATTTAATGACTACATGCATAAAATATTAGAATATTATATCGATGACTTACTAGCTAAGTCATTGTTGCGAGCAGAGCATACAAAGGTCTTAAGGAAGGTCTTCGATTGCCTGATAGAGCACAATGTCAGGTTGAATCCTAAGAAGTGCGTATTTGGCATAAATTTAGTAAAACTCTTGGGATTCATAATTTCTAAATGAGGTATTGAAGTAGACCCAGCAAAGTTCATGGTTATTCTAGAGATGCATCCTCCCACTAATATCAAAGAACTAAGAAGCCTTCAGGGAAAAGTAGCATCCATAAGGTGATTCATCGCTCAATTATCAGATAAGTGTCGACCCATGAATCGACTGCTACACAAGGGGGTCCCATTTTATTGGGACAAGGACTGCCAAGTAGCATTTGCTGAGATTAAGCAATACCTGGCAACACCGCTAGTACTAGCTCCACCAAGGCCAGATGAGCCTTTTCTTCTCTATATATCGACAACCGATTTTACATTAGGGACCATGTTAGCCCAAAATAACATGCAAGGTAAAGAGCGAGTAGTATATTACATCAGTCACACTTTGGTGAGTTATGAGTTAGGATATGAATATGTTGGAAAACTTTGTTTAGCAGTAGTGTTTGCTACCAAGAATTTGTGGCATTACATGCTAAGTCATACCACATATGTTATATAAAAATAGAATCCTTTGCAGTACATGATGAGCAAGACATATCATAACACACGCACTACAAAGTGGATCATGCTATTGACATAATTTTATTTACAATTCATCAGCCAAAATTCCATCAAGGGACAAGTCATAGCTGATCAACTGACTGAGGAACCATTGTCCAATAGTAGGCCTCTAACCATTGAGCTTCTAGATGATACGATCTTCGTAATATCTGAAGCTCTCGAACCTGAGGAACAAGAAAATAATGTTGATATGACATTGTTCTTTGATGGTTCAAAGTGTGAGTAGGGGTGTGGTGCAAGAATAGTGTTTTTCATGCCACAAGGAGCTCTAATGCCCTTGTCATTCAAGTTAGACTTTCGGTGCACCAACAATAATACTGAGTACAAAGCTATACTTTCACACAACCATCACCATGGGTATTAAAATATTAAACATTTTTGGTGATTCTCTGCTCATAGTTAACCAGGTTAAGAGGCTCTTCTAGTATTGATGTCTCGTACTGAAAACCTACAAAGATCTTGTTGCCACTTATTTGGCTAAACTTGAATGGTATGACATCAAGGCAATCCCTCGTTTGTCAAATAGGTTCATAGATACCATGGCATCTTTGGGGTCCTTGATCCCTCAGAATTCGTATACTGATTTCACTACCATCCATGTTAGAACGCTCTCACACTCAAAAGAAAAGCGTGCAACCTTTGATAAAAAAGAATCAGTCAACATGATTGTCGTGGAACCAATAGATGATTAGTTTCATAAAGCGGAAGACTTTCTTAAGCAGGCACCCTGGGAGTCATTGACTTCTCAGAGTCCTACGAGGAGTGGTACTACCATTCACCACAAGGTTGTTTTCCAGTAGGCATTTGCAAAGCTAAATACATAGGGGGAGTAGGTCGTCTTAGCAGTTGCAGCTGAGGCTTGTCAAAGCTAGATGTTGCAAATCCAAGACTTCCTAAAACTCGGTATGATCCCAGAGGTATTGTCAAATGTCGTAAGATGCACATTTAAGTAGAAAGTGATTAAGTATGTCTTGATAGGAGATATTTTGTACTGAAATAGCTATGAAGAAGTCCTTCGATGTCTTGAGCCCCAAGAGTCATCTTGGGCAATCTCAAAAGTTCACGACGGTACATACCGTGGCCATTTCAGCGGCATGGCTATCATCAAACACATCCTTCACATGGGTTATTATTGGCCCACTATGGAGAAGGATTGCAACGTGTATGTTAATAAATGTGTTAAATATCAGCATCATGCTAATATTATGCACTTGCCATCATAGGCCTTATAGCCCATTCAGGCGGCTTGACCATTTGCTCGATGGGGATTAGATTTGATTGGCAATATTTCCCCTCCATCGTCAGGTCAACATACATTCATTATCATGGATACTGATAATTTTACAAAGTGTTAGGAATCCATTCCCCTTACAATGACCACCAGAGCTCGCATCACAAAATTTATTCTTGAGCATATCATATGTCGTTTTGGGATACCATCCAAAATAATTTTGTATAATGGAACTTTTTTTAACAACAAAACTATGTGGACTTTAACATCTAAATACCACATTCAACATAGTTTTGCAACTCCATATTATCTGCAAGCAAACGAGCAAGCTGGGGCCTCAAAAAATACTATGGTAGCCATCTTGAAAAGACAGTGCAAGAACACCACAAGGATTGGCATATATAGTTGTCCCTTGCACTATGGGCTTACAGGACTAGCATTCGGATGCCCATTGGGGCAACACCATTTTCACTAGTATATGGTGTTGAGGCCATTATGCCCTTAGAGTTAGAAATTCCAATGTTGTGCATCGCATTGAAAGAGTTCATTGATGATGACATCGTGCGGAAAGATCACCTCGATCAATTAACATTGCTTGATGAACATCATGTGAATGCCCTCAAGCATCTTTGTGTTTATCAAGAGCAATTAAAATGATCCTACAATATCAAATTCCACTAAATATACTTTGAATTTTGGGATCTTGTGCTAAAATAGAACCAACATAACTCGAATTTGTTCCCTAACATGCGAGACAAATTTGTGGCTAATTGGCTAGGGCCTTACATCATATCTAAAAATATTGGTTTAGGAACCTATTGCCTAACATCTCTAGAGACTATGGAAGAGCTTGAACCTCTCAATGTCATCCATATTAAGGCGTTCTATGCTTGAGAGTGTAGTAAAGGCACCAAAGGCATTTGTAAGCCTTTGGTCAACCCAAAAGCCCCAAGGGTTTTATCCAAATTGATCGGTCACCCCAAAATGCCCCAAGCTCTCTGATTAAGAAGCTTGGTCAAGAAAAGGCTCCAAGGATTTCCATAAAGTACCTTGGTCAACCCAAAGTATCTGAGAGTTCTAGTAGCTTATCAGTCATCCCAAAAGGCTCCACACCCTCTTGCTGAGAGTTTGGTCAACTAAAAGGGCCCAAAGGCGGCTGTAAAACCTTTGGTCAATTCAAAAGGCTCCAAGGATTTCTAAAAATAGCTTGGTCAACCCTAAAAAGCTCCAAGGACATGTACTCATTGCTTGGTAAAATATGAAAGTTCAAAAACCTGTAAAAATCAAGAAAAATATATAAAAGTCCAAATTTTTTTTGATAAAGTTTAAAATCCAAAAACATTTGCATTTACATTTTGCATTTTCATTTGCATTCACACATCCATTCACATCATCATATTGCATTCAAGCATTTGTCATCCATTGCATTCCATAATATATTGTAATACGTTTATCAAAATTTTACAAATAGTCACATGTTTGTATGACAATCATGCACCCTTGAATTTATCATAATTCATTGCATTCATACACGATACATGTTGTGGAGACTTATGTATGTATATCAAGTTTTCTTGTCACTCAGCCATACCTAGTGATTTCTTTAGATATTGTAGAAAGCTTGCTTTGCTATTATAGAGAAGGTCATTAGTTGGGATAGTGCTTCAACATATCAGAATCCCTTCACTAAGAAAAACAATATAAAATATTGCTAAGACGAGAGAGGATGAAATCCGCGAAAGAAGTCTTAGGTATCTAGAGAGATGGGTTTTCACGACCTGCTTATCTTGCAAATAGTCGGTTTATAAAGGTGTACTTTGGCAAAAGGACAAGAATTTCCCCTATAAATCCCAAAGTCACAAAATTTAAATCCCAAGTTACAAAGTGCAAAAAAAATATACAAATTTCATGTTCAAAATATAAAGTGACATAATGAATCAAAAGCACTATAAAAATCCCTTGCTCAAAGAAAATGAAAAGTGATTTTTATCACTACATCTGAGCAAGTAAGAAGGGTGAGAACTTGAATCCCTGGATTGTACACCTTTTGAAAGCCATAGAGTGATCCCCGATCGTAGCAATGGGTTGGAAGAGTCTCGCCTACAATTGGAGGGGTAGTTCTATTGGGTGATCCCCAAACTTATCAATGGGTTGAAAGAGTCCCACCTACACTTGGAGGGGTAGCCCTGATCAATATGCAAGATGAGCTAGCTCTAGGTACCTAGGATTGTATAGATGTATAAGTCTAATCAAAGCTAAAACAAGGATGATACGATTATATGAGGAACCTTATCTCATATATGGGTTGAAAGAGTCCTGACTAACATACAAGGTATGCTTACGATATATCTAAAAATACTCACATGCACACACAAGGATTATGAATAGTTGGGTCTATCACGACAAAATCCTTGTCCAATATAAGCCTGGTATAGTTAGTATGTGATTTTTGGAGAGGTTTACTAGGGTGTTTGAGTCTCAAGGAAATCCCCCCCCAAAAAAAGTGCTCCAATAGCAACAAGATATCAAATGTCTTTAGACTTTAGAGATATGAGTCATTCATTCATAAAAATGCATTTTACAAAGTACAATAAAATATATAAGATAGATACTACATGAAGATTAAAAATTATGTTTAGATGGCCACTAATTATATAGTACAAAATGACATAATCATTCATTAGCATTTCACCAATCCATTTCACTGCATTTCATATATGGGTGATTAATTGATTAAGTTCTTGTAATGAGAATTATCAATTATTTTGCATGATTGTTATACATTCTATGGTGTCATATTTTTGATATACACAGTTTAAATTCATTCCTTATGTTTTAAGTGATTAATGCATACAGGTTCAACTCCATTAGATTATGATTCTGTACATAATGCATTACCATACATTGCATAGCGTATCATAAACTGCATAAAATATATGCATGCCCACAAAGCAAAAATAAATGTGTTAAAAATAAACATCGCATCCATCTACATACATCATGTGTCGCACATCTACTCATCTAGATCACTACATATCATCATCATAAAGTATAATAGCTATCTAATGCATGACATCCATACGTTGCATCATATAAACATAGCATTTAAATAAGCATTGCATCCATGTGCATCAAATAAACATAAAATCAAAAACAATAAATACACATGTACACATAATGAACCATGAAATATCATATCATATATATATGTGTGTCCAAAAAAGTACATAGGAAGTACAAAATTCCCATAGGCTACAATTGTGTAGGTCCTTGACCTTACACACAAAATGATACATCAAAATTGTAGTCGACATCTGCTATAACCCAGATCTAGGCTGCTCCCCCTATACTAGAGCTCTTGCTGCCTCCCTCTACACTGTGCTCTGGAGCCTTCTCTCCTAGTTGACCTAGCACTTATGGTGTATCTTGCTATGGATCCTGCCTACCTCCAAAGCCTAACACACCCAGCACATGGGAAACAGGTAACTGCAGTAGGCTAGTCCTTTGACTAGAGGTCCCTGATGTCTACCCTAGATCTCTAGCCCTGGCCTGTGGTCTTATTGTGTGCATGCTAGAGGACCTATGCATCCTCTCAATCATATGAGTCCTATGACTTGAGCCTGTTGTGGACTACATTGAGGTCCTAGACCTGGTACACTATGACTTTATTGCAAAAGGATCCTCAAGAAAAGGTAGCCTATGTATCTCTATGTAGCTGACTAGCTGATCAATGTGAGCAAGTCGGGTTGCTTGCATCTCATTGGTCCTCATGACCATACCACATAGTCACGTCACCTTAGTAGTTGGATCCTGTATAGTTGTTGTACCTACTACTAGTACCATATGAGGCCCCATGATATCCTGAGGATGTCCCATAATAGCTCCTCTTGTTTCTCGTGCAAGGTCTCACTTTGCTTCTACTGTAGTCTGTTGTGCCTGTGCTAACTCTAAGGTAGTCTACAGTATCTACACCTGGCCCTCTACATTAGTAGCTCAAGTCATGAGCTCCTATACTTAGCCTTGTGCCTTAGTCAGGTACTACTCCCTATCAGCCACCTTCACCTCCAGAGTGGCGATGGTGGTATCTCTCTCATGTTGTTGTGTCTAAAAGTGCCCAATATGACTTTGCAAGTCAGCAACCTGCACCAGTAGCTATCCCTATGCACTATCAAGAGGGACCTCACCCTCATCTGGAGCGTCCTCCTTAGGGTGGATCTTTGGTAGGTCCTCAATGATGGCCTTTGCACCCTACGCCCGTTAGGATCTACCTCTGCCTCTGTATCTATTGGCTCTTAGTCGAGAGGCTTGGTCCCATGCCATCTAAATAGATACCACCACCCATCATATTCAGGCATGGTCCCAGCTATCGCAACCCTTGACTCCTAGAGATAGTCGGGTGCATCTCCTAGTGGTGAAGGAACTATCAGTGGGATATCCCTCTCTAGAGCTAGGCGTATATACCTTAGAGGCATATCTGGCAGGTCCTGCACCATCTTGAACTATCACAGGACATGAGAGAAAAATTGATACTCTTAGACCTCTAGCTTATGCTAGATAAGCCATCTATCTTGGAAGGCCCATCGTAGCCACTCGTCAGCCTCCGGCCATACAATAAAATCCATATCGGTCCAAGTGCTACAAAGCTAATGATGTAATCCTGCATACCCTAGCATGAGCCCTAATATAGACACCCTCCTCAGCATGAGGCCAGTAGACAATGTAGAACTGATGATCATCATCTAGGGTAGTGATACGCAGAGGTAGATCAGTAGGACGCTCGATCTGGATGTGCTACCACCCCTAGATCTATAGCAACATGCATTAGTTGATGCCCAATAGAGTTATCATAGTAAAGTGCTCCTCCATGACAACAATAGTGGCTCCTCCGTTGAGCTCTGAAGCACCTTCCAAGCAGGGGCCAGCATGTTCCAAGGAATCCTCATGTATGAGGAGTCTATAAGGATAATATGAATGATGAGGTGCATAAAAAGGGCCTCTCAAGCAGATAAGACATCATCCCGATACCATTCCCCAATGTGCACCCCTCTATGATCTACATCATCCTATGCATCGGTGCTCTGATCATCGAAGATGGTAGAAAAAATGGCATCCTTTGTTGTGTAGGTAGAGGAAACGATAGCCTCACTGTCGATAGGGATCCTAAAGATCCTATAGACATCCTCTAGTGTGATGGTCATCTCACCAAGAGGCAGGTGAAACGTGTTGGCTTGCACATTCTAGCATCAGGCCAACGCAGTGATATAGGCCTAATCTACCCTAATGGTGGGTAAATACATTACATAACCAAACTCGACGGCTTGAAACCATGCTCGATCATCATCTGATAAGGTCTCATGGATAGCCTTCATCAGGTCAGATTCCCATGCTCTAGAAGTTAACTTTTAAACAAAAAAAGCAAAAAAAACATAATGTAATCTAAATCTAGCTAAGCAGAGCTAAAAAAAAAAAAACAAGCAATTGCAGCCTGCAACTGCAAATTGCGGTCCCCAGTTTGCAAATTGGGAACCACAGCTACAAATTGCGATCCCCAATTTGAAAATTGGGAACCGCAGCTGCAACTTGCGGTCCCCAATTTGCAAATTGGGAACCACAGCTACAACTTACGGTCCCTAATTTACAAAATTGGGGGCCGCAGCTGAAACCTACGGTTCCCATTTTTCCACCTAGGAACTATAGCTACCAGCTATGGTTTAGGAGAGGCACCCATTTTGGGTACCCTCCTAGACCACTGCATCATAAAATTAAATCCTAGTCTAACCTAAACTAGTGGGGTTCATTACCTATAATTTAATAAGGTTTAATTATCGCATTTATTATGTGTGGTTCATTTTTCTAATATGGAGTGCGAGGTCTCGATTTTGAGTTACCTTACCCACACTATGCCCCCGACTAGTCGATGGATGATCAGGATCCACTATCATGAAATATGAGTGTAAATATGGTCGAGTTTGATAGCGTTCCGTATAGGAATGACTTCTATCTCTCAGAGCTCTCAATTTGCTAAAGGTTGCAAGAAAATAATGAAAAATTGTAAATGGGATTTCAATTTATTGGTCCTCATAGTCTCTACGGACCACAGCTAAAACCCGTGATTCCAAAACTAGGGTTTTTCATCCACAGGTCTGACATGTGGTCCCTAAAATTTGGAAGTGCAAATTGTAGACCGTACCTATGGTACAAAACTAGCAATAAATGCACTAAAAACCCACTGTGGGAAGGTCTAAAAAGGTAAATTAATGACTCCTAGTGGATAAAAATCAAAATACATGATCAAAATTGTAAATTTGGTGATGTTACAAGCACCAGGATCAATCCAATAAATGCCAAATTAAAAAAAAATCAAACAATGAAAAACCAAATGCACCTCATATTCAGTGATTTATCCTATAAAATTGGTGATTGTAGCGACTTGCACTCCATGCAATCCGACAAGATGAGTAAATCACAATAAGGACATTTGGGGCAAAATTGTCTTCTTGAATTTGAATTATTTTGACTCCCTAAGACAGCTATCATAGCCTGACTACTCCATGGGAGAGAGATGTGCAAATAATACTAAGCATTGTAATCATAAGCTGAACTAGGCCTATCCAAGGCATTAAACGTCTCAAATATAAAGTTGTTCAAGATCATTCATTATGGTCAAGCGATTTCATCGTCTCAGACATTGTCATTACCCTCATCAACTCGTCATTTGAGGGGGTAGTCATAATTTCATGTCATAATAAAAATCAACAAAAGATCTCGAAGATCATAGATCCCTTGATCTTGTCAAAATTGTGTTCATCCTTGCAAATCATTGCTAACAGCTATCATAAGCTTCCTCCTCTGCTTGGGGTAAATAGAAAATATGAAATTTTATTGTAGCTCTCATCCTTTAGTTATATAGGCCTAACTCCTATTGTAGCACCAAAGCTACCCGAATTTCTGATGATGAGTGTAGACTTTTCAAATGTAAGCCTTCCCACGTTGGAAGCAATGATTCCAAGATGCACGTCCTTTTACTGGACCTGGGGAATCTAATATCGAGCATACTAATGATCATCATAGAACCTGCACATCGTTTTAGGAGGTCTATTTTGCTTAGCGTTGTTCGATATCACAATGCATCTCAAAATGGGAATCTGTAGACACCTAAAATGCATCATGTTGAGGGTGACTACTCATATGGACATGCTATAAAACCATTTGAAGGATCTTGGATAGACTCCAAGATAGAGTTGTGGTTCTAACCACTCAATTTAGGCATTCTGGCCTAAGTAGTTTGAACCGCAGCCTAGACCTATGGTATCCAGTCTAAACCATGGTTCACACCTGCGGTCTGCATTCTGGATCATAACTATGACCTATGGTATGAATTAGAGTTCATTTAGGCCTTTCATCCAAGCCAAATTGGTTGGAACGACCAAGATATCTAGAAGGAGGCAGTTGGAGGATAAAAGATTCCAAAGGCTTCCATCCCAGCTATCCTAACAAATATTCTTAGTATTGGCTTATCAATGAAGGCACCCCTAGCCCTAGGGGCATGGTATAAATACCCCATCCAATGGTATTATGAAGGAGAGAGATAATTTGTATAAAAAAGTGCTCGCAAATTATAGAGCGAGCTAATTGATCACGAGAGCAGCAAAGCCCTGCCAAATTGTATAACAACAGTGCATTTGAGAGACCCCTTTGCTATCCATCCAAAGACCAATTAGCCATGGATGCCCTAGGTTCCTAGGAGGATCAAGAAACAAAAATTCGGGTGAACGAAGGCCCTTCATAGTGATTTAACCACCAAATATGTCATAGGATGACAAAGGTGACTCTTGAATATTAATTTAAACAAGGAGGTCAAGCCCACTGCCCCTAATTCTAAGGGTAAACACATTAGAGGTCAAACCATGGTTATCAGTCATGGTTCATAGTGTAGACCACCCCTCACAGTTGTAGTTTGAAATAGGTTAAAGATCACCTTACTCATTTTTATTTTTACCACATAGATTAGTCATGTTAGTCTTTTCATAAGTTTAATTGCATTTTAGAGAAAATATGACCGTAAAAATTAGGTATTTTATGCATTGCATTGGGTTGGAGTGTATTGGATCTTTTAGATGTTTTATTACTTCTAATTTGACATTTGTTCAATGCATCATTTGCTTATCCATGTCTTGTATGTTATAGTATAATTCTTGATGTGATTAGAATAGCTTAAAGCCTTTCTTTATGCTTTCTTGTTTTACTATTTTAATGGTATTTACGTGTATATTTCTTTAAAGGGCCTCATCACGAGAGGCTATCAAACTTTGTAATAGTTAACTGTTGTTTCTTGTTCATAGGGAGACAGGTGCAAAAGGAAGCCTATATCATAATCCTTCCACATAACAAAGAAGGG
This sequence comes from Wollemia nobilis, assembly GCA_028583015.1. Classification (NCBI taxonomy): domain Eukaryota; kingdom Viridiplantae; phylum Streptophyta; class Pinopsida; order Araucariales; family Araucariaceae; genus Wollemia; species Wollemia nobilis. The sequence continues at coordinate 1,654,405 of JAQPPZ010000252.1, read as the reverse complement.
GGTTATCTCTACCCCAAGGCAGTTTGTGAGTAATCATCGAAGGAAAAAATAAGCACACCTACCCTGTTGATGACATTGAAAATTGTAACATCTGTATCGTATTTGGAGTGACCCTAAGAGGGCATTTTTGTAACTTGAGATCCTTTCGAATATTAATATATAAGAAACTTTGCATTAGTTGGCTTCTTTGTTCAATTTTTACATTTGTGTGGATCTTTGTGTTTTTACAATGGTATAGATCAATACACTAGATAGGCGCGCACTTCATGGTTATGTCAGAATCAAAAGAAATTTCCACTCTAAATTTTTATGCATTAATTGGTTCATTAATGTCTTATGAACAAAGATTACAAGGGTCTACTTCAATGAGCTATGGAGATGATGATAAAGCCTTCTCATCCAATGAAGGAGTAGGAAGAGTACAAGGAACAGGCCAAGGCAGAGGACAAAGAAGAGGCAGAGGTAGAAGCAGCCAAAGAGGAGAAAATCCCAGCAGAAGTGGAAATCAAAGCAGAGGTAGTAATCAAAATAGAGGTGGAAATCAAGGGCAAAATGGGAATCAAGGAAGACGAGGTGACAAATCCAAAAAATCTTGTTTCAATTGTGGTAAGCCAGATCACTTTGCTCGAGACTATTGTTCCAAGTCTTCTCAGGGAAGCAACAGTCAATATGGAAATTATGGTGAAGAAGATGGAACATCTAATTTATTTCTTTCTTATGGGCAATCAGATCAAAATCTAAAAGACACTTGGATTTTTAATATTGGTTGTTCCAACCATATGAGTGGCAAAGAAGAACTCTTTGCTATAATGGATTCCACCTATAAATCCCGAATCAATTTTGGATATGATAAAGCTTTGCAAGATGAAGGCATTGGAGCAATGGAGGTTCCAACAAAAGAAGGCATCAAAAAGGTGAATGACATCTACTACACCCCTAAACTCCAACATAATTTGCTAAGTGTTGGGAAAATTATGGAGAAAAATTATAAACTTGTTTTTGATGAAGGCAAATGTGTAATTTTTGACAATAACAATTGTAATAGAGTCATCACACAAGTACCTATGACCAAAAATAGGTTATTTACCCTTAATTTTGGAGAACCAGAAGATGCTCAACTTGCAAATATTGCTATTGCAAATCCAAGTGTGCTTTGGCACTTGAGATATAGTCACCTGAATTCTGCTAGCTTGAAATTGTTAACTTCTCATGCTATGGTGACAAGACTTCCTAAAATTAATGAACACAAGGAGGTCTGTGAAGGGTGTGCTTTGGGAAAGCACTCCAGGTCCAAATTTCCAATATAAAAAGCATGGAGGGCCAATAATCCACTTCAATTAGTGCATTTGGACATATGTGGTCCAATGTAGACAAAAAACATAGGTAATAATTCCTATTTTCTCACTTTTATAGATGATTTCTCTAGAATGTCTTGGATCTATTTCTTGAAAAACAAAGATGAAGCTTTTGATTGCTTTATAGATTTCAAGAATAATGTATAGAAACAAAGTGAGTTCATTGTATAATATCTAAGGACAGATCAAGGAGGAGAGTACTCTTCAAAGGTATTTCTAAAATATTGTAAAGCATGTGGGATAAAGAGGCAATTCACTACTGTCTATACTCCACAACAGAATGGGGTGGCAGAAAGAAATAACTGCACCATAGTAGAAATGTCTAGATCGATGCTTCAAACTAAGCATCTTAGTAACATGTATTAGGTCGATGTTGTTAGAACCAGTGTTTACATTCTAAATATGAGTCCTACTTCTAGTTTATATGGGATCACTCCTTACGAAGGGTGGTATGGCAAGAAGCTAAATGTAAAATATTTTAATTTTTTTGGTTCTTTAGCATATGCACACATTCCTGATTAAAAAAGGAAAAAGCTTGATCCCAAGATTCAAGCATGTATTTTTGTAGGATATTGTGAGTCTACCAAAGCATATAGGCTCTACAATCCAAAAATGCATAAAATTATACTATCTAGGGATGTGATTTTTGATGAAGGGGGATAATGGGGTCATAAAAATGTTTTTGTTGATGATGAATCCCATGATGCAAGTTCTTCTCAAGTACAGTAGGTGCAGCCCAAAAAAAGTAAAGGAACTCCTCCTCCAAGCTTAAGCATAAGTACTACTTCAAGTACTTCAGCAACTACTCCAAGTCCTTCTCCACAATGATCAGTAAGTTCTTCACCTATGGATATTTATTCTCCATCGAGAGTTAAAAGAACACTACAAAATAATCCATCTTTTCAAATGTAGGATAAGAATTTCCAGAAAATATACACTAGAAGTCAGGCTAGTGAAATGACTACAATTTTACAAAAACTTGAAAATGTGCATGTGTATGGAGATGATGACTCCAATGATCCTAAAGGAGATGTAGTTAATTATACTTTAATATCTAGTGTACATCTAGAGCCATCTAGCTATGAGAAAGCATGCACTCATGATGTATGGTAGCAAGCCATGGAAGAGGTAATCACCTCTATAAAAAAGAATGATACTTGGGAGCTAGTAAATATCCCAAATGGAAAAAAATGTGTTGGATGTAAATGGGTCTACAAGACCAAATTCAACGCTGATGGGAGAATTGATATACACAAGGCAAGACTTGTAACAAAAGACTTCACTTAGAAGTATGGCATTGATTATGAGGAGACCTTTGCTCCTGTATCTAGATAGGAAACTATCAGATCAGTACTTTCCTTGGTTGCCCACAAAGGGTGGAAAATTCAACACATGGAAGTAAAAAGGGTCTTTCTCAAAGGGTGTTTATGTTCAACATCCTCAAGGCTTTAAAGAACAAGGTAAAGAGAACCTTGTTTATAAACTAATAAAAGCACTTTATGGCCTCAAGCATGCACCAAGAGCATGGTACTCTCGCATTGATGGCTAATTCAAGAAGTATGAATTCACTCGAAGCAAAATTGAACCCACTCTCTACCACCTAAAGCAAGGTAAAAACATTCTCGTAGTTTTTTTATATGTGTATGATATCATATTTAAGGGTAGTAATGATAATATGAATATGGAGTTCAAACACTCCATGATGAAACAATTTGAGATGAAAGATCTAGGCTTAATGCATTACTTCCTAGGCATGGAAGTTCATCAAACAAATAGAGGGATATTCATATGTCAACACAAGTATGCTCAAGATATGATCAAGAAATTTTCCATGGAGCATTGCAAATTAGTTGCAACTCCAATGGGTCATGGGATCCAATTGAGCAAAGATGATGGAGCACCAAATGTTGACATGACCACTTACATAAGCATGGTTGGGAGTTTGATTTTTCTTACCAACACAAGACCTGATATTCAGTATGTTGTTTCTCTTGTTTCAAGGTTCATGGTTGATCCATCCGAACTACATTTTCAAGCAACTAAAAGAATTCTAAGATACGTAAAGGGTACATTGGATTTTGGAATACATTACCATAAATGTGATTCTGTAAAGTTAGTTGGCTTCAGTGATAGTGATAGGGGAAATAATATAGATGATATAAAATCTACATCAAGGAACTATTTTAGTCTAGGGTTAGGACTAATTACATGGAGTTCCAAAAAGCAGACTGTTTTAGCATTGTCATCTACTGAAGCTGAATATATACCAATCACATATGCTAGTACTCAAGCTCTATGGTTGAGAAAAGTCCTTGAAGATATTGGAGAAATTCAAAGTGTTCCTACTAGATTGTACTATGATAACAAGAGTGTCATTCAATTGGCATATAATCTTATCCACCATAGCATATCAAAACACTTTGATGTGAAGTATCACTTCATTAAAGACATGGTGGAGAACTAGGTTGTTGAGCTTAAAAATTGTAGCACTTTGGAAAACATGGCAAACATATTCATCAAAGGTATGGCTAAAGCTCAATATATAAAGCTGAGAGACTGTCTTGTCATACCTCTCAACTTTAAGGGGGACAATGTTGGCATTTCACCTTTATGCTTGATCGACATGTTTGGTCGGTATATTTGGCAGTCAGGACAGTAGGCGACAAAGGATTGTGGGAGAACTCAATTCAATATATTATACTCTCCCCTTAAACCTCTTCTCTAACTTCTTTCTTCCATATCTAAGTTATTATTTTTCAATGTATATAAGCATTGTATTTCAATTATTTATGTTAATGAGCATTCTCGATTCACAGACTTGTCTTGTTTGTTGACCGTATTTGTATCTTGATAATATTGACTACAGTTTTTGAGATTTTTACAAACTTGTGTAGCTTTTCCTTAGACTCTTTTACTTACTTCCTTAGTAAAGCTACCTCATTCTCTAACCTTTCACATTCTACAACCTTTGCTTCTAACTTCTCTTTCAATCTCCTTGTCTTAGATATTGTGTTGGTTAATCGTTTATAAGCTTTCCTTTCTCTTCATCACATTATTGAAATTTAAGTTTGAGTTTTAATTTTTACTTTCTTACCTTATTTAATGCATCAAGGGCATGAAAAAGCTCACCCTCAAGGTCAAATTCTCCTTTCTCTAATTCTTCCTCTATTTGTTTGCCTTTGAAAACATCTTCATTATTTTATGACTCTTTTCTACTAGGAGCACTTCCTTCTTCTTCGATTGCCATAAGAAGATTCTCTTCTGGTCCTTCAAGTGTATCTTCATATTCATCATAACTAAAATTGAATCCATTCCTTGTACAATTATCTTAAATATGACCAAAGTTACCACATCTAAAACATTTGAGGATTATTGGTGACCTTTTCCTAACCACTTTTTTTTATTTTTCCAGAAATAGAACTTCATATTTATCATTATCTAGGGAACTATCATCACTATCACTTGAGTACTTACTTATCCTGTCTGCATAGAAACTCTTCTTATGTATTTCTAAGAACTTCTTTCCTTGCTAGCCTTGTCCATACCTACTTTTCTTTTGGTACCTCTATTTTTTTGTTTCCTTGTTCTTATGATCCTGTTTTTCTCCATAATTGATATTTATAGCTTCTTTACAATTAGTTGCATAGTGACCATACTTTCAACAATTGAAATATCTAACTGATTTTGTACATTTATACTTTCTCATATCCTTGTTCCTTCTGCCATAATTTGCTTCTTCATCACTGGATAACTCATTGCCTAAATATAAATTATTTCCCTTTGTCTTCTTAGTAGCTTTGAAGGATTATTTCTTTTGGATATTAGGTTCCTCTTTTGTTCTTATCTCAAAATCTATGAGAATGCCATGCAATTAATCTCTTGTCAAAATATAACTATCTTTTGATTCCTCTATAGCTGAAATATTTTCACTAAACCTTTTTGGGAGTGACCTTAAAATATTATCACAAACATTAGATTCTTGAACTTCAAGTCCAAGTCCTTGCATGGAGTTAACAACCTCATCTACACGAAGTAGATAAGCACTAATTTTTTCCTAATATTTTATTTTTAAATCTTGAAATATTCCTTTGAGATATTGCAGATTTGCCTTTTTGACCTTTTTATCTCCTTCATATATGCCTTGCAATTTATCCCAAATTTCCTTTGCTGATTTGTAGTGCATAATATTTATAAACCCTATTTTATGCAAACTTATCAAAATTGCATTCATTTCTTTTGAATTGTAATGATGTAGAATCTTAATTTCTTTATTTTTAGGTGGAGTAGCTGGTGGTGTGTATCCATTTTCAACTACTTCCCATATTTCATTTCCAAGTGCCATCAGGTGGATCTTCATTCTCATAATATAAAATACATAATCACTCCCATAAAACATTGGTGCTGAATTATCTAAGCATCCACTCTTAGAATCCATTTGTGTTCCTGTAATATTTTACTTAAAGTTGTTAAACTCTTTGAAATGAATTCACTTTGATACCAATTGAAGAACACAAGCTTATACTGAGAGGGGAGGGTGAATAGTATAATACCACTTTTTACTTTTTCGTTCCCAAACAATATAATGCAATATATCAATGTCAATATCAAAATTAGTAATTAAAGCAATGCAAAAATCACCATACATAATAGATACACCAATTTAACGTGGTTCACCCAATGTGGGCTGCTCCATGGAGAAAATATTTCACTAAAATTTTCTCAATAAATCTCTTGGGAAACCTTTTACTATTACAATGTTTATGGACCTATGTCCAAAGGAAACACCAATCCCTTAATCAAGTTCATAGATCTCTATCCATAGGAGACACCAGTCCCCTTTGCTCTGGCTGGTGATCTTCTAGAAGAACTACTGCCTCCACTACATTGGCTTATGGATATCTATCCATTGGAGAATCCTACCCTCACTCAGAAGACCTATCTTCACCAACCTGGATAATGGACCTCCATCCACTAGAGATTATTTTTCTCTATAATATGTCACCTCCAAAGCTTGCTCTCATCTCTATCTCAAATATTCACTAAATATATTCCTTTGGACCAACACATATCTGCTCAATATTTATATTTGATTTACACTAAACATAGTCCTTTGGTCTAGCATAGATTTGCTCAATATACTAAACACAACTTTTTTGTCTAGCATAAATCTGTTCAATCTTTCTATGATCTGCACTAAACACAGTACTTTAGTCTAGGAAAAATATACTCAATATTTGTTCGATCTGTGCTAAACACAGTACTTCGATCTAGAACAAATATGCTCAATATATGTCTATGATCTAGCACAAACCTGTCCTCAAATATGCACCAAAATCTATCCTCAAATATGTCCTCAAGTCTTAACACAAAGCTTGAACCAATCACAAATCAACTCTGCTAGATCTGCCCCAATCCTTAACTCAAGGTTTGAACAAATCAATCAATCAAATTTGCTCTCAAGTTTTCTTAAAGGCTTGTCTCGAATCTGCTCTACAATTCCTCACTAGAACTTGTCCCAATCCGCTCAACAAGTCTTTACCAAGACTTATCTAAAATCTGCATTGTAAGCTTCCACAAAAGCTTACACAAATATATCCTTAAGTCTAGTCTAGGACTTAGTTAAATATGCTCACAATATTTCACAAAATATTATTCAACTCAATTTAGCATAGAAAACTTCTTCAATCACATGAACAAGTTTCACATAGAATATTGTTTGACTCAGAAAAACATATATATAATGGTTAGAGACTCAATATGTTACTCACTCACAACAATACTCAATAACTTTAGAAATCTATTTCTTAATCAAAAAAACATATAGAGAATGGCTAGAGACTCAATATGTTTCACTCTTGCACAAAACTCAATCACTTTAAATCTCTCTTCCAAATCAAATCAGAATATAGAATAATTTTTTCACAATAACTTGAACTATCACTTCAACACTTCCAACTGACGAGGGTCAATCAACTCCACTCAACCAATCACTCAATTAAACACTCCTTGATTATAAAACCTAGTCCAAGCATATAAACACTCACTCAATTATTTTCAACAATGTTTATCAAACAATCTCACATAATAATGATACTCATGATCTTGCACAAACCCTAGTTCAAGATACCTCTCAAATTTACATAACAATGATACTCATGATATTGCACAAATCCTAATCATGCATATAAGGATAATTTAGTGTTTCCAATAATTGTTATCAAACAAGTTTTTTATCATCAACTTTTATTCAGAAAAACCTTTAACAATCAAATTCAACAATGGTTATCAAACAACCATTTTCACTCCAACTTAGCATTCAACACATCCAACAATAACTCATATGTAATATGTGCACATACCATTTTTTGATGAATAATTAACCACAAAATATGTCTCAATGACAATTACTCTCTTTGCCAATTTCAAATCTTATATGACGAAATATCACTCTAACACTCCCTCAAAAATATTTCACAATTACAAAAATAATTAAACTCAAATACACCTTATTACTCCATATTGAAATTAGCATTAACCAAAATATATAAAAATAAATCTTTTATTACACCTTATAACTCCACTCTAAATAAATCTAAATTCACTAAACAATTAAAAATAATAATTATTTAATTTCATCAGCCTTATATCTCCCTAAGCTCAAAATACACCACATAAGCTTAGGAGCAAAAACCAACTTAGAATAAAAACTTTAGTACCTCTCAAAGTGCTCCTGGCGGGATTCGATCCCAAGTCAAAGTGCCTCCAGTGCTTTAGCTGCGACTGCCAAGCCATGTGAGCTAAGTGCTAACATGGAAAACAAAATCACCCACGATGCTTTGTCTTCTTCCCAAGCCCTAAATAACAAAAAGCTTTGACATCTTCAGTGCACAAATCAACCTCACGAACTTCCTTGTTGTGAATCAAATGTTAAACCTTGCATTCCTAAAGCACTACCAATTACCTCTAGCTCACCTAGCTAGGTGATGAAAAGTATTTTGAGCCTCGTCCATTTTAACCCTTTGAAAGCATGGGGATACGGAAGCAAAAAAAAAAATGAAAGCAAATAAGCGATGCGAATCAAAGTTAGAATGAACGCTAAATCCTACACATTAAAAGTGCTTGAAAAGAGGGAAAGCATGAACGAATCAAAAACTTTGAACAAAAGCCAATAAATAAGACAGCCATTTTTATTGATATTGTTTCGATATTCGGTTACAATGTGCTTTCTCCCTTTCCAAGGGCTAGGAGCGTTAAACATGCGTTCTAGTCACATCCATGTGTGCCATTCCTTCTTCTGCGTGCCCACATGTAAAAATGGGCAGACCAAATGTTGACGTAGCTTGTGTGGATGGGTCTTGGCTCCTTGCTGCTCCTCTGAGGTCTAGATACTGCATTCAAAGAAACAAGGAGTGGTCACTAGCACCTGTGGATGAAATAAAGCATGCAATCCCCAAGCCTACAATAAGCGAATGAGAAAACTAAATTAAACTATGACTAAAATGAATCCAAATGCTCTAAAAATTTGATAGGGACATCAAGACATCACTAGGAGTGCACTGCAAAAATAATAGTCAAGAAATCCCTCACCGATTTGAATTCGCTCTGGGGCGGGACGAATTCACCTATAACAAAATGCTGAAATGGTACTGTCCCAAATGTCCTACCTAGGAAGCTCCAAAAGACCTACAAACTTGGGGTTAGCTAATTGGGGGAATTTTTGGAAGACCCAGATGGTCATATTTTCCCAATTTGGCCTCTGTCAATGGTAATTTGATGATGCTACCTGGAATTTAGTGAAGGCGAATGAAGATGGAAACATGATCAAAGTTGCTCAAAACAAGGTGAAATTTAAATGAAAACCTATCTAAGCATCATATAACTGAATGCAAAAATGAAATAAAGCAAATCTACCATATATTTCCCATCGCTCTGAAGAGGGGTGATTAAGATTGTAGCAGTGTGGGAGGGGGCACTCATGGGGCAGGCTGCCCGTCGTTTGGGACTTGATTTTAGCACCAATCCACTTGGGATGGGTCCAAAAACTTTTGTGGGGTTTTTTTAACAAATTGGGTGGGATATTGTGACCAAATTTCAGGTTTGGTTCTGGATTTGTGCTTCCAATAACCACCCTATGACCTCTTCTCCAAAAGAGATCAAGGATGTGAAAGGCACAACTCAAAAGGGCATGGGTGTGAAAGTAAAATGACAGCACTTCGTTGCTCCAAAATACTCCTTCTTCGTATATCTTGGGGTGAGGAAACTCACCAATTTATAGAACTGGAGGTCTCTTGAATTGGGTATGCAGAGGTGCCACTTGGCAATCATGCCTTCCCAAGGGGGGAGGAGATTCCTCCCTGAATAGGGACTTCATGACTGCCCTTGTAACATCCTCTACTACCCAAAAATGCTTACCTACACTCCCATGTGATGAAGGAAGTGTTAAGTGGCAGATATGAGTGTTAAGGAATCCCAGTTTGAATTTGTCCCTGGGTGGGATGGATATTGAGCAAAGTGCCTAAAGGTGCAAAATTGATTTTTGACCTTCCAAAATTGCTATCAGAGTGGTTAGGACCACTGTTTAACCTCTGGGGCTTGCCCTTGGGGCTGTGTGTGTCAATTTTATTAGTGTTTGCAGTCACATAATCGAATTGGTGCTATTTTGGTGTCTACAGATGCCCCTTTTTGGGATGCACTATGCAAGGTGCAGCACCGAGCAAAAATCGATGACCAAAGCACTAATGATTAGGGTTTCTTAGTAACCCAACCAACTTTTGATTCCCAAAGTATGGAAAGGGAATGCATTCTTGAATCCTTTCTTCTGATGAGCGAAGGATCTCAATTCAAGTGTTAACCTTTTTCGGTGAGGTGTTACTTGATCTTGGACATTGATCAGTCATGAATAGGCAAAGGGCACAACATTTTTTCTGTGGGAACCTAGAGTTCATGATTCACGAATGCCAAGTGATTGATCAGTTTGTGATTATTGCTTGTTTACTACCCCAAGCAGGAGTGTGATTGTATTTGTCAATGATTCTTTGAATGCATGTTGTTTTCCTTAACTGGGTGTGTATTTGTTGATTGGTGACTAAGTGTGACTACCCCCTCAAGTGACGAATCAATGAGGGAATGACCTTCATGAGAAAAGCGACGAGTCGCTTGACCCAAGATTACTTGTGCAAGGGTGCCTTCAAATGTTTAGCGTTAAATGTGTGTGCAATTTTTTGACATTTAGACCTATTTTTGGTGGGTATTAACCCTTTTCGACGACGCTTTTTGGAGCTAAAATTGACGAAAATCCATTCTCTCGTGGAGTGGTCTGGATATGATAGCCTTATTAAGGAGTAGGATAGTGACAATTTGTGGCCCCAATGCCTGCTTTGGATGCCAAGAATTTCAGGCACCAAGGTGCCTTTGTTCGGCAATGTTATTGCTATTTTTGGTTGGATTTTGACCCTTTTGGCGATGTCACTTGGGGATGAAATTCTCAACAATCCGTCCTCCCGTGGAGCAGTCCGGATATGGTAGCATTCTTAGGGAGGAGGATAGTGAGGATTCATGACCCCGACATCCATTTTGCATGCCCGGGATGTCAAGTGCAAAAGCACTTGCATCGGGCAAGTTTATTAGTTGTTTTGGTGCATTTTTGTTCATTTTTTGTTGTTTTTGAAATTTTTGCTCTGAATTCATTCTTGGGTGGGACAAATACTAGTTAAGTATTCGTCCCAGGGTTAGGAAAAGGGCTAACTAGAGTGCTCATCTTGGGGAGGAATGAATATAATCTCAAAAAACCTATTTAAAGGCCAAATCTAGGGTTTGGGCTCATTTGCACTTGAATTTTCTTGCAATTTGGAGCTCTAAGGAGAAGGAGGTTAATTCTGCGAAGCGAAGCACTACCAAAATTTTCTTGCCACCATTATTGCACAAACCAAGTCAAGCAGCAGAGCCGAAGTGAGACCGGTAAGTGCTTCTCCTCTTTTATTTGCTTTTGTTTGTTGTTGCAAGTTATTTGTTTATTTTTCTTTGTTATTTTGTTTTTCAAATTTAAAATTGAAACCCTAAAACTTAACTAAAAAAAAACCAAGACTTAGCTTAAAAATAAATGGAAAACTTAGTTTAAACCTTGGTTGGATTTTTATTTTTCTTTTTATTTTTAAATTGTTTTTGAATTTTTGTGAATTTTTGTTGCTTTTGAGCTGTACAGTTTTTTTTTTTATGCAATGTTGTATATTCATATTTTTGTTGTACAGTTTTCATGATTTTAATGTTTTTGTGTTGTTTTATTTTGTAGGTTGTGAAGATTCAGTATCTCGTGCCTACTAATTTTTTTGAAGCGTGGGAGGTGCTAACTATGTCTGACTAGGAGTGGCTTGATGCCCTTGGGCTCAAGCAGGTGACTTGGCTGGGGCCTATGGTCGGGGATCGGGCCTATCTACTGTGGGATCCCCAGACCAACACCTTCCATATCCCAACAGGGGAGATGATAGTGACCTTGGAGGATATCTATCAAATTCTATGGATTTTTATAGACAGATTGTCGATCAGGACGACGTCGCATGATCAGCGGACCACTGTACTGATACAATGCTTCGGGCACGGGGAGGAGCTGGGTGTGGATGGTCCAGTGGAGAGGGTAGAGATTGAATACCATATGGGTTGGATTATAGTTTGATGGTGGATGGAGAATGGGGTGTTGGGAGTGAGGCACGCAGTACTCATGGGCCTTATTTCCAACATGCTGCTACCTGACTCGTCAGGTGTGAGGTTCCCATGGAACCTATTGTATGTGGTTTGTCGGCTGGTTGAGTACCCAAAAAAGGCACCATTGATCATGAGGTGGGGATAGATGCTGTTAGCACAACTCTATGGGGAGTTGTATGAGGTCCACTGTCAGAGGTGAAAGGGGATCAATTGTAGTTATCTATTGCAGAGCTAGGCTTGGCAGCATATAGCGGTGGAGAGGCTGGTGGGGTTGCCATGGATGATGTGGGCAGAGATGGAGGATAAGGATATATGTTACGTGGCACTATGGTGGTGATCTAAGGAGCAAGGACATAGTCGGTGATGGGTAGGTGCTATAGGGCACTATGCCGAAGCCTTCGCTCAGCTTGCTCTAGGGGAGGTGTCCTAGCACCCCTACCAGGACTGTCCAGCCTGGCCTAAGGCTGGAAAGTGGCTCTGGCAGGTACACAAGGGGCAGTGGTTGATTGGGTAGCATGGGACCGAGCATGAATTATTCCCTTATAGCTGGGTGACACGATAGTTTGGGTGCACCAAGGGTTTCCTAGGGAACCCGTGGTCTATCAGCACTGGGGGGACGAGAGGACTCTGGATCGGCTAGTCATCATGCCACTTGGCAAGGATTTAGATGTAGTGATCGACATCTTAGATGTGGATGACGTTGAGACTACTATAGAGTATGATTAGTGGTGGACTCTATGGCGATGGTGGGGAGAGGGACCACTGGGAGGTGCGAAGGCAATAGCGATAGGGGATGATGGTGCGGAGGCACCAGGTGAGGTTTGGGGAGCTCCGCTAGAGGATGCGGACATGGTGGATGTGGATGACTTGGGCATGGATTTTGGGGCTTTGGATTAGCCAGAGATGTAGGACATCTCAGGGCAGTGGGAGCCAGAGTAGGCTACTATTCCAGAGGTGCCTATGCATTAGGCCATGGTGGAGGACACAGAGGTAGGGGTGCGCACTGAGAATGCACAATTGGTGGAGCTACTACGAAGGTGATATGAGGAGTTGGGGGAAGATTTGTAGGAGAGGGATCTCCTATGAACTCAGCTGGTAGAGTAGGATAGCGCATTTGTTGCACACCGTTGAGGATATGGTGACACCAACACTGCACAAGAGAGGGATCTCCTATGGATGCAACTGGCGCAATGCAATGATGCAGTAGCTTACTACCATCGGTGAGAGGCAGAGTGGTTGCGATGGGAGACAAATTGGTCTTGGCATCGGATGGATATGGAGGGAGAGATTATCTACCTCGATGGGCAGTTACCTAAGCCCCCTAGAGGTGGCTCTTCATGTCGGATGAGGGACAATGATACTGAGCAATCAGCATCATCTCGTCATAGGCGATTGGATGAGGGAGGCGATAGCAGGTGTGATGTAGGGGCTAGCAGCATTCACCCTAAGGGGTCCCATAGGATCCACCACATGGGGGGTAGTTCCTGTCACACCGATCCTACGTGATCATGGTGGTCGATGCCCTAGGCTTGGGGGTTTTTAAGCTTTTGAATTTTTTTGCAGGGTCACATGACTGGCTCTTTGTAGCCTACATGTATTTTTGATGATATATATATACAGACTTTATTTTTTTATGTGCATGTGATGATTTGATGTTATGCCTAATGATTGATGAATGTGTATGTATGCATGTTAATTTACATTGATGGATGCATGTGTTATGATGAATGCAAATGTTGCTTAATGTATATGATATGCAAATGAAATGGATGAATTGAATTTGTGATTTTTGGTAGTCACACCATAGACTGTTTAGAACTTTATGATTTTTTATCCTGGGCGATCATTGTTGTCTATGCCTTTTCATGTATACATGTTATGTTTTTTTTTGGTATGGTGAGAATAAAATATAGCAAGTTGTTTTTTAATGTAGTTAAGGTTTTCTGAGACTCATATGTTTTAAATAACTAGCCACGACTGTACTTTATCTCATAAGACTTTTGAACAAGGTATGAATCATAATTGTTTTGGACCAAGTTATTTCACATCCCTATGTGTGCAATTGAGTTCATTTATGTGGTGTTGGTCAGGATACTGCCAGTGCTAGATAGGCTGTCAACCAAACCTGTACTGAGGATAACCTGATTAGCTCCACTAACTCCCTTGTTATATTTTGTCATATTAATCTACGGTGCTATTGTAGGATACCATAAGATAGCTCATCCACATGCAAACATTGATCTGCACACAATTTAATGTGACAGATATATCGTCATGCGGGAGGTTTACCACCAATAACCGATAGACTATCAACCAAATCAGTATTGAGGTTTGCCTCATGACCTGTATAGATGCTTGTAGACACCAAAACAGCACCAATCCGATTATGTGACTGCAAACACTGATCGCTTTGACAAACATAGCCCCCAAGGCAGCCCTCAGAGGTCAAATAGTGGTCTTAACCACTTTCATAGCAATTTTGTGAGGTCAAGATGCAATTTGGCACACTTAGACACTTTGCCTAGTAATCGTCTCACCCAGGGACGATTTTTGAAATCGTCTCACCCAGGGACGATTGCTAACTTGAAATCATCTCACCTAGGGACGATTTCTGAAATCGTCCCTAGGTGAGACGATTTCCAAGTTTAACGAGAAAAAAAAGACAAATGAGGCCAAGTGGCAGCCCAGAACAGTCAGTTGATGACTCCTGCATCGCACGCGTGTGTGAGTGGACAAATAGGTCGTTTGAGGACTGTCACAAGGGTAGTTATGAAATCCCAAGTCAATGGAGGATACCCCTCCCTCTTGGGAAGACAAGACTGCCACATGGCGCCTATGACAAACACATGGCAATTGTGATTCCCTCCCAAAAGAGACCCCATGGGTCTATAAAAGGTGGGACTTTTCTCACCCAAAACATACAGGTTGAAGGAGTTTTCAAGCAACGAAGTGCTGCCGAGTTGAAGACCCACTTGCATCCCTTTTAGTTCACCTTCCCACATCCACCAATCTCTTTTGCAAGGGAGGTTGTTGGGTGGCTTTTGGAAGCTTGAATCGGACCTAAATCCAACACATGGACACCTGAACCAACCAATTTTCCGACCCCCCAATCCTAAGAGGTTTTGGGCCCATCCTTAGTGGATTGGCGCCAGAATCAAGTGCCAATGGTGGGAGGCCCACTTGGACATCACCGCACTTTTCTTAAGTTTTATTTCAGAAGCATTCTAGTTTATTTTCTCATGTTGCATATTGTGTTTCCTGTTTGGTGAATTCATAGCTGCAATTTCGTAACCTTTGATCAAATTCTAGTATGTTTTGTGTCATTTTGTAGTTTCACTAACTTGCAGGAGGCGATATCAAATTATCAAGGGTAGAGGCCAAATTGGGAGAATCCGACCATCTGGGTCGTCCTGAAATGGCCCCAATTAATTAACCCCCCTGTCTGCAGGTGTTTTGGAGACCTCGGGAGTCGACATTGGAGTGTGTCAGTTCGGCTTCCCCAACACAGAAGAAATCGTCCCACCCAGGGACGATTTATAGTCAGAAATCGTCCTACCCAAGGACGATTTCCAGTTGAAAGTAGCAACACAGAAGAAATCATCCCACCCAGGGACGATTTACAGTCAGAAATCATCCTACCCAGGGACGATTTCCAGTTGAAAGCAGATTGGCCGACTGTCTCAGTGGCAATGGCCTGTTGGTAACATTTTTTGTCTTCTGGCAAGTTTTTAGGCTGTTTAGAATCATTTTGTTTACTGTTTTAGATAAATGTTTGCATGCATATTTCGTTAATTTTAAAGAAAAAACACCTTTCATTTGCAGCAGGTGCTACTGACATCTTGGTTGTTTCTTTGTTCGCAGGAGAAGCAGCAGAGGTTAAGAACTCATCGACATCAGTGGCGACATCATCTTGGCCCGCCCATTGCAATCGTGGGCACGCGGAAAGAGGAACATTGAGTGATTGTAATCGAATTCTTTTAACGCTCCTAGCCCCGAAAAGGGAGGAGACGTCATTGTAACAGAGATCAAGGGATATTAATGAAAGGGCTGTGTTTTCTCCATTTGCTTGTGTCTCTTCCAATGTGTTTCTTTTCCATTTCATGCACTTTACGTTTCTAGGACTTAAGCGTACTTGATTTTGAATGCAATCACAATTAGTGTTTCCTTTGCCCGAAATCTCGTGCTTTCAGTGGCGATCACGGTGGGACCCTGTTCCCTATTTTTAAAATCACAAAAACTGATTAAAATTTTTTGTTTTGTGCTTGACAAGTACATTTTTTTGTTGCAGACTGCTATTCATCTCTGGCAAGGACGAATTCTATTCTGGAATTCGTCTGACCCTGGGACGAATTCAAATTCGTCTCTGGGAGGGACGAATTCTGTTCTACAATTCGTCTAACCCTGGGACGAATTCCTGCCTACGGATTTTCAGAGCAAAAATTTAGAAGCAACTGGAGCAGGAAGAGAAGAGGTAGGGATTTTATCATCTCTGTTAAATTTTCTATTTTTGTTTTCTGTTTCTTTGACTATTTTCATTTTATCCTGCATACTTAGGGAAAATCATTCATGCTTGTTTCATTTTCGTTAAATAAAATGAACCTCACACACTCCACGCAACAATTTTAAACCAAGGAGCTGGTCGTAAGACCCCAGCCCTTGATCAAGACCATTGGTGGATTTCATCACCACCTTGGCTTGATTTGCATCCATTTCCCGATTGTCAACTGTTGTTAGGCATAAATCCTGATGAAGACAGACCGAGTGTCGCTGGGGTGATTCCCATGTGCGCGAGGATAAGTTTTCTATGGTAGGTGCCATTAACAGGACAATCCCCCTTCCGTACCGCCTACGTACCATGTACCTTCTGCTCTCACGTACCTATAGTCTCCCTCTCGTAAGGGTGGGTATATAGAGAGGTTGGTATATCGGCCTGGTTGGTATATTGAAGGGGCTACCATTTTGGGAGTTATATGAGCCATCATAATGCATTTAAACGATCTTCAAAACCTACAAAAACAAAACAAAACATCAAAATGCACTAAACCAATTTAGGACACACCATTTAATCCTTAAAAGAGATAATCACGATTTTGTGAATGTGTGTGCTTAATTCTTCTTAGTGTAGACAAACAAAGTCATAAACGAGATAAAAACTTATTTAGATAGCATAGAAGCACCGCAATGGTGTATACCCACAGTCAAGCCCAATCAAGGGCAGAAGCTCCGGAAGGTACACAAAAAGCGAGCACAAGTCACCTTCACTTTAGTCCTGAGGATTTGGTCATACCGCCTTATAGGTCTAACCTACAAAAGAATCCAATTCAGAATCCTCGGTGGGGTATGCCTATTCAAAGCAACCCCTTTCGGGAAGATGCCTTACATGTAGACCTTGACATAAATAGAGAATCACCTCTTGAAGTTAGGCATGAGTGGCCACCGCGCGATGAAGCGCTAGACATGCACACCGTCCATTTGGAGGGGCAACGTGGATATGGTGTCCCTTCTTTACCTATCATCAGAATAGAGAGACCAAATCTAGAGCATAGGGCTCCTTACATAGGGTGACCTAACTTCGCCCACCCCCTTTACACCCATGAAAGGGAGTACGAGGAAAGCCATCGCATTCCTCAAGGGCAACAAACAATGCGGGAACCTTGCATTTTCGCACCAACAGGATATCATGATCACCCCTTGAGGCCAGAACCTCGAGCACATACCGCTTACCTCGACAGAGGGAAGCGACCCATTGAAACCTTAGACCAGCAAACTCGAGGTAAACACATAGGAGAAACATTCGAACCTCCTGAGCAAAATAGGGTAGACCAAATTGACCCAGCTATCACCAGATATACCACCCGTCAAGCCCAAACCATGCGACTTAAACCAAGTTATCAGGAAATAGAGTACCGACACCGCTTGGATAGAGAATGCATGCAATGCGAAGCGGATGAGTTACGCTATGAAATACCTAAGAGGGGGCCAACCCCTCGCATCCAAAGAGCTGAACAGTATGAGAGGCATAATTCGTTGGTGCAGGACAGGTCTCCACGACCTCGTCAAGCTCTGCCTCCAAGACCTCATAGATTCGAGAGGGAGGCAACTCCCCGAAACAATGATGGGTACCTTTAGCAAGAGCTTGATCAGGGTCATAGGTTTCACCCAGAGACTCCTCAAGAATTTTACGAGGATTATGAACTAGAAGAGGAATATGTTGAAACTCCCCATCAAGGCAGGAGGGATGCCATTCGGCCACCCCTCCATAGGCCTCCAGTTTACCGTAACTTGCAACAAGAGCGAACAAGAGAGGAAGAAATAAAATATTCCAATGCATACCAAGCGCTATTGGAGCGTTTGGAGTCTATGGAGACAAAAGTTGCTGGGCATAAAAAACCCACATTACGTCTACTCCGCAGTAATTCGATGCATCCCTCAGTGCCTATACCTCTTTACCCCGAACACTTCAAGTTGCCTCAATTGGCAGTTTTTAAAGGTTAAGAGGATGCACAGGAACACGTTACACGATTTCTAAGCCAATGCTTCAGCATCCAAGATAATGACGCATTGTTGCTTAGAACATTCATAACCACATTCGCAGGCCCTGCCTCGGATTGGTTCACACAATCGCCCAAACACAAGCATAAGCAATTTAGATCAATTAGTAGACACGTTTCTTGAATGCTTTGCCTTCAACACAAGGAAGAAGGCATCACTAAGTGATTTAGCGAGCCTCAAGCAATTTGAAGAGGAAACAATTGCAGCGTACGGGAATCGATGGAGATTTTTGCTTTCTAGGTTACCCTATTGTCCTCCTATGTCTGATCTCATGCAGATGTTCACAAAAAGTTGCTTAAAATCAATCTCTGTTCTATTGTTACTGTGACAATACGACAACTTAGAAGAAGCTTTGGCGCAAGCCAGAGTCATAAAAGAGATTAAGATAGGCGAAGGTGCAATTGCCAAGCCTAAGAAGAAAGAGTGGAATAAAACCACTAAAACTGGGACAACACAACCACAACACGCTGCAGTCAACCAAGTTGCGATAAATTTTCCCGTGCCTGTGCAAGAAATGCAGCCTCAAAAGGCTAACTACCAGGCAGTGCCTCCTGCTTATGAAAGAGATAATAGAAGACAGGAGCATAATTACCCGCGTCGCCCTAGGAAAAATTTCACCCCATATGCGGAGTCTAGGGACTCCTTATTTGACCGCTTGTCAGTGGCAAATTTAGTCACTCTATCGGAAATCCAAATTATAGACCCTAACATTCCCAAGCCTAAGGGGTACAGAGAGGAATTGTATTGTAGATTCCATAGGCGCAGAGGACATGACTTGAATGGGTGCTTGGAAATTCAAAGACCTAGTCCAAGATTTGATCGACAACAGAACATTGGTTGTGGACAACCCCATCGCACCAAACAACCAACAAATGGGGGTATTCAAGGATCCCTTGCTAGCCCACGAGGCACAGACAAAACCACTCCATATTAACGAGGTACGACAAGATCTTCCCACATAGGGATTTGTGGGAATGATTAGCATAGTAACAAATAACAGAAGGTACCCGGCAGTTGCCCCTGAGGTAGCTACAAGGGAAGTTCCGGCAACATCGCATCCTCAACAACGCCCAACGTAGTTACCTCCACCTAGACCTGAGGTCATGATACGAACCAAACTCACATAGAGTTTGTGGACCACGTCGGCTAGGCTGTCCATCTACGAGCTTATTCAACAATCAGCTCCCCATAGAGAAGCTCTTATGGACATTTTAAAAGCCATTGAATTACAACCCCATGAGGCAAATTCTTTCAACGCCTTCGTGGGACATGTGAAACAATGTACGGAGCCGATCATCACATTCAAAGAAGATGAGGTCAAAACGATATCAAATGACATGGCAAATCCACCCCTGCACGTTATCGCACGAGTCAACGGGATTTCATACAAGAGAGTGCTGATAGATATTGGCTCGTCCAGTAACATCATAACCATTGTAGCCTTGAAGCATTTGAAGCTGCCAGCCTCTCACATCACAGCCTCCACGTACACACTCCGAGCTTTCAATGATGCAATATGCTCGACAGTTGGCACATTCCTTCTGCCAGTCCAGGTAGGACAAAAGTCAATACCTACACTATGCCACGTGCTGGAAGGTGAAATGGCTTATAATATACTGCTAGGGCGGCCTTGGATCAGGGATATGAAATGTGTCCCTTCGATCGCCCACCAGTGCTTGAAGTATGCTTATGAAGGAGAAATACATGTAGTCCTAATGGACTTAGAGCCCTTCAAGTATTGCAATGCGGTACAATTCATACATCAATCAACCCTCCCTTCAACGCATTTGTATTTCCAATTAAATCCATCTAAACAAGGTCCAATACCGCAAGCACCACTGGTGGCCAACAAGGCAAAATCCTAGCCAGGTGAGACTTCATTATCGGCTCCTTCATCATCAATGCCACCTATCGTGGCCCAACAGAAGGACAAGGGAAAACAAATCATGGAAGAGGTTAAACCCTTAGAAGAAAGGTTGCCCACAATTTCAACAATAACAATAGAGGAATCGCCCAATGCAACGGAAACCAAGATTCCTGAACCACCAAACATGGAATGGACTCAGGAAGGACTACCGTTTCCTCCCACCCAATCATCAAAAATCGCTGTTGAAATGGCCAGTACAGGCCTGGGGGAATACTTAGTGCAAAATGTTGTGGCAACCCCCACATTGGAGTCAGTACAGGACATGGGAAGACCTCGCCTTCCCATAGGGACAATTGTTCCTCTAGGCTACCCACCGAACCAGACAAATTTTGTGTATGGGGGCCTTGATCATGGTCTTGAACCATGCCAAAAAAAGGAAACAGACGAAGAACCTTTTGTGGAAAACATCAATTATCTGTCAAACCCAAAATTTGCCCTAAAATATCTAGGCCAATGCAATTGGCATGGATACGGGTTAGGCAGATATGAGCAAGGGATGTGGATCCTTTGCCAACCAAGATATCAGATGCCATATGACAAGTCAGGGGTAGGGTTCAACCATCCCCTGCCATTAGACATCTTGGTTGAAAATATGCAAGGCCTAGAAATAGGCAACAAGGGGGGATTGACACAAGACCCGTATGCCAATCCAAATACAGAATACACACTGGGAGACTACCTCCCATGGTCAACAAACACCCCTGAAAACAACAATAATCCCTCTCCTTTGCTAGAGATAGGTGAAAGTTTGGATAGCAATCCTCAAAGAGAACATCAATGGCTGCTGGACATCTTTTTGAAGTTGTTCCCATTTGAGGTTCCAGATGAAACAATACAGTCTCAAGAGAATCAAGTCCCTCCACCAAGAGTAGAACAACCACAATGGGACTAGATTAATTCACTGGAATAGGAAGAGTCCTCAATGTCGCAAGCAACAGATGCTGAAGAGAATGAACAATTTTGGATCTATGAAAGCGATTCAGAAGATGAGACTGAGATGATCTATCTCAGACATGCGCGACAAAATCACCATGCTCTAACTCATGAAGATCTAATGGGACAGATGGGTATACTGTTAGGACATGAATGGCACGTAGACCCAGCGAGGTGGGACCAAGTATTAGACCTATGGCTCCAAATTCAAGATGAGCATCGTCCACCTCGAGATCCCATCATGATAATAGTGCCGAGGGAAGACCCCGCCTTCCTTTTCACACATAGAGATGAATTTGCACCTAGAGAGGATCCATTCGTGCCCATTCCTGTAGAGCTAGATCCAGAGTATAGGGAACATCTAAAAGAATCAAGTCATCACACCCGCGGTTCTAGAGACCAAATTCATTCCATCCACATGATCTCCATTGATTTGATCGCACCCATCCGCAATCCGACCGATCCATCATGGTCATTGCATCTAGACATGGATGCCATCGATTGGGATTGCGTCAATTCACCATTGTCACCATCAGAGTACTGGCCTTTCGGTGAAATGCTTCATTTTACCCCAAGGACAACTCAGGATATTTTTCAAGCTAAAGAGGAACCCGAGGTTCCAAACACAGATCTTAACTCAGCTGATGATATCCATTTAATCCCAACTCCACATCAGTTGGAGGAAGGATCCCACATGTCAGTCGAGGAGATGACTGACGTAGACATCGGCACAGATCCAATGAATTCACAGATTCTCAAGCTGGGGGTAAGCCTTTCCCTCGAAGAGCAAGCCGATAAAATTACCCTTCTTAAAGAAAAGAAGGAGGTTTTTGCATGGTCATACAAGGATATGCCAGGACTAGACCCGCAGCTAGTCATGCACAATTTAACGCTTGATCCGACAATCAAGCCTGTAAAGCAAAAACTAAGAAAGATGCACCCAACAGTGGCCTTGATGGTCAAAGACAAATTGCAAAAGCTATTGGATGCACAATTTGTCATCTGCGTGGATTATCCGCCATGGTTTTCCAACATGGTTCCCGTCAAGAAGCCCAACGGGAGGATTCGCATATGCACCAACTTTCGAGACCTAAACAAAGTGAGTCCTAAGGATGATTTCCCCTTGCCAAGCATCGATGCATTGGTAGACGCTACAGTAGGTCACGAAATGCTCTCCCTAATGGACGATTTCTCAGGATACAATCAAATTCGTATCAATCCTGAAGACCAACTCAAAATGGCATTCACAATGCCTTGGGGGACATTTTGCTATAAGGTCATGCCTTTTGGCCTTAAAAATGCTGGCGCTACATACCAACGTGCTATGACTTATATCTTCCATGATTACATGCACAAAACTTTGGAAGATTACATGGATGATTTGTTAGCCAAGTCTCTCTTGCGCTCGGATCATCTCGGTGACTTAAGCAAGATTATCAATCGCCTCATAGAGCATAAGGTCAGATTGAATCCCAAGAAGTGTGTGTTCAGCATCACATCTGGAAAAATCTTGGGTTTTATAGTCTCAAAGAGAGGCATCGAAGTGGACCCAAACAAAGTCAAGGCAATCCTTGAAATGGCTCCCCCAACCACTATCAAGCAGCTCAAAAGTCTGTAAGGAAAGGTCGTGTCAATTAAATGCTTCATAGCACAATTATCTAAAAAATGCCGACCAATGAACAAATTATTGCACAAGGGGGTCACATTTCATTGGGATGACGAGTGCCAGTCAGCCTTTGATGAAATCAAACAGTACTTGGCTTTGTCACCAGTATTGGTACCACCTAGACTAGGTGTGCCGTTCTACTTATACATCTCAGCTACTGAGGTGGCACTGGGTGCAATGCTAGCCCAGAAGAATAAACTTCACAAAGAATAGGCTACTTACTATCTTAGCCGCACCCTGGTCAGTTACGAACTTAACTATGCATACATTGAGAAACTCTGCTTGGCAGTGGTGTTTGCTACCAAGAGGCTACGCCACTACATGCTGAGAAACACTACGTATGTTGTGTCTAAGTAGAATCCATTGCAATACATGATGAGTCGTACTTATCATAGTAGTCACATGACGAAATGGATCATGTTGTTGACGGAATTTGACATTGAGTTTATTGGGCAAAAATCTATAAAAGGACAAGTCATAGCCGATCAACTAGCAGAGGCTCCTCTTGAAGATGATCAGCCTCTATTCATAGAACTACCCGATGATGGGGTCTTCCATGTCTCAGAATCGCCAGATTCTGATGAGCCTGAGTCTCAGGCCGACATAACCTTATTTTTTGATGGTTCTAAATGCGAGCAAGGGGGTGGCACATGAATTGTATTCTTCACATCGTAGGGCACTCCAATGCCCCTGTAATTTAAATTAAACTTCCAGTGCACCAACAACAATGCAGAATATGAAGCCTTGCTCCTAGGTATTCAGACAGCAATCGCCATGAACATCAAAAGATTGAACATCTTTGGCGATTCGCTGTTAATCGTCAATCAATTCAAAGGGGTATATCAATGCAAATGCCCAGTTCTAAAGGCCTATAAAGCCCTCGTGGACAAATTCTTGGCAAAACTTGAGTGGTATGACATCGAGGCACTCCCTCGATCATCGAATCGTTTTGCGGACACAATGGCCTCCTTGGGGTCACTAATCCCATAAGACCTTTTCGGTGATATAACAACCATTCAGGTCAAAACCTTATCACAACCCGCGATGGAGCGCGCAAGCTCAAAATTTACGCCAGGAGTCCACATGATCCAGATCGAACCATCTTCGGATAAGTTCTTTCGAATCCGAGACTGTTTGAAACGTGCCAACTGGGGGTCTTTGTTTTCCCTCACTCCCATTAATAGCAACACAATGCTATTCTTACAAGTTCTATCCCAATCAGCATTTGTTAGGGAAGAACTCCAAAAGGGATTGGCTGTTCAAACTGTCGAGGTATCCGATCAACAGGACTGGTATTTAC
Organism: Wollemia nobilis; assembly: GCA_028583015.1. Lineage (NCBI taxonomy): Eukaryota > Viridiplantae > Streptophyta > Pinopsida > Araucariales > Araucariaceae > Wollemia > Wollemia nobilis. The sequence goes on along the minus strand of JAQPPZ010000252.1, from coordinate 1,629,974 downwards.
CAATAAGAGACTACCTCAAGTTAGGTAATCTACCCTTTGGATTGACGCACGTCGCAAAATGAACATTCAAACAGAAAGCAACAAAATATGTCTTGATAGGAGACATTTTGTATCGTCATAGCTACGATGGAATTCTTCTTCGTTGCTTGGACCAGCAAGAGTCCACTTGGGCAGTCACCCAAGCGCATGATAGTACATGTGGCGGCCACTTCAGTGGTATGGCCATTGCAAAGTGCATTCTTTGCATGGGCTATTATTGGCCATATTTAGAGTGAGATTGCTGCGTGTATGTCAAGAGGTGCATGAAATGTCAACATCATGCCAATTTAATGCACACACCTTCCCAGGCCCTACAGACAGTCCAGTCTGCTTGGCCATTTTTGCAGTGGGGCCTCTATCTAATCGAAAAGATCTCCCATGCATCGTCAGGCCATCACACGTTTATCATAATGGCCACAGAGTATTTTACCAAATGGGTGGAAGTAATTCCGTTAACCTCTACGACAGGACCCCGCATTGTGGAATTCATTTTGCATTACATCATATGTCATTTTGGTATTCCATCCAAAATAATCTCGGATAATGGGCCATCATTCAAGAACAAAGATGTGCATGCTTTAACCACAAAGTACAAAATTTAGCACAACTTTTCAACACCCTATTATCCGCAAGCAAATGGGCAAGCAGAGGCGTCAAACAAAATGCTAGTTGCCATCCTTAAAAAGACCGTCGCAGAAAGTCATAAGGATTGGCACATACAAATCCCACTTGCCCTTTGGGCTTATCACACTAGCATTCGGACGCCCACTGGGGCAACTCCATTTTCACTGGTGCATGGCTTAGAGGCAGTAATGCCTCTCGAGTTGGAAATTCCTTCCCTGCGCATATCAATGCAGGAGTTCATCGATGATAACACTGCATGGAAGGCCCGATTAGACCAACTTACGTTGCTTGATGAACGATGCATTAATGCTCTCGAGCACTTACGTATCTATCAAGAGCGGCTTAAGAAAGCTTACAACATGAAAGTTCACCTAAGAGACTTTCGGGTTGGTGATTTGGTTCTGAAGGAAAACCAACAAAACTCTAATTTGCCATCCCATATGAGGGACAAATTCACGGCAAATTGGTTAGGTCCTTATGTCATTGATAAAAAAATAGGACCCGGGACGTACCGGCTAGCTTCTCTTGATGGTATCAAGGAAACAGAACCCTTGAATATCAGTCATTTGTGACCATTTCATATCTAAGAAAGCCATATACAAAAAAAAAAAAAAAAAAAAAACTCCAAGGATTATCACAATTTCTTGGTCAACCCAAAAAGATCCAAGGATTATCGCAATCTCTTGGTCACCCAAAAAATCTCCAAGGATTATCGCAATCTCTTGGTCACCCAAAAAGCTCCAAGGATTATCGCAATCTCTTGGTCACCCAAAAAGCTCCAAGGATTATCGCAATCTCTTGGTCAACCAAAAAGCTCCAAGGATTATCGAAATCTCTTGGTCACCCAAAAAGCTCCAAGGATTATCGCAATCTCTTGGTCACCCAAAAAGCTCCAAGGATTATCGCAATCTCTTGGTCACCCAAAAAGCTCCAAGGATTATCGCAATCTCTTTCAACCACTCCTGAGGATTATCACAATCTCTTAGGTCACCCAAAAGCTCCAAGGATTATCGCAATCTCTTGGTCACCCAAAAAGCTCCAAGGATTATCGCAATCTCTTGGTCACCCAAAAAGCTCCAAGGATAAACAATATCTTGCCATCTGCAATCTCTTGGTCACCCAAAAAGCTCCAAGGATTATCAAAATCTCTTGGTCAATACAAAAGGCTCCAAGGATTATCGCAATCTCTTGGTCAACCCAAAAAGCTCCAAGGATTATCGCAATCTCTTGGTCACCCAAAAAGCTCCAAGGATTATCGCAATCTCTTGGTCAACCCAAAAAGCTCCAAGGATTATCGCAATCTCTTGGTCACCCAAAAAGCTCCAAGGATTATCGCAATCTCTTGGTCACCAAAAAGCTCCAAGGATTATCGCAATCTCTTGGTCAATCCAAAAAGCTCCAAGGATTATCACAATCTCTTGGTCAACCCAAAAAACTCCAACGATTATCGCAATCGCTTGGTCAAAAAAATCAAGAAATTCAAAAAACAAAACAACAAAAATCATCAAAAACAACAAAGATTTGCATCTCAATTCTAGGCATACTCAAATTCATCAAAAAATTTATATTCTCGCACCTCATCTTCACCTTCACCAAAAAAATCCATCAAAATTATAAAAATACATAGCTGCATTAAGCATGGCATCCATACATTGCATATTTGTAGTCATACAGGTCAAAGGCACCATACGCTGCAATAGCTCTGATAGTCCACCTTGTTTCGCATTGTCTCATGTTACAAAAACAATAAAAACACCAAGCATAACTTTTACCACACTACAGTCAGTGGTCTGGGAATGTACCAAGAGTTTTCGTGATTCAGTCATCATTTTGCTCTTTAGCCATGTAATGTATCAATTCAGACAGATTTTATGAAGGTAGAGTCATACTTGAAATACACCTTGTTACGTAACATCCCAACACAAATCAAAACACTAAAATTCCCAAATTGTGTGAACGAAAGACGAAACCTACAAAATAATCTAGGTCACCATAAGCGAAATGGTTATCTTGCTCATCCCCTTGTGCGAATGACCCCTAGAATGCTGAGAGTTGGCAAAAGGACAAGCATCCTCCCTACCCAATTCCCTAAGAATCCCTAGTTCTCAATAGTTGCAAAACATAAAAAATTTGCAAAACGTCAAAAATCAAATATTTGACATCATACAGTGCACACATCAAAAGGCACAAACAACAGTGATTTTCGTCACTCCATGACCCCAATCCCTTGCTCGAAAGAAAAACAAATCAAAATAAACAGTGATCTCATCACTACAATGAGCAAGTATCCCAATACAATTGAAGAAAAGAAGGGAGTTGACCTTGAATCCCCGGAACTCTCAGCATTCTATAGGTCATAAGGCAAGCTTTAGTACCAATTTGGTTGATAGCCTATCGATAACAGAAGTAAACCTCCCGCATGATGATATATCTCATCACATTAACTTGCGTACAGATCAATATTTGCATGTGGATGAGCTAGCTTATGGCATCCTGGATTACACCGCAGATTAATCTTAGTACATACAACAAAGGAATTCGTGGAGCTAATTAGGTGATCCTCAAGTACGAGTTCGGTTGAAAGCCCATTTGGCACTGGCGGTATCCTAACAAATACCACTAAATGAACTCAATTGCACACACAGGGATATGAAATAACTGGGTCAAAAACAAGTATGATTCATACCTTGGTCAAAAAGTCTTGTAAGATAAAGTACAGTCATGGATGGTGAGTTAAAACTGACTGAATCTCAGAAAACCTTACATTCATTCCAAAACCATCTCACGCTACTTATCATCCTTATGATACCATCAAAAAATACAAAAAAAAAAAAAAAAAAAACCATGTAAATAAAGAGCTTCTTAAACAGCCTATAGTGCAATCATCACAAATGTCATTCATCCATTTCACCTCGCATATCACATATACATCAAAAACATTTACATTTATCATAACATCTGCATTCATCAAAATAAATAAACATGTATAACAAAAATCACATCATCACATGTACAAAACCAAAAATAAAATCGGTATATATATATATAGATGCCCGTAGGCTACAAAACCGGTCCTCAGACCTCGCAATCATATCCAAAAACCCAACCTAAGGTGTCGACCACCATGATCATGTAGGATCGATGCGACGGGAACTACCCCCCGTGGTGTGGGTCCTACGGGACCCCGCAGGGCGGCTACTACTAGCCCCCGCATCATGCCTGCTACCACCCCCCTCATCTAACTGCCTGCGACGAGATGATGCTGACTGCTCATTCAGACTATCCCTTGTCCGTCATGAAGATCCACCGATCGAAGGCTCAGGTAGCTTCCCACCAAGGTAGATGACCTCCCTCTCCAAGTCTATCCAATACATGAGACACCACTCTGCCTCTCGCCGATGATAAATAGACAATGCATCATCGCGCTGCACCAAAACTCTATCCCACTCTGCCAACTAAGCCCGCAGAAGATCCCTCTCCCACATCGCATCCCCCAACTCCAGATCCCGCATCCGTAGTAGCTCTGTCAGTCACGCAATCTCAATGCCTACATTCGACCCCACCTCCTCTGTATCTGCCAGACGTAAAGGACTCGGGGGGACGAGAGCTCGCTCAGGCTCCCACTGCTCCTCCACATCCTGCATGTCCGGCTGCTCCGGAACACCCAAGTCCACATCCTCATCTCCCACATCCACCATGTCCACATCATCCAACGGAACCCCCCAATCACCCCCTACTGCCTCAGCATCCTCCACCGCCGCCTCCGCGCCTCCCAGTGGCCCCTCTCCTCTCCAGCGATGCAGTACCCACCACGAGTCATACTCAGTGGTAGTCCCGATGTCATCCACATCCAGGACCTCAATCATCGCATCCGACTCCTCGCCCAATGGCATGGTGACCGGTGGCTCCAGATCCCTCTCATCTCCCCAACGTCGATAGACCACGGGCTCACCAGGCAACTCCTGGCGCACCCCAAACTATCATGTAACCTAGCGGTACGAAAAGAACTCATGCTCCGTCCCGTGTCGCCCAGTCAACCACCGCTCCCTGTGTACCCGTCGGAGCCACTCTCCAGCCTCCGACCAGACTGGACAGTCCTGATAAGAATGCCAAACCACCTCCTCTGGAGTGAGCAGAGAGAAGACATCAGTATAGTGCTGTATAGCACCTGCCCATCGCCGACTCTGCCCCTGCTCCGTAGACCACCGCCACAAAGCTACATAGCCAATCTCCTCGTCATCCATCATCGCCTGCGTCGTCCACGGTAACCCGGTCGGCCTCTCCACTGCTATGTGCTGCCAACCCCAGCACTGAAGAAGATAACTGCAACTCACCCCCTTTTGCTGCCGACAGCGGACGCCGTAAAACTCCTCGTAGAGCTATGCCAACAATGTCTATACCCATCCATAAATCAACGGTGCCTCTATCGGGCACTCTACCAACTGCCATACCAACTCCAGCAGGTTCCATGGGAACCTCCCGCCTGACGAATCAGGTAGAAGCATGTTAGAAATGAGGCCCATCAAGAATGCGTGCCTCACTCCTAACACCCCCCTCTCCTGCCACCAGCTAACAAAAATCCCGCTAGCCTGACAGTCCACCTCGGCTGTCTCCACTGGGTTCGTTACACCCAGCCGCTTCGCATGCCCAAAACATCTTGTCAGTACAGCAGTCCGCTGATCACACGGTGATGTCCTAATGGGTAGTCCATCTATCGGAATTCTAAGCAACCGATAAACGTCCTCCAGTGTCACAGTCATCTCCCCTGTCGGAAGATGGAAAGTGTTGGTCCGCGGATCCCAAACGTTGATCAGGCCCGTCAGATAGGCCTGATCCGGGACCACAGGCTCCAATCAAGCCACCTGCTTGAGCCCAAGGGCATCAAGCCACTGCCAGTCAACATCAGTCAGCGCCGACCATGCCTCAGCGAATGCGGCAGGTACACGGTACCGGCTCCTAACCTGCAAAACAATAACACACAAAAATTCAAAATTAATTTTTCAGATTTAGGGTTCCTAAGCTTAACTGATAATTACAAAAAAAAAAAAAAATGCACTTACGGGTTTCGCCTCCGCTCCGCCGCTCAAACCAGTTTGTGCACTCATGATGATAGAGAGAATTCTGGCAGCGCTTCGCTTCGCAGAATTACCTCCTCCTCCCAGAACTCACAAATCGCAGGAAAAAATGACACAAATGAGCCCAAATCCAAGTTTTGGGCCTTAAATAAGCCTACCAACTAGAAATCATCCTTGGCTGGGACGAGCGCTCTGGTCAGCGCTCGTCCCACCTAGGGACGATTTCTACAATTGGAAATCGTCCCACCCAGGGACGATTTCCAGCCAGAAAAGTCAAAACATCAAAAAATCAACAAAAATGCACTAAAAACAACAAATAAAGTTGCCTAATAGAATGTTGTTACACTCGCAATACAAGGCAATCAAAATAGACGTTGGGGTCATATATTGTCACTATCTCACTCCCCAAGAAGGCTACCATAGCCGGACCGCTCCACGGGAAGAAGATTACAACAATTTTATCACCACATGCGTCACACAAAACAACAAAAACAATAAAAAAATTAAACAAAAACAGACAACAAAAAAAAAAAAAAACATTGCCGGACACAAGTGCTCTTTCACTTAAACTCCGAGCAAATAAAATCGATGTCGAGGTCCAAATTATCGCTCTCCTAATTCCCCAAGAAGGCTACAATAGTCGGACCGCTCCACGGGAAGTTAGATTTTCGATGATTTCACCTCATTACGGCATCACCAAAAGGGTTAACACCCACCAAAAATAGGTCCAAATGTTGGAAAAATTGCACACACTTAACGGTAAACCCTCTAAAGGCACCCTTGCACAATTCATCTTGGGTCAAGCGAATCGTCGCTTCTCTCACGAAGGTCATTCCCTCATCGATTCGTCGCTTGAGGGGGTAGTCACACTTAGTCACCAACCAACAAACACACACCCAATTAAGGAAAACGACATGCATTCAAAGAATCATTGACAAAGACAATCACGCTCCTGCTTGGGGCGATAAACAAGCAACAATCAAATCAATCAAACACTTGGCATTTCGTGAATCATGAACACAAGGTTCCCCCTGAGGATAAAAATGCCCTTTGCCTATTCATGACTAATCAATGTCTAAGTTCAAGTCACACCTCACCAAAACAGGTTAATACTTGAAATCAAATTCCTTAGCTCTTCAGAAGCAAGGATTCAATAATGCATTCCCTTTCCATACTTGGGGCATCAAAAGTTGGTTAGGTTACCAAGAAACCCTAATCAGTAGTGCTTTGGTTATCTATTTTTTTTCTCAGCACTGCGTCACCCGCAGCGCTTCCCAAAAATGGGCATCTATAGACACCAAAACAGCACCAATCCGATTATGTGACTGCAAACACTGATCACTTTGACAAACACAGCCTCCAGGGCATCCCTCAGAGGTCAAACAGTGGTCTTAACCACTTTCATAGCAATTTTGTGAGGTCAAGATGCAATTTGGCACACTTAGACACTTTGCCTAGTAATCGTCTCACCCAGGGACGATTTCTAAAATCGTCTCACCCAGGGATGATTGCTAACTTGAAATCATCTCACCCAGGGATGATTTCTGAAATCATCCCTGGGTGAGACGATTTCCAAGTTTAACGGGCAAAAAAAGACAAATGAGGCCAAGTGGCAGCCCAGAACAGTCAGTTGATGACTCCTGCCTCGCACGCGTGTGTGAGTGGACAAATAGGACGTTTGAGGACTGTCACAAGGGCAGTTATGAAAGCCCAAGTCAATGGAGGACTCCCCTCCCTCTTGGGAAGACAAGACTGCCACATGGCGCCTATGACCAACACATGGCATTTGTGCTTCCCTCCCAAAAGAGACCCCATGGGTCTATAAAAGGTGGGACTTTTCTCACCCAAAACATACAGGTTGAAGGAGTTTTCAAGCAACGAAGTGCTACCGAGTTGAAGACCCACTTGCATCCATTTTAGTTCACCTTCCCACATCCACCAATATCTTTTGCAAGGGAGGTTTTTGGGTGGATTTTGGAAGCTTGAATCGGACCTAAATCCAACACATGGACACCTGAACCAACCAATTTGCCGACCCCACAACCCTAAGAGGTTTTGGGCCCATCCTTAGTGGATTGGCACCGGAATCAAGTGCCAACGGTGGGAGGCCCACTTGGGAATCCCCGCGCTTTTCTTAAGTTTTATTTCAGAAGCATTCTAGTTTATTTTCTCATGCTGCATATCGTGTTTCCTGTTTGGTGAATTCATAGCTGCAATTTCGTAACCTTTGATCAGATTCTAGTTTGTTTTGTGTCATTTTGTAGTTTCACTAACTTGCAGGAGGCGATATCAAATTCCCGAGGGTAGAGGCCAAATTGGGAGAATCCTACCATCTGGGTCGTCCCAAAATGGCCCCAATTACATAACCCCCTGTCTGCAGGTGTTTTGGAGACCTCGGGAGTCGACATTGGAGCGTGTCAGTTCGGCTTCCCCAACACAGAAGAAATCATCCCACCCAGGGACGATTTATAGTCAGAAATCGTCCTACCCAGGGATGATTTCCAGTTGAAAGCAACAACACAGAAGAAATCGTCCCACCCAGGGACGATTTACAGTCAGAAATCGTCCTACCCAGGGATGATTTCCAGTTGAAAGCAGCAACAGAAGAAATCGTCCCACCCAGGGACGATTTATAGTCAGAAATCATCCTACCCAGGGACGATTTCCAGTTGAAAGCAGATTGGCTGACTGTCTCAGTGGCAATGGCCTGTTGGTAACATTTTCTATCTTCTGGCAAGTTTTTAGGCTGTTTAGAATCATTTTGTTTACTGTTTTAGATAAATGTTTGCATGCATATTTCGTTAATTTTAAAGAACAAACACCTTTCATTTGCAGCAGGTGCTACTGACATCTTGGTTGTTTCTTTGTTCGTAGGAGAAGCAGCAGAGGTTAAGAACTCATCGACATCAGCGGCGACATCATCTTGGCCCGCCCATTGCAATCGTGGGCACGCGAAAAGAGGAACATTGAGTGATTGTAATCAAATTCTTTTAACGCTCCTAGCCCCCGAAAAGGGAGGAGACGTCATTGTAATAGAGATCAAGGGATATTAATGAAAGGGTTGTGTTTTCTCCATTTGCTTGTGTCTCTTCTAATGTGTTTCTTTTCCATTTCATGCATTTTACGTTTCTAGGACTTAAGCGTACTTTATTTTGAATGCAATCACAATTAGTGTTTCCTTTGCCCATAATCTCGTGCTTTCAGATGCTGAGAGTTCCAGGGATTCAAGTTCGGCTCCCTTCTTTTCTTCAATTGTATTGGGATACTTGCTCTTTTGTAGTGATAAAAATCACTGTTTATTTTTGTATTATTTAGTTATTTATTTGTTTTTTTTTTAGCAAGGTATTTTGAATAGTGAGTGAGGGGAATCACTATTGTATGTGCTTTGTGATGTATGCACTTTGAGGTGTCAAATTTTGGAGTTTTGACTTTTGCAATTTTTTTTTATTTTTTGCAACTTTTGGAGAACTTGGGATTCTTGGGGAATTGGGTAGGGAGGATGCTTGTCCTTTTGCCAACTCTCAACATTCTTGGGGTCATTCGCATAGGGGGATGAGCAAGATAACCATTTCGCTTATGGTGACCTGAATTGCTTTGCAAGGTTCATCTTTCGTTCACACAACTTGGGAATTTTGTTATATGTTTTAACTTGTGTTGGGATGCTACGTAACAAGATGTGATCCAAGTAGAACTCTACCTGTGTAAAATCTATCTGACTTGGTACAGTACATGGCTAGAAATCTAATGACGACTGAATGACAGAAATCTCTCGACACATTAGGAAACAATTGACTATGATAGGGGAAAATAGCATGAATGGCCGTTATAGGTGATGAGTTATTGATAAAGTGGAAAAATGTAGAAAAATGATGGTTTTACCAAGTAATGACAGTCTATGGTGCTTTGACATTTATGACCACAAATATGCACTGTATGGATGTGATGCTTAATGCAACTATATATTTTTGTTTTTTAATTTTTTTTTTGAGGGATTGATTTTTGTGAATATGCGGATGAGATGCAAAAGAGCTTTGTACTGTTATGATGATTTTGCGTATGCATGGGAATGAGATGCAACTTTTTGTTATTTTTGATGATTTTATTGTTTTTGAATTTTCTTATTTTTGACCAAGCGATTGAGGAATCCTTGGGGCCTTTGGGTTGACCAAGTGATTATGGAAATCCTTGGAGCTTTTGGGTTGACCAAGCGATTATGAAAATCCTTGGAGCTTTTGGGTTGACCAAGCGATTATGGGAATCCTTGGAGCTTTTGGGTTGACCAAGCTATTATGGGGATCCTTGGAGCTTTTGGGTTGACCAAGCGATTATGGGAATCCTTGGAGCTTTTGGGTTGACCAAGCGATTATGGGAATCCTTGGAGCTTTTTGGGTTGGGCTATGGCTCTTTTAAATATGGAAGGGCCTCAAATGACTGATGTTCAAGGGTTCTAGTTCCTTGATTCTGTCAAGAGAGGCTAGCCGGTATGTTCTAGGCCCTATTTTACTGTCAATGACATAAGGACCTAACCGGTTTGCTGCAAACTTATCCCTTAAATGGGGTGGCAAATTAGAGTTCTGTTGATTCTCTTTCAATACCAAGTCACCAACCTGAAAGTCCCTCAGGTGAACTTTCATGTTGTATGCTTTCTTAAGTCACTCTTGGTAGATACGTAAATGCTCGAGAGAATTAACACATCATTCATCAAGCAACGTAAGTTGGTCTAACCAGGCCTACCATGCAGTGTCATCATCGATGAACTCATGCATTGATATGCATAGGGAAGGAATCTCCAACTTGAGAGGCATGACAGCCTCAGAGCCATACACGAGCAAAAACGGAGTTGCCCTAGTGGGTGTTCGAATGCTAGTGCGATAAGCCCACAGGGCAAGTGGGATCTGAATGTGCCAATCCTTATGATTGTCCTTGTCATCTTCGTCCTCTTGCATGCATGTCTCAGTACCATGATCAAGGCCCCCATACACAAAGTTGATCTGATTTGGTGGGCAGCCTAAAGGAAAAATTGTATCGATGGGGAGGTGAGGTCTCCCCATGTCCTGCATGGACTCTAGTGTGGGCATTGCTACAACATGCTACACCAGATACTCCCCCAGGCCCGTATTTGCCATTTCAATAGTGATTGTTGGCGATTAAGGGGGAGGGAACGTAAGCTCTTCCTGAATCCACTCCATATTGGGTGAATTAGGAGCTTCCACTTCCATTTGACTAGGCATCTCTTTAGTAGATATGGTTGATACTATTGGCAACGCATCTTCCAGAGGTTGTGCCACCTCCATGGGTATCTTCCCTTTGTCCTTCTATTTGGCCATAATAGGTGGCATCTTTGGTGAAGGACCTAATGCTGAAGATGTACCTGACTAGGGTCTTGGTGGATTTTTCATCGGGGATGCTTGCAGGATCGGACCCTGTCTAGATGGATTTAACTAAAAATACAAATGTGTTGATGGAAGGGTCGATTGCGACATCAGCTACACCGCATTGCAATATTTGAAGGGTTCCAGGTCTTTCGAGACTACATGTATTTCCCCTTTAAATGTATATTTTAAACACTAATGAGCTATTTAAGGGACACACTTCATGTCCCTGATCCACGGCCGCCCCAGCAAGATGTTGTAAGCCATCTCACCCTCCAAAATATGGCACAATGTAGGTATCATCTTTTTTTCCTACTTGAATAGGTAGGATGATTGTGCCAACTGTCAAGCAGATTACATCGTTGAATCCTCGTAGTGTATATGTGGAGGCCGTGATATGAGATGCCAAAAACTTTAGATGTTTCAATGCCGCTGTAGTAATGATGTTACTAGACGAGCCAATGTCTACCAAAACCCTCTTATACGAGATCCCGTTGACCCGCATGATAATGTGTAGGGGTGGATCCGCCATGTCATCAGCTACCAATTTCACTTCATCCTCTCGAAAGGTTATGACAGGCTCGATGCATCGTTTTACATGCCCCACAAAGTTGTTGAAGGAATTTGCTTCCTGGGGCTGCAAATCGATGGCTTTCAATATCTCCATTAGAGCCTCCTGATGGGGCATTATTGTTGTATAAGCTCATATATGGAGAGCCTAGCCAATGTGGTCCTCAAACTATGAGTGAGTTTGGTTTGAATCGTGGTCGCGGGTCTAGGTGGAGGAAGTTGCATAGGGTGTTGTTGAGGTTGTGACGTCGATGAAACCTCTCTTGTGGCTACCTCGGGAGAAACTCCTGGGTATCTCTTGTTCCTCGTCACTATGCTTATCATTCCTACATACCCTTGCATGGGGAAATTCTATTGCACCTCATTGAATTGAAGGGGTTTTTCCTGTGCCTCATGGGCAGGCAAGGGGTATTTGAAGACTCCCATATGTTGGTTGTTTGGTGCTACAAGGTTGTCTACTGCCAACGTCTTATTGTCAATTAAGTCTTGTATCAAACCCTTGAACTTCCAGCATGCATTGAGGTCATGTCCTCTCTGCTTGTGGAACCTACAATACAAGTCCTCCCAGTATCCCTTAGGCTTCGACGCATTGGGATCTATGGTTTGAATTTCTAGAAGGTTGATCAAGTTTGCCGTTGACAAGTGGTCAAATAGGGAGTCCCTAGACTCCGTATAAGGTGTGTATTGTCGCTGAGGGTGACACTGCTGATTTTGCTCCTACTTCTGGTTTTCTCTTTCATAATTATTAGGAGGCATTTCCTAATAGTTAGCCTTTTGAGGCTGTGTTTCTTGTACAGGCTTAGGGACATTTATAGCAACTTGATTTAACATGGAGGGTTTTTGTTGCATAGTCCCTATTTTTGTGTTCTTGTTCCATTCTTTCTTCTTAGGTTTGGCGATATTGCCATCCTGTATCTTGATCTCTTCGATAATTCTGGCTTGCGCTAGAGCTTCTTCTAAGGTGGCATATTGCTACAGCTGCAATAGCACAGAGATCGATCTCAAACTTCTTGAGAAAATTTGTGTCAGGTCAAACATAGGATGGAGGTAGGGTAGCTTGGAAAGCAGAGTCCTCCACCGATTCCTGTAGGCCGCTATAGTCTCTTCCTCATACTGCCTGAGGCTGTCCAGGTCACTTAGTGATGCCTTCTTCTTGGTGTTGAAGGCGAAGCATTCAAGGAATGCATCCACTAATTGATCCAAGTTACTGATGTTGTATTTTGGTAATTGCATGAACCAATCTGAGGCAAGGCCTGTGAATGTAGTTATAAAGGTTCTCAACAACAAAGCATCATTGTCTTGAATGCCAAAGCAATGGCTCAGGAACCTCGTCACATGCTCTTGGGCATCCTCCTCACCCTTGAAGATTGCCAACTGAGGCAGCTTAAAGTGTTAAAGGTAAGGGGGTGCAGGCACTGACGGATGCACAGGATGACTACGGAGTTGGCGTAATGTGGGCTTTTGGGGCCCAAAAGCTTTGGTTTCCATAGACTCCAAATGCTCTAGAAGAACTTTATATGCATTAGAAGACTTAATCTCTTCCTCTTTAGTTTTCTCTTTTTGTGGGTTGTGGGAGACTTGAGGCATATGGAGGGGTGGCCAGATAGCAGCCCCTTTGCCTTGATAGGGCATTTCAGCCCACTCCTCTTCTTGTTCATACTCATCATAGGCTTATGAAGGAGTTTCTGGGCGAGACCTATGACCATGGGTGGCTCCCCGTAGAGGGAAACAATCGTTGTTTCGGGGAGTGGCCTCCCATTAGGGTTTAGGAGGTTGTGGGGACCTATCCTGTACCAAGGTATTATGCCTCTCATATGGTTATGCCATTTGGGTGTGAGGGGTTGGAAGCCTCTCAGGCATCGTGTTGTGGAGCAGCTCATCTATTTGGCACTGAATGCGCTCCTTGCTAAGGTGGTATAGACACTCTAGCTACTATTGATCTTGCTTAAGCTACGTAATTTGTGCTTGGCAGGTGGCATGTCTGGCGACTACCAGGTCGATCTATTCCACCATCTTAAGCCTAGGAGGCCTAGATGCCTCTCCTACATATTTGTCTCAGTCGCGGTGATCTGAGATCTCTATAGGTCACTTCCCCCTGTTGAGGTTGGTGACATTCACTCAAGGCTCTAGCCTCGAAATATGATTTTGGTAAATAGTAGGTGTGAAAGTGCATTGCTTTCGTGCTGTAAATTGTTCTTGAGGAAGGTAGGGGTCTTCCTCATTTTCCCTTTCATAAGTGTGAAAGGGGCGGGCGGAGTTGGCTCGCCCTGCTAGAGGAGCCTTGTGCTCCAGATTTGTCCTGTTGTTTTTGACAATGAGAGGGGGCAATGGAGGGATGACATACTCCTGCGGCCTCACCTCATGGACCCTATGTTCTAGCGCTTCATCACGCGATGGCCACTCGTATCGAGCTTCTAAGGGAGTTTTCCTGTTTATTTCGAGTGCCACATGTAAGGACTCTTCCTAAAAGGGTCTATGCTGGATGGGAGTGCCCCTCGAAGGGGTGCCCCTATAGTCCCATTCTAAGATGCCACGATGTGGACTCTCTTGTCAACCCAGCCACCAAGGCAGAATGGTCAAGTCCTTGGGACTATAGCGGTGGTGACTTGTGGCCCCTTGTATACTCTTCGCAGCTTTTGCCCTTGCTTGGGCTTGGCTACGGGTGTACACCATGGTGGTATCTCTCTACAAGCTATGTAGGTTTTTATCTCTTTTATGATTTTTTTTTATGATTTTTATGCTACACTAAACAGAAAAGATCACACATGCAAAGCGATGATTATCTCGTTTAAATATTGAAAGTGTGTCCTAAACCTGGTTTAGTGTGTTTTGATTTTATTTTGAAAGATTTTTTAAAGAATGTTTAAATGCAAAATGATGGCTCTTATGACTCCCATATATGGTCGCTCCTTTGATATATCATTTCCAGGCCGATATACCAACCTCTCTATATACCCACCCTTACGTGAGGGAAACTATAGGTACATGAGAGCAGATGGTACGTGGAATGTAGGCGATACAGAAGGGGGATCACCCTATTTTTGAAACCTACCATAGAAGACTTATCCTTGTGCATTGGGAATCACCCTAGCTACACTCGGTCAGCTTTTGTTAGGATTTACGTCTAGCAACAGTAGCGATCGAGGTTTATGAATGCAAAATTCAAGCCAAGGTGGTGATGAAATCCACCGTTGGTCTTGATCAAGGGCTAGGGTTTTACGACCAGCTCCTGGGTGTTTATGTTGTGACGTAGTGTGTGGGGTTCTTTTTATTTTGCAAAATGGAAACAAGCAAGCAGTAAAGGAAAACTTTCCCTAAGCAAGCGAGTAATCCAGAAATAGAAAAATTGTAGATAGAAATTGATAGGGAAAGTTTAGAATCCTTACCTCTTCTCTACCCAAATATTTTGGTTCTAAGTTTTTGCCCAAAAACTATATAGAAAAAAATTCATCTTGGGGGGGAATGAATTACAAGACTGTATTCATCATAGGGTGGGGTGAATTCCCATTCATCCTAGGGTAAGACGAATTACAACTCTGTATCCGCCCCCTGATGGAACGAACAACAATCAACGTATGAAACTCGGCACCTGTAAGCAAAAACAACCAAGTTTCGATTAGATACCTGATATTAAAAAGTATAGGACTAGGTCCCACCATGATCGCAACTAAAAGCACAAGGATATAGAAGCAAAAAAAAAAAAAAAGCAAATAAGTGATGCGAATCGAACTTAGAATGAACGCTAAATCCTACAAATTAAAAGTGCTTGAAAATGGGGAAAGCATGAACGAATCAAAAAATTTGAACAAAATCCAATAAAGAAGACAACCCTTTTTATTGATATTGTTTCGATATTCGGTTACAATGCGCTTCCTCCCTTTCCAAGGGCTAGGAGCGTTAAACATGCGTTCTAGTCACATCCATGTGTGCCATTCCTTCTTCCGCGTGCCCACATGTAAAAATGGGCAGACCAAACATCGACACCACTCACGTGGATGGGTATTGGCTCCTTGCTACTCCTCTGAGGTCCAGATCTTGCATTCAAAGAAACAAGGAGCGGTCACTAGCACCTACGGATGAAATAAAGCATGCAATCCCCAAGCCTATGATAAGCGAATGAGAAAACTAAATTAAAATATGACTAAAATGAATCTAAATGCTCTTAAAATTTGATAGGGACATCAAGACATCACCAGGAGGGCACTACAGAAATAACAGTTAGGAAATTCCTCACCGATTTGAATTTGCTCCGGGGCGGGACGAATTCACCTGCAACAAAATGCCGAAATGGTACTGTCCCAAATGTCCTACCTAGGAAGATCCAAAAGACCTGAAAACTTAGGGTTAGCTAATTTGGGGGAATTTTGGGAAGACCCAGATGGTCATATTTTTCCAATTTGGCCTCTGTCAACAAGAATTTAATGATGCTACCTACAAGTTAGTGAAGGCGAACGGAGATGGAAACATGATCAAAGTTGCTCAAGACAAGGTGAAATTTAAATGACAACCTATATAAGCATCATAGAAATGAATGAAAAAATGAAATAAATCAAATCTACCATAGATTTCCCATCTCTTCGAAGAGGGGCGATTAGGATTGTAGTAGTGTGGGAGGGGGTGCCCATGGGGCAGGCCGCCCGTCGTTCGGGACCTGATTTCAACACCAATCCACATGGGATGGGTCCAAAACCTTTTGTGGGGTATTATAAAAAAATTGGGTGGGATATTGTGACCAAATTTTGGGTTTGGTTCTGGATTTGTGCTTCCAATAACCACCCTATGACCTCTTCTCCAAAAGAGATCAAGGATGTGAAAGGCACAACTCAAAAGGGCATGGGTGTGAAAGTAAAATGACAGCACTTCGTTGCTCAAAAATGCTCCTTATCCATATATCTTGGGGTGAGGAAAGTCACCAATTTATAGACCTAGAGGTCTCTTGAATTGGGCATGTAGAGGCACCACTTGGCAATCATGCCTTCCCAATGGAGGAGGAGATTCCTCCCTGAATAGGGACTTCATGACTGCCCTTGTAACATCCTCTACCACCCGGAAACACTTACCCACACTCCCATATGATGAAGGAAGCGTTAAGTGGTGGATCTGAGCTACCATTTGTCAAGATTTGAATTTTTGCCCATCAAACTTGCAATTCGCCCCACCCTGGAGCAAATTTGTAATTCATCCCAGGGTGGGGCGAATCCTAGTTTGAATTCGTCCTTGGGTGGGACAGATATTGAGCAAAGTTCCTAAAGGTGCCAAATTGATTTTTGACCTTCCAAAACTGCTATCAGAGTGGTTAGGACCACTGTTTAACCTCTGGGGGCTGCCCTTGGGGTTGTGTGTGTCAATGTGATCAGTGTTTGCAGTCACATAATCGGATTGGTGCTATTTTGGTGTCTACACCCTTCACTACCTACCAAAAGAAGTAAAATGAAGGACTTCTTCCTTCACTTACTCATAGAAATATTACACACACTTTTTTCTTGGGAGTTTGATTAAATTCGATCATGGATGATTTGAAGCCACTTAGGATTTTGGTATTTATACCCATGCATTGAAATTCATTGATATCAATGGAAGAGATATTGTATGATGTCAATGCATTGTTTTTGCCCTTATAACCCTAACCTTAGGGTTAATTAAATTATATTATAATTTAATTAATAATAAAATTATTATAATTAACTTATAATTAATTTAATAACCATAGGGTTAATTAAATTAAATTACAAATTAATTTATAATGAAATTATTATAATTAATTTAACTTATTTAGGTCTTACCATTAGACCTTTAATATTATAATATAATATTATAATATTATTTTTCTTAGGCCTTCTTATTTCTCCTGTAGACCTTATCTGACCACTTTCAATATTATAATGGGAGATATTATAATATTATTTTCCTTAGATCTATAATCAATATTTCTCTTGCACTAAATACTAAATCTGTCTCTTGATATCCTTCTGTAGACACCAAAACAACACCAATCCGATTATGTGATTGCAAACACTGATCGCTTTGACACACACAGCCCCCAAGGCAGCCCTCAGAGGTTAAACAGTGGTCCTAACCACTTTTATAGCAATTTTGTAAGGTCAAAAGGCAATTTGGCACATTCAGGCACTTTGCTCAATATTCGTCTCACCCAGGGACGAATACTAACTAGGATTCGTCTCACCTAGGGACGAATTCTAAATTCATATTTGGTCAGGACGAATTCCAGGTTTAATGGGAAAAAAGAAGAATGCCGCCAAGTGGCAGCCGAGGACAGTCAATTATTGCCTCCTGTCGTGCATGCGCGTGTAGGTGGGTAGGTTGGCAGTTAGAGGACTGTAACAAAGGCAGTCATGGAAGCCCAAGTCAGGGAGGAGTCTCCTCCATATTGGGAAGGCATGGCCGCCACATGGCATCCCTGCATGCCCCTCCAAATAGACCCCATGGGTCTATAAAATGGTGGAATTTCCCACCCAAATAAGGACAAGTTGGAGGCATTTTCAAGCAACGAAGTGCTGCCAAATTGAACACCCCATTGCACCCTTCTTGATTTACATTCTCCACATCCTTAATATCTTTTGCAAGAGAGGTTATTGGGTGGCTATTGGAAGTGTGAAATCGGACCCAAAACTAGACATTTGGCCACTTGAATCCACCAATTTGCTGACAATCCCATCCTAAGAGATTTTGGGCCCATCCCAAGTGGATTGGTGCCAAAATCAAGTGCTGACGGTGGGCGGCCCACTTGGGCGCCCCACACCTTTTGAGTTTCATTTCAATTCATTTTTCTGCCATTTTTTCATATTTCATTTTATTCTCTGCTGATTAGATAGTTTATGTATTCGATCTCACAATGTTTTTATCAGATTTCATCATGTTCTCGTCGCTTTTGTTGTCCCACTAACTTGCAGGTAGCGATGCCAAATTCCCATTGATGGAGGTAAAATTGGGAGAATCTGACCATCTGGGTCATCCCAAAATGACCCCAATTAGCTAACCCCTCTGTTTGCAGGTCATTTGGAGATCCCGAGATGCGACATTGGGATGACATCAACTCGGCATTTTAACATAGTCGAATTCGTCCTACCCGAGGACGAATTACAGTCGAATTCGTCCTACCCGGGGATGAATTACAACAGAATTCGTCTTGCCAAGGGACGAATTTTAGTTGAGTGCAAATTGGTCGACTGTTTCGATGGCAGTGGCCTTCTGGTAATGTTTCTCGGTCTCTGTCAAGTTTGCAGGTCATTTAGAGTCATTTTGCTTATCGATTTGGCTAATATTTTACATGCATATTTCATTAATTTTATAGAACAAACGTTTCTTATTTGTAGTAGGTGCTACTGACATCTTTGTTGTCTCTTTGTTCGTAGGAGGAGCAGCAGAGGTTAAGGACTCATCAACATCAGCGACGACAACATTTTGGCCCGCCCATTTCAAGTGTGGGCATGCGGAAAGAGGAACATTAAGTCTTGATTGTAATCAAATTCTTTTAACGCTCCTGGCCCCTAAAAATGGAGGAGGCATCTTTGTAATAGAGATCAAGAGAGTTTAATAAAAAGGGCTATGTTTTCTCCATTTTATTGTATCTCATTTCAATGCGTCTCTTTCATTTCATGCATTCTACATTTTTAGGACTTAAGCGTATTTGATTTTGAATGCATCACAAGTAGTGTTTCCTTCACTCGAAATCTCATGCTTTTAGTGACGATCATGGTGGGACTTTCTGTCCCCTGGTTTTTAAGATCAAGTAACTGATCCATTTCTGTGTTTTATGCTTGACAGGTATAATTTTTTTTAAAGCAGACTGTTATTCATCTCTGACTACGACGAATACTTTACTGTAATTCATCTGACCCTGAGAAAAATTCAAATTCATCTCAGACAGGGATGAATTCTATTCTGTAATTCGTCTCACAGAGGGAAGAATTTTTGTCTGTAAATTTTCAGAGCCGAGGATCAGAAAAAGCAGGTTTAGGCAGAGTAAGGTAAGGGTTCCAAAACTGTCTTTGTCATTTTCTGATTTTCTGCTTTCACTTTCTATCAATTCTTGTGTGCTTAAGGAAAATAGTGGTTGCTTGCATGTTTCAATTTTAAGTAAAATAAACCACACACACATCACGTGGCACGTTTTTAACCAAGGAGCTAGTCGTAAGACCCCAGCCCTTGAGCAAGACCAACGGTGGGTTCATCACCACCTTGGATTGACTTTGCATCCATTTTCCCTGATTGTCACTGTTGTTAGGCGTAAATCCTGATGAAAGCTGACCGAGTGTCACTGGGGTGATTCCCATGTGCGCGAGGATAAGTCTTCTATGGTAGGTGTCATTAACAGGACAATCCCCCTTTCATACCGCCTATGTTCCACATACCATATGCTCTCACGTACCTATAGTTTCCCTCTCGTAAGGGCGGGTATATAGAGAGGTTGGTATATCGGTCCGGCAATGGTATATTGAAGGGGCGACCATTTATGGGAGTCATATGAGCCAACATTCTGCATTTAAACATTCTTCAAAACTTTCAAAAACAAAACAAAAACATCAAAATGCACTAAACCATTTTAGGACACACCATTAATATTTAAAAGAGATAATCACCGTTTGTGTATGTGTGTGTTAATTTTTGCTTAGTGTAACAAAAAAAAATCAGAAAAATCATAAACAAAAGATAAAAATCTATGCATTTTGTCACTCGATCCAAAAAGCTCCAAGGATTCCCGAAATCGCTTGGTCATCCCCAAAAGGCCCCAAAGGTGTCCATGAACCTTTTGGTCAACCCAAAAGCACCCCAAAGGTGCCCATAAGTGATGCAGGAGCATCCAACAAAATATGGGAAATCTTATATTTTTCCCTAAATTTTAGTGCATCTTGCCGGGGCCATAACTTCTCAACCATAGCTCCGATTGACTTGGAATTCTATTTGTCCAAAAAAGTCAGTTTTCGAGGCCAAATTCCATCATCTAGTGCTCCAAAATTAGGTTTTAAATTTGATAACCTAATTTTTTACGCTTTTTGAGCTGTTCGAAGGTCAATATCTCCTAATGTATTTAGATTTAGGACTTGAAACTTCATTTTTGTCTTATCTATGGTAAGAAGGATGCACACCCCAATTTTGGGCCCCATCTGACTCATTTCAATTTTTAGGGTTTTTTAGAGAGACATCATCATGGTGCTCACCCATAGCCAAGCCCAATCATGGGCGAACACTATGGGGAATATCCAAGGAGGCACAAGTCACCTCCGATATAGCCCCAAGGATTTGGTCATACCACCTTGGCGGCCTGACACATAAGGCAGACCCCTCCACACCTTAATGAATAAGGACTATAGGGGCACCCCTTCTAGGAGCACTTTGGTTCAGCATAGCACCCAACACACACCCTTCCATGAGGGGTATATCCATAGGAGAGCTCCCTTAGATGCTTGCTATGAGTGGTCACCGTGCGATGAAGTGCTAGGTCAACATAGGGTTCGACGAGAGGAACCACATGATTACACTATCCCTCCTTCACCCCCTCTAGTTGTCAGGACTACAAGGACAAATCTAGAGCACAAGGCTCCTCAGGTGGGGTGAGCCAACTTCGCCCATCCCTTTTTCACTTATGAAAGAGAGCACGAGGAAAACCCTTACCTTCCTCAAGAACAATATACATCATGGGAGCAATATGCCTCTGCAAATGCTAGCTATCAGGATCACCTATTGAGGCTAGAGCCTCGGATAAATGCCACTACCTCCAACAAAGGGAGGCGGCCTATAGAGATCTTGGATCACTAAAACCGAGATAGATATCTAGGAGAGGCATCTAGGCCTTCTAGACATGAGGCGGCAGGACCAACTATCTTAGAATATGTCAAGCACATCGCACACCGAATGCAATTCACACAACTTGAGCTAGAGTGACTACATTTAGAGGAACTGTACCATATTAACAAAGAGCACCTTCAGTGCCATAAGGATGAGTTGTTCCAACACACTATGTAGGAGAGGACTCCAATTCCTCATACACATAAGACAACATTATGAGAGGCACAACCCCTGGGTGTGAGACAAGTCTCCGTGACCCTATCGAGCACCACCGTCGATGCCTCCTAGACATGAGCAGGAGGCTACTCCTATAACCAATTACAGGCGCCTTCCTCAGGAACCCACTCAGGTTTATGGGCCACCCTTAGAAATGCATCAAGAAGCCTCTAAGGAATCAGAGCGAGAAGAAGAGCGGGATGAAATACCCTACCAAAGCATGGGGGGTGCTATCTGGCCACCCATCCATAGGCCCCAAGTTCCTCAATAGGAACCAACCAAAGAGGAGGATCTCAAATCCCTCGATACATGCAAAGTGCTAGAGCACTTTGAGTTGGTAGAGACCAAGATTTTAGAGCTCCCAAGGCCCAACTTACATGAGGCTCCTTTCGAAGAGGATCAACCTCCGACCGTAAGGCTACCTGATGATGCAGTCCTCCATGTCTTAGAATCTCTAGATTCTGATGAGCTATACTCACTGGCCGAAGGTGAGGATAAGACAAAGATAGCCCACAACAATCACATGCGACAGCATCGAAATCCCATAAATATCGATGAAGCACTCCAACAGATAAACATAATACTAGGGCATGAGTGGCACGTTAACCCACCACAGTGGGACCAAGCGTTACATCCACCACATTGGGCACACAAAGATCAACTTTCACCCAGAGACCTCATAGCAACATCAGTATCGAGGGTAGACCCTATCCTCCTATCCGTGCATAGGGCCGATCCATTCATGCCCATACCTCTAGAGCTAGATCTAGAGTGCAAAGACCATCAAGCTGGGGGTACCTCTATCCCCTGAAGAGACATAGTACAAACCAAAAATCTCCAAGGATTATCATAATCGCTTGGTCAAAACCCAAAAAGCTCCAAGGATTATCGCAATCACTTGGTCACCCCAAAAGCTCCAAGGATTATCACAATCACTTGGTCACCCCAAAAGCTCCAAGGATCCCTAAAAATTGCTTGGTCAAAACCCAAAATGCTCTAAGGATTATCGCAATCACTTGGTCACCCCAAATGCTCCAAGGATTATCGCAATCACTTGGTCACCCCAAAAGCTCTAAGGATTATCACAATCTCTTGGTCAACCCAAAAGCTCCAAGGATTATCGCAATCACTTGGTCACCCCAAAAGCTCCAAGGATTATCGCAATCACTTGGTCACCCAAACAGCTCTAAGGATTATCACAATCGCTTGGTCATCCCCAAAAGCTCCAAGGATTATCGCAATCACTTGGTCACCCAAAAATCTCCAAGGATTATCGCAATCACTTGGTCACCCAAAAAGCTCCAAGGATTATCGCAATCACTTGGTCACCCAAAAAGCTCCAAGGATTATCGCAATCGCTTGGTCACCCCAAAAAGGCCCCAAAGGATTCTCGAAATCCCTTGGTCACCATCAAGAAAATTCAAAAACAACAAAACCATAAAAATATCAAAAAGAAATCTGCATCTCATTCTCATGCATACTTCATCAATCAAAACACTACATAATAGTTGCATTAACCATTACATCCATATATTGCACATTTGTTGATCATAGAAGTCAAAGGCACCATGGACTGTCATTACTTAGCAAGCATACCATTTTTCACATTTTCCATACAATATTGCAAAAACAACACCATACATAGAGTCACCATATCATAAGTCAGGTTGTCATTTAATGTATTTAGAGTTTTCGTCATTTAGATGTCATTAAATTTCTAGCCAAAACTGTACACAATCAGAAAGATTTTACAAAGGTAGAGTTCTACTTGGATAACACCTTGTTATGTAGCATCCCATCACAAGCTAAAACACATAAAAATTCCTAACTTGTGTGAACGAAATATGAAACCTGCATAGTAATCCAGGTCACCATAAGTGAAACTATTATATTTCTCATCCCCCTATGTGAATGACCCCAAGAATGCTGAGAGTTGGCAAAAGGACAAGCATCCTCCCTACCCAATTCCCTAAGAATCCCAAGTTCTCAATAGTTGCAAAACATCAAAAATTTGCAAACGTCAAAACTCCAAAAAATTTGACACCCCACAGTGCATACATCAAAAAGCACATACAATAGTGATTCTCGTCACTCCATATCCAAATCCCTTGCTCAAAAGAAAAACAAATAAAAATAAATAGTGATTTTATCACTACAAACAAGCAAGTATCCCAATACAATTGAAGAAAAGAAGGGAGTCAAACTTGAATCCCTGGAACTCTCAAAGATTTCGACAGGTCATGACGCAAACTTTAGTACCGGTTTGGTTGATAGCCTATCGGTCATTGGCGGTAAACCTCCCGCATGACGATATATTTGTCACATTAACTTGTGTACAGATCAATGTTTGCATGTGGATGAGCTAGCTTATGGTATCCTAGATAGCATCGTAGATTAATCTGACTAAATACAATAAAGGAGTTAGTGGAGCTAATTAGGTGATCCTCAGTACAGGTTCGGTTGAAAGCCCATCTGGCACTGGCGGTATCCTGACAAATACCACATAAATGAACGCATTTGCACACACAGGGATGTGAAATAACTTGGTCAAAAAAATAAGTCCGATTCTTACCTTGTTCAAAAGTCTTGTAAGATAAAGTACAGTCGTAGCTAGTGAGTTAAAACCGTCTGAGTCTCAGAAAACCTTAGCTACATTTCTAAACCAAACTGCGCTACTTTTCATCCTTACAATACCATCAAAAATCACATGTATACATACAAAGTCAGTTACCACAACAATCGCCTAAAAAGTAAACAGAGTCCTAAACAGTCTATGGTACCATAGCCAAACATCACAAATTCCATTCATCCATTTCATTTCTGCATATCACATATAAATCAAAAACATTTGCATTCATCATAACATATGCATCCATCAAAATAAATCAACATACAACAATCACATTTATCATACCATATGCATACATCAATATAAAGTAGCATGCATCCATCAACATCAATCATTGTGCATAACATGAAATTATGACATATACACAAAGCAAGAAAATCAAAACAACAAAAACAGCAAATATCCACAAACAATAGCAATAAAAGTGCCGAACAAAGGCACCTTTGTGCCTAACATTCAATGGCATAAAAAAATTGATGTCGGGGTGCAAATTGTCACTATCCTACTCCCTAAGAAGGCTACCATAGCCGGACCGCTCCATGGGAAGACATATTTTTGACAATTTCACCCCCAAACGACGTCACAAAAGGGTCAAAACCCACTCAAAAAAAATAAAAAAACAAACCACCAAAAACAACAAAAAAATGCAACACAAAAAAACAGCAATAAGCATTTCCGAACACAAGTGCTCTTGCACTTAACCTCTTGGCATAGAAAATCGATGTCGGGGCTCAAATTGTCACTCTCCTACTTCCCCAAGAAGGCTACCATAGCCGGACCGCTCCACGAGAAGACGGGTTTTCGATGATTTCACCCCATTACAGCATCACCAAAAGGGTTACCACCCACCAAAAATAGGTCTAAATGTCAGAAAAATTGCACATGCTTAATGCTAAATCTTCGAAGGCACCTTGGCACAAGTCATCTTGGGTCAAGCGACTCGTCGCTTTTCTCACAAAGGTCATTCCCTCATCGATTCGTCGCTTGAGGGGGTAGTCACACTTAGTCACCAATCAAAAAACACACACCCAATCAAAGCAATGACATGCATTCAAAGAATCATTGACAAAGACAATCACGCTCCTGCTTGGGGCAGTAAACAAGCAATAATCACAAATTGATCAAACACTTGGCATTCCCGAATCATGAACACAAGGTTTCCCCCCGTGGACAAAAGGTTGCACCCTTTGCCTATTCATGACTGATCAATGTCCAAGCTCAAGTCACACCTCACCAAAATAGGTTAATACTTGAAATCAAATTCCTTAGCTCGTCAGAAGCAAGGATTCAAGAATGCATGCCCTTTCCATGCTTGGGACATCAAAAGTTGGTTAGGTTACCAAGAAACCCTAATCATTAGTGGTTTGGTTATCTATTTTTGCTCGATGCTATGCCATGCACAGCGCATCCCAAAAAGGGGCATCTGTAGACACCAAAATAGCACCAATCTGATTATGTGACTGCAAACACTAATCGCTTTGATGCACACAACCCCCAGGGCAACCCTCGGAGGTTAAACAGTGGTCCTAACCACTTTTATAGCAATTTTGTAATGTCAAAAGGCAATTTGGCACATTCAGGAACTTTGCTCAGTATTCGTCTCACCTAGGGATGAATACTAACTGGATTCGTCTCACCCAGGGATGAATTCTAAATTTGTCTTTGGTTAGGACGAATTCTAGGTTTAACGGGTAAAAAGAAGAATGCCGCCAAGTGGTAGCCGAGGACAGTCAATTATTGCCTCCTGCCATGCATGTGCGTGTAGGTGGGTAGGTTGGCAGTTAGAGAACTGTCACAAAGGCAGTCATGGAAGCCCAAGTCAGGGAGGAGTCTCCTCCCTCTTTGGAAGGCATGGCCGCCACATGGCACCCCTGCATGCCCCTCCAAAGAGACCCCCTAGGTCTATAAAATGGTGGACTTTCCCACCCAAATAAGGACAAGTTGGAGGCATTTTCAAGCAATGAAGTGCTACCAAATTGAACACCCCATTACACCCTTCTTGATTTACATTCTCCACATCCTTAATCTCTTTCGCAAGAGAGGTTATTGGGTGGCTATTGGAAGTGTGAAATCAGATGCAAAACCAAACATTTGGCCACTTGAATCCACCAATTTGCTGACAATACCATCCTAAGAGATTTTGGGCCTATCCCAAGTGGATTGGTGCCAAAATCAAGTGCCGACGGTGGGAGGCCCACTTGGGTGCCCTGCACCTTTTGAGTTTCATTTCAATTCATTTTTCTGCCATTTGTTCATCTTTCATTTTATTCTCTACTGATTAGATAGTTTATGTATTCGATCTCACAATGTTTTGATCAGATTTCATCATGTTCTCATTGCTTTTGTTGTCCCACTAAATTGCAAGTAGCAACGCCAAATTCCCGTTGATGGAGGTCAAATTGGGAGAATATGACCATCTGGGTCATCCCAAAATGCCCCAAATTAGTTAACCCCTCTGTTTGCAGGTCATTTGGAGATCTTGAGGCGTGACATTGGGACGACACCAACTCAGCATTTTAACATAGTCGAATTCGTCCAACCCGAGGATGAATTACAGTCAAATTCATCCTACCCGGGGATGAATTACAGCAAAATTTGTCTTGCTAAGGGATAAATTTCAGTTGAGTACAAATTGGCTGACTGTTTCTATGGCAGTGGCCTTCTGGTAATGTTTTCCGGTCTTTGTCGAGTTTGCAGGTCATTTAGAGTCATTTTGCTTATCGATTTGGCTAATATTTTACATGCATCTTTCATTAATTTTATAGAGCAAACGTTTCTTATTTGTAGCAGGTACTACTGACATCTTTGTTGTCTCTTTGTTCGCAGGAGGAGCAGCAGAGGTTAAGGACTCATCAACATCAGTGGCGACAATGTTTTGGCCCGCCCATTTCAAGTGTGGGCACGCGAAAAGAGGAACATTAAGTCTTGATTGTAATCAAATTCTTTTAACGCTCCTGGCCCCTGAAAAGGGACGAGGCATCTTTGTAACAGAGATCAAGAGAGTTTAATAAAAAGGGCTGTGTTTTCTCCATTTTCTTGTATCTCATTTCAATGCGTCTCTTTCATTTCATGCATTCTACATTTTTAGGACTTAAGCATATTTGATTTTGAATGCATCGCAAGTAGTGTTTCCTTCACCCGGAATCTCGTGCTTTCACCTTCTTCTTGCACTGCTCACTAAAACTGAATCTTGACATCAATTATAGCAAATCTTGCTCATATTTCCAAAATAATCCACTCAATAAATCCATAAAATCATTGCTAACAGCTATCATAAGATTCCTCCTCTGCTTGGGGTAAATAGAAAATATGAAATTTTGTTTTTAGCTCTCATCCTTGGGTTATATAGGCCTAACTCCTATTGTAGCATCAAAGCTACCCGAATGTCTGATGACAAGTGTAGAATTTTCAAATGTAAGCCTTCCCACGTTGGAAGAAATGATTCCAGGATGCACGTCCTTTTGCTAGACCTGGGGCATCTAATATTGATCAGACTAATGATCATCATAGAACCTGCACATTGTTTTAGGAGGTCTATTTTGCTTAGCGTTGTTCAATATCACAATGCATCTCAAAATGGAAATCTGTAGACACCTAAAATGTGTTATGTTAAGGGCGACTACTCATATGGACATGCTATAAAACCATATGAAGGATCTTGGATAGACTCGAAGATAGAGCAGTGGTTCTAACCACTTAATTTAGGCATTCTAGCCTAAGTAGTTTGAACCACAGCCTAGACCTACGGTCTCCATTATGAACCATGGTTGACACCTGTGGTCTGCATTCTGGACCATAGATATGACCTAAAATATGAATTGGAGATTAGTTAGGCCTTCCATCCAAGACAAATCAGTTGGAACAACCAAGATATCTAGAAGGAGGTAGTTGGAGGATGGAAGATTCCAAAGGCTTCCATCCCAACTGTCCTCACAAATCTTCTTGGTCTTGGCTTCTCCATGAAGCCACCCCTAGCCCTAGGGGCATGCTATAAATACCCCATCAAAGGAGATGATGAAGGAGAGAGATAATTTGTATATAACGAAGCGCTGGTGAATTCTAGAGTGAGCTAATTGATCAAGAGAGCAGCAAAGCCCTACCAAATTGTATAACGACCTTATGCATTTGAGAGCCCCATTTGCTATCCATCCAAAGACCAATTAGCCATGGATGCCCTAGGTGCCTAGGAGGATAAAGAAACATAAATCTGGGTGAACAGGCCCTTCATAGTGATTTGACCACCAAATATGTCAGAGGACAACAAAGGTGACTCTTGAACATTAATTCGAACAAGGAGGTCAAGCCCACTGCCCCTAATTCTAAGGGCAAACACATCAGAGGTCAAACCATGGCTATCAGTCGTGGTTCACAGTGTAGACCGCCCCTCATAGCTATAGTTTGAAATAGGTTAAAGATCACCTTACTCATTTTTCTTTTTATCGCATAGATTAGTCATGTTAGTCTTTTCATAGGTTTAATTGCATTTTAGAGAAAATATGATCGTAAAAATTAGGCATTTTATGCATTGCATTGGATTGGAGTGTATTGGATCTTTTAGATGTTTTATTACTTCTAATTTGACATTTGTTCAATGCATCATTTGCTTATCCATGTCTTGTATGTTATAGTATAATTCTTGATGTGATTAGAATAGCTTAAATCCTTTCTTTATGCTTTCTTGTTTTACTAGTTTAATGTTATTTACGTGTATGTTTCTTTAAAGGGCCTCATCACGAGAGGCTATCAAACTTTGTAATAGTGAATTGTTGTTTCTTGTTCATAGGGAGACAGGTGCAAAATGGAGCCTATATCATAATCATTCCACATAATGAAGAAGGGGGTTATCTCTACCCCAAGGCAGTTTGTGAGTAATCACCGGAGGAAAAAATAAGTGCACCTACCCTGTTGATGACATTGACAATTGTAACATCTGTATCATATTTGGAGTGACCCTGAGGGGGCATTTTTGTAACTTGAGATCCTTTCGAATATTAATATATAAGAAACTTTGCATTAGTTGGCTTCTTTGTTCAATTTGTACATTTGCATGGATCTTTGTGTTTTTACGATGGTATAGATCAATACACTAGATAGGCACACAATCCGTGGTTATGTCAGAATCAAAAGAACTTTCCACTCTAACTTTTGATGCATTAATTGGTTCATTAATGTCTCATGAAGAGATATTACAAGGGTCTACTTCAACGAGCTATGGAGATGATGATAAATCCTTCTCATCCAATGAAGGAGTAGGAAGAGGACAAGGAACAGGCCAAGGTAGAGGACAAAGAAGAGGCAGACGCAGAAGCATCCAAAGAGGAGAAAATCCTAGCAGAAGTGGAAATCAAAGCATAGGTAGTAATAAAAATAGATGTGGAAATCAAGGGCGAAATGGGAATCAAGGAAGACGAGGTGACAAATCCAAAAAATATTGTTTCAATTGTGGTAAGCCAGGTCACTTTGCTCGAGACTATTGGTCCAAGTCTTCTCAGGGAAGCAACAGTCAATATGGAAATTATGGTGAAGAAGATGGAACATCTAATTTATTTATTTCTTATGGGCAATCATATCAAAATCTAAATGACACTTGGATTTTGAATACTGGTTGTTCCAACCATATGAGTGGCAAAGAAGAACTATTTGCTATAATGGATTCCACCTATAAATCCTGAATCAATTTGGGATATGATAAAGCTTTGCAAGATGAAGGCATTGGAGCAATGGAGGTTCCAACAAAAGAAGGCATCAAAAAGGTGAATGAAATCTACTACACCCCTAAACTCCAACATAATTTGCTAAGTGTTGGGAAAATTATGGAGAAAAATTATAAACTTGTTTTTGATGAAGGCAAATGTGTAATTTTTGACAAGAACAATTGTAATAGAGTCATCACACAAGTACCTATGACCAAAAATAGGTTATTTACCCTTAATTTTGGAGAACCATGGGTTTCTCAACTTGCAAATATTGTTATTGCAAATACAAGTGTGCTTTGGCACTTGAGATATGGTCACTTGAATTTTGCTAGCTTGAAATTGTTAACTTCTCATGCTATGGTGACAGGACTTCCTAAAATTAATGAACACAAAAGTTCTATGAAGGGTGTGCTTTGGGAAAGCACTCCAGGTACAAATTTCCAAAAGGACAAGAATGGAGGGCCAATAATCCCCTTCAGTTAGTGCATTTGGACATATGTGGTCCAATGTAGGCAAAAAGCATAGGTAATAATTCCTATTTTCTCACTTTTATAGATGATTTATCTAGAATGTGTTGGATATATTTCTTGAAAAACAAAGATGAAGCTTTTGATTGCTTCATAGATTTCAAGAATAATTTAGAGAAACAAAGTGAGTTCATTGTAAAATATCTAAGGACATATCAAGGAGGAGAATACTATTCAAAAGTATTTCTGAAATATTGTAAAGAATGTGGGATAAAGAGGCAATTCACTATTGCCTATACTCCACAACAGAATGGGGTGGTGAAAAGAAATAACCACACCATAGTAGAAATGTCCAGATCGATGCTTCAAACTAAGCATCTCAATAACATGTATTGGGTCGATGTTGTTAGAACCGGTGTTTACATTCTAAATATGAGTCCTACTTCTAGTTTAGATGGGATCACTCCTTACGAAGGGTGGTATGGCAAGAAGCTGAATGTAAAAAATTTTAATGTTTTTGGTTCTTTAGCATATGCACACATTCCTGATTAAAAAAGGAAAAAGCTTGATCCCAAGAGTCAAGCATGTATTTTTGTAGGATATTGTGAGTCTACAAAAGAATATAGGCTCTACAATCCAAAAACACATAAAATTATACTATATAGGGATGTGATTTTTGATGAAGGGGGAGAATGGGGTCATAAAAATGTTTTTGTTGATGATGAATCCCGTGATGCAAGTTCTTCTCAAGTACAGTAGGTGCAGCCCAAAAAAAGTAAAGGAACTCCTCCTCCAAGCCTAAGCATAAGTACTACTTCAAGCACTTCAGCAACTACTCCAAGTCCTTCTCCACAACGATCAGTAAGTTCTTCACCTATGGATATTTATTCTCCATCGAGAGTTAAAATAACACTACAAAATCATCCATATTTTCAAATGTAGGATAAGAATTTCGAAAAGATACACTAGAAGTTAGGCTAGTGAAATGACTACAGTTTTACAAAAACTTGAAAATATGCATATGTATGGAGATGATGACTCCAATGATCCTAAAGGAGATGTAGTTAATTATGCTTTAATATCTAGTGTACATCTAGAGCTATATAGCTATGAGAAAGCATGCACTCATGATGTATGGTAGCAAGCCATGGAAGAGGAAATCACCTCTATAAAAAAGAATGATACTTGGGAGCTAGTGAAGCTCCCAAATGGAAAAAAATGTGTTGGATGTAAATGGGTCTAAAAGACCAAATTCAACACTGATGGGAGAATTGAAATACACAAGGCAAGACTTGTAGCAAAAGGCTTCACTTAGAAGTATGGCATTGATTATGAGGAGACCTTTGCTCTTGTAGCTAGATAGGAAACTATCAGATCGGTACTTTACTTGGCTGCCCACAAAGGGTGGAAAATTCAACACATGGATGTAAAAAGGGTCTTTCTCAATGGGTACTTAGATAAGGAGGTTTATGTTCAACATCCTCAAGGATTTAAAGAACAAGGTAAGTAGAACCTTGTTTATAAACTAAAAAAAACACTTTAAGGCCTCAAGCATGCACCAAGAGCATGGTACTCTTGCATTGATGTCTAATTCAAGAAGTATGAATTCACTCGAAGCAAAAGTGAACCCACTCCATACCACCTAAAGCAAGGTAAAAACATTATCATAGTTTGTTTATATGTGTATGATCTCATATTTAAGGGTAGTAATGATAAGATGAATATGGAGTTCAAACACTCCATGATGAAGCAATTTGAGATGAAAGATTTGGGCTTAATGCATTACTTCCTAGGCATGGAAGTTCATAAAAAAATAGAGGGATCTTCATATGTCAACACAAGTATGCTCAAGATATGATCAAGAAATTTTCCATGTAGCATTGCAAATTTGTTGCAACTCCAATGGGTCATGGGATACAATTGAGCAAAGATGATGGAGCACCAAAGGTTGACATGACCACTTACATAAGCATGGTTGGGAGTTTGATTTTTCTTACCAACACAAGACCTGATATTCAGTATGTTGTTTCTCTTGTTTCAAGGTTCATGGTTGATCCATCCAAACTACATTTTCAAGCAACTAAAAGAATTCTGAGATACGTAAAGGGTACATTGGATTTTGGAATACATTACCACAAATGTGATTCTATAAAGTTAGTTGGCTTCAGTGTTAGTGATAAGGGAAATAATATAGATGATAGAAAATCTACATCAGGGAACTATTTTAGTCTAGGGTCAGGACTAATTACATGGAGTTCCAAAAAGCAGACTGTTGTAGCATTGTCATCTATCAAGGCTGAATATATACCAATCACATATGCTAGTACTCAAGCTCTATGGTTGAGAAAAGTCCTTGAATATATTGGAGAAAGTCAAAGTGTTCCTACTATATTGTACTATGATAACAAGAGTGCCATTCAGTTGGCATATAATCCTATCCACCATACTAGATAAAAACACTTTGATATGAAGTATCACTTCATTCAAGACATGGTGGAGAACTAGGTTGTTGAGCTTAAACATTGTAGAACTTTGGACAACATGGTAGACATATTCATCAAAGGTATGGCTAAAGCTCAATATATAAAGCTAAGAGACTGTCTTTTCATACCTCTCAACTTTAAGGGGGACAATATTGGCATTTCACCTTTATGCTTGATCGACAGGTTTGGTACCTGTCGATAGATTTGGAAGTCAGGTTGTGGACAGTAGGTGGCAAAGGATTGTGGGAGAACTCAATTCAATCTATTCTACTCTCCCCTTAAACCTCTCCCCCAATTTCTTTCTTCCATATCTAAGTTATTATTTTTCAATGTATATAAGCATTGTATTTCAATTATTTATGTTAATGAGCATTCTCGATTCACAGACTTGTCTTGTTTGTTGACCGTATTTGTATCTTGATAATATTAACTATAGTTTTTGAGATTTTTACAAAATTGTGTAGCTTTTACTTAGACTCTTTTACTTACTTCCTTAGTAAAGCTACCTCATGCTCTAACCTTTCACATTCTACAACATTTTCTTCTAACTTCTCTTTGAATCTCCTTGTCTTAGATATTGAGTTGGTTAATCCTTTATAAGCTTTCATTTCTCTTCATCACATTCTTGAAATTTAAGCTTGAGTTTTAATTTTTACTTTCTTACCTTCTTTAATGCATCGAGGGCATGAATAAGCTCACCCTCAAGGTAAAATTATCATTTCTCTAATTCTTCCTCTATTTGTTTGCATTTGAAAACATCTTCATTATTTTATGACTCTTTTCTACTAGGAGCACTTCCTTCTTCGATTGCCATATGAATATTCTCTTATGGTCCTTCAAGTGTATCTTCATATTCATCATAACTAAAATTGAATCTATTCCTTGAATAATTATCTTAAATATGACCAAAGTTACCACATCTAAAAAATTTGAGGATTATTGATGACCTTTCCCTAACCACTTATTTTTCTTTTTCCAAAAATATAACTTCATATTTATCATTAACTAAGGAACTATCATCACTATCACTTAAGTACTTACTTGCCCTGTCTGCATAGAAACTCTTCTTATGTATTTCTAAGAACTTCTTTCCTTGCTAGCCTTGTCCATACCTGCTTTTCTTTTGGTACCTGTATTTTTTTGTTTCCTTGTTCTTATGATCCTATTTTTCTCCATCATTGATATTTATAGCTTCTTTACAATTAGTTGCATAGTGACCATACTTTCAACAATTAAAAAATCTAACTAATTTTGTACATCTATACTTTCTCATATCCTTATTCCTTCTGCCATAATTTACTTCTTCATCACTGGATAACTCATTGCCTAAATCTAAATTCTTTCCCTTTGTCTTCTTAGTAGCTTTGAAGGATTCTTTCTTTTGGATATTAGGTTCCTCTTTTGTTCTTATCTCAAAAGCTATGAGAATGCCATGCAATTCATCTCTTGTGAAAATATCACTATCTTTTGATTCCTCTATAGCTGAAATATTTTCACTAAACCTTTTTGGGAGTGACCTTAAAATATTATCATAAACATTAGATTCTTGAACTTGAAGTCCAATTCCTTGCATGGAGTTAACAACCTCGTCTACGTGAAGTAGATAAGCACTAATTTTTTCCTAATATTTTATATTTACATCTTGAAATATTCCTTTGAGATATTACAAATTTGCCTTTTTAACCTTTTTATCTCCTTCATATATGCCTTGCAATTTATCCCAAATTTCCTTTGCTGATTTGTAGTGCATAATATTTATAAACCCTATTTTATGCAAACCTATCAAAATTGCATTCATTTATTTTGAATTTTAATGATGTAGAATCTTAATTTCTTTATTTTTAGGTGGAATAGTTGGTGGTGTGTATCCATTTTCAACTACTTCCCATATTTCATTTCCAAGTGCCATCAGGTGGATCTTCATTCTCATAATATAAAATACATAATCACTCCCATCAAACACTGGTGCTAAATTATCTAAGAATCCACTCTGAGAATCCATTTGTGTTCCTGTAAGATTTTACTTAAAGTTGTTAAACTCTTTCAAATTAATTCACTTTGATACCAATTGAAGAACACAAGCTTATACCGAGAGGGGAGGGTGAATAGTATAATACCACTTTTTACTTTTTCATTCCCAAACAATATAATGCAATATATCAATGTCAATATCAAAATTAGTAATTAAAGCAATGCAAAAATCACCATCCATAATAGATACACCAATTTAACGTGGTTCACCCAATGTGGGCTGCTCCATGGAGAAAATATTTCACTAAAATTTTCTTAATAAATCTCTTGGGAAACCTTTTCCTATTACAATGTTTATGGACCTATGTCCAAAGGAAACACCAATCCCTTAATCAAGTTCATAGAACTCTATCCATAGGAGACACCAGTCCCCTTTGCTCTGGCTGGTGATCTTCTAGAAGAACTACTGCCTCCACTACATTGGATTATGGATATCTATCCATTGAAGAATCCTACCCTCACTCAGAAGACCTATCTTCACTAACCTGGATAATGGACCTCTATCCACTAGCGATTATTTTTCTCTATAATTTGTCACCTCCAAAGCTTGCTCTCATATCTATCTCAAATATTCACTAAATATATTCCTTTGATCCAACACATATCTGCTCAATCTCTATATTTGATCTACACTAAACGTAGTCCTTTGGTCTAGCATAAATTTGCTCAATCTCTATCTTTGATCTGCAATAAACACAATCTTTTTGTCTAGCATAAATCTGCTCAATATTTCTATGATCTGCACTAAACACAGTCCTTTAGTCTAGGAAAAATCTACTCAATCTTTGTATAATCTATGCTAAACACAATACT
Organism: Wollemia nobilis; assembly: GCA_028583015.1. NCBI lineage: Eukaryota > Viridiplantae > Streptophyta > Pinopsida > Araucariales > Araucariaceae > Wollemia > Wollemia nobilis. Next base: position 1,594,152 of record JAQPPZ010000252.1, on the reverse strand, counting down.
TCGGTCTAGCACAAATATGCTCAATATATGTCTATGATCTAGCACAAACCTGTCCTCAAATATGCACCAAAATATATCCTCAAATCTGTCCTCAAGTCTTAACACAAAGCCTGACCCAATCAAAAATCAACTCTGCTAGATTTTCCCCAAACCTTAACTCAAGGTTTGGACAAATCAATCAATAAAATTTGCTCTCAAGTATTCTCAAAGGCATGTATCGAATCTTCTCTACAATTCCTCACTAGAACTTGTCCCAATCCGCTCAACAAGTCTTTACCAAGACTTATCTAAAATTTGCATTGTAAGCTTCCACAAAAGCTTACAAAAATATGTCCTTAAGTCCATTATAGGACTTAGTTAAATCCGATCACAATATTTCACAAAATATTATTCAACTCAACTCAATTTATCATAGAAAACTTCTTCAATCACATGAAAAAGCTTCACACAGAATATTGTTTGACTCACAAAAACATATATATAATGGTTAGAGACTCAATATGTTACTCACTCACAATAATACTCAAGAAATTTAAAAATCTCTTGCTTAATCAAAAAAACATATAGAGAATGGTTAGAGACTCAATATGTTTCACTCTTGCACAAAACTCAATCACTTTCAATCTCTCTTCTAAATCAAATCAGAATATAGAACAATTTTTTCATAAGAACTTGAACTATCACTTCAACACTTCCAATTGACGAGGGTCAATCAACTCCACTCAACCAATCACTCAATTAAACACTCCTTGCTTATAAAACCTAGTCCAAGCATATGAACACTCACTCAATTATTTTCAACAATGTTTATCAAACAATCTCACATAATAATGATACTCATGATCTTGCACAAACCCTAGTTCAAGATAGCTCTCAACTTCACATAACAATGATACTCATGATATTGCACAAATCCTAATCATGCATATGAAGGATAATTTAGTGTTTCCAATAATTCTTATCAAACAAGTTTTTTATCATCAACTTTTATTCAGAAAAACTTTAACAATTAAATTCAACAATGCTTATCAAACAACCACTTTCACTCCAACTTAGCATTCAACACATCCAACAATAACTCACATGTAATATGTGTACATACCATTTTTTGATGAATAATTAACCACAAAATATGTCTCAATGACAATTACTCTCTTTGCCAATTTTAAAGCTTATATGACGAAATATCACTCTAACACTCCCTCAAAATATTTTACAATTACAAAAGTAATTAAACTCAAATACACCTTATTACTCCATATTGAAATTAGCATTAACCAAAATATATAAAAATAAATCTCTTATTACACCTTATAACTCCACTCTAAATAACTCTCAATTCACTAAACAATTAAAAATAATAATTATTTAATTTCATCAGCATTATATCTCCCTAAGCTCAAAATACACCACACAAGCTTAGGAGAAAAAACCAACTTATAATAAAAACTTTAGTACCTCTCAAAGTGCTCCTGGAAGGATTCGATCCTAAGTCAAAGTGCCTCCAGTGCTTTAGCTACGACTTCCAAGCCGTGTGAGCTAAGCGCTGACATGGAAAACAAAATCACCCAAGACATTTTGTCTTCTTCCCAAGCCCTAAAGAACAAAAAGCTTTGACATCTTTAGTGCATAAATCAACCTCATGAACTTCCTTGTGAATTGAATGTTGAACCTTGCATTCCTAAAGCGCTACCAATTACCGCTAGCCCACCTAGCTAGGTGATGACAAGTCTTCCGAGCATTGTCCATTTTAACGCTTCACTACCTACCAAAAGAAGTAAAACGAAGGACTTCTTCCTTCACTTACTCACCAAAATATTGCACACACTTTTTTCTTGGGAGTTTGATTAAATTCGATCATGGATAGTTTGAAGCCACTTAGGCTTTTGGTATTTATACCCATGCCTTGAAATTCATTGATATCGATGGAAGAGATATTGTATGATGTCAATGCAATGTTTTTGCCCGTATAACCCTAACCTTAGGGTTAATTAAATTATATTATAATTTAATTAATAATAAAATAATTATAATTAGCTTATAATTAATTTAATAGCCATAGGGTTAATTAAATTAAATTACAAATTAATTTATAATGAAATTATTATAATTAATTTAATTTATTTAGGTCTTACCATTAGACCTTTAATATTATAATAAAATATTATAATATTATTTTTCTTGGGCCTTTTTCTCTCCTGTAGACCTTATCTGACCACTTTCAATATTATAATGGGAGATATTATAATATTATTTTCCTTAGATCTATAATCAATATTTCTCTTGCACTGAATACTAAATCCGACTCTTGATATCCTTCTTCTTGCACTGCTCACTAAAACTGACTCTTGACATTAATGATAGCAAATCTTGCTCATATTTCTAAAATAATCCACTCAATAAATCCATAAAATCAACCATGTGTGGCAAAAAAAATATTTACTTTATGGTTATATTATTTATAGTCTTTGAATATGTACACATTCACCATCCTCCATCTTTTTTTAGTGCAAGTACAATCAGTACTACATATGGGATGAAACTCTCCCTAATCAACACCTTGTTCAATAGTTCCTACTCTGGTGTATTTATTTCTTCATTCTCCATTAGCATCATTTTATATGTTGCCTTATTGGTCAAACTTGATCTTGAAATGAAATCAATGTGATTGCTAATAATACTTATCGATGGTAATCCATATTGCAATTCTTCTAACAAATTTTCTACATATTGTTCTAGAAAATACTTCACTTCACTTGGAACCTCATCCTTCTAGTTTGTTATCCCACCCTTTGTGGGTTTGGAAATCAGAACAAAATACACATTCTTCTTTATCATCTCCTTCGAATAGTGCTTTCTAAAAATCAAACATACTTTACGACTAGTGTTCCATATTTTTTTCTTGTCCTTCAATAAACTCAATACAGACTTCTTACCATACTTCACAATCATGTAGGTGTTTCCCCCACCATCATGTATTTTATTTCAATCAAATTATCATGGTCTATCTAAAAACACATGGTAAGCATCCATAAATATAATATCACATAATTTATCATCCTTGTAAGATTAAATTTGGAATTTCACCTAACACTATTCACTAACTAAAACTTGGTGTTCATTTTGTAAGCAAGAGACCTCGTATGGATTTGGGTGTTCTATTCTCCTCAACCTAAATTTCTATACCATCTCATTGGATACGAGATTACCAGTAATCCTACTATTTGTAATAAACTTACAACATTTATCCCTTGCTTTGCATATTATTCTGAAAAGACTTCTCCTTTGAATAGGTCCACAGTTCATCTCTTCTTATTGTAATAGTACTCTACATTCGAGAGATTCTCTTTGTTTTGGGAAATGAAAACTTTCTTCTTTCACTTGCACAATATGGTTATTGATTTTATTTCCCTTATCTTCTCTTTTTTGTGTGGTTGGACATTCAAGTTCTTGATGATCATCTTCTCTACATCTATAACATTCTTGTAAGAATCCTCTACCAAAACTACCTCTTCCTCATCAAAAGTCTCCTCCTACTTTGTTGTTCCAATTAAAGTCATTCTAAGAAGTACTTTCCTCTTCCACTACTTGTTTATCCTCATCCTTACAAGGACTATATTCTTCCTCTTTGATTATTTTGCTATTTTCACAGTAACTTCTCCTCATCCTTCACGACATACTAGTGGGCTTCCTCTACCATTTTCATTATTATCATATGGATTTAATATTGTATGGATGATTGTAGTCCATTTATATAGTTCAATACCACCACACATTTGGTTCATACAAATATCCGTCATACGCAAAATATTTCTTTAACTTTAGTAGGCCATAATATGATGCACCATAGACACAAGCCTCCATATACATAAAATATATTACACCTCTTTGTTAGGAGCATGTCAATAGCATACCTATGGCATATGGTTCAAATAACCTTCCTATAGATCCTACCATTTATTAATCTTATTATAACCAAAATATTGGATAAATTTGCCAACATCTTCAACATCCTCCTTTTTCCCTTTTATAGTATTTTTAGTTCAAGGAGGCATATATTTCACTTGATGGTCATTTTAGAAATCAACCCATGCTTACTCCTTTGTAATATTTTTTACCTACCTAAATTCTTCAATAGAAGACTCCACAACTACAAATACCATTAATATAATGACACCATGTTCTTCCTTATTTTTTAGTTTGGAGGCAACAATTGGTTCTATGTAGACACATGTCATCATGAATACTCACCAGACTTGCCTAGGTCCTTCCACTTCCTACCTTATTTCTAAATGAGGTTATCTTCTACATTAGACACATTAGCTATCATAGAACTAGATGGCTCATAATTTTCCTTCTCTCTTAAAACCATTGGAGTCTAATGCTTCTATTGTGGGAAGGGATAATAGTGAAAGTAAATAATATAGAAAATCCTATGATAAATATTGTAAGTAGTCATAGATTTTTCCATGGTGACTTCTGACATGCATTCAATATAATTAGTCTCCCTTGATATAAATGTGAGAGCCTTTAATTTCCCATATTGGCTACTAATAAGTTGATCCTGACATAGGATTGTATCTACAAGCGTGTGATCTCATTCCATAAGGGTATCTGACATGCTCATTTAATTGATATTTATTTATAAGTGTCATTGATATGCATATATAAATAGAATATTGTGAATAAAATGATCAATATTGGAATACACCATATTTTCATATCATCTTATGATATCGAGTTATACTCATGGGATGGCTTATCTAGTATTCATGTCATCAATAGAGTAGGAAATGAATATCGTAACCAAGGTTATGCCTAGGGTTCCTTTTGTGTGCATCCATAATCTAAGTGGTGTAGAAGAGTGTCCCTTATGGGGTGATGACTAGTAAGGGTCTCTATACATGTCTCCTATTCAACTTAAGTAGGGATATGGAAATATGTGGTCGTAAAGCTTTAGTTGATGCCTTGACAAAATTTGTATAGTATTGTATGTATAACTACTTTGGGGCTTTGTAAACCTTGAAAAAGAAATTTTTTTATGATTTTATTATTTTAAACCTAATGCTTAGTTACTTAAACTTGATCTAAAGACATATTCTAATTATGTATAAATACCATACCATACAAAAAATAATATTATTGGTTGGAGTGTATTATATTTTTGTATAGTGAGATTATTTGGTGTCCATAAACAACTCCTTATACCATGTGCATTATTTCTATGTATTTATTTTTAAACAATACTGGGTAATGTGTTGATCCTTTTCATAAATAGAATCTATTATGAAATCCATAATAAATATCTTTGTCCATTATACTAATTTATACTCTTAAAAATTATGGAGCTTGGATTTGATTTTCTCCTTTACTATAAATATGATACAAAGAAAATTGGCATTTCAAATCTTTATTTTGCCATTTAGATATTTTATCTTTTGAAGAAACCTATACATAAATGATCTTTCAAATATTGCTTCATCCCAACTTAATATAACCATCTAGACTAAATTAGAGTCTTGGATCTACATAGACTAAAATTAAAATGACTTTTGATGTCCATTATTGAGTAAACCATATCTCAAGAGAATACACACTACACCAAAAAGGGTCTCTAAAGGCGGTTATTCAATCGTCATCTATGAAGACATCATAAAAATTTGGTGTTATATGATAATAGTTAAAAAATACCCTCTTGTCTTAGTCCCTTAGAGGGACGGTTTTAAATCGTCCCTCTTAGGGTGCCCAAGACTAATTTTCCAAGAGGATTTACTCATGAATTGATTGATTAGATAATTGAAGTAATTACTTCAATCCACCAATGTATTGGCACACATATTAGCATTCAAATATCTGTCACGACTGGAGGTATTGGTTGATGTTTATTGCCTTTGTAATGAACCATTTGAAGTTAGTTCAATGCTTTTGAAGTATGTCTAAAAAAATATAGACGTGCAATCTAGTTGGAAGATGTCGTTAAATTAGAAACTTTTGTATGATGCGTTCCATAATGTAGATCACTTTTATCTTAAATACGTGAAAAAATGGTTCACACTAAAAAATATGAAAAATACATTAAACTATATATTTAGAAATAAATACTTTATGAAAATGATATAAAAATATTTAAAATTGTGAATGCCAATATCAATATACTTGCAGAATTGTAGAGAGGATGCTTTATTAGAACCCAAAGAAGGATTTATTCATGTTTGAGTGTCATTTTGGAAGAGGTTTTACATTTTTTAAATTTTGATGGTGGTATTGACCAAATCCACTACCTTTTGATAGTATTTAAATTTTATCTTTTGGTTACGGTAAATATGTAGAAAGTTTACCAAATACAATCCTATTTGGTCTATGATTGGTATGTTGTTTGTGCACATAGTAACTAATATTAATTTATTGTGCATGTTGATTTAACACGAGTCTATAATATCCTATTTTGTCATATTTCCAATAATTAGTTTTTTACACCCAAGATTAATACCCAAAATAAAAAACAATTACTCTTGTGTTTAACAAAGTTGCAAAGTTTTTGTTACCACTAGGTCTGGCTTGCTTTATGTGACCCCATTCAATAGGTAACAATTCCATGTCATATTTACACATAAATTTGCATTAATCAATAACATCTATTTGTGTCACAAGTTGCCTCCGTACAAAGAAAGAGATACCATCGTTACATATATATTGTAGTACACTGGAGCGCCTAAAGTCCATCAAACAATTGATAAAATTGAGACAAATTCTAATGTCTAAAGTAAGTACTAACATATTGAAATAATTCTAATTCCATCATCAAGACAAAAAGAGTGTATGGTACCAGAAGGTTTAACAACATCCAAGAAAAAAAGCAACAATATAATTTTACAAAATTTATAAAATCTATTGAGCAAAGTCAAAAAGCTCAACATCCTCTTATCATTATTTGGAGTGCATTTATTCTACTATTTATTTTGATGAGAAGTTCCCCTATTTTTCTATTATCATTTGTTCAAAATTTCAAGACCAAAAGATTGTATGGTACCAGAAGGTTTAATAAAATCTAATAAATAAAGCAACAATATACGTTTACAAAATTTATAAATTTTTTTGAGCAATGTCAAAAAGCTCAACATCCTCTTATCATTATTTGGAGTGCATTTCTTCTACTATTGATTTTGAAAAAAGGTTCCCGTATTTTTCTATTATCATTTGTTCAAAATTTCCATGAGAAAGTTCACTTTTAAAGTGTCTTAATTATTGATAACATGTATATGGAACTTGTCTTAAGTTGTAGAAATATCACTTTTTAACCTAATCATTCACTTATAAAGTTCTTGTTAAACTAGATATTTTATCAATTTTTGAACCTGGAATGGATATGGCCTTTCGAATGGAAACTTAGACTCAACATTTTTCAACACTGCCAAGTGCACCTAATTAGAACAATTGTTTTTTCAATGTGTTTACATGGGTTTTTATGAGGTGTCCTAGTACCCTCATACTAAGTGGGTTTTGAACCTTTAACCTAATTATTTTGAGTGGGAATATTCTTTTTATTTTGGTAGTTCGAGGTGCAACAATTATAGCTAGATTTTTTGAGATGTATTTGGTTTAAATATCTATTAAAATAAATTTTTAAGGTTTTTAACAGGGATATTGGTTCTAATACCACTACAGTTGATCTAAGAATAAATATAAGCAAATATTTTTTTAGTCTTTTTGAATGATTAGAACCGATAGTATTCTAGTAACTGAATTACTATAGTCCTCTAAATATTGGTTTAAATCACCACAAATAATATAAATTAATTTTTCTCTATTCAAAAAAATAGCATGCTCTTTGAAGCAATTACTAAAACAAACATCCAATCAATTATTAGCACAATCAGCCCACACAGAGAATTTAGTGATAGAAAAGTGAAGATACATAACAACAAAATTTCATTTCAAAATAAATTAACCTTTATGATTCACAATGTATCCAAATATACATGGAGAGGAGAATTTGGTTAAGTTACCAAATTATTATCAGAACGACCAACATAGGCAAATACATACTCATCAAGAAATAAAAGGTAAAATATTGGAAAAGGTTCAGGAATTTAACAAAATGATTAAAATTCCTTAAAGGGCAAGGAAAACAAAACAATTTTAAAAATGTTTAAAAATAATTTTGATGCAATTTTTAAAACACATTATTACTTTGTCCCCCCACCCTAAAAAAATAAATAAATTACTATATTGATCATCCATGTCCTAAAAATTGTAATTTAAAAAAAATGTGATTAATAGCCAGTTTTAATAACTATGATTTAAAATCTTTCACCTACCTCAAGAACTAATTCCCAAACACTTAGATGATATGATTCTCTAGGAAACCCATGATTACACTTCAATGAGAAAAATAATAAAGGAACAAACTCTACTTTAGAAACCATAAAGAATGTGTGTATTGAGTAATGATTTTCTACATTGAATGACCATCTATGAGTTAAAAAAAAAAACCTAACAAATTCTAATGAGTTTTTCCATTATTTGTGTGATTCTTGGGTGAATTAATACCTAACAATAAATCCAAATCTTAAAACTTGAAAAACTTTAAGAAAGCATCTCTCACAGTGTTAAGATTACTTGTTTCATAGAATATTTAATAGTATGTAAAACAAAATCTTAGACTTCATCAAAGATAATCCATGTAAGATATGTCTTAGTTCATGTACTAATTAAAAATATCTTATATCTAGCAAATTACTCCCAAAAATGGCTATACCATTCATATCTAGATCTCAATGTTTTATTTTTTTTTAAACATGGATGCTCCACAATCTTAAGCAACTATATATTTTACCAATTTTTATTTAGCCTTTTGCTCTTTCATATTTCTTGAATACCTTGAAAATTTTCAATAGTAAATACCTGAATTTAGGGATTTTTTTCTACAAGAAAGGCCAATGGGTGCACTAACACAAGGGAGCAAAAGTTATAGGAAAACTATACACTATGCAGTCCCTCAAAAATTGGATACACAAGTAGAAGAATGTGACTATGTATTATATATATATATATATATATATACATATAGATAGATAGATACCTACATAAAAAATTTATTAAAAAAAAGAAACATAATTAAATTTTTATTATTTCTTTAAACGTTCTACTTGTTACTTTTTAAATTTACATTTAAAAAAAATATATATGTGGAACCCCATTGTGCAGGCCATGTGAAGGTTATGATGCATGCTAGAAGAACTATATGTTTTCCAAATATAATTGGTTTACCACAAGAGTAGATAGTGCATATATGATCTATGTGCTTCATCAAGTGTGGTCGCACCATATTTCATCCAATTGCTAGCTCAACAACATGTGTCAATCCAAACTAAAACTTCTTTTATTTTCATTTTTTATGTTCCAGTATGAAGGGATAGTACCCAATATTTTGCTACATAGTACTAAAATTCAACAATAGCACCAATTGTCCTAGCACCAACTAAGTGATGAAGACCTTAACATGGAATCACTCATCTAGTAACTTCTCATAGAACAACCATTTCATATTATACCTGTGTTTATTCATTTCTTGTTGCACATAGACTATAAAAAATGTGCTAGAGGATTATAAAAAAATTATAGTCATAGCTTACACCTATTTCAACATATTCATAATATTAACAAACCTCTTTGTAAGTCAAACATTCTCAACAGTTGGACTTCAACCCAATGGGTGATAATGACATCCACATTACTCTACAAAGTTATCATATGAATAAAATTTAGTTCTTTACATATATATGCATAGTCCCATGTTTAATTTATGTACTTTACCAATAGTTTAAAAATATTTGCATGGGTTCATTTCCATTATAATGGATGAGATTCAACAATTTAATGTACTCTCCACTATTTTATTCCTTAAGTCTAGGGTTTTTCTTAGTGGCGAATTTCGCAATCTAGTGCGAATATTCAGATTTCCAAAATTTCAATTTTGTAAATTTTGGGACCATAGAGGTTGGCCCATTCGCCCGAAAATTTTGGGATCTAATTTTTTTAGGGTATATTCGCCCCATTATCATAATGTTTCTTGCCCAATTTTTGCCCTAAATTTATTTAAAATAAAAAATATCCTGTCTAAATTGCCCCTTGTACCCCATTATATATAGCTAAACCTGACAATGACTCCCATACAATTACAATATTTTTTTGGATAGCAAACAATACAAAGAAGAGTACTGATAAAACCAGAGTCCACGACTGCCAAAAGGTGACTGGAAGAATGCGACTGGTAGAAGGTGACTGATAGAAGGTGATTGGTGGAAGGTGACTGATAGAAGGTGACTGGCAAAAGGTGACTGATAGAATGTGACAAGCAAAAGGCAATCAAAGAAGGCGACTGGCAGAAGGTGACTTGAAAAAGGCAACTGATAGAAGATGACTTGTAGAAGGTGACTAAAATAAGGTATCTAGCAGAAGGTGACTGGCAGAAGGTGACTAACTAAAGGCAACTAATAGAAGGCAACTAGTAGAAGGCGATTTCTAGAAGGTGATTGATAGAAGGCAACTGGCAGAAGGCGACCGAAGAAGGTGCTTGACAGAAGGTGACTGGAAGAAGGCAACTAGCAGAAGGCTACTTATAGAAGGTGACTAGCAAAAGGTGACTAATTGTATGTGACTAGCATAAGGTGACTTCTAGAAGGAAACTAATAGAAGGTGACTGATAGAAGGCGACTGGGAGAAGGTGACTGACTAAAGGTGACTGAAGGTAAATGATATAAGGCAACTGGCAGAAGGTGACTGATAGAAGGTGACTTATGGAAGATGACTGCTAGAAGGTGACTGACAGAAGGTGACTAACAGAAGGTGACTGGGAGAAGGCAAATGACTAAAGGCACCTAAAAAAAGGTGACTGGTAGAAGGTGACTGACAGAAGGTGATTGACAGAAGGTGATTGACAGAAGGCGACTAGCAGAAGGTGACTGACAGAAGGTGCTTGATAGTAGGCGACTGGTTGAAGGTGACTGAAAGAAGGTGACTGGCAAAAGGTGACTCAATTTATCCATATTATTCTTTTACCATTAAATTTAATTTTTCATTTTATTAATGGACACTCAATAGGAAGGTTTATTCTTCCTATGAACAATATTCATGGGATAGTAACATATTCTGTTGGCTCTAGTAGTAGTTCTCTTTTATCCTTGTTATTTTCATATTTAAAAATGATGTTTTTTGTTCATGTTATTCTTCTTTTCATATAGGTAAAAAATTCAACTATAGGTAGTGGAAAGAAGGGAGGAGAGTCTTCAAATAAAAGGAGTATTCTCAAATACTTTCCTAATATTTCAAAACCCAGTCTGCCATCAACATCTACACAAACTGAAGGTATGAACACCTTTACTCACCAGTTAATTTTTTTACTTTGTTAATTTTAAATATAATGTCCTTAATTCATAAAGAAATGTGCTTTTTGGTTGATGGCTTTGTTCACTTTTATATGTAGAAAGCACTAATATGCTTTTAAATGCCATAGTGATAATGAATCTACTATTGACATTAGAATTATCTCTACGTAAAAACACTATTAACCCTGGTATTCCTCCACTTCCACATATCCACGATAATCAACAATCCACACATGAAGATAATCTCAATCAAATTGAACAAAAACATGAAGAGATTCCTAAATCTAACATGCCAAGTGGAAAAGAAACTAATAGTTCTTATGTAGTCCCTACTTCCAGAGAATCTTCATCTAAAAAAAAATGTGCAAGGTTATCTAGGTGGAAAATTAACTGATCATTTCAACCTGATTGGATATCAGAATTTCCATTTATTGAGCCAGTGTTGCTATAGAATAGTAGTGATGATATAACAGAATTAAGATGCATAATTTGCATTTGGAAACACGGAAAGGAGCATAGATTGCAACTTAAAAAAGATATAGTAGGAAAACATTGTGGAGAGGTTTATATCAAAACAATAGAAGGTGATCGAGCAACACAAAAAACTTATAGGTGGAAGGATGCATCAGAGTGTGAACATATGAGATATGCAGAAGAATATGATAAAGAAATGAAAAAAAAAGCAAACTTTGGTTGAGAAAGGTGCAACGATTCAAGCCCAGTTTCAAAAAATGAATAAGTTAACTTTAGCTTCAAAAAGTTTGGACTTTGTTGTTGTATTTTATATTATTAATAAGGGTAGACCTATGTCTGATTTCATAGATTATAAATCTCTATTTTGACTAGCTAATGTGCAAAACTTATCCAATGCTCATTAGTCAAATTGAAGTGGTTGGGAAATGGCAAAATATCTATCATTGGTTGAGCAGAATGACCTCAGAGAGAAAGTAAAAAAGGCAAAATTCATTTCACTTTCAATTGATGAGGTGACTGCAGTTGACAATACATCTTGGATTTGCATGCATGTTTACACATTGGAAAATCATTCAAGGCAACCTCATTTACTAGGAATATGTAAAATGGTGGAAAATTGTAATGCAAAAAATATTTACAATGTTGTTGTAACTAGTTTAAAAGAAGAAGTAGGAATGAATGAAATTGAAATAGCCACTAAGTTAATATGTGTAGGAGCTGATGGTGCTGCTACAATACAAGGACACAGGAATGGTCTTTGTGTTAGACTACAAACATCGGTTGCCCCATATTTGATCCCTATTCATTGCATGGCTCACATAATGAATCTTGCATACAAAATTATGGATACATTTACAAATGTTGCCAGAGTGGAAGAGCTTATCCATGAAATTCATTAATATTTTTCATGTAGTCCAAAAATATTTTTAGATTTTCAACAGTTTCCACTAGGAGTTACCGAAGGTAAAAAATTATTGAAATATGTGGATGCAAGGTGGATTTTGATGTATCTTCCAGTATTAAGAGTTTTCAAAGAATATCAATCCTTGATAGGGTTTATGTATGCAAATCATAGGACGGTTGATAAGGCTAAAGATTTAATTTTTTGAATGAGTGACTTTGAAACTCTTCTCACATTGTGTGGAATTCTTCCAATGTTGGAAAAAATGAATACTTTGATCAAAATTGCATAAGAAAGATCGATTTATATTGTGTATTTCATCAGGGCGAGAAAACAAATTTGCATGCATATTGATATGATGTATGCATATGGTCAAAATTTTATGGATCCCTTGTTTGAGAGTTGGAGAGCATTAACAAGTGTGAATAGTCCTCGAAGCTTTTTGAAGTTCAATATTAACGATCATATGTGTATTAATGTCCATGGAAATGAAATACCTTTATATTGTTATGGTGTGCAATTGGATATAGCTACAAATGAAGTTGAGCAAATGCCCATAACCTACAATAGATTTCATATGGTTGTGGACGATACAAAACTTAAACTAAAACAAATAGTAGAATCATTGACAAAGAAATCAGAGACCATTTTCAAAGAGATGAATTGCTAGAGGCTATGGGTGTGGTAAATCCAAATTTTTGGGATCCTTATAATGAATACCAGATTATAAATTCTTTGTTCCTCAAATACATGGGTAGACTTGCTGGTCATTTTAGTCAAAGTGTTGTAGTCAATGGCATTGAAATCAATGGCATTATGAACAAAGATCTTTTGACAAAACAATCCAACTATTTTGGAACAACAATGTCTACTCAAGTTTCGTAGCTCTCTAACCGTCATGAAGCAGGTTATATTTCACGTTTGTGGAGAATATTACAGCCAAGTACTGTCTTAAAACATACTATGAGTGAATATTTTCATTTATATGAATTATGTCAAATGATGATTTTGGGATCCGTGGAAGATGAAAGGGTGTTCAGTGCACTTTCATATATAAAATCTAAAGTTCAAAATAGGTTGGACAAAAATTTGGAGAATTGCTTGAGAGTATATGTGTTGGCCTATGAGGTGGAGGAGTTTCCTTATGAAAGAGCATTGTCACATTGGAGTTATTTAGAAGAGAGAAGAGGTGTAACAAATATTGATAATGATGAGGATGATGGTAACACTGGTCAGATTGTGACGACAAAAATTTTTGGAATCAGTGGAAAATATTTTGTACAATCTAAAAAGAGTTTGTTCCAGCTTCTAGCATTATGATGCAAGGATGCATTCATTTGATTTGATTTGACATATCAGAATGAGAGGAAGCTATCATTTGATTTGATTTCACATATCAAAATGAAAGGATGTTTTCATTTGATTTAATTTGAGTTCACATGTTATTATTTGATTTGATTTCACATATCTGAATGAAAGGATGCTATCATTTGATTTGATTTCACATGTTACATTATTTTTCTTGTAATATTTTTTATTCATGAAAGTAATTGCCTATGCTATATTTTTTGACATTTCAAATTAATTCATATAACATAAAAGAACATCTTATTGTATTCACATAATTCCATATTACTTAATATATCAACACAAATAATCGAAACATAACAACATTCAAAACAAAGGTTTAAAAATATAACACATATCAAACATTATTTATTCCATTTCAAATTAAGAACAACAAAATTTTACATCATCATAAATAATAAAAACATACTCTCTTTCATTGAATTCAATATTTAAAGAAGATACCATTCATTCGTTATTTACAATACATATCAAACATTATTTTTTCCACTTAAAATTTTCAATAGATAACATATTTTTCGGAAATAGTCATTCATTGTTTCAATTCTCAAAAAGGATGCCATTAATTTACACTTACAATATATATAAAACCTTATTTATTTCGATTAAAATTACTTAATACATCAACACATATAATCCTAACATAACAACATTCAAAACAAAATTTCCAATAGATAACACATTTTTCGAAAATAGTCTCATTCATTGTTTCAATTCTAAAAAAATATACCATTCATTTACAATTTACAAAACATATCAAACAGTATTTCTTCCACTTAAAATTACTTAATGCATCAACACATAATCATAACATAGCAATATTCAAAACAAAATTACAAATAGATAACATATTTTTCAAAAATAGTCTCATTCATTGTTTCAATTCTAAAAAATGATACCATTCATTTGCAATTTACAAAACATATCAAATATTATTTCTTCCACTTCAAATTACTTAATACATCAACACATATAATCTTAAAATAACAACATTGAAAACAAAATTTCTAATAGATAAAACATTTTTTGACAATAGTCTCATTCATTGATTTATGACAATAGTCTCATTCATTGATTTCAATTCTCAAAAAGGATATAAAACATATCAAAAAAAACATTTAAAACATTATTTATTCCACTTCAAATTAAAACATAACAATAATTAAAAACAAAACTTCAAAATGATAATATGAATTTTTCAGAAATTGCCTTTAACATTGATTTCAATTTTCAAAAAAATACCACTCTTAAATATTTATAAAAATATAAAGATATAAAGAGTTTTTGTTTCACTTGAAACCCAAAAAAACAAATATCTATTGTTTTTCAATGTTTCCTGAAGGTCCAGCTACATCTACCTCAATATCCTTTTCTTCTAATGCCCTAGCCCTAACCAAACTTTCTACTGTAGTGTTGATCCCCAATAACAAGGCACTCTCTTCCCTCGCTGGATCTTCTTTGAAAGGTGCATTCAACTCCTTCTCCTTTTCTTTCAGTTTATCCTCGACATCCAGGCCCCCATCTTTGATAACCTTCTTTAGGTAATTATTTTCTCTAACTGTATGTTGTAACCTCTTCTTCAATTCAATAGCATTATTAATGCTAATTTTGATAGTCTTGATCAAAACTTTCATGGCACTGACTTGTTGCTTTAGGTGCTGGAAATTAGACTACAAAACATAAATAAAAAAGGTTAATATTTATAAACAAAACATATTGAACAAAAAAAAATATTTTTTAGTTAGATGTAAAACTTACATCAGCTGTAAGTCGTGTTGTTTCTACAACTGCTACTTTGTTATGATCAAGTGCCCATTCATTAAAATAAGCTTGAGCTTTTGCATTGAGGTTTTCCAAACGATTCATAACAATGGAAAGAATTTCATATCTATATGTAGACTCAGCCTCCATAGTGCCAGATTCAGCTTTATGTAGCAAGGCATCGAGCTTTTGGGGCTCATTCTCCATCTTGAGAAACAAATCTTTTACTTTTAAAAAATTCTTATATCAGCCATTGATGGCTTTAATCAAAACCTTGGTCTGATATTCCCATTCCTTCAATTTATCAATATCCGAAAGAAGAGTATTATGAACTACAGCTTTACATGCATCGACTAATAACACATTTTTAGAAACGTTTAGGATATCATCTTCTGTAACAGTACAAGCGGTGAATTGCTATGGGTCTTAGGGGGAAACTTCAGTGGCATCTACATTGACATCATATTCTTCTCCATCAATGCCCTCTTCATCCTCAAGAATATCACTTGCCTTTAAAGGAAAATTTTTAGGATTCATACCCTGATAAAGAAAGTCACAATCAAGAGTTCCCGAGGGCATTTGAGATGCACTCTCAATATTTGAAAAATTCTCCAAGGTTAATATCGGTACAAAAAAAATATTAAATGATGACACATTTTGTGTCTTTGTAGCACTTCTTGCATTGTGAGGTGGTGGTGTGAGGAACATTTAACCATGCATGTGTGATTGGTTCCTCGGAGGTGGAACCTGAAGTGGATGGACCTGAACTTGCTTTGGGTGGACCTGAACCTACTTTGGCTATGGTTGTGGCTATGGCTATGGCTATGGTTATGGTTGTGGTCATGGAGGGTTAGATGGTGGAGCCATATTTTTTTCAGACTTTTGAATCTACAAGGTCCCTGTGTTAAATTTCACACAAGAACATAAAATAAATCATTTGTAAATAAAAATAGCATTAAAAAATATTTATTCAAAATATACATACCTGAATCAGACTCTACAGCCATTGATATTTCAACCATTTGCCCTTTTTTTGAAAAATACGTAAAACACATTAAAAAAACATAATTTTAAGTCAAAAAAATAAATCATTTAAAAAGCATTTTTGAACAATGCAAAGTAAGGTTACCTTGTGGGTTGGAGGTAACCTCTTCTACGTTGATTGTAATTGTTTCTCCAGTAAAAGGTGCCATAGGTGTATGCTGAATCTGACCATCATCAGACCTCACATGTTTGTTGGGAGTCATTGGTGATGATTGTGATTATGTGTCAGAATTAGCAGATACTTCCAAAATCCTAAATGTGGCATCCCTCTTACTTGAAGACTGAGATGCTCATTTTTGTTTTCAAAACAAAATTAGAGAATAAAAAGATAAAATTAAAAAAATAAAATAAAGATATTTCAACAATTTTTGTTACCTATTTCTTACCATCATACATGCCAATAGATAAAAAACTGGGGTGCAATGTAGTGGGAGGACTGCTCCATTGAAGGTTGAAATAAGCTTCCTGAAATAAACAAAAAATAAAATTTCTTGTAGTCACTGTGTAAGTAGATGCTTGAATTTTCAGGGCACTCAAAAGGTCATGCTTTAGGCGGTTGGAAATGTGCGTGCACCAGTCAAATTTACCACCATCAATACAATGAAGCAATAAAGAAAGTTCCCAAAAATGCATTTTTGTAGGCCGTCCCTGCAGAATAAGCCTTGCCTAAAAAAAATCAATGCAAGCATATAGAAATTTGTCTCCAACATTCGAAATGTTTAAGCCCCTTTTGGACTTAGAAGAATTGACTGAAAAAAAGAACATTATTAGAAAACAAAAAATAAAACAAGGAGAACATTTTTAGAGAAATGAAACTATAGCAGAACAATATTTAATGTTAAATAAATAAATTTTCAAATTATACCTTTCATATTGTTAGGATGAACAGCGTAAAGGTTTCCTAGGGTGGATTTCTCATCGTCGGTTAAGGTGTACTAGTTTTTCACCAGTACGCCATCTGAAAATGGCAGCCCTGTTAGTCACTGCACATCGGTGGGTTTAATTGAAAAAACAATTTTATTGTTATCCACAGGGATCGAAATAGTGCACACATCAAGGTTGTAACAAAAAATGATTCGTTGCATCAACTGAATGTTAATGTTCAACTAAGGCATCTTAAACACACCAGCAAGTCCAGTGGGTGTAAATCCACTAGGAATATCTATCAGGAGTGTTGAAAATGGTCTTAATATTGGGGCAGAAGGTGTACTTGAAATGAAATTTGGATGGAAGAGGGGAGGAACAACTAGGCATCTCTGAAAAGTAGGAAAATGCTGGCAAAACCTTATAAAAATGCTACCAAAATACTACCAAAATGCTCTAAAAATGCTACCAAAATGCACTAAAATTGCTTGGAAATGCTCTAAAAACTCTCTAAAACCACTGTGGAAAACACCTTGAAAATGCTGGAAAAAGGTTTTAAAGTTGCTCTGGGAAAAGCTGCAAATGACCCTACAAATGACCCTATAAATGAATTTATAGATTTTTTGCATGGTAGGAGTTAACGCAGGAATTACATGTGGTAGAAGGGAGGACATGTGGTGCCATAGTATTTATAGTTATAGCAATCATCTTGTTCCACTCGCCATCTACCAATTGCTTTGTGCCACTCGCCATCTGTTAGTTGCCTTGCACCACTCACCATCTTTTGGTCACCTTGCACCACTCACCATCTATCAGACTGTCAATCGCCATGTGCCACTCGCATTATGCAAGTCACCTAGTGCCACTCACCATCTACCAGTCGCCATGTGCAAGTTGCATTTTTCCAATCACCTTTTGCCAGTCGCCTTCTACCAGTCACTTTATGCCAATTGCCTTGTTTCAGTCACCTTCTGGCAGTTGCCTTATGTTAGTCACCTTCTACCAGTTGTAGTTAGGTGCATTCTTCTAGTCGCCTTATATCAGTCACCTTCTACCAATCACCTTCTGCCAGTCACCTTATGTCAATCGCTTTCTATCAGTTGCCTTCTGCCAGTCACCTTGTGTCAGTCACCTTATGCTAGTCACCTTCTTCCAGTCACCTTCTACCAGTCACCTTGTGTCAATCACATTCTACTAGTCGCCTTATTCCAGTCACCTTATGTCAGTCGCCTTCTGCTAGTCACCTTATGTAAATCACCTTATGCTAGTCACCTTATGTCATTCACCTTATGTCAGTCACCTTCTGCCAATCGCCTTGTGTCAGTCACCTTATACCAGTCACCTTTTTCCAGTAACCTTCTACCATTCACCTTGTGTTAGTCATATTATGTCAGTCACCTTTTGCCAGTCACCTTTTGCCAGTCGCCTTGTGTCAGTTGCCTTCTACCAGTTGCCTTCTACCAGTTGCCTTGTGTCAGTCACCTTTTGCCAGTCACCTTTTGACAGTTGCGTTGTGTCAGTCGCATTTTGTCAGTCACCTTTTGTTAGTCAGTCACCTTCTGTCAGTCGCCTTCTGTCAGTCACCTTCTGCCAGTCGCCTTCTGCTAATTTTTTTGATACTTGTATCTGAAAAAAAAAATTGCAATGTTTTGAAAATATTTCTTCAAAAATTTGAAAAATTTGCCCCATACTTTATACAGTTTATGTTGATTCACCCCGATTTGATAAATACTTTTTTGGTACTACCCCTTACGCATAATCATGCTTAAGTCCCAAGAAACATTAGGTATGATATATGTCTTCGTTGTAACTTAAAATTTTTTAGGTACACACTCTCATGTAATACTTCCACATGCACAGATTAATCCATCACAAGATCAAGTTCATAAATAGGTTATTGTGTTGTTCAAAACTTAAGGAGGTTGAAGGTTAATTTAATTCATGTAATTTCAAATCATGGCTATCATCTTGGTAGAGATCAAGCTAGATAAAAAATTAAGGGTTTATTTAATATATGGATTCTTTGAATTAAGTACAAGGTATTACACTTTAATTATATCAAAGTTGAAAAACTTGTGATAAGCAATTTCTAGGGAAGGTCTGGAAATAATCATATTAATACGTACTCAAGAAAAATATGAAAAAATGGTGATATTTTCCTCATATCCCCTCCTTATTGTCCCCCCACCCTGGTCACTTTTCTAAATGGTACTCCCAAATAAATCAATATGGAAAAATTCATGATATACATGATAATCACAATATTTAAAAAAAAATCAATAGTGATTATACAAATGGAAAAAGTCATGATACAAATTTTGGTTAGGAGTTTGTGTAAACAACTACAACATCCAAAATTGATCCTCACCAAATATGAATAGATTCCTCAACCAATTCACTCAACTTGGATTGAAAGTGAACCATCTAACAGGGTCCAAATAGTACAAAGTAATATTCAAATGAATTATATCCCTAAATTTACAACACTTGACTTTTTATCAGGCGCTAACAAGTTCATCAACACCCCATTCTACCTATAAAGCATCCCAACAAGATTCTCTATAGCATTAACCTAGTTGAATCCTTATTTTTAATAAGAGTCAAATGCACAATCCTTTACAAACAACAAACATCTTACCTCAAAGAAATGTGTCAAACATAATTTGAGTTCTTGCACCCACTCCTCTAGGTGCATGCATGCCACATTTGCACCTGATACTTCGGTACCCACACCTATAATACCCATAATTTATAATCTAAATTCAAATTCTTAATGTTAAATGTTCATTGGCATTTTTAGTTTCATAAATTATAAAAATGATAAATCCCTAATCTTCACGTCTTTATGTTACTAATCTATCAAATTAAAATTTTAAATATTTAATATATATATATATATATATATATATTACTCTATATTTTGTTATTTTAATATATATTACAGTCTATCATACTCCTCACTTGCGCACCCATACTTGTAAAGCACCACACTGATACTGCACTAAAATAGTTGAACTCTTCTTTTTAATATGATTCATATGCATGACTTCTTACAAAAAACATAAATCTTACCTCAAAGCATATGTGTCAAACATGATTTATGTGCACCAACTCCTCTAGGTGCATGTGTGTGACATCTACACCTGATACTTGGGTGTTTTTGTGCCCACACCTTTAATACCTATAATTTCTAATCTAAATTCAGAATATTAATGTTAAATGTTTGTTACTATTTTTATTTCCATAAATTATACAAATGATAAATCCCTAATATTGACATACTTATGGTACTAATCTATCAAATTCAAAATTTTTAATATTTTTATATCTCAAATTTTTATTCTTACACTATATATTTTTATTTTAATATATTATAGTATACTATACTCCTCATTTGCACACCCATATTTGTAAAGCACCAAACCCGATACTAATATCTACAATAAAAATGAACTTGCCTTCATGAACCATGGTAACTTGGTATCAAATAACAAATGCACATCCACACTTAGAATATTATTAATAAATTTTATGTATTATCAAAAGACAACTAAGGAAAAATGAGTGTACAAAATTTTTAACTAGGTTCCTAAGCATAATCTATCCTCATTTAACCTTTTGGCTTGACTACTTGTGTCATATGAGGTCTCAATGTGACAAAATCTGGTGATATGTACTCTCTATGTCAATAGTACTTTAGTTAATTTTCAAGTTTAAGATTTTTAGGTATAGGGGTATCAACGTACGCCTCTTAGGAATAGGAGAATTAGATTGAATCTTAGAGGATTCACACATAAACTTAACAAGATAAGATCTAATGCTTACTCTACCAAGGAGTATATTATAAATTTGGTTGACATAAGAGGTGGAACTTGCTAGCTTTTAAAATTACAACATGCATGCATGAATTAATAGAACTATAAAATCCACATGATTTAATCAACATATTATATACTATATCTAGGAAGTTTTTAGAATTAAAGTGCACAATGCCTTCACCTTGACACTTGTCAGTTTCTCTTGACAAGTGTCATGTGTTGAATATAGGCTTATGCCTATATATTATAACCATTTGTATCAATAAAATTAATCTCATTGTGTTCATTCTATATAAGTCCCAACATTTGGTATCAGAGCAGGCTTTCCTTGCCCTATGAAACCCTTGAGGGGGGATTTCCCTCATGGAAATCCTCCCTCCCCCCGATTTTTTTTTTTCCATATTTTAAAAAAAAATTTACCGAGGGAGTATGCTCTCCATCATTTGATGGATCAGAAACCAGATGGTAAGAATTTTTAAAACTACTCTTCACATTTGTGATGTCTGATTATGTTGCCCACCGCCTTTGGTTTAGTGTGAGTCCTCAAAATTGTGACCTCTACAGAGCTACATTGGCAATTTTTGGGGTATATTAGTGTTTTGTTGTGCTATAATTCCAGTTGCTTTAGGACTGTTGTTTGTGAATATTGTGAGAAGCGACAATCATCTTAAATTTTAGAAGGATGTTCTGAAGAACAGAAAGATGGAGGAAACCCCTACAATGACAATGTGTTGTGGCTGCAGAAGCTCCAGAGATCGAGGCTACCATCGAAGAGAAAATTTGTGAAGAAGAGGTGAGAAAGGAGGAATATTAGAGGCCTATTGTCCTGGTAACAAACGAGAATGGCATCGAAGTGCTGGGGCTGAGGTGTCTTGTCAAAGCTCTTGTTGGTGGAGGCTGCCTTAATGTTCATGATTTTACGGCCATGTTTTCGAATGCGAATTCCTTCGAGGGATCCATGCTGACGTCATCGCCATCGAACCTGACCTTTGATCGGGTGTCCACATGTGGATCCAAGGCACCGAGAGGCTCTCGTTATAAAAATGCTATGCAGTAGTAGGGGTTAGGAGGTTAAAGGCCTCAAGCCTTCTCGATCAGTGTAATAATGATCGTGAAACACCATAGAATACCATCAAAAAATGTCTGCACTGTCCAAGGATCTCAGAGAACCTTTTTTCTTCATCTATAGATGGAAAATCACGTACCATGGTCCGCAGCTATTTATTTTGGGAGGCCAGACCAACGGGTGAACTCAATTTGGTGGTCTTTTTGCATGCATTGGAGACCTTCGCTATGGATTTCTGTCTTCCATATTTGATAGACATTTTTCTATCCAGAAGCCTATTTCGAACCAAACCAGAAAATAATAGTAAAATGGACCAGGATGGGTCTGTAGATTTATCGGTAAAGACAGAAAAATAGTAGAAATTTTACAGAGGGACCGCAGTAGGGTTTGTGATTTTTGTTTCAAGCTATGGGAACAAGAGATGACTTCTCCAAGGATTTCCTTTTTTGTCCTCCACAGATTCAGAATATTTGGGCATGCCATGTTTCGTCGACGATTTCGCCATGGATTTCCTTTTTTTAACACGAACCCTCTCCGGTTGCCTCAGGGGTTCCCGCTGGCCAGCAGCTACATTTAATCTCAGCAACTGCATCCATGGCATTCGTAAGGCCTACGGCTATGCCAGTTACCCTCATTCAATTAAATTAATGATTTTCTATGTTGGTGCTGAGAAATAAAAGTGGGCAAGATGTCTGCGTGTAGATAATGTGGCCAGATCCGATCTGCAAGGGCCCTTGGTTCTATTTTGGGAAAAAATTAACTATTAGAAAGAAGCTGCAAGAACTTGATAAAGGTTATGGTTCACGTGCGGTGAATGCTAGAAGACCACGATGAAAGCACGTTCTGCAACTTCTCACCCTGAGCGAATGCCAGTTTCATCATTGTCGTTGGTGTCACCGTTGTTTGCAAGTGGGGCAAATATCAATGTTGCCCCATGTTGATCACCCAAGCCCATGTGGCAGAAAATAGACCAGCGTCCAACCGAAGGCGACAACCTATTTTGATGCAAATAACTCTCACAAAAATTTTACGTTACCTTGGAGGGAATTTTTAAAGGAAATGGAAGGCATTATTTTAAAATTGGAGAAACACTGATCGTTCTAAACCTTCTAAGAGGAGCACAATTTTTTTTTGAACCTTCTAGAGCACTGATCAACGTGAGAAGTCTAGAAGTAGCACAGATAGATTAGACAAGTCGAGGAGAAGTATGGGCCGGTGGACAACAACGACGGCGATTTGACAATGCGCACCATGGTAAAAGGCCATGTGTCCAGGAGCGTGAGGAGTACGGGACTTCGGTTTGTGGGCCCCAAGGCAGATGGGCCTTCTCCACCATTTCATATGGCCCACTTCATCCTCCAAGTACATTAATCATGGGGAAATCCCATTGGATGTGCAATATTTCAAACACCATTTGAATTTATTTGGGGGGAATATTTTAAAAATGCTTTCCTTCAAATTTAAAATGAAGAGGGAAAACTTTTATTTTTTTAGGAGAGTGTTTGTTCACATAGCATATGTATGTAATTTTCCGAGCAAGAGAAATGAGTTGACTATTTTTATTCCGCCTAAGAGCGATGCCGCTATTGAGCGATGTTGTCTATTTACTGCTTAGATAAGCATGATGTTTTTTTTTTCCCATGATGAAGGCCCCTTTAATGGTGGAATATAGAGGTATTTATAGTTGTTGGAAACATTTTTCTGTGACGGACACAATGGTGGTGTCATATTGTTATTTTGAGGCTGTTTCAATTGAGTTTTTTAGCCTCAAATTTTTTCTACCTTGGAGTGCACTTTCGGTTGTACCCGACACTCCCAAGGTACTTGTAAGTGAACCTAGTATCTAGTAGTTCCCTCTATCTACTTGGCGGATGCAGCGGCTGGTTACCCATGCATACCGGTAAGATGAGGTAACTACCATAAGGACACTTAATCTAGGGACTACAGACATAGACACCCTAGACTCTATCCAAGTTTTTTTCGGATCTACTTCTGAAGACTACAGACGAAGACACTTTAGAAGATTCTCTTATTTTATTCTTTCTTCTTCTCCTCCATATTTGGATCTATGGCTCATTTTATTGTATTGAGTGTTTTTTTGGCAGAGACTGACACTCTTATATGGCTCATTTTTCATTTGTATTAAGGTGCTTTTTCGGCAGATATCGACACCTTCTAGATTGAGTTCACCATAAAGAGAGATTTGATATTTATGGTGAATCTAGTCAGTGACCTACGAGAGGCAACATCCTCTAAGGATGACATGCAGAGGCAACATACCTAGAAGTGGCTGACCCTGAGGCACTTAGACGGCTGATCCAGTGGAAACAGACCCATGGAAGTGGCTGACCCTGAGGCGACAGACTGAGATGTATACATAGTGAATCTAGCATTATTCATAGTTAAAGAGCAAGAGCCTAGACCAAATAAGCAATAAGAGAGGATGATAGGTTGTTTTAAAGAAGTCAACATTAAGGGGGAATGTTACCTAATGTTGACTTGTTTTGTTTCTTCTTTAGTTAGGATAGTGCACTTTAAGGGGGAATGTTAGAATTAAAGTGCACTATGCCTTCACCTTGACACTTGTCAGTTTCTCTTGACAAGTGTCATATGTTGAATATAGGCTTATGCCTATATATTATAACCATTTGTATCAATAAAATTAATCTCATTGTGTTCATTCTATATAAGTCCCAACAGAAGTATGTTGATCTATACTAAGGTTCCTGATGATAGCATCAAATGTTGTACATGAGCTATAATGCCCAGATTGATTGCCACTTGCAATATGCTTTGACTCCTGGACTAGCACTTCTATTTTTTTGGTTCATTGTATGGATTTTCTTAGCCTACAGTGGTTTCCTTTTTAAGAAGTGTGATTTCACATAACATTCCTTATAGAATGATTCATTTCCTAACTTAATTGATATGTGTCTTTCACCCTTAAGATTTTTTAGCACAATAATAGCAGGTTCAAGTCACCCTCAACATAGCAAGTTTCTTGCCTCTTACTGCTTAACAATAAAGCATTACTTTAGAAGAGGGTAGCAATGTATGACCACTATAAATGATCTTTTTGTCCAACTTGTAGATGTAAAACACAACATCTATTATGCATGTTGATTCTTTTTTAATATAAAAAATATCACAAAAATTCCTACCTAACTCAAAATGACTTAACGAATAAAGTGTTCATAACGACATGTAGTTATTAGAACACAAGTAAAGTGTCATATATTCTCTTGTTTTATCTGGTTAGTATGTTTATTTCTTATTGATATGTGTAGCATATTTTCAATGGAAAATATGTAGTCAATAATATAGAATTGGTCTAAACAAATGAAGAGAATTTAATTAAAATTGCTATTTGTTATTTTAATTATCAGTTTATGTTAATATAAGCTGACATATTAATATTGTGAGAGTTCATAAAAGAGTTGTGTAGGGTCTTCTATTATAAGTAGATCCAATTTTTTAGAAACTGGAATCAACATATATTATAAAAATAGACCCTATTGTTTCCAGGTTGAGGAATTACATTTGCAACTATCATGCCTATGAATAGATAAAATTTGTGGTAAAATCAATAGATCATATTTAGTTATTCCAAAAGTATGCTTCAAAAACATTAGAGATAGAAGCATGCCTTAATATTATCATTTCAGTATCATGTATCCATATTTAGTCATTTTTGACACACATGTATATATTTTTATTTTTTAGGAAATAGAGGTTTCAAATAGATTAACAAATTTAGATTACACATCTCTTTCTACTTATCTAAATGTTCTATTTATAAGTTATGTATGTTACAATTGTCTTACGTAGAACATTTTATAAAAGATATAATAAAAAGATAAATACATAAATACAAATCAAAATTTCCTTCTATGTAAGTTAGTTAAATGCTAGCCTGAGCATGGCGTGCATGGACCTAATGACTACAATCCATTTTATCCAACATTTCCTATTCAAAATCCATAAAATAAACCTAGGTAAGTAGCATGATCCCACAAAATTTTTAGATTGATTCAAAGCAGAATAATTATGACCTTAATCATTAACTATACTAGATATTTTAGATGATCTATGTAGAAAAACACAAGTGCAAGTTTTTATTATTATTTTTAGCTCCTTGTGTTGGTATAATACTAAATCAAAACTAATGGGGATAAATTAGGACACTTGCATCATTCTTGACAATTTGTGCAATGTTGTTTATCTTCTACAATAAAACCAAATCTTTGTCCCCTCCAACGAGTGTTGAAATGGGTCATTAACCATGGATGTCTATCAAATTTTGAAGCTTTACCTAATGAATATACACATATTTTGTAGGATTTTATCCTTGACTCAACAATAAACTGGAAAACATTTCAAAAATTCCACCAAGGCATGGTATCTGATAAAATAATTAAAATAATTTTATACTCATTGAATAATACATTTTAAACACTCAAAAAAAAAATTAGGTACTACAACATTACTTATAGTGACACCATACTAGAGGTCGAGAATCAAATGGACTACTTCCTACCACAATAAATATCTAAGCTAACATTACTTAAAAACTAAGAAGAAAAAAGATCAATCAACATCATTGTCAGACCACACATAGTCCAAGACTTTAGGTAATTTTTTTTAGGTGAGACACTAAGAGGGTGGTTTTAAACCACCCTCTTAGGGTATTTATATATATATTTTTAGGTGAGACACTAAGAGGGCAGTTTTAAACCGCCCTCTTAGGGTGACTCTAAGAGGGTGGTTTTAAACTACCCTCTTAGGATCTATTAGGACGGTTTTTATTACCGTAAAAAACTGCCATATTTTAGCCACCCTTAAAAGCATTTTTTGATGTAGTGACATTTGTGATTTAATCTTGTTGGTAGTAAATTTTTTGAAGAGATTTAATACTTTTCTTGTAAGCATGTATTGAACAACAAAATATTGTCTAGTCTTTTTTCTATATGATACCCAATGCATATGTTATCCCATGTATATTGAAAGTTTGAATGAATAACATCCAAAGGCCATTTGAATTAGCAAATAAAGAAAATCCCTTCATTTATTAAGACCATTTGGTAGTATCACCTATATTTTTTGAAGAATAAAAATTTGTGTCGATTTCTCCCAAAAATTTGTAGATCACAATTATGAGTCATCATTGTAATTACAAAAATATGTTGAGATCCTTCAAATACTATTCACAATAAGTAACTACATATATAACATATATATTTATAACCCTAAGTTTGATATTTTTCTCTTTTTTATAAAATATATGAGCAACATAATTACTTTATGCTTCTAGAAATTGTACATCCTATTTAAATTTGTCCCAAGTTGTTATAATACCTCTCAATATCCTATAAAATAAATTGTGAAACAATCCTTTATTTTTCAAAATTTTCTTAATACATCATCACATTTCTCACTAAAAATCAATACTAAAACAACATATTCACTCATAAACAACTATTTTTAGGGGTTTTATTCATACATATAATAATATACAATGTAATTTTCAACATCACTTTTTATTTTTATTCATGGAAATGAGCCCAATTTCATATTAAGAACAATGATATTTATTTTTAATTTCCTAAATGGATATACCTCTAGATTTAATTTTCTTTTTGTTCTTGATTTGAGGGTCTTCCTCTCATTTTTCCATCCCCATATATACTTTCATCTTCATCAATTTCTTCTATTTATTTATATTGTTCATAATGATAGTTATCTTCTAAAAAATTGTGTTGCCTTGGAGAATTTGAAATCAAGGAATGCCCTCATAAACACTTTATTATTTATGCTTCCTAAAAACCCTAAAGAGTAAAGGTGGTCCTCTACAGTGATTAATTTCTTATGTTGATTTGAAAACCCCAAATGTTACCTTGGCCACTTTAAAGTGCAAGAATAATCCTCCATATTAATAAATTTCTTATGCTTCCTAAGAAACCCTAAAGTACCACATATATCCTTCATACTAGTTTATTTATTATGGTGTTTTTGTAATCCTATGTGGAAAGGATAAGATCTACACTACTACCATTTTTATTGAAAAGAGAGGACTTTATACTACTTGGGAAAAGTAAAGAAGATAGACCTTAGGTTAAAATTGACCTTTTTTGCCTCTTTTGATTTAAAATTTGTCTTCGCATATTATTTCACACCTTTAAATTCTACTAATTTTCCATTTTTCTATTACACATTCTCATCTCTTGTGCCCTTTGTTTCTTCTAATGATTGATGTGAGTAAACTAGAATGGCCTTTGCCATTTGATGACATAGAGGGAATTTTTTTACTATTTTCTTGGGAGTGAAAAATCCTTGATGTATTCGAGTTTCTACTAGTGTATGTTCTCCTTACATCATATTGAAGTTTGTCTCATGTCCAATTTTTTATCTCTTTCTCCATCATTTTCACTTTGTAATTTCTTGAGATATTTCTAATTTTATGACATTTGTGACATTGAATTGCAATGCTTTATTATACATTATCTTCATTTATAATTACTGTTAATGAATTATGAAAAATGTTTTAAAATATTTATGAAAACACAAATTTGAGTATATATCATGCCTTTTCTCCTTAGGTGTTGGTCCATATTGGATTAAATCCCCTAGAGGATTTCCAATATTCCTCAAAACCTTCTTATTAATAATTTAATATGGAAATTGATGATTTAATAAAATTAGGGAGGTTGAAAAATGCTAGGTGTTGGATCTGCTGTGATGGGTAGGAACGGTGCTATGGTGGGTGGGAATGGTGTTGTAGTGAGTGGGAACAATGTTGTGGGTGATGGTAGTATTCTGAGTGAGAACGATGGTGAGTATGATGGAATTTATGAGGGTAAAAATGGTGTTGTAGGGTTTGGTTGTGCAAAAGGTGGGCTTAGATTTGTGAGGGTGTTCATTGTTATGCATGATATCAAGGATTGTGGAGAGGTAGTGGTGGGATTTGGGATGGTTTCAGGTTGTAGGCTACCAAGTAGCGAGTCACAAGTGGTCTCGAGAGGAGTTTTGCTATGTGGTATCACAAATAATATTACCAATAATTAATGGATGGGATCTCAGTATTTACTATATGGCAAGGTTGGTGGGACCTTGGCATGTGATGGGACCCCATTATGGGGCTTTTCATAAGCCATTCAACCCTAGCATTGGTGTATCATTTACAACAGTGGTCTCGTATAGCTCAAGGAACCTTGGTTTAAAATTGGTGTTTGAAATTTCTTTAGAGGAAGATAATATTAGGGTTTCAAAGGATCTAATTAAATTACAATGGAGGATGGTGCACTTAACATGGTCAAAATATTTCTAGAGACCCATCCTGATCTTGATGCAGTCCACAGATAGAAATTTTTCAAATAGAGGTCTTAGGATGATTTGGAAATTATGGCTCTCCCTAAAGCCTTCATAATGTTTAAATTTAATCAAGAAGAATACTCTGGGAATGTGCTTAGTGGGGGCCCATGGTTCTTTGGGAAACAAGGTCACTTCCTTCAAAGGTAGACTCTAGAATTCTATCTTGAATCATAGAGGATAAACATAGCCTCTTATGGGTCAGGTTACCTAGTTTGCATTTCCAGTGCTGGCATGATGATGTGTTATAGGGTATATCCAAATGAGTGGGTGAACTCATTCTCATTGGTGTAGCGAAAATAGCCAAGTCAATATTGATATATTCTAGGATGTGTATTAATGCAATTTTGGAAGTATATCTACTATATTCTATTAATATGGTCTCATATCTAGGTACTTGAATACAACAAAATTTTAATTAAAATCATTCAATGTTATTCACTGAGTGTAAAGGTTTGATACATCTCTCAGGTCAATATTCGAAAAAGAGGCTAATAGGAAATGTCTAGACTAAGGTATATATGAAGAAAAAATTGGCACAAATTGAGCCCTAAAATAAATAATGGGTAGCTTCTAAACAAAGGTTGGAAATGCCTCAACCCTTGGATGGATCTATTTAGGATGTGGGACCAACTTAAGAGCAAATTTTAAAAAATACATTAAAATATTTGGGTGTAAGTCAAGAGGATGCTAAGTCAATCCTTGAATGTGGGATTCAAAAGTATGTTGAATAGGTAAGTGCTTTGCCTTCTTCAACCCCCTTTATGATTCACAATTATTTTGATTATCTCAAAAACCATGGAGTGGAGGAATTGTTAGATTATTTACCACCATATATGCCTTATCCTCCTAGTTTTTATCTCCTATTAATTTGGAGAAATGGTCTCTAGGCCCAAAAACTAGAAGCAACAAAAAAGGGATTACAAATGTGGGGATTGAGAAAAAATTAGGGAAGACCCCAAATAAAGAATCTAAAAAAATAAGATAGACTCATATATAGTCAAGAAGATTCAACTGGTGTTAGAAGAGGATGAAGGATTGTTCCACTATGTAAACAATTGAATATAATATCGTTTGATAATATTTACCCTCATAGGTTGAGGGTGGGAAGAAATTATATTTTAAGCATGGTAAATGAAGTTCCTTTCTTAGGATGTGAGGGGCCTTAATGGTCACTTAAAATTAAATATTAGTGGCTTCTCTTAGATTTAAGCATAAGCTAGATATTATTATTTTGCAAGAAACCAAGGTGGAAGATAGTAGAGTAAAGTTTGTTAGAGCAACTATTTGGAAGAATGTAGGTTTTTGTGCAAGCCTAACTCATGTGGCGTCAGGGGTTTGATGTGTTTGTGGGATTCAAATAAACTAGTGGGTTTGGTGTTGTAAAATTATGATAGAATAACAAATGTTCTATTTTTTGTTAAGAGTCTAATAGGAGATGGATCTTAACAAATATATACACCCCAAATTCATATGTTGATATAGACCTTTTGTGGGAATCTTTGAGCACTCTTCTTCCATAGATACTGACACATTGTGGGAGAGATATTAGAAATACTTTAAAAGATATTTAGAGAATTGGGAGTATCTTGAGGGATTTTAATTCCATATTTTTTATGCTTATTCCTAAGTCTCACAAGATAAAGTATTTTAATGATTTTAGATATATTAGTCTATGCAACACTATGTACAAAATTTTCTCCAAGGTTTCAGCTAATGGATTAAAAAATATCTCTAGAATATCATTGATCTATCTTAGGTAGTTTTGTAGTTGGAATACAGATATTGGATGGGATTATTGTTGTGCACGAGATCATTCATTATATCAAAAAAAGTGGAAGATCCAGTCTTTTTGTTTAATTAGATATGAAAAAAACTTATGACCATGTCTCTTGGAAATTTTTGATAAAAGTCATGCATAAATTTTGGTTCCAATAGCAGTGGCTTAGCTTGATAAAAGAATGTATTTTGACATATTGGTTTTTGGTTTTAGTGAATGGGTATGTAGCCAAGTACTTTAAGAGCTAAAGGGAGCTTCATAAGGGGGATCCTCTCTCCCCCTTTTTGTTCATAATTATTGCTAAGGCACTCGATAGATCCATAAAAGTTGAGCTAGGTATCGAGGGTATTAATCTAACATTACATTCTCATCGCATATTTCATAACCAATTTGCAGAAGATAATATTTTACCCATTATGGCATTCAGCCCCCAAGTCAAAAAGGTTAAAGAGATTTTGAACTTTTATGAAAATGTGGTGGATCAGATGATAAATTTTCACAAGAGTATACTTTTTCTCTTGAATATCCCCTCGATAGGTAAAGTAAGATTACCAATATTTTTTGTTGTGATATTGTAGCTTTGCCATCTTATTAGTTAGGGATATCTCTATTTAGTGGTAGAATGAAAGAGAATCTTTGGGACCTAGTATTATATAGGATTTAAGAAAAGCTCGTTGGCTAGAAAGGGGTGATTATTTGCCATGATGGAAAGACATAGTTAGTTAAGGTAACTCTGTAGAGCATAACAAACTATTTTCTCTCTATTTTCATATCCTCAATGAAAGGAGTTCAAAAATTGAGCAACTTCAAAAGTATTTCTTATGCTCTAGTTCACAGAGTAAGAATATATTTCATCTTGTCTTGTGGGAACAAGTTTGTAATAATATCAAAGCTAGGAGTCTAGGTTTTAGAAGGATCAAGTGGATGTGGAAGTTGCTTAAGAAATAAAATATTAGTTGGGTGAATACTGTTTCAGCTAAATATATTTCTACTAGCTTTAATTTCTTGAATGATCCTTCATCGACCTTAGGATTGGCATTTTGGCTCAATATTTTTAAAATAAAAAGCATCATTCGTAAATGGAATAGATGGATTCTAGGTAGTGGGAATGTTATTGATTTTTGGAAGGATACATGGATCTAGGATTGACTTCTAATCTCCTCCCAAGAATTGGTTTAAGTTGAACCTATAACCACTACTGTGTTTGGTACTAAGGTGGTTGATTAAATCTAATTATGTTAGAACAAAGAAGTTTCAGTCTCATTGAAGACTTATTAAGGTTGCAAGTTATAAACTATATGTAAGAGGAAGATAGCATAATTTGGAAGAATGAAAGTGATGGATTATTTTCTATTATGTCGGCCTATACTATTGCTTCTGATGTTACAGAGGAAGTCCCTACTTTTAAGAAAATATGGGTTATTGGTATTATGCCAAAATTAAACATTTTCCTTTTATTGGCATCTTAGGATAAAATTCTCACGATGGATAATTTACATACAAGAGGTATGCTAATTAAAAATTTGTGTTCCCTCTAGAATTTTTTTGATGAATCTAATAGTCACTTGTTTTTCCAATGCCCTTTTTTGAGGGAAGTTTTTTCTCTCTTGATGCATTTTTTGGGAGTTTTGTGGGTGTCTCATAGCTCATTATAGGATGTTATTGAGAAATGGACCTCTCCATTTGTAAACCATATCTTATGCTTATTTTGGTCATTCAGCATCCCACATCTCCTTTGAGATGTTTGGAAGGAAATAAATAGAAGAGTTTTCAAAAGCATGGAGAGAAATTTTGAATCAGTATGACTTAGAGTGTTAACAATATTTATTGAAAATATGGAGGATTTGGCTTCAATTTTCAGTTGTGGAGGGGTAGCAGAGATTGCTCTTTTGAAAAAAATGGTATTGAAATGTTGGAAATCTGGATTTAGTTCTCAGTTGTGGAGAGGTAGCAGAGATTGCTCTTTTGAAAATTTTAGATTTTTTAATCAGTGCTAGAATGATAAATATTCGAGATATTATAACCACTATTAAATGGCAATATTTGAATTAGGATTGAATTAAATTTAATTTTAATGGAGTTTCAAAAGGGAATATGAGACTGATAAGGGTAGTTGGTCTCTTTAGGAATCACAATGGGTATATTCTTCTTTTCTTTGCAAAAAATATAGGTCCACAAACTTGTCATTTTGATAAACCTAGGGCATTGTATCAAAGCACTATGTTAATGGAATATTTGAATTGTAAAAAATATATTATTGAGGAGGAGTCCTTAATTGTGGTTAAGGTCTTTTTCGGTGATCAAAATCCTAGTTGAAACATCTTCAATTTATATATTTTTAATTTTAGAAAAAAAACCCTTGTGGGGCCACCTTGGTATGAGAAACCACGACCATGGGGTTCTACACCATCAAAATCACCCAGGAGTCATGCTTGACCCTGATTGCACCAACATTATCAACTGGATTTTTGGTACCCAATGTGCATTTGGTAGGGTGGAGATTCAAACCAGGGACCTCCCTTGGAGGATTTTCCTACCCTCTCCAACTCACCTATAGCACGTGGGTTGAAACATCTTCAATCTAATTAAAAAATGACAAAGATTTTATCAAAATTTGGAGGGAATTCAATTCAGGAACACCTTTAGACAAGATAACAAGAGTGTAGACTTATTAGCTAATCTAGGGTTAATCCATGATAATCTCTCTATTTGGAGGGAGAATTTTCCCATAGAAGTTGAACAATTTATTTGATGATTTTTATTAATAATCATGATCATTTTTCTATGGGGGGTCTACACATTCTTATGGCTAGATTCATGTTTTGTTGAAATTTAAATCCCATTGTAGTTATTGATTGGAAGATCCATGATCTTATGCCTTCTGAAGAGCATATTTAGTTGTGGGTTTGTATAGTCAGGTTGCAAAAAGGGTTTTTTATCCCTATCTCTCTACTCTTCTATTTACATTCCTTTTGTTTTGAAGATGACTATTATCTACTTTAGCTAGGGTGGTAAGGGATCTATTAGTGTGGGTTCTCTTCTTATTTTTTAACTGCTCTACAAAGGTTTACAAACCTTATAGGCATTCACACATGCCAAATACAAATTGGTAACAAATTGCCAACTTTCAAAGGTACCAACAATTTTAATAAAAATCTAAAAAAAATATTAAATCTACTTTTAAAATTTATGAAATAAATCTAAAATAAAATGATTCATGTGCCATTAAATTTCCATATCATACTTCCCTTATGCATGGTTGGCTAATTTTAAGTCCTTGTGTGGACTGCTTTATGTTTGTGCCCCTTTTGACAATCTTGTAAGCTTGGCTTTCTTGTTGTTGTAAAAGTTTCAGGGATCTTTCAACACCCTTCTATAATTATCAAAAAAAAATAAAAAAATTGAAATAAAAATCCGAAAAGCCTAGCCCACATTGATATGAGAATGGTCTTAAATATAATGCATATGTGACAACCACACTTTATTTTATCCCTTGTTTTTAAATTGAAGAAGATGACGAGGAAAATACTTTTGAAAGAAATGTCATGGAATAATTTGAATTCAATCTTTATTTTCACATTATGTATTTTTAAATTAAAAAAAAAACTAGCCAATATCCATCCATTTTACATATAAAAACATTTATATCATTCTTGATCATTTTATCATTGATAATAACTTTTTTTTTTAAGTAATACTTCTTATACACATCCACCATGGGGATTGAACCCGGTCACATCACCGATAATGCAAGTGGAACCCTTGCCGGTAGACCACACTCACATAGATATTGATAATAAATTATACAATAACATTTGTTTAAATAAGGTTTGCAATCTACATATTTTAAGTTTTACAACATTGTTATCTAAATATTTTAGAACATCATATAATCGGTCTCTACAAAACAATTTATTTTTATTTTTTTATACTATTAATAAAGAAGGAGGTTTTAAAAAGAACCCCATAATTTATTTTATTATTATAATTTAAATAAAATTATTTAAAAATATTGATTTTTTTTTTTTTTACCTTCAAGTGCATACCAGAAAAAAAGATATCAAGAAGTACGTTGAAATTGCTTATATTCTTTTCAACTCTCAAGAGTCATTAGACTGCTATGTGTTTATCCAGTATTAGAAATCATAGTCTAGAAGTGCGATTCCCTGTCAAACAACCGAGACTCCTTGATCTGATCATAACAAAAAGCTATATTATATATCGCTTGGGAATAAAAGTATTGATGTCATGATTTGAGAGGATATTTTAGCCTTAACCTTGGTTTGAGGGGGTTGGATGTGGTTTGAGTTAATGCCCAAAATGCCCAAGCCATAAATGCGATATTATTCCTCAGAAGAAAACATTCGGTTACCAGTATTATAAATGCCAATGACACAAGAAAAATCCAAGCCTAGTGCAAGTGCACTTGAGTAAGAGTTTTTTACCCGCTAATTCCAAATGGGTGGGATAAGCCATGGCGGAAATAGCATTACCTAGCCTTTTTTTAGTGGACGGAGATTACGCCATTTTTTATTTCTTTTTCTAAAGAAATTTAGAGTAAGGTTAAGTGTCTGAATAGATTAATTGTTTGGTTTTTAGTTTTTTTTTTAAGGAGGTTTTAGTTTTTTAGGAGGTTTAAATTTCAAACGGAAAGATGTAAGTTTTTTATAAAAACTTATGATGTGATAAGGATGTCTAATACTAAATATCAATTACAAAAGTTTCTCACACTAACTACATCTACACAAATTATTTCAATAAACTAAATATAATTAAACAATTATTTATTAAATAAATAATATTTTAATAAAAAATTAATATAACTTATAATTTTAGAAATCTTAATATCATGTTGGTGCTTGGGGAGGAATTTTAAATTTCAACATTGACACCCAAAATTTAACCCTTTTTAAATTATTATAATAATTTAAATCTAAATTAGATTTAAATATTATAATTTAAATTTTAACCTTTGAGCCCTTTTAATTTTTAATTATTATAATTATTTGAATCTGCATAGATTTAAATATTATAATTTTCTCTTCTCCTTTTGGCTTTTTATTTGGATATAGTCTTTGCCATCATAAAATATCTTCCTATTTCTTTTGTGAGTGTCACCATGGTAAAACCATTAAACCTTTATTTTCCTTGACATAAATGATAACCAATGTCATTATTGACTTATGCCATTAATCCTTTGACATCAATGACAATAATATACTCAAAATTAACAAATTCAAGTCATGCACACCTTTAGACAAGATAACAAGAGTGTAGACTTATTAGCTAATCTAGGGTTAAGCCTAGACAATATTTCTATTTAAAGGAAGAATTTTCCCATAGAAGCTGAACAATTTATTTGGTGAGTTTTTTTGATAATTGTGAGCCATTTTCTATGGGGGTCTACACATTCTTATGGCTAGATCCATGTTTTTTTGGAATTGAAATCACATTGTAGTTATTGATTAGAAGATCCATGATCTTATGCCTTCTGAAGAGCAGATTTAGGTATGGATTTGTATAGTCAGGTTGCAAGGAGGATTTTTAATCCCTATCTCTCTACCCCTTTGTTTATATTCCTTTTTTTTAGGATGCTTATTCTTTGTTTTAGCCAAGTTGGTAAGGGATCTATTAGTGTGGGTTATCTTCTTGTTTTTTAGTTGCTCTACAAAGGGTTAAAATCTCAACTGATAAATTTTATTCATTTGCAAACCTTGTAAGTATTCACAGATTCCAATTACAAATTGGTAACAAATTGCTAACTTTCTAAGGTGTCAATATTTTTAATAAAAATCTAAAAAAACTATTAAATCTAATTTTAGATTTTATGAAATAAATCTAAAATAAAAGGATTCTTATGCCACTAAATATCCATATCATGTTCCCCTTATGCCTTGGTGGGTTGATTTTTATGTCCTTGCGTGGAATACTCTTTGGTTGTGTCCCTTTTGACAATATTGTAGGTTTAGCTTTATTTTTATTGTAAAAGTTTTAGGGACCTTTCAACACCTTTCAATAGCCTTTTTATAATTATAAAAAACTAGATAAAAAATTGATATGGAAATCCAAAAAGCCTAAACCACATAAAAATGCTTTTAGTAGTTTTTATCTCTATAGAGAAATTTTCTCTCCATGGTCTTAAATATAATGCATATGTGACAACCACCCTTGTATTTAAATAAATTGGAGTAAATTAGAGAAGATGAAGAGGAAAATATTTTTCAAATCAAAATTCATGGAATCATTTAAATTCATTCTCCACTTTCACATTATATAATTTTAAATCTCCAAAAAACCTAACCAATATTCATAGATTTTACATATAAAAACTTTTATATTATTCTTGATCATTTTTATAATTGATAATAACTTTTACAGTAACATCGGCTTAAATAAGATTTGCAATTTAAATATTTTTAATTTTTACAACATTATTATGTAAAGATTTTATAACATCATATAATTAATATTTACAAAACATTTTTTTATTAATATAATTTAAATTTGAATTTTAAAAAATATTGATATCAAGAAGATATCAAGAAGTACGTTGAAATTGCTTATATTCTTTTAAACTCTCAAAACAGTATTAGAAATCATAGTCTAGAAGTGCGATTCCCTGTCAAACAACCGAGACTCCTTGATCTGATCATAACAAAAAGATTTATCATATATCTTGAAAATAAAAGGTATTGATGTCATGATTTGAGAGGATATTGAAGCTTTAACCTTAGTTTGAGGGGGTTGGATGTGGTTTGAGTTAATGCCCTAAATGCCCAAGCCATCAATGCGATATTATTCCCTAGAAGAAAACATTCGGTTACTAGTATCTATAAATGCCAATGACAGAAGAAAAATACAAGCCTAGTGCAAGTGCACTTGAGTAAGAGTTTTTACCCACTAATTCCAAATGGGTGGGATGAGCCATGGTGGAAATAGCATTACCTGGCCTTTTTTTTTCCAGTGGATGGAGATTACGCCATTTTTTATTCCTTTCATTAAAGAGATTTAGAGTCCGGTTGGGTTTTAGTTTTTAGGAGATTTAAGGTTTAAATGAAGATGTGTAGTAAATTTTTTATTGATAAATTTAATTTTTTTCTTATGAGAAATTATGGTGTGAGAGATACCAACCCTAAATATCAATCATAAAAAAATTTCACATTAATTATATTTAAAAAATTATTTTATAAACAAAATATAATTAAACAATTATATATTAAATAAATAAAATTTTAATAAAAAATTAATATAACTTATAACTTTAGAAACCTGCGTCTGTTTGTATTTTTTTTCCAAAATTGACAGTAAAATTCCATAGATGGTTCTAAAATGCCCTGTATAAAGTCGGCAAGCTAAATGACGTGCTACCAAACTTGGGCATTGGAGTCTTTCTCGATCGAACAACTTTGACGGTGGGTGAATTACAATATAATTGATGTGTTGACTAACATATCACATGAGACGTCAGAAATCCATTTTATTATGAAAAAGTCTACGGTAATCCATAGCTGGAGTTGAATGCCAAGGAGTGGACTTTGAGGTGTGCTCGTTGGGAGTGAGAGAACCAGTTAACCTCCAATTATCTCTCCTCCGCTAGTGCTCTGGCCCACCACGCCATCCAATATTTTAGCGATCATCTTTTTTTACGCACTCAACCATCCCTTATCTGTTATCCAGACATTGCAGTTCTCTTTACAGGGAAGAGAATAAGAAAAAGAAGTACGAAATAGCTTATTCCTTTCAGATGCCGCATATTGGCACGATCCAATTTGCTTATAATAATGTAAATGCAGTTGCACCGTGCCAAGCTGCGTGCACCTGAAAGCTCTACGCAATCCTCCTCACATGCCAGAGGAGTGCGTTTCTTTCTTTTTCCATTAGGTAAGTTCGGTCTCTTTTTATCAGTTAGATCTTTGAAAAGTCGTGGCATAACGTAAGTTCGTTCTCCAATCGAGGAGGCGATACATTCTCCTCCTAAGCCATGAGAGTTATCTTTTCAGTTTCATATTCGCTATTTTCTAATCTCTGGCATGGCCTTTGGAAATTAATTAATGTTCCAGTGCAGAACGGAGATAAATGATTACCTGTTCTTCTGTTGTTTGAAGTTATATTCACCGTTAATCATGATAACTAATTATTATGCAAAGCTGAAATGTTACTATGGTCGATTCGTTCAGCCATTGCAGATCTTTATTGAAATTTTAAACCACACAGTTGTATCCACTGTATTTGAGGTCTGAGGTCTGATCTTCAAAGATGCGTGCCATATCATTTTGGGCTGCTTATTCTGGAGGAGGACCCATACCTCCTGAGGCACATGGGGCCTGTAATTTTCGCTTTGATGATTAGATGGCACGTTGCAGTTTTGTGTAAGGTCAGTTAATATATTTTTAGATTTCTTTTTTCTTTTTTCAAATCATAAAAATATATGGTCAGTTGTAGTTGGCATCCTAATAATAAGGAATGCTACACGGCTTGTATTTTCGCCACGTAACGTCCGTGCCTTCCAAATGATTTGAGGAAAGAATATGTCAACTATAGATTTGTGGTGGTATCATTTTCATTCGCTTTGTTGTCTATCAATTCCATTCTTTCTGTTAGAAAAATTAACCCAGATTTCACGCCTGTGCCCAACTGCGCTCCGAACCTTGGGCGAAACCGGATTGCGCTCCAGACATGGGCGAAGTCGGACTGCGCTGCCGCAGTCCGGGATCCCGGCAAAGGGCTGACATGACGCCGCACCTACCCTCTGACAGATGTGACGCTAGTGCGGCGATTGGTCAAAAACCCTAGTTGAGGGCCTGTCAGAACCTGTCAGAGGACAAACCCCAATCCTCCTCTTCCCGCGGCTATATAAGGCGTCTCGGGTATTTCAGATTGAAGAAGAAGAAGAAGAGGAGGAAGAGCAGTGCAAGAGGAGCAGAGGCAAAGAAAAGTATCTCAGCGAGCAGTTTGACTCAGCTGATTAATGTCTGAGCAGCCGACTCGACATTTTGTCTGTTTAACTTATCCTGCAGTGCAGCCTGCAGATGATTGTAATTTCCTCGGTTGAGGAACTCTGTAACCCCCGTTTAATATAAATAAAGTTTGCTGTTTGTTTCCGGCACCTTTAGGGTTTGCAGTTTGTTGCTCTCTGTTCCGGTTATTCTCTCCTCTCATACGGGTGTTGCCAAGCAAGGCAAACCCAGTGGTAGCTGCGGAAGAAGAACAAGTCTGAAGCGGCTTTCCAAGTTTGCTTCCGAAGTTTGCGGTTAAGACTGGAGCAGCTCGAGTGCACGAGAAGTCCGAATTGGCCTCGCCCCCTCTTCACCCCCGCACGCTTCGTTGGCTGCCCGAGTTCGAACTTCGCCCAATTTCGGGGAAGTCCGTCGCAGCCGCGGAGTTCGAACTTCGCCCAAATTTCGGGCGAAGTCCGTCGCAGCCGCGAGTGCGAACCTCGCCCGGCTCGGCGAAGTCCGCCGCGCCTCGAGTGCGAACCTCGCCCAAGTTCGGGCGAAGTCCGCCGCGCAGCCGAGTGCGCACTTCGCCCAACTTCGGCGAAGTCCGTCGGCGCGCCGGTTCGAACTTCGCCCAATTTCGGGCGAAGTCCGTCGGCGCGGCCGAGTTCGAACTTCGCCCTAGTTCGGCGAAGTCCGTCGGCGTGGCCGACGTTCGCACTTCGCCCTAGTTTGGGCGAAGTCCGTCGGGCCCCCGACTTGCGCACTGCGCTGTCCGAACAGCGCCGTGCAGACTTCGGCGTGATTTAAAAAAAAAATTAAATTCTTCAAATTGGTATCAAAGCTGATAGTGCCGTGACACGGAGATAGAAGCATGGCTTCCGAGAGAAACTCGCTGCAGTTGCAGATCCCACGATTTAACGGCAAGAACTACGATTATTGGAGCATCCAAATGAAGATCCCGTTCGGATCTCAGGAGCTATGGGAGTTAGTCGAGAACGGCTACCCGTAACCGGCAGATGCAAGCAAGATCGGCCGCCCTCTCTCAGCAGACAAGGATCTGTTGAAAGAGCACAAGAAGAAGGACCAGAAGGCCCTCTTCTACATCATGCAAGCGGTTGAGGAGACCATCTTCCCGCGGATTGCATCAGCCACCAAGGCCAAGCAGGCCTGGGAAACCCTAGCAAGTTCGTATCAGGGCACCGACAAAGTGAAGTTGGTGAAACTGCAGATGCTCAGGAGACAGCTTTGAGAACCCGCAGATGAGCGAGTCCGAGTCGATGAGCGACTTCTTCACCCGGACGATCGACATTATCAACCGGATGCGGTTGAACGGAGAAAATGTCCAGAGCCAGAGAATCGTGGAGAAGATTCTCAGAAGTCTGTCTGCGAAGTTCGACTCGGTTGTGATAGCAATCGAAGAGTCGAGGGATCTGACAACCCTCTCGATAGACGAACTCATGGGTTCATTGCAGACCCATGAACAGAGGCTGAGCCGTTCATCTCAGACCTCTCTGGAGCAAGCATTTCGGGCTCAAGCCTCGATCCGAGACAATGGCAGACAAGACTCCCACCACAGCGCTTCTAGTTCTCAAGGAGGGAGAGGCAGAAGTAGGCGTGGGAGAAGTAACAAGCAAGGAGGGAGATCAAACCCTCATGACGCTGAGCCAAGTTGCAACTTTCATCAGCAAGGAGGAAGAGGCACTGGCATAAATCAGCAAGGAAGCTCTCAGCAGAAGAAGGACATGTCAAAGGTCCAATGCTACTACTGCAGCAAGTTCGGCCATTATGCCTCACAATGCAAGAAGAAGATGGCGAACGAGAATCAGCAGCAAGCCCATTATACGGAGGAACCCGAAAATGCGGCAGGAGGAAATGTATTGCTGACTTGCAGTATTGAAGAGGAGAGCAAGAAAAACATCTGGTATCTTGACAGTGGTTGCAGCAACCACATGACTGGGAACAGAGAGATGTTCTCACAACTGGATGAAACAGTCCGGTCCGAAGTCAAGATGGGGAACAACAACAAAGTTCCTGTGATGGGGAAAGGAAAGATCCTCATCCGCACCCGACACGGTGAAAGAAAAACAATTCAAGATGTTTTTTATGTGCCTGGGTTGAAGCACAATCTGCTAAGTGTTGGACAACTTGTGCAAAAGGGGCACACTGTACTGTTTAAAGACGGTGTCCTGCTCCATCGTAGACAAAGTCCATGGACAGATCGCAATCGTGTCCATGACGAAAAACAAAATGTTTCCACTGCAGATTCGTAATGAATCATTGATGTCTCTCGAGTGCAGCTTGAGAAAGATGCTACCCGGCCGTGGCATCTCGTATTCGGTCACCCGAGCTTCAGTGGCTCGAATCAACCGCACAAGATGCGAATGGTGAAGGGTCTACCCCCGATAGAGCAACCAAACCAAGTGTGTGAAGGTTGCCTAGTCGGCAAGCAAAGACAGGGATGCATTCCCTGTAGGACAGTCTTGGAGAGCATCACGGCCATTGGAGCTGGTGCACTCAAACATTTGCGGTCCGATGCAGACCACCACGTTTGCCGGCAACAAATACTTCTTGACATTCATAGATGACTTCAGCCGGAAGACTTGGATTTATGCCATCAAGCTGAAGTCAGAGGCATTTGCCAGATTCAAGGAGTTCAAGGCTCTAGTGGAGAAACAGAGCGGTTATTATGTGAAGACTCTCAGAACTGATGGAGGTGGAGAGTACATCTCCAACGAATTCCACAACTATTGCAAGCAACATGGAATTCGAAGGCAGTTCATCGCGTATACACGCCACAAGCGAATGGCGTAGCTGAGAGGAAGAACCGAACCATCATGGAAATGGCAAGAAGCATGATGAAGGCGAAGGGATTATCGCATGAATTCTGGGCAGAGGTTGTAACATGTGCAATCTACTTGTCGAACAGATGTCCCACCAAAAGCGTGAAGGACAAAATCCCTCAGGAGGCTTGGAGCGGAGTGAAGCCAAGTGTGGCTCACTTGCGTGTGTTCGGGTGCATTGCATATGCACATGTTCCTGAAGAGAAGCGGCAGAAGTTGGATGATAGAGCTGAGAAATGCATTTTCACAGGGTACAGTGAGCAGGCGAAGGCATATAGGCTGTACAACCCTATGACGAAGAAGCTCATCATCAGCCGTGATGTGAAATTTCTTGAAGATCAATCCTGGAACGGGAAGTCAGAGACTGGCCAGTTAAAGCCAGCAGAAGTTCAGTCTGTTGACTTGGAAGAAGGAAGTGTGCAGCCACCAGCAACTTCCAGCAGCAACAGCGGTGCCAGCAGTAGCACAGCCACTCCATCACGGTCGCCTCCACTTGTAAGCAGAATTCAAAACCTGAGGACACCTGCGAAGACTCGGAGCTTGCAAGACATTTACGAGGCAACCCGAACCCACATAGATGAAGAGCACTCTGACTTTGCATTCTTTACTGAAGTTGATCCAGTAGAGTTCGAAGATGCAAGTCAGAATCAGAAGTGGGTGCAGGCGATGGATGAGGAGATAGCAGCCATTGAAAAAAATGAAACATGGCAGCTGACAGATCTTCCAGCAGGGAAGAAGACCATTGG
Source organism: Wollemia nobilis (assembly GCA_028583015.1). Classification (NCBI taxonomy): domain Eukaryota; kingdom Viridiplantae; phylum Streptophyta; class Pinopsida; order Araucariales; family Araucariaceae; genus Wollemia; species Wollemia nobilis. The sequence continues at coordinate 1,549,799 of JAQPPZ010000252.1, read as the reverse complement.
GGTCAAGTGGGTTTATAAGACAAAGTTCAACGCCCAAGGAGACGTTGACAAGCATAAAGCCGATTGGTGGCGAAGGGTTACAAGCAGAAGTCATGCATTGATTACCATGAGGTATATGCGCTCGTAGCCCGACTTGACACAATCAGATGATCCTGGCATTGGCAGCCCAACAAGGTTGGAAGATGTACCAGATGGATGTCAAGTCAGCCTTCCTCAACGGAGTGTTGGAGGAAGAGGTCTACATAGACCAGCCACCAGGTTACGAAATTGAAGGCCAGGAGGGCAAAGTCCTGAAGCTAAAGAAGGCCCTGTACGGTTTGAAGCAGGCGCCCCGAGCTTGGTACAGCCGGATTGACAGCTATTTTCAGGAGAATGGGTTTCAGAAATGCCCATATGAGCACACCCTGTACATGAAGACAAATGCAGCAGGTGAGCTCATTATCGTCTGCCTGTATGTGGACGATCTGATTTATACTGGCAACAACAATGTCCTGTTCGACCAGTTCAGAATAGCCATGAAGAAGGAGTTCGAGATGACGGACTTAGGGTTGATGAAGTATTTTCTTGGCATTGAAGTTGACCAATCGGCAGATGGCATCTTCATTTCTCAGGGCAAGTATGCGAAGGATGTCCTGAAGCGCTTCAAGATGGAGGACAGCAAACCTGCCATCACACCTGCAGCCACAGGTTTGAAGCTGAGCAAGTTGGATACAGGAAGGAATGTTGATCCAACCTTGTTCAAAAGGCTAGTTGGCAGTCTGATGTATTTGACTGCAACTCGGCCAGATCTGATGTTCGGAGTCAGTCTGATCAGCCGTTTCATGGAGACTCCGAAGGACACGCACTGGCAAGCGTGCAAGAGGATCTTGCGCTATGTCAACGGGACACGAAACCATGGCCTATTTTACGCCAGACAAGACCAGTTGGAGCTAGTGGGCTTCACGGACAATGACTGGGCTGGCAGTACCGACGATCGGAAGAGCACCTCCGGGTATGCTTTCCATCTCGGATCAGGGGCAGTATCATGGGCGTCCAAGAAACAACCCATCGTTGCGTTGTCCACAGCTCGAGCAGTAATATGTCGCCGCCACGTCGCCCGCATGCCGTGCAGTTTGGCCGCGAAGAGTTCTCGAGTGAATCGAACTTTCCTCCGGATGGTGCGACAACAATTTTCTGTGATAACAATTCGGCCATTGCACTCTCAAAGGATCCCGTGTTCCATGGCCGGACGAAGCACATAGACATCCGGTATCATTTCATCAGAGAGCTGGTGAAATTTGGTGAAGTACAACTACAGTTTTGTAGGTCCAAGGAGCAGCTGGCTGACATCTTCACGAAGCCTTTGAAGGAGGAAGACTTCAGCAGATTGCGAGAGCAGCTTGGAGTCAAAGCGCTCGTGAAATCAGGCTTAAAGGAGGGTGTTAGAAAAATTAACCCAGATTTCACGCCTGTGCCCAACTGCGCTCCGAACCTTGGGCGAAACCGGATTGCGCTCCAGACATGGGCGAAGTCGGACTGCGCTGCCGCAGTCCGGGATCCCGGCAAAGGGCTGACATGACGCCGCACCTACCCTCTGACAGATGTGACGCTAGTGCGGCTATTGGTCAAAAACCCTAGTTGAGGGCCTGTCAGAACCTGTCAGAGGACAAACCCCAATCCTCCTCTTCCCGCGGCTATATAAGGCGTCTCGGGTATTTCAGATTGAAGAAGAAGAAGAAGAGGAGGAAGAGCAGTGCAAGAGGAGCAGAGGCAAAGAAAAGTATCTCAACGAGCAGTTTGACTCAGCTGATTAATGTCTGAGCAGCCGACTCGACATTTTGTCTGTTTAACTTATCCCGCAGTGCAACTTGCAGATGATTGTAATTTCCTCGCTTGAGGAACTCTGTAACCCCCGTTTAATATAAATAAAGTTTGTTGTTTGTTTTAGGCACCTTTAGGGTTTGCAGTTTGTTGTTCTCTGTTCCGGTTATTCTCTCCTCTCATACGGGTGTTGCCAAGCCAGGCAAACCCAGCGGCAGCCGCGGAAGAAGAACAAGTCTAAAGCGGCTTTCCAAGTTTGCTTCCGAAGTTTGCGGCTAAGACTGGAGCAGCTCGAGTGCACGAGAAGTCCGAAGTTGGCCTCAGCCCCCTCTTCACCCCCGCACGCTTCGTTGGCTGCCCGAGTTCGAACTTCGCCCAAGTTTCGGCGAAGTCCGTCGCAGCTCGCGAGTTCGAACTTCGCCCAAATTTTGGGCGAAGTTTGTCGCAGCCGCGAAGTTCGAACTTCACCCAGTTTCGGGCGAAGTCCGGTTTTGGCCCCGAAGTGCGAACTTCGCCCAATTTCGGGCGAAGTCCGTCGGCGCGGCCGAAGTTCGCACTTCGCCCAATTTCGGGCGAAGTCCGTCGGCGCGGCCGAAGTTCGAACTTCGCCCTAGTTCGGGCGAAGTCCGTCGGCGTGGCCGACGTTCGCACTTCGCCCTAGTTTGGGCGAAGTCCGTCGGGCCCCCGACTTGCGCACTGCGCTGTCCGAACAGCGCCGTGCAGACTTCGGCGTGTTTAAAAAAAAAAATTTAAATTCTTCACTTTCGGCACATGATTTCATTTTACTATCAACTTGCTCACAAATTTTAATAAAATTTTTATTGTATTAATGTCAGTTGTTATTATGTGGAAGTAGGGTCTGTATTTCTTGGGATTTCGGGTTTTCGTGTGTTCAGTAATAACCCTTCCAACAACAGTCGTTTCTGGATGTTGCAATGATTCAATTAACGTTTTTTTTTTTTTTTTAAATAAAGAACTAGAGTGGATTTTCACTCACACCGTCAATAAAATTGTTTTGTTGAATGAAACAAAAATAAATGTGTTTGAATTGTTGAATCGCGTTCATCAGAAATTAACAATTAAATCTGAGATAAAAAATTATAGTGATCCTTATTCAGTAGATATTCTAGATGCTTGCAAATTATTATAGGAATATGATTGGCCTAAAAACATAAATGATGTATTGGTTTCAAAATTTTCAAAAATAATAGGAAATTTTATATGTTTCTGAAAATGAAAACTTAAGTTATCCGCCCATGTAGAGGAGTTGGACAGCATGTGGGTAGTTAAACCTCTCTAGTTGCTGAGAGGCCCAGGTTCAAATCTCTTGCCTCACATGTTGCATATATGTTATGTAATGGTTCCCTCGTGGTCACAGTCTGTTTACCCCTTGTGGCCACCACCAAAAAAAAAAAAAAAAAAATGAAAACTTAAGTCATAATAATGAATCAGGTTTCGAAACTTACACCTTTTTGAATAAGCAAAAGATAATTGAACACCAGGTATTCACTTGTAAGATTAATAAATCAAAGTTTCAACATATAATTGTTAATATTATGGAATCAAATTGGTGGATGAGAGAGGAAAAATGAGATTTTTTGTGTTGTATGGCCTAATCTTGTTTTGTATGAATTTCTGTAAAGCTTGGCATGCATATCATGATATATGTCTTTTAAATTGTGGTAATCGTGTTTGGGATCCATGGAAATGATAGCCTAAGTTTTGCATCATCTTGTACATTATTGTATATTATTGTATATAGAATGTGGCTTTTCATGATTTTACTTTTAGCTTTTTTTTTTTTTTTGGTGGCGCTTTTGACCATAATCCCATGTTTTAGGTAAGTTTTTGCTTTCTTGTCAGTTTGCATTAGGTTAGGTGTTGGTTTATCTTCAAGTTTTTCTTTTCATATTTTTAGGTGAGCTTTAGGTTGGTCCCTCTGATTGAGGTATGATTTGGTGATAGCTACTAACTCCTGGTTTCCTTGTTGATAGTGTTTTTGTGTCATGTAGGTTGGATTACCTATTTTGGAATCATGTGGATCAAGGAAAATGGGATGAAGTTTTTTAGTGACCACTCCTAGATTTTAGGACTAAGATAGTGTATTTTGGAACATTGAATCATTTTTCTAAAGCTACACATGAACACATCATACTAAAGGGCATGTCTTGAAATATTGAAGGATGAAGTCATTTTGGTTTGCAAATTAAGGTGAAAATCTAACACATTCCATCTTTAGCCTTGAATGGTCTCTAACCCAGGTGGTAGGTGAATTTTGCAAAGCAATATAATGCTCAATAAAAAAAAATAAAGGAAATAAAATCCAAACCAATCAGAAGGCTTAGGTCATCTCCATCGAGGCTATAGATGCCTGGCTGGAAATGGAGCAATGACTAGACAAAACAAAAGAAAATAAATCAAACTAAAGATAACCTAATACCTGGGTGATTTGGATAATCTCTATCAGGGCTATAGATGTTTGGTGGCTAGTAGAGAAAGGTTGAGAAGAGACCAAGGTCATCTCCACAAGAGCTATAGATTTTTGGCTAGCAATAGAGTAATGTAGAGGCACATATTTTTTATGAGTAATATTCTATAACCCGATGCAAAACAAATATTGGAATCCATATGGTTTTCAAGAATGCAAAATGAAATCACTTTCACACACATTAAGCTAAAACAAAGGGTTCATGTGTTCTCATTTGAAACTATCTACCCTCATCTTCTTTGGATGTCGCTAGATGAGGTATATCTTTCTTATATTTGGTTTATTTGATTTTAGAACTGGGTTCTTCATTCGAAATGTGGAGGAACATTTTCCAACAGAGTCACCATTTGTTGTGGCCATTGCACAACATGCCCCAAATTTTAGGACCCACCTTAATTTTTATTATTTTGGAAATTTTGACGTGTCTTTGGGTGATGATTTTGATAGGTCCCTACCCATGGGTTTGTAATTAATATTCCAAGGTTTATGCTTGGGTAGTGTCTTTAAAATGGCAAGTTTTTAATTAGATTTAATTGGTTTATTTTCTTTTAAATTGTTTAAATTATTGGTTAATTTTATCATTTGGTTAATTTTCACATTGGATTTATTTTGATTAATTTTAAAGTTTTGAATTAAACCAATTAATCCAAATGATCTAAATTAATCAAGTAAATAAAAAAAATAAAAATAAAATTTAAAATTTAAAAATTAAATTAAAATAAATAATATATATAATAAAAATAAAGATGTATTTAAATAAATATATCTTTCAAATTTTTATATAAATTTTGCTTCATATATATATATATATATATAAATAAATAAATAAATAAATAAATATATATATATATATATATATATATATATATATATATATATATATACCATGTCGATTGAATGTAATTCACTTGATGCTCTTAATAAATAATTTAATATGATGTTTTGGTGTATTGCTCTAATTTTGTATTATTTTTTTTTTGTAGTTAGGTTACACAAAGTACGAACACTATTTATGAAGCAACACATTGACATGTGATCTTTAAAATGATAGCATATGAGAATGGACCTACACCATGGAGGATGGCTCAGACATGGTGTTGACGTGATGATAGACTATGGAGCAGCCACACATGGCAGATGACTATGTGGATGTCCATGTAGACCAGCACACAGACCCTACCTAGGACTGGATACACATGTGACTGGTTAGAAGACTACCTATGCCATGGATGACTTATGAGGCAGATATCCCCTAGACTGACATGGGTGTGGAAGAGCACAAACATACTATGCATTATAAAGAGGCTATGGTTTGGTCAAACATATCCAATCAGGACAATTTAACAGAGTTTGGGTCGGATAACATAGGTGGATCACACATGAGATGGCGGTAGTGATGACATGAAGAGAAGGTGATAAGGTGAATCTCCAAGCAGATGTAGTGGTGATGTGGATGATATGACCATGATTTTAGCATGTGGAAAGTAGAGATTTACTGGTAGGTTGTAGAGTCCATGGAAATATTATTTGTAATAGAAAGGGTCTTCGATCGTGCATTTATAAAAGAACAATATCCCATATTATTATTTTGAGGTATTATGACTCTACTCATGGACCAACTCATGTCAATTTTGATTTTAAGGGATGGTTTTGAAAATTATACACAAAAGATCATTCAAACCATCATTGTGGCATAATGTATGAAGGTTATTATTCAATAAGTACCTCGTGTGAATAGCAAGTGCATCCAATAGGTGCTAGTGAAGCTACAAAATATGCACAATATGCATATCATGTTGACAAAACAAAAATTAAAGATGTAGGCAAGAAATGCTCAGGTTGTGTAGTCATTTATTATAATCCTCACTGACGATGAGGTGTCAACACTTCATGTCGATGATCATGACATACCTCACATGGTTACATTATTTGGTGAAGAATGGAATGAGTATGGTGAGAAGTTTATCTAGCCAATATTTTTTGTAAGATCACCTTTTCCATCGTAGCATTCACTAGCTCAAGTGAATTTCCATCGAATTGAATGTTGAAGCATCTAAACAACAGACTTGTTCATGCATTGTTGGCACCTACATTAACTATCATCTATGGGTAATGCGATGGTGAATGCTTCTCAAACTCTCCTATTGTGAGGGTACTTCACCAATGACATGAAAGCTAAAGTGAATAAGGAGACAAAGATGTCGAAGTTACTCTCGAGGATATTAGATATTCATTATAGAACCATTTGTTTTTAATAAAATTTGAGAGTTTATATTCAATGATAGTGAGTGAAGATTATCCAAGCTACAAAATGCAATCACATGAGCGATAGGCCATCATCACCAGATAATCATCTTGTAGACCTTAATGAATTATGCTGGCATGGTTATTACACACGTAGACTACTAGCATGGTGACTAGAGTGGACCAGGGATGTTCACTATCAATGCAAACATGGACCAAGAGTTTTAATTATGTTTAACATATATGAATATATTTTTAGAAAAGAATGGCATTCCTATTCTACAGCATATCTCCATACCCGATCACAAAAATGATAATGTGGTAGTGTCCACCTTCCTAAGGAGTATCTCAATGAACTCCAAAGTAAATGATGAGTTAACCAATACAAAATTCTCGATGAGCATCAAGTTTGCCTTCCTGGTGAGATTACGTGGCTATGTATTGCATATATGTATAAGAAAATCTAGAAATATGACATTGATTGGTTATATTATCAATATAAATGGAGGACAATGGTATGGTATTTGCACCATATACAAAAGGCATTACCTAATGGAATAAAATATATGGCAATTATGAAAATAAAGAGAATATATAATAAAGACAAAATGGATGGTTTGAAAAGTATAACGAAAAGGAAATGCATGATTAAAATGGGGTTACAAAACCAAACAAGGAAGGAGATGGATTCACCATCGAAGAGCACATTGAAAGATATCAAAATAAAGGAAATGAAACGAATGGTTTTTATTGAACAACAAATAAATAAAGGGTCACATGGAAATTTTGGAACATGAGGAGCATGGAAGAAGATTGGAAGGCTCTTGAACTGCTACCAATATTCTAGTTTTATAGTTGTATGTAGAAAAGGAGATTTTGAATAAAATAAAGCTTTTTATTGCACATTTTTCTCCACATGCTTTAGAACTATTTAATGGTGTTTTATGCGTGAATACGGTAGCATCATTTACATATTTTTAATGCATGTTTTTACCCCTTAGACTCTCGCCATAACTAGATTTTAGATTGTGTGGATGCAGGTCTAACTTGGTTGTGTTTTGTATTTAGGATCTAACATTTTTTGCAACCTAGACCAGATTACGTTTCAATAGTTTTTCTTTGGTTGTTTTCCATATTCTGGTCCATATTCTAGATTTTATTTATTTTTATTTTTCTAACCCTACCATTTTCATTTTTTTAACCTCATCAAATAAAATAAAAAACATAAAAAAATTAAAATCCAAAAAAAAATGATCCACAGATCCCAAGATTAAGCTTTAATGTTTCATTTTAAGTAATTTTGATTTCATTTTGAAGCAAATTCAAAATTCCAAAAAATATTTAAAGCTCACATTTTAAAAGGGATTTTTATAATTTCATAATTTAATAGGATTTCACATTTTAAAGGAGGTTCAAACTTCAAGCTTTACATTTTTGTTTGTAAACATTAAATTAACTTCTCTTTATGAAAATTACAATTTCATTAAAAATGGGTAATTTATATGGCATTTCAAAGGCCACTACATTTTAAAGTTATTCATTTAGATTATTTTATTTTCATGTTCAAAGCAACATAAAATGAATCCACTCATCATTTCATGTTCATATTTCAGAGATAGATTTTAGTCTTTTATTTCATGCTCAAAGCAAGGTTTAACAAAAGGATAAAATTTGTTAAAACCTGCTTAACTAAGGAAGATAAACTCTATCTAAAATACTTCAATATAAAATGAACTGCATCCTTCACATCATGGTCATATGGGGGTCAATCACATTTATATTTTATTTTCATTTAAATTTCATTAACAATCAATAGCATAGCATAATAAAGTAATACCATCATAGGCCCCTTGTTAACAGTTATTTACTGAAAGCACGAGATTCCGGGCAAAGGAAACACTAATTGCAATATAACCAAAACCAAATGCGCTTAAGTCCTAGAAACGTAAAGTGCATGAAATGGAAAAGAAACGCATTGGAAGAGACACAAGCAAATGGAGAAAACACAGCCCTTTCATTAATATCCCTTGATCTCCGTTACAATGACGTCTCCTCCCTTTTCGGGGGCTAGGAGCGTTAAAAGAATTCGATTACAATCACTCAATGTTCCTCTTTCCGCGTGCCCACGATTGCAATGGGCGGGCCAAGATGATGCCGTCGCTGATGTCGATGAGTTCTTCACCTCCGCTGCTTCTCCTACGAACAAAGAAACAACCAAGATGTCAGTAGCACCTGCTGCAAGTGAAAAGTGTTCGTTCTTCTAAAATCATCAAAAGATGCATGCAAACATTTATCTAAAACAGTAAACAAAATGATTCTAAACAGCCTGAAAACTTGCCAGAAGACAGAAAATGTTACCAACAGGCCATTGCCACTGAGACAGTCGGCCAATCTACTTTCAACTGGAAATCGTCCCTGGGTAGGACGATTTCTGACTGTAAATCGTCCCTGGGTGGGACGATTTCTTCTGTGTTGGGGAAGCCGAACTGACACGCTCCAATGTCGACTCCCGAGGTCTCCAAAACACCTGCAGACAGAGGGGTTATGTAATTGGGGCCATTTTGGGATGACCCAGATGGTCGGATTCTCCCAATTTGGCCTCTACCCTCGGGAATTTGATATCGCCTCCTGCAAGTTAGTGAAACTACAAAACGACACAAAACATACTAGAATCTGATCAAAGGTTACGAAATTGCAGCTATGAATTCACCAAACAGAAAACACAATATGCAGCATGAGAAAATAAACTAGAATGCTTCTGAAATAAAACTTAAGAAAAGTGCGGGGATGCCCAAGTGGGCCTCCCACCGTTGGCACTTGATTCCAGCGCCAATCCACTAGGGATGGGCCCAAAACCTCTTAGGATTGGGGGGGTCAGCGAATTGGTTGATTCAGGTGTCCATGTGTTGGATTTAGGTCCGATTCAAGCTTCCAAAAGCCACCCAACAACCTCCCTTGCAAAAGAGATTGGTGGATGTGGGAAGGTGAACCAAAAGGGATGCAAGTGGGTCTTCAACTCGGCAAGCACTTCGTTGCTTGAAAACTCCTTCCACCCGTATATCTTGGGTGAGAAAAGTCCCACCTTTTATAGACCCATGGGGTCTCTTTTGGGAGGGAAGCACAAATGCCATGTGTTGGTCATATGCGCCATGTGGCAATCTTGTCTTCCCATGAGGGAGGGGAGTCCTCCATTGACTTGGGCTTTCATAATTGCCCTTGTGACAGTCCTCAAACGGCCTATTTGTCCACTCACACACGCGTGCGAGGCAGGAGTCATCAATCGACCGTTCCGGGCTGCCACTTGGCCTCATTTGTCTTTTTGCCCGTTAAACTTGGAAATCGTCCTCACCTGAGACGATTTCAGAAATCGTCCCCGGGTGAGACGATTTCAAGTTAGCAATCGTCCCCGGGTGAGACGATTACTAGGCAAAGTGTCTAAGTGTGCCAAATTGCTTCTTGACCTCACAAAATTGCTATGAAAGTGGTTAAGACCACTGTTTGACCTCTGAGGGCTGCCCTGGGGGCTGTGTTTGTCAAAGCGATCAGTGTTTGCAGTCACATAATCGGATTGGTGCTGTTTTGGTGTCTACAGATGCCCCTTTTTGGGAAGCGCTGCGGGTGACGCAGTGTTGAGCAAAAAATAGATAACCAAAGCACTAATGATTAGGGTTTCTTGGTAACCTAACCAACTTTTGATGCCCCAAGTATGGAAAGGGCATGCATTCTTGAATCCTTGCTTCTGACGAGCTAAGGAATTTGATTTCAAGTATTAACCTGTTTTGGTGAGGTGTGACTTGAACTTAGACATTGATCAATCATGAACAGGCAAAGGGCATTTTTATCCTCAGGGGGAACCTTGTGTTCATGATTCACGAAATGCCAAGTGTTTGATTGATTTGATTGTTGCTTGTTTACTGCCCCAAGCAGGAGCGTGATTGTCTTTGTCAATGATTCTTTGAATGCATGTCGTTTTCCTTAATTGGGTGTGTGATTGTTGGTTGGTGACTAAGTGTGACTACCCCCTCAAGCGACGAATCGATGAGGGAATGACCTTCGTGAGAGAAGCGACGAGTCGCTTGACCCAAGATGACTTGTGCAAGGGTGCCTTTAGAGGGTTTACCGTTAAGCGTGTGCAATTTTTCCAACATTTGGACCTATTTTTGGTGGGTGTTAACCCTTTTGGTGATGCCGTAATGAGGTGAAATCATCGAAAATCTAACTTCCCGTGGAGCGGTCCGGCTATTATAGCCTTCTTGGGGAAGTAGGAGAGTGATAATTTGAACCTCGACATCGATTTTGCTATGCCAAGAGGTTAAGTGCAAGAGCACTTGTGTCTGGCAATGTTTATTGCTTTGTTTTTATGTTGCATGTTTTGTTGTTTTTTTTTTTTTGTGACACCATTTGGGGATTAAATTTTTGAAAATCCGTCTCCCGTGGAGCGGTCCGGCTATGGTAGCCTTCTTAGGGAGTAGGATAGTGATAATTTGTGACCCTGATGTCGATTTGCTATGCCAAGAGTTTAAGTGCAAGAGCACTTGTGTCTGGCAATGTTTATTGCTTTTTGTGTTGTTTTGATTTTCTTGTTGTTTTTGAGTGGGCTTTGACCCTTTTGTGACGTCGTTTGGGGATGAAATTGTCAAAAATCCGTCTTCCGTGGAGCGGTCCGGCTATGGTAGCCTTCTTAGGGAGTAGGATAGTGACAATGTAGACCCTGACATCAGTTTTTCTATGCCAAGAGGTTAAGTGCAAGAGCACTTGTGTCTGGCAATGTTTATTGCTTTTTGTTTTTGTGTTGCATTTATTTGTTGTTTTTGTTGTTTTGATTTTCTTTGATCTTGTGCATGATGGTTGATGAATATGGATGTATGCATGTTGATTTATTTTGATGGATGCATATGCTATGATGAATGCAAATGTTTTTGATTTATATGTGATATGCAGATATGAAATGGATGAATGGGGTTTGTGATGTTTGGCTATGGCACCAAGGACTGTTTAGAACTCGTTATTTTGTTTTTAGGCGATTGTTGTGATGCATGACTTTGTATGTATACATGTGGTTTTTCTTTTTTGTATTTTTTGATGGTATTGTAAGGATGAAAAGTAGCGCAGTTGGTTTAGAAATGTAGCTAAGGTTTTCTGAGACTCAGACGGTTTTAACTCACTAGCCATGACTGTACTTTATCTTACAAGACTTTTGAACAAGGTATGAATCGGACTTGTTTTTGACCCAGCTATTTCACATCCCGTGTGTGCAATTGAGTTCATTTAGTGGTATTTGTTAGGATACCGCCAGTGCCAGATGGGCTTTCAACCGAACCTGTACTGAGGATCACCTAATTAGCTCCACTAATTCCTTTGTTGTATGTACTAAGATTAATCTGCGGTGTAATCCAGGATGCCATAAGCTAGCTCATCCACATGCAAACATTGATCTGTACGCAAGTTAATGTGACAGATATATCGTCATGCGGGAGGATTACTGTCAGTTACCGATAGGCTATCAACCAAATCGGTACTAAAGCTTGCCTTATGACCTATAGAATGCTTGAGAGTTCCAGGGATTCAAGTTCAACTCCCTTCTTTTCTTCAATTGTATTGGGATACTTGCTCATTGTAGTGATGAGATCACTGTTTATTTTGATTTGTTTTTCTTTCGAGCAAGGGATTGGGGATATGGAGTGACGAAAATCACTGTTGTTTGTGCCTTTTGATGTGTGCACTGTAGTTTGTCAAATTTGGAGTTTTGACATTTTGCAACTTTTTTGTGTTTTGCAACTATTGAGAACTTTAGGGATTCTTAGGGAATTGGGTAGGGAGGATGCTTGTCCTTTTGCCAACTCTCAGCATTCTAGGGGTCATTCGCACAGGGGGATGAGCAAGATAACCGTTTCGCTTGTGGTGACCTAGATTATTTTGCAGGTTTCATCTTTCGTTCACACAATTTGGGAATTTTTAGTGTTTTGATTTGTGTTGGGATGTTACGTAACATGGTGTATTTCAAGTATGACTCTACCTTCGTAAAATCTGTTCGACTTGATACACTACATGGCTAAAGAGGAAAATGATGACTGAATCACTGAAACTCTTGGTACATTCCTAGACCACTGACTGTAGTGTGGTAAAAGTTATGCATGGTGTTTTTGTTGTTTTTGTAACATGAGACAATGCGGAACAAGATGGACTATCAGAGCTATTGCAGCCTATGGTATTTGACCCGTATGACTACAAATATGCAATGTATGGATGCAATGCTTAATGCAGCTATGTATTTTTGTAATTTTGATGGATTGTTTTTGGTGAAGTTGAAGATGAGGTGCGAGAATATGAATTTTATGATGAATTTGAGTATGCCTAGAATTGAGATGCAAATATTTGTTGTTTTTGATGATTTTTGTTGTTTTGTTTTTTTTTTTTTTTTTTTTGACCAAGCGATTGCGATAATCGTTGGAGCTTTTTGGGTTTGACCAAGTGATTGCGATAATCCTTGGAGCTTTTGGGGTGACCAAGTGATTGCGATAATCCTTGGAGCTTTTTTGGGGAGTGACCAAGAGATTGCGATAATCCTTGGAGCTTTTTGGATTGACCAAGAGATTGCGATAATCCTTGGAGCTTTTTGGATTGACCAAGAGATTGCGATAATCCTTGGAGCTTTTTGGATTGACCAAGAGATTGCGATAATCCTTGGAGCTTTTTGGGTGACCAAGAGATTGCGATAATCCTTGGAGCTTTTTGGATTTGACCAAGAGATTGCGATAATCCTTGGAGCTTTTTGGTGACAAGAGATTGATAATTGAGTTTTGACCAAGAGATTGCGATAATCCTTGGAGCTTTTTGGGTGACCAAGAGATTGCGATAATCCTTGGAGCTTTTTGGTGTGACCAAGAGATTGCGATAATCCTTGGAGCTTTTTGGGGGTGACCAAGAGATTGCGATAATCCTTGGAGCTTTTGGGTGACCAAGAGATTGGATAATCCTTGGAGCTTTTTGGGGGTGACCAAGAGATTGGATAATCCTTGGAGCTTTTTAATCCTTGGAGCTTTTTTTTTTTTGGATATGGCTTTCTTAGATATGAAATGGTCGCAAATGACTGATATTCAAGGGTTCTGTTTCCTTGATACCGTCAAGAGAAGCTAGCCTGTACGTCCCGGGTCCTATTTTGCTATCAATGACATAAGGACCTAACCAATTTGCCATGAATTTGTCCCTCATATGGGACGGCAAATTAGAGTTTTGTTGGTTTTCCTTCAGAACCAAATCACCAACCCGAAAGTCTCTTAGGTGAACTTTCATGTTGTAAGCTTTCTTAAGCCGCTCTTGATAGATACGTAAGTGCTCGAGAGCATTAACGCGTCGTTCGTCAAGCAACGTAAGTTGGTCCAATCGGGCTTGCCACGTAGTGTTATCATCGATGAACTCCTGCATTGATATGCGCAGGGAAGGAATTTCCAACTCGAGAGGCATTACTGCCTCTGAGCCATACACTAGTGAAAACGGAGTTGCCCCAGTGGGCGTCCGAATGCTAGTGCGATAAGCCCAAAGGGCAAGTGGGATTTGTATGTGCCAATCCTTATGACTGTCTACGACGGTCTTTTTAAGGATGGCGACTAGCATTTTGTTTGACGCCTCTGCTTGCCCATTTGCTTGCGGATAATAGGGTGTTGAAAAGTTGTGCTGAATTTTGTACTTTGTGGTTAAAGCACGCACGTCTTTGTTCTTGAATGATGGCCCATTATCCGAGATTATTTTGGATGGAATACCAAAATGACATATGATGTGATGCAAGATGAACTCCGCAATACGGGGTCCTTTCGTTGAGGTTAACGGAATTGCTTCCACCCATTTGGTAAAATATTCTGTGGCCGTTATGATAAACGTGTGACGGCTTGACGATGCAGGGGAGATCTTTTCGATTAGATCGAGGCCCCACTACGAAAATGGCCAAGCAGACTGGACTTTCTGTAGGGCCTGGGAAGGTGCGTGCATTAAATTGGCATGATGTTGACATTTCACGCACCTCTTGACATACGCGCAACAATCTCGCTCTAAAGATGGCCAATAATAGCCCATGCGAAGAATGCGCTTTGCAATGGCCATACCACTGAAGTGGCCACCACATGTACCGTCATGCGCTTGGGCGACTGCCCAAGTGGACTCTTGCTGGTCCAAGCAACGAAGAAGAATTCCGTCGTAGCTGCGATGATACAAAATGTCTCCTATCAAGACATATTTTGCCGCTTTCTGTTTGAATGTTCGTTTTGCGGCGTGCGTCAATCCAAAGGGTAGATTACCTAACTTGAGGTAGTCTCTTATGGGTAAATACCAGTCCTGTTGATCGGATACCTCGACAGTTTGAACAGCCAATCCCTTTTGGAGTTCTTCCCTAACAAATGCTGATTGGGATAGAACTTGTAAGAATAGCGTTGTGTTGCTATTAATGGGAGTGGGGGAAAACAAAGACCCCTAGTTGGCCCATTTCAAACAGTCTCGGATTCGAAAGAACTTATCCGAAGATGGTTCGATCTGGATCATGTGGACTCCTGGCGTGAAGTCTGAGCTTGCGCGCTCCATCGCGGGTTGCGATAAGGTTTTGACCTCAATGGTTGTTATATCACCGGAAAGGTCTTGCGGGATTAGTGACCCCAAGGAGGCCATTGTATCCGCAAAACGGTTTGATGATCGAGGGAGTGCCTCGATGTCATACCACTCAAGTTTTGCTAGGAATTTGTCCACAAGGGCTTTATAGGCCTTCAGGACTGGGCATTTGCATTGATATACCCCTTTGACTTGATTGATGATTAACAACGAATCACCAAAGATGTTCAATCTTTTGATGTTCATGGCGATTGCTGTCTGAAGACCTAGGAGCAAGGCTTCATATTCTGCATTGTTGTTGGTGCACTGGAAGTTTAATTTAAATGACAGGGGCATTGGAGCGCCCTGCGGTGTGAAGAATACAATTCTTGCGCCACCCCCTTGCTTGCATTTAGAACCATCAAAAAATAAGGTTATGTCGGCCTGAGACTCAGGCTCATCAGAATCTGGCGATTCTGAGACATGGAAGACCCCATCATCGGGTAGTTCTATGACCAGAGGCTGATCGTCTTCAAGAGGAGCCTCTCGCTAGTTGATCGGCTATGACTTGTCCTTTTATAGATTTTTGCCCAATAAACTCAATGTCAAATTCCGTCAACAACATGATCCATTTCGCCGTGCGACTACTATGATAAGTACGACTCATCATGTATCGCAATGGATTCTCCTTAGACACAACATACGTAGTGTTGCTCAGCATGTAGTGGCGTAGCCTCTTGGTAGCAAACACCACCGCCAAGCAGAGTTTCTCAACGTATGCATAGTTAAGTTCGTAATCGACCGTGGTGCGGCTAAGATAGTAAGTAGCCTGTTCTTTGTGAAGTTCATTCTTCCGGGCTAGCATTGCTCCCAGTGCCACCTCGCAGGCTGAGATGTATAAGTAGAACGGCACTCCTGGTCTAGGTGGTGCCAATACTGGCGGTGAAGCCAAGTATTGTTTGATTTCATCAAAGGTTGATCGGCACTCGTCATCCCAATGAAATGTGACCCCCTTGTGCAATAATTTGTTCATTGGTCGGCATTTGTCAGATAATTGCGCTATGAAGCGTTTAATCGACGCGACCTTTCCTTGCAGACTTCTGAGCTGCTTGATAGTGGTTGGGGGAGCCATTTCAAGGATTGCCTTGACTTTGTTTGGGTCCACTTCGATGCCTCTTTTTGAGACTATAAAACCCAAGAGTTTTCCAGATGTGACGCCGAACACGCACTTCTTGGGATTCAGCTTGACCTTATGCTCTATGAGGCGATCGAGAATCTTGCTTAAGTCACCGAGATGATCTGAGCGCAAGAGAGACTTGGCTAACAAATCATCCATGTAATCTTCCAAAGTTTTGTGCATGTAATCATGGAAGATATAAGTCATAGCACGTTGGTATGTAGCGCCAGCGTTTTTAAGGCCAAAAGGCATGACCTTATAGCAAAATGTCCCCCAAGGCATTGTGAATGCCGTTTTGAGTTGGTCTTCAGGATTGATACGAATTTGATTGTATCTTGAGAAACCGTCCATTAGGGAGAGCATTTCGTGACCTATTTGTAGCGTCTACCAATGCGTCGATGCTTGGCAAGGGAAAATCATCCTTAGGACTCGCTTTGTTTAGGTCTCGAAAGTCGGTGCATATGCGAATCCTCCCGTCGGGCTTCTTGACGGGAACCATGTTGGACAACCATGGCGGATAATCCACGTAGATGACAAATTGTGCATCCAACAACTTTTGCAATTCATCTTTGACCATCAAGGCCACTGTTGGGTGCATCTTTCTTAGTTTTTGCTTTACAGGCTTGATTGTCGGATCAAGCGTTAAATTGTGCATGACTAGCTGCGGGTCTAGTCCTGGCATATCCTTGTACGACCATGCAAAAACCTCCTTCTTTTCTTTAAGAAGGGCAATGTAATCGGCTTGCTCTTCGGGGGAAAGGCTTACCCCTAGCTTGAGAATCCGTGGATTCATTGGATCTGTGCCGATGTCTACGTCAATCGTCTCCTCGACTGACATGTGGGATCCGTCCTCCAACTGATGTGGAGTTGGGATTAAATGGATATCATCACTGAGTTAAGATCTACGTTTGGAACCTCGGGTCCCTCTTCAGCTTGAAAAATATCCTGAGTTGTCCTTGGGGTAAAATGAAGCATTTCACCGAAAGGCCGATACTCGATGGTGACAATGGTGAATTGACGCGATCCCGCTCGATGGCATCCATGTCTAGATGCAATGACCGTGATGGATCGGTCGGATTGCGGATGGGTGCGGTCAAATCAAAGGAGATCATGTGGATGGAATGAATTTGGTCTCCGGAACCGTGGGTGTGATAACTTGTTTCTTCTAGATGCTCCCTATACTCCGGATCCGGCTCTACGGGAACAGGCACGAATGGATCCTCCCTAGGTGCAAATTTTGTGAAAAGGAGGGCGGGGTCTTCCCTCGGCACTGCTGTCATGATGGGATCTCGAGGTGGACGATGCTCATCTTGAATTTGGAGCCATGGATCCAACACTTGGTCCCACCTCGCTGGGTCTACATGCCATTCATGCCCTAATAGTATGCCCATCTGTCCCATTAGATCTTCATGAGTTAGAGCACGGTGATGTCGTCGCGCATGTCTGAGATAGTCCATTTCAGTTTCATCTTCTGAATCACTTTCATAGATCCAAAATTGTTCATCCTCTTCAGCATCTGTTGCTTGCGACGTTGAGGACTCTTCTTGTTCCAGTGAATTAATCTGGTCCCATTGCGATTGTTCCACTCTTGGTGGAGGGACCTGATTCTCTTGAGACTGTATTGTTTCATCTGGAACCTCTAAGGGGAACAGCTTCAGAAAGATGTCCGGCAGCCATTG
Source organism: Wollemia nobilis (assembly GCA_028583015.1). Classification (NCBI taxonomy): domain Eukaryota; kingdom Viridiplantae; phylum Streptophyta; class Pinopsida; order Araucariales; family Araucariaceae; genus Wollemia; species Wollemia nobilis. The sequence goes on along the minus strand of JAQPPZ010000252.1, from coordinate 1,531,837 downwards.
ATGTTCTCTTTGAGGATTACTATCCGAACTTTCACCTCTCTCTAGCAAAGGAGAGGGATTATTGTTGTTTCTAGGGGTGTTTGTTGACCATGGGAGGTAATCTCCCAATGTGTATTCTGTATTTGGATTGGCATACGGGTCTAATGCCAATCCCCCTTGTTGCCTATTTCTAGGCCTTGCATATTTTCAACCAAGATGTCTAATGGCAGGGGATGGTTGAACCCTACCCCCGACTTGTCATATGGCATCTGATATCTTGGTTGGCAAAGGATCCGCATCCCTTGCTCATATCTGCCTAGCCCGTATCCATGCCAATTGCATTGGCCTAGATATTTTAGGGCAAATTCTGGGTTTGACAGATAATTGATGTTTTCAACAAAAGGTTCTTCGTCTGTTTCCTTTTGTTGGCATGGTTCAAGACCATGATCAAGGCCCCCATACACAAAATTTGTCTGGTTCGGTGGGTAGCCTAGAGGAACAATTGTCCCTATGGGAAGGCGAGGTCTTCCCATGTCTCGTATCGACTCCAATGTGGGGGTTGCCACAATGTTTTGCACTAAGTACTCCCCCAGGCCCGTACTGGCCATTTCAACAGTGATTGTTGATGATTGGGTGGGAGGAAACGGTAGTCCTTCCTGAGTCCATTCCATGTTTGGTTGTTCAGGAGTCTTGGTTTCTGTTGTGTTGGGTGTTTCCTCTGTTGATATCGTTGAGATTGTGGGCAACCTTTCTTCTAGAGGCTTAACCTCTTCCATGATTTGTTTTCCCTTGTCCTTCTGTTGGGCCATGATAGGTGGCGTTGATGATGAAGGAGCAGGTGATGAAGTCTCACCCGGTTGGGATTTTGTCTTGTTGGCCGCCAGTGGTGCCTCGCGGTATTGGACCCTGTTTAGATGGATTTAATTGGAAATCCAAATGCGTTGAAGGGAGGGTCGATTGAGGTATGAATTGTACCGCATTGCAATACTTGAAGGGCTCTAAGTCCATTGGGACTACATGTATTTCCCCTTCATAAGCATACTTTAAGCATCGGTGGGCGATCGAAGGGACACACTTCATGTCCCTGATCCAAGGCCGCCCTAGCAAGTATATTATAAGCCATTTCACCTTCCAAAGACATGGCACAGTTGTAGGTATTGACTTTTGTCCTACCTGGACTGGCAGAACGACTGTGTCGACTGTCGAGCATATTGCATCATTAAAAGCTCGCAGTGTGTACGTGGAGGCTGTGATGTGAGAGGCTGGCAGCTTCAAATGCTTTAAGGCTGCAGTGGTTATGATGTTACTGGACGAGCCAGTATCTATCAGCACTCTCTTGTACGGAATCCCGTTGACCCGCGCGATAACGTGCAGGGGTGGATCTCGCCATGTCATTTGATATCGTTTTGACCTCATCTTCTCCGAATGTGATGACCGGCTCCGTACATTGTTTCACATGTCCCACGAAGGCGTTGAAAGAATTTGCCTCGTGGGGTTGTAATTCAATGGCTTTTAAAATGTCCATAAGAGCTTCTCTATGGGGAGCTGATTGTTGAATAAGCTCGTAGATGGACAGCCTAGCCGACGTGGTCCGCAAACTCTACGTGAGTTTGGTTCGTATCGTGACCTCAGGTCTAGGCGGAGGTAACTGCGTTGGGCGTTGTTGAGGATGCGATGTTGCCGGAACTTCCCTCGTAGCTACCTCAGGGGCAGCTGCCGGGTACCTTCTGTTCCTTGTTACTATGCTAATCATTCCCACAAATCCCTGTGTGGGAAGATCTTGTCGCACCTCGTTAATCTGGAGTGGTTTTGTCTGTGCCTCGTGGGCTGGCAAGGGGTCCTTGAATACCCCCATTTGTTGGTTGTTTGGTGCGATGGGGTTGTCCACAACCAATGTTCTGTTGTCGATCAAATCCTGGACTAGGTCTTTGAATTTCTAGCACCCATTCAAGTCATGTCCTCTGCGCCTATGGAATCTACAATACAATTCCTCTCTGTACCCCCTAGGCTTGGGAATGTTAGGGTCTATAATTTGGATTTCCGACAGAGTGACTAAATTTGCCGCTGACAAGCGGTCAAATAAGGAGTCCCTAGACTCCGCATATGGGGTGAAATTTTGCCTAGGGCGACGCGGGTAATTCTGCTCCTGTCTTCTATTATCTCTTTCATAAGCAGGAGGCACTGCCTGGTAGTTAGCCTTTTGAGGCTGCGTTTCTTGCACAGGCGCTGGGACATTTATCGCAACTTGGTTGATTGCAGCGTGTTGTGGTTGCGTTGTCCCAGTTTTAGTGGTTTTATTCCACTCTTTCTTCTTAGGCTTGGCAATTGCGCCTTCGCCTATCTTAATCTCTTCTATGACTCTGGCTTGCGCCAAAGCTTCTTCTAAGCTGTCGTATTGTCGCAGCAACAATAGACCAGAGATTGATTTTAAGCAACTTTTTGCGAACATCTGCGTGAGATCAGACATAGGAGGACGGTAGGGTAACCTAGAAAGCAAAGCTCTCCATCGATTCCCGTACGCTGCCATTGTTTCCTCTTCAAATTGCTTGAGGCTCGCTAAATCACTTAGTGATGCCTTCTTCCTTGTGTTGAAGGCAAAGCGTTCAAGAAACGCGTCTACTAATTGATCTAAATTGCTTATGCTGTGTTTGGGCAGTTGTGTGAACCAATCCGAGGCAGGGCCTACGAATGTGGTTATGAATGTTCTAAGCAACAATGCGTCATTATCTTGGATGCCGAAGCATTGGCTTAGAAATCGTGTAACGTGTTCTCGTGCGTCCTCTTCACCTTTAAAAACTGCCAATTGAGGCAACTTGAAGTGTTCGGGGTAAAGAGGTGTAGGCACTGAGGGATGCACCGGATTACTGCGGAGTAGACGTAATGTGGGTTTTTGATGCCCAGCAGCTTTTGTCTCCACAGACTCCAAACGCTCCAATAGCGCTTGGTATGCATCGAAAGATTTTATTTCTTCCTCTCTTGTTCGCTCTTGTTGCAAGTTACGGTAAACTGGAGGCCTATGGAGGGGTGGCCGAATGGCATCCCTCCCGCCTTGATGGGGAGTTTCAACATATTCCTCTTCCGGTTCATACTCCTCGTAAAATTCTTGAGGAGTCTCTGGGCGAAACCTATGACCCTGATCAAGCTCTTGCTGAAGGTACCCATCATTGTTTCGGGGAGTTGCCTCCCTCTCGAATCTATGAGGTCTTGGAGGCAGAGCTTGACGAGGTCGTGGAGACTTGTCCTGCACCAACGGATTACGCCTCTCATACTGTTCAGCTCTTTGGATGCGAGGGGTTGGCCCCCTCTCAGGTATTTCATAGCGTAACTCATCCGCTTCGCGTTGCATGCGTTCTCTATCCAAGCGGTGTCGGTACTCTATTTCTTGATAACTTGGTTTAAGCCGCATGGTTTGGGCTTGACGGGTGGTATATCTGGCGACAGCTGGGTCAATTTGGTCTACCCTATTTTGCTCAGGAGGTTCGAATGTTTCTCCTATGTGTTTACCTCGAGTTTGCTGATCTAAGGTTTCAATGGGTCGCTTCCCTCTGTCGAGGTAAGCGGTATGTGCTCGAGGTTCTGGCCTCAAGGGGTGATCATGATATCCTGCTGGTGCGGAAATGCAAGGTTCCCACGTTGTTTGTTGCCCTCGAGGAATGCGATGGCTTTCCTCGTACTCCCTTTCACGGGTGTGAAGGGGGTGGGCGGAGTTAGGTCGCCCTATGTAAGGAGCCCTGCGCTCCGGATTTGGTCTCTCTGTTCTGATGATAGGTAAAGAAGGGACGCCATATCCACGTTGCCCCTCCAAATGGACGGTGTGCCTGTCTAGCGCTTCATCGCACGGTGGCCACTCATGCCTAACTTCAAGAGGTGATTCTCTATTTATGTCAAGGTCTACATGTAAGGCATCTTCCCGAAAGGGGCTGCTTTGAATAGGCATACCCCACCGAGGATTCTGAATTGGATTCTTTTGTAGGTTAGACCTATAAGGCGGTATGACCAAATCCTCAGGATTGAAGCGAAGGCGACTTGTGCCTCGCTTCTTGTGTACCTTCCGGAGCTTACTGCCCTTGATTGGGCTTGATCGCGGGTGTACACCATTGCGGTGCTTCTATGCTATCTAAATAATTTTTTATCTCGTTTATGATTTTTTTTGTCTACACTAAGCGGAATTAAGCACACACATTCACAAAACCGTGATTATCTCTTTTAAGGATTATTGGTGTGCCCTAAACCGGTTTAGTGCATTTTGGTGTTTTGTTTTGTTTTTGTAGGTTTTGAAGATCGTTTAAATGCATTATGACGGCTCATATAACTCCCAAAATGGTAGCCCCTTCAATATACCAACCAGGCCGATATACCAACCTCTCTATATACCCGCCCTTACGAGAGGGAGACTATAGGTACGTGAGAGCAGAAGGTACGTGGTACGTAGGCGGTACGAAAGGGGGATTGTCCTGTTAATGGCACCTACCATAGAAAACTTATCCTCGCACGCATGGGAATCACCCCAATGACACTCGGTCTGTCTTCGTCAGGATTTACGCCTAACAACAGTTGACAATCGGGAAATGGATGCAAATCAAGCCAAGGTGGTGATGAAATCCACCAATGGTCTTGATAAAGGGCTGGGGTCTTACGACCAGCTCCTTGGTTTAAAATTGTTACGTGGAGTGTGTGAGGTTCATTTTATTTAACGAAAATGAAACAAGCATGAATGATTTTCCCTAAGTATGCAGGATAAAATGAAAACAGTCAAAGAAACAGAAAACAGAAATAGAAAATTTAACAGAGATGATAAAATCCCTACCTCTTCTCTGCCTGCTCCAGTTGCCTCTGAATTTCTGCTCTGAAAATCTATAGACAGAAAATCGTCCCCTGGTGAGACGATTTACAGAATAGAAATCGTCCCTGGCAGAGACGATTTTAAAATCGTCTCAGGGTGAGACGATTTCCAGTAAAGTAATCGTAACAGTCAGAGACGATTAACAGTCTGCAAAAAAAAATGTACCTGTAAAACACAAAACACAAAAACCCGATTAGTTTTCTGTGATCTTAAAAATAGGGAACAGGTCCCACCGTGATCGCCACTGAAAGCACGAGATTCCGGGCAAAGGAAACACTAATTGCAATATAACCAAAATCAAATGCGCTTAAGTCCTAGAAATGTAAAGTGCATGAAATGGAAAAGAAACGCATTGGAAGAGACACAAGCAAATGGAGAAAACACAGCCCTTTCATTAATATCCCTTGATCTCTGTTACAATGACGTCTCCTCCCTTTTCGGGGGCTAGGAGCGTTAAAAGAATTCGATTACAATCACTCAATGTTCCTCTTTTCGCGTGCCCACGATTGCAATGGGCGGGCCAAGATGATGCCGTCGTTGATGTCGATGAGTTCTTCACCTCCGCTGCTTCTCCTGCGAACAAAGAAACAACCAAGATGTCAGTAGCACCTGCTGCAAGTGAAAAGTGTTCGTTCTTCTAAAATCATCAAAATATGCATGCAAACATTTATCTAAAACAGTAAACAAAATGATTCTAAATAGCCTGAAAACTTGCCAGAAGATAGAAAATGTTACCAACAGGCCATTGCCACTGAGACAGGCCAATCTGCTTTCAACTGGAAATCGTCCCTGGGTAGGACGATTTTTGACTGTAAATCGTCCCTGGGTGGGACGATTTCTTCTGTGTTGGGGAAGCCGAACTGACACGCTCCAATGTCGACTCTCGAGGTCTCCAAAACACCTGCAGACAGAGGGGTTATGTAATTGGGGCCATTTTGGGATGACCCAGATGGTCGGATTCTCCCAATTTGGCCTCTACCCTCGGGAATTTGATATCGCCTCCTGCAAGTTAGTGAAACTACAAAACGACACAAAACATACTAGAATCTGATCAAAGGTTACGAAATTGCAGCTATGAATTCACCAAACAGAAAACACAATATGCAGCATGAGAAAATAAACTAGAATGCTTCTGAAATAAAACTTAAGAAAAGTGCGGGGATGCCCAAGTGGGCCTCCCACCGTTGGCACTTGATTCCAGCGCCAATCCACTAGGGATGGGCCCAAAACCTCTTAGGATTGGGGGGTCGGCGAATTGGTTGATTCAGGTGTCCATGTGTTGGATTTAGGTCCGATTCAAGCTTCCAAAAGCCACCCAACAACCTCCCTTGCAAAAGAGATTGGTGGATGTGGGAAGGTGAACCAAAAGGGATGCAAGTGGGTCTTCAACTCGGCAACACTTCGTTGCTTGAAAACTCCTTCAACCTCGTATATCTTGGGTGAGAAAAGTCCCACCTTTTATAGACCCATGGGGTCTCTTTTGGGAGGGAAGCACAAATGCCATGTGTTGGTCATAGGCGCCATGTGGCAGTCTTGTCTTCCCATGAGGGAGGGGAGTCCTCCGTTGACTTAGGCTTTGATAAATGCCTCTTGTGACAGTCCTCAAATGGCCTATTTGTCCACTCACACACGCGTGCGAGGCAGGAGTCATCAACTGACTGTTCTGGGCTGCCACTTGGCCTCATTTGTCTTTTTGCCCGTTAAACTTGGAAATCGTCCTTACTGGAGACGATTTCAGAAATCGTCCCTGGGTGAGACGATTTCAAGTTAGTAATCGTCCCTGGGTGAGACGATTACTAGGCAAAGTGTCTAAGTGTGCCAAATTGCTTCTTGACCTCACAAAATTGCTATGAAAGTGGTTAAGACCACTGTTTGACCTCTGAGGGCTGCCCTAGGGGCTGTGTTTGTCAAAGCGATCAGTGTTTGCAGTCACATAATCGGATTGGTGCTGTTTTGGTGTCTACATTTACAAATCACTAATGTATTCCAAGCACTTATTTAACATATTTTCACAAATATACAAGCACATATTAAGTAAAATAAACCTTGGAGAAATTTATATTTCATTACAAGAGAGGGTTTTCTAATCAAAATCCTAACTATGAGTGTGGTATTGTAATAGGGTAAAATTACCACCCAAAATTATCCCATTGGGGGATTTTCATAAGCCATTTGACCCTAGCATCGATGTGTCCTTTATAGTGGTGGTCTCATCTAGCTCAAGGAACCCTGGTTCAAAAGTGGTGTTTGACATTTCCTTAGAGGAAGATACTCTTAGGGTTTTGGAGGAGTTGATTAAAATTATAATGGAGGATGGTGCACTTAACCTAGTTGGAAATTTCTAGGGGCCCATCCTGATCTTGATGCAGTTTGCAGATGGGCATTTTCCAAATGGAAGTCTCAGGGCCATTTGGAAATTGTGGCTCTCCCTAAAGCCTTCATAATGTTTAAATTTAATCATGAATAAGACTCTAGGAATGTGCTTAGTGGGGGCCCATGGTTCTTTGGGAAGTGAGGTCTCTTCCTTTGAAGGTGGACTCCAGACTTTTATCCTGATTCATAGAGGATAAACATAGCCCCCCTATGGGTCAGGTTACCTAGTTTGCCTTTCCAGTACTAGCATGATGATGTGTTACGGGGTATAGCCAAATGAGTGGGTGAACTCATTCTCATTGACGCAATGATAAGAGCTAGGTCAAGATTGATATATGCTAGGATGTGTATTAATGCAAATTTGGAAGCAGATCTACTAGATTCTATTAAGTTGGTCTCAAGTCTAGGTACTTGAATACAACCAATTGTATATGAAAATCATCCAAGGTTCTACATTGAGTGTAAAGCTTTGGGACATCTCTCAAGTCAATGTCCGACAAAGAAGTCAACAAGGAAATTCTAGACTAAGGTAGATATGAAGAACAAATTGGCCCAGATTGAGCCCCAAAATAAAAAAAGGGTAGCTTTTGAACAAGGGTTGGAAATGCCTTGACCCCTGGATGGATCTATTCAGCACATGGGGCCAAATTTAGAGAAAATTTTGAAAACTACATTGAAACCCCCGGGTGTAAGCCAGGAGGAGCCTAAGCCAATCCTTGAATGTGGGATTCAAAAGCATGTTGAATAGGTAAGTGCTCTACCTTCTTCAACCCCCCTTATTATTCAAAATTCTTTTGATTGTCTCAAAACCCATGGAGTGGAGGAATTGTTAGATTCTATATCACTAGATATACCTTCTCCTCCTGAGTTTCTAGCTCTCATTAATTTGGAGAAAGGGTCTCTAGGCCCAAAAACTAGAAGCCATAAAAAAGGGATTATGGATGTGGGGATTGAGAGAAAAGTGGGGAAGCCCCTAAATAAAGAATCTTAAAAAAAGGAGATAGACTCAGATATAGCCAATGGGACTCAATTAGTGTTAGGAGGGGATGAAGGATTGGTTCCAAGAAGAAAATAACTAAAGATAGTATCCTTTAATAACATTTCTCCTCATAGGTTGAGGGGTGGGAAGAAATTCTCTTTCAATCATGGTAAATGAAGTTCCTTTCCTAGAATGTGAGGGGCCTTAATGGTCACTTGAAACAAATATTAGTGGCTTCTCTTAGATTTAAGTATAAGCCAAATATTATTATTTTGCAAGAAACCAAGGTGGAAGATAGTAGAGTAGATTTTGTTAGAGCGGATATTTGGAAGAATGTAAGTTTTTGTGCTAGCCCAAGTCATGGGGAATCATAGGGTTTGTTGTGTTTGAATAATTTAGACAAATTGGTGGGTTTAATATTGTCAAATTCTGATAGAATAACAAATGTTCTATTTTGTTGTAAAGAGACTAATAGGAGATGGATCTTGACCAATATATATACCCCAAATTCATATGTTGATAGAGGTCTTTTATGGGAATCTTTGAGCACTTTGAGAGAAGGCCTACAAGGTGAAGCTTAGATCTTGGTTAGAGATTTTAATTCTCCATTGTATCATGTTGATAAAAGAGGAGGCATTGTCAAAACTTCAATAGGAATGAAATATTTTACCTCTTTTATCAATACAAATGAACTTATGGACTTAGACCTTAAAGGTAATAAGTTTACATGGAGTAATAGAAGGATTGGTAACCAACTCATCCAGATAAGGTTAGATAGAGTCCTTATATTGAAAGAAGCATGGTTTTTGTTTGGAGATATCTCTTTATAATCCCTCCCAAAAGTGGGTTCGGACCATAACCCTCTGGTTTTCGAATCTTCTCAAGGTATTTTCAAATTTCCTAAACCCTTTAGATTTGAAGTAATGTGGTTGAAATACCTAGGGTTGGAAGCTAATATTAGTGAGTGGTGGTCTCAAAAATTATTTGGGCCATTAATCTCTCAAGTGGCTGAGAAATTAAGGTGGGTTAAATTTAATTTAAATATCTGGAATAGAGAGGTTTTTGGCCATGTGAATGTGAAAAAATAATCCTTGAAGGCTCAACTTAAAACTTTGGAAGCTGAGATTGAAACTAGAGAGTTTTTGGTGGAAGCCATATTGAAAGAGAAGAATATTTTGGTAGGACATGCACAACACTCTAGCGTATGAGGAAATACTTTGGAAACAAAAATATTGAGCCTTATGGTTAAAATAAGGAGATAGGAATACAAATTTTTTCCATGTGTCCACTCTAGGCATAGGAGTATTAACAATATTAATGAAATTTTAAAAGTAGATGGCTAGAAATCTGTTGATATTCATGAAATTAGAGTAGAAGTGGTAAACTACTTTGAATCCCTACTAGGGGAGAAGTCAAATGGGGATGAACAGGTAGAAAGAAAGTTATTATCTAGCATTCCACAGCTTGTTATAGAAGAGATGAACTCTGTTTTTATCATCCATTTTGAAGATAAGGAAATTAAAAACGTGAACTTTTCCATGGAAGGGTTGAAAGCTCTGAGGTCAGATGACTTCTCTCCTATCTTATTCCAGAGATACTAGCACATTGTGGGGAGAGATATTGGAAATGCTTTGAAATAGGTTCAGAGAATAGGGCATATTTCGAGGGATGTTAATTCCATATTTTTTATGCTTATTCCTAAGTCTCACAAGATAAAGGATTTTAATGATTTCAGACCTATTAGTCTATGCAACATTGTGTACAAAATTTTCTCCAAGGTTTTGGCTAATAGATTAAAAATTTTCCTCCTAGATATCATTGATCTAGCTCAGGCAGGTTTTGTGGCTAGAAGATAGATATTGGATGGGATTATTGTTGTGCATGAGATCATTCATTCTGTGGATAAAAGTGGAATATTAGGTTTTTTTCTCAAATTAGATATGAACAAATCTTATGACCATGTCTCCTGGGAATTTTTGATAAAAGTCATGCATAAATTTGGGTTCCACTAGTAGTGGCTCAATCTTATCAAATAATGTATATTGATAAGAAAGGATTTAAAGGGGAAAGAAATTTCAAAAAGGGGATTTTGCTTGGGGGGTGGCTTCTCCATTTTATTGGTTGGAAAGAAGGGGGGGGGACCCTCCCACACATGCCCAAAATGATCTTGGTTTTTAGTCTTAGTGAATGGGTTTGCAACCAAGTACTTTAAGAGCCAAAGGGGGCTTCACTAAGGGGACCCTCTCTCCCCCTTTTTATTCATCCTTCTTGCTGAGGTGCTCGATAGAGCCATAAAAGTTGAGTTAGGTATCGAGGGTATTAGTCTAACTTTACACTCTGATCACATCTCTCATAACCAATTTGTAGATGATACTCTTTTATCCACTATGGCCTCCATTCCCCAAGTAAAAAAGGTTAAAGATGTTTTGATATTTTATGAAAAGGTGGTAGGTCAGATGATCAATTTCCACAAGAGTAGACTTTTTTCTCTTGAATATTCCTTCGATAGGTAAAGGAATATTACAAATTTTTTGGGTTGTGAGATTGTGGCTCTATCATCTTCTTATTTAGGGATGCCCCTATTTAGTGGTAGAATGAAAGAGAATATTTGGGACCCAGTATTAGATAGGATTCAAAAAAATCTCATTGGATGGAAAGGGACTCTTCTTAGCTAGGCTAGAAAGGCACATTTAGTTAAGACAACTCTGTAGAGCATACCAATCTATTTTCTCTCTATTTTCAAAGTAACGATGAAAGTAGCTTAAAATATTGAGCAAATTTAAAAGTCTTTCATATGGTCTAGTTCATAGAGTAAGAAAATATTTCATCGTGTCTTGTGGGAATAAGTTTGGAAAGAAATAAAAACCAGAGGTATAGGTTTCAAAAGGGTCAAGTGGATGAATGAAGATTTAATGGTAAATTAAGTATGAAAGTTGTTGGCTAAATATATTTCTACCAACTTTAATTTCTTGAATGATCCTTCATCAATCTTAGGATTGATCTTTTGGTTCAGTATTTTGGAAACAAAAAGCATCATTCATAGAGGGCATATATAGATTATGGGCAATGGGAGTGTTATCGATTATTAGAAGGATCCTTGTATCCAAGATAAATCTCTTATCTTCTCCCAAGAATTGGTTGAAGATGAAATTATAACTACTATTGTTTTTGGTACTAATATGGTTGATTATATGCAGATTCAACAAGTGGTAAAAATTTGGAAACCACTTAGAATACAAAATCTGAATATGTTGGAATAGAGAAGTTTCGGTCTCATTGAATATTTATTAAGGTTGCAAGTTATAAATAATATGAAAGAGGAAGATATATTAATTTGGAAGAATGAAAGTGATGGGTTATTTTTTGTTAAGTTAGCCTATAATATTGCTTCTAATGTTGCAGATGAAGCCCCTACTTTCAAGAAAACCTAGGTTATAGGTCTTATGCCAAAAGTGAATTTTTTCCTTTGATTGACATCTTAGGATAAAATTCTCACGATGGACAATTTACAAAGAAGAGGTATGATAATTACAAATTGGTGTTCCCTCTACAAAAAATTTGATGAATCCACAAGTCACTTTTTTTTACCAATACCCTTTTTCAAGGGAAGTGTTTTCTCTCTTGATGGATTTTTTGGGAGTTTCATTTGAGCAATTGACCTCTCCATTTATAAACCATATATTATGCTCATTTTGGTTCTTCAGCCTCCCGCATCTCATTTGGGGTGTTTAAAAGGAAAAATAGAAGAGTTTTCAAAATCATGGAGAGAAATGTTGAATTAGTATGGCTTAGAGTGTTAATGGTAATTATTGAAAATATAGAGAATCTTGGGAATCTGGGGCCGATAGGGGTACGCAGCCTCTTTAGGAATCATAATGGGGATATTCTTCTTACCTTTGTGAAAAATTTGGGTCCACAAACTTGTCATTTTGCTGAAGCTAGGGCATTGTATCAAGTGACTACATTAATGGAATATTTGAATTGTAAAAAAAATATTATTCAAGAAGACTCCTTAAATGTGGTTAAGGCATTTTCTGGTGATCAAAATCCTAGTTTAAACATTTTCAATTTAATTAAAAAAACCCACATATTTTGTCATTATTTGGAGGAAATTCAATTCAGGCACACCTTTAGGCAAGATAACAAGAATGTAGACTTATTAGCTAATCTAGGGTTAATCTAGTACAATATCTCTATTTGGAAGGAGAACTTTCCTATAGAAGTTGAACAATTTATTTGGTGATTTTTATTGATAATTGTGAGCCTTTTTCCATGGTGGTGTACATATTCTTATGGCTAGATCCATGTTTTGTTAGAATTTAAATCTCATTGTAGTTATTGATTGGAAGATCCATGATATTGTGCCTTCTAAAGAGTGGATTTAGTTGTGGTTTTATAGAGTCAGGTTGCAAGGAGGGTTTTGTTATCCCTACCTCTCTACCCCTCTATTTATATTCCTTTTTTTTTTAGGATGTTTATTCTTTGTTTTTTCCAGTTTCATAAGGGATCTATTAGTGTGGGTTCCCTTCTTATTTTTTAGCTACTATGCAAAGGGTTAAAACTCAACTGATAAAGTTTTTTTCATTTTCAAACCTTATACGCATTCGCAGATGCCAAATACAAATTGGTAACAAATTACTAACTTTCTAAGGTGTCAACAATTTTAATAAAAATCTAAAAAAAACTACTAACTCTAATTTTAGACTGTATGATATAAATCTAAAACAAAAGGATTCTTATGCCACTAAATATCCATATCATGCTCCCCTTATGCCTTGGTGGGTTGGCTGATTTTAAGTCTATGTGTGGAATACTCTTTATTTGTGCCCCTTTTGACAATCTTGTAGGCTTGGCTTTTTTCTTGTTGTAAAATGTTCAAGAACCTTTCAAGAACCCTTCTATAATTATAAAAAAAAATAAAAAATTGATATGGAAATCCGAAAAGCCCAACCCTCATTAAAATGCTTTAAGTAGTATTTATCTCCATAGAGAAATTTTCTCTCCATGGTCTTAAATATAATGCATATGTGACAACCACATTTTATTTTATCCCTTGTATTTAAAATGAATAAGATGACAAGGAAATTAATTTTGAAACAAAAGTCATGGAATAATTTGAATTCAGTCTCCACTTTCAAATTATATAATTTTAAAACTCCAAAAAAAATCCTAACCAATATCCATATATTTTACATATAAATTTATTTATATTATTCTTAATATTTTATCATTGATAATAACTTTTAGAGTAACATTTACTTAAATAAGATTTACAATTTACATATTTTTAACTTTACAACATTATTATGCAAAGATTAATTGATGTCTACAAAACAATTTTTTTTATTAACATGATTTGAATTAGAATTTTGGAAAATATTGATATCTAGAGGATATTAAGAAGTACGTTGAAATTAAAACAGTATTAGAGATAGTCTAGAAGTGCGATTCCCTCTCAAACAACCGAGACTTCTTTATCTGATCATAACAAAAAGCTATATTATATATCTTGGGAATAAAAGGTATTGATGTCATGATTTGAGAGGATATTGAAGCTTTAACCTTGGTTTAAGGGGCTTGGATGTGGTTTGAGTTAATGCCCAAAATTCCCAACCCATCAATGCGATATTATTCCTCAGAAGAAAACATTCGGTTAACGGTATCTATAAATGCCAATGGAAGAAGAAAAATCCAAGCCTAATGCAAGTGCACTTGAGTAAGAGTTTTTACCCACTAATTCCAAATGGGTGGGATGAGCCATGGCGGAAATAGCATTACCTAGCTTTCTTTTTTATTTTTTTTTCAGTGGATGGTGATTACGCCATTTTTTTTGTTTCTTTTATTTTTATTTTTATTTTTTCTTTTATTAGAGAGATTTAGAGTCTTCGATAAATTAATGGTTTGAGTTTTAGTTTTTTTAAAGGTTTAAGGTTCAAATTAAGGTGTGTGATAAATTTTTTATTGATAAGCTCAGTTTTCTTTTTATGAAAGATCATGATGTCATAAGGATACCAACCCTAAATATCAGTCATAAAAGTTTTTCACACTTACCACATCTATAAAAAATATTTTAATAACTAAATATAATTAAACAATTATTTATTAAATAAAAAATATTTTAATAAAAAAAATTAAAATAACTTCATCATCATGTTCCCTTGGATAGTTTGGGGATTCGTAGGTCCACTCGTGTATTACACTCGTATTAGTGATAAGAAATGTAATTTTGGGTAGTCTTCCCTGAGCTCCAAGTCATAGGCGTTTAATGAGGGGACTGAGGTCCTTCCTAGGACTGTGTCGAAAGACAAATTGTTGTGTGAAATGTATGTTCCTGGCAATTCTGCGGCTAAAAAGAGCAATATTCTTCATAAGCTTCGGTTATTGGAGATTAAACAACGAGCGGTCTGGAGCTCCATTAGGATGGCATTGGATTTTGAGGAGGAGACGACTCAAATGTCTAGTGGGATCATTTCTGAGGTGGATGCTCTGCTGTAGAACCATCGTCGGTTCTTCGCTTGGTTTACTTAGTTTATTTGGATGTTTCGGTTCTCCTGGCTGGCGGTGTCTTCATTTTGTTGTTTGCCTTGCCTTTGGCTTTCTAAGTGCTTGTGAGCACTGGTCTCGGTCTATTTTTACTGTTTTATTTTAAAAGGTTTAGGGACCCCTTTCAAAACCTTTTTCTTAATATTTAAAAAAATATATTAATTAATATAACTTATAACTTTAGAAACCTGCGTCTATTTGTATTTTTTTTCCAAAATTGACGGTAAAATTCCATAGATGGTTCTAAGATGCCCTGTATAAAGTCGGCAAGGTAAATGACGTGCTACCAAACTTGGGCATTGGAATTAGCGTGCTACCAAACTTGGGCATTGGAATCTTTCTCGATCGAACAACTTTGACGGTGGGTGAATTACAATATAATTGATGTGTTGACTAACATATCACATGAGACGTCAAAAATCCATTTTATTATGAAAAAGTCTACGGTAATCCATAGCTGGAGTTGAATGCCAAGGAGTGGACTTTGAGGTGTGCTCTTTGAGAGTGAGAGAACTAGTCGTCTCTCCTCTGCTAGTGCTCTGGCCCACCACGCCATCGAATATTTTAGCGATCATCTTCTTTTCTTTTTACCTATAAATACGCACTAAACCACACCTTATCTGTTATCCAAGCATTGCAGTTCTCTTTACGGGGAAGAAAATAAGAGAAAGAAGCACAAAATAGCTTATTCCTTTCAGACGCCGCAGATTGGCACGATCCAATTTGCTTATATATATGTAAATGCAGTTGCACCGTGCCAAGCTGCGTGCACCTGAAAGTTCTACGCAATCCTCCTCACATGTCAGAGAAGTGTTTTTTTTTTTTTTTTAATCTTTTCCATTAGGTAAGTTCGGTCTCTTTTCATCTGTTAGATCTTTCAAATGTCGTGGCATAACGTAAGTTCGTTCTCCAATCTAATATGTTTAGATAAATCACCAAAAACAGTGTCTGAGTGTGCCAATGCCGAGAAGGGGATATATTCTCTTCCTCAGCCTGGAGAGTTATCGTTTCAGATTCATATTTGCTATTTTCTAATCTCTGGAATGCCCTTTGTAAATTAATTAATGTTCCAAGTCCAGAATGGAGATAAATGATTCCGTGTTCTTCTGTTGTTTGAAATTACACTCACTGTTTATCATGATAACTAATTATTATGCAAAGCTGAAATGCTAATATGGTCGATTCGTTCAGTCTTTGTAGATCTTTATTGAAATTTCAAACCACACAGTTGTATCCACTTTATTTGATGTGTGATCTTTACAGTTATGCTTATATCTTTAAAGACACGTGCCATTTCATTTTGGGCTGCTTATTCTGGAGGAGGACCCATACCTCCAAAGGCACACGGGACCTGTAATTTTCGCTTTGATGATTAGATGGCACGTTGCAGTTTTATGTAAGGTCAGTTAATATATTTTTAGATTTTTTTCTTTTATCAAATCATAAAAATATATCGTCAGTTGTAGTTGGCATCCTACTAATAAGGAATGCTTAAAGGCTTGTATTTTCGCCACGTAACGTCCGTGCCTTCCAAATGATTTGAGGAAAGAATATGTCAACTATAGATTTGTGGTGGTATCATTTTCATTCGCTTTGTTGTCTGCCAATTACATTCTGTCGGCACATGATTTCAATTTATAATCAACTTGTTCAAAAATTTTAGTAAAATTTTTATTGTATTAGTGCTAGTTGTTATTATGAATTATTTTATGAGTTATAGTAGACTATGTTTATAATGAAGGTGACAATTTCTCTGGTTCACGCATTACTACATATACAATGAATATGAGTTTTTTTAAAAGAAGATAATATGGTTTAACTTTTATTTTAGTATTATTTTTTATTTTAATAATATGTTTTTTATTGATAGTAAAAGGGGTTTTAGAGGGTCTTCAAACCTATTATAAGTAGCATTTTGAAAGGTACCTTCAAATATTAGATCTAGCAATAAGATATTAAGAAAGACGAGGTTGGATTCCACAAATCTAATCCTAAAATCCAATGAAGCAACCTCTTAGCAAATAAACTGCAGATTTTTATCAAGCAAATACAAGAGATTATTATAGTTAAACAACGGGTTGGCCATACATAAGAGAAATCGGTACTCAAAACATCATTCAAATTCAAGATTTAATATTAGAATTTGAAAATCTCATCCAAAGATGCATTCAAATTCAAATTTCAAAATTTGAAATCCCGTCCACCACTAGGGCCTTGAATTTAGGAACCAGACCTCACCACTGAAACCCCTTAGAGAACCAGAGAGCCAAGAATCATGCTTAAAACTGGAGCAGATCTATAGCAACAACATCCAGTATTACAAACAATTGAACCAAAAACAACCAGAAAACACTTGCTGGAAGCCCTTTTCAGTGAGGTCTTGAAGGCCTGTCAAGCTTTTTTTGACCCCCTAAGAAATAAATCTTTTTTTCAGGCCACACTTTTGAACGCATTTGTTCCAAGTCTCCATGATTGGAACAACCTCATTCCCTTCTGGATGTAGAGCCTCAAAATATCCATTAGAAGGGGTTGTACTCCACTAGCAATTTCAGAGTCAATCTCATTTTTTTAGAGCGCTCTGTTGCTAGGTCTCCCCACTTTCCTTTCAATCAGTGCATCAATTCGAGCTTTCCTGTGACTTTCTCAAACACATGTTTTGGAGAGGCTAGAGAGCTTTCCATTAATTGTTGAAAAATCAGATCATCCATGTCAATATAGTCAAAGGAATTTTAATAATATTAATTAAATTAAAATAAGTTAAAAATCATAATATATGACAAGTAGGTCCGAGGTGTAGACCAATTGGTTCAACCAAACCCTATAAGGAGGCGAAGGTCCAAGGTTCAAATCTCGAGCTTTGCTGAACTAAACACTTGTCCCTTTCCTAATGCTTGCAGCGGCGTAAAAGGTTTAAAATGATTATGGCATGGTGGTTATAGGAGCAGACTGCGTAAAAATTTATGTGGAGACTTCCAAGATTAATAGTGTAGAATAATGTGGCAGCTATAAAAACTCGATAACATATCCGAATTCATGGTGGCTACCAATTCCACCATATAAATTTAAAAAATATATAAATAACAAATAATTTTATTTATCAATAAAATAAACTATAAATAATTGAATTAAATTAAATGATATAATAATTCTTTATAAACATGTTTTCCTATTCTAACCTGCATGTATCTTGTGAGGGGTGAGGGGATATATGCAAGGCTTTTTACGACTCAACTACAAATTCTACATAGGATATGCCTATAGTTGCGAGACTCAAGCACAACTCCTCGTCTTAACAATCATCCAACTTACAAATCAACATGATAAATGGCATAATAATCCTAAAACTTTTTTATCAAAGTTTAATAAAAGCAAAAAGTAATTCAAATATATTAAGTTAGATGACATTGCCCTCAATGTTGTAGCTTGTTTGGAAAATTTGTGCGACTTTTTCCATGTTCACTTACGCTTGACTTTGCAATTATTAGCACGCTTGACTTTGCAATTATTAGCAGTTATGTTCTCGGTGAACATTGTTTCTTATGTGTTTAGACTCTCCACCTCCCACCTATCAAAGTTTTAGAAAGGTTAATAATATTAATTATACGAATATTTTATATCATAAAATTAAATGTTTTTTATACTTGTTAATATTATTTCAATGTGTTAAATTTTTAATATATATTAAGGATTGAAGGAATGTATACTACATTATAATGTTATGATATATTGAATGGGCTAATAAGATACAATTATATTTTGATAATACATAGATGCTTTTAAAATATGTTCTAATACACTCATATCCTTATATTTAATTATTTAAATATATTTATATATATATATATATATATATATATATATATATATATATATATATATATATTTATCTTAAAAACCAGTTTGGTCTTTAGTGAATTATGAATATGGTTCATTTTGAAGGATTTTATCTATACTATTTTTGTGTTAAGCAAGTTATTACGTGACCTTTTACTTGTTACTAGTGTTGACTTTATGCATTTAATCTAGACTATGCGTGAGCTGGAGCAAATCTCTTAGCTTTATTATTTTGTCAATTCAAAGAATATATTAGGATTTTAATGTAACCATGATCTAATAACATCCATTATTGAATAATTTATTATTTTGTCAATTCAAAGAATATATTAGGATTTTAATGTAACCATGATCTAATAACATCCATTATTGAATAATTTTGTTGTCATATACTCTCATGTGTAGTTGTATGGTGTCTGTCCCTTAAATGGACAACAAATTTTACTATTAAGTGAGTTTCAATTTTATCCTTTCTCTGCACAAATTTTAAACACAATATATTTCTATCAACAATCATATTATATACTATGAGATAAATGATGCATCAGCATTCCTTTTAAATTAAATACTCATTACTATTAACTTTGATAAATTTAAGATCCTTAAATAGTAAATAGGTTTATAAACTAATTATACATAATATAATTTTAATTATAAATTTAAAATTATGTATCATATAGTTATTATATCTATTAAATATTATTAAGAAATTTTAAATTTTTTAAAAGTTTTTTGTTTTCATTTTATAAGCTAACACTTGTTAGTATCTTTTTATGGGTTGTATGGTATTGAAACACGCCCACCTATATTATGCATATATCTCTTCAAAATATTTAAACTTCGATTTCTGTGAAGGTTGAGGAATTTAACGGGCTGAGTTAATATCATTGGATAATATTTGATACCTTTTATTTACCATTGTATCATTCAAATATTTATAAAATAATTATATTTTCATTCTTGTTAATGGCTTATAATGGTCATTATTATACATTTTAGTAACATCATAAAATAAATGTAATAAGTAGTGTTGAATTAAAATAAATGAGGATAACATGGTTGGTTTATTTTTACTCAAGGCACCATTAGGTTTAACCTACTCCTAAACCATTAAAAATACAATCTTCTACTATGATGAAAACAACAAGAGCATGACTTAAGAAGTAATGAATCTATTCATTTACTCTTCCATGCCTATGGTTATGTCCATCTCTAAGATGTTTACATCCTTGGAAGGCAATAGTATGTATGCTTGTAAATTTAAGCTTTGTATAATACTTTTTTAAATATGTTAGTTAACTTTGTTGCATAAATTTTTGTACAACACAAAATTTCTATATTTTTTGGTAAATATATAGTTAAACTCAAGTTATCATAAAATATGTCAAAATATTAAAACATAGTTTCAAATTATATGTCAAATGGAATTGGTCTTCAAATTTATCTTATATTAAGTGTAGTTGCGATAAGTTTGAAATTTAAGAGATGACCCTATGGAGTTTTTACAAAACTTTCTTGGTTGAGTTTTTGTGAAAATTTATACTTTGTTTACTTATTTTATTTTTAATTTGTTGTTTAAGAGTGTATACTTGAGACAAGGATTCTAATATTCAAATTGAACTAAAAAACATTATATTAATAACATGTGCATAATGGATACCTATCATTGATAATATAATTTGTTTTATATGTCATTATCAAAGTATATTGTTTAGTTTTTTATGAGAATAAATTATAGTATCTTTTTGCATGGTAGGCATGTTTTAAGTGGGCATGTTATATTTTTCCTAGTCACATTTGAAAACCAATAGTTTATTGTAAATGGATCACCCATCCCAACATTGTAGACTATATTTCTTAACTAAAAAATAATAAGCTATGGGCTTACCCAAGCAATTGAAATAGTTTTATATAATTTAAAAGTCTATTTTTTACTAGTCTAAGCTCAAGTTGGGGTATTTTTTATGGAATATATCTTCATTAAATTTTAATATTTCAATATTAATCTATATGGTTTTCCTTAAATATTTGGTCTATAATACATATATTTCTATTTTTCAAAGAGGAAATGTTTACCAACTATTGTGTGCTTATTAAAAGTTTTTTGACCTTTGATTTTTTTCCAAATATCATGCAAATATAAAAAGAGTTGCATAAATATTATAGATGACTTTATTACAAAGGGATTTAGTGTAGGTTTTTCTCACCCTAAGTAAATTAGGGGTAAAATTTTACTATAAATATGATCATAGGACTGTCATTGTTTTTATCTTATGGACATGGGAATTCATAGCTACACTCCACATAACTTGCATTATTATTTGATGCTATGATATTATAACTAATTGGAAAGTCCTTAGACATTCAATTAGTGGCACTACCTTTCTAGTTTTTTAATTACATGGTGATTATATCATAGCCTTTTCATACCATATTTTCACAATAAGTGGGTGGTAATTCATGTTATTAAACTCCTCATGTGTTTATTTATAATTCACTTCCTTCACTATGGTTTAAACCCATATTTGCTTAAATCAGTCACACCTTAAAAATTTCATGTATTTTTATATTTGCACTTTACTTTTCCACAATTTTTGTATTTTACTTTCAGTGCATGCTAGTGTAGGCTAGCATAGGAGTATTTCCCAAGGAACAATGGGGACTCAGCCTAATATGAAGGTTGGGAGAATTCATTGGAATTGAAACTAGAATTGGGGCACAAATCTTAATTAAAAGTCATGAAAATTCATTGGTTCAATGTTTACATATAACAAAAATGTTGTATAGGACAAGTTGTGATAAATATGAATTAATTGTTAGAAATTTTGGATTGTTTATAAAAGTTGAGGAAGAGTCCTAGTTTAGTACTTTACTCCTTATTGTCTTTAGGTACCCATTTTTTGCATAATTTTTTTTTAATTTCCTCTCATTTTTAAAATTTAAAAATTTAAGAAATTAGAATATTTTGGAGAATATTTCTTTAAATGGTGGGCATATTACTTTAGCTTGTGTTTGCATTACATATGAAACACATAAAATATGTTCTTGTTAGGTGTTGTGTATTTATGTTGAAGGCTATAAATATATGTTTTAATTAGTGCCTTAGCCCTAGTGGCTAGGATAGCCTAATTAAGGTTGTTATGCATTAGAGGTCAAAGGATCAAACCCTCTATACCCATTACAAAGGTGAAATATATAAATGATGTCAAAATCACCCCTAATGTTATCAGCAATGACAAATGGCATTGCATTATGATATGGCACCTAATGACATCATAGAATTATTTCCAAGAAGTGATTATATGTCATTATATATAGCTAACATTGTGGCAAGCTATACAACACTAAATGCTTATGTTGTAGACCATATGATAGTTGATGACATGGTTTTTTTTATAGTATTTCATGTTGACATACCGACTAGCATGGTAGTCCATATAGATGATGGTGTGGTGGTCCATATAAGTGCTAACATGGTAGGTGATAATGTGGTTATCAATACATGATCTAACATGACAAGGGCAAATATTTTAGTCACTATTATGAAAAGCAAATCACCACATAATAGGTATAATTATGGGTTTGACTAATCACAAATTTTCAACTCATCAAACCAAATAACCATGCAGTCATGTAGTTAGTAGTAGACTTGGTTAAACATGACTTTTAGAGTGAATAAAAAATGACAAGTGAAACAATATGATTTGCAGTTTGTAAAGCAAATTAGAGGATGATAAATGCAACCATTTTATTATTTTGTACACTATATAAAGATCTCCACAATCAATACCTAGTTTGCACCTCATTTGTTAGTATGTTTTTTGGTCAATGCATAATTGGAACCCCAAAATCACTCACACAGTTCCATGTGCCACCCTCTCCTTCCTTGTAGGAACATAATTGTTTTTAAATTTTCAAATGTATTGGAGATTATGTATGTGTATTTTGGGCCAATATTTTGGGGACTATAACGTTTCTATACAAAAGTGTTTTGAACCCTTTTTTAAAATACCATAAATTTTTAATATATCTACATTGGTCATGTTGTTTTTTGTCACAATTGAATTTAGAATTTATACTTTGATAAGAAAGTGATGGATTAGCATATTATCTTATTAAATGGTCTAAATTACCACTAGGAAAATTACATTAAAGTTTTTATTTGGTTTAAGGGGTTTCTCAAATGCTTGAATGATAACTTAAAGAGATTAATTCTAAAGAAAGGAAGAAATTATATAGAGATAATAAGGGTACGAATATTGGTGTGATGGCCATTTATGTTGACAATATCTATGAAACTCATGTTAGCATCACCATGGAACCTATAGAACTACTTTGTAAGGTTTAGGGATTGTGTGATTGCATTATTTCTACACATATTAGTAGGTTGGATGTAGAGCTTTCTACTTTCACTATGGACTTTTTTGATACTATGGATGAGTATATTAGTCTATTCCATAAATTGTAAGACGATAACTAGATTACTAGAAGAATTCTAAACAAGACATGATATCTATAAAAGTATTTCGATAAGTAAAGGAATATTGAACTAAATATTATCTCTAATAATGTTTTAAATACATATGAAATGGTTGTAGTTGTGTTTAATATACTTCATGTCTATTTCCCTAATTCTCTTCCACCATTAATTGACGAAGTGTTCAAGTACCTTCTTCACATTTAGTCTTGGAGATAGAGTCGCAAGGGTAATTATTTCAAAAATAAATGTAGAATGAGAAGAAGCCCAGGAAGCAACTCGAAAAACCAACCTATGATTTTTGTAATAAGGAAACAAAGTATAATTTTTTTAGATATGCATCAAGAAGCTTGAAAAAGTGAGAATTAAATGGGTGTTAATACTACTTAATTATATGCACATGGTGAGGAAAATTATAAATGATAAATCTCATAGGCTAATGTCATTGCTCATTTAATGTATTGGACATCCACAACTTCTACTAAGTACATTATAGATTTTGAGGAAATAAGACACATGACAAAGCATAAACATATCCTCAAGGTCTATAACAAATCATATTTAGGGGAGAATGTTATCATTGAAGATTACTCTGCTCTATAGATAACATGATGTGGAGATATTTATATTAGATCTTCATCTTTTGATGAAGTTCTTCATGTTCCTAGTGTTTTACCCAATATCTTATTTATTTATCACATTACTTATACAAACAAAAAGATAGAATTTTTTCTTGATTATTGGGTAATGAAGGATATAGACAATTGATTCATAATAGTTGCTTCTAGATATTGTGATAGATAGATAAAATGTATAATCTAGAGGAAATATGAAATTATATTTATTTCTCTCCAAATAAAGAACTTGTGGCCATGGTGGCTCATGCAAATGATGAGATTCATGATGACATCATAGGATTGGGTATCTTAGTTATATATATTTTAGACACATGTGAAAGCATGAGATTCTGGAATATTTGAAAAGAAAACTATGGCGATGCATCAAAAATCAAACATGTAACGCCTAAGTCCTATGAATTTGAAATGCATGAAATAGAAAAGAGACGAATTGAACAGAGACAAAAGGAAAGAGGTATAGAAAGCACAACCCTTTTTATTTAACTCTCTTAATATCGGTTACAAAGATGCCTCCTCCATTTTCAGGGGCTAGGAGCGTTAAAATGAATTTTGGTTACAATCGTGACTTAGTGTTCCTCCTTCCGCGTGCCCACATTTGAAATGGGCGGGCCAAAGTGTTGCCGCCGCTTGCGTTGATGAATCCTTGATTCTTGCTGCTCCTCCTGCATTCAAAGAAACAACAAAATTGTTAGTAGCACCTGTGGCAAATATGAAGCGTTTGTTCTCTAAAAACCAATGAAGGATGCATGCATAAGATTAACTAAAACGATGAATAAAATGACTCTAAGTAACCTGCAATTTTGACAGAGACCAGAAAACATTACCAGAGGGCCACTGCCATCAAAATAGTCAAGGAAACTCTGTCGATTCATTTTCCACTATAATTCGTCCCTGGGCAGGACGAATTCTACTGTAATTCGTCCCTGGGTAGGACGAATTCGCCTGCGACAAAGCGCCGAAGTGATGCTGCCCAAATGTCGCGCCTCGGGATCTCCAAAAGACCTACAAACATAGGGGTTAGCTAATTGGGGGCATTTTGGGACGACCCAGATGGTCGGATTTCCCCAATTTGACCTCCATCAATGGGAATTTGACGTCGCTACCTGCAAGTTAGTGGGGACAACAAAAGCGACAAAACATGATAAGATTTGATCACAACATTATAAAATCGGAATTACGAACTATCTAAACAGCATAAAATGGAATGCAATATGAACAAGTGACAAAAGGAACAAATCAAAATGGAACTAAGAAATGCGAGGCGCCCGGGTGGGCCGCCCACCGTTGGAACTTGATTTCGGCACCAATCCACTTGGGATGGGCCCAAAATCTCTTGTAATGGGTTGTCGGCGAATTGGTAGATCAATGTGGTCAAATGTCGGGTTTTGGGTCCGGATTCACACTTCCAATAGCCACCCAATAACCTCTCTTGCGAAAGAGATCAAGGATGTGGAAGAGGTGAATCAAAAAGGGTAAAATGTGGTATTCAATTTGGCAGCACTTCGTTGCTTGAAAATGCCTCCAACCTTGTCCTCTTTTGGGTGGGAAAGTCCACCATTTTATAGACCCAAGGGGTCTCTTTTGGAGGGGCATGCAGGGGTGCCATGTGGCGGCCATGCCTTCTCAAGAGGGAGGAGACTCCTCCCTGACTTGGGCTTCCATGACTGCCCTTGTGACAGTCCTCTAATGCCCACTCTGCCCACCTACACGCGCATGCAAGGCAGGAGGCATTAATTGACTGTCCTCGGCTGCCACTTGGCACCATTTTTCTTTTTGCCCGTTGAACCTAGAATTCGTCCCGACCCAGGACGAATTCAGAATTCGTCCCTGGGAGGGACGGATCCCAATTTGAATTCGTCCCTAGGTGGGACGGATACTGAGCAAGGTGCCTGAATGTGCCAAATTGCCTTCTGACCTTCCAAAATTGCTACAAAAGTGGTTAGGACCACTGTTTAACCTCTGAGGGCTGCCCTGGGGGCTGTGTGTGTCAAAGCGATCAGTGTTTGCAGTCACATAATCGGATTGGTGCTATTTTGGTGTCTACAGATGCCCCTTTTTGGGATGCGTTGTGCATGGCGCAGCGTCGAGCAAAAATAGATAACCAAAGCACTAATGATTAGGGTTTCTTGGTAACCTAACCAACTTTTGATGCCCCAAGTATGGAAAGGGCATGCATTCTTGAATCCTTGCTTCTGACGAGCTAAGGAATTCGATTTCAAGTGTTAACCTATTTTGGTGAGGTGTGACTTGAGCTTGGACATTGATCAGTCATGAATAGGCAAAGGGCGCAACCTTTTGTCCACAGGGGAACCTTGTGTTCATGCTTCAGGAATGCCAAGTGATTTGATCAATTTGTGATTATTGCTTGTTTACTGCCCCAAGCAGGAGCGTAATTGTCTTTGTCAATGATTCTTTGAATGCATGTCATTTTCCTTAATTGGGTGTGTGTTTGTTGATTGGTGACTAAGTGTGACTACCCCCTCAAGCGACGAATCGATGAGGGAATGACCTTCATGAGAAAAGCGACGAGTCGCTTGACCCAAGATGACTTTTGCAAGGGTGCCTTTAGATGGTTTAGCATTTAAGCATGTGCAATTTTTTTGACATTTAGACCTATTTTTGGTGGGTGGTAACCCTTTTTGCGACGCTTTTTGGAGCTGAAATTGGCAAAAATCCGTCCTCCCGTGGAGCGGTCCGGCTAAGGTAGCCTTCTTAGGGAGTAGGATAGTGACAATTCGTGACCCCAACGTCGGTTTTGTATGCCCGGGATGTCAAGTGCAACAACACTCTCATCGGGCAAGTTTATTATCTGTTTTAGTGCATTTTTGTTCAATTTTTGATGTTTTTTGAAATTTTTGGCCTGAATTCGTCCCAGGGTAGGACGAATACCATCTTAGAATTCATCCATGGGTGGGACGAGCACTAACCAGAGCGCTCGTCCCAGGGGAAGACGAATTTAAGCTCAAAAGGCCTATTTAAAGGCCAAATCTAGGGTTTGGGCTCATTTGCATCTGATTTTTCTTGCGATTTGGAGCTCTGGGGAGAAGGAGGTTAATTCTGCGAAGCGAAGCGCTGCCGAATTTCTCCTTGCCATCATGAGTGCACAAACCGGGTCGAGCGACGGAGCCGAAGCGAGACCAGTAAGTGCTCCCTAGAATTATTACTTTTGTTTTAAAACTGCAAGTGTTTTGTTTAATTATTTTTGTGATGATGTTTTTCAAAATTTTAAAACTTAAACCCTGAAACTGGACTGAAGACAACTAAGACTTAGTGTACAACTAAACGTAGCGCAAAACCTAGGGAGAGAATTTTTATTTTGCTTATAACTAAACCCTAGGATAAACGAAACGTAAAACCCTAAGACTTAATGTTTGTTGTTTTTTGAATTTTTGTTCTATTTTTTTAAATTAATCAGTTAGGATTAGAAACCCTAGAACTGAAAAATTAATTTTTGAATTTTTGTTTTTTTTATTTTCTAGAATTTATCAGTTAGGATTAGGAACCCTAGAACTGAAAAATATTATTATTTTTGTTTGAATTTTTGAATTTTTGTTTTTAAATTAATCAATTAGGATTAGAAACCCTAGAACTAGAAAAATTAATTTTTTTTGAATTTTTATGTTTGTTTTTTTGTCGTAGGCATTGTTGTTTTTTGTGGTTGTTTTCATGATTTTAATGTTTTTGAATTGTTTTCTTTTGCAGGTTGTTAGGAGCCGGTACCGTGTACCCACTGCTTTCACTGAGGCACGAGGGGGCTTACTAAGGATGACTGGGAGTGGCTTGATGCCCTTGGGCTCAAGCAGGTGGCTCGACTGGAGCCAGTGGTCATGGATCAGGCCTATTTGATGGCCCTGATCAATCTTTGGGATCCATGGACCAACACCTTCCATCTCCCAACAGGGGAGATGATTGTTACTTTGGAGGATATCTATCGGCTTCTACGGATTTCGATAGATGGACTGCCCATCAGGACATCGCCGCGTGATCAGCGGACAGCTGTACTGACGAGATGCTTTGGGCATGGGGAGGAGCTGGGTGTGGAGGATCCACTGGAGAGGGCAGAGGGCGACTACCAGATTGGCAGGATTTTGGTCCGATGGTGGCTGGAGAGGGGGGTGTTGGGCGTGAGGCACGCATTCCTTATGGGCCTCATGTCCAACATGCTGTTACCTGACTCGTCAGGCATGAGGTTCCCATGGAACCTGCTGGATTTGGTTTGGCAGTTGGTAGAGTGCCCGATAGAGGCACCACTTATCATGAGATGGGGACAGACACTGTTGGCACAGCTCTATGGGGAGTTGTATGAGGTCCGCTACCGGCAGTGGAAGGGGATTAGTTGTAGCTATCTGTTGCAGTGTTGGGCTTGGCAGCACATAGCAGTGGAGAGGCCAGCCGGGTTACCATGGATGACTCGGGCGAAGATGGAGGATAGGGAGATAGGGTATGCAGTTCTATGGCGGCGGTCCGGGGAGCAGGGGCATAGTCGACGGTGGGTAGGTGTCGTAGGGCACTATGTCGATACCTTCTCTCGGCTTACTCCTAGGGAGGTGGTTTGGCACCCTTATCGGGACTGTCCAGCCTGGCCAGAGGCTGGAGAGTGGCTCCGACGGGTACGTAGAGAGCGATGGCTGATTGGGCGACACGGGACCGAGCATGAGTTCTTCTCGTATAGCTGGGTGACACGACAGTTTGGGGTGCACCAGGGGTTTCTCGGTGAGCCCGTGGTCTATCGATGCTGGGGGATGAGAGGACTTTGGACCGACCGGTCATCATGCCATTGGGAAAGGATTTAGACACGGTGATCGACGTCCCGGACGTGGATGACATCGGGACTACCGCTGAGTATGACTCATGGTGGGTACTATGGCGATGGCGAGGAGAGGGGCCATTGGGAGGCGCAAAGGTGGTAGCGACGGGTGGGGAGGGTGCTGAGGCACCAGGGGATGATTGGGGAGCTCCTTTGGAGGATGTAGAGATGGTAGAGGTGGATGGTATGGATGCGGATCTGGGGCCTCCAGATCAGCCAGAGATGCAGGACATCGCAAAGCGGTGGGAGCTAGGGCAGGCTACTATTTCGAAGAGTCCCATGCCTCAGGCAGATGTAGAGGAGATGGAGTCTAGGGTATGCGTTGAGAATGCATGTTTGGAGGAGCTGCTACGAAGGCGAGATGAGGAGTTGGGGGATGCGTTGCGGGAGAAGGATCTCCTACGGATGTAGCTAGTAAAGAGAGATAGGGTTTTGGCATAGCGTGATGATGCGAGTAGACTTACGTACCTATCGATGGGAGGCATGAGTGGTTTCGAAATCGGATAGAGTTGGAGAGGGAGATTAGCCGCCTTGGTGGGCGGCCCTACTTCGGTAGCTATCGGGAGGTGGATCTTCACGCCGCTCGATGAGGGAGTGAGACTGAGCAATCAACATCCTCTCGGCGTAGGTGACTAGATGAGGGGGGGCGAGTAGGCATGATGCGGGGGCTAGCAGTAGCCACCCTGAGGGGTCCCATAGGACCCACACCATGGGGGGTAGTTCCCGTCGCACCGATCCTGCATGATCATGGTGGTCGACGCCCTAGGCTTGGGTGGTTTTGAGCTATGATTGCGGGGTCGGAGGACCAGTTATTGTAGCCTGCGGGCATTTTTTTGATGATATATATATATATCGACTTTATTTTGTTTATGCACATGTGATGATTTGATTTTATGCATGATGAGTGATGAGTATGGATGTATGCATGTTAATTTATTTTGATGGATGCATATGTTATGATGAATGCAAATGTTTTTGATTTATATGTGATATGCAAAATGAAATGGATGAATTGAATTTGTGTTGTTTGGTTAGGGCACCATAGACTGTTTAGGACTTTGTTATTTTGTTTTTAGGCGATTGCTGTGGTAAATGACTTTGCATGTATACATGTGGTTTTTTTGTATTTTTTGATGGTATTGTAAGGATGAAAAGTAGCGCAGTTGGTTTAGAAATGTAGCTAAGGTTTTCTGAGACTCAAATGGTTTTAA
This sequence comes from Wollemia nobilis, assembly GCA_028583015.1. Taxonomy (NCBI): domain Eukaryota; kingdom Viridiplantae; phylum Streptophyta; class Pinopsida; order Araucariales; family Araucariaceae; genus Wollemia; species Wollemia nobilis. Next base: position 1,502,153 of record JAQPPZ010000252.1, on the reverse strand, counting down.
CTCACTAGCCACGACTGTACTTTATCTTACAAGACTTTTGAACAAGGTATGAATCGGACTTGTCTTTGACCAAGTTATTTCACATCCCCGTGTGTGCAATTGAGTTCATTTATGTGGTATTTGTCAGGATACCGCCAGTGCCAAATAGGCTGTCAACCAAACCTGTACTAAGGATCACCTAATTAGCTCCACTAACTCCTTTATTGTATTTAGTCAGATTAATCTATGGTGCTATCTAGGATACCATAAGCTAGCTCATCCACATGCAAACATTGATCTGCACACAAGTTAATGTGACAGATATATCGTCATGCGGGAGGTTTTCCACCAGTGACCGATAGGCTATCAACCAAATCCGTACTGAGGTTTACCTCATGACCTTTTGAATGCTGAGAGTTCCAGGGATTCAAGTTCAACTCCCTTCTTTTCTTCAATTGTATTGGGATACTTGCTCGTTTGTAGTGATAAAAATCACTGTTTATTTTTATATTTTTTTTTCTTTTGAGCAAGGGATTTGGATTTCGAGTGATGAGAATCACTATTGTATGTGCCTTTTGATGTATGTACTTTGAGGGTGATGTCAATTTTTGTGGAAAATTTTGATGTTTTGCAAATTTTTTGATTTTTGCAACTTTGAGGACTTTGGGATTCGTGGGGAATTGGGTAGGGAGGATGCTTGTCCTTTTGCCAACTCTCAACATTCTTGGGGTCATTCGCACAGGGGGATGAGCAAGATAACCGTTTCGCTTATGGTGACCTGGATTGCTTTGCAGGTTTCATCTTTCGTTCACACAACTTGGGAATTGTTTTTATGTGTTTTAGCTTGTGATGGGATGTTACGTAACAAGGTGTATTTCAAGTATGACTCTACCTTTGTAAAATATTTTTGACTTTGTACAATTTTGGCTAGAAATTTAACGACATCTAAATGACGAAAACTCTAGATACATTAAATGACAACCTGACTTATGATATGGTGACTCTATGTATGGTGTTGTTTTTGCGATATTGTATGGAAAATGTGAAAGATGGTGGATTTGCCAAGTAATGACAGTCCATGGTGCCTTTGACTTGTATGATCAACAAATGTGCGATATATGGATGTAATGGTTAATGCAGCTATTATGTAGTGCTTTGATTTATGAAGTATGCATGAGAATGAGATGCAGATTTTTTTGTGATTTTGATGATTTTGATTGTTTTTGTTGTTTTTGACCAAGGATTGAAATTCTTGGATTTTGGTGACCAAGGGATTTCGATAATCCTTGGGTTTGGTGACAAAGGGTTGTAGCATTGGGGCATTTTTGGGGTGACCAAGCAATTGCGATAATCCTTGGAGCTTTTGGGTTGACCAAGTGATTGCGATAATCCTTGGAGCTTTTGGGGATGACCAAGCGATTGCGATAATCCTTGGAGCTTTTGGGTTGACCAAGAGATTGCGATAATCCTTGGAGCTTTTGGGTTGACCAAGAGATTGCGATAATCCTTGGAGCTTTTGGGGTGACCAAGCGATTGCGATAATCCTTGGAGCTTTTGGGTTTGACCAAGCGATTGCGATAATCCTTGGAGCTTTTGGGTTGACCAAGCGATTGTGGTAATCCTTGGAGCTTTTGGGATGACCAAGTGATTGTGATAATCCTTGGAGCTTTTGGGTTGACCAAGTGATTGCGATAATCCTTGGAGCTTTTGGGTTGACCAAGTGATTGTGATAATCCTTGGAGCTTTTGGGTTGACCAAGTGATTGCGATAATCCTTGGAGCTTTTGGGGTGACCAAGTGATTGCGATAATCCTTGGAGCTTTTGGCTTGCTCTTCAGGGGATAGATGTACCCCCAACTTGATGATATTTGTGCTCCGGATCTGGCTCTGGAGGGATTGGCATGAATGGATCGGCCCTATGCATGGATAGGAGGATAGGGTCTACCCTCGGTATTGATATTGCTATGGGGTCTTTGGGCGGAAGTTGATCTTTGTGTGCCCAAAGTGGTGGATTCAACAGTTGGTTCCACTACATTGGGTTAACGTGCCACTCATGCCCTGGCCTTATGTTTAGCTATTGAAGTGCATCATCAATATCCATGGGGTGTTGATGTTGTCGCATGTGATTGCTGTGGGCCATCTCTATTTTATCCTCACCTTCGGCCAGTGAGTCCAGCTCATCAAAATCTGGCGATTCTGAGACATGGAAGACTACATCATCAGGTAGCCCTACGGTTAGAGGTTGATCCTCTTTGAAAGGAGCCTCATGTAAGTTGGGCCTTGGGAGCTCCAAAATCTTGGTCTCTACCGACTCGAAGTGCTCTAGCGCTTTGCATGTATCAGGGGATTTGAGCTCCTCCTCTTTGGTTGGTTCTTGTTGAGGAACTTGGGGCCTATGGAGGGGTGGCCAGATAGCACCCCCCATGCCTTGGTAGGGCATTTCATCCCGCTCTTCTTCTCGCTCTGATTCCTCAGAGGCTTCTTGATGAATTTCTAAGGGTGGCCCATAAACCTGAGTGGGTTCCTAAGGAAGGCGCCCATCATTGGTTATAGGAGTAGCCTCCGCTCATGTCTAGGAGGCATCGGGGGTGGTGCTCGATAAGGTCACGAAGACTTGTCTCGCACCCAGGGGTTGTGCCTCTCATAATGTTTTGTCTTATGCGTGTGAGGGGTTGGAGTCCTCTCCTGCATAGTGTGTTGGAACAACTCATCCTTCTGGCGCTGAAGGTGCTCTTTGTTAATATGGTACAGTTCCTCTAACTGTAGTCGCTCTAGCTCAAGTTGCATGAGTTGCGCCCGACGGGCGACATGTTTGGCAAATTCTAAGATAGTTGGTCCTGTCATCTCATGTCTAGAAGGGCTAGACGCCTCTCCTACATATCTATCTCGGTCATGGTGATCCGAGATCTCTATAGGCCACCTCCCTCTATTGGGGGTAGCGGCATTCCCTCGGGGCTTTGGCCTTAGTGAGTGGTCCTGATAGATAGCAGGTGCGGAGGCGTATTGCTCCCGCACTGTATATTGCTCTTGAGGAAGGTAGGGGTCTTCCTCGTGCTCTCTTTCATAAGTGAAAAAGGGACGGACGGAGTTGGCTCGCCCTGCCTGAAGAGCCGTGCGCTCTGGATTTGACCGGTTGTTGCTAACAATGATGCGAGGTGTAGGAGGGATGGCATAGTCATGTGGCCCCCCCTTATGGACCCCCTGCCATTCTAGCGCTTCATCACGCAGTGGCCACTTATAGCGGGTGTCCAAGGGAGTTCTCCCACGGGTATACCTCTCCTGAACGGGTGTGTGCTGGGTGTTGTGCTGGCAGGGAGTGCCCCTAGAAGGGGTGCCCTTATAGTCCCATTTCGTCAGGGCGCGGAGGGGTCTGCCTTGTGTGTCATGCCACCAAGGTGGTATGACCAAATCCTTGGGGCTATACCGGAGGTGACTTGTGCCTCCTTGGATATTCCCCACAGCGTCCGCCCGTGATTGGGCTTGGCTACGGGTGAGCACCATGACGATGTCTCTCTAAAAACCCTAAAATTGAAATGAGTCAGATGGGGCCCAAAATTGGGGTGCGCATCCCTCTTACAATAGATAAGCCATAAATAAAGTTTCAAGTCCTAACTCTAAATACATTAGGAGAGATTAACCTTCGAACAACTCAAAAAGCATAAAAAATTAGGTGAGCAATTTTAAAACCTAATTTCGGGGCACTAGATGATGGAATTTGGCCCCGAAAACTGGTTTTCTGGACAAATACAACTCTAGGGAGTTGTATTTGTTTAAAAATCTCCCAACTAGCTCCCTGTCAAATTTCACATCAATCGGAGCTACGGTTGAGAAGTTATGGCCCCAACAAAATGCACTAAAATTTAGGGAAAAAAAATAAGATTTCCCATATTTTGTTGGATGCTCCTGCATCACTTATGGGCACCTTCGGGGCGCTTTTGGGTTGACCAAAGGGTTCATGGACACCTTTGGGGCATTTTGGAGTGACCAAGCGATTGCGGGAATCCTTGGAGCTTTTGGAGCGAGTGACAAAATGCGTAGATTTTTATCTTTTGTTTATGATTTTTCTGATTTTTTTTTGTTACACTAAGCAGAAATGAACACACGCATACACAAATGGTGATTATCTCTTTTAAAGATTAATGGTGTGTCCTAGACTGGTTTTAGTGTGTTTTGATGATTTTGTTTTTTTTTTGAAAGTTTTGAAGAACGTTTAAATGCATAATGAAGGCTCATATGACTCCCATAAATGGTCGCCCCTTCAATATACCATTGCTCGACCGATATACCAACCTCTCTATATACCCGCCCTTACGAGAGGGAAACTATAGGTACGTGAGAGCAGATGGTACGTGGAACATAGGCGGTACGGAAGGGGGATTGTCCTGTTTATGACACCTACCATAGAAGACTTATCCTCGTGCACTGGGAATCACCCCAACGACACTCGGTCAGCTTTCGTCAGGATTTACGTCGAGCAACAGTGACAATCGGGGTAAATGGATGCAAAAATCAAGCCAAGGTGGTGATGAACCCACCGTTGGTCTTGATCAAGGGCTGGGGTCTTACGACCAGCTCCTTGGTTTAAAAATGCCACGTGATGTGTGTGTGGTTCTTTTTATTAAAAATTAAAACAGGCAGAAGCAACTACTTTCCTTAAGAAGGCAAAATTGACAGAAAACAAAAACAGAAAAGCAAAAAATGACAGGAACAGTTTAGGACCCTTACCTTTTCTCTGCCTAAACTTGTTGTTTCTGATCCTCGGCCCTGAAAATGCATAGACAAAAATTCGTCCCTGGGTGAGACGAATTACAGAACAAAATTTGTCCCTGTCTGAGATGAATTAGAATTCGTCTCAGGGTCAGACGAATTACAATAAGGTATTCACCACAGGCAAAGACGAATAACAGTCAAAGTTCGAAAAATGGTACCTGTAAGCACAAAAACACAAATTTTTGATCAGTTTCTTGATCTCAAAAACCTAGGGGACAGAGTCCCACCGTGATCGCCATTGAAAGCACGAGATTCTGGAAGATTTAAAAGAAACACTAATGCGATGCATTTAAAATCAAACATGTAACGCTTAAGTCCTAAGAATGTGAAATGCATGAAATAGAAAAGAGACGAATTGAACGAGACAAAAGGAAAGAGGTATAGAAAGCACAACCCTTTTTATTTATACTCTCTTAATATCGGTTACAAAGACGCCTCCTCCCTTTTCAGGGGCTAGGAGCGTTAAAAGAATTTTGGTTACAATCGTGACTTAGTGTTCCTCCTTCCGCGTGCCCACATTTGAAATGGGCGGGCCAAAGTGTTGCCGCCGCTTGCGTTGATGAATCCTTGATTCTTGCTGCTCCTCCTGCATTCAAAGAAACAACAAAATTGTTAGTAGCACCTGTGACAAAAGATGAAACATTTGTTCTCTAAAAACCAATGGAGGATGCATGCATAAGATTAACTAAAACAGTGAATAAAATGATTCTAAGTAACCCGCAAGTTTGACAGAGACCAGAGAACATTACCAGAGGGCCACTGCCATCAAAACAGTCAGACAAATGCCACCGATTCACGTTCCACTATAATTCGTCCCTGGGCAGGATGAATTCTACTGTAATTCGTCCCTGGGTAGGACGAATTCGCCTGCGACAAAGCGCCGAAGTGATGCTGCCCAAATGTCACTCCTCGGGATCTCCAAAAGACCTGCAAACATAGGGGTTAGCTAATTGGGGGCATTTTGGGACGACCCAGATGGTCGGATTTCCCCAATTTGACCTCCATCAATGGGAATTTGACGTCGCTACCTGCAAGTTAGTGGGGACAACAAAAGCGACAAAACATGATAAGATTTGATCACAACATTATAAAATTGGAATTACAAACTATCTAAACAGCATAAAATGGAATGCAAGATAAACAAGTGACAAAAAGGAACAATCTGCCATGAATTCCAATGTAAACTAAGACAATGCGGGGCGCCAGGCGGGCCGCCCACCGTTGGAACTTGATTTCGGCACCAATCCACTTGGGATGGGCCCAAAATCTCTTGTAATGGGTTGTCGGTGAATTGGTAGATCAATGTGGTCAAATGTCGGGTTTTGGGTCCGGATTCACACTTCCAATAGCCACCCAATAACCTCTCTTGCGAAAGAGATCAAGGATGTGGAAGAGGTGAATCAAAAGGGTAAAATGTGGTATTCAATTTGGCAGCACTTCGTTGCTTGAAAATGCCTCCAACTTGTCTCCTTTTTGGGTGGGAAAGTCCACCATTTTATAGACCCAAGGGGTCTCTTTTGGAGGGGCATGCAGGGGTGCCATGTGGCGGCCATGCCTTCTCAAGAGGGAGGAGACTCCTCCCTGACTTGGGCTTCCATGACTGCCCTTGTGAGAGTCCTCTAATGCCCACTCTGCCCACCTACACGCGCATGCAAGGCAGGAGGCATTAATTGACTGTCCTCGGTTGCCACTTGGCACCATTTTTCTTTTTGCCCGTTGAACCTGGAATTCGTCCCGACCCAGGACGAATTCAGAATTCATCCCTGGGAGGGACGGATCCCAATTTGAATTCATCCCTGGGTGGGACGAATACTAAGCAAAGTGCCTGAATGTGCCAAATTGCCTTCTGACCTTCCAAAATTGCTACAAAAGTGGTTAGGACCACTGTTTAACCTCTGAGGGCTGCCCTGGGGGCTGTGTGTGTCAAAGCGATCAGTGTTTGCAGTCACATAATCGGATTGGTGTTGTTTTGGTGTCTACAACATGAGTCAATATCATATGGCCATTGGATATCCTCATATTTTCTATGTAAGTGTTAAATTTGACGGATGTAGTATAGGAAAGCATCAACAAATGCCTTTCCAGAAGGAATAACAAGATGTACCACTCATCCCTTCAAGATCATCCATAGTGACATGTGTGGATCCATGGGCATATCCTATATTGCTAAAAATGGGTAATTCCTCCTCCTTATTGATTGTTTCACTATACATGTGTGGTTTATATACTATTCATACCAAGGATCAAGCTTTTGATACATTCAACATATTTAAATTTTTAGTAGAAAACTAGCCAGATAGGAAGATCAAGTGTCTCAAATTAGATAGACAAGGTGGATATATGATCAATGCCTTTCCTAATATTTTTACTCTTCATAGGATATAATATAAGAGGTCAATTTATTATACCCTAGAGCAAAATGGGGTACATAAGAGGAAGAATAAGATATTCATGGACATGGTATATTTTATGAGTCTTGTCAATGAGATAGAGCACAAATTCTAGTGTAAATTCACTACTTGTGTAGTATACATCATCAATAGATTTTTCATTAGAGTTGTCGAAGCTATAGTACCTTTTGATAGGTTTATAGAAAATAATATATATCTTTAAATCTTCACTATGGACTCACATACATCAAGATGTTTAGAAAAAAGAGGTATAAAAGAGATATATGTATTTTGGTAGGGTATTCTATATCTATAAAGTATATTATCTCTATGGTCCTCAAAGGCAAGAGATCTTTATTTGAAGAGATATCATTTTTTATGAGGTTATTACAAGGGCATCACCTAGTCCACCACCCAAGATTTTAGTGGAATATCATCTTGTTTTTAGATTGAATCAATAATCTTCAGATATTCTTATAGTCTCTATTCCTATTAGAGCATCTACACTAGTTGTTTTTTGTATTCAGGATCTAACATTTTCTATAGCCTAGTCTAGATTAGGGTTTAGTAGTTTTTCTTTGATTGTTTTCCATATTTTGGTCCATATTCTAGATTTTCTTTATTTTTATTTTTCTAACCCTACCCTTTTCATTTTTTTACCTCATAAAATAAAATAAACAATATAAAAAAAATTAAAATCCATAAAAAAAAATATCCACAGATCCCAAGATTAAGCTTCAAAGCTTCATTTAAAGCAATTTTGATTTCATTTTGAAGCAAATTAAAAAAATTTAAAAATTATTTAAAGTTCACATTTAAAATGGAATTTTGTAATTTTATAATTTAACATGATTTCACATTTTAAAGGAGATTCAAACTTCAGGCTTTACATTTTTGTTTGCAAGAAATAAATTAACTTCTCTTTATGAAAATTACAATTTCATTAAAGAGGGGTAATTTATATGGCATTTCAAAGACCACTACATTTTAGATTAGTCAGTTAGATTATTTTATTTGCATGTTCAAAACAACATAAAATGAATCCACTCATAACCTTATTTTCATATTTCAGAGATAGATTCTAGTATTTTATTTCATGCTCAAAGCAAGGTTTAACAAAATGATAAAATTGGTTAAAACCTACTTAACTAAGGAAGATAAAATCAATCTAAAATACTTTAATATAAAATGAACTTCATCCTTTGCATCATGTTCATATGAGGGTAAATCACATTTACATTCTATTTTCTTTTAAGTTTCATGAACAATCAATAACATAGCATAATAAAGTAATACTAGCACATACCCCTTGTTAACAGTTATTTGCAAATAACTAAGGTATTCCAAGCACTTATTTGACATATTTTCATAAACAGACAAGCACACATTAAGTAAAAGGAACCTCGAAGAAATTTATATTTCTTTGCAAGAAAGGGTTTTCTAATCAAAATACTAATTGTGAGTGTGGTTTTGCAATAGAGATAGGACCCCATTGGGGGGATTTTCATAAGCCATTCAACCCTAGCATCGGTGTATTCTTTATAGCAGTGGTATCATCTAGATTAAGGAACCTTGATTCAAAAGTGGTGTTTGACATTTCTTTGAAGGAAGATACTATTGGGGTTTTTGAGGAGTTGATTAAAGTTACAATGGAGGATGGTGCACTTAAACTAGTTGGAAAATTTCTAGGGTCCCATCCTAATATTGATGTAGTTTGCAAATGGACATTTTCCAAATGGAGGTCTTAGGGCCATTTGGAAATTGTGGCTCTCTCTAAAGCTTTCATAATGTTAAAATTTAATCATGAAGAAGACTCTAGGAATGTGCTTAGCGAGAGGCCATGGTTATTTAGGAAGCAAGGTATCTTCCTTTGAATGTGGACTCTAGAATTTTATCTTGATTCATAGAGGATAAACATACACTCCTTGTGGTTCAGGTTACCTAGTTTGCCTTTCTAGTACTAGCATGATGATGTGTTACAGGGTATAGCCAAATGAGTGGGTGAACTCATTCTCATTGGTGTAGTGACAAGAGCTAATTCAATATTGATATATGCTAGGATGTGTATTAATATAAATTTGGAAGCAGATATACTAGATTATATTAAGTTGCTCTCAAGTCTAGATACTAGAATACAACCAATTGTTTATGAAAATCATCCAAGATTCTTCATTGAGTGTAAAGTTTTGGAACATCTCTCAGGTCAATGTCTGACAAAGAATATAACAAGGAAATTCTAGACTAAGGTAGATATGACAAATGAATTGAAACATATTGAGCCTTAAAATAAAAAAAAGGGTAGCTTCTAAATAAGGGTTGGAAATACCTCAACCCTTGGATGGATCTATTTAGGACATGGGACCAATTTTAGAGTAAATTTTGAAAACTAAATTGAAATCCTTAGGTGTAAGTCAAGAGGAGCTCGATCCAATCCTTGAATGTGGGATTTAAAATATCATTGAATAGGTAAGTGCTTCACCTTCTTCAACCCCCCCTTATTATTCAAAATTCTTTTGATTGTCTCAAAACCTATGGAGTGGAGGAATTGTTAGTTTCTTTACCACCAAATATGCCTTCTCCTCCTAAGTTTTTAGCTCCCATTAATTTAGAGAAAGGGTATCTGGGCCCAAAAAATAGAAGTTAAAAAAATGAATTATGGATATGAGGATTAAGAGAAAAGTAGGGAAGCCCCCAATTAAAGAATCTTGAAAAAAGGAGATAGACTTAGATATAGCCAACGAGACTCAAATGGTGTTAGGAGGGGATGAAGAATTGTTACACTAAGAAAACAACTAAAGATAACATCCTTTAATAATATTTCCCCTCACAAATTTATGGGTGGGAATATATTCTCTTTAAAGCATGGTAAATGAAGTTTCTTTCTTAGAATATGAAGGGCCTTAATGGTCACTCAAAATAAATATTAGTGGCTTCTATTAAATTTTTGAATTAGCCAAATATTACTATTTTGTAAGAAACCAAGGTGGAAGATAGTAGAGTAGATTTTGTTAGAGCAGCTATTTAGAATAATGCAATTATTTGTGCTAACCCAAGTCATGGGGTATCAAAGGGTTTGTTGTGTTTGAGAGATTTAGATAAACTAGTGGGTTTGGTGTAGTCAACTTCTGATAGAATAACAAATGTTATATTTTGTTGTAAAGAGACTAATAGGAGATGGATATTAACCAATATATGTACCCCAAATTAATATGTTGATAGAGGTATTTTATGGGAAACTTTGAGCACTCTAAGATAAGGTCTACTAGGTGAGGCTTAGATCTCGGATGGAAATTTTAATTCTCCATTATATCATGTTGATAAAAGAGGAGGAATTGTTGACACTTCAATAGGAATGAAATATTTTACCTCTTTTGTCAATACAAATGAACTTATGGACTTAGACCTTAAATGCAATAAGTTTACATGGAGTAATAGAAGGATTGGTACCCAACTTATCGAGATGAGGTTGGATAGAGTGCTTATGTCGAAAGAAGTGTGATTATTTTTGGATATATTTCTTTATTATCTCTCCCAAATGTAGGTTTATACCATAACCCTCTAGTTTTCAAATCTTCTCAAGGTATTTTCAAAGTTCCTAAACCCTTTAGATTTGAAGCATTGTTGTTGAAATACTCAATATTGGAAGCTATTATTAGTGAGTGATGACCTCAAAAATTCTCTAAGCCATTATTCTCTCAAGTGGCTAAGAAATTAAGGTCAGTTAAATTTATTTTATAGATCTATAATAGAGAGATTTTGGACATGTGAATGTGAAAAAGAAATTCTTGAAGGATGACCTCAAAAATTTGGAAGTTGAGGTTTAAACTAGAGAGTTTTTTGTGGAAGCGAGATTGAAAGATAAGACTCTAATGGAGGACTTGAAAGACACTTTGACGTATGAGAAAATGCTTTGGAAACAAAAATCTCAAGCCTTATGGTTAAGAGAAGGAGATAGAAATACAAAAATTGTCTTTGTGTCCACTCTGAGGCATAGGAGTATTAATAATATTATTGGAATTTTAAAATTAGATGGCTAAACATTTTTTGATATTCATAGAATTAGAGTATAAGTGGTAAAATACTTTGAATCCTTGCAAGGAGAGAAGTTAAATGGGTATGAACACGCATAAAGAAAGTTATTATCTAGCATTCCACAACTAGTTATAGAAGAGATGGACTATTTTTTTATCAGCCCTTTTGAATATGAGGAAATTAAAAAGATAACCTTTTCCATTGGAGGGTTGAAAGCTCCAAGGTTGCACGACTTCTCTCCTATCTTCTTCCATAGATACCAGCACATTGTGGGGAGAGATATTGGAAATGCTTTGAAAGATGTTCAAATAATGGGGAGTATTTTGAGGGATGTTAATTTCTTAATTTTTATGCTTATTCCTAAGCATCACAAGATAAAGAATTTTAATGATTTTATGCATATTAGTCTATGCAACATTGTGTATAAAAAATATTCTTCAAGGTTTTTACCAATAGATTAAAAATTTTCCTCTTGAAGATAATTGATCTAGCTCATGTAGGTTTTGTAGTTGGAAGATAGATATTGGATGGGATTATTGTTGTGCACAAGATCATTCATTGTGCCAACAAAAGTGGAACATCGAGCCTTTTGTCTCAAATTATATATGAGAAAATGTTATGACCATATATCTTGGGAATTTATGATAAAATTCATGCATAGATTTAGATTCCACTAGCAGTTGCTCAATCTGATAAAAGAATATATTTTGACATCTTGATTTTTGTCTTAGTGAATGGGTCTGTAGCCAGGTACTTTAAAATCCAAAGGGGCTTCATTAGGGGATCTCCTCTTCCCATTTTTGTTCATCCTTCTTGCTAAGGCACTCGATAGATCCATAATAATTGAGCTAGGTATCGAGGGTATTAGCCTAAATTTAAACTTTGATCGTATCTATCATAACCAATTCATATATGATACTCTTTTGTCCATTATGGTATCCATCCCCCAAGTCAAAAAGGTTAAAGAGATTTTGACCTTTTATGAAAAGGTGCTAGGTTAGATGATCAATTTTCACAAGAGAAGACATTTTCTCTTGAATATCCGGTTAAGTAAGATTGTAAACATTTTGGGTTGTGAGATTGCAAATTCATCATATTCTTATTTAGGGATGCACATATTTAGTTGTAGAATGAAAGTGAATATTTGGGACATAGTATTAAATAGGATTCAAAAAAGTTCATTGGATGGAAAGAGGATCTTATTATCCATGCCAAAAAGGTATAGTTAGTTAAGGTAACTCTACAAAGCATACCAATCTATTTCCTCTCTAATTTCAAATTCTTGATGAAAGTAGTTCAAAATATTGAGAAAAATTAGAAGTCTGTCTTATGGTCTAGTTTATAGTGTAAGAAAATATTTCATCTTGTCTCGTGGGAACAAGTTTGTAAAGAAATCAAAACCAGAGGTCAAGGTTTTCAAAAGGTTCAAGTGGATGAATGAATATTTAATTGCAAAGTAGGCATGAAAGTTGTTTAAGGAAGAAAATATTGATTGGATGAAGATTGTGTTGGGATTTTCATGGGTGTGTCCTAGATTGTTATTTGATGTTATTGATCAATTGACCTCTCCATTTATAAACCCTATCTTATGCTCATTTTGGTCCTTCAGCCTCCCACATCTCCTGTGGGATGTTTAAAAGGAAATAAATAGAAAAGTTTTCAAAATCATGGAGAGAAATTATGAATCAGTATCGCTTACAATGTTAATAGTAAAAAACTAAAAATGTAGAGAATCTGGCTTCAATTTTCAGTTGTGGAAAGATACCAAATATTGATCTTTTTAAAAACTTGGTATTGAAACATGGGGAATTTGGCTTCAATTCATTGTTGTGGAGGGGTAGTAGAGATTAATATTTTGAAAAATTTAGGTTTTTTAATCAGCACTAGAGTGACAGATATTCTAGATACCACTACCTCTATTAAATGGTAAACTCTGCCTTCATATTAGATTAAATTTAATTTTTATATTGTTGAAGGATAATCTAGGGCCGATAGGGGTAGGTAGCCTCTTTAGAAATCATAATGGGGATATTCTTCTTGCCTTTGCAAAAAACCTGGGTCCCCAAACTTGTCATTTTGCTAAAGATACGACATTGTATCAAGCCACTACATTAACAGAATATTTGAACTGTAAAAAAATAATTATTGAAGAGGAATCCTTAAATGTGGTTAACACCTTTTTCGATGATCAAAATCCTAGTTAAAAAATATTCAATCTAATTAAGAAAGCCCAAAAATTTTGTCATAATTTGGAGGGAATTCAAGTCATGCACACCTTTAGACAAGATAACAAGAGTGTAGACTTATTAGCTAATCTAGGTTTAAGCCAGGATAATTTTTCTGGAGGGAAATTTTTTCCATAGAAGATGAACAGTTTATTCGGCGAGTTTTATTGATAATTGTTTTATCGGAATTTAAATCCCATTGTAGTTATTGATTGGAATATCCATGATCTTGTGTCTTTTGAAGAGCAAATTTAGTTGTGGGTTTGAATAGTCAGATTGCAAGGAGGGTTTATTTATCCCTATCTCTCTATCCCTCTATTTACGTTACTTTTGTTTTGAGTATGCTTATTCTTTGTTTTAGCTGGGTTGGTAAAGGATCTATTAGTGTGGGTTATCTTCTTATTTTTTAGCTGATGTGCAAAGGATTAAAAACTCAATTGATAAATTTTATTCATTTGCAAACATTATAGGCATTGGTAGATGCCAAATACAAATAGGTAACAAATTGCTAACTTTCTAAGGTATCAACAATTTTAATAAAAATCTTTAAAAAAAACTATTAACTCTAATTTTAGACTTTATGAAATAAATCTAAAATAAAAGGATTCTTATGCCACGAAATATCTATATCATACTCCCCTTATGTCTGTGGGTTGGCTGATTTTAAGTTTGTGCATGGAATACTCTTTGTTTGTACCCTTTTGATAATCTTGTAAGCTTGACTTTATTTTTCTTGTAAAAGGTTCAAGGACCTTTCAATAGCCTTTTTATAATTATAAAAAATAAATAAAAAAATGACATGGAAATCCAAAAAACCTAACCCACATTAAAAAAAAATTAGTATTTTTTATCTCCATAGAGAATTTTTCTCTCCATGGTATTAAATATAATGTATATGTGACAACCACCATTTATTTTATCTCTTGTCTTTAAATTGGAGAAGATGAAACAGAAAATACTTTTGAAAAAAAAGTCATGGAATAATTTGAATTGAATCTCCACTTTCACATTATATAATTTTAAATCTCAAAAAAACCTAGCCAATATACATAGATTTTACATATAAAATCTTTTATTTTATTCTTGATCATTTTATCAATGATAATAACTTTTACAGTAACATCTCCTTAAATAAGATTTACAATTTACATATTTTTAATTTTACAACATTATTATCATTATTATGTACAAAACAAAATTTTTAATTAATATAATTTAAATTAGAATTTTGGAAAAAATTGATATTAAGAAGATATCAAGAAGTACGTTGAAATTGCCTGTATTCTTTTGAAATCTCTCTCAAAACAGTATTAGAAATCATAGTCTAGAAGTGCGATTCCCTGTCAAACAACCGAGACTCCTTGATCTGATCATAACAAAAAGCTATTATATATCTTGTGAATAAAAGGTATTGATGTCATGATATTAAAGCTTTAACCTTGGTTTAAGAGGCTTGGATGTGGTTTGAGTTAATGCCCAAAATGCCCAAGCCATCAATGCGATATTATTCCTCAGAAGAAAACATTCGGTTACCAGTATCTACAAATGCCAATGACAGAAGAAAAATCCAAGCCTAGTGCAAGTGTACTTGAGTAAGAGTTTTTACCCACTAATTCCAAATGGGTGGGATAAGCCATGGTGGAAATAGCAACCTAGCCTCTTTTTTCCAGTGGATGGTGATTACGCCATTTTTTTTTTCCTTTTTATTAAAAGAGATTTAGAGTCGGGTTAAGTATTTTCAGTGGATGGTGATTACGCCATTTTTTTTTTCCTTTTTATTAAAAGAGATTTAGAGTCAGGTTAAGTATTTTCAGTGGATGGTGATTACGCCATTTTTTTTTCCTTTTTATTAAAAGAGATTTAGAGTCAGGTTAAGTGTCTTCCATAAATCAATTGTTTGAGTTTTAGTTTTTTCCATAATGTATAAGGTTTTAAATTAAGGTGTGATAAATTCTTTATTAATAAATTTAGTATTTTTTTTTTAATGATGTTCAACCTTAAATATTAGTTATAAAAAAATTTCAGACTCACCACATCTTAAAAAATATATTTTAATAACCAAATATAATTAAATAACTATATATTAAATAAAAAAAAATTAATAAAAAAAATTAATATAACTTATAACTTTAGAAACCTGCGTCTATTTGTATTTTTTTTCCAAAATTGATAGTATAATTCCATTGATGGTTCTAAGATGCCCTGTATAAAGTCGGCAAGCTAAATGATGTGCTACCAAACTTGGGCATTGGAGTCTTTCTCGATCCAACAACTTTGACGGTGGGTGAATTACACAATATAATTGATGTGTTGACTAACATATCACATGAGACGTCAGAAATCCATTTTATTATGAAAAAGTCTACGGTAATCCATAGGTGGACTTGAAAAGCCAAGGAGTGGACTTCGAGGTGTGCTCTTTGAGAGTAAGAGAACCAGTCAACATCCAAGTATCTCTCCTCCGCTAGTGCTCTGGCCCACCACGCCATCCAATATTTTAGCGATCATCTTCTTTTCTTTTATACCTATAAATACGCATTCAACCATACCTTATCTGTTATCCAAACATTACAGTTCTCTTTACGGGGAAGAAAATAAGAGAAAGAAGCACAAAATAGCTTATTCCTTTCAGACGCCGCAGTTTGGCACGATCCAATTTGCTTATATATATGTAAATGCAGTTGCACCGTGCCAAGCTGCGTGCACCTGAAAGTTCTACGCAATCCTCCTCACATGTCAGAGAAGCGTTTTTTTTTTTCCATTAGGTAAGTTCGGTCTCTTTTCATCAGTTAGATCTTTCAAAAGTCGTGGATATATTCTCCAATCACCAAAATCACTGCCTGAGTGTGCCAATGCCGAGGAGGTGATATATTCTCCTCCTAAGCCAGGAGAGTTATCTTTTCAGATTTATATTTGCTATTTTCCAATCTCTGGCACGGCCTTTGGAAAATAATTAATGTTCCAGAGAACGGAGATAAATGATTCCGTGTTCTTGTGTTTTTTGAAGTTATATTCACCGTTAACCATGATAACTAAATATTATGCAAAGCTGAAAAGTTACTATGGTAGATTCATTCAGTTTTCGTAGATCTTTATTGAAATTTTAAACCACACAGGTGTATCCACTTTCTTTGATGTCTGATCTTTACAGTTATGCTTCTATCTTTAAAGACGCGTGCCATATCATTTTGGCCTGTCGGCACATGATTTCATTTTAATATCAACTTGTTCAAAAATTTTAATAAAAAAATTTATTTTATTAATGGTAGTTGTAATTATGAATTATTTTATGAGGTATAGTAGATTATGTTTATAATGAAGGTGATCCATTACTCATATACAATGAATATGAGTTTTTCGTATAAGAAGATAACATGTTTTAACTTTTATTTTAGTATTATTTTTTATTATAATATTATATTAAATTAAAATAAGTAATTTTATTTATGGATAGAATAAATTATAAATAATTTAACTAAATTGGATAATATAATAATTTTTTTTAATAATATATATGTTTTTAATTTTAACTTACTTCTATCTTGTGAGAGGTATGTTGAGTTAAATTAAACATACAAAGTGTTTTCAGGACTCAACTACAAAGGCTACATAGGATGTGCCTCAAGTTGTGTGACTTTGTTCATGTTGATTTAGGTTAGACTTTGCAATGTTATTAGTAGTAAAGTTTTCAATGAATCTTGTCTTTTATGTTCTTAGATTCTCCACCTCCTACCTATCAACCTTTAAAAATGGTTATTAGTTGATTTTAAAGAGATGATGTTGAATCCTTTAATATGAGTTATATGAATACATTTTATCATAAAATTAAATAGTTTTTGTACTTATTATTGTTATTTCAATGTGTTATGATTTTTTTGAATGAAATAAACTATATTATACTAAAAATACAACTTAATCATACAAAAAATGGGTGGATACGCACATCTCAGTAGGATCACAAAAATTACACTAACCGCATATGGTTAGGAGAAACCAAATATGAAATATAAAGTCTTTAGTTGGTTAACACAAAAAATGAGGGAATTAAAATCATCCTCTTAGCCAAAAATCAAAGAAAAACATGCATCCGTAGAACAAAAATCATTTCTAGATGTCGGGGGAATAAAATTGTCCACATTGTCATCATGGCGCATCCTAGCCATTATCATCAGTGCTAGGATCACCCATATCAACAACGTCATTAACCTCTTGTACATTTATAACTTGGGGGCACGGGGTTTGACCATCACCATGCCAGCCCAAAGCATTAACTGGTGCCACCATGATCGCATCTCCCCAACCTACAACCTAGTGTGAAGGTTCTGAATGGACATCCCATCCACTCACCAATCTCAAATTACCAACACCAACAGAGTAACGATGTTTGGTCACTGATAGAGGTTGAAACTAGTGTCTCCTAGCCTGTGGTAATAACCTGCATCCTCGACAAGACCAAGAATGAGAGCTAGCATATCGCTATGATGTCAAATATGGGGGATCCGACTGATAGTGCATGATGCATTGACCCAATGGTCTAGGAGAGTCCTTAGGTATTGAATGTCAATATGAATTTTTTCCACTTAAACCTATATTTGTATCCAAGAGTCAAAAATACAGCATACTTATTAGGTAAATAAAAGGAATCAAAATTTGTGTCTCTATAAAAAACTATATTATTTTTGGTCTTCCATAAGTGAAAAATAATATTGAATCTAAAAGTATTCCAAACAGGCACAAGAGGAATAGAAAAATTAGGAGCATCACCTAGCAGGGAATGGTGCCAAGAAAAAGAAGTGGCCATATAAGGTCGAAATAAATATTCCAACCACTTCCAAACCATTTGAGCTTTACGGCATGACGAGAAAACATGAGTGCAATATTTAGGTTCATTGCAAAAATAGCATTTGGGATTAGCCACACACAAGTATTTTAGTTGTTGTCCCATAGGCAAACCTTGAAGAAGTAGACTCCAAGCAAGGAAAGCTAGCTTTGGCTCAAGATAAGAGGCCTAGACCATATTAAAATGTGATTTCCATCGTGAAGGCCTGGAGATTAAGTCCCAACACTCATTCAACTTACCCACCATGGGCAAGTGTGGAGAAAGCTAGGAATATCCCAAATGGGCCTTGTACTAAATTAACAATATGTTCTTCAGCTAGGTCCAGTCAGACCACCAAGGTTTCTGGAAATGCTTGGTAATTTTGAACCAAAAAGAGAACGGAATGCTATCTAACACAACATCATATGTTGTATTATATTTTAGCTTTAAATTATGAAGTCATCTGAAGACCTCCCAAGGAATCCAATATTTGGTATGAGAAGATAAGAATTTAGAAATGGTAGCAATTCCCTTCTTGAAAAACTGTTGAGCATGAATCCATTGAAATGAGGCCAAATGGAAGCCTTAGTAAGTAATAAAAAATGACCACCACACATTAATAGAGGCTATGGAAACCTTTTTTTCTACCCATCACCAGACCAACATAGCCAGGTTTTTAGATACTTCCAATCTCGCCAAATTTTTTGCATCACAAAGGAGCCTTAAATGTTAATAAACATAGGTGCTGTAACAATAGAGGGGAGAGACATCCCTCACAAAAATTTCTTACCCAAAGGAAGACTTGTAGAAATATAGTACCAAATTAGGACCTTCCAGGCTTTTGGGCTGTCAATAGCTCTAACAACCCACTGTGCACACAGAGCAAATACCTGGTATTGATAGTCAAACATACCCATCATAACTGTTTCCTTGAGATACTTGGTTATCCAGGAGGTATCCAAAGGCTTCTACAACCAGGATAAATAGAAAAGGAGCAAGGGGGCAACCTTGCCTCACTGAACGAAACAAACCTAGGAATTTAGATTGAGTGTTATTTAGAGTGAGCATAGCTAAAGCATCTTGGAAGAGCATAATGATAGACTTAACAAATTTCAGACCAAATCCAAGTGCTTGTAACATGGTAAGAATATAATTTTTATGAATATAGCATCTTGCTGAGACTATCTAGCCCATTCCATACTTTCCCATACTTCTTCTAGGACATTATCTAGGATATATCGGCCTTGAAAAACCTAATTTGTTTAGGCCTAATAATTAAAGGTAGAATGGGGCATAACTTCAAAGCTAGAGCTTTGGCAATGATCTTGTAACTGACATTCAAAAGAGTTATCAACCTCCAATTGGTAATAATTTTAGGGTCCCTAGCCTTGGGTATGAATCAAATATTACTTTTATTGATTATAGTACCCAAGGAACCTATGATCATTGCTTCTTGATAAAACTTAAGCAAGTTTGGGCCAATGAAATCCTAAAATATTTTGAAGAATTCACAGGGGAATCCATCCAAGCCAGGAGCCTTATCATTCTTCATTTGAGAGAGAGCATGAGTAAGGTTTTCAAGAGACAGAGGGGCTTTATAGCTAGCTTTTTTCTTGAGACCTAAAATAAAAAAGGGTAGCTTCTAAACAAGGGTTAGAAATACCTCAACCCTTGGAGAAATCTATTTAGGACATGGAGCCAAATTTAGAGTAAATTTTGAAAATTACATTGAAATCATTAGGTGTAATTCAAGAGAAGCCCGAGCCAATCCTTGAATATGGGATTCAAAATCATATTGAATAGGTAAATGCTTTAGCTTCTTCAACCCCCCTTATTATTTAGAATTATTTTGATTGTCTCAAAATCCATGGAGTGGAGGAGTTATTAGATTATTTATCACCAAATATGCCTTATCCTCCTAAGTTTTTAGCTCCCATTAATTTGGAGAAAGGGTCTCTAGGCCCAAAAACTAGAAGCCACAAAAAAATGGATTATGAATATGGGAATTGAGAGAAAAATAGGAAAGCCCCAAAATAAAGAATCTTGGAAAAATGGGAGACTCATATATAGCCAACGAGACTCAACTGGTGTTAGTAGGGGATGAAGGATTATTCCACTAAGGAAACAACTAAAGATAACACCCTTTAAAAACATTTCCCCTCATAGGTTGACAGGTGGGAAGAATTTTTTTTTCAAACATGGTAAATGAAGTTTCTTCCTTAGAATGTGAAAGCGGCTAAATATTAGTGGTTTCTCTTAGATTTAAGCATAAGATAAATATTATTCTTTTGTAATAAACCAAGGTGGAAGATAGTAGACTAGATTTTGTAAAAGCGTCTATTTGGAAGAATGCAATTTTTTGTGCTAGCCCAAGTCATGGGTCATCAGAGAGTTTGTTGTGTTTGAGATATTTAGACAAACTAGTGGGTTTGGTGTTGTAAAATTCTTATAGAATAACAACTATTTTATTTTGTTGTAAAGAGACTATTAGGAGATGGATCTTAACCAATATATGTGCCCCAAATTAATATTTTTATAGAAGTATTTTATGGGATTTTTTAAGCACTCTAAGAGATGTTCTACTAGGTGAAGCATAGATGTTGGCTGGATATTTTAATTCTCCATTGTATCATGTTGATAAAAGAGGAGGCATTATCGACACTTCAATAGGAATGAAATATTTTACCTCTTTTGTCAATACAAATGAACTTATGGACTTAAACCTTAAATGTAATAAGTTTACATGGAGTAATAGAAGGATTGGTAACCAACTCATCCATATAAGGTTGGATAGAGTGCTTATGTAGAAAGAAGTGTGGTTTTTGTTTGAATATATTTCCTTATTATCCCTCCCAAAAGTAGGTTCGGACCATAACCCTCTAGTTTTCAAATCTTCTCAAGGTATTTTTAAAGTTCCTAAACCCTTTAGATTTGAAACAATGTGGTTGAAAGGCCCAATATTGGAAGATAATATTAGTGAGTGATGGTCTCAAAAGTTCTCTAAGCCATTAATATCTCAAGTGGCTAAGAAATTATGGTGGGTTAAATTTAATTTAAAGATCTAGAATAGAGATATTTTTGATCATGTGAATTGAAGGATCACCTTGAAACTTTGGAAGCTGAGATTAAAACTAGAGAGTTTTTGGTGGAAGCCATATTGAAGGATAAGACTCTATTGCAGGACTTTCAAAACACTTTTGCATATGAGGAAATGCTTTGGAAACAAAAATCTCAAACCTTATGGTTAAAAGAAGGATATAGGAATACAAAATTTTTCCATGTGTCCACTCTGAGGCATAGGAGTTATTAACAAGATTATTCAAATTTGAAAAGTATATGGCTCAAAATTTATTGATATTCACAAAATTAGAGCAGAAGTGGTAAACTACTTTGAATCCTTGCAAGGGAAGAAGTTAAATGGGGATGAACATGCAAAAAGAATGTTATTGTCTAGCATTCCACAACTGGTTATAGAAGAGATGGAATCTTTTTTTGTCAGCCCTTTTGAAGATGAGAAAATTAAAAAGGCAACCTTTTCCATGGGAGGGTTGAAAGCTCCAAGGTCGCATGACTTGTCTCTTATCTTATTCCATAGATACTACCACATTATGGGGAGAGATATTGAAAATGCTTTGAAAGAGGTTCAAAGAATGAGGGGTATTTTGAGGGATGTTAATTCCATATTTTTTATGCTTATTCCTAAGTCTCACAAGATAAAGGATTTTAATTATTTTATACATATTAGTCTATGCAACAACGTGTAAAAAATTTTCTCTAAGGTTTTGGTCAATAGATTAAAACTTTTCCTCTTGAATATCATTGATCTAGATCATTCAGGTTTTATAGTTGGAATATTGAAATTGGATGGGATTAGTGTTGTGTATGATATCATTCATTGTGCCAATCAAAGTGGAATATCGGGTCTTTTTATCAAATTGGATATGAGAAATGCTTATGACCATGTCTCTTAAGATTATTTGATAAAAGTCATGCATAAAATTAGATTCCACTAGTAGTGACTCAATTTGATTGAAGAATATATTTTGACATCTTGATTTTCGTTCTTAGCTAATGGGTCTATATCCGGGTAGTTTAAAATCCAAAGGGGGTTTCATTAGGGGGATCCCGTATCCCCCTTTTGTTCATCCTTCTTGCTAAGGCATTTGATAGATCCATAAAAATTGAGCTAGGTATCTATGGTATTAGTCTAACTTTACACTTTTATCGCATCTCTCATAACCAATTCATAGATGATACTCTTTTGTCCATTATGGTATCCATACCCCAAGACAAAAAGGTTAAAGATTTTTTGATCTTTTATGAAAATATAGTAGGTTAGATAATCAATTTTTACAAGAGTAGAGTTTTTTCTCTTGAATATCCTTTCGATAGGCAAAGTAAGTTTGCAAAAATTTTGGGTTGTTAGATTGCAAATCTATCATCTTCGTATTTAAGGATGCACCTATTCAGTGGTAGAATGAAAGAGAATTTTTGAGTCCAAGTATTATATAGGATTCAAAAAATCTCATTGGCTAGAAAGGAGCTCTTCTTAGCCATGCTAAAAAGGCATAGTTAGTTAAGGCAACTCTATAGAAAATACCATTCTATTTCCTATCTATTTTCAAACCCCCGATGAAAGTAGTTCAAAATATTGGGAAACTTCAAAAGTCTTTCTTATGGTATAGTTCATAGAGTAAGAAAATATTTCATCTTGTCTCATGGGAACAAGTTTGTAAAGAAATCAAAACCAGAGGTGTAGGTTTCAAAAGGGTCAAGTCGATGAATGAAGCTTTAATGGCAAGGTAGGCAATAAAAGTTGTTTAAGGAAGAAAATATTGATTGGGTGAATATTGTGTTGGATAAATACATTTCTACTAGATTTAATTTCCTGAATGATGCTTAACTGACCTCAATATTGACCTTTTGGATCTGTATTTTGAAAAAAAACATCATTCATAGAGGGCATAGATGGATTATGGCAATGGAAATGCTATCAATTTTTGGAAGGATCCTTGGATCCAAGATCAATCTCTTATATTCTCCCAAGAATTGGTTGAAGCTGAACCTATAGCCACTATTGTATTTGGTACTAAGATGGTAGATTATATGTAGATTCAACAAGTGGTAAAAACTTAGAAACCACTTAGAATACAAAATCTGAATATGTTGGAACATGGAAGTTTCTATCTCATTGAATATTTATTAAGGCCGCAAGTTATAAAGAATACGAAAGAGGAAGATAGCTTAATTTGGAAGAATGAAAGTGATGGGTTATTTTTTGTTAAGTTAGCCTATAATATTACTTGTGATGTTGTAGAGGAAGTCCCTACTTTCAAGAAAACCGAGGTTATAGGTCTTATGCCAAACGTTAACTTTTCCTTTGAATGGCATCTTACAATAAAATTATCATGGTGGACAATTTACAAAGAAGATGTATGATAATTACAAATTGGTGTTCCCTTTGTAAAAAATTTGATGAATCCACCAGTCACTTTTTTTTTCAATGTCATTTTTCGAGGGAAGGATTTTCTCTCTTGCTGGATTTTTTGTGAGTTTCATGGGTGTGTCATAGCTTGTTATACGATTTTATTGAGAAATTGACCTCTCCATTTATAAACCCTTTATTCTACTCATTTTGATCCTTCAGCCTCCTACATCTCCTTTGGAGTGTTTAAAAGGAAATAAATAGAAGAGTTTTCAAAATCATAGAGAGAACTGTTAATCATTATATCTTAGAGTGTTAACAATAATTACTAGAAATGTAGAGATCTAGCATCAATTGTTAGTTGTGGATGGGTAGAAAAGAGTGCTCTTTTGAAAAACTTGATATTGAAATGTGGGTAATTTGGCTTCAATTCTTTGTTTTGAAGGGGTAGTAGAGATTGCTCTTTTGAAAAATTTAGGTTTTTTAATTAGCACTAGAATGATAAATATTCTAGATATCAAAACCTCTATTAAATTGCAACCTCTGCCTTAGGATTCGATAAAATTTAATTTTGATAGTGTTGAAGGGGAATTCGAGGCTGATAGGGGTAGGTAGCCTCTTTAGGAATCACAATGGAGATATTCTTCTTACCTTTGCAAAAAACCTGGGTCCACAAACTTGTCATTTTGTTGAAGCTAGGGCATTGTATCAAGCCACTACGTTAATGGAATCTTTGAATTGTAAAAAAATTATTATTGAAGAGGACTCCTTAAATATGGTTAAGGGCTTTTCCATTCATCAAAATCCTAGTTAAAATATCTTCAATATAATTAAGAATGCCCAAATATTTTATCATGATTTGGATGGAATTCAAGTCATGCACACCTTTAAACGAGATAACAAGAGTGTAGACTTATTAGCTAATCTAAGGTTAAGCCAGGATAATATCTCCATTTTGAGGGAGAATTTTCCCATAGAAGCTGAACAATTTATTTGGTGAGTTTTATTTATAATTGTGAGTCATTTTCTATGGGGGTCTACATATTCTTATAGCTAGATCCATGTTTTGTTGGAATTTAAATCCCATTGCAGTTATTGATTGGGAGATCCATGATCTTATGCCTTCTAAAGAGCATATTTAGTTGTGGGTTCGTATATTCGGGTTGCAAGGAGGGTTTTTATCCCTATCTCTCTACCCCTCTGTTTACATTCCTTTTGTTTTGAGGGTGCTTATTCTTTTTTTTAGCTGGGTTGGTAAGGGATCTATTAGTGTGGGTTATCTTCTTGTTTTTTACCTACTCTGCAAAGGGTTAAAAACTGAACTGATAAAATTTATTCATTTGCAAACATTATAGGCATTCACAGATGCCAAATACAAATTGCTAACTTTTGAAGGTGTCAACAATTTTAATAAAAATATAGAAAAAACTATTAAATGTAATTTTAGATTTATGAAATAAATCTAAAATAAAAAAATTCTTATCCCACTAAATATCCATATCATGCTCCCTTTATGCCTTGGTGGGCTGGATGATTTTAAGTCCATGCGTGGAATACTCTTTGTTTGTGCCCCTTTTGACGATATTGTATGCTTGCCTTTCCTTTTTTTTCAAAGGTTCAAGTACCTTTCAATAGCCTTTCTATAATTATAAAAGAAAATAAAAAATCAATACGAAAATCCAAAAAGCCTAACCCGCATTAAAATGCTTTTAGTAGTTTTTATCTCCATAGAGAAATTTTCTCTCTATGGTCTTAAATATAATGTATATGTGACAACCACCCTATATAATATCCCTTGTATTTAAATTGAAGAATATGACAAGGAAAATACTTTTAAAACAAAAGTCATGGAATAATTTGAACTCAATCTCCACTTTCACATTCTATAATTTTAAATCTCCAAAAAAACCTAGCCAATATTGATAGATTTTACATATAAAAGCTTTTATATTATTCTTGATCATTTTATCATTGATAATAACTTTTAAAGTAACATTGCTTAAATAAAATTTGCAATTTACATATTTTAATTTTATAAATATTTTAAAACATCATATAATTGGTGTCTACAAAACAATTTTTTTTATTAATATAATTTGAATTAAAATTTTGAAAAATATTGATATCAAGAAGTACGTTGAAATTGCTTATATTCTTTTAAACTCTCACAACAGTATTAGAAATCATAGTCTAGAAGTGCGATTCCCTGTCAAACAACGGAGACTCCTTGATCTGATCATAACAAAAAGCTATATTATATATCTTGGGAATAAAAGGTATTGATGTCATGATTTGAGTGGATATTAAAGCTTTAACCTTGGTTTGAGGGGCTTGGATGTGGATTGAGTTAATGCCCAAAATGCCCAAGCCATCAATGCGATATTATTCTTCAGAAGAAAACATCCGGTTACCAGTATCTATAAATGCCAATGACAGAAGAAAAATCCAAGCCTAGTGCAAGTGCACTTGAGTAAGAGTTTTTACCCACTAATTCCAAATGGGTGGGATGAGACATGGTGGAAATAGCATTACCTAGCCCTTTTTCAGTGGATGGAGATTACGCCATGTTTTATTTCATTAAAGAGTTATAAATCTATTTTTTGGGTTTTAGTTTTTTTAAAAATTGAAGTGTGTTAAATTTTTTATTGATTAATTTGTCTAATCTTAAATATTAATCATAAAAAGTTTCTCACACTAACAACCTCTAAAAACAATTATTTAAAAAATATATATATAATTAAACCAGTATATATTAAATAAATAATATTTTAATAAAAAAATCAAATATAACTTATAACTTTCGAGTCTATTTGTATTTTTTTTCCAAAATTCACAATAAAATTCCGTAGATGGTTCTAAGATGCCCTGTATAAAGTCGGCAAGCTAAATGATGTGCTACCAGACTTGGGCATTGGAGTCTTTCTCGATCTAACAACGGGTGAATTACAATATAATTGGTGTTGACTAACATATCACAGGAAACGTCAGAAATCCATTTTATTATAAAAATGTCTACGGTAATCCATAGGTGGAGTGGACTTTGGAAAACGAGTTGTGCTATTTGAGAGTGAGAGAACCAGTCAACCTCCAACCATCTCTTCTCCGCTAGTGCTCTGGCCCGCCATGCCATCCAATATTTTAGCGATCATCTTCTTTTCTTTACCATACCTTATCTGTTATCCAAGCATTGCAGTTCTCTTTACGGGGAAGAAAATAAGAGAAAGAAGCACAAAATAGCTTATTTCTTTCAGATGCCGCAGATTGGCACGATCCAATTTGCTTATATTTATGTAAATGCAGTTGCACCGTGCCAAGCTGCGTGCACCTGAAAGTTCTACGCAATCCTCCTCACATGTCAGAGAAGTGTTTGGTTTTTTTTCTTTTCTTTTTTTCATTAGGTGAGTTCGGTCTCTTTTCATCAGTTGGATCTTTCAAAAGTCGTGGATATATTCTCCATTCTAATATGTTTAGATAAATCACCAAAATCACTGCCGGAGTGTGCCAATGCCGAGGAGGGGATATATTCTCCTCCTAAGCCAGGAGAGTTATCTTGTGTTGTTTGAAGTTATGTTCACCGTTAATCATGATAACTAAATAATATCTTAGCTTTATTACTTTACCAATTTCAAGAAGATATTAGCTTTATTACTTTACCAATTTCAAGAAGATATTAGGGTTTGAATGCAACTATGACCTACTCACACCCATTCTTGAATAATTTTAGCTTAGCTTTATTACTTTACCAATTTCAAGAAGATATTACGGTTTGAATGCAACTATGACTTACTCACACCCATTCTTGAATAATTTTATTGTCATATACTCTCATGTGTAGTTTTATGGTGTTTAATTTATTTGTTACTTAAACGGACAACAATTTTCACTCTTAAGTGAGTCTCAATTTTATGCTTGTAAGTTCTTTTCTCAACAAATTTTAGAAATAATGTTTTCTATCAATAATCATATTATATACTATGAGACAAATGGCCCATCAACATTCCTTTTATTATTAGAAATTAAATAGTCATTACTATTAACTTCGATAAATTTAACATCATTAAATAGGTCTACAAACTAATTAGTGTCTTTTTATATTAACTTCGATAAATTTAACATCATTAAATAGGTCTACAAACTAATTAGTGTCTTTTTATGGGTTGTATGGTACTCAAATATGCCCACCTATAATATACATCATACATGTATCTCTTCACAAGATTCAAACTATGATCTTCTTGAAGGTTGATGAATTTAAATGGTTGAGTTAATATCATTTGATAATACTTGATACCTTTTATTGATCATTGTATCATTCAACTATTTATAAAATAATTGCATTTCCATTCTTGTCATTTGTATATAATGGTCATTATTATACATTTTAATAACATCATAAAAGAAAGGTAATAAGTAGTGTTGAATTGAAAAAATTGAGGATAACATGGTTGTTTTATTTGCACTTAAGGCACCATTAGGTTTAACCTACTCCTCAACAATTAGAAGTACAATCTTCTACCATGATGAGAACAACAATAACATGACTTAAGAAGCAATGAATCTATTCTCTTGTTCTTCCATGTCTATGGTTATGTCCTTCTCTAAGATGTTTACATCCTTGGAAGGGAAAAGTGTGTATGCTTGTAAGTTTTAACTTTGCTAAAAAAAAATTGTAAATACAAACATAAAATTTCTAGATTTTTTGGTTAAAATATAGTTAAATTCAAGTTATCATAAAATATGTCAAAATCTTAAAACTTAGTTTGAAATCATATGCCAAATGGAATTGGTCTTGAAATTTAGCTTATATTAAGTGTAGTGACGTTTTTGTTGTTTTTGTTTTTCATGTTTTTGTTGGTTGTGTCTTTGTAGTGTTCTATTATTTTTTGTTATGTTTGTGTTGTGTTTTTTTATGTGGTTCGTGTTGTATTTTTTTATCTTATTGTGTGTGTGTGTTTGGTTGTGCTTTATATTTTTGACGCACTCAAGGAGCATGATTTTTTTGTTTTGATTTTTTAAATATTTTTGTGTGTTTGGGTTTGTGTGTTCTTGTTTTTTGTTGTTTCAGGTTTGCTCCTTGAGTATGTCAAAGGTGGTAGGCCAAGAGCGAGCCCTAGGTAATTTTAACAAAAGAGATACCCTTGCCTCCTTGGGTCTTACCCAAAAGTGGCATTTCTTCTAGGATGTTTTCGACAAACAAAAAAAAAGTGTAGTGATGATAGGTTTTGAAATTTAAGAGATGTCCCTATGAAGTTTTTAAAAAACTTTCTTGGTTAAGTTTTTGTGAAAATTTCCACTTTGTTTACTTATTTTATTTTTAATTTGTTGTTTAAGAGTGTATACTTGATACAAGGATTCTAATATTCAAATTGAACTAAAAACCATCATCTAAATAACATGTGCATAATAGATACCTATCATTGATATTATAATTTGTTTTATATGTCATTATCAAAGTATATTGTTTAGTTTCTTATTAGAATAAAATATACTATCTTGCTACATGGTAGACATTTTTTAAGTGGGCATGTTATATTTTTCCTAGTCACATTTGAAAATCAATATTTTATTGTATAGGGATCACCCATCCCAACATTGCAGACTATATTGCTTAACTAAATAAGAATAAGCTATGGGCTTACCCAGAAAATTGATATAGATTTTTATAATTTAAAAGTCTATTTTTTACTAGACTATGCTCAAGTTGAGGTATTTTTTATAGAATATATCTTCATTAAATTTAATATTTCAATATTAATCTATATGGCTCTCCTTAAATATTTTTTCTAGAATACATATATTTCTATTTTTGGAAGAGGAAACGTTTACCAACTATTGTGTGCTTATTAAAAGCTTTTGACTCTTGATTTTTTTCCTAAATCTCATGCAAATATAAAAAGAGTACTATATATTACCTTATTACAAAGGGACTTAAAGTAGTTTTTCTCACCCTAGTTAACATAGGGGTAAAATTTTACTATAAATATGATCATAGGACTATCATTGTATTTATCTTTTAGATATGAGAATTCATAGCTACACTCCATATAACTTGCATTATGATTTGGTGTTATGAGATTATAACTAATTGGCAAGTCCTTATACATTCAGTCAATGGGACTATCTTTCTAGTTTTCTAAGTGCATGGTGATTATGGCATAGCCCTTTCATACCATCTTAGAATTTTCTTATCAATTTTATAATCTAATGAATGGGTGGTCATTGATGTTATTCAACTCCTCATGTGTTGATTGATCATTCACTTCCTTCACTATGGTTTAAACCCATATTTGCTTAAATCGCTCACACCTTTAAAATTTCATGTATTTTTATATTTGCACTTTACTTTTCCATAATATTTGCATTTTACTTTTAGTGCATACTAGTGTAGGCTAGCATAAGAGTATTCCACAAGGAACAATGGGGAGTCAACCTAAATACGAAGGTTGGGAGAATTCATTTGCAATCCCTTTCAATTTTTTCAAAACTAGAATTGGGGCACAAATATTAATTAAATGTCATGATAATTCATTGGTTCAATAGTTACACATAACAAAAAGGTTGTATATGACAAGTTGTGATAAATATGAATTAATTGTTAGAAATTTTGGATTATTTATAAAAGTTGAGGGAGAGTCCTCATTTAGTTTCACTCTCTTTTGTCTTTGGATACACTTTTTTTGCATCATTTTTTTTAATCTCCTCTAAATTTTTAAATTTCAAAAATTGGAATATTTTGGGGAATATTTCTTTAAATGGTAGGCATATCACTTTGACATGTGTTTGCATTACATATGAAAAACATAAAAGAGTATTTTGTTAGGTGTTATGTATTTATGTTGAAGGCTATAAATATATGTTTTAATTAGGGCCTTGGACCTAGTGGCTAGGAGAGCCTAATTTGGGGTGTTATACCTTAGAGGTCAAAGAATCAAAACCCCTATACCCATTACAAAGGTAGAATATGTCAATGATGTGAAAAGCCTCCCTAATATTGTCAAAAATAACAAATAGAATTGCACGATGATATGGCACCTAATGACATCACAAAATTATTGCCAAGAAGTGATTATATGTTATTCCATATAGATAACATTGTGGTAAGCTATACAACATTAAATGATTATGTGGAAAACCATATGGTATTTGATGACACGGTGTTTTGTATAGTATCCAGTGTTGACATACCAACTAACATGGTAGTCCATATAGATGATGATGTGGTGGTCCATACAATTGCTAACATGGTGGGTGATAATGTGGTTATCAACACATGTTTTAAAATGGCAAGGACCAAATTTTTAGTCACTATTATGGAAAGTAAATCACCACATAATAGGTATAATTATGGGTTTGAATAGTCACAATTTTCCAACTCATTAAACAAAATAACCATGCAATCATGTAGTTAGTAGTAGACTTGGTGAAACATGGATTTTAGAGTGAATAAAAAAATAACAAGTGGAACAATATGGTTTGTAGGTTGTAAAACAAATTAGAGGGTGACTTTTTAAACTGTTTGATTCTTTTGTACACTATCTAATGTCCTCCATAATCAATACCTAGTTTGCACCTCATTTGTTAGTATGTTGTCCAGTCAATGCATAATTGGAACCCCCATAACCACTCACACAATTCCATGTACCACCTGTTCTTTGTAGGAACATAATTGTTTTCAACCTTTCGAATTCTTTGGAGGTTACTTATGTGTATTTTGGGCCAATATTTTTGGGGTTATAACTTTTCTATACAAAAGTGTTTTGAGCCATTTTTTAAAATACCATAAATTTTAAAGATATCTATATTGGTCATGTTATTTTTTGTCATAATTGAAAGTAGAATTTTTACTTTGATAGAAAAGTGATGGATTAGCATATTCACTTATTGAATGATCCAAATTATACCACTAGAAAAATTACATTGAAGTTTTTATTTGGATCAAGGGGTTGCTCAAATACTTGAATGATAACCTAAAGAGATTAATTCTGAAGAAAGGAAGAAATTCTATAGAGATAAGAAGGATAAGGATCTTGGTGTTATGGATATTTATGTTCACAAGATCTATGAAACTCATGTTAGCATCACCATGGAACCTAAGGAACTACTTTGTAATCTTTAGGGATTGTGTGATTACGTTAATTCCACACATATTAGTAGGTTATATGTAGAGCTTTCTACTTTCATTATGGATTCTTTTGATACTATTGATGAGTATATTAGTCTATTACGTAAATTATAAGATGATATCTAGATTACTATAACAATTCTAAATAAGGCATGATAACTATAAAAGTATTTGGATAAGCAAAGGAATACTGAACTAAGTATCATCTCTAATAATATTTCAAAGACATATGAAATGGTTGTAGTTGTGTTTGAGATGCTTCATATCTATTTTACTAATTCTCCTCCACCACTAATTTATGAGGTATTCAAGTACCTTCCTCACCACTAGGCTTGGATATAGAGTCACAAGGGTAATTATTTTAGTAGTAAATATAGAATGAAAAGAAACCCAAGAAACAATTCAAAAAACCAACCCATGATTTTTATAAGGAAGGATACAAAGTAGAATTTTGTTAGATATACATCAAAAAGCTTGAGAAAGAGAAAAAAATGGTGCTAATGCTATTTTCTTATATGCACATAGTGAGAAAATTTATGATGGAGAAATATCATGGGCTCATGTCATCGCTCATTCAACTTATTGGACATCCACCGCTTCTATTGAGTAGATTATATATTTTTGGGAAATAAGGCACATGAAAAAGCACAAACATATCATCAAGGGTTATAACAAATCATATTTAGAGGAGAATGTTGTCATTGAAGATTACTCTACTCTATAAGAAACAATATGTGGAGAGTTTTATATTGGATCTTCATTTTTTGATGAAGTTCTTCATGTTCCTAGTCTTGTATCCAATATCTTATTTATTTATAACATTACTTGTACAAACAAAAAGATATATTTTTTTCTTGATTATTGGGTAATGAAGGATATAGACAATGGATTCATAATAGTTGCTTCTAGTTATTGTGATAGGTAGGTAAAATTAATAATATAGAGTAAATATGAACTTTTAATTATTTCTCTCCAAATAAAGAACTTGTGGCCATTGTGGATCATTCAGATGATGAGAGTCAAGGTGACATCATAGGCTTGGGCATATCCATTATAGATGTTTTAGACACATGAGTCAATGTTATATGGTCATTGGATATCCTCATATTTTTCATCTAAGTGTTACATGTGAGGGATGTATTATAAGAAAGCATCAATAAATTCCTTTCCAAAAGGAATGACAAGATGTGTCACTCACCCCTTGGAGATCATACATAGTGACATGTGTGGATCCATGGGCGCATCCTATATTTTTAAAAATGGGTAATTTATTATTGATGGTTTCACTATATGTGTGGTTAAATACTATTCATACCAAGGATAAAGCTTTTGATAAATTTAATGTATTCAAAGTTTTAGTAGAAAACCAGCTATATAGGAAGGTCAAATGTATCAAGTTAGATAGACAAGGTGGATACATGACCAATGTCTTTTATGATTATTTTACTCTTAATAGGATAGCATATAAGATGACAATGTATTATACCTTGGATAAAAATGGGGTAGATAAGAGGAATAATAATATATTCATGGACATGGTACATTTTATGATTCTTGTCAACGAGATAGAGGACAAATTCTAGGATGAAGTCATCACTTGTGTAGTATATATCATAAATAGGTTTTTTATTAGAGTTTTCCAAGTTATGGTACCTCTTGAGAGGTTGATAGACAATAATATTGATGTGTCTCAATTTTATATCTTTAAATCTTCAACATGGGCTCTCATACATCAAGATGTTTAGAAAAAGGAGTCATAAAAGAGATATATATTTTTTGGTAGGGTATTCTATGTGTATAAGGCATATTATATCTATGGCCCTCAAAGGTATGAGATTGTTATTTGAAGAGATATCATTTTTTATGAGGTTATTCCAGGGACATCACCTAGTGCATCACCCAAGATTTTAGTATAATATCATCTTGTTTTTTAGACTGAATCAATAATATTAAAATATTATTATAGTATATATTCCTATTAAATCATCTTCTAGTGATAGTGAAAGCACGAGGATATGGAAACAAAAAGGAAAATGCTAAGTACGATGTGTGTAAACGAAACTTTATGCTAAAAGCCTATATATTGAAAAATGCATGCAAGGAAAGAACATAGACGAATCAAAACAAGATAAAAGTAATATGGAATACAACATTCTTTATTGATATACTTTTAAAATCATGTTACAATGCGTCTCCTTCCATTTTATGGGATAGGAGTGTCAAATATGTTTCTTATCACATCCATGGATAGCAATCCTTCTTCCGTGTGCCCACATGTAATATGGGCGGACCAAAACATCGTCGCCGCTTGTATATATGATTTTTGACTCATTCCTACTCCTCTGATGTTGAAGACCTGTATTCAAAGAAACAAAAAAATATCAGTAGCACCTGCAGATAGAATAGAACATGTATTTCCTAAGGCCTACTATTAGTGTATGCATGAAAATATTAAATCGATAACCAAATAACATCAGAATGACCTCAAAATTTTACAGAAGCATGAATATGTTACCAAAAATCCACTGCAAAAAGAACAGTCGAGAACTTCCTCACAGATTTGTATTCGCTCCAGGGCGGGATGAATAAACCTACAACAAATTGTTAGAAAGCACCCTCTTCAATGTCCTATCTAGAAAGCTCCAAATGACCTACAAAGTTGGGTTTAGCTAATTGGGGGTATTTTGGGATGACCCAGATGGTTAGATTTCTCCAATTTTGCCTATATCACCCAAAATATGATGGTGCTATCTGCATGTTAGTAAAAGCGAGAAATAATAAAAGCATAAGCAAAACTTATCAGAATGAAGTGAAATTTAAACTACAGCCTATTTAAATAACCTAGAATGAGATGCAAAAGAAAAATCAAAGAAATATGCCACAAATTTCTATTCACTCTGGGGCGGGGTGTTTAGAACTGCGACAGTTTAGGGAGCACCTTGGAGCAGGACACCCGTCGTTTGGACTCTGTTTCGACACCAATCCACTTGGGATGGGTCCAAAACCTCTTATGGGGTGTTGTCAAAAAATTTTGTGGGATATTGTGGCCAAATGTTCGGGTTTGGGCTTCGTATTTGCGCTTCCAATAACCACCCTATGACCTCCCTTCAACAAGAGATCAAGGATGTGAAAGGCACAGAATCAAAAGGTATGTGTGTGGATGTAAAATGGCAGCATTTTGTTGCTCAAAATGCTACCTCTCTCTCTATATTTTGGGTGAGAAGACTCACCAATTTATAGACCTAGGGTCTCTCTGTTTGAATGCACATGTGAGGGCGCCACTGGAGTTGCATGTCCTATTTTGGAAAAAAGATTATTCCTTGATTTAGAGTCTCCTTGCATGAGGCCTCCAAAAATCAAAGACATGCATGACTGAAGTCTCTCTCCTTGATTTGAATCCATTCCTCATAATTGCATGGCCTGAAGCTGTAGTTAACTGACGGACCTGTCGAGGTTTGACTTTTTTTGCCATTCAAACCTTCTATTTGCCTCACCCTGGGGCGAATGTTGATAATCGTCCCTAGGTGGGACAAATACCAGTTTTTATTCGTCCCAGGGTGGGACAAGTAGGTGCCAAATTGACCCTTGGCCTTCCAAACTGCTTTTGGGAGTGGTTAGGACCATTTTTTAACCTCTGGGGGCTGCCCTAGGGGTTGTGTGTGTCAATGCGATCAGTGCTTGTTGTCACATAATTGGATTGGTGTTGTTTTTTTGTCTACAAATGCCCCTTTTTGGGATGCGCTATGCAAGGTGCAGCATCGAGCAAAAATAAATAACCAAAGCACTAATGAT
Organism: Wollemia nobilis; assembly: GCA_028583015.1. NCBI lineage: Eukaryota > Viridiplantae > Streptophyta > Pinopsida > Araucariales > Araucariaceae > Wollemia > Wollemia nobilis. The sequence continues at coordinate 1,466,600 of JAQPPZ010000252.1, read as the reverse complement.
TAGGTTTTCTTAGTAACCTAACCAACTTTTGATGCCCCAAGTATGGAAAGGGCACACATTCTTGAATCCTTGCTTTTGATGAGCTAAGGAGCTCAATTCAAGTGTTCAAAATTTTTCGGTGAGGTGTTACTTGATCTTGGACATTGTTCAGTCATGAATAGGCAAAGGGCGCAACCTTTTTTTTGTGGGAACCTTGAGTTCATGATTCACGAATGCCAAGTGTTTGATCAACTTGTCATTATTTATTTTTTGCTTCCCCAAGTAGGGGCATGATTGTATTTGTCAATGATTCTTTGAATGCGTGTTATTTCCTTGATTGGGTGTGTATTTGTTGATTGGAGACTAAGTGTGACTACCCCCTCAAGCGACGAATCGATAAGGGAATGACCAACATGAGAAAAGCGACGAGTCACTTGACCCAAGATGACTTGTGTAAGGATGCCTTCAGATGTTTATCATTGAATTTTTGTGCATTTTTTCAACATTCTGACCTATTTTTGGTGGGTTTGAACCCATTTTGTGACGCATTTTGGAGCTAAAATTGGCAAAAATTCGTCCTCCCGTGGAGTGATCCGGCTATGGTAGCCTTCTTAGGGTGTAGGATAGTGATAATTTGTGACCTTAACATCTATTTTTGATGCCAATAATGTCAAGCGCAAAGGCACCCTCGTTCGACAATGTTATTGCTATTTTTGGGTGGGTTTTGACCCATTTTGGTGACGCTATTTGGGGATGAAATTCTCAAAAATCCATCCTCCTGTGGAGCGTTCCAGCTATGGTAGCCTTCTTAGAGAGTAGGATAGTGAGTATTTGTGACCTCGACATCCGTTTTGCATGCCCGAAATTTCAAGTGCAAAAGCACTCTCATTGGACAATTTTTGTGCTTGTTTTTGGTGCATTTTGTACTGTTTTTGATGTTTTGAAATTTTTGCTCTATATTCATTTGTGGGTGGGATGAATACCAGGTTAGTAATCATCCCTGGGTGGGAGGAGTGCTAAACAGAGTGCTCGTCCTAGGGAGGAACGATTACAGGCTCAAAAAGCCTATTTAAGGGCCAAAACTGGGTTTTGGGCTCATTTGCATTTGTTTTTCCTGGTGATTTGGAGCTCTAAGGAGGAGGAGGTCAATTCTGCGAAGCGAAGCGCTACCAAAATTTTCCCACCACCATGAGTTCATGGATCGGATCCTCAAGCGGTGAAGCCGAAGCAAGACCAGTGAGTGTTCTTCCTCTTTATTGGTTGTTTGCATTACAGTTTTAAAATCGCAAGTTATTTGATTTTTTTGTAGTTACATTCTAAACTAATTTTTTCAGCTAAGTTTTCAACTAAACTTTTGATCTTTGTTTAACTCAAGTTAACTTAAGTTTTAATTCAATTTTTATAGACATATCATCATGCATTTAGGATACCACCATTGTCAGGTAGGTTTTCCACTAAACCCGTAATGAGGATCACCTAGATGGTTTTTGAATGTTGAGAATTCTAGGGATTCAAGTTCAGACTTTTTATTTGCTCAATGTGTTAGGATACTTTCTCGTATATATAATGATGAAAATCACTGTTTATTTTTCTCTTTTGTTTTTATTTTGAGCAAGGATTTTGAATAGTGGTGATAACCACTGTTATTTGATTTTGCATTGTGAGCTGCGTAAGGTTGAGCTTGTAGGTTTTTGGTTTATGAATGACTTTGATCATCTTGGCCTTGGGGATGACTACCCATCCTTTTCAGGGGCATGTAGTATGAATCCTTATGACTTTGGAGACAAAATGTGATTGGAGATGATCATGATGATGGCTTTTTGGGAGTTTGCTTTTGAATGGCATTGATCCTTTTAGGCCTTGAGGATGACTTCCCATCCTTGGCAGGGACGTGTAGTACGAATCCTTACGACTTTGGGAACCAACGAGGATTGGGATTTGTGGTAGTGGTGAAAACCACTATTGATTAGGGGGAATTTATGGGGAGGAGCTTGTCCTTTTGTCAATTCTCAGCACTCTTGAACCATTCGCACAGGGGGATGAACAGGCTAATCTTTCACCTATGGTACCCTAGACTGCTTTGTAGTTTTCATCTTACGTTCACACAACTTAGGAATTATTTTATGTGTTTTAACTTGTGTAGGGATGTTACATAACGAGGCGTGACCCAAGTAAAACTTTCCCTTGTAAAATTAGTTTAACTTTGTACAGTTTTTGGCTAGAAATTTAAAATAGCTGAATGACGAAAACCCTACATACATTAGGAGACAACTGACTATGCGAACAATGGGGATGGTGTTATGTGGGATGTATGTGTTTATAAAATGGGTGGAATGTGGAAAATGAAGGAATTGTCGAGCAATTACAGTCTATGGTGCTTGTGACATGTATGATCAGCAAATATGCAAGGTATGGATGCGATGCCTAATGCAACTTATATTTTTGTATTTTGATTTTTATGAGTATGCATGGAATTGAGATGCAATTTTTTTGTTATTTTTTGATGATTTTATTGTTTTTGTTTTTTTTTGAATATTTTTTTTGACCAAGCAGTTATGGTAACCCTTGGATATTTTGGCTTGACAAAAGGTTTTATGGATACCTTTGGGGCGTTTGTGGGGTGGACCAAGAGATTGTGGGAATCCTTGGAGATTTTTGGTTTGACCAAAGGGTTTATGGATACCTTTGGAGCATTTTGGGTTGGACCAAGAGATTGTGGGAATACTTGGAGCTTTTGGTTTGACCAAAGGGTTTATGGACACCTTTGGAGCATTTTGGGGTTGACCAAGTGATTGTGGGAATCCTTGGAGCTTTTGGTTTGACCAAAGGGTTTATAGATACCTTTGGGGCATTTTGGGGTTGACCAAGAGATTGTGGGAATCCTTGGAGCTTTTGGTTTGACCAAAGGGTTTATGGACACCTTTGGGGCATTTTGGAATTGACCAAGCGATTGTGAAAATCCTTTGAGATTTTGGGTTGACCAAAGGATTTATAGATACCTTTGGGGCATTGTGGATTTGACCAAGCAATTGTGGAAATCCTTGGAGCTTTTGATTTGACCAAAGGGTTTATAGATACCTTTGGGGCATTTTGGGTTGACCAAGCGATTGTGGGAATCCTTGGAGCTTTTGGGGTGGACTATGGCTCTCTAAATGTGGAATGGCCTCAAATGACTGATGTTCAAGGGTTCTAGTTCCTTGATTCCTTCAAGAGAGGTGAGCCGGTATGTTCCAGGTCCTATTTTACTATCAATCACATAAGGACCTAACCAGTTTGTCGCAAACTTTTCCCTTAGATGGGATGGCAAATTATAATTCTGTTGGTTCTCTTTTAAGACCAAGTCACCAACCTGAAAGTCCCTCTGGTGAACCTTCATGTTGTATTCTTTCTTAAGTCGCTCTTGATAGATACACAAATGCTTGAGTGCATTGACATGTCATTCGTCAAGCAATGTAAGTTGATCTAACTGGGCCTGCCGTGTAGTGTTATCATTAATGAACTCTTGCATTGAAATGCATAGGGAAGGGATTTCCAACTCAAGAGGCATGACTACCTCGAAGCCATACACCAGAAAAAATGGAGTAGCCCTAGTGGGCATCTGAATGCTAGTGTGATAAGCCCATAGGGCAAGCAGGATCTGAATGTGCCAATCCTTATGACTATCTGTGACTGTCTTTTTGAGAATGGTGACTAGCATTTTTTTTGACACCTCTGCTTGCCCATTTGCCTGGAGATAATAAGGGGTTGAAAAACTATGTTGAATTTTGTATTTTTTTGTCAAAGCATGCACATATTTGTGTAGACACCAAAACAGCACCAATCCGATTATGTGACTGCAAACACTGATCGCTTTGACACACACAGCCCCAGGGGCAGCCCTCAGAGGTTAAACAGTGGTCCTAACCACTTTTGTAGCAATTTTGTAAGGTCAGAAGGCAATTTGGCACATTCGGGCACTTTGCTCAGTATCCGTCCCACCCAGGGACGAATTCAAATTGGGATCCGTCTCACCTAGGGACGAATTCTGAATTCGCTCTAGGTCAGGACGAATTCCAGGTTCAACGGGCAAAAAGAAAAATGGTGCCAAGTGGCAGCCGAGGACAGTCAATTAATGCCTCCTGCCTTGCATGCGCGTGTAGGTGGGCAGAGTGGGCGTTAGAGGACTATCACAAGGGCGATTCATGGAAGCCCAAGTTAGGGAGGAGTCTCCTACCTCTTGAGAAGGCATGGCCGCCACATGGCAACCCTGCATGCCCCTCCAAAGAGACCCCCTGGGTCTATAAAATGGTGGACTTTCCCACCCAAAAGAAGACAAGTTGGAGGCATTTTCAAGCAACGAAGTGCTGCCAAATTGAATACCACATTTTACCCTTTTGATTCACCTCTTCCACATCCTTGATCTCTTTCGCAAGAGAGGTTATTGGGTGGCTATTGGAAGTGTGAATCCGGACCCAAAACCCGACATTTGACCACATTGATCTACCAATTCGCCGACAACCCATTACAAGAGATTTTGGGCCCATCCCAAGTGGATTGGTGCCGAAATCAGGTTCTAACGGTGGGCGGCCCGCTCGGGCGCCCGCATTTCTTAGTTTCATTTTAATTTGTTCTTTTGTCACTTGTTTATCTTCCATTCCATTTTATACTATTTAGATAGTTTATAATTTCGATTTCAGAAGGTTTGATCAAATCTTATCATGTTTTGTCGCTTTTGTTGTCCTCACTAACTTGCAGGTAGCGACGTCAAATTCCCATTGATGGAGGTCAAATTGGGGAAATCCGACCATCTGGGTCATCCCAAAATGCCCCCAATTAGCTAACCCCTATGTTTGCAGGTCTTTTGGAGATCTCGAGATGCGACATTTGGGCAGGATCACTTCGGCGTTTTGTCGTAGGCGAATTCGTCCTACCCAGGGACGAATTACAGTCGAATCCGTCCTGCCCAGGGACGAATTTGAATCGATAGCCAATTTCTAATTGTTTTGATGGCAGTGGCCCTCTGGTAATGTTCTCTGGTCTCTGTCAAATTTGTAGGTTATTTGGAGTCATTTTATTCACTGGTTTAGCTAATCTTATGCATGCATCCTCCATTGGTTTTTAAGATCAAACGCTTCATCTTTTGTCACAGGTGCTACTAACGACTTGTTGTGTCTTTGAACGTAGGAGGAGCAGCAAGAATCAAGGATTCATCAACACCAGTGGCGGCAACACTTTGGCCCGCCCATTTCAAATGTGGGCACGCGGAAGGAGGAACACTAAGTCATGATTGTAACCAAAACTCATTTAACGCTCCTAGCCCCTGAAAAGGGAGGAGGCATCTTTGTAACCGATATTACGAGAGTTAAATAAAAAGGGCTGTGCTTTCTGTACTTTCTTTTATCTCCGTTCAATTCGTCTCTTTCATTTCATGCATTTCACATTTTAGGACTTAAGCGTTTGTTTGATTTTGAATGCGTCGCATTAGTATTTCTTTCTTTCGGAATCTCGTGCTTTCAGTGGCGATCACGGTGGGACTCTGTCCCCTGGTTTTTTAGATCAAGAAACTGATCAAAAATTTGTGTTTTGTGCTTACAGGTACCATTGTTCGAGCTCTGACTGTTATTCGTCTTTGCCTGTGGCGAATACCTTACTGTAATTCGTCTGACCCTGAGACGAATTCTAATTCATCTCAGACAGGGACGAATTCTGTTCTGTAATTCGTCTCACACAGGGACGAATTTTTGTCTATACATTTTTAGGGCCGAGGATCAGAAACAACAAGTTTAGGCAGAGAAAAGGTAAGGGTCCTAAACTGTTCCTGTCATTTTCTGCTTTTTTTGTTTCTATTTTCTATCAATTTTGCCTTCTTAAGGAAAGTAGTTGCTTCTACCTGTTTCATTTTTTAATAAAAAGAACCACACACACATCACGTGGCATTTTTAAACCAAGGAGCTGGTCGTAAGACCCCAGCCCTTGATCAAGACCAACGGTGGGTTCATCACCACCTTGGCTTGATTTTTGCATCCATTTACCCCGATTGTCACTGTTGTTAGGCGTAAATCCTGATGAAAGCTGACCGAGTGTCGTTGGGGTGATTCCCAATGCGCGAGGATAAGTCTTCTATGGTAGGTGTCATTAACAGGACAATCCCCCTTCCGTACCGCCTACGTACCACGTACCATCTGCTCTCACGTACCTATAGTTTCCCTCTCGTAAGGGCGGGTATATAGAGAGGTTGGTATATCGGTCGGGCAATGGTATATTGAAGGGGCGACCATTTATGGGAGTCATATGAGCCTTCATTACTGCATTTAAACGTTCTTCAAAACTTTCAAAAACAAAACAAAATCATCAAAATGCACTAAAACCAGTTTAGGACACACCATTAATCTTTAAAAGAGATAATCACCGTTTGTGTATGTGTGTGTTCATTTCTGCTTAGTGTAACAAAAAAAATCAAAAAAATCATAAAAGAGATAAAATCTGCTTAGCTTGTAGAAGAGCACCACAATGGTGTGCACCCGTAGCCAAGCCCAATCAAGGGCAAAAGCTACGAAAAGTGTACAAAGAGCGGGCACAAGTCACCTTCGCTTTAGCCCTGAGGACTTGGCCATACCGCCTTGGCGGTCTGGACCACAAGAGAGTCCACATCATTCCATGTCAAGGTGGAATTATAGGGACACCCCTCCGGGGACACGCCCATTCAGCACAGCCCCTTTCGGGAAGAAGCTTTACATGTGGCACTCAACGTAAATAGAAGACCGCCTTTAGAGGCTAGATATGAGTGGCCACCATGCAACGAAGCGCTAGAGAGGCACAGTGCCCATGAGGAGAGACAACGTGACTATGGCATCTCTCCTTTGCCTCCCATCATTGTTAGAACTGAAAGACAAAACCCAGAGCGCAGGGCTCTCCACACAGGGCGAGCTAACTCCGCCCGCCCCCTTCACACCCATGAAAGGGAGTACGAGGAAGACCATCAAATTCCTCAAGAGCAATATACAACATGGGAGCCTTGCGCTTCCACACTTGCTAGATACCATGGTCACACATCGAGGCCAGAGCCTCAGGTAAATGCCGCCAACCTCGATAGAGGGAAGCGACCCATTGAAATCTCGGATCATCAAGACCGAGGCAAATACATAGGAGAAACATTCAAGCCTCCTAAGCCCAATATGGTAGACCAAATTGACCTGGCAGTCGCCAGACATGCCGCCCACCAAGCCCAGATCATGCGGCTTGAGCAAGATCATCAGCAGTTAGAGCGCTTATACCGCCTTAACAAAGAGCGCATTCAGCGCGAAGCAGACGAGCTACTTTATAACTTACCTAAGAGGGTGCCAACCCCTCGCACCCAAAAAGTGGAACCATTTGAGAGGCATAATCCCTTGGTGCAGGATAGGTCTCCGCGACCTCGTCAAGCTTTGCCTCCGAGACCCCATAGACCTGAGAGGGAGGCCACTCCCCGAAACAATGATGGGTACCCTCCACGGAGACCCACTCAGGGTCAGAGGTCTCGCCCAGAGACTCCTCAGGAAGTTTACGAGGAGTATGAACCAGAAGTAGAGCGGGCCGAAATGCCCTATCAAGGCGGAGGGGGTGCTATCCGGCCACCCCTCCATAGGCCTCCAGTCTCCCATAACTCACAACGGGAGCAAACAAAAGAGGAAGAAATTAAATCTTTCGATGCATACAAAGCGCTATTAGAGCATTTGGAGTCTATGGAAACCAAAGCTTCTGGGCCCCAAAAGCCCATGTTACGCCAACTCCGTAGTCATCCGGTGCATCCGTCAGTGCCCACACCTTCTTACCCCAAACATTTCAAGTTGCCTCAATTGGCAATCTTTAAGGGTGAAGAGGATGCTCAAGAGCATGTGACAAGATTCCTGAGCCAATGCTTTGGCATTCAGGATAATGATGCGTTGTTGCTAAGGACATTCATAACCACATTCGTAGGCCCTACCTCGGATTGGTTCACCCAGTTGTCGAAGCACAACATAAATAACTTGGATCAATTAGTGGATGCATTCCTTGAACGCTTCGCCTTCAACACCAAGAAGAAGGCATCACTGAGTGACCTGGCCAGCCTCAGGCAATATGAGGAGGAGACAATGGCGGCCTACGGGAATCGATGGAGGGCTCTGCTTTCTAAGCTACCCTACCTTCCCCCTATGTCCGACCTCACACAAATGTTTTCATGAAGTTGTCTGAGATCAATCTCTGGGCTATTGCAGTTACAGCAATACGCCACCTTAGAAGAAGCTCTGGCGCAAGCCAGAGTTATCGAAGAGATCAAAATATAGGATGGCAAAATTGCCAAACCTAAAAAGAAAGAGTGGAACAAAAATACAAAGACAGGGACTACGCAACCAAAACCCGCTGTGGTTAATCAAGTTGCGATAAATGTTCCTAAGCCTGCACAAGAAATACAACCTCAAAAGGCTAATTATCAGGCAGTGCCTCCTAATAATTATGAAAGAGAAAATAAAAAATAGGAGCAAAATCAGCAGCGTCACCCTAAGCGACAATACACCCCTTATACGGAGTCTAGGGACTCCCTATTTGACCGCTTGTCAGCGGAAAATTTAATCACCCTTCCAGAGATCCAAACCATAGATCCTAACGCTCCCAAGCCTAAGGGATACAAGAGAGGATTTATATTGTAGGTTCCACAAGCGAAGGGGACATGACCTGAACGCATGCTAGAAATTCAAGGGATTGATACAAGACTTGATTGATAATAAAACATTGGCGGTGGACAACCCCATAGCGCCAAATAACCAGCAGATGGGGGTCTTCAAGGATCCCTTGCCTACCCATGAGGCACAAGCAAAACCCCTTCAGGTCAATGAGGTGCGACAGAATTTCCCCATGCAAGGGTATGTGGGAATGATCAGCATAGTGACCAAGAACAAGAAATACCCAGGAGTTGCCCCTGAGGCAGCCACAAGAGAAGTTCCAACAATGTCGCAACCTCAACAACACCCTGTGCAGTTGCCTCCGCCTAGACCCGAGGTCACGATACGGACCAAACTCACGTAGAGTTTGCGGACCACGTCGGCTAGGCTCTCCATATATGAGCTTATACAACAATCAACGCCCCATCGGGAGGCTCTCATGGAGATTTTGAAAGCCATCGAGTTGCAGCCCCATGAAGCGAATTCCTTCAATAACTTCGTGGGACATGTAAAATGATGTATGGAGCCGGTCATCACCTTTCGAGAAGATGAAGTTAAATCAGTATCTGATGACATGGCAGATCCACCCCTGCACGTTATCGCGTGGGTCAACGGGATCCCGTATAAGAGGGTGTTGGTAGACACTGGCTCGTCTAGTAACATCATTACTACAGCAACATTGAAACATCTGAAGCTGCCAACCTCTCACATCACCGCTTCCACTTACACACTACGAGCATTCAATGATGCGATATGCTCGACAGTTGGCACAATTGTTCTACCCGTTCAGGTAGGACAAAAGATGATACCTACATTGTGCCATATTTTGGAAGGCGAGATGGCGTACAACATATTGCTAGGGCGGCCATGGATCAGGGACATGAAGTGTGTCCCTTCGATAGCTCACCGGTGTTTGAAGTATGCATTTGAAGGAGAAGTACATGTAGTCTCGATGGACTTAGAACCCTTCAAATATTGCAATGCGGTGCAGTTGATGCCGCAATCGACCCTCCCATCGACGCACTTGGATTTCTAGTTAAATCCATCTAGACAGGGTCCGATGCCATGGGCACCACTGGTGACTAATCCATCAAAACCCCAGCCAGGTGCATCTTCATCGTCCGCTCCTTCACTACCAATGCCACCTGTCATGGCTAAATAGAAGGACAAAGGGAAACAAATCCTGGAAGAGGCTCAACCCCTAGAGGAGGTGCTGCCAACAATATCAACCATCTCAATAGAAGAGATACCTAGCACAATGGAAGCTGAGGCTCCTAGTCTACCCAACATGGAATGGACTCCGGAAGGGCTTCCATTCCCTCCCTCTCAATCACCAACAATTACTGTTGAAATGGCCAGTACGGGCCTGGGGGAGTATCTAGTGCAGAATGTTGTAGCAACGCCCACGCTAGAGTCAGTGCAAGACATGGGGAGACCTCGCCTCCCCATCGGGATAGTTGTTCCTTTAGGCTACCCACCGAACCAGACCAATTTTGTGTATGGGGGCCTTGACCATGGTGTTGAACCATGCATGCAAAAGGACGAGGACGAAGAGCCTTTTGCAAAAAATGTCAACTATCTGTCTAACCCGGACTTTGCTCTGAGATATCTTGGCCAATGCAATTGGCATGGATACGGGCTAGGCAGGTATGAGCAAGGAGTGCGTGTCCTTTGCCAGCCAAGATACCAAATGCCTTATGACAAGTCGGGAGTAGGGTTCAACCACCCCCTGCCCTTAGACATCTTGGTGGAAAACATGCAAGGCCTAGGAATAGGCAACAAGGGTGGATTGGCATCAGATCCTTATGCCAACCCAAACACAACATATACATTGGGAGATTACCTCCCATGGTCAACAACCACCCTTGGTAACATCAATAACCCTTCTCCTTTGCTAGAGAGAGGTGAAAGTTTGGGAACTCACTTTCAAGGAGAGCATAAATAGTGTCTAGAAGGATCTTTGGAGGATGAATCAGAACATGAACCAGTGTCATATGTTCCCTTCGAATCCAATAGTGATCACTCACGAGAGATTCCCATGAATAACTGTCAAGAGATATTTTTGAAACTATTCCCTTTAGAGGTTCCAATTGAACCAGTGTTGTGTCAAGAGAATCAGGTCCCCCACCAAGAGTGGAACAACCGCAATGGGACCAGATTAATTTGCTAGAACAAGGTGAGCCCTTAATGTCGCAAGCAATTGTTGAAGAAAATGAGCATTTTTGGATCTTCGACAGTGATTCGAAAGATGAGACTGAGATGGCCTATCTCAACCACATGCGACAAATGCAACAAAGGCAACAAATGCAACAACGGCGTCCCTTGGAGATTAATGACTTATTTGCATAGATGGGCATACTGCCAGGGCATGAGTGGTACGTAGACCCAGCAGGGTGGGACCAAGTGTTGGATCCATGGCTCCAAGTTTACGACGAGCACCGTCCACCCCGAGACCCTATAATGACATCAGTGTCGAGGGAAGACCCTGTCTTCCTATCAGCACATAGGGCCGATCCATTCATGCCTGTCCCTCTAGAGCCAGATCCAGAACACAGGGAACATCCAGAATGTTTGAGTCATCACACCCACGGTAATGGAGACCAAATTCATTTCATCCACATGATCTCCATTGATTTGACCGCACCCATCCACAATCCGGCCGATCCAGCATGGTCATTGCATCTAGACATAGATGCCATCGATTGGGATCACGTCAATTCACCTCTCTCCCCATCAGAGTACTGGCCTTTCGGTAAAATGCCTCATTTTACCCCAGGGACAACTCAGGATATCTTTCAGGCTGAAGAGGAACCCGAGGTTCCCAACACAGATTTAAACTCAGCTAATGATATCCATTTGATCCCGACTCCACATCAGTTGGAGGACGGATCCCACATGTCGATCGAGGAGACGACTGACGTAGACATCGGCTTAGATCCAATGAATCCATAGATTATCAAGCTGGGGGTAAGCTTATCCCCTGAAGAGCAAGCCGACTACATTGCCCTTCTCAAAGAGAAGAAGGAGGTTTTTGCATGGTCATACAAGAGACATGTCGGGGCTAGATCCGTAGCTAGTCACGCATAATCTAACGCTTGATCCGACAATCAAGCCAGTTAAGCAAAAACTACGTAAGATGCACCCAACAGTGGCCTTGATGGTCAAAGATGAATTGCAAAAGCTGTTGGATGCACAGTTTGTCATCTGCATGGATTATCCGCCATGGTTGTCCAACATGGTGCCCATCAAAAAGCCCGATGGGAGGATTCGCATATGCACTAATTTTTGAGATCTAAACAAAGCGAGTCCTAAGGATGATTTCCCCTTGCCAAGCATCGACGCGTTGGTAGACGCTACAGACAGGTCACGAAATGCTATCCCTCATGGATGGTTTCTCGGGATACAATCAGATTCGTATCAATCCCGAGGATCAACTAAAAATGGCGTTCACAATGCCTTGGGGGACATTTTGTTATAAGGTCATGCCTTTTGGCCTTAAAAATGTTGGCGCCACCTACCAACGTGCCATGACGTACATCTTCCATGACTACATGCATAAAACTTTGGAAGATTACATGGATGATTTGTTGGCCAAGTCTCTTTTGCGCCCAGATCATCTCGATGACTTAAGCAAGATCCTCGATCGCCTCATGGAGCATAAAGTCAGACTGAATCCCAAGAAGTGCGTATTTGGCGTCACATCTAGAAAACTCTTGGGTTTCATAGTCTCAAAGCGAGGTATCGAGGTGGACCCAAAGAAAGTCAAGGCAATCCTTGAAATGGTTCCCCCAACTACCATTAAGCAGCTCAGAAGTCTACAGGGAAAGGTCACGTCAATCAAACGCTTCATAGCGTAGCTATCTGACAAGTGCCGACCCATGAACAAATTATTGCACAAGGGGGTTACATTTCACTGGGATGACGAGTGCCAGTCAGCCTTTGATGACATCAAACAATACTTGGCTTCGCCGCCAGTATTGGCACCACCTAGACCAGGAGTGTCGTTCTACTTATACATCTCAGCTACGAGGTGGCATTGGGCGCCATGCTGGCCCGGAAGAATGAACTTCACAAAGAATAGGCTACTTATTATCTTAGCCGCACCCTGGTCAGTTATGAACTTAACTATGCATACGTCGAGAAACTCTGCTTGGCAGTGGTGTTTGCTACCAAAAAGCTATGCCACTACATGTTGAGCAACACTACGTATGTTGTGTCTAAGGAGAATCCATTGCGATACATGATGAGTCGTACTTATCATAGTAGTCGCACGACGAAATGGATCATGTTGTTGACGGAATTTGACATAGAGTTTATCGGACAAAAATCTATCAAAGGACAGGTCATAGCCGATCAACTAGCGAGGCTCCTCTTGAAGACGATCAGCCTCTAGTCATAGAACTACCCGATGATGGGGTCTTCCATGTCTCAGAATCGCCAGATTCGATGAGCCGAGTCACGCTGACATAACCCTATTTTTTGATGGTTCTAAATGTGAGCAAGGTGGTGGCATGGGAATAGTATTCTTCACACCGTAGGGTGCTCCAATGCCCCTGTCATTTAAATTAAATTTCCCATGCACCAACAATAATGCAGAGTATGAAGCCTTGCTCATAGGTCTTCAGACAACAATCACCATGAACATCAAATGACTGAACATCTTTGGTGATTCGTTGTTAATTGTCAATCAAGTCAAAGGGGTATTCCAATGCAAATGCCCAGTTCTACGGGCTTATAAAGCCCTTGTGGACAAATTCTTGGCAAAACTTGAGTGGTACGACATCGAGGCACTCCCTCGGTCATCGAATCATTTTGCGGACACAATGGCCTCCTTGGGGTCACTAATTCCATAAGACCTTTCCGGTGATATGACAACCATTCAAGTCAAAACCCTATCGCAATCCGTGATGGAGCGTGCAAGCTCTGACTTGACGCTAGGAATCCACATGATCCAGATTGAACCATCCTCGGATAAGTTCTCTCGAATCCACGATCATCTGAAACATGCCAACTGGGGGTCCTTGTTCTCCCCTACTCCCATTAATAGCAACACAACGCTATTCTTACAAGTTCTATCCCACTCAGCGTTTGCTAGGGATGAACTTCAAGAGGGATTGGTTGTTCATACCATCGAGGTTTCCGATCAACAGGACTGGTATTTACCCATTAGAGACTACCTCAAGTTAGGTAATCTCCCGCTTGGATTGACGCATGCCACAAAATGAGCATTCAAGCAGAAAGCGGCTAAGTATGTCTTGATAGGAGACATTTTGTATCATCGCAGCTATGAAGGAATCCTCCTTCGTTGCTTGGACCAACAAGAGTCCACTTGGGCGATCGCCCAAGCGCACGATGGTACATGTGGTGGCCACTTCAGTGGTATGGCCATCGCAAAGCGCATTCTTCGCATGGGCTATTATTGGCCATCTTTAGAGCGAGATTGTTGCGCATATGTCAGGAAGTGCATGAAGTGTCAACACCATGCCAATTTGACGCATGTACCTTCCCAGGCCTTGCAGACAGTCCAGTCCGCTTGGCCATTTTCGTAGTGGGGCTTCGATCTAATTGGAAAGATCTCCCCTACGTCGTCAGGCCATCACACGTTTATCATAACGGCCACAGAGTATTTTACCAAGTGGGTGGAAGCGGTTCCGCTTACCTCTACGACAGGACCCCGCATTGTGGAGTTCATTTTGCATAACATCATATGTCATTTTGGTATTCCATCCAAAATAGTCTCGGATAATGGGACACCATTCAAGAACAAAGACGTGCGTGCTTTGACCACAAAGTACAAAATTTAGCACAGTTTTTTGACACCCTATTATCCGCAGGCGAATGGGCAAGCAGAAGCGTCAAACAAAATGCTAGTTGCCATCCTTAAAAAGATAGTCACAGACAGTCATAAGGATTGGCACATCCAAATCCCACTTGCCCTATGGGCTTATCGCACTAGCATTCGGACGCCCACTAGGGCCACTCCATTTTTGCTCGTGTATGGCTCCGAGGCAGTCATGCCTCTCGAGTTGGAAATTCCTTCCCTACGCATATCAATGCAAGAGTTCATCGATGATGATGTTGCATGGCAGGCCCGGTTAGACCAGCTTACGTTGCTTGACGAACGACGCGTTAATGCTCTCGAGCATTTACGTATCTATCAAGAGCGACTTAAGAAAGCTTACAACATGAAAGTTCACCTAGGGACTTTCGGGTTGGTGATTTGGTTTTGAAGGAAAACCAACGAACTCTAGTTTGTCGTCCCACCTAAGGGACAAGTTCATGGCAAATTGGTTAGGTCCATATGTCATTGATAGCAAAATAGGACCCGGGACATACCGGCTAGCCTCTCTTGATGGAATCAAGGAAACAGAACCCTTGAACATCAGTCATTTGCGCCCATTCCATATCTAAGAGAGCCATATCCCAAAAATGCTCCAAGGATTCATATAATCGCTTGGTCAATCCCCAAAAATGCTCCAAGGATTCATATAATCGCTTGGTCAATCCCCAAAATGCTCCAAAGGATTCATATATATTCCAAGTCTTCATTTGGTCAATCCCAAAAATGCTCCAAGGATTCACATAAATCGCTTGGTCAATCCCAAAAATGCTCCAAGGATTCATATAATCGCTTGGTCAATCCCAAAAATGCTCCAAGGATTCATATAATCGCTTGGTCAACCCCAAAATGCTCCAAGGATTCCCACAATCGCTTGGTCAAAAATAAAGAAATTCAAAATCCAAAAATCATCAAAAACAACAAAAATTTGCATCTCATTTCCAGGCATGCTCAAATTCATCAATAAAAGCTCTTCTCACATCTCATCTTCATATTCACAAAAATCATTCCATCAAAAATACAAAAATATATAGCTGCATTAAGCATCGCATCCATACATTGCATATTTGTGGTCGTACAGGTCAAAGGCACCATAGGCTGTAATTGCTCTGCTAGTCCATCTTGTTCCACATTTTTCCATTTTATAAGCAGTCCAAAAAACAACAAAAATACACCATTTACTGCTTTTTACCACACTAGAGTCAGTGGTCTTATAATGTATCAAGAGTTTTCATCTTTCAGTCATAATTTTGCTTTCTAGCCATGTACTGTACCAAGTCAGACAGATTTTACGAAGGTAGAGTTCTACTTGGATCACACCTTGTTACGTAGCATCCCAACACAAATTAAAACACATAAAAATTCCCAAGTTGTGTGAACGAAGGATGACACCTGCAAAGCAATCCAGGTCACCATAAGCGAAATGGTTATCTTGCTCATCCCCCTGTGCGAATGACCCAAAGAATGCTGAGAGTTGGCAAAAGGACAAGCATCCTCCCTACCCAATTCCCCAAGAATCCCAAAGTTCTCAATAGTTGCAAAACATCAAAAATTTGCAAAAGTCAAAACTCCAAAATTTGACATCCCACAGTGCACACATCAAAAAGCACATACAATAGTGATTCTCGTCACTCCATATCCAAATCCCTTGCTCAAAAGAAAAACAAATAAAACAAAAATAAACAGTGATTTTATCACTACAAAGGAGCAAGTATCCCAATACAATTGAAGAAAAGAAGGGAGTCGAACTTGAATCCCTGGAACTCTCAACATTTCGACAGGTCATGAGGCAAGCCTCGAGTACCGGTTTGGTTGATAGCCTATCGGTCATCGGTGGTAAACTTCCCGCATGACGATATATCTGTCACATTAACTTGTGTACGAGATCAATGTTTGCATGTGGATGAGCTAGCTTATGGTATCCTAGATAGCACCGCAGATTAATCTGACTAAATACAATAAAGGAGTTAGTGGAGCTAATTAGGTGATCCTCGGTACAGGTTTGGTTGAGAGCCTATCTGGCACTGGCGGTATCCTGACAAATACCACATAAATGAACTCAATTGCACACACAGGGATGTGAAATAACTTGGTCAAAGACAAGTCCGATTCATACCTTGTTCAAAAGTCTTGTAAGATAAAGTACAGTCATGGCTAGTGAGTTAAAACCGTCTGAGTCTCAGAAAACCTTAGCTACATTTCTAAACCAACTACGCTACTTTTCATCCTTACAATACCATCAAAAAAAAAAAACCACATGTATACATACAAAGTCATTTACCACAGCAATCGCCTAAAAACAAAATAACAAAGTCCTAAATAGTCTATGGTGCCCTAACCAAACAACACAAATTCATTTCATCCATTACATTTTGCATATCACATATACATCAAAAACATTTGCATTCATCATAACATATGCATCCATCAAAATAAATTAACATGCATACATCCATATTCATCAACCATCATGCATAAGATCAAATCATCACATATGCATAAACAAAATAAAGTCAGTATATATATATATATCATCAAAAAAATGCCCATAGGCTACAAAACTGGTCCTCTGACCCCGCAATCATACTCAAAAACCCCCAAGCCTAAGGCGTCGGCCACCATGATCATGCAGGATCGGTGCGACGGGAACTACCCCCGTGGTGTGGGTCCTATGGGACCCCTCAGGGCAGTTTCTGCTAGCCCCCGCATCATGCCTACTCGCCCCCCTCATCTAGTCACCTGCACCGAGAGGATGCTGACTGCTCAGTCTCACTCCCTCTCGAGCGGCGTGATGATCCACCTCTGTTGAATGTAGGGACCCGCCCACCAAGGCGGCTAATCTTTGCCTCCAGCTCTAACCGCTGTCGCAATGACTCCATCTCTCACTGGCGATACGTCGCCAAGTTCTCCTCGCATCACGCCAAAGCCCTATCCCTCTCTACCAGTACATCCTAGAGAGATCCCTCTCTCTAGGTGCATTTCCCCAACTCCTCATCGTGCCTTCGTAGCAACCCCTCCAAACATGCAATCTTAGCACGTAACCCTGCATCCACGTCTGTCGCATCTGCCCGAGGCATGGGAATCTCTGGAATAGTAGCCTGCTCTAGCTCCCACTGCTCCGTGATGTCCTGCATCTTTGGCTGATCTGGAGCCCCAAGATCTGCATCCATACCATCCACCTCTACCATCTCTGCATCCTCCAAAGGAGCTCCCCAATCATCACCTGGTGCCTCGACACCCTCCCCACTCTGCAGTAGCTACCCCTATGCCTCCCAATGGCCCCTCTCCTCGCCATCATCATAGTACCCACCACGAGTCATACTCAGCGGTAGTCCCGACGTCATCCACATCTGGGACGTCGATCATCACGTCTGAATCCTTGCCCAGTGGCACGATGACCGGTCGGTCTAGAGTCCTCTCATCCCCCCAATGTCGATAGACCACGGGCTCACCAGGCAACCCCTGGCGCACCCCAAACTATCGTGTAACCTGGCTATACGAGAAGAACTCATGCTCGGTCCCATGCCGCCCAATCAGCCACCGCTCTCTGCGTACCCGTCGGAGCCACTCTCTAGCCTTCGACTAGGCTGGACAGTCTCGATAAGGGCACCAAACCACCTCCCCTGGAGTAAGCCAAGAGAAGGTATCGACATAGTGCCCTACGACACCTGCCCATCATCGACTCTGCCCCTACTCCCTGGACCGCCGCCATAGAACTGCATAACCTATCTCCCTATCCTCCATCTCCACCTGAGTCATCCATGGTAACCCGGCTGGCCTCTCCATTGCTATGTGCTGCCAAGCCCAACACTGCAACAAGTAGCTACAACTAATCCCCTTTCGCTGTCGATAGTGGACCTCATACAACTCCCCATAGAGCTATGCCAATAATGTCTGTCCCCATCTCATAATAAGTGGTGCCTCTGTCGGGCACTCTACCAACTGCCAAACCAAATCCAGCAGGTTCCATGGGAACCTCGTGCTTGACGAGTCAGGTAATAACATGTTGGACATGAGGCCCATAAGGAATGCGTGCCTCATGCCCAACACCCCCCTCTCCAGCCACCATCGGACCAAAATCCTGCCAATCTGGCAGTCGCCCTCTACCCTCTCTAGTGGATCCTCCACACCTAGCTCCTCCCCATGCCCAAAGCATCTCGTCAGTACAGCTGTCCGCTGATCACGTGGCGATGTCCTGATCGGCAGTCCATCTATCGAAATCCGTAGAAGCCGATAGATATCCTCCAAGGTCATAGTCATCTCCCCTGTTGGGAGATGGAAGGTGTTGGTCCACGGATCCCAAAGATTGATCAGGGCCATCAAATAGGCTTGATCCATGACCACAGGCTCCAGTCGAGCCACCTGCTTGAGCCCAAGGGCATCAAGCCACTCCTAGTCAGCTACAGTCAGCGCCCCCCATGCTTCAGTAAAAGAGTGGGTACACGGTACCGACTCCTAACAACTTGCAAAAGAAAACAATTCAAAAACATTAAAATCATGAAAAAGAATTGTACAACAATAACATGAATATACCACATTGTATACCAATGTACAAAAAAAAAAACAAACATAAAAATTCAAACAAAAATTAATTTTTAGTTCTAGGGTTTCTAATCCTAATGATTAATTTAAAAAAAAAAATTCAAAAAACAACAAAAATTACGTCTTAGGGTTTTACGTTCGTTTATCCTAGGGTTTAGTTAAAAGTAAAATAAAAAATTCTTCACCTAGGTTGTGTGCTACAACTAAGTCTTAGTTGTCTTCAGCTCAGTTTCAGGGTTTAAGTTTTAAAATTTTGAAAAACATCATCACAAAAATAATTGAACAAAACAATTGCAATGTTAAACAAAAATAATAACTCTAGGGAACACTTACTGGTCTCGCTTCGGCTCTGCCGCTCGATCCGGTTTGTGCACTCATGATGGCAGGGAAAATTCGGTAGCGCTTCGCTTCGTAGAATTAACCTCCTCCTCCCCAGAGCTCCAAATCGCAAGAAAAATCAGATGCAAATGAGCCCAAACCCTAGTTTTGGCCTTTAAATAGGCCTTTTGAGCTTAAATTCATCTTCCCCTAGGATGAGCGCTCTGGTTAGCGCTCGTCCCACCCTAGGATGAATTCTAAGCTGGTATTCGTCCCACCCTGGGACGAATTCAGGCCAAAAATTTCAAAAAACATCAAAAATTGAACAAAAATGCACTAAAACAGCTAATAAACTTGCCCGATGAGAGTGTTGTTGCACTTGACATCCCGGGCATACAAAATAGACGTTGGGGTCACAAATTGTCACTATCCTACTCCCTAAGAAGGCTACCATAGCCGGACCGCTCCACGGGAAGATGGATTTTCGCCAATTTCAGCTCCAAAAAGCGTCGCAAAAAGGGTTACCACCCACCAAAAATAGGTCTAAAATGTCAGAAAAATTGCACATGCTTAATGCTAAACCATCTGAAGGGCACCCTTGCACAAGTCATCTTGGGTCAAGCGACTCGTCGCTTTTCTCACGAAGGTCATTCCCTCATCGATTCGTCGCTTGAGGGGGTAGTCACACTTAGTCACCAATCAACAAGCACACACCCAATTAAGGAAAATGACATGCATTCAAAGAATCATTGACAAAGACAATTACGCTCCTGCTTGGGGTAGTAAACAAGCAATAATCACAAATTGATCAAACACTTGGCATTCCCGAAGCATGAACACAAGGTTCCCCTATGGACAAAAGGTTGCGCCCTTTGCCTATTCATGACTGATCAATGTCCAAGCTCAAGTCACACCTCACCAAAATAGGTTAATACTTGAAATCAAATTCCTTAGCTCGTCAGAAGCAAGGATTCAAGAATGCATGCCCTTTCCATACTTGGGGCATCAAAATTTGGTTAGGTTACCAAGAAACCCTAATCATTAGTGCTTTGGTTATCTATTTTTGCTCGACGTTGCGCCATGCACAGCGCATCCCAAAAAGGGGCATCTGTAGACACCAAAACAGCACCAATCCGATTATGTGACTGCAAACACTGATCGCTTTGACACACACAGCCCCAGGGCAGCCCTCAGAGGTTAAACAGTGGTCCTAACCACTTTTGTAGCAATTTTGTAAGGTCAAAAGGCAATTTGGCACATTCAGGCACTTTGCTCAGTATCCGTCCCACCCAGGGACGAATTCAAATTGGGATCCGTCTCACCCAGGGATGAATTCTGAATTCGCTCTAGGTCAGGACGAATTCCAGGTTCAACGGGCAAAAAGAAAAATGGCGCCAAGTGGCAGCCGAGGACAATCAATTAATGCCTCCTGCCTTGCATGCGCGTGTAGGTGGGCAGATTGGGCGTTAGAGGACTGTCACAAGGGCAGTCATGGAAGCCCAAGTCAGGGAGGAGTCTCCTCCCTCTTGGGAAGGCATGGCCGCCACATGGCACCCCTGCATGCCCCTCCAAAGAGACCCCCTGGGTCTATAAAATGGTGGACTTTCCCACCCAAAAGAAGACAAGTTGGAGGCATTTTCAAGCAACGAAGTGCTGCCAAATTGAATACCACATTTTACCCTTTTGATTCACCTCTTCCACATCCTTGATCTCTTTCGCAAGAGAGGTTATTGGGTGGCATTTGGAAGTGTGAATCCGGACCCAAAACCCGACATTTGACCACATTGATCTACCAATTCGTCGACAACCCATTACAAGAGATTTTGGGCCCATCCCAAGTGGATTGGTGCCGAAATCAGGTTCTAACGGTGGGCGGCCCACCCGGGTGCCCCGCACTTCTTAGTTTCATTTTAATTTGTTCTTTTGCCACTTGTTTATCTTCCATTCCATTTTATACTGTTTAGATAGTTTATAATTTCAATATCAGAAGGTTGTGATCAAATCTTATCAATTTTGTCGCTTTTGTTGTCCCCACTAACTTGCAGGTAACAACGTCAAATTCCCGTTGATGGAGGTCAAATTGGGGAAATCCGACCATCTGGGTCGTCCCAAAATGCCCCCAATTAGCTAACCCCTATGTTTGCAGGTCTTTTGGAGATCCCGAGACGCGACATTTGGGCAGCATCACTTCGGCATTTTGTCGTAGGCGAATTCGTCCTACCCAGGGACGAATTACAGTAGAATCCATCCTGCCCAGGGATGAATTCGAATCGACAGCCAATTTCTCGACTGTTTTGATGGCAATGGCCCTCTGGTAATGTTCTCTGGTCTCTATCAAATTTGCAGGTTATTTGGAGTCATTTTATTCATAGTTTAGCTAATCTTATGCATGCATCCTCCATTGGTTTTTAAGATCAAACGTTTCATCTTTTGTCACAGGTGCTACTAACGACTTGTTGTGTCTTTGAACGTAGGAGGAGCAACAAGAATCAAGGATTCATCAACACCAGCGGTGGCAACACTTTGGCCCGCCCATTTCAAATGTGGGCACGCGGAAGGAGGAACACTAAGTCATGATTGTAACCAAAACTCATTTAACGCTCCTAGCCCCTGAAAAGGGAGGAGGCGTCTTTGTAACCGATATTACGAGAGTTAAATAAAAAGGGTTGTGCTTTCTGTACTTTCTTTTATCTCCGTTCAATTCGTCTCTTTCATTTCATGCATTTCACATTTTAGGACTTAAGCGTTTGTTTGATTTTGAATGCGTCGCATTAGTATTTCTTTCTTTCGGAATCTCGTGCTTTCACTTTATTCCCGGAATTGCTTCCACCCACTTGGTGAAGTACTCTATGGCCGTTATGATGAACGTGTGATGACCCAACGATGCAGGGGAGATCTTTTCGATTAGATCAAAGCCCCACTACAAAAAATGCCAAGTCGATTGAATCGGTTGCAAGGCCTGAGAAGGTACATGTGTCAAATTTGCATGGTGTTGACACTTCATGCACTTCTTTACATATGCGCAACAATATCGCTCTAAATATGGCCAATAATAGCCCATGCGAAGAATGCGCTTTGCGATGGCCATACTCGCTGAAGTGGCCACCACATGTACCATCGTGGGCTTGGGTGATCGCCCAAGTAGACTCCTGTTGGTCCAAGCAATGGAGGAGGATTCCTTCATAGCTCCGATGATACAAAATGTCTCCTAACAAGACATGTTTTACCGCTTTCTATTTAAATGATATTTTCGTGGCTTGTGTCAATCCAAGTGGGAGGTTACCTAGCTTGAGGTAATCCCTTATGGGTGTGTACCAATCTTGCTGATCAGAAACCTCGATGGTATGAACGACCAATCCCTCTTGAAGTTCATCCCTAGAAAAAGCTGAATGGGAAAGAACTTGTAAAAACAACGTTGTGTTGCTATTAAGAGGGGTCGGGGAGAACAAGGACCCCCAGTTGGCTTGAGTCAGACAATCTTGGATTCGAGAGAACCTATCCTGAGATGGTTCAATCTGGATCAGGTGGATTCTTGGCATTAGGTCAGAGCTTGCTCGCTCCATCATGGATTGCGATAATGTTTTGACCTGAATGGTCGTCATTTCATCGGAAGGGTCTTGCGGGATTAGTGACCCCAAGGAGGCCATAGTATCCGCAAAATGATTCGATGATCGAGGGAGTGCCTCGATGTCGTACCATTCAAGTTGTGCCAGGAATTTGTCCACAAGGGCTTTGTAGGCCTGCAGAACTGGGCATTTACATTGGAATACCCCCTTGACTTGATTGACAATTAACAACGAATCACCAAAGATGTTTAAACATTTAATGTTCATGGTGATTGTTGTTTGAAGACCTATGAGCAAGGCTTCATATTCTGCATTGTTGTTGGTGCACGGGAAGTCTAATTTAAATGATAGAGGCATTGGAGCCCCTTGCGGTGTGAAGAATACAATTCCCGTGCCACCTCCTTGCTCACATTTAGAACCATCAAAGAATAGGGTCATGTCAGCCTATGACTCAGGCTCATTAGAATCTGGTGATTCTGAAACATGGAAGACCCCATCATCTGGTAGTTCTATGGTCAGAGGCTGATCGTCTTCAAGAGGAGCCTCTGCTAGTTGATCGGCGATGACTTGACCTTTTATGGATTTTTGTCCAATGAATTCTATGTCAAACTCCGTCAACAACATGATCCATTTCACCATGCGACTACTATGATAAGTATGACTCATCATGTATCGCAATGGATTCTCCTTAGACACAACATACGTCGTGTTGCTCAGCATGTAGTGGCATAGCTTTTTGGTAGCAAACACCACTGCCAAGCAGAGCTTCTCAACGTATGCATAGTTAAGTTCATAACTGACCAGGGTGTGGCTAAGATAGTAAGTAGCCTGTTCTTTGTGTAGTTCATTTTTCTGGGATAGCATGGCACCCAGTGCCACCTCAGTAGCTGAGATGTATAAGTAGAATGACACTCCTGGTCTAGGTGGTGCCAATACTGGCGGTGAAGCCAAGTATTGTTTAATCTCATCAAAGGCTGACTGGCACTCGTCATCCCAGTGAAATGCTACCCCCTTGTGCAATAATTTATTCATGGGTCGGCACTTGTCAGATAGCTGCGCTATGAAGCGCTTGATTGACGCGACCTTTCCCTGTAGACTTCTGAGCTGCTTGATGGTAGTTGGGGGAAGCATTTCAAGGATTGCCTTGACTTTGTGTGGGTCCACCTCGATTCCTCATTTGGAGACTATGAAACCCAAGAGCTTTCCAGATGTGATGCCAAATACGCACTTCTTGGGGTTTAGTCTGACTTTATGTTCAATGAGGCGATCGAGGATCTTGCTCAAGTCATCGAGATGATCGAGGCGCAAAAGAGATTTGGCCAACAAATCATCCATGTAATCTTCCAAAGTTTTGTGCATGTAATCATGGAAGATGTACGTCATGGCACGTTGGTAGGTGGCGCCAACGTTTTTAAGGCCAAAGGGCATGACCTTATAACAAAATGTCCCCCAAGGCGTTGTGAACGCCATTTTTAGTTGGTCCTCGGGATTGATACGAATTTGATTGTATCTCGAGAAACCATCCATGAGGGAAAGCATTTCATGGCCCACTGTAGCGTCTACCAATGCATCGATGCTAGGCAAGGGAAAATCATCCTTAGGACTCGCTTTGTTTAGATCTCAAAAATCGGTGCATATGCGAATCCTCCCATCGAGCTTTTTGATGGGCACCATGTTAGACAACCATGGTGGGTAATCCACGTAGATGACAAACTGTGCATCCAACAGCTTTTGTAGCTCATATTTGACCATTAAGGCTACTGTTGGATGCATCTTACGTAGTTTTTGCTTTACTGGCTTGACTGTCGGATCAAGCGTTAGATTATGCGTGACTAGCTACGGGTCTAGTCCCGACATGTCTTTGTATGACCATGCAAAAACCTCCTTCTTCTCTTTGAGAAGGGCAATGTAGTCGGCTTGCTCTTCGAGGGATAGACTTACCCCCAGCTTGATGATTTGCAAATTCATTGGATCTGAGCCGATGTCTACGTCAGTCGTCTCCTCGATCGACATGTGGGACCCGTCCTCCAACTGGTGTGGAGTTGGGATCAAGTGGATATCATTTGCTGAATTTAGATCATCGTTCGGAACGTCAGGTTCCTCTTCAACATGGAAGACATCCTGAGTCTATCCGAGGGTGAAATGGAACATCCCACCACAAGGCCAGTACTCTGATGGGGATGGCGGTGTGTCAACACGATCCCAGTCTATAGCATCTAGGTCTAGATGCAATGACCATGTTGGGTCGACTGGATTATGGATGGGGGCGGTTAAATCAATGGAGATCATGTTGATGAAATGATTTTGGTCTCCATTACCATGGGTGTGGTTGCTCGGACATCCTAGATGATATTTGTGCTCCGGATCTGGCTCTATGGGTACTGGCACAAATGGATCGGCCCTATGTGCGGATAAAAGGACAGGGTCTGCCCTAGGCACTGATGGCTCTATAGGGTCTCCAGGAGGAAGATGTTCTCTGTATACCTAGAGTGGCGGGTGCAGTAATTGCTATAACTGCACCTGGTTTAGGTGCCACCTATGCCTTGGCCCTATGTGTAGTTGTTCAAACATGTCATCTATGTCCAAGGGATATTGTTGCTGTCGCATATGATTGAGATAGGCCATCTCAGTTTCATCTTCATAATCACTATCGGAGATCCAAAGGCCTTCGTTGGCTCCAACAGCTGTTTGCGACATATGAGGCTCATCTTGCTCGAGCAAATTAATGTGGTCCCATCGGGGTTGTTCCGCTCTCTGTGGGGGGACCTGATTCTCTTGAGGTGGCATATGCTCAATTGGAGCATTCAAAGGGAACATTGTCAGGAAGCTCTCCTGATAATCATCCATGGGATGCACTTGTGAATGATTGCTATCAGACTCGAAAGGATCCCAAGGTGCTACCTCGTATTCCGACTCATCTTCTGAAGACCCTTCTTGGTCTTGTCCATATCCCTCTTGTAGGTGAGTCCTCGAACTTTCTCCCTTTTCGATCGAAGGGAAAGGGTTGTTAAGGTCAACAAGGTTGGTTGTTAGCAATGGGAGATAATCCCCCAATGTATATGTTGTGTTAGGATTGGCATATGGATCTAATGCCAACCCATCCTTGTTGCCTATCCCTAGGCCTTGCATGTTCTCTACCAAGATGTCCAGGGGCAAGGGGTGGTTGAACCCTACTCCTGACTTGTCATACGGCATTTGATATCTTGGTTGGCAAAGAACACGCACTCCTTGCTCATACCTGCCCAACCCATATCCATGCCAATTGCATTGGCCAAGATATCTCAATGCGAAGTCTGGGTTGGACAAATAGTTGACGTCCTCAGACAAAGGGCTCTTCATCTTCATCTTCTTGCATGTAAGGTTCAATGCCATTATCCAGGCCCCCATAAACAAAGTTTGTCTGATTGGGTGGGTAGCCTAGAGGAACCACAGAGCCGATGGGGAGTCGAGGTCTCCCCATGTCCTGCATGGACTCAAGTGCGGGTGTTGCTACAATGTTTCGCACTATATACTCCCCTAGGCCCGTGTTGGCCATCTCAATAGTGATCGTTGGCGGTTGAGGGGGAGCGAATGGGAGTCCTTCCTGAGTCCACTCCATGTAGGGTGAACTAGGCATCTCGACTTCCATTCTGCTAGGCATCTCTTCGGTAGAGATGGTTGAGACTAGGGGTGGTTCCTCTTCTAGGGGTTTCTTTCCCTTGTCCTTCGGTGTGGCCACCGTAGGTGGCATCGTTGTTGAAGGACCAGATGAGGAAGATGGACCCGACTAGGGATTTGATGGACTTGTCAATGGGGATGCCTACGAAATCGGACCCTGTTTAGATGGATTCAACTAAAAATCCAAATGCGTTGATGGAAGGGTCGATTGCGGCATGAATTGCACCGTATTGCAGTACTTGAAGGGCTCTAAGTCTATCGGGACTACATGCACCTATCCTTCAAATGTGTACTTTAAGCACTGATGAGCTATAGAAGGGACACACTTCATGTCCCTGATCCAAGGCCACCCCAACAAGATATTATAGGCCATCTCACCTTCCAAGATGTGGCACAATGTATGAATAGTCTTTTGTCCCACTTGGATGGGTAGGACAATTGTGCCAACCGTCGAGCATATCGCATCATTGAATGCTCGAAGAGTATAGGTGGAGGCCACGATGTGAGATGCCGACAACTTCAGATGTTTCAATGCTGCTGTTGTAATTATATTACTGGATGAGCCAGTGTCCACCAACACTCTCTTATACGGAATCCCGTTGACCCATGCAATGACGTGCAGGGGTGGATCCACCACATCACCAGTCACTGATTTCAATTCATCTTCTCTAAAGGTGATGACTGGTTCTATACATTGTTTTACATGTCCCACAAAGTTGTTGAAAGAGTTTGCTTCATGGGGTTGCAGCTCGATGGCTTTTAATATCTCCATTAGAGCCTCTCGATGGGGCACTGATTGTTGAATGAGCTCGTATATGGAGAGCCTAGCCGACGTGGTCCTTAGACTTTGGGTAAGTCTAGTCCGAATCGTGGCCACTGGTCTAGGTGGGGGAAGTTGCGTAGGGTGTTGTTGAGGTTGTGACATCGATGGAACCTCTCTTGTGGCTACCACGGGGCAGCTCCTGGGTACCTCTTGTTCCTAGTCACTATGCTTATCATCCCTACATACCCCTGCATGGGGCAATTCTGTTGCACCTCATTGACTTGAAGGGGTTTTGCCTACGCATCATGGGCAGGCAAGGGGTCTCTGAAGACTCCCATCTGTTGGTTGTTTGGCGCTACGGGGTTGTCCACCGCCAATGTCTTGTTGTCGATTAGGTCTTGCACCAAGCCTTTAAACTTCCAACATGCATTAAGGTCATGTCCCTTCCATCTATGGAACCTACAGTATAAGTCCTCCCTGTACCCCTTAGGCTTTGGTGCATTGGGGTCTATGGTTTGAATCTCTAGCAGGTTGATCAAGTTTGCCACTGACAAGCGGTCAAACAGGGAGTCCCTGGACTCTATGTAAGGTGTGAATTGTCACCTAGGGTGACGCTGCTGATTTTGTTCTTGCCTCTGGTTTTCTCTGTCATAATTGTTAGGAGGCACCGCCTGATAGTTAGCCTTTTGAGGCTATGTTGCTTGTGCAGGCTTAGGGACGTTTATAGCAACCTGATTGACCACAGTGGGTTTCTATTGCGTGGTCCCTATTTTGGTGTTCTTAGACCATTCTTTCTTCTTAGGCTTGGCAATCTCGCCATCCTGTATCTTGATCTCCTCAATGATTCTGGCTTGCGCCAGAGCTTCCTCAAGAGTGGCATATTGCTACAGCTGCAATAGCATGGAGATCGATCTCAAATAGCTCTTTGAGAACATTTGGGTTAGGTCGGACATGGGAGGGAGGTAGGGCAGCTTTGAAAGCAACGTCCTCCACCGGTTCCCATATGCCACCATGGTTTCTTCCTCATACTGTCTTGAGGCTAGCTAGGTCACTTAGTGATGCCTTTTTCTTGGTGTTGAAGGTGAAGCATTCGAGGAACGCGTCCACTAGCTGATCCAAGTTACTGATGCTATGTTTTGGCAATCGAGTGAACCAATCCGAGGTAGGGCCTACGAATGTGGTTATAAATGTTCTTAGCAACAAAGCATCATTGTCCTGAATGCCAAAGCATTGGCTCAGGAATCTAGTCACGTGCTCTTGGGCATCCTCCTCTCCTCTAAAGAGTGCCAACTAGGGCTAGTTTAAAGTGTTCAGGGTATGGAGGTGCCGACACTGACGGATGCACAGGGTGACTACGGAGTTGGCGTAAAGTGGGCTTTTGGGGCCCAGAAGTCTTGGTCTCCATAGACTCTAAGCGCTCTAGCAGCGCTTTATATGCATCGAAAGATTTAATTTCTTCCTCCTTAGTTTGCTCCCATTGTGGGTTGGGGGGAACTTGAGGCCTATAGAGGGGTGGCCGGATAGCAGCCCCTCTGCCTTGATAGGGCATTTCAGCCCACTCTTCTTCTTGCTCATACTCCTCATAGGCTTCTTGAGGAGTTTCTGGATGAGACCTATAACCATGGGTGGGTCCCCGTGGGGGGCGCCCATCATTGTTCCTGGGAGTGGCCTCCCGCTCAGGTCTAGGAGGTCTCGGAGGTAGCACTTGGTAAGGTCACGGGGACCTGTCTCGCACCAAGGGGTTGCGCCTCTCATACACTTCTACTTTATGCATGCGAGGGGTTGGGACCTTCTTAGGCATAGTGTTATGAAGCAATTCGGTTGTCTGATGTTGAATGCGCTCTTTGTTAAGGTGGTACAGATGATCTAACTATTGTTGATCTTGCCTGAGCTACATGATTTGCGCTTGGTGGGTGGCATGTCTGGAAAATGCCAAGTCAATTTGTTTCATCGTCTCATGTTTAGGAAGCCTAGATGCCTCTCCTACATGTCTATCTCGGTCATGGTGATCCGAGACCCCTATGGGTTGCTTTCCTCTATCGAGGTTAGCGACATTCACCCGAGGCACTGGCCTCAATGGGTGATCCCGATATATAGCAGGTGCGGAGGTGCATCGCTCCCATGCTGTGTACTGCTCTTGAGGAACGTGGTGGTCTTCCTCGTACTCCCTTTCGTATGTGTGAAGGGTGTGGGGAGAATTGTCTTGCCCTGCCTGGAGAGCCCTGTGCTCTGGATTTTGTCTAGTGTTTCTAACAGTAATAAGGGGTAAAGGAGGGATGACGAAATCATGTGCCCCCTCCTTATGGACCCTATGTTGCTCTAGCACTTCATCACTAGGCCACTCATAACGAGCATCTAAGGGAGGCCTCCTTTCTATGTTGAGTGCCACGTGTAGGTTCTCCTCTTGAAAGGATCTATGCTGAGTGGGGGTGCCCCTCAAAGAGGTGCCTCTATAGTCCTGTTCTGTGGTGGCATGATGTGGACTATCTTGTGGGTCAGGCCACCAAGGCGGGATGACCAAGTCCTCAGGACTATATCGGAGGTGACTTGTCCCCCTTTGTGCACTCTCTACAGCGTCTGCCCGTGATTGGGCTCGGCTACGGGTGTACACCATGGTGATGCTTTCCTACAAGATGCGTAGATTTTTATCTCTTTTTATGATTTTTATGCTACACTAAATAGAAGGGAAACACACAATCAAAGCAATGATTATCTTGTTTAAAGATTAAAAGTGTGCCCTAAATCTGGTTTAGTGTGTTTTGATTTTTTTGTTTTGAAAGCTTTTGTAAAGAACGTTTAAATGCAATATGATGGCTCTTATGACTCCCAAAAATGGTCGCCCCTTCGATATACCATTGCCAGACCGATATACCAACCTCTCTATATACCCGCCCTTACGTGAGGGAAACTATTGGTACGTGAGAGCAGATGGTACGTGGAACATAGGCGGTACGAAAGGGGAATCACTCTGTTTATGACACCTACCATAGAAGACTTATCCTCATGCACTGGGAATCACCCCAGCTACACTTGGTCAGCTTTCATCAGGATTTACGTCTAGCAATAGTCGCGATCGGGGTTATGTATGCAATATCTCAAGCCAAGGTGGTGATGAAATCCACCGTTGGTCTTGCTCAAGGGTTGGGGTTTTACGACCAACTCCTTGTTGTTTTAAATTACCACGTGGTGTGTGGGGTTCTTTTTAAGTTGCATAAATGAAGGAAACAAGCATTCAAACTCTCCTATGCAAGCAAATAACCAGAGAACAAAAAACAGAAAGCAAAAAATTGACAGAAGGTGTTTAAGACCCCTACCTCTTCTCTGCCCAAATCGGATGTCTCTGAATTTCTGCCCTAAAATTGCACAGAGAGCTATTCATCCCGGGGTGAGATGAATAACAGATCTATATTCATTCCAGGGTAGGACGAAGTCCTATTCGTCCCTGGGTAAGACGAATTCCAGCTCTGTACTCGTCACAGACTGAAACGAACAACAATCCAACGTTTGAAAACTTGGTACCTGTAAGCAAAAACAAGCAAATTTTAATCAAAAAGTTAATCTTAAAATCAAGGGATAGAGGTCCCACCGTGATCGCCACTGAAAGCACGAGGATACGGAAACAAAAAGGAAAATGCCAAGTACGATGCGTTTAAAACCAAACTTAACGCTAAAAGCCTATATATTGAAAAATGCATGAAAGGAAAGGACATAGACGAATCGACACAAGATAAAAGCAATATGGAATATGGCCCTCTTTATTGATATGCTTTTAAAGTCATGTTACAATACGTCTCCTTCCCTTTTAGGGGATAGGAGCGTCAAATATGTTTCTTATCACATCCATGGATAGCAATCCTTCTTCCGCGTGCCCACATGTAAGATGGGCGGACCAAAATGTCACCGCCGCTTGTGTATATGATTGTTGACTCCTTCCTGCTCCTCTGATGTTGAAGACCTACATTCAAGGAAACAAAAAATATTAGTAGCACCTGCAGATAGAATAGAACATGTATTTCCCAAGGCCTACTGTTAGTGTATGCATGAAAATATTAAACCGATAACCAAATAATATCAGAACGACCTAAAAATTTGATAGAAGCATGAATATGTTACCAGGAAGCCACTACAAAAGGAACAGTCAAGAAATTCCTCACATATTTGTATTCGCTCCGGGGCGGGACGAATAAACCTACAACAAATTGTTAGAAAGCACCCTCTTCAATGTCCTATCCAGAAAGCTCCAAATGACCTGCAAAGTTGGGGTTAGCTAATTGGGGGTATTTTGGGATGACCCAGATGGTCATATTTCTCCAATTTGGCCTCTATCACCCAGAATATGATGGCGCTATCTGCATGTTAGTAAAGGCGGGAAATGATAAAAGCATGATCAAAACTTGTCAGAATGAAGTGAAATTTAAACTACAGCCTATTTAAATAACCTAGAATAAGATGCAAAAGAAAAATCAGAGAAATCTACCACATATTTCTATTCACTCCAGGGTGGGGCGTTTAGAACTACGACAGTTTGGGGGGCGCCCAGGGGCAGGACGCCCACCGTTTGGGACTCTGTTTCGGCACCAATCCACTTGGGATGGGTCCAAAACCTCTTATGGGGTGTTTTCGGAAAATTTTGTGGGATATTGTGGCCAAATGTTTGGGTTTGGGCTCCGGATTTGCGCTTCCAATAACCACCCTATGACCTCCCTTCAACAAGAGATCAAGGATGTGAAAGGCACAAAATCAAAAGGTATGTGTGTGGATGTAAAATGGCAGCACTTCATTGCTCAAAATGCTACCTCTCTCTCTATATTTTGGGTGAGAAGACTCACCAATTTATAGACCTAGGGTCTCTCTGTTTGAATGCGCATGCGAGGGCGCCACTGGAGTTGCATGTCCTATTTTGGGAAAAATATTATTCCCTGATTTAGAGTCTCCTTGCATGAGGCCTCCAAAAATCAAAGACATGCATGACTGAAGTCTCTCTCCTTGATTTGAAGTCGTTCCTCGCAATTGCATGGCCTGAAGCTGCAGTTAACTGGCGGACCTGTCGAGGTTTGACTTTTTTCCAGTCAAACCTTCTATTCGCCTCACCCTAGGGCGAATGCTGATAATCGTCCCTGGGTGGGACGAATACCAGTTTGTATTCATCCCAGGGTGGGACGAGTAGGGAGCAAGGTGCCAAAAAGGTGCCAAATTGACCTTTGACCTTCCAAACTACTTTTGGGAGTGGTTAGGACCACTGTTTAACCTCTAGGGGCTGCCCTAGGGGCTGTGTGTGTCAATGCGATCGGCGCTTGTTGTCACATAATCGGATTGGTGCTGTTTTGGTGTCTACAGATAGTACCATGCCTATAAATTTGACCTCTTCCAAAGAAGCACCATTTACAACACCTATAGTCTAACATTTAGGAATGTTGAATTTGACATACCAATTTGATGTACTTTAGTTCTACATTATGAGGTAAGTGGCAAGTTTGATTTGGATTTTCCAAGTTTCACTTCTAATGTTTCTTTCCATAAAAATGTGCCTAATTCTTGTTTAGTTTGTCTAACATCCAAGTATTTTTGGATAAATCTACCATATGCTTAACCCATTATGTCTCTTGAGAGAAATTAAAAAGCTTATTTTTGAGCATTTATCTTAAAGGTTGATAATTTTAGAGATCATATTAAATATTATCAAGCTAAGGGTGGATCAAAATAGGAATATGATATGCTTTTAGAGTGATTCATCAATGAAGAATAGGAAATGCAAGCTTATTTCTCTTTTGAAAGAGAATAATACGGTTTGATGCAGATGGGTCTATAGAATCAAGTATGCTTTGGATGATCAAGTGAAAAATTACAAGTTACAATATGTTACTAAGGGGTTCTATCAATCGAAGGAAGTTGATTATACAAACACATTTACTCCAATTTATAGTATGGATTATGTTAGGATGATTCTTTTTATAACTACTTCCTTTTTTTGTAAGGTAATTAAGATGGATGTAAAGAGTGAATTTATACATAGTGATATTTAGAATGAGGTTTATATGTATTAGATACCTATTTTTAATAATAAGGGCCCCACTTTTCTAGGTAACTAAGGATAGGAATGCTAGAAAATAATATTGCATATGGGTGTTATGGAATGGGTCACACATAATATTATAATAATATATAGTATAGTGTAATATCAAAATATTATAATATGAAACTATGTTATATATTATTATAATATTATATGTAATATTACCCATATACAATCTTATTTATTCACATTCCTATCCTTAGGTGCCTAAAATTTTATCTCTTTTACAAATATTTTTGTCCTTGAAACATAGGAAGAAAATAAATAATATTGATTATAGCTCCTTTGTTGCTCTATGTCCTATCCCCATGCTTTTTTCCTATCATGGTGGTGTGGATGTTGATATACTCCAATATTAAACCAATGTTCTACCTTATTTGAATATCCAACCTTTTATTGCTATATTTGAGCTTCCTATACATGTTGATCTCTTATATGCCCTTTTTTTGGTGTGTTCTTATGCTCTTATAATAGCACTCCCTTTGACTTTGCTAAGGTCTCAAATTTTAATTCCTCTATTGGTTATTTCTTCTCCTTAGGTCCTTGCTCATTAAGCTAAGAAATATCTTATGGTGTTATCTTATTTTCTTGACACCATAACTTCATGAACTTCTTTTGTACATTAATTTTAATAGTACACAATGAACATAACCAAGTATAGCCAAGAAAAAATCCATATCATCCATCTGAATAGCATAAAAGTTATCATTCAATATATACTTATCAATAGAAAGTTTCAAGTCTTCAAAATTTTGAAATCTCTCTCCTTACAATTGTTTATTTTTGATAATCTTTGTCAATACCTATAACTCTTAGCCAAGTCAATCGTGATGAAGTTATGCTTGTTTCTAGGGTCTTTTTGGTCCAAAATATGCCACAGGAAAGGATTTTACAAGTGCGCCCTAGACCCGGCCAACATTGAAAGGCTGGAAGCAAGAAATGGCTCCCAGACCAATCTCCAGAGTGGGCTGGTTCCCTTCACTACTCTAAAATCTGGTTTAAGATAAGGGTTGCTGGAAAGAGATTTAAAAAGTTGCAGAAAGAAATGGGAAATATGGCCACAGGCCGAAGTGATGGGATCAAAAAATAACAGCAGGAAACTACAAATGCAACAACAGCAAGCAATAAAAGTTATCAACCTAACTTTCGCACGATGTACACAGAGAAACCCTCCAAACCCACATTCCAGAAATCGTACTCTCACGGCAATATTTAAATCCAGATATGCAGAATTTAAATGTAACGACCATGAAGAAATATGAATGCTATTAGAAATGCAACAAAAACAAAAAGAAATTCATCCATGCAACGCTTGAAAAATTAGAAGTTGATCCTTTTATTCCCGCAAATACACTTCCAGTCTCTAGCAGAGAAGTTTTTCCAACCCTTTGAAATGAAGATTACATTGGTTTTTATAGAGGTCCGTCCTCTTTGCAACATTTAATATTTAAAACCAACTTTCTCGTGATCTACAATTATGCCTTGGAAATCAAGCAACACGATCCCCTTAATTGCAGCATTGATGAAGCAAAAATTAAATACAATGAGATAATCGCGGTCGCCTTCATTAAATTTGATTTTTCGAACATGTGCATGAAACCGTTAAAATAGACCACGACCAGCCACTTCGAACAAATAAATCTTTAATTTTGGAAGCCTGGGCGGTTCTTTGACTTTGAATGCCTTGGAAATCCACAAATCATTAAATTCGGGTCAGCATTAAATCATCGGAAATCCAAAAACCCTTCTCGGCCGTTCATACTGCGTTTTGGCGGGAAACAGTCGCAGGTCGCGAAAACGCGACGGGTCGCGAAATCGCGACGTCCTTTTATACTCCGTACACTTTGACCACCTTTGACCCGCGAAAATGGCACCTGTAGCGATATCGCTACATCTTCGGCTTCCTTTTCTCCATCGCTAGCTTATCCACGCAAAAATAGTACATGTAGCGATTTCGCTACGCACTTTGGTTCTTGGTTCTTCCTTGCGCTCTGCCCCACGAAAATGGAACATGTAGCGATATCGCTACATGTTTCGGGCACCTTGTACGGCCTTGCTGACGGTCCGCGAAAACATAACACCTTTTGCCCTTGAATGCCTTCAATTCTTCCTTGTCTCCATTTCGCTACCAATTTGAGCACTTAATCATTTTTTAACGAGGCATCGTGGAATTGCTACCCTCGAACTCTGCTTGATTTTCAGTTCACTCCGCCTTGTTACCAAAACTGCAGCGAATCGCTGCATTTTTTATGCCTTTTGTCTTTCGGGTCAAAACCCCGCGATTTCGCTACGGGTAGCGATATCGCTACGCATTTCTTTCTCCGTACTGATCACCATTTTGAGCCGCGAAAATGATACAACTTCCGCTTTACAAAAGCCTTTCGAAGAGGTGCAGCGAATCACTGCACTTTTTCCCTTGGTCTGCTTTGTTTGATAGGTGTAGCGATATCGCTACACATTCGAGCACTTAGGTCTTTGAAGCTACCCGCGTCGCGAAAATGGAACGTGCAGCGCATCGCTGCACTTTTTTTGCTTTGGACTCCCTTTTGCAACCACTGCCCGCGATTTTGAGACATGCAGCGCATCGCTGCACTTTTTGCTTTTGAAGCCGCGAAAATAGAACAGTCGCGATATCGCGACAGTTCTTCTTAGCTGCATGCGTTGACTGCGCTGACCGCGATTTCGAAACGTGTTAGCGACGCGCTGCAAGTTTTAAAGTTAGGTCGTCGGCTGAGATTCTTGTCGCGATTTCGCGACAATTTGTCGTTGTTCCTCCTTTGCCTTCCAAAAGTCGTGAAAATGGAACACGTCGTGATATCGCGACGGTTCTCTTCAACCTGCCTGCGTTGACCGCGTTGACCGCGATTTTGCGACATGTCAGCGAATCGCTGCAATTTTTGGACTTAGTTATTTTTTGCTCCTTTTTGCTCAAAACCGCATCAAAGCCTGTGTTAGTATAAAAATAAAATCTGCAATAGCTTAAACAATATTTCAATCAAAATCAATGTGGCAAAAATGCCAACATTCTTGGCGGCTCGCGGGGTATACAGCTCGCTGTATGCAAGAATCCAGGCCTTAGTCCATTGGGCACAGAGTCATATTAGAACAGGAGGCCGGCTGCTGTAATACATATCAGGGGACTGCCGCAAAACTTCTCTGCTGAAGAGCTGAAACTGGAAGGACCTGCAACTTGTTGTGAAATGAAACAAATGGAATGGAAATGGAATGAGCTCTTGCGATTGCGCAAGCGGTGAATGCAATGGAATGATGATAATAATGGAATGATGGAGTGAGCAAATGATGTGGTAGACATAACAACAAAAGCTATTATACTGCCATCTGCAATGGATGGAATGAAAGTGAACGAACGGATGAAATGGAAATGGCAATATGGAAAGTGTGGAATGAAAAATAAAAAACTGTAAATAAATGCGTAAATTGACATAACTTAGAAGAAAGGGATAAGAAGGGACGGGGAAAAATAGAAAAAGGGAAAAGAAACAACAGCCGTGGCTTATTTCTTAACTGCAGAAGAAAAAGAAGTAAAAGAAGAAAGATGAAGAAGGGAAAGGAAGAAAAAGGGAAGGGAAAGGAAGAATTTTCTAGAAAGCCACCAACTGCTGGGAAAGGAGGAGACAAAAGGAAAAAAACAAGCACCTACAGCTCGCAGACAACAAAAGAGCTGAGATGAACAAATAAAAACAATACTCTCTTTTTTTTTTTTTCTATTTTTTTTGTTTTTTCAAAATACTATATACAATAGTTCACGACATGATTGGCATGTCGCCACCAGAAACCTAGTCTCAGAGGGTTATCCGGTAAAT
The DNA here is from genome assembly GCA_028583015.1 of Wollemia nobilis. Taxonomy (NCBI): domain Eukaryota; kingdom Viridiplantae; phylum Streptophyta; class Pinopsida; order Araucariales; family Araucariaceae; genus Wollemia; species Wollemia nobilis. The sequence continues at coordinate 1,429,382 of JAQPPZ010000252.1, read as the reverse complement.
CTGCAATGTCCCGACCAGATCCAATCATACTTGAGTCGGTTCTTGAAATTGGGCTGGCTCCTTCCTGAAGTTCTCCATGGTGCGAATAGGATGCAATGCGGTAGATTATCCTTCTTACTAGTACCCACATGGAGGACTTCTTCAGGTACTGGATGTAGTGGCTGGAACCAACACCACCACTTTGCAGACTTTACTGGCTGTGGGCTGAGTACAGGCTCCTCTAACTCCTTGATGTGATCACAGGGCTCTTCAAGTGAGAAATCTGATTCTGGGATCTCCTCAGGTTCTGGAATTTGAACTTGTTCTTCTACTTGGCCCATCTCTTGATGAAAACTGCAAGCAACCATATTGTTCATTTCTGGAAAAGTTCTTGCATGTTCCAATCCTTGACTTTGGACGAGATCTGTCCCTTGAATTCCACATGACTGCATCTCAGGTTTCTGCTCAGTATAAGGGATCTAGCATGAAAAGTACTGTGCAGGGTAGACAGGAGCAGCAACCACCGAAGAAGGTAATGGAGTTTCTCCCCACGGTAACTTTCTCGATAAGAGCAAAAGCTGTTTCGCTCGCACTGCTTCCTCAAAGATTTGTGGGAACCGTTGTTCACCTGACTGCAGCAAAAAGAGACCTATGTCCGAATTAAAAGCTCGAACATAAAAGAGGTGGGCTTGGGTGGGTGATGGACGGATCTTCTCTGGAATTCTCTTCCAACTTATCAAGAATCGGACATTGAAGTCCGTGATGCTTTCTTGAGGTGCTCTCTTGATGTACATGAAAAATTGGTAGAGATCCAAAGAACTGTAGAAAGGATCTTCGTCAAATCTTTTGATCAGTGCCCCCGCTAGATCATCCCATGAGCTGATGCTTTGACGTTTGAGCAATCTGTACCATTGCAATGCTCTTCCTTCCAAAGACTGAACCAGAAGTCGGATCATGACATCTTCGTGTTCTATGACATGGATCATGGACAGAGTAGCAATGTCTTCAACATGTGCCAGAGCCATGCCTTCGGTACCATCATATTTTTCCAGGTTCTTCAGGGCACCTTCGGGAATTTCATGCCGAACTTGGAGATTCAGAGGGCCAGGATCATCCCATCTAGGAAAAACCCTCGCCTTTGTGGCAATGGTCTACGGAATCACGGCCATCGCCATTAAGTCAGAGTCGCCAAATGAACATTCTTTGAATTTTAAAAAAAAATAGGCGTCCACGAACAGATCTTCAACTCAGCAAAGTCGCCAGATGAACTTACAAATCTCCGCTGTGAGGCCAAGACAGCTCATCAAATCTTGAGACCTCCGGGTGTTAAAAAAAATGTGGATTTTTGTGAGACAGAAGAAGTCTGTCCCACCGGGCGTGCCAAAAACTGTTGGCACCGGTGGGTTTATCACTTTGGAAAATTATGCTTATCCCACCGATTATGAATTCTTGGAGACAGAAACAGTCTGTCCCACCGGGCGTGCCAAAAATTGTTGGTCCAAAATCTGCCACAGGAAAGGATTTTACAAGTGCGCCCTAGACCCGGCCAACATTGAAAGGCTGGAAGCAAGAAATGGCTCCTAGACCAATCTCCAGAGTGGGCTGGTTCCCTTCACTACTCTAAAATCTGGTTTTAAGATAAGGGTTACAGGAAAGAGATTTAAAAAGTTGCAGAAAGAAATGGGAAATATGGCCACAGGCCGAAGTGATGGGATCGGAAAAACAACAGCAGGAAACTACAAATGCAACAACAGGCAAGCAATATAAGGAATCAGCTTAACTTCTCACACAATCACATGCAGAAAATCCCTCCAAACCCACATTCCGAGAATCGTACTCTCACGGCAATATTTAAATCCAAAATGCAGAATTTAAATTTAACGACCATGAAGGAATATGAATGCTATTAGAAATGCAACAAAATAGAAAGCAAATTCATCCATGCAACCGCTTGAAAAATTAGAAGTCGATCCTTTTATTCTCGCAAATACACTTCAGTTTCTAGCAGAGAAGTTTTTCCAACCTTTTGAAATGAAGCTTACATTGGTTTTTATAGAGGTCCGTCCTCTTTGCAGCATTTAATATTTGAAACCAACTTCCTCGTGATCTACAACCATGCAATGGAAATTATGCACACGATCCCCTTAATTGCAACATTGAGGAGGCAAAAATTAAATACAATGAGATAATCGCGGTCGCCTTCATTAAATTTTATTTTTCGAACATGTGCATGAAACCGTTAAAATAGACCACGACCAGCCACTTCGAACAAATAAATCTTTAATTTTGGAAGCCTGGGCGGTTCTTTGACTTTGAATGCCTTGGAAATCCACAAATCATTAAATTCGGGTCAGCATTAAATCATCGGAAATCGAAAAAATCTCCTCGGGCGTTCATACTATGTTCTGGCAGGAAAACAGTCGTAGGTCGCGAAAACGCGACGGGTCGCGAAATCGCGACATCTTTTAATGCCGTACACTTTGGCCACCTTTGACCCGTGAAAATGGCACCTGTAGCGATATCGCTACATCTTCGGCTTCCTTTTCTCCATCGCTAGCTTATCCACGCAAAAAATAGTACATGTAGCGATTTCGCTACGCACTTTGGTTCTTGGTTCTTCCCTGCGCTCTGCCCTGCAAAAATGGAACATGTAGTGATATCGCTACATGTTTCGGGCACCTTGTACGGCCTTGCTGACGGTCCGCGAAAACATAACACCTTTTGCCCTTGAATGCCTTCAATTCTTCCTTGTCTCCATTTCGCTACCAATTTGAGCACTTAATCATTTTTTAACGAGGCATCGTGGAATTGCTACCCTCGAACTCTGCTTGATTTTTAGTTCACTCCGCCTTGTTACCAAAACTGCAACGAATCGCTGCATTTTTTATGCCTTTTGTCTTTCGGGTCAAAACCCCGCGATTTCGCTATGGGTAGCGATATCGCTACGCATTTCTTTCTCCGTACTGATCACCATTTTGAGCCGCAAAAATGATACAACTTCCGCTTTACAAAAGCCTTTCGAAGAGGTGCAGCGAATCGCTGCACTTTTTCCCTTGGTCTGCTTTGTTTGATAGGTGTAGCGATATCGCTACACATTCGAGCACTTAGGTCTTTGAAGCTACCCGCGTCGCGAAAATGGAACGTGCAGCGCATCGCTGCACTTTTTGCTTTGGACTCCCTTTTGCAACCACTGCCCACGATTTTGAGACATGCAGCGCATCGCTGCACTTTTTGCTTTTGAAGCCGTGAAAATAGAACAGTCACGATATCGCGACAGTTCTTCTTAGCTGCATGCGTTGACTGCGCTGACCGCGATTTCGAAACGTGTTAGCGACGCGCTGCAAGTTTTAAAGTTAGGTCGTCGGCTGAGATTCTTGTCGCGATTTCATGACAATTTGTCGTTGTTCCTCCTTTGCCTTCCGAAAGTCACGAAAATGAAACACGTCGCGATATCGCGACGGTTCTCTTTGGCTGCATGCGTTGACCGCATTGACCGCGATTTTGCGACATGTCAGCGAATCGCTGCAATTTCTGGACTTAGTTATTTTTTGCTCCTTTTTGCTCAAAACCGCATCAAAGCCTGTGTTAGTATAAAAATAAAATCTGCAACAGCTTAAACAATATTTCAATCAAAATCAATGTGGCAAAAATGCCAACAGGTCTATAGAGACAATAAATGTTTTCTTTTGAATACAACCATGAACTTGCATAATAATATTTTAATATTCAAACAAATATTTTTGAACACTATTTCGGCTATCCTTTCCTTCTATTGATTTCTTGAAAATTTCCAGCTCTCTTTTTAATTAGTTTTTTATCTAGGATCCTAGCTATCTTTTCATACTTTTTTTAAAATTCTTATTTTCGTAAAAATTCTTTCTCTATTTCTTCCAAGTTAGTTAATAATTATGGGCCCTAAAAAAATATGAAAGCAAGATTGAGCTCCTCCTTCAAAAAAGGACTAAGTCTAAATGCCCAACAATAATTAGAAGAATACATGGATTTAAATTATTTCCACAAATACTTAGCATTAATGTCATACCTTCTAGTGAATATTGGTAAGTCCATGATTTCAACATACAAAATAAAATTCCCAAAAAAACTAGGGTTTTAAATAGCTAAAAATTCTTAACAATAAAATTTCTCAAATATCATCTATTTCTTTATTGAAACAATTAAATTTGTAAATTTTCTTTAAAACAAATCAATTGGCAACTGATTTGCTTATTTAAATTAAGAGATGATTTTTTTCTCTTTGGACTATTTTTTTTGCATAACAAAAAAAAAAAGTGGTATCCTCACTTCAAAAAACCATAAATATATCAATACTTATTAGAATTTAACAAGTGACTAGTTGTTTTTGTAGTAGTTAAAAAAATATGCACATTGGTGTAATTTTATTTTGAAAATGACTACTCAAAAAATGATATGATATTTTTTCTTTAGAATTTTTTTTGTGCAACCAAAAACAACATAATTAGCCCAACTTCATATAACCATAACTTCCACAATATCTATAAATTTTTTAAAGAGTGAACAATCATTTTGTAGTATTCAAAAATATCTACATAATGGTGCTAGGGTCATCTAAAAATAATTACAAAAAATATATGAAAATTTTACTTTTGAGTTTTTTTGGTAACCAAAAAACAACACAAATACCCAACATCAAACAACCATAAATTCATCAATACTTATCAAAATTTAAATAGTGACTAGTTATTTTTGTATTACTTGAAATGATCTACACTTTGGTGCAAGAATATTCTAAAAATGATGGTTGAAAAAAAGATATATCTCCCAAAAGATGAGATATTTTTCTAGAAAAAAAATGCTTTATCTATAATACCAATTGTTGATCTTATACCAATTCTTATGAGACTCAAATATTATTAATATAAAATTATTCACTATTGATGCAAACATATCAAACATCCATCCATAAATAACATTCCACAAAAATAATCCACATAAAATGATAGAGATAGATAATACCCTTGAGGTAGGGCAAAACAAAATATCATTCCTTAAGGAAGTAATCACTCCAATATTTGCTCCATAAGCTAATATTACTCAAGGAATACTTGATATTACTTTCTTTTATAATTGGGGCTGCATCTCTCTTTATACAACAATGTGATGTTTTACCTTCTATGAGTTAGAAGGTCACCCATGTGGTGATTCACTTTCCATGAGTTACAAAGTGCAAAATATTATAATATAACACTATGGGATATATTATTATAATATTATATGTGATGCATGCCATAACACCCATATACAATATTATTTCCCTATATTCCTATACCTAGGTACCTAACACACTCCCGTCGCTTGTTAGTTGGCTAGGTCCTTGTATGGACTAAAGGAAGCACCACATGCTTGATATGGGAAGAATCATTCCTTCTTTCTCAATTTTATTTTTTAGTGGTGTAAGGATGATCATGATATTTACATCAATCATTGACATAGGGAGACCTTGGTCATTGTTCTCTATATGGATAATATTCCTATTATGGGATAATTTCGTATCTTTATTCAAGATATGAAGTCCTAACTTCATTCTACATTTGAGATGATAAATTTAAGGTTCTTAAACTATTTATTAGGGATTAGAATTAATCAAACTATTTATAAGATCCTAATATCACAACATAAGTATAACTTGGATCTTCTTCAATAATTTAGAATGGATTATATGTTTGCTTAGAGTGATTTTGCTTTAAGACTAAATATTTGAGTTAATTATACAATTCAATTAATGGATACCATATTATATTGGTACCTTGTGGGAGGTATTTTCTAACTTACCCATATATGATTCAATATTTTTTTTATCATTTGCTATTGCTTCAATTATATGCAGGCCCCTTTAAAGAGTTATTAGACCACAACTAAGAGGATCCTTAGAAATATCGAAAGTACTTATCAGATGAATATACAATATTTGGTTAGTTTACCTCTATTTTGATAGGATTTATAAATATAGTGATTTCTATGAGTGACACTCCATCATAGATAATTTTTTTTGTTTGGGTTCCAATCTTGTTTCATGGTGCTATAGATGATAATATACTATCCTCAATCTTCCATGAAAGTTGTGTATTATGCTATAAATGAGCCATCTAAGTACCTTTGATGGATTCTTATGATTTTGGAGCACATGGGCATTCCTCATACTTGCACTATCATTATCTAAGGTGATAGGTGGAGCACAATCCACATTATTTATAATCTAGTGTATTATTAGTAGACCAAGCACATTAAAGTTTGTAGCTTCATGTAATATGGATTTATGTTTATAGGATGGTTTATCTAGTCTTTGTGTCATAAATAGAGCTAGAAATGAATATCCTAAACAAGGTTATACCTAAGGTTTATTTTGCATAATTACAAAATCTATATGGTGTCGGAGAGTTTCCCTTAAGAGGATATGACTAATATGGGTCTCTCTCCATGTACACTATTCAACTTAAGTATGAAGGTGGAAATATGTGGTGGTTAATATTATATTGAGGCCATGAATGACTTTGTATAGTATTGTATATGTAAGTACTTTGGGCTCTTGTAAACCTTGAAAAAGGTAATTTTCTAATTTTATGCCTAATGCTTAGTTACATAAACTTGACCCAAAGGTATTTTATAGTTGGATAATAAATACTCCATCATACAAACCATTTCATTATAGTTTGGAGCATATATTATTTTACTATAGTAATATTGTTTGGTGTCCATAGACACCCCCTTATACTGTGTGTATTACTTTTGTACAATTTATTTTAGCAAAACTAGGTAATGTGTTAATTTTTACTCATTTATAGAATCTTCTATGAAATCCATCATAAGTATCTTCATTCATTCAATTAATTTATACTTTTAAATGTTATTGAGCATGGATCCACATAGATTAAAATTTTAATGAATTTGTATGACCATTCTTGAGTAATTCATATCACAAGAGAATATGTTTCTGATTTAATTTTGGTTGCGATGAAATATTTGAAGAGATTTGATAATTTCTAACCATGTATTCGAAAATAAATAAAAAATCAATTTTTTTGTTACATGGGTTTTCTCCATGCATTTGTTATCACATGTATATTGATAGTTTGAAGGAATAACATCCCAAAGGTCATTTTTATTAATCTCTCTCTCTCTCTCTCTCTCTCTCTATCTCTATATATATATATATATATATATATATATATATATATATAATAATAATAATAATCATAAGGCTCTTGGTGTGATAGCTCTTTATGTTGACAAGATCTATGACATTGTTTTTAGCATCACCATGGAACCTAAGAAATTTCTTGGTAAGGTTAAGGAACTTTGTGATCACATTGATTCTACATAGATAAGTAGGTTGGAGGAAGATCTTGCTACTTTGACTTATGGACTCTTTTGATTCTATTGATGAGTGCATTAATCAAATAAATAAATTGTAAAATGATATATGGAATATTAGAGGAATTCTAAAGGTGCCATGATAAATATGGAAAACTTAGAGAAGGAGATGAATATTGAACAATTCAAAACTATCTTAAACAATAATTCAAAGACATGATACAATTATATTTATGTTTTATATATTTTAAGTCTAATTTCCTAACTCTCCCCCACTACCAATTTATGAGGTGTTCAAGTACCTTCTTCACCATCACACTAGGAGATAGAGACATAATGGTAATTATTTTATTAATAAAGCATATTCAAAACAAATAATCAAAATGAAATATTCTAAGAATCCAAAGTATAATAAAAATATTCCCAAGAAGCCCTTGAAATAAGCAATCTATTATTTTTTAATAAGGATACAAAGTATAAATTTCTTATATATGCATAAAAAATCTTGAGAAAGTAGAAGAAAAGAGGTTGTTAATGATGTTCTCTTCTATGCCTACAAAAAGGATAATTTTTATGGATAAACCTTATAGGATAATGTAGTTGTTCATTAATCTTGTTGAACATCCACCTCTTCTAATGAGTAGATTTTAGATTCAAGGGAAACAAGGCAAATGACAAATCACAAACATATCCTCAAGGATCGCAATAAATCATATTTAACTGTGTTGTCATTGAATATGACTCTTCTCTATAGGATAGAATATATGGGGAGGTTAATATTAGATCTTTATATTTTTATGAAGTTCTTTATGTTCCTAGTTTTGGTCCAAGTATTGTGTCTATTTATCACATTGCTCATACAAAAAAAAGGTAGAATTTTGGATTTATTATTGGGTAATCAAGGATATAGACAATGGAGTCAAGACAATTGATTTTGGATGTTGTGATGATTTAGATAAAATTTATAGGCTAAATAAAATGTTAACTTTTTTTATTCCTTTATCTCAAAATAAAGATCTTGTGGTCATGGTGGCTCATGCGTATGATGAGAATCAATGATAGCACCATAGGTGTGGGTATCTCAATTATAAATATTTGATATACATGAGTTATTTTCATATGGTCATTATACTTACTCATTTTTTCCCTCTAAGTGTTGCATGTGAGATATGTATTCTACGGAAGAATAAAAAAAAATTATTCCCTAATAAATAAAAAATTTTGCCACTCACCCTATAGAGATCATACATAGTGATATATGTGGACCCATGGGCACCTCCTATAATTTTTAAAATAAATATTTCCTCCACTTTATTGATGAATTCTCTAGATATGTGTGATTATGCACTATTTGTACCAAGTATGAAGCCTTTCAGAAATTCAATGTATTCAAATATCTAGTATAAAACCACCTAAATAGGAAGATCAAGTGTCGTAGGTCAAATAGGAGAGGTGGATACATGAGAAATGCCTTTCATGAATTTTTTACTCTTCATGGGATAGCGTATCAAAGGAAAATTTATAATACCCTAGAGAATAATGGGGCAGCTAAAAGGAAGAATAAGGTATTCAAGGAGATGACATATTTTATGATTCATATCATGGGGATAGAGGGTAAATTTCAGGTTGGGGTCATTACTTTTGTAGAATACGTAATAAATAGGTTTTCCATTAGAGTTGTCCAAGTTATGGTACCTCTTGAGGGGTTTATATACAATAAGCTTGATATGTTTCAATCCGACATCTTTACATCTTCATCATGGGTTCACATACCTCAAGATATTTAAAAAAAAAAGGGCATACAAAGTATTTTGGTGGGGTATTTACTTCCTTCAAGGTATATAATATTTAATATCCTCAAGGTTTTGATATATTTATTTGGAGAGATATTATTTTTGATGGTTTTATATGAGGGGTTTTACCTAGTCCATCACCCAATCATTTGGAAGAAGATCATCTTGTTTGTATGATCGAATTAACAATATTAAAAATTTGCTATAAGATCTATTTCTATTAGAGCATATTCCTCATATTCTAATTATTTTACTATACGTATGGATTTAACTTTTTCTTGGTGAGTACCATTTACAATATCTTAAATCTTAAATTTATGAAATGTTGAGTTTGACATAGCAATTCCATATACACCAGTTTTGCATGATGAGGTGAGTGGTTAGATTTATTTGGATTCTTTATATTTTACTTTTGATATTATTTACCATAGGATTACCTATTTTTTATTTAGTATTTACAACACCCAAGTGTGTTTTAACACTTATACCATATGCATAGCCCATTTTATCTCTAGAAAGAAACAAAAATTATTTCTTTATATCATAAATTTTGAATGTTGATTATTTTAGAAATCCTTTTATATATTATTAGGCTAAATGTGAATTATAATGGTAAGATTCTATGCTTCTAAAGTGAGTCATTGATGAGTAATAGGACATGGATGCTTATTTATTGTTTGAAAGAGAAGAATGTGGTTGGATGCAAATCGGTCTATAGGATCACATTCACTTTGGATAATCAAGAAAAAATACAAGTTACACTATGTTTCTAAGGGATCCTCTCAATAGGAGTGAGTTAAATATTCAAACACATTTACTTTGGTTTAGAGTATGCATTATGTCAATATGATTCTTTCCATAGTTGCTTCCCTTGTTTGGAAGGTACATATGATGGATGTGAAAACTGCCTTTCTTTGGGGTGGTCTTTAGAAGGATATCTATATGTAGTAGACATTTTTTTTTTAGCTTGAGGTTCCCACTCCCTTTGTTTATTAGTTGACTAGGTCCTTGTATGTACTTAAGGAGGCACCTCTGGCTTGTTATAAGAAGATTCATTACTTCTTCCTTAATTATAGTTTTCAACAATGTGAGGAGGAACATGATTTTTATATCAAGAATTCATATGGGGAAACCTTGGTAACTATTATTTATGTGGATGATGTTATTATGGAAAAATTTATTGTCTTGATTCAATATATGAAGTTGTGACTTCATGGTTCATTTGAGATAATACATTTAAGGTTACTACACCATTTATTGGAGATTCAAATTAATTACACTACTTTTGGTATTATGATTTCATAGCCCAAGCATACCTTGGATATTCTTCAACACTTTAGGATGGAGGATTGTAAGACTACTCGGATTTCATTTCCTTCTATAATAAAGCTTTGAGAAAATTGTATAACTCCATTTATGGATACCATATTATGTTACTCCCTTGTGGGAGGTATCCTCTACCTTACCCATATGTGATCTAATATTACCTTTACCACTAGTTATTGCTCCAACTAAATATAGGCCCCTTAATTGAGTCACTAGACCACAAATTAGAGGATCATCAAATATATTAGAGATACTTATTATATGAATACTCATTATTTAGTTTATTTACCTTTTATTTTTTAGGATATTTAGATGTATTTCATGTCAGTGATTTGGATGAGTGGTACTCCATATACTTTATTTTTTATTTGGGTTCCCATCCTATTTTATGGTGATATAGATGATAGTCTACTATCTCTCAATAATCCATAGAAGTTGATTATTATGATATCAATGAGGCAATTAAGCACCTTTGATGAATTATTATGATTATCTATTAGCACATGGGCATCCCTAGACTTACACTATCACTCTTGAGGAGGCAATTAGAGCACCATCTAGCTTGTTTGTGAACTAGTTTTTCATTATCAAAACAAGCACATTAAGATTTAGATGCATCATGTGATATGGATTTATGCCTATGGGATGGTTTATTTGGTCTTTGTGTCATCAATAGAGTAGGAAATTTTATAATATTTTATTATTTTAAACCTAATGCTTGGTTACATAACCTTGACCTAAAGGAAACTTATAGTTGGGTAAATAGCCTATCAGTATTCATTTTATTATCATTTGGAGCATATTCTATTGAACTATAGTCATATTATTTGGTTTTCATGAATACCCCCTTATACTTTGTGTGTTGATTTTGTGTATTTATTTTTCACAAATACTAGGTAATGTGTTGTTTCTATTCATTTCTAGAATATGTTACATAAGTATATTGGTCCATTCCAGTAATTTATACTCCTAAAAATTATTAATCTTGGACTCAATTCACTCCTTTACTTTTAATATGTTACAAAAATATTTAGCATTCCAAATATTAATTTTTCAATTTAGATATTTATCTTTTGAACAAACCTATAAATACAAGATCCTTCAAATGTTGCTTCATCCTAGCATAACATAACCACCTAGAATAAATTAGGATTTTGGAGCCACATAGACTAAAATTAAAATGACTTTGGATGACCATTATTGAGTTTATTATATCTCAAAATAATATGTTTGTGATTTAATCTTGTTGGCAATAAAATATTTGAAGAGACATAATACTTTATTTGTAACCATGTATTGGACAACAAAAAATTGTATAATATTTTGACTTTAGAGTTTACCCAATGAATATGTGATCTCAAATATATTGAAATTTTCAAAAACTAACATCCCAAAGGCCATTTGAATTAATAAATAATGCAAATTCTTTTATTGATTTAGACTATATGGCAACACCATCCTTTTTTGAAGGAGATAGAATTATGTTGACGTCCCCCCAAGAATCCATAGATCACAATTATGAGTCATCATTGTATTTGATAAAAATATGTTTAGGTGCTTCTAAAATCCTTCATGAGGAGTAACCATAGATATAACATATATATTTAATGTCACTAATATTTATATTTTTCTCTTTTCTATAAAGTATATGACCAACCGAATTAATTTTTGCTTCAAGAAATTGTGCATCTTTTCTATATAACATCCTTTTTAAATACAAAATCATGGAATAATTTGAATTAAATCCTCACTTTCACATGATCCAATTTTGGATCTTTAGAAAACCTAGACAATATCCATGTATTTTACATATAAGAGATTTTATGTCATGCCTGATTATCTTATGATTGATAATCATCTTTGGTGTAACATCTACTTCCTAGATAATATTTTCCTCAAACTTGACCTTCCAATTTTCCCCAAAATAGCATCCATGCTTCCAACTAATGTTGCCTTGATTCCATTTAGGACTATCAAAAGTAAGTTTTCTAACATGATACTTAGTTTTTCCTTGCAAGACATTTATTGTTTTAAAAGGTGATATATGCTCCTTACTTGAACTTATTTCTTGCTCACCCTCAAAACACTTGGTTTACAAAAATAGAAAAAGTGAGACTTACTTCTATGTTCGCATTCACTTTCAACTCATAGTCACCTTACTTATACCAAAATAAAGAATATATTAATAATAAAAAATAATATCTTGATAATATTTAAACATGAACTTTGAGATGTTGGATCCAATGGGGTCATAAATATAGAATGATGCTAGCTTTGGAATGATTTCTATAGTGTGAGGGAGCTTTTCATTGATAATGTCACCAAGATAGGTCTCTCTATAATTGCACAAGTGGAGTTTATATACTTTGAGTTTCTCAATGGTCTCACTACTAAAAGGTCCTAGAAAAGTAAATTCTTTGAATTGACTATTGGTTGTTGACAATTGGACCTAGTTATTCAACAATGGCTTATGCCATGTGGTACATTATCCTTTGCATGTTTGGATTTGGTAGGTGTTGTAAAGTATTTTAGTTTTTACCTTCATATCTTTTACTTATTAATTTTCTATTTTACCTCTAATTCTACTATTGCTTTCATGGTTTGTCTATGAATTTAATAGAGGAAAGCAAGCCAAGAAATATAATTTCCTTGATTTTGACAAGGATTTTTTTTGGATTGGATTACGATTTTGGATACCTCTAAAGCTATATCATGGTGAATATGGTAGAAATAATCCATATCCCTAGACCATCCTTCTAGGTGTATAATTTCATATTCAATAACATTGACCATACTTCATTTTCCTTGTTCTCACTACCTCCATTCGATCAATCAAAGCTAATAAATATGATCAAAGATCTAAAGGTAAGACGGTTTCAATACTCCCAACCAAGTAACAAAGGATCCTTTGTTCTCATGTTGTATTATATTCCAATTATGGTTATACATCTAGAATGTATTCAAAGAATTATCCTCATTCTAATTGAAATATCTCTTCCTTGAAAATTTATGTGTATTTGGCCTTAGCTCAATAGCCATTCAAATATTGACCACTTCTTATTGGGGATCTAAAATTTATAGTTATAAATTTATGATGGTAAGCAAAAGATATTTCAAATCTAATTTATTTTTTACATAGGAGTAATATGTAATATTTCAAGGAGGGACTTGGTTCCTTGGATTAATCCCCCTCTATGTGACCCTCTGGTTAGCCAATTTTTATCCATAAGTGGAATAACCAAAAGAAGACTCAATTCGGATAAGACTACTAAATTTACCTCTATATATGTGGAATAAATTAACTATTGAGATGATATGTAGCTCTATTAGTACATTTGTAGACTTGGATCCTCTAAAGGAAAATAATGCAACTTGTGTTAGGATTTATGTTTAAGTCGATCTTAAAAAATGGATTCCTAAAATATAGGTATCAAAGTCTTGGAATGGATCCATACCCAGTTGCTGGATTATGAGAACATTTCCTTAAATATATTACCTATCATACATATGGTTACTTCTCAAGGAAGTGCCCCACTAAGATACAATAGGAGACAAAGGAGGAAGATTAATACTTGTATACAACAAGAGAAAAATAAAAGAGAATATCTAGAAGTAGAAGCAAGAGGTCTCAACCACATCCAAAAATACAAAATAATAATAAGTTGTCTATTTTATCCTAAAAGGACAAAGAGGAACATCCAAGGCCATCTAAAATAGGGAAATATTTGTTAGATATTGAATGAGAATAGAATGTGGAGGAAACTTAGGCTACCAAATAAAATATTTGGGAATAGAAGATCGAAGAAATAGAAGAGACTCAATTAGCATTAGTAGTGATTCCAAGAGGCACCCCAACCACTAGATTTTCTACTAAAGTAAATCAAGTGAAGAGGTAAGGATATTACAAGAAAATATAGAGATTAAAAAAAAATCATAGACAAACATAGACTTTAGTAAGGCTAAGAAATCACTTAAAAAATGAAGGTTCTATCATAGAATGGAAAGGGACTACATAGTCCCCTAAATAAAATCTACCTAAGTAATGTAGTAACTCAACAAAAGCCAACGACTATCTGCATTCAATAAACTAAAATTATATAATAGTCAACAAGAATAGAATGAAAAAACATATGGTGATCCTTAAACCTAGAAGTGATAGATTCATTAAGATCTTTAGGGGAGATTCTCCTTGCATTGGATCCATATGCCCTAACATGTATTAATAGAACAAGACATTCAAATTTGATAGAAACTTATTTTTCCTCTCTAAATGGATAGACTTGGAGGTTTAGAAAAGTCTTCAACATTAGATTCATCAAGGACCTCCAAATTTAATCATATCAGGGGACCTGGATGTGAATTTATCCCAATGGGATAAAAAAATAAGGCATTCCCTCAAAATATCCTTATAAGGACCTATTATCTAAATTATAATTAAGAAAATACTTTAGGATATAATCCTCCAAAATATAAAATGTACACTCACAAATAGAAAAGGTTGGTTTACATTCATTACAAAAATATTAGATAGATTCATAATACAAGAAGATATACTATTTAGGTATCCACTTGTATCAAGTGAAATAGTTCGAAGTATAGTCATAGATCACAAACCTATCTCTTTGGATACTAATGATAGTGATCTTGGAAAAATGAATATTAATTTCAAATGCAACCTAGAATAGATAGAACATCATGAGTTTCCACCATTGGTAGAATGTACTTGAAAGTAGCATATATGTGTAATCAATCCCCAAAAAGTATGGAAAATAAATTATAATATTAAGAAAACCATTGGGTTCTATATTTAAGATAAGACTAAATTTTAAAATAGGTCAAGCATATTATTACAAAATATGGAAAAATCATTGAAAGAGATAGGTGATCAACCTACAACCCCTCAATAGGAAGAGAGAAGAGTCTAGTTGAACTGAGAAATGGATCAAGATTTAAGAGAAGAAGAGGCACATTGGAGACTTCAATAAAAAAATATCAAGATAAAGAAAGTAGATAGAAACGCAAAAAGCTTTCATTTTAAAATAATGTATGGCTACCAATGAAACATAATTAGATATATTCGCAAAACAAAAATTATATATTTTGATTAGGTAGTCATAAAGGAGCTTGCAATATACCATTAATCAGGCTTTCTCACAAAAAAATAGTAAATCAATAGGATTAGTCTACTCTCTTGAACAAAATCCCTCCTTTGATAAAATGAGACAAAGAATATATTTTTTTAATGGTAACCAAAGAAGAGTTGGAAGAAGCTATACATTCACTACCCAAGGACAAAGCTCCAAGACTATATGGTTTCACCAATCATTTTTATAAGCAATTTTATGAAATCATAGGAGATGACTTGTTGGCAATGATAGAAGAGATAAGGGTAAAAGATAAGTTATTTGGGACAATAAAAACCATTTTTAGCATTAATTCCAAAAGAAAATTTTTAGTTACCTTTAATATATTTAGATCTCTCTTTTTGGATTTTCTCTTGTAAGAGAATGATAAATAATAATTAAAAGGAAGATTAATAATTTTATAGATCCAAAACAAGGGAATTTTACTCTAGGAATATAGATATATGAAAAAATTATAATTATTCACACATCCTTACATTTAAGTGCTAAGTCCAGAAAGAAAAGAATAGTCATTAAAATTGATATGGCTAATACCTTTAATAAAGTACAGCTAAGCCTCCCTGGTCCCTAGCTTTGATTTAACAAGAATGCAAGGCTCTAGTTGGCAATTACCCAAAATTAGTCATTAAGCATCAGTACCGGGAATGAAACAAAGCTGCGGACTAGCTAGCTAATAGGGGAGTTGGCGAATCTAACATTCAAGTGTGGAGAGACTCCTTCCCCATTTGCCTAAGGAACGATATTACAAGTTTCAATGTTTGCACAATGTGAGTTGTTGCCAGGGGGATTGGTATGGTCTATTGATGATCTAATCACCTACGCCACGCTGGAAAATCCCATCCACAAATGTATTCATAAGCATCTCAATAATCTCCAGATTGAGGATAGTTGGAACCCGATCAGTTGGTCTACACGTTGCCTGCCGACCACGGAGTCTTTCCATGACATTCTCAGGGAGGGTTTGTTCGAAATCAGAGTAAAAATCAACTCCTATGCCCGAAAATTGGACATGTCACAAAATCGTGACACTTCTTGTTTCTCTGCTTGCCTGCCCCTTTTGAATCGTGAAAATGCAACATGTCGCGATATCGCGACACTTTTTATTTCTTCTCTTTGGCCGCAAAAATACATGTCATGATATCGCGACACTTTTCTCTTTTGGCCACAAAAATGCAACATGTCATGATATCACGACACTTTTTCCTCCTTTGGCCGCGATGATGCAACATGTCACAATATCGCGACACTTTTTCCTCCTTTGGCCGCAACGATGCAACATGTCGCGATATCATGACACTTTTTCTCTTTTGGCCGTGACGATGCAACATGTCACAATATCGTGACACTTTTTCTCTTTTGGCCATGACGATGCAACATGTCACGATATCGTGACACTTTTTCTTTTTTTTCCATGACAATGCAACACGTCGCGATATTGCGACACTTTTTCTCTTTTTTCCGCGACGATGCAACATGTCACGATATCATGACACTTTTTCTCTTTTGGCCGCGACGATGCAACATGTCACGATATCGTGACAATTTTTCTCTTTTGGTCGCGATGATGCAACATGTCACGATATCGCGACACTTTTTCTCTTTGGCCGTGATGATGCAACATGTCGTGATATTGTGACACTTTTTCTCCTTTGGCCATGATGATGCAACATGTCATGATATCACGACACCTTTTCCTCATTTGGCCGTGACGATGCAACATGTCGTGATATCGCGACACTTTTTCCTCCTTGCTTTCTCCCTTTGCTTTGGACCGTGAAAATGCAACATGTCATGATATCGCGACACTTTTTCCTCCTTGTGGTGTTTTGATTTTTCTTTGATCTTTAGCATATGGGCCTCTTCGGTCTTCTTGGAAAACATGCAAAAAAATGTGGATCCCCAATTTTGGGGCATGTTGTGGAGCAGCCACAACACCTCCAAATGGTGAATTTCTCTGTTTAAGTTTCACTTTCCCTTTTTTGATTAGCCTCTGGTCATGTTTCCCTTTAGTTAGTTCTTCTAGTTGGTTCCTCTGGGCGCATTTACCTCAGGTGGCCCCTGCTATTTTTAGGCTGTATCATTCTGCTATCACCGTTCTTTCCCTTTGCCTCCATATTCGAAGGCCCACGAATATTTTGTACAAGGTTCAAGGACCTTTCAACACCCTTTCAACCAATCAAAAAAAAAAATAAGTAGATATTAGTTTTCTAAAACAAGTATTAGGAAATTTTTTATTTCTAATTCAAATGATAGAGTAGATAAAATATTGCGTAGAGGTGCCTTTGATAGCCCCTTTAATCAGTGGAGAACCTACTAACTTCTTTAAAGCCACTAGAAGATGAAGGAAAAGGTGTCCTCTATCCCCTTACCTTTATATTCATCTAGCTAAACTTTAGGGAGGACCCTGGCCAAATTTTGAAGGAAAGAAATCAAAGTAACTAGAGCAACTATAGGATATAAAACAATCACCCACTCTCAATTTGTATATGAAATCATTTTATTGGGGGAATCCACAAAAATACATACTAGGATGATCAAATAAGTTTTAGATTACTTCTCTTCATCCACAAAGGTAGACATAAACACCCTAAAGAAAAAAAATTACCCTATAAATGCTTCAATAGTAGAAGAAAGATGTTTCTCTTACATTTTGAGATTTCACAAAGGTAGTGATACCTTCAACTACTTATGTTCTCCTATGGGTTTCCATATAAATATAGTATAGTAATGGTTGGTTTATCTTGGATGGAATAATTATATTAATAAAATTAGTACTAGCAAGTCTTCTCATATATCAACTATTGGTGTATCATGCACCCTTATATATCTTGCAAAAGTTAGATGCTATGCTAAATAATTTCTTTGACAAGGGGGAGGAAATAAAATAGGAAAAAGTTCTATTTGATAAATTGGAAGACAATTACCAAGCCAAAGGAGTAGGGATGCTTAGAAATCAAGAAAATAATGATTTTTAGTAATGCATTAAGTGCTAAGCTGCTTTGGAATATGCTCACTCTACCAAAATCTCCATGGAAAAAATCCTAAAATGTAGATATTTAAACAAATTCAATGGAATCTAGCTCTTGAATAATGTGAAAAGTATAGGCTCCTCTTCAATTTAGAAATATATTATGGAAGCTAAATAAATAATATTAAATCATACATCCTATCTTCAAGGGGATGGTAAAAAAAGTAATATATGAGATGATATATTATTAGGAGGACTTCCAATCATTAATAATTGTTCATCAAAATTAAAAGTGGACCTATAATAGTCAAGTGCTAGCTCTCTTGCAAGTTTAATTGAATGGGTGGGTGATCCTCCCTTGCCACACATTGAAAAATACACATGGAGAGAACTACAAATCTAAATTGAATGGTTTAGACTCTCTCCTCAAATTCTAGATCAAATTGTATGGGGGTCTATTAGTGGATGATATGTTTACAAAATTAACCAAGGGATGTTATTACAACAATAGAGTCATAATAACTTAACCATAGCCAAGGTATGAAATTTAAAAGTTCCCTCTAAATTTCAATCCCTTCTATAGTTTGTGCTCCAAACAAATATTCTTACTAGAGACAACCTCATCAAGAGGAATAACATAGGTCCTCATATTTTCCACAAGTGTGTAAAGAACAATGAAACAATATCACATATGTTATTTCAGTATACAAAAGTGAATTCTTTTATTGAAATAACCCAACACCTAGGATCAACAATCTCAAGAACCTTTGACTCAAAAAAATTTTCAACTAGTTGGGACTAAATGTGCAAATGGACATTGAAGGATATACAACTTATAAGTAAGATTTGGTATTTAGTGTCAATATTCATCATTTGAAACATTTATAAGGAAAGAAAGATGATATTTTCTATGATAAAAGAACCAATTTTTAAATGCTAACCAAAAAAGTGTTAAGGGAGATAGTCTTAACACAAAATCTCTATATCATAAATAATAAGACATAAAAATTTTTAGAAAAAGTGATATATAATTGTTATAACAAAAGGAACTCAAAAATATTCAAAATTCAATGCACAAATTATATCAATCAAATCTCTTGAGATAAATTTCCTTGCACTTTTGTTTGTTGGAGCCTCTAACCAAACCCAAACCCAAACCATGTAGTAACTAGTGGAGTAATACTAGTGGTATCACACCGTGAAATGCTTCAGTTCAAAGTCAATTTAGGGACACCAACCAATAATATTATATAATTGATAGTCTATGAAATGAGATAAAAATAACCCAATAACAAGGTATTAAGGAACTCCATGTGTATAGTGATTCAAGACTTATGATATATATCGTATCTGAGAGGAAGGAATTCTAATTAGTCCAACATCGAATAGTTCATACAAGACTAAGAGAACTAGAATTTTTTTTGAATATATATGATACTTTCACATTGGAAGGACACACATATGGTGGTTAATCACCTCACAAATGAGGCCATAAACATAGCCTATTTGCATCTTAGAGTAATAAGCAAAACAAAAAGAAAACAACATATGTGACACAAATAATAGGACGCATATGACAATTTCAAAGCATTTGGTATTTTTGACTCATCTGGAGATGATGGAGCACTTGTATATTTTGGAGTCCTTAAATATTATAATACATTTGGATATTATGGAGGCTTTGAAGGTGTTGATGCTCTTGAAGATTTTGACACCTCCAGAGAACCCTAGAACTTTTGGTGATTTCAAAGCACTTGGCAGTTTACCTTTTCTCGATGATTATGACGCCCTTTGTATTGTGGTAAAAATTTTGGAGTTTTTTATTTTGCTTCATTGCTTATCCCTCATTTTTGACAACAATATTGTGACCTCCAAGTTGCTTGTTGAATAAACTTTATTTTTTGTAAACTTTAGTATCATTTATAACTCATTTTATTAAAAGAAAGTTAAAGAATATAAATATAGATTTGCCTTATCTTTTAGGTTTTTAATATATAGAATAGATAAAATATTTTTAATATTAGTAAGTCTTTCACATAATTTTAATTGTTCTTTTTGAAGATCACGAATGAGGTTAAATTTGTGCATGGATCAAAAAAACAAAAAATCTATTTTAAAAGAATATATTTAATGATATGAAAACATATTAAATATGGTAATCATAACAATATCATATCATAACATGAAGGTTGAGAATAGATAAAACTTCATCTAACAAATATATATTCATATACAGTGTCAAATTTACATATAACAAATAACTAGTAATAGTTAGGAAAAAAAATTAACATGAAGGTTGAGAATAGATAAAACTTCATCTAACAAATATATATTCATATACAGTGTCAAATTTACATATAACAAATAACTAATAATAGTTAGAAAAAAAAATTACATAAAATATGGAAAAAATGTTATTTATAAATGTTTGTAAAGATAATATCATATAAATATAAATATTAGCATCAAACAAATCTTATTTCCATGTGATTAAAAGACATTCCAAATATGATTAGACAATTTGATGTTTAAAAATTTATTTATTGTAATTTGATAATTTCATATCATAGGATATTTCAAAGTAAAAAAGTTTGACCTATGATATTCATGAATTAGGTTATTTAGGATGTTTACCGTTTAAAGAGTGGAAATTCATAGAATACGGGGTTCAACCTCTCCCTTCCTTGAAAGTGGGATATTTATAGGGTTGAATAATGGCTTTCTGTTTTTAAAGGGGAACTAAACAATGCTAGATTATATTAAGGTTGAATACTTATTGGATATTGATTAGGGGTAGATAAATTCATTGACAAAAATATAAGTAAGTATTAGTTATTAGTTTCCTTTTTACACCCATACAATTGGGTTTGTCATTGTGGTATCTAAGTTAGCCAGTAAACCGGCCATTTTGATGGATTATTCAATTCCAGATAGATGAATAGTATCTGCCATGTTTTGTCCTTTTAGTAACCCTTTTATCCTTCTTATGATGAATGAATGAGTAAACCCACACAACCTTAAAGTTACCACCTCATCTTACTATTTTCTTCACACTAGATTAAAAGGGGAGAGGAGAACAGGGATTGTGTCGACGAAGGCTCAGTCAAGTCCACTACTATGGTGAAACCTTATATAAGGTAGCTTAAAAAACATTTATATGAGTCTTTTTCCTGGATTTGTTTTGGTTCTAATAATCCAGATGAGAGTAGACTCCAATTACATATATTTTTAGAAATATGAATCAATTGAATTTTATTGGTGATTTTCATCAAAATACTACACTATTATTTTTTGTTATTATATCAATTAAATTATATTAATTATTTTTTTTTATTATCAATATTTTTCATTTTTTTATTAAATATATTTTTTAACTTCCTACAAGTGTTATGTTTTTAAAATAAAACCCTTGACATTCTTTTGATTAAAGGATAAAATCTCACATGCAGGTTAGTTTCATTCTAAATTTTGATTTTTGCCAAGATAAAGATCAACATCCTGATTGGTTAAATTATTTTTTCTCTTCTTTATAAACATGTTTACATTGTTTAGAGATTACCTTCAATAATAGATGATAAAAATTAGTGATAATATTATTTTTTGTCTAAGGGGTTGCTAGGATTCTTCAGTCGACACTCAAAACTAAGCTTTTCAGCCGAGCAACGGGTGCACAGTGTACCGAACATGTGGAGACTAAGGCTGATTATTGTCATTCTCTATGGTGTTATGGCATGGCTATGGCAGAAGACATTGTTCCTGATAATGCATTGATAAATGCATTGTTTCTATCGGTTAGAATGGATGCTACACTGGAAAGAAATTTCACACTACAAGGAATATGTGAAATGTAAAAACAAATGGGTGTTTAGATTCTACGCAGACCACTATTTTGTCGTTTGAGTTTTGGGATGGGGTTTATACGGTCACTGGTGTGAGGGTCCTGATTGAACAAAATTAGGGTTTGTTTGCTTGGATGAAAGTAGGGTTTATTTGATTTTGGATGGAGGGTTTCAACAAAGATGCATGCATTGAGCCAAAAATGAATTTTAAAGAAGCAATCCATGGAGGACCACCTCAAACAGGAGGGGAACACAATCAACGATTGCCAAGGAAACCATTGAGGATGCCAAAGGTCGATTCAAGGAAAATAGAGATGGGTTGCATGAAAGCAACTAATGGATCCCCAGTAGTGAAGTTGGAAATAACGGATGTCCAGGAAGGAATAGATGTGATAGAGAGGAAAGGCCTAATTTGTCGATTCATGGGATTTCGACCGACTCTTGCTACCTTCAAGCAATGGGCTACCAAAAACTAGAGCACTAAAGGTAAGTTCCAAATTTTTACTTACCCTAATGGCTACTTTCTTATTTGTTTTGTTAATGAAGAAGATAGGGAGAACATTTTTCAAGGGGGGCCATGGTTTTTTGGTAGGGCAGGGCTCTTCATGAAGCCCTGGCATACCAAGTTCAAAGTTGAGGAAGAAATACCATCAACTACCCCTATTTGGGTCCATTTATTTGGTCTTCCGATAGAATACTGGCATCCAAAGATATTCGCAACAATTGGAAATTCTTTAGGAGTTTACATGATGACTTATGATAGCACCCAACACTTAGAGCATATGATTTATGCAAGGATTTGTGTTTTGATTGATTTTGACAAACCACTTCCAGAGAAGATTACTTTACAATATGGGGAAGAAATATGGGAGCAAGTAGTAGATTATGAAAATATTCCATTTAGATGCAAAATTTGTCATGAATATGGCCATCTAGCCAAGGATTGTCCACATAAGGTCCCTAACAAAGAGAAAGAGGATGGGGACTTGGCAGGGTTTCAAATCCCTAAACAAAAAAACACAAAGAAAAAAATAGCAACAAAAGAGAAAACAATAATTTCACCTAACACCTTTGAAATTCTCTCCACGGATGAGCAAGCAGATGATGAGGATGGTCAAATGGAAACAATTATTATGGAAACACAGTTTGATGAAGAGAGGGAACAAGAAGGATTGCATGATGAGAAATCACTAAAAGAGCTTGCCTTGATGCTGAGAAATAATAGTAAAGGAAAAAAAAGTACAATGTAGAAAACCAACCCAAGTGCAAAACAAAAGGGCAGATTCAAACTACAAACAAAATGGATCCTCAAAAAGACCATACAAATTCCAATAGTAGTGTCGTGGCTCCAAGTAACCAGCCTATAGTCCCAACTAGAATGAAGCAAGATACGAATAAAAGGATAAGGATGCCATAATCCTAAGGTTTATAGTCAGTCTCTTTATGGCAATGTTGGAAGCTTTGGCTATTTTGCTAAGCAATTTCTGATATTTTTGGTAATTTGTTAAGCTTTGGTTTATTTTTAGTGTTACCATTTTTTGTTTGATTTGTCATTAGCTCCTTTGGCTTAGTTTTTGTTGTATTTGTTTTTCCTGATTTTGTTTGTGGTGTTTTTGATTCATTTTGTTGTTTCTGTTTTGGATTTGTTTTGTTGTTTTTGTGGTTTTTTTGTGTTCGTGTTCTATGGTTTTTTGTTTGTGGTGTATTTGTTTCTTTTTGTTGTTTTTGTTTTGGTAGTGTTTTGTTATGTTGTGTTTGTGGTTTTTTTGTGTGTTTCATGTTTTGGTGTTTTTTTTTGTCATTTTATTTTATTTTATTGTGTGTTTTTTATTGTGTTTTGCTATGTTGTTTGTGTGTTTGTTCTGTGTGGTTCGTGTTTTTTTTGTATTCTTTTTGTGCGTGTGTTTGGTTGTGCTTTTTCTTGTCGACACACTCAAGGAGTATGCTTTTTTTGTTTTAGCTTTTTGTGTGTTTGTGTTCGTGTGTTCTTGTTTTGTGTTGTTTCAGGCATGCTCCTTGTGTGTGTCAAAGGTGGTAGGCCAGGTGCAAGCCCTAGGTGTTGGACATTTTGAGTCCCTAAGCTGAAATGTTGTCATTGATGTCAATAGAGCAATAAATGTCTAACGGATCTATGAAGGGTTTTTGTGAAAACCAAGGTAGGGAAAATAAAAGGTTTTATTTAAAACCATGGATAGTAGATTTGATCTGGATTTTTCTTAAAACCCACATTGGGCTTTCGTTTCATCGAAAAAGGTGCCCCGATGATGGAGTTATTTGAGTTTTAATGTTTGGTTTAAATTTTAATTATTTAAAATTTAAATTCAAATTTAAATTCAAATTTAAATGGAAATTTTCCCGTCGACGTCATCATGCAAATACAATTTTAATATTTATTCCGACATCTTCAAAGTGCTATTAAACACTATATAAAGGGGTGGCAATTAAATCAAATAATCATCCTTGCTCTCGTGTGTTAATTGCCTTGGAATTCGAAAGAGCTCGTGCAAATTTTTGAAAAGAAAGCAGAGAAGAAAGCGCAGTGATTTGGAAATATCAAACATGGTATTAGGCATGGCGCATTGGCGTATCAATTTTGCTAAGACTATGGGCAGTGCAAATATCAGGAATTGAATCCCCTTGACGACAGCATATGGGAAGTGCTTTGGTTCTTTGTCCTTTGCGGTAGGAAGAGGAAGATTAAAGGCCCTTTTGGCCTTTACTTTTCCAACGAGTGCTTTGGCTCGGTTGGAATCTTATCTGTGGCTAAGACACTCGCGGTGTGTGACGAACGGGGGTTCGAATCCCCTTAAGAGGTATTTATGTTTTTGCAGTTAATAATTTTTATTAGCCCTAAAGTTTGGAGTTATAAGGTAATTAATGGGAATTAAATTTTATCATTAGGGCTGTGATTATTATTGCAAAAGGATATTTGATTTATGTTTTATTTTTATGGAAATGGAGAATTGATTTTAGGAGAAATAAGGAGTTGTTGTTAAAGTGATTTTGAGAGATTTATTGCAGGTTATTCTTAATGAGGGTTTTTATTAAAATAGACTTTGGTGGATGTGTTTATGAAGTTGGAGTGAAAAGGGTGTAAATTAAGTTATGCTTTTATTGTGATTATTTAAAAAACCACTAACCCTTATTAATATTGAAAAATAAAGTTGAGATTAAGTGTGGCAGATTTTGTGGACAACTTATTGGCATCAAAAAGGTATGGGCACATTCTCCTATTGATTTTTTGTGGTTTTTGATTTCTGAAATATCATTGGAGTGAAAAGGATTAATTGAAGTTTCCTTTGTGAATATGGTTGGTTGAATGCTTCAAGGTTTTATGATTTGTGAGTTGTAATTAAACCTTGTTTCATTAGCATTGTTGTTGAAGCCCATTGATGATGAAATGAACTTGAAAATGATCTAGACAATAACATGAGTATCATTGTTATGTGAGACTTGAGATAAAGAATTGTTGTAAACATTTTGAGTTGGTTGATACATGCTTGAACTAGGGTTTGTGAGAAAGGGTTGTTCCTTGATGTGATTGGTTGAGTTGAGTTGGTTAAGCCTAGTCAAGTGGATGTTTGAAATTTTTGTTCAAGTTCCATTAAAAAACCTATTCCATATTCTGATTTGAGTTGAGATTGAAATTGAAAAATAGGACATATTGAGTCTCTAACAATTCTCTTTATGCTTCTATTGATTTGAGATTGGGATTTGAGTATAGAAAATATAGAGTCTCTAATAATTCTTTTTATGCTTCTATGAGATTGATTTGAGTTGAGATTGAGATTTAAGAATAGGACATATTGAGTCTCTAACAATTCTCCTTATGTTTCTATTGAGTTGAGATTGGGATTCGAGAATAGAACATATAGAGTCTCTAAAAATTCTCTTTATGCTTATATGAGATTGAATTGAGATATTGATTGTACTTTGAGCTTAGAACATATTGAGTCTCTAAAAATTCTCTTTATGATTCTATGATATTGAACAAGTTATGTGTGAGCTTGTTAAGCATATTTGAGACAAGTCTTTGAGAAGGCTTGTGGACTGTTTTGAGTTAAGCTTTTGTAAAAGCTTGCTTGATAATATTTGAGCAAGTCCAAGAGAGGATTTATTGAGTAGATTTGAGCAAGTCCAAGATATGACTTATTGATCAAATTTGAGCAAGTCCAAGAGAGGACTTATTGAGCAGATTTGAGAAAGTCAAAAAGAAGACTTATTGAGCAGATTTGAACAAGTCCTAGGGAGGATTTATTGAGCATATTTAGACAGGTTTTATGTGAACATGTTGAGCAGATTTAGAAATATTTTATGTGAACCTGTTGAGTAGATTTAGACATTTTTTGTATGAACTTGTTGAGAAAATTTGAGCAGGTCCTGAGAGAACCTATTGAGCAGAATTGTACTAGACCGACTATACTGTGTTTAGTGTAAGATATTAAGTAGAACTATGCTAGAATGACTGAACTATGTTTGGTACAGTATTGAGAAAGAGATTTGGAGGTGATAGCGTATAGAAGATAGATTCTCAGTGGATAGAGATCCAAAAACCATGACAATTGAAGATAAGATCTGAGTGAGAAGTCTTCAAGTGGAGAGAGATACACCAGTTAATGCAGCATAGAGATAAATTCTTCTAGAAGATCACTAGTCAGAGTAGAAGGGGAAATATTTCTCCTATGGAAGAGATCCACGAACTTGAGATTAGGGGATCAAAATATCCTTTGGATAGAAGTCCATAAACATTGTAATTTGGAAAGGATTCCCAAGATATTGATTGAGAAATTTTTAGTAAAATATTTTCTTTGTGGAGGTAGCCCACATTGGGTGAACCATGTTAAAATGGTGTCTCTTATGTGTGTGATGCTTTGTGTGATGTTTATGGTTTCATTAATGTTGATACTTCTATTTGGGAAAATGTTTTACGTTATACTGTTCACCCCCCATATCAGTATAAGCACATGTTGTTCACTAGGTATTTTTGGTGGAAGAGATACCCCTGCCTCCTTAGGTCTTACCCAAAAGTGGTATCCCTTCTGAGATGTTTTCCACAAACATATATATAATCTCCACATCCATTTTTTTGATAGCATTAATGATAATTTTGAATATTTTTCTATTGTAATATAATCCATGCAAGAACTATGCTAGCCTATCCATAGTTGTTAGTTGAAGTTCTATATGATTCTAAGTGAAAGGAATTTTACCTTCATTATTTTGAAAAATACCCCATGTTCAATTTTCTCAAAATTCCTTTCAAAGCAAGTAAAGGCATATATTTAATGAATGTGTGGACTTTTTCACTGTCAAATCCATGGAGGAGATCATGAGGATGCTGAAAAACTTGCAGTTAATGATAATGGGAAATCAAGCACCTTGTAAGAAGAAGAACAAGATCCAACTTCGAAGACCTGATCTAATTTGCATTGTTACAAGGTTCTGTTGCTTTATTTTACTTTATCTTAGTCAACTATGTTTACTTTAGTGGTTAGGTTTTATATGACATATATGCCTATTTTTATCGTTCTCATTGATATTCCTATTAGGTTGTGCTACTATACATTTTGACCTCTGGTCTTTTTTTTATGTATGTTTGGCACTGCTCTAGGACCCCTGTGTTAGTCATTCTCAGTTGTTTCCCAATAATATTTTAAGTAGGAGATCAGTATGTCAATTGTTTTTGTTATTTCCTTACTCTACTACTTTTGTCCTAATTTGTTGCATTCATAGTACTCCTTTGCTAGGTACCCTGGTCTAAGTTTTTGCTGCTATATCTACATGGTCTATATTGGAATATTATGTAATAAGGGTTTGAGATCCTATTAAAATCCCCTATAAATGTTAATCAACCTACCAAAAAATTATATGTAAACTTTTTTATTATTGATGTATAACATTAATTTTTTATTTTTTTATTTTATAATGTTTTTGATACAATTATTTTGTTGAGATAATTTTAAATGATATACATGATCAAGTGTGATTGACCTTGACTAATTTTTATTTGTTTAATTATGAACTAAAATATATAAAAAATGATTGAACACAATAAGAAAAAAATTCAACTAAGAAATCAAAGTTTTAATATAAGTAAACTTTATATTTTTTGTCTCCGTAAAAAAAAGTTAAGTATTTTAAGTTATAAGTTTTTATCCCAAATAAATTGTCTAGACCTCATTAAAAAAATAAAAAAAATTTAAAAAATATTTCGAATAACAAATCAAGGTTTCAATTTTATATATCAATTATATATATAAGTTAATTTTCTTTGGTTAGTTTGAGAAACCCCTACGACCGATGCACAAGACTGAGCATCAAGGTTTCAATTATATATATAAGTTTTTTTTTTTGTTAGTATGAGAAACCCCTACGGTCAAGGCACAAGGCTGAGCATCAAGGTTTCAATTTTATGTATAAAATATAATTTTTTATTATTATTTGGTTAGTGTAATAAACCCCTACAACCAACACATAGGATTAAGCAAGATGCCCCAACCATGACCCATCCTAAATCCGATAACTATGCTAACACACACCCATGACACATCCACCCACTCACACACTCACCTATGTTGTGGTTTGAACCATGAATCTCCCAAAGAAAATTCAAAGCCCAAACCGTTGCGCTGTCCCACTAAGACTATATAAAAAATAAATTTTAATCCTTCTTTAAAAAGAATCTTAGAAATATTAAGTAACAAATTATTGTTTGAACTAAATTGTTCAAATATTGTTTTTTTTTTAATTTACATGGTGGAATCGGTAGCTGCCATGAATCCGGGCAGGCTATCCATATTTTCATGGTCACCACAGTATTCTGCGTTGTCCGCTCTAGAAGCCGCAACTAGATCTTCGCGTAGTCCACCCCTATAACCACCATGCCACAATCATTTTAAACCTTTTACGCCGCTAAAAGCACCAGGAAAGGGACAAGCATTCAGTCCGGCGAGGCCCGAGATTTGAACCTTGGACCTCCACCCCCCTTATGGGGTTTGGATGAACCAATTGGTCTACACCTTAAACCTTTCAAATATTGTTATAAAATAAAATTCATAATTGCAAAATTAACTTTACCCCTACATAACTTCAAAATTTAACTTCATTTTAAAAATACAGTTTATATATTAGCAAAAAAGAAAAGAAACTATAACTATTATCTTTCCCACACCTACATAATTATCATGTTTAGAGTCAATTTCATTATTGTTAGGCTAAACTTTACCCTCAAATTACGGAGATTAGTCTTGTATTTATGGTATTGTCAAGCATTCAGTAATTTTTTTTTTTTTTTTTCAATTTTATTTATGAATACTTAAATAATTTGTATATGTACTTGTTTAGTTTTCTATTAAAATATTAGTTTTTGAAGAAGTTATTTAGTTTAAATATAGTTTTTAGTGAAGTTTCATATGATTTTGAAGAAGTGATGAGAATTTTTTTCTTATTATTCATCTAATTTTCTCATGTCTTTTACACGGCATATATTTAACGAATACCTAATTTTTTTTAATTATTGATGTATATTTTTTTTTATTTTTTTTATCATAATGTTTTTAATACAATTATTTTTTTGAAATGATTTTGAATAGTTGAGACCAGTTGAAGGTTAGTTCTTAACTTATATAAAAGTCTTATATACATATACATGATTGATTTTGTTTGATCGACTAAGTATTCTTAATATGTATAGAAGCCTCATATACATATACATGATTATGTTTGACCTTGATTAAATTTTCTTTGTTTGATTATAAAGTAAAATATATAAAAATTGATTAAAAACAATGAAAAAGAAAACTTTTACCCAATAAATAAAAGTTTCAATGTGGGTGAGTTTTAGCATTTTTTATCTCAATAAAAAAAAACATATTAAAATAAATTATTATCCGAGATAAATTGTCCAAACCTTGTCATAAAAAGATTAATAAATTTTTTTAAACTATATGATATATAAAAATCAAATATTTTTTTTATTTTTTATTTTTTATTTTAAAAAGATGTTAAAAATTTAAAGTAAGAAGTTATTGTTCAAACCTCTTTATAAAATAAAATGCATAACAATTCAAGAAAGTATTTAACTAAAAACTTAAAAAATAAATTATCTTAATATATATTTAAAAATAAAAACTAAACTATTATTTTTCCTCTCCCTACATAATTATCATTTTAGAGTCCACTTCATTTTTGCTAGGTTAAACTTTATTTTCGTTGAGATGTGTCTTATACTTATGGTATCAACAAACCTACACTAGTAAATACGATTAGATTTTTTCTTTTTTTCGGTTTGTGTTTAGGTTTTATTTATGCATACTTAACAATTTGTGCATATATGCTCTTTATTTTTTTTTTAAATATAATATAATTATTTACATCTACTACTAAATTTAAATTTAAATATTTTTTTAAAAATAAAAAAACAAGCATTAAAATATATCATATAGTGACATTTACACATACTCTCAAATTTAAATATTTTCCTAAGAACTAAAAACAGGGATTAAAATATATCATATCATATATCCAAGAATCATAGTCAATTGAAATATTGTCCATTATTCCATAATTTATAGAGAATATATGAAATAATTAGCTTTTACAAAACATAATGGCCCATCACCAAAAAAACAGTTTTGGTATAGCATGGGAGGCCCATCAATCTAACACTCATTTATATACTTTTTTTTATTGATGGGAAAGGGTTTTGAAAGGAACCTTGAACCTTTTACAAAGCATAAAAGTAAAACTGGGTAAATCAACAAGATTAACCCAAGAAGAAACAAAAAATGGAGCAACTAAAACAACATCTCAAACCAAACAGAGAGAGGAAAGAAACCCAAATAAACCTAAGTGCAACCAGTTCCAAGAACTACAAAAAGACCAAAAGAAAATTTAGAGTAAACAAATGTCATCATCCTAATTTGTAGACCTAAGGTTCTGAGGGAAATTAGCATGCCAAACCTGAAGGATATCTTCCTAAATGCCTTTATTAGCAAGTGAGTCAACAACTTTATTTCCTTCTTGTAACATGTGTTGGATAATGACATTAGAGTACCTGCTAACAAGCATCCATTCATAAATGATATTGGAAAGACTCCACGAAGGGGATTGAGAAGCTTTGAGATAGTTGATGATCAGCAAGGAATCTCCTTCAACTATTAAGTTGTCGGAACCAAAGCCTTTAAGGACAAGAAGGCCTTGATAAAGAGCTCTCACCTCAGCTAAGTTATGAGTTTGAACTTTGATATTCTTTGCATTAGCTGAAATGATTTTCCCTTTGTCATCCCTAATTGTGCCTCCGATCCTAGCCCTTCTAGGATTTCATTTAGCCGCTCCATCGAAGTTGAGCTTTATCCACACTATAGGAGGAGGGGTCCAAGTAGGGTGGTAAAAAAACACCTCTAAAATTGTCCTCTTAGGTTCTATTAGGTTGGTTTTAAACCACCCTAATTGACCCTAAGAGGGCAGTTTAAAACCATTTGCTTAGGGGATTTTATAAGAGGGTAGTTTTAATCTATCCTCTTAGGTTCTAAGAGGGTGGTTTTAAACCACCATCTTAGGGCATTTTAAGAGGGTAGCACTAAATTGCCCTCTTAGGACATTTTATAAGATGTTCTAAGAGGGTGGTTTTAAACCACCCTCTTAGGTTTACTTATATATATATATATATATAAACTAAAAGGGTAGTTTAAAACTACCCTCTTATTATTATTATTTTAAAAATATATATAAAGACACTAGCCTTGTTGTTTGTTAAAACCTTATGGAATAGTGTGCATCACTTGTTGACCTTGAATAGTATTCGACAGCTTTGCCCTAATAAAAGGCTTCACCTTTTCCCCCGCCTTGATAATAATAAAGAACAATAGTCTGTACACGATAATCATTGACCCTAAGATGAGTAGATCCACCCATTTTGAATACCCCATCTCAACTTGCCAAGTGTTTCTTAATATCTCATCTCCCGTAATTGGTGGCGCGCCAACTTGATTGCTCGTGAACTTCAGCCCAGAAAAGTCGTTCTTATAAAAACCCTGTAAAATCATTTGTATAAGTTTAAGAAAGCTCAAATAGAAAATATTTTTGGTATATAATATTAGTTAAACAAAAAATCTAACATTACCTGGTTTGCATACTTGTGAAAGGCTATGTAATACATGGGATATCGCCAAAAAGGCTTAGGCAGGTCATTGGGTAGTCAAAATGTTTCCACCATTCAACATCATGACTTTCCATAATAAACCCACAATGTTAATGTATGGATCCTTCTAGACAAAAGGAATATGCAAATAAGAGCAAGAAAGAAAATGGATTCAATATCGATTTTGACCTGAATTCTTACTCTTGTGATAATACCCATGAAATTTTTTGGAACTATGCTTGCCACAATCATCATCAGACTCTCCACAAGTGTCATGCACGCAAAGAGTACCAGTACGAAGAAGATGAAATGATCAAAGCCGCCATGTAGATTCACTAAGAAGTAAGCTATCGCTCCCGGTAATAGAGAAATCAACATCAAGTAGGGAATTGATGAAATTGTATTTGCTATCACGAAAGCACCCACTCCGTAATGACCATTCAGTCTCTCTCGCCCAAAGACCTGCTTTCATATCACATATCTCTTTAGCCCTAAAGAATCTATCCGAAGCAAGAAGATTTTCTTGTGGGTTCATTAGTAAACATAGTAGTAATTCGTATATTAAGGGAAGAGGAAGAAATGGCTCACCCTCATGTCCTCAACAAAAGAGGGGAACCCTCCTATTGCCATAAAAGTGAGAAAAGCAGCTACAAACATTAGCATTGCACCTCTTGCCTACAACAAAGGAATTCTTGTTAAACCAAAAATTGTAGGTAAAGCTTTTGAAAATTAAAAAAAAATCTTTTATATATCTACTGCAAAAATAATCTACACATTTATCCAACATTCTTTCATATATAGATATAAAATCTAATGAAATTTTACCTTTCCGTCGTGAGGAAGTGCAAGGGCTGTGGCAAGCAAGGAGTAACCAGTAAAGACGCCGATCTCCATGGTGTTCTTGGCGTTGATGAGCTTCAGCAAAAGCATTAAAAACTGCCCCTCCTCTATAGGCACCACCAAAAAATTCTTGTTATAGAGACAAACACATACCAACATAATTTCAAATGGGAGATCAGATATAAATACAAATAAGTAGATAACTATCCATATATATTATGGACTTAATATTTACAATGGGTGGTTTTGGGTAGCTTCTTTGAGCTCTCTAAGAGGCTCTAGTTCCTAAGGAAGAGCAATTATATCCAAAATATACTACACACATTTTTTAATTACTCAAATAAACTTCACAAAGATAATCCAATATTTTTTATCTTCGTAAACTTGGTAAAGGGCATCACTTTGCAAGAGATGTTTGACCATAATTATCTGGTGATGGCAGTTAAGATAGTGGGTAGGTAGGCCATGGCCATGGTTGTTGTGGGTATTGGTAGCCTCAGTAATAGATTCTTGTGATTCTACCTCATTAGGTTTAGCCATTGGTTTAATACTAGAAAATGGGTGTTATTGGTTGAATTTATAGCACATGAAATTCATAGAATGTGAAACTCACATCTCAGGAATATCACGACCCTCGGGTATGGAAGGATGGGTGTGCTTGTATATTTGACCATTGGTTTTCTTCCCAAAGAGATGGATATTTGTAACTGAAAGCATGATATTCTGGAAGTTTTGAAAGGAAAACTGTTTCAATGCATTCAAAATCAAAACTAACGCTTAAGTCCTAAAATGTGAAGTGCAATAAATGAAAGAGGCAAATTGAAATGAGATACAAGAATTTAGATAAATCACAGCCCTTTTATTTAACTCTTTAACCTCGGTTACAAATACGCCTCCTCCCTTTTTAGGGGTTAGGAGCGTTAAATGAATTTGGTTACAATCGTGATCAATAATCCTTCTTTCGCATGCCCACATTTGAAATGGGCAGGCCAAAGTGTTGCCACTGCTTATGCTGATGAATCCTCACTTCTCGTTGCTTATCATGTGTTCAGATACACAACGACATTGTTAGTAGCACCTGTTGCAAACAAGACACACTTGTTCTCTAAAAACGATAAAAGATGCATGCATAAAACCTAATAAAATGATGACTAAACTAATTCCAAATGACTTGCAATTTGAACATGAACCAGGAAACATTACCAGAGGGCCACTGCCATCAAAATAGTCAGCCAATCTACATTCAACTAAAATTCATCCCTGGTCAGGACAAATTCTGCTATAATTCGTCCCTGGGTAGGACGAATTCGCCTGTGATGAAAAGCCGAAGTGATGTCATCTAAATGTCAAACCTCAAGACCTCCAGAAGATCTATAAACATAGGGGTTAACCAATTGGGGGAATTTTGGGACGACCCAGATGGTCATATTCTCTCAATTTGGCCTCTATCCACGAGAATTCGACGTTGCTACCTGCAAGTTAGTGAGGGCCACAAAATCGACAAAGCATGATAATATTTAATCAAAATATTATGGAATCGAAATCAGAAACTACCTAAACAGCATAGCATGTAATAGAAGATAAAAAAGTGATAACAAAATAGATTAAAATGAAACTTAAAAGAAAAGTGCGGGGCGCCCAAGTGGGCCGCCCACCATTGAAACTTGATTTTGGCACCAATCCACTTGGGATGGGCCCAAAATATCTTAGGATGGGGTGTCGAAAAATTGGTGGATTCAATGTGGTCAAATGTTGGGTTTGGGTTCGGATCCACACTTCCAAAAGCCACCCAATAACCTCTCTTGCAAAAGAGATTAAGGATGTGAAAAGGTGAATCGAAAAAGGGTGCAAGAGGGTGTTCAATTTGGCAGCACTTCGTTGCTAGAAAATGCCTCCAAATTCTTCTCCTTTGGGTGGGAAAGTCCACCATTTTATAGACCCAAGGGGTCTCTTTGGAGGGGCATGCATGGGTGCCATGTGGCGTCTATGCCTTCCCAAGAGGGAGGAGACTCCTCCCTGACTTGGGCTTCCATGACTGCCCTTGTGACAATCTTCCAACGACCAATCTACCCACCTACACGTGCATGCATGGCAGGAGGCAATAATTGACTGTTCTCGGCTGCAACTTGGTGGCATTCTTCTCTTTGCCCTTTAAACCTAGAATTCATCCTAACCAAAGATGAATTTAGAATTCATCCCTGGGTGAGACGAATCCCAGTTAGAATTTGTCCCTAGGTGAGACGAATACTGAGCAAAGTACCTGAATGTCCCAGTTACAAAATTGCTATAAAAGTTGTTAGGACCACTGTTTAACCTCTGAGGGCTGCCCTGGGGGCTGTGTGTGTCAAAGTGATTAGTGTTTGCAGTCACGTAATCAGATTGGTGCTGTTTTGGTGTCTACAATAACTACATTATTTTTAGTTTTTTTATGCAAAACTCTTGCTCGCAAATCTAAAAAATCAACCTACAAATCTAAAAAATCAAAAATCTTACCCAAATACTTCATAATTATTTTACCATTAGGTGATTGTTAAGGGCTAAGAGGGCGGTTTTAAACTACCCTCTTAGACCCACTACCCTCTAAGGGTCTAAGAGGGTAGTTTTAAACGCCCTCTTAGGGTGGGTCTAAGAGGGTGGTTTTAAACTACCCTCTTAGACCCACCATAAGAGGGTGGTTTAAAAAGGGTGGGTTTAAGAGGGTAGTTTAAAACTACCTTCTTAGACCCTAAGAGAGTGGTTGATAAGAGAACATTTTAAAATCACACTCATAGACCTTAAGAGGGTGGTTTTAAATCGCCCTAATAGACCCTATAAAGGCAATTTTAAAGTGCTCTCTTAGGGTCTATTAAGGCAATTTTTTATCATTGTAAGAAAACCATTGTCTTTTAGGCATAGTCAAAAGATTTTTTTTGTGAGGGCAGTTTAAAACCACCCTCTTAGGTCTGTTAGAGCGGTTTTTTACCACCATAAAAAACCATCATCTTTTAGGCACCATTAAATGCTTTTTTAGTGAGGGCAGTTAAAAATTGTCCTCTTAGGGCCTATTAGGGTGGATTTTAACTGTCATAAAAAAACCACCATATTTTATCCACCCTTAAAAGCATTTTTTGGTGTAGTGCATGAAAATTCAACAAACATTCAATTTTAACTCCATATTTGATCATCTTAGATGCATTCATCCATATCACATCCTTAGTTACTCAATTCTTCATTTTATCAAATACTCACGATGTTCCTTGTCTCCTATTTTCTTGGCTACTCTAGAACCTATGACTACCTCAATTTTATCTCCTTCTTTCTCTAGGAAATATCGTACATAGTATATCTTCAAAATTTCTAAAATTACATCACCTTGATCATAATTATATCCTTCATATTAAGGATATTGATTTACTACATTGAATAAGGGATATATATCTACTCCTTCAAGTAGTTCTTGTTAGCTTTTGATGAGTAAATACTCAAAATAATATTACCTCAAGATCAATAATACAATTGCAATATGAAAGATATAATAATGCTGATCAATCAAGCATATAAACTCAGAATCAACTATATAATAACTCAAAGAATGCTAATGACAAATGCTCAAAAATACTAAGAAATATTTATTGAATGAAGAGCTCAAAATACATCATACTACATCACCTTCCATTTCTTACATAGGTGACTCTTTCTCCTTCGCTATATCTCTTTTACATCAATACATCCATATATATAGAATGGAATGTGACTCTTCATATGGAGGTTTCTTGGCCCTCACTCTTCCTATGACTCTTCATCTTCCTACTCTATTGACACATGTACATAGGGACAACTATGCACATTTACATTACCAAAATATCATTGCACACTTGTGCATTACATTGCATAAAGTAAATCCTAATCTAAGACACTCTTTCCTAATCTATAGATGTACCCATGATGGTACATTGGTATGTACCAAATAATGTAATATATTCCAACACCCCCTATATTACATTATTTGGTTATTGAAGACTTTAGTCTTCAATATGGATCTTCTTCATCTTTCTTGAACTTGTACTCTTCTTTGTTGCTTTCTTTGTCCTACTTCATATTTTGATCTTGATCAAATAAAATATTAGTATTTTTATAAAATACTATATTTTCTAGAAGAGCTTTAGCTTCATGTACTTTTGTATCATCTATTAGTTCTTGTATTTCATGTGTCTCTTGGGCTAGGTGCCCCTTTTGATTTCCTCCTCTGTATTGAGGCTATTGTTGGTACTATTGTTGTGGTGATCTGTATTGATTCTGATATTATCTAGGTTGAGACAACCTATTTGATTGTCCTCCTAAGTTTACCTGATTCCTTTGATGTTGATTCCTTGGATTGAATCTATAGTAGTTGGTACTATGTCCTCCTCTCTTGCAAATTTGATAATACCTATCATTCCACTTTGTTTTGCTTCTTGGAAATGAAGCAACATTCCCTTGTGAATTATCCTTTGAGACCAATGCATTATTACTCATTTCATCCTTCATTGAGTTTTCCACTTCATATTCCTGTAGTATATTAACCAAATCATCAAAAGAAGTATCCTTACTTAGGAGTTGTAAGGATGTAACTAGATGTTTGTAATTTTTTGGTAGTGCTCTCAAGATGACTTGAACAAGGAATTTATCTTCAATTGTTTCTCCTAGGGTTAATAACTTCCCTTTTGTATCTTCTACTCTTCTAAAAAATAGTTCAATAGTTTCACCACTCTTGACTTTTAAAGAATGCAATTGTGTTTGTAGATTTAGAATGGTGGCTTTATTTTTTCCTTCAAATATTTTTGCTAAAGTGTTCCATGCATCTATAGAAGTTCCTACTGAACTGATATAAGGTTGTATGTCATCTGAAATTGCAAAGGTTATGATCATCAATGCTTTTGCTTCTTCTTCCTCATATTTTTGTATATCTCTATCATCTTCAGTAGGTTTAGTTTTTGCTCCTTTGACTATGTCCCAAAGATTTTCTACTATCAATATTGATCTTACTTTATTTTTCCATGAAGTATAGTTAGGGCCTTTGAGCAATTGGGAATCTAAAAGAAAGATTTTGTTTGTAGTTGCCATGAGGAGACTATCTTATGATTCCCTAGTATTTGCAACTTTAATCCTTTACAAATCTTCAAATCTCTAATAATTTTGAACTTAGAGATTAAACTTATCAAATGCAATATCTCTATGTAGAATTCCTTATATCTCCCAACTCTAGAAAAATAATATTTGCAAAGTTTTTGTAATCCTAGTTTGATGTAGAATGCCTTATTTCTCCAACCTTAGTAATTTTGCAAATATTCAATTTGTTTTGTAAATCTAAATATGTAATTTTACAAAACCCAAATATAATGCTTCTTCAAATATGATAGAATGTTTCAAAATGCAATATCTAGATTTTTCTAAGGTTCTATAATGCTTATCACTCCACTAAAATCTTCAAATATTTAACCTTAGAATATATTCACTTTATTCCTTATTCCTCCTACCAATATAAACTTTAATATGAAAATATTATGGTAAATGTTACCTTAATTATTTAGGCACTCCTCCTTGACTTGTTGGGTGCTCCTCCTTCTAGTCAAATTTTGTTGGACTTGATAACATGCGCTTTGAATGTACCTTCAATGCTCTTGCTTCACACTTGCTATGAATCTACCTTTACTCTCTTACACTGGTGGCTATATGGGTGCTTCTATCCTCTTGTGCAATGTGCCACTTGTAGCATATATTATGGAGACTTATTGACTCCCTTTAGGTGGTGCTAATATTCTTGTAAGATGAATGGACACTTGGCACAATATTCCTTATGTTGTTTGGGTATTACTAATCCTTCCTTGAGTGTTGGGTGATGATTTAGAGCATTGAACACTCTTCTTTCTTGGAGATGTACGTTATGACTATGTGCTAACTCTCACCCTTGTACCAAATGGTAATATTCCTCTTCCTTGCTTGGGACAAGTGTTACAACCTTCTATGCATGTGCTCCCTTCT
The DNA here is from genome assembly GCA_028583015.1 of Wollemia nobilis. NCBI lineage: Eukaryota > Viridiplantae > Streptophyta > Pinopsida > Araucariales > Araucariaceae > Wollemia > Wollemia nobilis. Next base: position 1,390,002 of record JAQPPZ010000252.1, on the reverse strand, counting down.
CCAATGTATGGAATTTCAAGATTATTCTAATGTATTTCTTCTTCACTATTCCTCCAATGTATTCTTACTTCTTTGTAATAACAATTGGTGTTGTTTCTTCTCTCTTTGGATGATGATGAATTCACCCATGGTTGGCTCCAATTATGACTATTTTAGAGCACTCCAATGGTGGCTCTATGGTGCTTCCTTTTTGGTAGTTTTATCTATTGGTAATATTCCTTTGATAATGCACCCTATATTTGCAATCTACCTTGCTTTGTGTAGATAGAATGGTTGTGCTACGTAGGATTTATATAGGGTAATATTTTGTAGGTTGTAGTTGATGTCTTCTAGCTCCTTGGTTGGTTGATTCCTGAGCCTAATGGATCTTTCCTTAAGCACTCTTGTTAGTGCTTCTTTCCTATAAATGGGTGGATGTTGATGAAGATCTTGCCCCCTATGATCTATTGCTCAATGGTGCTTAATATGGTGGTGATCCACACCACTCTTTTAGTGGTTTTCTTCACCACTTTTGATTGCACGTCTGGTGTTTTTAAACACCTAAAATATACCTTTAAATTTGGAACTCTTTGCTTTCCAAAATCTACTATATTTTTAGGGATATTCTTCCTCACAAATGTAGGATAAATCTGCTCTTAAATTTACTTAAAAAATAACATATACTATTCACTTATCACTCCTTTAAAATATTTAACTAATGCTATTATAATATTGCAGATTTCTCTAAAAATAATGGTGTGTAATAGTGTCTTTTCTTTGGCTTAATGACACTTCTAAAAAACTTTCCTTTTGCTAGCTCTAAATAGCTCTAAAATTTGATGCTCTAAAAAACTCTTAATATGCACCTTCAAAATATCTGCAATAATACTTTATATGGCATCAAATTTAACACACCTTTTTGTAGCTCCTTTATTTATATCTTGTTATCTTGTATTTGTTGTAATGCACCTTTATTTTGTTGTTAGTGGACTCTTCAATTTGTAGCTATAGTTGCTGCCCAAAATCTGCTTTCTTCTCCTTCAAATATGTGCTAGCTATCTCTGAAATTTGTAGCTCCAAATGCTACCCTTTCACTGTTCAAATATGTAGTCAATATCCTCCTTAGGTGCTACTAAGAATGCTTGAGATTTTCTATCCAAAGCTATTCCAAATCTATTTTAAAAACTCCTCCAAAATACAGCTAGCTTTACTCTTTCAATGCTGCCCAAAATTGCAGCTTAAACTCCTCTGATTACTGCTTACAAAATATGATTTGGTGATGTCCATGAATTTCTAAATCTATTGCTCTCTTTTGTTGTCAAGCCTTCTCTTAGTTGGCTGTCCAAAAATGCTCCAAAAGCTTCTCCAAAGCTTTTCCAAAATGCAGCTTTCTACTTCTACTATTTGTTGTCCTGTGACCTTTCGTCTTCTCCTTCAAGAATCAACAACTTATGCTTTTAAAAATCAGCCTACAAAAATTTTGTGGCTGCCTCCAAATCTCTCTAAACTATGACCTCTACAATATTCTTGCTTTCTTCTAACTTCTTGCTGAATTTTGACTTCAAATGTAACCTCTTTCTTTCTTTCTGAGTCTTGATCTCTCAAAGATCTAAAATTTGATAAAATTCTTGCCAAATCCTTTTTCTTTTGGGCTTGTTGTCGTATGGTGACAATTATCCCAATATCTTCTGGTCAGGTGCTCCTTCTACTTGTAATATTCTACCATGAAATCTACTTTGAATCTCTTCTAATTGTCACTACTTCAGCTTCTACAATAATGATTTCTCTTGCCTTTTCTTTCTTCAATGAAATATTCTTGAGACCTCTACTCTTGGGTCTTCTAATCCTGTAACCTTCAATTCTCTTAGTAAATGCTTTAATGAAACCTTACCTTGGTTTCTTCAATTTTCCAACTATGGGAAATTCTTCAATGAGATCTCTTTCTTGGATCTCTAGACTCTACTACTTCTATCTACAATAGGACCTTCTGTAGTCCTTCTATCTTCTATATTCAATATTCCAATATTGGAAGTTCTTCAATATGACCTCTCCTTGGGTCTCTATCTTCAGTCTTCAATCTTCAATCTTCCAAAACTTGGAAGTTCTTCAATGTGACCTCTTCTTGGGTCTCTATCTTCAATATTCAATCTTCAAACTTGGAAGTTCTTCAATGTGACCTCTTCTTGGGTATTTATCTTCAATATACAATCTTGTAATGAGAACCTTCTTCTTGGTTCTTCTCAATATTCAATAAGATCTCCTTCTTGGACCTCCTTCAATGTCTACTTTTCTGCAACAAAAGAGTTAATCCCTGCACTAGGAAAGCACATAGACTTTCAGGTAATCAAATATGAAATTCTTCTCTATCTATTGTAGGAAGCTTCTCAACTTCTAAGAACCAATATTCTACAACAAAACTTAGATAGTAATAATTATATGTATTCAAAGTTCTATAAATAATAATCTTCACTAGCTATCTTAAAAAACTAGTGGAATCAAATCTATACTGAATCCTAGTCTTCACGGGTTTTCCTTTCAACTCTGTGGAAATATTCTAGCTAAATAATAATCTAGAATCTTTACTTTCTTATCAAGCTTATCAATAGGACCTCTTCTAAGGGTCTCTTAATCTCTTCAATGATAAGGTCTATCTTCAAGACCTTTCTATCTCCTATTTTGATTTTGCTCTTGGAATAGGTATGTCCTTAAATATCACTAGTTCTTATTCAACATAGTGAGAATTGCTATCTTCTCTGGTTTCTCTTTCTAGAGGTAATTCCTTTATCTTATCTGGTTCCTTTTCTATAGGTAATTCCTTTATCGTTATTGTTCTCTTCTTAACCAGTAGAAATATTCTTTGCTTCTGATCTATATTATGACTTCTATCAAACAATCCCAAAACAATGATGTTTGCATGCAGCGGTGCATAGTGGCTGATCCGATTTGCAAAGATGTAGCGGGATTCATATTGATAGTAGCAATGGTGATCCCTTGTGGCTCTGATACCACTATTAGCTTTTGATGAGTAAATACTCAAAATAATATTGCCTCAAGATCAATAATACAATTGCAATATGAAAGATATAATAATGTTGATCAATCAAGCATATAAACTCAGAATCAACTATATAATAACTCAAAGAATGCTAATGACAAATGCTCAAAAATACTAAGAAATATTTATTGAATGAAGAGCTCAAAATACATCATACTACATCACCTTCCATTGCTTACATAGGTGACTCTTTCTCCTTCGCTATATCTCTTTTACATCAATACATCCATATATATAGAATGGAATGTGACTCTTCATATGGAGGTTTCTTGGCCCTCACTCTTCCTATGACTCTTCATCTTCCTACTCTATTGACACATGTACATAGGGACAACTATGCACATTTACATTGCCAAAATATCATTGCACACTTGTGCATTACATTGCATAAAGTAAATCCTAATCTAAGACACTCTTTCCTAATCTATAGATGTACCCATGATGGTACATTGGTATGTACCAAATAATGTAATATATTCCAACATGTTCTATTTTATAAGCATTTGTGGATAACTTCTTCAAGACTTTACAAGGTCCAATTTTCTTCTAGTTTAACTTATTGTAAGTACCTTTTGCAAATGTGCTAAAAGAAAATTTCCAACCTAAAATTTTAACACTCTTTTCTTATGATCCACATATTGCTTTTATTTCATGTTAATCTTTCCCAAATCTCTTCTCACTTCCTAATGCAAATCATCAATATCGTCAAAAAAATCTTCTACTATAGAACTTGGGCTCTACGAATCAATCATATTTTGCAACTCATCCACTCCTATTGGATGTACTTAATATATAATCTAAAATATAATTTTACCTATACTTCAATTCACTATGCTATTGTATGCAATTTTTACATTTTCCAAAATAGTATCCCAAACCTTCATCTTTTTGTCGATGAAGCATCTTAGAAAATTTCCAAGACTCCTATTCACAACCTTAGTTTATCCATAAATTTGTGGATGATAAGCCAAATTGAATGCCAACTTAGTACCTAATTTATTCCACAATGTTCTCCAAAAATGGCCCACAAATTTTCTATCCCTATCTAAAACAATACTCTTTTTCAACCCATGTAATATCACCACTTTTGTAAAGAATAAAATAGCGAATATGTGTCGCACCATTTTTCCATATGGTATGAAATGCACCATATTCAATAATCTATCAGCCACAACAAAATATGGAGTCATTCTCCTTATATTCCCTCAAAAATCCAATAATAAAATTTATTTTTATATCCTCCCATAATCTCTCTAGAATCGGTAATGGCTAATATAGTCTAGAATTTTGACACTTCCATTTTGTATGCTAATGTAATTGATAACCTTACACAATTTTTATTACATCCACATTCATCCTAGGACAATAGTAACCTTCTTTAAGCTACCTCAGGGTTTTATCCATAAAAAAATATCCAACAAGTCCTATACTATGATTTTCATTTATCAAATTTTCTCTCATTGAACTTTGTGGTATACATAGTCGATGTCCAATGAATAAAATCCCTTATAAAATAAACTTTTCAAGCCATGGGATCCTATATCCTATAGTAATATTATTGCATACCACCTAGGTTTCCTTGAAATATTCATCATCCTTATAAAGCTCCTTCATGGCATCAAAACCAACAAATTCTATCCTTATCATATTCACTAACAATTTTTTTTTTATGCTCAACAAATCAGCTACTCGATTCAATCTACCACTTCTATGCTTAAAAACATGAATAACCTTGCAAAATATTCTATCTACTTTATATGCCTTTGATTCAACATACTTTAATTATTATAAACAACTAGGTGAGATTATCTATGAACAAGACAAAATTTTTTGGTAGCAAATAATGTCTCTACTTCTTTAGGGGTTAAATGATAGTATAAAACGCATGGTCATAGTCTGAGTATTTCCTCTTTTCCTCATTTAACTTCTCATTGATATAGGCAATGGGATTAACTTCCTAGATTACGACTCTCCCTATTTTTGTCCCATTTACATCACAATCCACACAAAGACCTTATTGAAATTTGACAAAGCTAGAACTTACTTCTAGGAGAGGGATAATACACAATGGCACTAACCTTCTTGGGTTCCATATATAATCCTTTTGGTGAAATCAAAAAATCAAAGAACACCAATTTTTCTTTCATGAAACTACATTTATTTAAGTTGATTAGCAAATTTTCTTCCTTTTGTCTCTATAATATCAATCTCAAATGTGTCAAATGATCTCCCATGATCTTACTAAAAATCAAAATGTGATCCAAATAGACAACCACAAAGTTTCCAAAAAATGGCTTCAACACTTCATTCATCAACCACATAAAAAAACAAGGTGCATTTTTCATAATGAATGGCATAACCAACCACTCATACAATATGTCCTTTATCTTAAATGTGATTTTCAACTCATCTACTTCGCTAGTCTAGATTTTATGATAACCGCCCTTAAATATATCTTCATGAAGTACTTTTCTCCACTCAATAAATCTATAAAATCATCCATATATTGCAACAAAAATATTTACTTTATGGTTATCTTATTGATAGTCATTGAATATATACACATTCACCATTCTCCACCTTTCTTTTGTGCAAATACAACCAATACTATAGATGGGATCAAAATTTCCCTAATCAACCCCTTGTCCAGTAGTTCCTAGACTTGTGAATGTATTTCCTCATTCTCCATTGGCATCATTTTATATGTTTCCTTATTAGGAAAACTCAATTTTGAAATAAAATCAATGTGATGGCTAATACTCGTTATTGGTGGTAATCCATATTGCAATTCTTCTAACAAAATTTTTATATACTCTTCTAGCAAATCCTTCACTTCACTTGAAACCTTGTCCTTCTAGTTTTTTATCCCACCCTTTGTGGGTTTGGAAATTAGAGAAAAATACTCATTCTTCTTTGTCATCTCATTTGAAAAATGTTTTATAAAAATCAAACATAATTTTGGACTATCGTCCCATGTTTTGTTCTTATCCTTCAACAAACTCAACACATACTTTTTTCATCGTTCACAATCATGTAGGTGTTTACCCTACCATCATGTATTGCCTTTCAATCAAATTGCCATGGTCTATCTAAAAACACATTATAAATATCCATATGTATAATATCAGATAATATATCATCCTTGTAAGATTCAATTTGGAATTTTACTTCACACTATTCACTAACTAAAATTTGGTGTTCATTTTGCAAGCAAGCGACCTTGTATGGACTGGGGTGTTATATTCTCCTCAACCTCAATTTTTATACCATATCATTAGATACAAGATTATCCATACTCCCACTACTTGTAATAAACTTACAATATTTATCCCTTCATTTGCATATTGTTTTGAAAAGACTTCTCATTTGAACAAGTTCATATTGTCTCTTTTCTTTTTTGAATAGTACTCAACATTTTAGAGATTCTCCTTGTTTTGGGGAAGCAAACATTTCTTATTTCACTTGCATAATATGGTTATTGATTTCCTTTCCCTTATCTTTACTTTGTTGTGTGGTTGGACATTCAAATGCCTGATGACCATCTTCTCTACATCTATAACATTTTTGTAAGAATACTCTACCAAAACTACCTCTTCCTCACCAAAAGTTTTCTCCTCCTTTGTTTTTCCAGCTGAAGTCATTCTAAGAAGTATTTTCCTCTTCCAATAATTTTTTTCAACATCCTTGCAAGTACTATCCTCTTCATATTTGATTATTTTATTTTTTCACAACTTCTCCTCAACCTTCATGGCATACTGGTAGGCTTTCTCTATCATTCTAATTCTTATCATATGGGTTTAAACTTGTATGAATTATTGTAGTCCATTTATTTTGTTCAATACCACCACACATTTGGTTCATACAAATATCCATCATACATAAAATATTACTTTAATTTTATTAGGCCATAATATGATGCACCATAGACACAAGCCTTCATATATATAAAATATACTACACCTCTTTGTTAGAAAGAGCATGTCAATAGCACACCTATTGCAATAGTTTGAATCACCTTCCTAAAACTCCTATAACCATTTTTTAGTGTTCTTATAACCCAAATATTGGATAATTTTACCAACATATACAACATTCTCCCTTTTCCACTTTATAGGATTTTTAGGTCAAGGAGACATATATTTCACTTTATGGTCATTTTAGCAAGCAAATCATGCTTACTCCTTTGCAACAATTTTCACCTACCTAAATTCTTCAATAGAAGACTCCAGAACTACAACTACCATTAGTATATCCTAATCATGTTCTTCCTTATTTTTTAGGTTAGAGACGACATTTTGTTCTACTTAGACACCTATCATCATGAAGACTCACCAAACTTGCCTAGGTACTTCCACTTCCTACCTTATTTCTAAATGAGGTTAGCTTCTACATCAGGCACATTAGGTATCCTAGCACTAGATGGCTCATAATTTTCCTTCTCTCTTGAAGGCATTGGAGTCCAATACTTCTATTAAGGGGAGGAATAATAGTGAAAGTAAATAATATAGCAAATCTTATGATAAATATTGTAACCAGTCACAAATTTTTCCATGGTAACTTTTGACATGCATTCAAATATTTTTTACTTTAGGTCTCACTTTATAAATATAATTAGTCTCCCTTGATATAATATGTGATATCCTTTAATTTTCCATGTTGTCTACCAAAAAGCTGATCCTAACATGGAATTGTATCTACAAGGGTGTGATCTAATTCCATAAGGGCATCTGACATTCCAATTTAATTTATATTTATTTGTAAGTGTCATTGATATGCCTATATAAATAGAATCTTGTGAATAAAATGATAAATATTGGACTGCATCATCTTTTCATATCATCATATAATATGGATTTATGCTGATGGGATGGTTGATCTAGTCTTCATGTCATCAATAGAGTACGAAATAAATATCCTAACCAAGGTTATGCTTGGGGTTTCTTTTGTGTGCATCCATAATCTAAGTGGTGTGGAAGAGTGTCCCTTAGCGAGTGATGATTTTTAAGGGTCTCTCTCCATGTACCATATTCAACTTAAGTAGGGATATGGAAATATGTGGTGTTAAATATTTAGTTGAGGCCTTCACAAAATTTGTATAGTATTGTATGTATAACTACTTTGGGGCCTTGTAAAACTTGAAAAAGGAAAATTTATATTATTTTATTATTTGAAACCTAATGCATAGTTACTTAAATGTGATCTAAAAATATATTGTAGTTGCGTATAAATACCTTATCATACAAACCATTTTATTATTTCTTGGAGCGTATTCTATTTTTCTATAGTAAGAGTATTTGGTGTTCATAAACAACTCTTTATACTATATGCATTATTTCTATGTATTTTTTTAAGCAATACTAGGTAATGTGTTGATATTTTTTCATATCTAGAATCTATTATGAAATCCATCATAAGTAACTTTGTCCATTCTATTAATTTATACTCTTAAAAATTATTATGCTTGGATTTAATTTTCTCCTTTACTATAAATATGATACAAACAAAATTGGCATTCCAAATATTCATTTTTCCATTTGGATATTTTATCTTTTGAACAAAACTATGCATACATGATCCTTCAAATGTTGCTTCATCCCAACTTGACATAACCACCTAAAATAAATTAGAGTCATGGATCTAAATATACTAAACTTAAAATAACTTTTGATGAATTTTATTGAGTAAATCATATCTCAAGAGAATACACACTACACCAAAAAGGGTATTTAAGGGTGGTTATTCATTGGCCATCTATGAGGGCATCATAAAAAGTCTTGCATCATACGATGGTGGTTAAGAACCACCTCAAAAACTACCCTCTTATATTAGGCCCTAAGAGGGTAGTTTAAAACCACATTCTTAAGACACCCAAGCATAATTTTCCAAGAGGATGTATTCATCAATTGATTGATTAGGTTATTGAAGTAATTACTTCAGTCCACCAATGCATTGGCACATCTCTTGGCATTCAAATTTATGTCATGATTTGGAGGCATTGGTTGATGTTCATTGCCTTTGTGATGAACCATTTGAAGTTAGTTCAATTCTTGTGAAGTTTGTTTACAGAAATACAAACTTGTGGCCTAATTGCAAGATGACATCAAATTAGCAACTTTCGTATGAAGTGTTCCATAATGTGGATCATTGTTGGTCTTAAATATGGGAAAAAATGATTCACACAAAAAAACTATGAAAACACATTAAATTATATATATTTAGAAATGAATACTTTATGAAAGTTACACAAAAATATTTAAAATTGTGAATGTAAATATCAATTTACTTGCAGAACTATAGAGAGGATGTTTGATTAGCACCCAAAAAATACTTTATTCATGTTCGGGTATCATTTTGTAAGAGGGTTTACATTTTTAAAAAGTTTGATGGTGGCATTGACCAAATCCACTACCTTTTGATGGTATTAAAATTTTATCTTTGGGTTATGGTAAAAATACCAAAAGTTTACCAAATATGTTCCTATTTGGTCCATGATTGGCATGTTGTTAAACCACATAATAGCTAACATTAATTTATTGAACAAGTTGATTTAACACTGGTAAAAATACCAAAAGTTTACCAAATATGTTCCTATTTGGTCCATGATTGGCATGTTGTTAAACCACATAATAGCTAACATTAATTTATTGAACAAGTTGATTTAACACAAGTCTGTAATATCCAACTGTGGCATATTTCCAATAATGATTTTTTACACCCTAGATTAATACCCAAAATTTAAAAAATACTCTTGTATAACAACGTTGCAAAATTTTTGTTATCAATAGTACTGGCTTGCTTTATGTGACCTCATTCAATAGGCAGTAGTGCCATGTCATATTTACACATAAATTTGCATTAACCAATAACATCTATTTGTGTCATAAGTTGCCTCCTTACAAAGTAAGAGATACCATCCTTACATGTATGTTGTATTACACTAGAGCACCTGAAGTCCATCAAACATTGTTCAAATTGAGACAAATTCTAATGTCTAAAGCAAAGACTAAAATATTGAAATAATTTTAATTCCCTAAATAAGAACAAAAAATTGTATGGTACCAAAAGGATTAACAACATCCAAGAAATATTACAAAATATATAAAATATATTGATAAAAGTCAAAAAGCTCAACATCCTCTTAGATTTATTTGGAGTGCATTTCTTCTACTATTGATTTTGATGAGAAGTTCCCCTATATTCTATTATCATTTGTTCAAAAGTTCCATCAGCGATTTCATGTTTAAAGTGTATTAATTATTGATAACATGCAGATGGAACTTATATTAGCCATTGAAATGTCATTTTTTAAGTTAATTATATAGTTTTTGTAAAACTGGACATTTTATCGAATTTTGAACCTAGAATGGCTATGTCCTTTCGGATGGAAACTTAGACTCAAAATATTTCAACACTGCCAAGTGCACCTGATTAGAACAGTTGTTTTTTCAATGCGTTTACATGATTTTTTATGAGGGGTCCCAGTCCCCTCATACTAAATGGGGTTTGAACATTCAACCTGATTTTTATGAGTGAGAATAATCTTTTTTTTTTGACAATTCAAGGTACAAAAATAATAGCTAGCTTTGCTGAGATGTATTTGGTTTAAATATCTGTTACATTTTACTAGTACTGACAACATGTATTTAAGTATGCTTTTCAAAGCCTAATTTTTTCCTACTTGGATCCCATAATGTCAAAATAATTTGTTAAGATTTTTAACAAGGATATTGGTTCTAATACCATTACGTTTGATCTAATAACTGATATAATAAAAGATTTTTCTAGTCTTTTTGAACAGTTAAATCACTATAGTCCTATAAATATTGGTTTAAATCACCACAAATAATATAAATACATTTTTCTCTATTCAAAAAATAGCATGCTCTTTGAAGTAGTTACTAAAACAAACACCCAACCAATTCTTAGCACAATCAGCCCATAGAGAATTCAGTGATAGAAAAGTGAAGACATGTAAAAAAAAAAAATTCATTCCACAAGAAATTAACCTTTATGATTCACAATGCATCCTAATATACATGGAGAGGAGAATTTGGTTAAGTTACCAAATTATTATCAGAATGACCAACATAGGCAAACACATACTCATCAAGAAATAAAAGGTTATACATTGGAAAATATTCATTAATTTAACAAATTGATTAAAATTCATTAAAGGGCAAGGAAAAAAACAATTTAAAAAATGCTTGAAAATCAATTTGATGAAATTTTCTAAACAAATCAAAGAATATTATCCCCCACCCTACAAAAATAAATAAATGACTATATTGATCAACCCAATCCCTAAAAAATTGTGATTAATAGCCAATTTCAATAAATGTGATTTAAAAACTTATGCCTCCCTCAAGGACCAATTCCCAAACACTTAGATGATAGGATTCTCTAGGAACCCCATGATAACACTTCAATGAGAAAGAGAGTCAAGGAACAAACTATGCTTTAGAAATAGTAAATAATGTGTGCATTGAGTAATGATTTTCTATATCGAATGACCATTTGTGAGTTTCGAAAAAACCCTTAAAAAGTCTAATGAGTTTTACCATTATATGTGTGATTCTTGGGTGAATTAATACCTAACAATTGACCCAAATATTAAGCCCTAAAAAACTTTAAGAAAGCATCCCTCACAGGATTAAGATTACTTGTTTCATAGAATATTTAATAGCATGCAAAACAAAATCTTAGACTTCATCAAAGATAATTAATGCATAATTAATGCAAGATAAGCCTTAGTGTAAGTCATATTTAACAATATCTTATATCTAGAAAATTAGTTCAAAAAATGGCTATACCATTCATATCTAGATCTCAATGTTTTGAATTTTTTAAAAACATGGATGCTCCACAATCTTAAGTAGCTATATATTTTACCAATTTTTATTTAGCCTTTTTTATCTTTCATATTTATTGAATACCTTGAAATTTTTTCAACAGTAAATACTTGAACTTAGGGATTGGCTTCTACATATAAAGGTCAATGGGTGCACTAGCACAAGGGTGCAAAAGTTACAGGGAAACAATACACTGTATAGTCCCTCAAAAATTGGATACACAAGTAGAAGAGTGTAGCTATGTATTTTATATATATACATATAGATGGATACCCGCATAAAACATTTATTTAAAAAAAGGAAACATAATTAAATTTTTATTATTTCTTTAAACATTATGCTTGTTACTTTTTAGCTTCACATTTTTAAAACAAAATTATGTGGAACCCCATTGTGTAGGCCATGTGGAGGTTAAGATGCATGCTAGAAGAATTGTATGCTATCCAAATATAATTGGTTTACCACAAGAGAAGATAGTGCATATATGATCTATGTGCTTCATCAAGCATGGCCGCACCATATTTCATCCAAGTGGAAGCTCAACAACATGTGTCAATCCCAACTAAAACTTCTTTTATTTTCCTTGTTCCCCTTCCAGAGTGAAGGGATAGTACCCAGCTATTGCTATGCAGTACTGAACTTCAACAATAATGCTAATTGTCCTAGCACTAACTCAATGATGAAGATCTCAACATGGAATCACTCATCTGTGCTCAGAGAACAACCATTCCATATTTTGTCTATGTTTATTCAATTCTTGTTGCACATAGATTGTATAAAATGTGCTACAAGATTCTTAGAAATAGATAGTCATAGCTTACACCTATTTCCACATATCCACAATATTAACAGGCCTCTTTGTGAGCCAAACATTCTCAACAATTGGACTTCAACCCCATGGGTGATAATGACATCCACAGTACTGTACAAAGTTATCATATGAATAAAATTCAGTTCTTGATAGAAATATTGTTCTTTCCATGTATATGGATAGTCCCATGTTTACTTTATGCACTTTACCAACAATTTAAAAATATTTGCATGGGTTCATTTCCATTATAATGGATGAGATTCAATAATTTAATGTACTCTCCACCAGTTTATTCCTTAAGTCCCAACAAAAATCAGGTATGAGATATGTCTTGGTTGTAACTCAAAAACTATCAGGTACACACTCTCATGCAATACTTCCACATGCAGAGATTAATCCATCACAAGATCGACTTCACAAATAGGTTATTGTGTTGTTCATCACTTAAGGAGGTTGAAGGATAATTTAATTCATGTAATTTCTAATCATGGCTATCATCTTGGTAGAGCTCAAGCTGGATAAAAAATTGAGGGTTTATTTATTATATGGATTCTTTGAATTAGTTACAAGGCATTACATTTTTTAATTATTATATCAAAGTTGAAAAAACTTGTGATAAGCAATTTCTAGGGAAGGTCTGGAAAAAATCAGATTAACAAGTACTCAAGAAAAAATAGGCAAAAAATGGTGATATTTTCCTCATCTCCCCTCCCCCTTGTCCCCCCCACCCTGGTCCCTTTTCTAAATGGCACTCCCAAATAAATCAAGATGGAAAAATTCATGATATACATGATAATCATGATATTTAAAAAAAATCAACAGTGATTTATACAAATGGAGAAAGTCATGACACAAATTTTGGTTAGGAGTTTGTGTCAACAACTACAATATCCAAATTTGATCCTCACCAAATATGGATAGATTCCTCAACCAATTCACTCAACTTGGATTGAAAGTGAACCATCTAATATGGTCCAAATAGGACAAAGTAATATTCTCATGAATTATATCCCTAACTTTACAACACTTGACTTTTGATCAGGTGCTAACAAGTTCATCAACACCCCCATGCTATCTATCAAGCATCCCAACAAAATTCTCTATAGCACTAACCTAGTTGAACCCTTATTTTTAATGAGAGTCAAATGCACAACCCTTTACAAACAACAGACATCTTGCCTCAAAGAAATGTGTCAAACATAATTTGAGTTCTTGCACCCACTCCTCTAGGTGCATGTGTGCCACATCTACACCTGATACTTGGGTGCCCACACCTATAATACCCATAATTTCTAATCTGAATTCAACATCTTAATGTTAAATGTTCATTGGTATTTTTATTTTCATAAATTATACAAATGATAAATCCCTAATATTCACATCTTTATGTTACTAATCTATCAAATTCAATTTTTTAATATTTCATATTTTCTTTTTTGCTCTATATTTTATTATTTTAATATGTATTACAATCTATCATACTCCTCACTTGTGCACCCATACTTGTAAAGCACCACACTGATACTGCACTAAAATAGTTGAACCCTTCTTTTTAATATGAGTCAAATGCACGACCTCTTACAAACAATAGACATCTTACCTCAAAGCATATGTGTCAAACATAATTTACGGGCACCCACTCCTCTAGGTGCATGCGCACTACATCTGCACCTGATACTTGGGTGTTTTGGTGCCCACACCTATAATACCCATAATTTCTAATCTAAATTTAGAATCTTAATGTTAAATGTTCATTGCTATTTTTATTTTCATAAATTATACAAATGATAAATCCCTAATTTTGACATCTTTATGGTACTAATCTATCAAATTCAAATTTTCAAATTTTTATATCTCAAATTTTTATTTTTGCTCTATATTTTTTATTTTAATATATTATAGTCTACCATACTCCTCACTTGCACACCTAGATTTGTAAAGCACCAAATCCAATACCCATATCTGCAATAGAAATGCACCTACCTTCATGAACCTTGGTAACCTTGGTGTCAAATCACAAATGCACGACCACACTTGGAAAATTATTAATGAATTTCATGTATTATCAAAAAATAGCTAAAGGAAATTGAGTGTACAGAACTTTTAATTAGGTTCCTGAGCATAATCTACCCTCATTTAACCTTTTGGCTTGACTACTTGCATCATATGAGGCCTCAATGTGATAAAATTTGGTGATATGTACTCTCTATGTCAATAGTCCTTTAGTTAATTTTCAAGCTTAAGCTTTTCAGGTATAGGAGTATCAGAGTAAGCTTCTCAAGAATAGGAGAATTAGATTGAATCTTAGAGGCTTCACACATACACTTAACAAGATAAGGTCCAAATCTTACTCTACCAAGCATTATATTATAAATTTGGTTGACATAAAGGTGGCACTTGTTGGATTTTAAAATTACCACATGCATGCATGAATTAACATAACTATAAAATCCACATGATTCAACCAATATATTAGATACTCTATCTAGGAAGCATGTTGACCTATACCAAGGTTCCTGATGGCAGCCTCAAATATTGCACGTGAGCTGCAATGCCCAAATTGCTTGTCACTTGCAATATGCTTTGACTCCTAGACTATGAATTTTATTTTTGTGGTTCACTGGATGGATTTTCTTTCAAGTGGTTTATTTTTCAAAAAGTATGATTTCACTTAGCATTCCTTCTAGAATGATTCATTTTTTGACTTAATTCATATGTGTCTTTCACCCTAGAGGTTTTTTAGCACAACAATAGTAGGTTCAAGTCACCCTCAACATAGCAAGTTTCTTGCCTCTTACTGCTTAACAATCAAGCATTACTTTAGAAGAGGGCAACAACATATGACCACTAGGAATGTACTCCCTGTCCAACTTGTAGATGTAAAGCACAACATGTATGATGCATGTTGATCCTTTTTTAAACTAAAAAATATCACAAAATTTCCTACCTAACTCAAAATGACTTAACAAATAAAGTGTTTGTAGTAGCATGTAGTCATTAGAACACAGGTAAAGTGTCATATGTTCTCTTGTTTCATTTGGTTGGTATGTTTGTTTCTCATTGATATGTGTAGCATATTTTCAATGGAAAATATGCAATCAATAATACAGAATTGGTCTAAATAGATGAAGAGAATTTAATTAAAATTGGTATTTGTTCACCTGCAAAATCATCCCTTAATTATCAGCCTATGTTAATATAAGCTGACATATTACTATTGTGAGAGTTCATAAAAGAGTTGTGTAGGATCTTCAATAATAAACAGATCCAAATTTTTAGAAATTAGAATCAACATATATTATACAGATAGACCCTATTGTTTCTAGGTTGAGGGACTATGTCTGCATCTATCATGCCTATGAATAGCTAAAATTTGTGGTAAAATCGGTAGATCATATTTAGTTATTCCAATAGTATGCTTCAAAAATATTAGAGATAGAAGCAGACCTTAAGATTATCTGGCCAATATCATGTATCCAGATTTAGTCATTTTCAACACACATGTATATATTTTTAATTTTTAGAAAAGAGAGGTTTCAAATAAATAGCATATTCAGATTACACATCTCTTTCTGCTTATCTAACTGTGCTATTTAGAAGTTATGTATGTTACAACTATCTTATGTAGCATATTTCCTAAAAGATATAATAAATAGATAAATACATAAATAAAAATCAAAATTTCCTTCTATGTAAGTTAGTTAAAAGCCATCCCAAGCATGGTGTGCATGGACCTAATGACTACAGTCCATTTCATCCAACCTTTCCTATTCAGAATCCATGAAATAAACCTAGGTAAGTAGCATGATCCCACAAAATATTCTGATTGATTCAAAGCAGAATAATTCTAACCTTAATCATTAATTACAGTAGAGATTTTAGATGACCTATGCAAAAAAACACAAGTGCAGGTTTTGATCATTATTTTTAGCTCCTTGTGCTGGTATAAGACTGGATCAAAATTGATGGGGATAAATCAAGACACTTGCGTCATTATTGGTAGTTTGTGCAATGTCGTTAATCTTCTACAACAAAACCAAACCTTTGTCCCCTCTAGTGAGTGTTGAACTAGGTCATTAACCATGGATGTCTGTCAAAGTTTGAAGCTTTACCTAACGAATATACATAGATATTTTGTAGGATTTGATCCTTGACTCAACAATGAAGTGGAAAACTTTGCAAAAAGTCCACCAAGGCATGGTATCTGATGACATACTTAAAATAATTTTACACTCATTGAATAATACATTTTCAACACTCAACAACAAATTAAGCATTGCAACATTACTTATAGTCGCACCATACTAGAGGTCGAGAATCAAATGGACTACTTCCTACCACAATAAACCCCTAAGCTAACATTACTTAGAAAATAAGAAGAAAAGAGATCGATAAACGTCATTGTCAGACCACGCACAGTCCAAGACTTTAAAAACCCAGAAAATCAAAAGCCACCAAAATCCTAGTAAAATTTCCTCTGGATATTTAATAGTGCAAGGATTAAAAAAGTGGCCAAAAATGCACAAAAACCTTAATAAATTTCACCTAAAAATTAACAGCGCAAGCATTAGTAAGCTTATAAACTATTTGACTCCAAGGAATTCGAAGCCACAAAATCCTAAGCAAAATTACCTCCGACGCCAACACAATGCAAGGCTTGGTAATATTCTAAAAAAAATTAACAACCCAAAGGACTTATAAACTATTTATTTTTGGGGAACCTGTAGCCATGAAAACCTAAGCAAAACTATGTCCAAATCCACAATAGTGTGAGAAGGATTGACCATATTTGTAGGGAATCTAAAGCCATGAAAACCCTAGGCAAATTACCTCTACATATTCAATTCAATACATTTCCTCAAAATCATAATAGGGTAAAAAAAATTTATAGCAAGCAAAGATTAAAAATATCTCCGCAAAATCATGAAACCCCCAATTTTTTTCAAAATATTAAAAAATAAACAAAATAAGAGACTTGATTTACTGTGTAGAAGTGCCACAGAAACATCCAAATTCAGCTAAAGCCATGAACGACATAATTAATCACGCATTAGGTCCATAGTCCCACAAAGCAAAATCTTTTTTCTAGCAGATACCAAGCTTGATCCCACAACCTCCGATAAAAAAAAAGGGATAAAAAATAAAAAATAGAAGTAGCTGAATCATCACTTCTCACTATAAAATAAATACTACAACAAACTATTAACTCATAAACAACTATTTTTAGGGGTTTTATTCATACATCTAATAATATACAATATCATTTTCGTCATTACTTTTTATTTTATTCATGGAAATTAGCGCAATTTATTATTAACACCTATGATATTTGTTTTTAGTTTTCTAAATGGATTTCCTTCTAGATTTACTTTTCTCTTTGTTCTTTATTTGAGGGTCTTCCTCTCCTTTTTCCATCCCCATCAATACTTTCATCTTCATCAATTTCTTCTATTTTTTTATATTTTTTATAATGATATTTATCTTCTAAAGGTTTTTGTTGCCTTGGAGAATTTGAAATGCAAGAATGCCCCCATAAACACTTTATTATTTATGTTTCCTAAAAAATCATAAAGAGTAAAGGTTGTCCTCTATAGTGATTAATTTCGTATGTTGATTTGTAAACCCTACATTTTGCCTTGGCAAATTTAAAGTGCAATAATAATCCTCCATATTAGTAACTTTATTATGCTTCCTAAAAATCCTAAATTACCACATATATCCTTCATACTAGTTTATTTATTATGTTTTTCTTGTAATACTAAAGTGCAAAGGATAAGCTCTACAATACTACCATTTTTATCGAAAATATAGGACTTTATACTACTTGAGAAAAGTAAAGATAGACCTTAGGTTAAAATTGACCTCTTTTGCCTCCTTTTATTTAAATTTTGTCTTAGCATCTTCCTTCACACCTTTAAATTTTATTGTTTGTCCACTTGTGCATTGCACATTCTCATACCTTGTTTCCTTTGTTTCTTCTAACGATTGATGTGAGTAAACTACAATGGTCTTTGCCATTTGATGATATAGAGGATATTTCTTTGTCATTTTCTTGGGAGTGGAAAATCCTTGATGTATTCCAATTTCTACTACTATATGTTCTCCTTACATCATATGGAAGTTTGTCTCATGGCCAATTTTTTATCTCTTTCTCCATAACTTTCACTTTGTAATTTCTTGAGATGTTTCTAATTTTATGACATTTGTGACATTAGATTGCAATGATTTTCTTATACATTGTCTTTATTTATGATTACAATTAATGAATTATGGAAAATGTTTTAAAATATTTATGAAAACATATATTTGAGTATATATCATGCCTTTGATCCTTAGGAGTTGGTCCATATTAGATTAAATCCCCTATAGTATTGGTAGTATTCCTCAAAACCCTCTTAATAATAATTTGATATGAGAATTGATGATGTAATAAAAGTAGGGAGGTTGAAAAATGCTAATAATTGGATCTACTATCATGGGAAAGAATGGTGCTATGATGTGTGGAAATGGTGTTGTCGTGAGTGGGAATGGTGTTGAAGGTGGGAACAATGGTTAGGGTGATGGAAGTGATGAGGGCAAGAATGGTGTTGTAGGGTTTGGTTGTGGGGAAAGTGGTTTTAATTTTGTAGGGGTGTTAATTGTTGCAAATGATGTTAGGGGTGATGGAGAGGTACTGGTGGGGGTGGGGTGGATTAAAGTGGTGAGATACCAGGTAACAAGTTGCAAGTGGTCTCAAGAGGTGTTTTTTTGTGTGGCATGATAGATATTGTTACCAATGATCAGGGGGTGGGATATCAACCTTTGCTAGATGGTAACATTGGTGGGACCCTGATATGTGATGAGACTCCATCGAGAGGGCTTTTCATAAGCTATTCAACCCTAGTTTTAGTGTATCCTTTATAGAAGTGGTCACGTTTGGCTCAAGGAACCTTGGTTTAAAAGTGGTGTTTGATATTTCTCCAGAGGAAGATACTCTAAGGGTTTCAAAGGAGCTGATTAAAATTACAATGGAGGATGGTGCACTTAACCTTGTAAGAAAAATTCTAGGGGCCCATCCTGATCTTGATGCAGTCTGTAGATGGAAATTTTTCAAATGGAGGCCTTAGGACCAATTAGAAATTGTGTCTCTCCCTAAACCCTTCATAATGTTTAAATCTAATCATGAAAAAGACTCTAGTAATGTGCTTAGTGGGGGCTCATGATAAACACGGTCCTCTTATGGGTCAGGTTACCTAGTTTTACTTTCCAATACTAGCATGATGATGTGTTATAGGGTATAGTCAAATGAGTGGATGAACTCATTCTCATGGGTGCAATGATAAAATACAATTCAAGATTCATATATGCTAGGATGTGTATTAATGTAAATTTAGAAGCAGATCTGCCAAATTCTATTAAGTTGATCTCAATTCTAGGTACTCAAATACAACAATTATTTATGAAAATCATCTAAGGTTCTTCATCGAGTGTAAAGCTTGAGGATATCTCTCAGGTCAATGTCTAACAAAGAAGCTAACAAGGAAAGTCTGGAATAAGGTAGATATGTGAAAGCACGAGGATACGGAAGCCCATAGGCGTACCGGGTGCGGTGCAAACAAAAGCATACGAAACGCTAAGTCCTACAAATGAACAAAGGACTAAAGTGCATGAAAAAGGGAAAACAAACGAACTGAAATGAGATATAAAGAAAATGTAAAGTGCAGCCCTTATTTTTATTAATTTTTCTTTGAGATCAGGTTACAATACGTCTCCTTCCTTTTTAGGAGCTAGGAGCGTTAGATATAGTTTTGTTACACCACGGATGGTACGCTTCCCTTCGGGATCTTCTGCGTGCCCACATTTGAAATGGGCGGGCCAAACGTCACCGCCGCTTGCGTGAATGCATCTGTAGTTCCTTGCTGCCCCTCCGGTGTTGAGATCCTACGTTCAAAGAAACAGCAAACGATTAATAGCACCTGCGGATGGAGGGAAATATGCAATCCCCAAGGCCTCCGGTTAATGCATGCATGAAATAATTAAAACGGTAATCAAAACATGTCAGAATAAGATGAAATTTGGATAGAAGCATGCAAACACTATCAAGAACACACTGCAAAAGGAACAGTCAAGAAATCTATTGTAGATTTCTAATCGCTCCGGGGTGGGACGATTAGGACTGTCATAAAATGTCAAAAAGCAACCTCCTAAATGTCCCATCCAGAGGCCTCCAAAACACCTACAAAGTTGGGGTTAGGAAAAATAGGGCATTTTGAGATGACCCAGAAGGTCGGATTCTGCAGATTCAGCCCCGATCGCCCTGTATCCGAAGATGCTCCCTGTATGTTAGTGAAAGCGAAAAACAATGAAAACACAATCAAAACTCATCAGAATGGCATGAAATTTGAATGGCAGCATATATGAATGACATAAAATAAAATGCAAAAGAAATAGTAAAGAAATATACTACAGATTTCTAATCACTCCGGGGTGGGGCGATTAGGACTACAGTAGTGCAGGGGGCACCCGGGGGCAGGACGCCCACCGTTTGGGGCTTGGTTTCGACACCAATCCACTTGGGATGGGTCCAAAACCTCCTAGGGGGTTGTGTCAAAAAATTGGGTGGGGTATTGTGGCCAAATGTTTGGGTTCTAGGTCCGGATTGCGCTTCCAATGTTCACCCAATAACCTCCCTTCCAAAAGAGAGATCAAGGATGTAAGAAGCACAAGTGAGGGGTGAGGATGTAATTCGGTAGCACTCCGTTGCTCCAAATGCTCCTGCTCTATCCTTTTTTGGGGTGAGAAGACTCACCATTTTATAGACCTGAGGGTCTCTTGTGAATGAGCATGCAGAGGCGCCACTTGGCCATCATGCCTTCCCAGGGGAGAGAAGATTCCTCCCTGATTAAGGGCTCCATGACTGCCTCTATGACTGCCTCTTTGAGCTCAAAAATGCTCACTCGCACTCCCATGCATTGAAGGTGGAGTTGAGTGGCGGATCTGAGCTACCATTTGTCAAGGTTTGACCTTTTTCCCATCAAACCTGCTATTCGCCCCACCCTGGAGCGAATGCTGCTAATCGTCCCGGGGTGGGACGAATACCAGTTTGTAATCATCCCAGGGTGGAACGAGTAGGGAGCAGAGTGCTTGAAAGGTGCCAAATTGACCTCTGACCTTCCAAAACTACTGTGGGAGTGGTTAGGACCACTTTTTAACCTCTAGGGGCTGCCCTAGGGGCTATGTATGTCAATTCGATCAGTGCTTGTCGTCACATAATCGGATTGGTGTTGTTTTGGTGTCTATAGATGCCCCTTTTTGGGATGCGCTGTGCATGGCACAGTGCTGAGCAAAAATAGATAACCAAAGCACTAATGATTAGGGTTTCTCAGTAACCTAACCAAATTTTGATGCCCCAAGTATGGAAAGGGCACGCATTCTTGAATCCTTGCTTCCGACGAGCTAAGGAGCTTAATTCAAGTGTTAACCTTTTTCGGTGAGGTGTTACTTGATCTTGGACATTGTTCAGTCATGAATAGGCAAAGGGCGCAACCTTTTGTCTATGGGAACCTTGAGTTCATGATTCTAGAATGCCAAGTGTTTGATCAGCTTGTGATAATTGCTTGTTTGCTGCCCCAAGCAGGAGCGTGATTGTCTTTGTCAATGATTCTTTGAATGCATGCCATTTCCTTGATTGGGTGTGTATTTGTTGATTGGTGACTAAGTGTGACTACCCCCTCAAGCGACGAATCGATGAGGGAATGACCGAAATGAGAAAAGCGACGAGTCGCTTGACCCAAGATGACTTTTGTAAGGGTGCCTTCAGTTGTTTTCCTTTGAATGCTTATGCAGTTTCCCAACAATCTGACCTATTTTTGGTGGGTTTTAACCCTTTTTGTGACGCATTTTGGAGCTGAAATTGTCAAAAATCCGTCCTCCCGTGGAGCGGTCCGGCTATGGTAGCCTTATTAGGGAGTAGAATATTGATAATTTGTGGCCCTGACATCTATTTTGTATGCCAAGAATGTCAGGCGCAAAGGCGCATTTGTTCGGCAATGTTATTGCTATTTTTGGGTGGGTTTGGACCCTTTTGTGACGCCTTTTGGGGATGAAATTCTCAAAAATCCTTCCTCCCGTGGAGTGGTCCGGCTATGGTAGCCTTCTTAGGGAGTAGGATAGTGAGGATTTGTGACCCCAACATCAGTTTTGGATGGCCTTGAAGAGGCGCAAAGGTGCCTTTGTTCGGTAATTTTATTGTTGTTTTTGGTGCATTTTGGATGCAGTTTTTGTTGTTTTTGATTTTCTTGCTCTGTAATCATCCCAGGGTGGGATGAATACTAGTTTTGTAATCTTCCTAGGGTGGGATGAGTGCTAACTAGAGTGCTCATCCTAGGGTGGAACGATTACAGGCCTAAAAGCCTATATAAGGGCCAAAACTAGGTTTTGGGCTCATTTGCACTTTGTTTTTCTGGCGATTTGGAGCTGTGAGGAGGAGGTTCGAGTCGTAGTGGAGCGCTATCGAGATTTCATGGATACCATGAGTTCACGGATCGGATCATCGAGTGGCGGAGCCGAGGCAAGACCGGTAGGTGCTCTTCTTTATTTTGTTTGTTTTTATTTTATAGTTCAAAACCGTAATTTATTTTATATTTTGTTTTTCGTTTAAACTAAGATTAAAACCCTAGTTTAATTGTTTTGTATTTGTATTTTGTGTTGCGTTGTTTAAACTAAGATCAAAACCCTAGTTTAAATTTTTTTTGTTTTTTTTTTTTTTTTTTTAGTTTAAACTAAGGTTAAAACCCTAGGTTAAAATTTGTTTTGATTTTGTTTTTTTGTTTTTAGTTTAAACTAGAGTTAAAAACCCTAGGTTAAAATGTTGTTTTGATTTTGTTTTTTGTTTTTTTAGTTTAAACTAGAGTTAAAAACCCTAGGTTAAAATTTTGTTTTGATTTTGTTTTTTGTTTTTTAGTTTAAACTAGAGTTAAAAACCCTAGGTTAAAATTTGTTTTTTTTTTTGTTTTTTGTTTAAACTAGAGTTAAAAACCCTAGGTTAAAATTTTGTTTTATTTTGTGTTGTTTATTGATTTTTTTGAATGTTTGTACTGTACATTTTGTTAATGTTGTTGTACATTTATTAAATGTTTTTGTTGTACAATTTGTATATATTGTTGTATATTTGTTTTAGTGTTGTACAATTTATTTTTGTTGTCATGTTTTAATGTTTTTGTGTTGTTTTGTTTTGCAGGTGGTGAAGAGTCGGTACCGTCAGCCGACGGTATTTTCTGAAGTGCGGGAGGCGCTGACTATGGCGGATTGGGAGTGGCTTGATGCCCTTGGGCTCAAGCAGGTGACTCGGTTAGAGCCTGTGGTGGGGGATCGGGCATATCTGACTGCCCTGATCAATTTGTGGGATCCCCGCACCAACACCTTTCATCTCCCAATAGGGGAGATGATAGTGACTCTAGAGGACGTTTATCGGATTCTATGGATTTTGATAGATGGGCTGCCCATTCGGACTACTCCTCGTGATCAACGACGAGGTGCTGACACGGTGCTTTGGGCATGCGATGGAGATGGGGGTGGATGAGGTGGTGGAGAGGGCAGAGGGGGACTGCCTGATTGGTAGGATTTTGGTGCGATGGTGGCTGGAGAAGGGCGTGTTGGGGGTGAGGCATGCACTGCTCATGACTCTCATCTCCAACATGTTGCTTCCCGACTCCTCAGGTGTGAGGTTCCCTTGGAACCTGCTTGAGGTGGTGTTTAGACTTATGGAGTGTTCGACCTCAGTGCCACTGATTATGAGGTGGGGTCAGACCTTACTGGCATAGCTTTATGATGAGTTGTACGAGGTCCATTGTCGGAGGTAGAAGGGGATTGGATGCAGCTACCTGTTGTAGTGTTGGGGGTGGCAACACATAGTTGTGGAGCGGCCATAGGGATTGCCTTGGACCACTCGGGTAGAGATGGTGGATAGGGAGATTGGTTATGCTGCTCTATGGCGGAGGTCAGAGGAGCAGGGGCAGAGTCGGCGATGGGTAGGTGTCGTAGGGCACTATGTCGATGCCTTCTCACATCTTGCTCTAGGGGAGGTGTTCTGGCATCCATATCAGGACTGTCCAGCCTGGCCTGAGGTTGGGGAGTGGCTCGATGGGCACGTAGGGGGAGGTGGCTGATCGGGTGACATGGGACCGAGCAGGAGTACTTCTCGTACGTTCGGGTGACTCGATAGTTTGGGGTGCACTAGGGATTTCTTGGTGAGCCTTTGATCTATCGATGTCGGGGTGATGAGAGGACTCTAGCCTGGCCGATCATTGAGCCATTGGGTGAGGAGTCGGATGCAGTGATTGATGTCCCTGATGTGGACAATGTCGGGGTGACTACAGAGTATGACTAGTGGTGGATGATGCGGCGATGGCGGGGTGAGGGGCCTCTAGGAGGCAGGATGTGGTAGTAATAGGTGGTGAGGATGCAGAGGCATCGAGGGAGGGTTGGGGAGCTCCGCTCGATGATGCGGATATGGTGGAGGTTGACGACTTGACTGGGGATGACCTAGGGGTTTCGGAGTAGCCGGATATATAGGACGTTCCGGAGTAGTGGGTGCAGCAGCCCATCATCCCGAAGATGCCCATGCCTCAGGAGTCCCAGGGGACATGGAGGCTAGGTATCATGCTGAGATAGCATGATTGGAGGATCTACTATGGAGATGAGATGAGGAGCATGGGGAGGTTCTATAGGAGAGGGATCTCCTGCGGACTCAGTTGGTGGAGCGGGAGAACGCATTGGCTGCGTACCACCGATGGGATGGGGACATAGATGCTTCATGGGAGAGGGATCTCCTACGGACTCAGTTGGCACAACGTGATGATGCATTGGCTACGTACCATCGATGGGAGGTGGATTGGGTCCGACATCGGTTGGAGTTGGAGGCAGAGATTATCCGCCTCGGTGGGCAGTTACCTGAGCTCACTGGAGGTGGATCTTCATGCCGAACGAGAGATAGTGAGACTAAGCAATCGCTTCCTCTCATCGTAGGTGGGTGGGTGAGGGTAGCGCTAGTGGGCATGATGCGGGGGGCATAGCTGCCTTGAGAGGTCCCATAGGACCCACACCACTAGGGGTAGTTCCAGTCGCATCGATCCTACGTGATCATGGTGGCCGACTCCCTAGGCTTGGGGTTTTTGAGTTTTTGATTTTTGTGAGGTCGAGGACCGACTTATTGTAGCCTACGGGCATTTTGGCGATATATATACATGACTTTCTTTTGTTTATACACTTGTCATGATTTATTATTAATTTTATGCACATTTATTTAGTTGATGTATGCATGGGTTATTATGAATGCGATGTTTCTAATTATATGATGTATGCATATGGAATGGATGAAATGATTTGTTGATAACTTGGCGGTGGCACCATAGACTATACAGGATTTACTGGCTTTCTGTACTATGTGATGACTTTGCATGTGTATTTTTTTTGTTTTGTATTTTTCGATGGTGATGCAAGAATGGACATGTACAACATTTGTTTTAGAATGTAGTTAAGGTTTTTCTGAGACTCAGATGTTTTAACTAACTAGCCAAGACTGTACATTTATCTTACAAGACTTTTGAACAAGGTACGAATCAGACTTGAGTTTGACCAAGTTATTTCACATCCTTGTGTGTGCGATTGAATTTGTTTATGTGGTATTTGTCAGGATACCGCCAGTGCCAGATAGGCTGTCCACCAAACCTGTATTGAGGATCACCTAATTAGCTCCACTAACTCCTTTGTTGTATTTAGTAAGATTAATCCATAGGACAATCTAAGGTACCATAAGCTAGCTCATCCACATGCAAACATTGGTCTGCTCACACGCAAAGCTAATGTGATAGACATATCGTCATGCGTTTAGGATACCACCATTGCCAGGTAGGCTGTCCACCAAACCCGTAATGAGGATCACCTAGATGGTTTTTTGAATGTTGAGAATTCTAGGGATTCAAGCTCAGGCATCTTTCGGTTGCTCAACTTGTTGGGATACTTGCTCTCATACATAGTGATGAAAATCACTGTTTATTTTTCTTTTTTGTTTTTCTTTTTGAGCAAGGGGTTTGAATAGTGGTGATAACCACTGTTATTTGATTTTGCATTTTAGGATTTCAAAGTTGAGCTCGTAGGTTTTTGGCTTGTGAATGGAATTGATCCCTTTTGGCTTTGGGGATGACTACCCATCCTGTTTAGGGACGTGTAGTATGAATCCTTATGACTTTGGGGACCAAAGGTGATTGGGGATATTATTATGTAATGGCATTGATCTTTTAGGCCTTGGGGATGACTACCCATCCTTGTCAGGGGTGTGTAGTATGAATCCTTATGACTTTGGGGACCAAAGGTGATTGGGGATATTATTATGTAATGGCATTGATCTTTTAGGCCTTGGGGATGACTACCCATCCTTTTCAGGGACGTGTAGTATGAATCCTTATGACTTTGGGGATCAAAGGTGTTTGGGTTTTTTGATAGTGGTGAAAACCACTATTTATTATGGGGAATTGGATGGGGAAGAGCTTGTCCTTTTGTCAATTCTCAGCATTCTCGAACCATTCACATAGGGGGATGAACAGGCTAACCTTTCACCTATGGTACCCTAGATTGCTTTGTAGGTTTCATCTTGCATTCACACAACTTGGGAATTTTTATGTGTTTTAACTTGTGTGGGGATGCTACGTAACGAGGTGTGATCCAAGTAAAACTTTACCTTTGTAAAATCTGTCTGACTTTGTACAAATTTTGACTAGAAATCTAAAGATAGCTGAATGATGAAAAACCCTAAAGATATTAGCAGACAATTGACTATGATAAAAAATGTGGATTGGTTATTTTGGATGGATGTGTTTACAAAATGGAAAGAATGTGGAAAATGATGGAATTGCCTAGCAATTATAGTCTATGGTGCTTATGACGTGTATGACCAACAAATATGCAATGTATGTATGCGATGCCTAATGCAGTTTATTATTTTTTGTGTTTTGATTTTTAAGAGTATGCATGGAAGTGAGATGCAATTTTTTTGTTATTTTTGATTATTTTATTGTTTTTGTTTGTTTTTGAATATTTGTTTTTGACCAAGCGATTGTGGGAACCCTTGGAGCTTTTGGTTTGACCAAAGAGTTTATGGATACCTTTGGGGCATTTTAGGTTGACCAAGCGATTGTGGGAATCCTTGGAGCTTTTGGTTTGACCAAAGGGATTATGGATACCTTTGGGGCATTTTGGGTTGACCAAGCGATTGTGGGAATCCTTGGAGCTTTTGGTTTGACCAAAGGGATTATGGTACCTTTGGGGCTTTTTAGGGTGACATGTTGAATCCTTGGAGCTTTTGGTTTGACAAAGGGATTATTGTATCCTTTGGGGTTTTTTTAGGTTGACCAAAGTGATTGTGGGAATCCTTGGAGCTTTTGATGGGGTTGACCAAGCGATTGTGGGAATCCTTGGAGCTTTTGGTGACCAAGTTTTGGGTTTTAGGTTGACCAAGCGATTGTGGGAATCCTTGGAGCTTTTGGGGTGGGCTATGGCTCTCTAAATGTGGAATGGCCTCAAATGACTGATGTTCAAGGGTTCTAGTTCCTTGATTCCTTCAAGAGAGGTGAGCCGGTATGTTCCAGGTCCTATTTTACTATCAATTACATAGGGACCTAACCAGTTTGCCATGAACTTATCCCTTAGATGGGGCGGCAAGTTAGAATTTTGTTGGTTCTCTTTTAAGACCAAGTCACCAACCTGAAAGTCCCTCAGGTGAACTTTCATGTTGTATGCTTTCTTAAGTCGCTCTTGATAGATACGTAAATGCTCGAGAGCATTGATGCATCGTTCATCGAGCAACGTAAGCTGGTCTAACCGGGCCTGCCGCGTAGTGTCATCATCGATGAACTCTTGCATTGATATGCGTAGGGAAGGTATTTCCAACTCGAGAGGCATGACTACCTCGGAGCCATACACCAACAAAAATGGAGTTGCCCTAGTGGGCGTCCGAATGCTAGTGCGATAAGCCCAAAGAGCAAGTGGGATTTGAATGTGCCAATCCTTATGACTATCTGTGACCATATTTTTAAGGATGGCAACTAGCATTTTGTTTGACGCCTCTGCTTGCCCATTTGCCTACGGATAATAGGGTGTTGAAAAACTATGCTGAATTTTGTACTTTGTTGTCAAAGCACGCACATATTTGTTCTTAAATGACGTCCCATTATCCGAGATGATCTTGGATGGAATACCAAAATGACATATGATGTTATGTAAAATAAACTCCGCAATGCGAGGTCCAATCGTAGAGGTAAGCGAAATTGCTTCCACCCACTTGGTGAAGTACTCTGTGGCCGTTATGATAAACGTGTGATGGCCTGACGATGTAGGGGAGATATTTTCGATTAGATCTAAGCCCCACTATGAAAATGGCCAAGCCGATTGGATCGACTGCAAGGCCTGAGAAGGTACATGTGTCAAATTAGCATGGTGTTGACATTTCATGCACTTCCTTACATACACACAACAATCTCACTCTAAATATGGCCAATAATAGCCCATGCAAAGAATGCACTTTGCGATGGCCATACCGCTGAAGTGGCCACCGCATGTACCATCGTGCGCTTGGGTGATCGCCCAAGCGGACTCCTACTGGTCCAAGCAATGGAGGAGGATCCCTTCGTAGCTTCGACGGTACAAAATGTCTCCTAGCAAGACATGTTTTGCCACTTTCTGTTTGAATGATCTTTTCACGGCGTGCGTCAATCCAAGTGGGAGGTTACCTAGCTTGAGGTAGTCTCTTATGGGTGTGTACCAATCCCGCTGATCAGAAACCTCGATGGTATGAACTGCCAATCCCTCTTGAAGTTCATCCCTAGCAAAAGCTGAGCGGGAACGAACTTGTAAGAATAGCGTTGTGTTGCTATTAAGAGGGGATAGGGGAGAACAAGGACCCCCAGTTGGCGTGATTCAGACTATCATGGATTCGAGAGAACTTATCCTGAGATGGTTCAATCTGGATCAGGTGGATTCCTGGCGTTATGGTCAGAGCTTGCACGCTCCATCACGGATTGCGATAATGTTTTGACTTGAATGGTTGTCATCTCACCAGAAGGGTCTTGCGGGATTAGTGACCCCAAGGAGGCCATAGTGTCCACAAAATGATTCGATGATCGAGGGAGTGCCTCGATGTCGTACCATTCAAGATTTGCTAGGAATTTATCCACAAGGGCTTTGTAGGCCTGCAGAACTGGGCATTTACATTGGAATACCCCTTTTACTTGGTTGACAATTAACAGCGAATCACCAAAGATGTTCAAGCGTTTGATGTTCATGGTGATGGTTGTCTGAAGACCTATGAGCAAGGCTTCGTATTCGGCATTGTTATTGGTGCACGGGAAATCAAGTTTAAATGATAGAGGCATTGGAGCCCCTTGCGGTGTGAAGAATACAATTCCCATGCCACCCCCTTGCTCACATTTAGAACCATCAAAAAATAGGGTTATGTCGGCCTGTGACTCAGGCTCATCAGAATCTGGCGATTTTGAGACATGGAAGACCCCATCATCAGGTAGCTCTATGGTCAGAGGCTGATCATCTTCGAGAGGAGCCTCTGCTAGTTGATCGGCGATGACTTGACCTTTGATGGACTTTTGTCCAATGAATTCGATGTCAAACTCCATCAACAACATGATCCATTTATACCGTGCGGCTACTATGATAAGTACGACTCATCATGTACCGCAATGGATTCTCCTTAGACACAACATACGTCGTATTGCTCAACATGTAGTGGCATAGCTTTTTGGTAGCAAATACCACTGCTAAGCATAGCTTCTCGACGTATGCATAGTTAAGTTCATAACTGACCAGGGTGCGGCTAAGATAGTAAGTAGCCTACTCTTTATGTAGTTCATTTTTCTGGGCTAGCATGGCACCCAGTGCCACCTCAGGTAGCTGAGATGTATAAGTAGAATGACACTCCTGGTCTAGGTGGTGCCAATACTGGCGATGAAGCCAAGTATTGTTTAATGTCATCGAAGGTGGACTGGCACTCGTCATCCCAGTGAAATGCTACCCCCTTGTGTAATAATTTATTCATGGGTCGGCACTTGTTAGATAGCTGCGCTATGAAGCGCTTGATTGACGCGACCTTTCCCTCCAAGCTTCTGAGCTGCTTGATGGTGGTTGGGGGAAGCATTTCAAGGATTGCCTTGACTTTGTTTGGATCTACCTCGATTCCTCATTTTGAGACTATGAAACCCAAGAGTTTTCCAGATGTGATGCCAAATACGCACTTCTTGGGGTTTAGTCCGACTTTATGTTCGATGAGGCGATCGAGGATCTTGCTTAGGTCATCGAGATGATCTGGGCACAAAAGAGATTTGGCCAACAGATCATCCATATAGTCTTCCAAAGTTTTATGCATGTGATCATGGAAGATGTATGTCATAGCACGTTGGTAGGTGGCGCCAACATTTTTAAGGCCAAAGGGCATGACCTTATAACAAAATGTCCCCCAAGGCATTGTGAACGCCATTTTGAGTTGATCATCGGGATTGATATGAATCTGGTTGTATCCCGAGAAACCATCCATGAGGGAAAGCATTTCATGGCCTATTGTAGCATCTACCAATGCATCGATGCTAGGCAAGGGGAAATCATCCTTGGGACTCGCTTTGTTTAGATCTCAAAAATTGGTGCATATGCGAATCCTCCCATCGGGCTTCTTGATGGGTACCATGTTGGACAACCATGGTGGGTAATCCATGCAGATGACAAACTATGCATCCAACAACTTTTGTAGCTCATATTTGACCATTAAGGCTACTGTTGGGTGCATCTTACATAGTTTTTTCTTGACTGGCTTGACTTTCGGATCAAGCATTAGATTATGCATGACTAGCTGTGGGTCTAGCCCCGACATGTCTTTGTAGGACCATGCAAAAACCTCCTTCTTCTCTTTGAGAAGGGCAATGTAATCAGCTTGCTCTTCGAGGGATAGACTTACCCCTAGCTTGATGATTTGCGGATTCATTGGATCAGAGCCGATGTCTACGTCAATCATCTCTTCGACTGACATGTGGGACCCATCCTCCAACTGGTGTGGAGTTGGGATCGGTGGATATCATTTGCTGAATTTAGATCTACGTTTGGAACATCGGGTTCCTCTTCAGCATGGAAGATATCCTGAGTTGGTCTTGGGGTGAAATGAAGCATCTCACCGCAAGGCCAATACTCTGATGGAGATGGTGGCGAGTTAGCATGATCCTAGTCTATGGCATCTAGGTTTAGATACAATGGTCATGTTGGATCAGTTGGATTGCGGATGGGGGTGGTTAAGTCAATGGAGATCATGTTGATGAAGTGAATTTGGTCTCCATTACTATGGGTGGTGACTCGGACATCCTTGGTGATCTTTGTGCTCTGGATCTGGCTCTGGGTATTGGCACAAATGGATCGGCCCTATGTGGATAAAAGGACAGGGTCTACCCTTGGCACTGATGGCTCTATAGGGTCTCTGGGTGGAGGGTGCTCTCTATGGGAGGACCTGATTCTCTTGAGGTGGCATTTGCTCGATTGGAGCATTCAAGGGGAACATCACCATGAAGTTCTCTTGATAATCATCTATGGGTGTCACTTGCGAGTGATTGCTATCGGACTCGAAAGGGTCCCAAGGTGCTACCTCATACTCTGACTCATCTTCTGAAGATCCTTCTTGACCTTGTCTATATCCCTCTTGTAGGTGAGTCCTTGAACTTTCTCCTTTCTCGATCAAAGGGAAAGGGTTGTTGAGGCCCACAAGGTTGGTTGTTAACAATGGGAGATAATCCCCCAATGTGTACGTTGTGTTAGGATTGGCATATGGATCTTGTGCCAACCCATCCTTGTTGCCTATCCCTAGGCCTTGCATGTTCTCTACCAAGATGTCAAGGGGCAGAGGGTGGTTGAACCCTACTCCTGATTTGTCGTACGACATCTGATATCTTGGTTGACAAAGAATGCGCACCCCTTGTTCATATCTGCCTAACCCATATCCATGCCAATTACATTGGCCAAGATATTTCAAAGTGAAGTCTGGGTTGGACAGATAGTTGACGTTCTCAGCAAAGGGCTCTTCATCCTCTTCCTCTTGCAGGTAAGGTTCAATGCCATTGTCGAGGCCCCCATATACAAAATTTGTCTGGTTTGGTGGGTAGCCCAAAGGGACAATAGTGTCGATGGGGAGGCGAGGTCTCCCCATGTCCTACATGGACTCAAGCGTGGGTGTTGCTACAATGTTCCGCACTAGATACTCCCCCAGGCCCGTATTGGCCATCTCAATGGTGATCATTGGCGGTTGAGGGGGAGGGAATGGGAGTTCTTCCTGAGTCCACTCCATATCGGGTGAACTAGGCGCCTCGACTTCCATTCGGCTAGGCACCTCTTCGGTAGAGATGGTTGAGACTGATGGTGGTGCCTCTTCCAGGGGTTTCTTCCCATTGTCCTTCGGTGTGGCCACCGTAGGTGGCATCGTTGGTGAAGGACCAGATGATGAAGATGGACCCGACTAGGGATTTGAGGGACTTAACAATGGGGATGTATGCAGAATCGGACCCTGTTTGGATGGATTCAACTGAAAGTCCAAATGTGTCGATGGAAGGGTCGATTGTGGCATCAGCTGCACCGCATTGCAATACTTGAAGGGCTCTAAGTCTATCGGGACTACATGCACTTGCCCTTCGTATGTGTACTTTAGGCATTGATGGGCTATCGAAGGGACACACTTCATGTCCCTGATCCAAGGCCGGCCTAGTAAAATATTGTAGGCCATCTCACCTTCCAAGATGTGGCACAATGTAGGAATAGTCTTTTGTCCCACTTGGATGGGCAGGACAATTGTGCCAACCATCGAGCATATCGCATCATTGAATGCTCGAAGAGTATAGGTGGAGGCCACAATGTGAGATACTGGCAACTTGAGGTGCTTCAATGCCGCTATTGTGATTATATTGCTGGATGAGCCAGTGTCCACCAACACCCTCTTAAATGGAATCTCGTTGACCCATGCAATGACGTGCAGGGGTGGATCCGCCATATCACCAGTCACCGATTTTAGTTCATCTTCTCTAAAGGTGATGACTGGTTCTGTACATCATTTTACATGTCCCACAAAGTTGTTGAAAGAGTTTGCTTCATGGGGCTGCAGCTCGATGGCTTTTAATATCTCCATTAGAGCCTCCCGATGGGGCGGTGATTGTTGGATGAGCTCGTAGATGGAGAGCCTAGCCGACGTGGTCCTTAAACTTTGGGTAAGTTTAGTCTGAATCGTGGCCACTGGTCTAGGTGGGGGAGGTTGTGTAGGGTGTTGTTGAGGTTGTGACGTTGATGGAACCTCTCCTGTAGCTACCACGGGGGCAGCTATGCTTGGGTACCTCTTGTTCCGAGTCACTATGCTTATCATCCCTACATACCCCTGCATGGGGCAGTTCTGTGTCACCTCATTGACTTGAAGGGTCTTTGCCTATGCATCATGGGCAGGCAGGGGGTCTTTGAAGACCTCCATCTATTGGTTGTTTGGCACCATGGGATTATCCACCGCTAGCATCTTGTTGTCTATTAGGTCTTGCACTAAGCTTTTGAACTTCCAACATGCGTAAAGGTCATGTCCTTTCTATCGATGAAATCTATAGTACAAGTCTTCCCTATAGCCCTTGGGTTTTGGCACGTTGGGGTCTACGGGTCGACTTTCTGGTAGGTTTATCAAGTTTTCCATGGACAAGCGGTCAAACAAGGAGTCTTTAGACTCTGTGAAGGGTGTGAATTGTCGCCTAGGGTGACGCTACTGATTTTGCTCTTGCCTATGATTTTCCTTTTCATAGGTGTCAAGAGGAACTGCCTGATAATTAGCCTTTGGGGGCTGTGTTGCTTGTGCAGGCTTAGGTATGTTTATAGCAACCTGATTGACCGTGGTGGGTTTCGGTTGCATTGACCCAATTTTGGCATTTTTGGGCCACTCTTTCTTGCATGGCTTGGCAATCTCGCCATCCTGTATCTTGATCTCCTCAATGATTCTGGCTTGCGCCAGGGCTTCCTCGAGAGTGGCATATTGCTGTAGCTACAATAGCATGGAGATCGACCTCAAACAACTCTTCGAGAACATTTGGGTCAGGTCGGCCATGGGAGGGAGGTAAGGTAGCTTTGAAAGCAACGTCCTCCATCGATTTCCATAAGCCACCATGGTCTCTTCCTCATACTGTCTGAGGCTAGCTAGGTCACTTAATGATGCCTTCTTCTTGGTATTGAAGGTGAAACGTTCGAGGAATGCGTCCACTAGCTGGTCCAGGTTGCTGATGCTATGCTTCGGCAACTGGGTAAACCAATCCGAGGTAGGGCCTACGAACGTGGTTATAAATGTTCTTAGAAGCAAAGCATCATTGTCCTGAATGCCAAAGCATTGGCTTAGGAATCTTGTCACGTGCTCTTGGGCATCCTCATCCCCTCTAAATATTTCCAATTGAGGCATTTTAAAGTGTTTAGGGTATGGGGGTGCAGGCACTGAAGGATGCATAGGGTGACTATGGAGCTGGCGTAAAGTGGGATTTTGGGGCCTATAAGTCTTGGTCTCCATAGACTCTAAGCGCTCTAGCAGCACTTTGTATGCATCGAAAGATTTGATCTCTTCCTCCTTGGTTTGTTCCCATTGTGAATTACGGGGAACTTGAGGCCTATGGAGGGGTAGCCGGATAGCACCCCCTACCTTGGTAGGGCATTTCAGCCCGCTCTTCTTCTTGCTCGAATTCCTCATAGGCTTCTTGAGGAGTTCCTGGGCGTGACCTATAAACATGGGTGGGTGCCCATGGAGGGTGCCCATCATTGGCTCTAGGGGTGGTCTCCCGCTCAGGTCTAGGAGGTCTTGGAGGCAACATTTGATAAGGTCATGGAGACCTGTCTCGCACCAAGGGGTTGTGCCTCTCATACAACTCTGTCCTATGCATGCGAGGGGTTGGGACCCTCTCAGGCATAGTGTTCTAGAGCAACTCATCTGTCTGATGCCGAATGCGCTCTTTGCTAAGGCGATACAGGTGCTCTAACTATTGTTGATCTTGCTCAAGCTACATGATTTGCGCTCGATGGGTGGCATGTTTGGCAAATGCCAAGTCGATTTGTTCCATCGTCTTGAGTCTAGGAGGCCTAGATGCCTCCCCTACACATCTATCTCGGTCATGGTGATCCGAGATCTCTATAGGTCGCTTCCCTCTATCGAGGTTAGCGGCATTCACCCGAGGCTCTGGCCTCAGTGGGTGATCCTGATAAATAGCAGGTGCGGAAGCGCATTGTTCCCATGCTATGTATTGCTCTTGAGGAATGTAGTGGTCTTCCTCATGCTCCCTTTCGTATATGTGAAAGGGGCGGGCAGAGTTGGCTCGCCCTGTCTGAAGAGCCTTGTGCTCTGGATTTGGCCTATTGTTTTTGATAGTAATAAGGGGTAGAGGAGGGATGATGTAATCATGTGGCCCCTCCTTATGGACCCTATGTTGTTCTAGCACTTCATCATGCGGTGGCCACTCATAACGAGTGTCTAAGGGAGCCCTCCCATCTATGTTGAGTGCCACGTGTATGGACTCCTCCTGAAAGGGTCTATGTTGAATGGGAGTGCCCCTCGAAGGGGTGCCTCTATAGTCCCATTCCGTCATGGTATGATGTGGACTATTTTGTGGGTCAGGCCACCAAGGTGGTATGACCAAGTCCTTGGGGCTATAGCGGAGGTGACTTGTGCCCCCTTGTACACTTTTCGTAGCTTCTGCCCGTGATTGGGCTTGGCTACGGGTGTACACCATGGTGGTGTCTCTCTAAAATATGTGTACGTTTTTATCTTCTTTACAATTTTTTATGCTACACTAAACAAATAGGGACCACACAATCAAAGAAGTGATTATCTCGTTTATAGATTAAAGGTGTGCCCTAGATCTGGTTTAGTGTGTTTTGATTTTTGTTTTGAAAGCTTTGTAAAGAAAATTTTGTTGTATATGCAATATGAGGGCTCTTATGTCTCCCAAAATGGTCACCCCTTCAATATACCACTACCAGGCCATTATACCGAACCTCTCAATATACCCACCCTTACGTGAGGGAAACTATTGGTACGCGAGAGCAGAAAAGTACGTGGAACATAGGCGGTACGGAAGGGGAATCACTCTATTTTTGACACCTACCATAGAAGACTTATCCTCATGCACTGGGAATCACCCCAGCTACACTTGGTCAGCTTTCATCAGGATTTACGTCTAGCAATAGTAGCGATCATGGTTATGTATGCAAAATTCAAGCCAAGGTGGTGATGAAATCCACCGTTGGTCTTGATCAAGTGTTGGGGTTTTACGACCAACGCCTTGATGTTTAGATTATCTCGTGGTGTGTGTGGTTATTTTTACTTGCGCAAAGAAAGGAAACATGTAGTAAAATTTCCTATGCAAGCAAAGAAATAGAAAAATCATAGAAATAGAGACAAAAAATTATAGAGAGTGTTCAGACAACCTACCTCTTCTCTGCCCACACCAGATGCCCCTGAGTTTCTGCTCAAAAATTGCATAGAGAGCTAATCGTCCTAGGGTGGGATGAATAGCAGATCTATATTCATCATAGGGTGGGATGAATGCCTTATTCATCCCAGGGTGGCATGAATTCTAGTCTGTATTCGTCATAGGGTGGCACGAGCAATAGTCCAACGCTTGAAGGATTAACACCTGAAAGCAAAAACACAAAATTTTGATCAAAAATTTGATCCCAAAATCAAGGGACAGGGTCCCACCATGATCACCACTGAAAGCACGAGGATACGGAAGCCCATAGGCATACCGGGTGCGGTGCAAACAAAAGCATACGAAACGCTAAGTCCTACGAATGAACAAAGGACTAAAGTGCATGAAAAAGGGAAAACAAACGAACTGAAATGAGATATAAAGCAAATGTAAAGTGCAGCCCTTTTTTTTATTAATTTTTCTTTGAGACCAGGTTACAATACGTCTCCTTCCTTTTTAGGAGCTAGGAGCGTTAGATATAGTTTTGTTACACCACGGATGGTACGCTTCCCTTCGGGATCTTCCGCGTGCCCACATTTGAAATGGGCGGGCCAAACATCACCACCGCTTGCGTGAATGCATCTGTAGTTCCTTGCTGCCCCTCCGGTGTCGAGATCCTACATTCAAAGAAATAGCAAACGATTAATAGCACCTATGGATGGAGGGAAATATGCAATCCCCAAGGCCTCCGGTTAATGCATGCATGAAATAATTAAAACGGTAATCAAAACATGTCAGAATAAGATGAAATTTGGATAGAAGCATGAAAACACTATCAAGAACACACTACAAAAGGAACAGTCAAGAAATATATTGTATATTTCTAATCGCTCCGGGGTGGGACGATTAGGACTGTCATAAAATGTCAAAAAGCAACCTCCTAAATGTCCCATCCAGAGGCCTCCAAAACACCTACAAAGTTGGGGTTAGGCAAAATAGGGCATTTTGAGATGACCCAGAAGGTCGGATTTTGCATATTCAGCCCCGATCACCCTGTATCCGAAGATGCTCCCTGTATGTTAGTGAAAGCGAAAAACAATGAAAACATAGTCAAAACTCATCAGAATGGCATGAAATTTGAATGGCAGCATATATGAATGACATAAAATAAAATGCAAAAGAAATAGTAAAGAAATATACTACATATTTCTAATCACTCTAGGGTGGGGCGATTAGGACTACAACAGTGCGGGGGGCGCCCGGGGCAGGACGCCCATCGTTTGGGGCTTGGTTTCGACACCAATCCACTTGGGATGGGTCCAAAACCTCCTAGGGGGTTGTGTCAGAAAATTGGGTGGGGTATTGTGGCCAAATTTTTGGGTTTTGGGTCCGGATTGCGCTTCCAATGTTCACCCAATAACCTCCCTTCCAAAAGAGAGATCAAGGATGTAAGAAGCACAAGTGAGGGGTGAGGATGTAATTCGGCAACACTCCATTGCTCCAAATGCTCCTGCTCTATCCTTTTTTGGGGTGAGAAGACTCACCATTTTATAGACCTGAGGGTCTCTTGTGAATGAGCATGCAGAGGCGCCACTTGGCCATCATGCCTTGTCGGGGAGAGAAGATTCCTCCCTGATTAAGGGCTCCATGACTGCCTCTATGACTGCCTCTTTGAGCTCAAAAATGCTCACTCGCACTCCCATGCATTGAAGGTGGAGTTGAGTGGCGGATCTGAGCTGCCATTTGTCAAGGTTTGACCTTTTTCCCGTCAAACCTGCTATTCGCCCCACCCTGGAGCGAATGCTGCTAATCATCCCGGGGTGGGACGAATACCAGTTTGTAATCATCCCAGGGTGGAACGAGTAGGGAGCAGAGTGCTTGAAAGGTGCCAAATTGACCTCTGACCTTCCAAAACTATTGTGGGAGTGGTTAGGACCACTGTTTAACCTCTGGGGGCTGCCCTAGGGGCTATGTATGTCAATTCGATCAGTGCTTGTCGTCACATAATCGGATTGGTGTTGTTTTGGTGTCTACAATATGAAGGACAAATTGTCTTAGAATGAGTCCTAAAATACAAAAAGGGTAGATTTTGAACAAGGTTTGAAAATAACTCAACCCTTGGATGGATCTATTTAGGACATGGGGATAACTTTAGAGTAAGTTTTTAAAAACTGCATTGAAATCCTCGGGTGTAAGTCAAGAGGAGAAAAAACAATCCTTGAATGTGGGATTTAGAAACATGTTGAACAGGTAAGTGTTCTATCTTCTACAACCCCCCTTATTATTCAAAATTATTTTGATTGTCTCAAAACCCATGGAGTGGAGGAATTATTAGATTCTTTACCACTAGATACGCCTTCTCCTCCTGAGTTTTTAGCTCCCATTAATTTATAGGAAGGGTCTCTGGGCCCAACAAACCAGAAGCCACAAAAAGGGATTATAAATCTGGGTATTGAGAGAAAAGTGGGGAAGCCCTCAAATAAATAATCTCAAAAAAAGATACAAACTCATATATAGCCAATGGAACTCAACTGGTGTTAGGAGGATGTGAAGGATTGTTCTAGTAAGGCAACAACTAAAGATAACGTCCTTTAATAACATTTACCTCATAGGTTGAGGGGTCGGAAGATATTATATTTCAAGCATGGTAAATGAAGTTCCTTTCCTAGAATGTGATGGGTCCTAATGGTCACTCAAAATAAATATTAGTGGCTTCTCTTATATTTAATCCTAATTAGGATATTATTATTTTGTAAAAAACCAATATGGAAGTTAGTAGAGTAGATTTTTTTAGAGTAGCTATTTGGAAGAATGCAGGTTTTTGTGCTAGCCCAACTCATGGGGCATCAAGGGGTTTGCTGTGTTTGTGGGATTCATAAAAATTAGTGGGTTCAATGTTGTCAAATTTTGATAGAATAACAAATTTTCTATTTTATTGTAAAGAGACTAATAGGAGATGGATCTTGACCAATATATATATACCCCAAATTCATATGTTGATAGAGGTCTTCTATGGGAATATTTGAGCACTCTAAGAGAAGGCCTACTAGGTGAAGCTTGGATCCTGGTTGGAGATTTTAATTCTCCATTGTATCATGCTAATAAAAGAGGAGGTATTGCTATCACTTTGAGAGGAATGGAATATTTTACCTCTTTTGTCAATACAAATGAACTAATGGACTTAGACCTTAAAGGCAACAAGTTTACATGGAGTAATAGAAGGATTGGTAACCAACTCATCCAGATAAGGTTAGACAGAGTCCTTATGTTGAAAGAAGCATGGTTTTTGTTTGGAGATGCCTCTTTATCTTCCCTCCCAAAAGTGGGTTTGGACCATAACCCTCTAGTTTTTGAATCTTCTCAAGGCATTTTCAAATTTCCTAAACCCTTTAGATTCGAAGCAATGTGGTTGAAAGACCCAAGGTTGGAAGCTAATATTAGTGAGTGGTGGTCTCAAAAATTCTTTAGGCCATTAATATCTCAAGTGGCTGAGAAATTAAGGTGGGTTAAATTTAATTTAAAGATCTAGAATAGAGATATTTTTGGTCATGTGAATGTGAAAAAAGAATCCTTGAAGGCTCAACTTAAAACTTTGGAAGTTGAGATTGAAACTAGAGATTTTTTTATGGAAGCTAGATTGAAAGAGAAGACTTTGTTGGTAGACCTCAACACTCTAACGTGTGAGGAAATGCTTTGGAAACAAAAATCTCGAGCCTTATGGTTAAAAGAAGGAGATAGGAATACAAAAATTTTCCATGTGTCCACTCTGAGGTATAGGAGTATTAACAAGATTAATGAAATTTTAAA
The DNA here is from genome assembly GCA_028583015.1 of Wollemia nobilis. NCBI lineage: Eukaryota > Viridiplantae > Streptophyta > Pinopsida > Araucariales > Araucariaceae > Wollemia > Wollemia nobilis. The sequence continues at coordinate 1,349,019 of JAQPPZ010000252.1, read as the reverse complement.
AGTATATGGTCAAAAATCTATTGATATTCATGAAATTAGAGCAAAAGTGGTAAACTACTTTGAATCCCTACTTAGGGAGAAGTCAAATGGGGATGAATAGGCAAAAAGAAAGTTATTATCTAGCATTCCACAACTAGTTATAGAAGAGATGAACTCTATTTTGATCAGCCCTTTTGAAGATGAGGAAATTAAAAAGGTGACCTTTTCCATGGGAGGGTTGAAAGCTCCGGGGCCAGATGACTTCTCTCCTATCTTCTTCCAGAGATACTAGCACATTGTGGGGAGAGATATTGGAAATGCTTTGAAAGAGGTTCAGAGAATGGGGCATATTTTGAGGGATGTTAATTCCACATTTTTTATGCTTATTTCTAAGTCTCACAAGATAAAGGATTTTAATGATTTTAGACCTATTAGTCTATGCAACATTGTGTACAAAATTTTCTCCAAGGTTTTGGCTAATAGATTAAAAATTTTCCTCTTGAAGATCATTGATCCAGCTCAGGTAGGTTTTGTGGTTGGAAGATAGATATTGGATGGGATTATTATTGTGCATGAGATCATTCATTCTATGGATAAAAGTGGAAGATCGGGTCTTTTTCTCAAATTAGATATGAACAAATCTTATGACCGTGTCTCTTGGGAATTTTTGATAAAAGTTATGCATAAATTTGGGTTCCACCAATAGTGGCTTAGTCTGATCAAAGAATGTATTTTGACATCTTGGTTTTTAGTCTTAGTGAATGGGTCTATAGCTAGGTACTTTAAGAGCCAAAGGGGGCTTCACTAGGGGGACCCTCTCTCCCCCTTTCTATTCATCCTTCTTGTTGAGGTGCTCGATAGAGCCATAAAAGTTGAGCTAGGTATCGAGGGTATTAGTCTGAATTTACACTCTAATCGCATCTCTCATAACCAATTCGTAGATGATACTCTTTTGTCCATTGTGGCATCCATTCCCCAAGTCAAAAAGGTTAAAGATATTTTGACCTTTTATGAAAAGGTAGTGGGTCAGATGATCAATTTCCACAAGAGTAGACTTTTTTTCTTGAATACCCCCTCGATAGGTAAAGGAAGATTACCAAAATTTTGGGTTGTGAGATTGTGACTCTATCGTCTTCTTATTTAGGGATGCCCTTATTTAGTGGTAGAATGAAAGAGAATCTTTGGGACCCAGTATTAGATAGGATTCAAAAAAATCTTGTTGGCTAGAAAGGGGCTCTTCTTAGCCAGGCTAGAAAGGCACAATTAGTTAAGGCAACTCTATAGAGCATACCAGTCTATTTCCTCTCTATTTTCAAAGCCCTAATGAAAGTAGTTCAAAATATTGAGCAGCTCCAGAAGTCTTTCTTATGGTCTAGTTCAGAGAGTAAGAAAATATTTCATCTTGTCTCGTGGGAACAAGTTTGTAAAGAAATCAAATATGGGGGTCTAGGTTTCAAAAGGGTCAAGTGGATGAATGAAGCTTTAATGGAAAAGTAGGCATGAAAGTTGTTTAAGAAGGAAAACATTGGTTGGGTGAATATTGTGTTGGCTAAATATATTTCTACTAGCTTTAATTTCTTGAATGATCCCTCACCGACCTCAGGATCGGCCTTTTGGCTTAGTATTTTGAAAATGAAAAGCATCATCCGTAGAGGGCATAGATGGATTATGGGCAGTGGGAATGCTATTGATTTTTGGAAGGATCCTTGGATCCAGGATCAACCTCTAATCTCCTCCCAAGAATTGGTTGAAGCTAAACCTATAGCCACTATTGTGTTTGGTACTAAGGTGGTTGATTATATGCAGATTCAATAAGGGGTTAAAAGTTGGAAATCACTTAGAATGCAAAATCTGAATATGTTAGAATAGAGGAGTTTCAGCCTCATTGAAGATTTATTAAGGCTTCAAGTTATAAAGAACATGGAAGATGAAGATAACTTAATTTGGAAGAATGAAAGTGATGGGTTATTTTATGTTAATTCAGCCTATAAGATTACTTTTGATGCCACGGAGGAAGGCCCTATTTTCAAGAGAATCTAGGTTAAAGGTCTTATGCCAAAAGTGAATTTTTTTCTTTGGTTGGCATCTTAGGATAAAATTATCACGGTGGACAATTTACAAAGAAGAGGTATGATAATTACAAATTGGTGTTCCCTTTGTAAAATTTTTGATGAATCCACCAGTCATTTGTTTTTCCAATGCCCTTTTTTGAGGGAAGTGTTTTCTCTCTTGATGGATTTTTTAGGAGTTTTGTGGGTGTCTCCTAGCTCATTATAGGATGTTATTGAGCAATGGACCTCTCCATTTGTAAACCCTATCTTATGCTCCTTTTGGTCCTTCAGCCTCCCACATCTCCTTTGGGGTGTTTGGAAGGAAATAAATAGAAGAGTTTTCAAAAGCATGGAGAGAAATGTTGAATCAATATGGCTTAGAGTGTTAACAATAATTATTGAAAATATGGGGAATCCGGCTTTAGTTCTCAGTCGTGGAGGGGTAGTAGAGATTACTCTTTTGAATTGTTCATGGGAGGCAAATATTGCTCTTTTGAAAAAAATGGATTTTTTAATTAGTTCTAGAATGATAGATATTCTAGATATCATAACCTCTATTAAATGGCAACCTCTGCCTTAGGGATTAAATTTAATTTTGATAGAGTGTCAAAAGGGAATCTGGGGCTGTTAGGGGAAGGTGACCTCTTTAGAAATCACAATGGGGAGATTCTTCTTGCCTTTGTAAAAAACTTGGGTCCACAAACTTATCATTTTGCTAAAGCTAGGGCATTGTATCAAGGCACTACGTTAATGGAATCTTTGAATTGTAAAAAAAATTATTGAATGGGACTCCTTAAATGTGGTTAAGGCCTTTTTCAATGATCAAAATCCTAGTTGGAACATCTTCAATCTAATTAAGGAAGCCCAAATATTCTGTCAGAATTTGGAGGGAATTCAAGTCAGGCACACCTTTAGAGAAGGTAACAAGAGTGTAGACTTATTAGCTAATCTAGGGTTAAGCCAGGATAATCTCTCTATTTGGAGGGAGAATTTTCCCATAGAAGTTGAATAGTTTATTTGATGAGTTTTATTGATAATTGTGAGAATTTTTCTATGGGGGTGTGCACATTCTTATGGCTAGATCCATGTTTTTTTGGAATTTAAATCCCATTGTAGTTATTGATTGGAAGATCCATGATCTTATGCCTTCTGAAAAGCGGATTTAGTTGTGGGTTTGTATAGTAAAGTTGTAAGGAGGGTTTTTTGTCCCTATATTTCTACCCCTCTGTTTATGTTATTTTTATTTTGAGGATGCCTCTTCTCTATTTTAGCTGGGTTGTTCTATTAGTGTGGGTTCTCTTCTTGTTTTTAAATTGGTCTACGAAGGGTTAAAAATCCAACCGATAAATTTTATTCATTTATAATTCATAGATGCCAAATTCAAATTGGTAACAAATTGTCAACTTTCTAAGGTGTCAACAAATTTAATAAAAATCTAAATTTTTTTTTAATGAGTCTAATTTTAGACTTTATGAAATAAATCTAAAATAAAAGGATTCCTATGCCACTAAATATCCATATCAAGTTCCCCGTATGCCTTGGTGGGTTGGATTATTTTAATTCCTTGTGTGGACTATTATTTGTTTGTACCCCTTTTGATAATCTTGTAGGCTTGGATTTCTTCTTGTTATAAAAGGTTCAGGGACCTTTCAACACCCCTTCTATAATTATATAAAAAAAAAATTGATACGCAAATCCCAAAAGCCTAACCCACATTGAAATGCTTTTAGTAGTTTTTATCTCCATAGAGAAATTCTCTCTTCCTTGTCTTAAATATATATAATGCATATGTGACAACCACCCTTTATTTTATCGGATAAGATGAAGTGGGAAATACTTTAGAAAGAAAAGTCATGGAGTAAGTTGAATTCAATCACTACTTTCACATTATCTAATTTTAAATCTCCAAAAAACCTAGCCAATATCCATAGATTTTACATATAAAAATTTCTATATCATTGTTGATAATTTTATTATTAATAATAACTTATGCTATAACATATTCTTAAATAAAGGCTAGGATGTTTGTTCCTTCATTTTTGGGAAGCTTGAGATTCATTGGGTGTTATCAAACTCTCTAGATGATTATGTTTTGCAATGGACTTCTCCCTTTATCGCCCCTAGTCTCAAATATCTATGTAGAGTCCTGCTTCCTTAGATTTTGTGGGGTTTGTGGAAAGAAAGAAATGCTAGGGCATTTAATAATTGAAAAAGAGATGTTTGATGGATTAGTTTCAGAATTATTTGGAGCATCATTGAGAATGTCACTGTAGTGTTTTCGGAGTTGGGGATAATTTATCACAAAATTTCTCCTAATGAAGCCCTTTTGGAAGAGGAATTGGTCTTCTCACATATTGCCTCTGGCCTTCTTGGTCCTAATCCTAGGAGCTCGGTAAGGTGGTCCCCCCACCCAGTGATTGGCTCAAATTGAATTTTGAAAATGCATCAAAAAACAATCCTGAGATTGCAGGGGCAGGTGGTATTATCAGAAACTGTAAGGAAGAATTGGTGGCGGTCCTTTTAGAACATTTATTTTGTCAATCGTCTCACTTTATGGAGGCTAAAACCACATTCCAAGGCATTATGTTTTTGGTTGAACTCAGGGCTCCATATGCTGCAATTGAAGGTGACTCTTTGAACGTTATAAATTTTCTTAATGGCGCTATATCCCCTAGCTAAAAGGTGGCTAATATGATGTGGGAATCAAGAAATAATATTTAGCTCCTAATTCAATTCAATATGATTCATATTTTAAAAGAAATAAATTTGATTTATAACTACATGGCCAATATCAACATAACCGTCCTGGCCCATAGTATGGAGAAATGACTTCTCTGAGGCCCGCTTAAATCTTATTAATGAATAAAGCTCTTAATTCTTGTTAAAGTTGTTCAGTTTTCAAATTTGAAGTGCCAAGAAACTACTTTCTTTGGGTGTGAGGATATCAACGTCCATAGGGGGTCCAATCCTTATAGTTGTACTCCTTTCCTCAGGTCATGGTTGTTGGTGTTGATCCCTTCTATCTTAATTTTTTCAAATTCAAATTAAAATCATCTTAATTTTAGGGTGGTCTGACTTTGTACCTCACCGTGAGAAGTCTCTCAACCTCGTTTTGATGATGTGTGAGCTAGGTCCTCGATGATGTTGTTCTTGTCCTCTTGTGGATGTTTGTCATCCTCATTTTCGAGGCTTGTATGAGTGACAACTATTCCTCTTTTTTCTTTGTTTTCAAATACCTAGGAGGTAATGCGGATTGTGGGATATTTCATTTACGAGATGGAGTCGGTTGAGAAGATCCTAAAGTAGCTTGGTTCAGATCTTGTGGTCTGGTGCGGGGTTTCTTCTTTTGTTTCTAGTTGTTTCGTTTGTTTGTTTTGGTCTTTTTTTTTTGTTCTTTCTCGGTGGGTTTGATGGTTTCATGGAGTAGTGTTTTTCGATGTTGTTTTCTCTCTTGTTGGAGTTAATGTAAAAAGTTAATGATTTCCTTTCAAAACATTTTTTATAATAATACAAAAAAACATCTGCAATTTACATATTTTTAATTTTACAATATTATTATGTAAAAATTTTAGATCATATCTAAAAAAACAATTTTTCTTTTTAATTATGACTTAAATTAGAAATTTGAAAAATATTGACTTTTTTTGCCTTGCAAAATCTACACACCTTCGAGTCATGCCAGGAAAAGAAGATATCAAGAAGTACGTTGAAATTGCTTATATTCTTTTAAACTCTCAAGAGCCATGAGGCTGCCGTGTGTTTATTCAGTATTAGAAATCATAGTCTAGAAGTGCGATTCCCTGTCAAACAACCGAGACTCCTTGATCTGATCATACCGAAAAGCTATATTATATATCTTGGGAATAAAAGGTATTGATGTCTTGATTTGAGAGGATATTGAATCTTTAACCTTCGGTTTGAGGGGGTTGGATTGGATGTGGTTTGAGTTAATGCCCAAAATGCCCAAGCCATTAATGCGATATTATTCCTTTAGAAGAAAACATTCGGTTACCAATATCTATTAATGCCAATGACAGAAGAAAAATCCAAGCCTAGTGCAAGTGCACTTGAGTAAGAGTTTTTACCCACTAATTCCAAATGGGTGGGATGAGCCATGGTGGAAATAGCATTACCTAGCCTTTATTTTTTAGTGGTTGGAGATTACACCATTTTCTATTTCTTTCTTTCTCAAAAAAGATTTAGAGTCAGGTTAAGTGTTAAGTGTTGAGTGTTGGGTACATGTTAACAGTTTGGGTCTTGATTTTTTCAAAAGATTTAAGTTTCAATCCAAGATTTAAATAAAGACTTGTATTAAATTTCTTATTAACCACACTTAAAAAAATTATTTTAATAAATAAAATATAATTAAATAATTATATATTAAATAAATAATATTTTAATAAAAAAAATTAAAATAACATAAAAACCTTAATAAAAGCGTCTATTTTCATTTTTTTCCAAAATTGACAATAAAATTCCATAGATGGTTCAAAGATGCCCTGTATAAAGTCCGCAAGCTAAGTGATGTGCTACCAAACATGGGCATTGTAGTCTTTCTCGATCCAACAACTTTGACGGTGGGTGAATTACAATATAATTGATGTGTTGACTAACATATCACATGAGACGTCAGAAATCCATTTTATTATGAAAATGTCTACGGTAATCCATAGCTGGAGTTGAATGCCAAGGAGTGGACTTTGAGGTGTGCTCTTTGAGAGTGAGAGAAACGGTCAAACTCCAAGCATCTCTGCTCCGCTAGTGCTCTGACCCCCCACGCCATCCAATATTTTAGCGGTCCTCTTCTTTTCTTTTTACCTATAAATACACACTCAACCATACCTTATCTGTTATTCAAGCATTACAGTTCTCTTTACGGGGAAGAAAATAAGAGAAAGAAGCACAAAATAGCTTATTCCTTTCAGACGCCGCAGTTTGGCACGATCCAATTTGCTTATATTTATGTAAATGCAGTTGCACCGTGCCAAGCTGCGTGCACCTGAAAGTTCTACGCAATCCTCCTCACATGTCAGAGAAGTGTTTTTTTATTTATTTTTATCTTTTCCATTAGGTAAGTTCGGCACATGATTTCATTTTACTATCAACTTGTTCAAAAAAATATTGTATTAATGCTAGTTGTTAATATGAATTATTTTATGAGTTATAGTACATTATGTTTATAACGAAGGTGACAATTTCTCTGGTTCACGGTTACTACATATACAATGAATATGAGTTTTTTTTGGATTAGGAGAAAGTTTATAAATTACATCAACAATTATTTTCAGGGGTTTGAACACAAGATTACTAAAAAATAACCATCATTTTAACCACTAAAGCAATATGAGTTTTTTTAAAAAAATATATGTTTTAACTTTTATTTAAGTATTATTTTTAATTTTAATAATATTTAATTAAATTAAAATAAGTTAAAAATCATAAAATATGACCAGTAATTTTATTTATTAATAGAATAAACTATAAATAAGAAGATAATATGTTTTAACTTTTATTTTAGTATTATTTTTAATTTTAATAATATTTAATTAAATTAAAATAAGTAAAAAATTATAAAATATGATAAGTAGTTTTATTTATTAATAGAATAAATTATAAATAATTGAATTAGATTAGACGATATAATATATTTTTTTAAATAACTCAAGTGTTGTAGGTGAGTTCGAGAGGGTAGGGCAATCCTCCAATAAAGGTCCTTGGTTCGAATCTCCACCCTACCAAACTCACATTGAGTACCCAAAATCTAATGAATAATGTTGGTCCAATAAGGACGTTGATACAATAAGATCCTGGTTTCTTAGACCAAGGATTTTTTTGTTATATTAAAAAAATATATATTTTTAAATATATTTTTCCTATTCTAACCTACTTGTATCTTGTGAGGGATGAGGGGATGTGTTGAATTAATTCAAATATGTAAAGTGTTTTTAGGACTCAACTTCAAAGTCTACATAATATATGCCTCAAGTGTCTCATACACACCAATTACGAGACTCAAAACACAACTCCTCCTCTTAACAATCATTCAACTTAAAAATCAACATGACAAATGATCTATGGCATCATAATCATAAACTTTTTTTTCAAAGTTTAATAAAAGCAAAAAAATAATTCAAATATATTATTATTAAATTAAATGTTTCTATTTTTTAAATTATTACTTTCTTTAGATTAAGTTAGATGACATTGCCCTCAAGGATTTTTTTTTTATATTAAAAAAAAATATATTTTTAAATATGTTTTTCCTACTTGTATCTTGTGAGGGATGAGGGGATGGTTGAATTAATTCAAATATGCAAAATGATTTTAGGACTCAACTTCAAAGTCTACATAATATATGCCTCAAGTGTCCCATACACAGACTCAAAACACAACTCCTCCTCTTAACAGTCATCCAACTTACAAATCAACATGACAAATGGTCTATGGCATCATAATCATAAACTTTTTTTTTTCAAAGCAAAAAAATAATTCAAATATATTATCATTAAATTAAATGATTCTATTTTTTAAATTATTACTTTCTTAAGTTAGATGACATTACCCTCAATGTTGTAGCTTGTTTGAAAAGTTGTGGGACTTTGTCCATGTTTACTTAGACTTGACTTTACAATTATTAGGAGTTATGTTCTTGATGAACATTGTAGACTCTTCACATTCCACCTATCCAGGTTTTAGAAAGGTTAATAGTTGATTTTAAAGAGATGATATTGAATATTTAAAATGAATTATATAAATACATTTTATCCTAAAATTAAATTTTTTTATACTTGTTAATATTATTTCAATTTAAAAATACATTAAGGATTTAAAGGATGTATAATACATCCTAATATTACATTTATGATGACTAATACAACACAATTATATATATATATATATATATATCATTTAATTTTTATATTTTTATCTTGAAAACTATTTTGGTCTTTAGTAAATTAAGAACATGATTCATTTTGAAGGATTTTCTCTATACACTCTCTTTTCCTCTTAAGGAGGTTATTATGTGACCTTGTACTTGTTACTAGTGTTGACTTTATACACCTAACCTGACTTTGTGTAAGTTGAAGCAAATATCTTAGCCTTATTACTTTATCAATTCCAAGAATATATTAGGATTTGAATGTAACCATAACCTACTCATACCCATTCTTGAATAATTTTATTGTCATCATGTTTGGTTGTATGGTGTCTAATTTATTTGTTACTTAAATGGACAACAATTTTCACTCTTAAATAAGTTTTAATTTTATCTTTGTAAGATCCTTCACTAGGTCCTTTTCTGCACAAATTTTAAAAACAATGTTTTTCTATCATCAATCATATTATATACTATGAGATAAATGATGCATCAACATTTCTATTATTATTTGAAATTAAATAGTCATTACTATTAACTTTGATAAATTTAACATCATTAAATAGGTAAATAAGTTTATAAACTAATTATATATAATATAATTTTAATTATTTATTTAAAATTATGTATCATATAGTTATTATATCTATTAAATATTATTAAGAACCTTTAAATCTTCTCGAAAAAATTTTTGTTTTCATTTTATAAGGTAACACTTGTTAGTGTATTTTTATAGGTTGTATGGTATTAAAACATGCCCACCTATATTATACATATATCTCTTCACAAGATTCAAACTTTCATCTCCGTGAAGGTTGAGGAATTTAACTGGCTAAGTTAATATCATTTGATAATATTTGATACCTTTTATTTACCATTGTATCATTCAAATATTTATAAAATAATTTCATTTTCATTCTTGTTATTTGCTTATAATGGTTATTTTAGTAACCTCATAAAAGAAAGGTAATAAGTAGTGTTGAATTAAAATAAATGAGGATAACATGGTTGTTTTATTTGTACTCAAGGTACCATTAGGTTTTACCTACTCCCAAACCATTAAAAATACAATCTTCTACTATGATGAGAACAACAAGAACATGACTTAAGAAGCAATGAATCTATTCCTTTATTCTTCCATGTCTATGGTTATGTCCTTTTCTAATATGTTTACATCCTTAGATATGTATGCTTGTAAATTTTAACTTTATTATAATATTTTTATAAATACGTTAGTTTGTTGCATAACATTTTGTACAACACAAATTTTCTAGAGTTAAATTCAAGTTATCATAAAATATGTCAAAATCTTAAAACATAGATTTAAATTATATGCCAAATGGAATTGGTCTTGAAATTTATCTTATATTAAGTGTAGTAGAGATAAGTTTGAAATTTAAGAGATATCTCTATGGAGTTTTTACAAAAATTTCTTGGTTGAGTTTTTGTGACAATTTCTACTTTGTTTACTTATTTTATTTTTAATTTGTTGTTTAAAAGTTCATACTTGAGACAAGGATTCTAATCTTCAAATTGAACTAAAAACCATCTTCTCAATAACATGTGCCTAATATATACATATCATTGATAATATTATTTATTTTTTGTCATTATCAAAGTATATTGTTTAGTTTCTTATTAGAATAAATTATAGTATCTTGTTGCATGGTAGGCATGTTTTAAGTGGGCATGTTATATTATTTCTAGTCACATTTGAACACCAATAATTTATTGTATAGGGATCACCCATCCCAATGTTGTAAACTATATTGCTTAACTAAAAAAAAAATAAGCTCTGGGCTTACCCAAGCAATTGAAATAGATTTTTATAATTTAAAAGTCTATTTTTTACTAGCCTAAGCTCAAGTTGGGATATTTATTATGGAATATATCTTCATTAAATTTTAGTATTTCAATATTAATCTATATGGTTTTCCTTAAATATTTTGTCTATAATACATATATTTCTATTTTTCGAAGGGGAAACGTTTACCAACTATTGTGTCCTTATTAAAAGTTATTGACCTTTGATTTTTCCTAAATATCATGCAAATATAAAAAGGGTTGCATAAATATTATAGATGACCTTATTACAAAGGGGCTTAGAGTATTTTTTTCTCACCCTATGTAACTTAAGGGTAAACTTTTACTATAAATATGATCATAGGACTATCATTGTATTTATCTTATGCACATGAGAATTCATAGCTACACTCCACATAACTTGCATTATGATTTGATGTTATGAGATTATAACTAATTGGAAAGTCCTTAGACATTCAATCAGTGGCACTACCTTTCTAGTTTGCTATGTGCATGGTAATTATGTCATAACCCTTTCATCCCATATTGTCATTTTCTTATCAATTTTATAATATAATGAATGGGTGGTCATTCATGTTATTCAACTCCTCATGTGTTGATTGATCATTCACTTCCTTCACTATGGTTTAAACCCATATTTTCTTAAATCACTCACACCTTTAAACTTTCATGTATTTTTATATTTGTACTTTACTTTTCCATAATTTTTGCATTTTACTCTCAGTGCATGCTAGTGTAGGCTAGCATAGGAGTATTCCCCAAGGAACAATGGGGATTCAACCTAAATATGAAAGTTGGGATATTTCATTGGCAATCCCTTTCAATATTTTTGAAACTAGAATTGGGGCACAAATATTAATTAAAAGTCATGAAAAATCATTGGTACAATAGTTACATATAAAAAAAAAGGTTGTATAGGACAAGTTGTGATAAATATGAATTTATTTGTTAGCAACTTTGGATTGTTTATAAAATTTTAGGAAGAGTCCTAGTTTAGTACTTTACACCTTTTTGTCTTTAGGTACCCATTTTTTGCATCAATTTTTGTTTTAATTTCCTCTCATTTTTCAAATTTAAAATTTTAAAAAATTGGAATATTTTGTGGAATTTTTCTTTAAATGGTGGGCATATCACTTTAGCATGTGTTTGCATTACATATGAAACACATAAAAGAGGTTCTTAATAGGTGTTATGTATTTATGTTGAAGGCTATAAATATATATTTTAATTAGTGCCTTGGCCCTAGTGGCAAGGAGAGCCTAATTAGAGGTGTTGTGCCTTAGAGGTCAAAGGATCAAACCCTCTATGCCCATTATAAAGGTGAAATATATCAATGATATCAAAAGCACCCCTAATGTTATTGATAGTGACAAATGGTATTGCATTATGATATGGCACCTAATGACATCACAAAATTATTGCTAAGGAGTGATTATATCTCATTCTATATAGCTAGCATTGTGGCAAGCTATACAAAACCAAATTATTATGTGGTAGACCATATGGTAGTCGATGACATGGTTTTTTGTAAAGTGTTTGGTTTTGACATGCCAACTAACATGGTAGTCCATATAGATGATGACGTGGTGGTCCATACAAGTGCTAACATGGTAGGTGATAATATGGTTGTCAATACATGTTCTAACATGTCAAGGGCCAATGTTTTAGTCACTATTATGGAAATCAAATCACCACATAATAGGTATAATTATGGGTTTGACTAATCATAATTTTCCAACTCATAAAACCAAATAACCATGCAGTCATGTAGTTAGTAGTAGACTTGGTGAAACATATATTTTAGAGAATAAAAAATGATAAGTGAAACAATATAGTTTATAGTTTGTAAAGCAAATTAGAGGGTGACGTATGGAACCATTTGATTATTTTGTACACTATCTAATGGCCTCCACAATAAATCTAGTTTGCACATCATTTTTTAGTATGTTGTCTAGTCATGCATAATTGGAACCCCCAAAATCACTCACACAATTTCATGTGCCACCCTCCCATTCTTTGTAGGAACATAATTGTTTTAAAATATTTAAATGTTTTGGAGATTATTTATGTGTATTTTGGGCCAATATTTTGGGGACTATAACTTTTCTATAGAAAAGTGTTTTGAGCCCTTTTTTAAAATACCATAAATTTTTAAGATATCTACATTGGTCATGTTATTTTTGGTCACATTTGAATGTAGAATTTGTACTTTGATAGGAAAGTGATGGATTAGCATATTCTCTTATTGAATGGTCTAAATTATATCACTAGGAAAACTACATTGAAGTTCTTATTTGGATCAAGGGGTTGCTCAAATGCTTGAATGATAACCTAAAGAGATTAATTCTAAAGAAAGGAAGAAATTCTATATAGATAATAAGGATAAGGATCTTGTTGTGATGGCTCTTTATGTTGACAAGATCTATGACACTCATGTTAGCATCACCATGGAACCTAAGGAACTACTTGGTAAGGTTTAAGGATTGTGTGATTGTGTTAATTCTACACATATTAGTGGGTTGGATGTAGAGATTTCTACTTTCACTAAGGACTTTTTTTATACTATTGATGAGTATATTAGTCTATTCCTTAAATTGTAAGGTGATAACTAGATTACTAGAAGAATTCTAAACAAGTAATGATAACTATAAAAGTCTTTGGACAAGCAAAGGAATACTGAACTAAATATTATCTCTAATAATGTTTCAAAGCCATATGAAATGGTTGTAGTTGTTTTTGAGATGCTTCATGTCTATTTTCATAATTCTACTCGACCACTAATTAAAGAGGTGTTCAAGTACCTTCTTCACCATTAGGCTTGGAGATAAAGTCACAAGGGTAATTATTTTACTAGCAAATGTAGAATGAGATGAAGCCTATAAAGCAATTCAAAAAACTAACCTATGATTTTTGTAAGATGGAAGGATACAAAGTATAATTTTGTTAGATATGCATAAAGAAGCTTTAAAAGTGAGAAACAAATGGGTGCTAATGCTACTTTCTTATATTCACGTGGTAAAAAAAAATTATGAATGAGAAATTTCATAGGCTCATGTCATTGCTCATTTATATTATTGGACATCCACCACTTCTAATGAGTTGATTATAGATTTTGAGGAAATAAGGCACATGACAAAGCACAAACATATCCTTGAGGGCTATAACAAATCATATTTAGGGGAGCATGTTATCATTGAAGATTACTCTACTCTATAGGCAACAAAATGTGGAGAGGTTTATATTAGATCTTTATATTTTGATGAAGTTCTTCATGTTCCTATTTTTGGACCCAATATCTTATTTATTTATCACATTACTCATACCAAAAAAAGATAGAATTTTTTCTTTATTATTGGGTAATGAAGGATATAGATAATGGATTCATAATAGGTTCTTCTAGATATTGTGATAGATAGATAAAATGTATAATCTATATGAAATATGAACTTCTATTTATTTCTCTCCAAATAAATAACTTGTGGCCAGGTGGCTCATGCAAATGATGAGGGTCAAGATGACATCATAGGATTGGGCATCTTAGTTATATATATATATATATATATATATATATATATATATACATATATATATATATATATATTTGACACATGATTCAATATTATATGGCCATTGGATATCCTCATATTTCTATTCTAAGTGTAAAATATGAGGGATGTATTATAGGAAAGAATCAACAAATTCCTTTCCAAAAGGAATAACAAGATGTGTCACTCACCTCTTGGATATCATACATATTGATATGTGTGGATCCATGGGCACATCCAATATTTCTAAAAATGAGTGATTCCTCCTCCTTATTTATGGTTTCTCTATATATGTGTGGTTATATACTATTCATACCAAGGATGATGCCTTTGATAAATTCAACATATTCAAAGTTTTAGTAGAAAACTAGCCAGATAGGAAGATCAGGTGTCTCAAGTTAGATAGACAAGGTGGATATATGAGCAATACCTTTCTTGATTTTTTTACTCTTCATATGATAGAATATAAGAGGATAATTTATTATACCCTGGAGCAAAATGGGGTAGATAAGAGGAAGAATAAGATATTAATGGACATGGTACATTTTATGATTCTTATGAATGAGATAGAGCATAAATTCTAGGGTGAAGTCATCACTTATGTAGTATACATAATCAATAGGTTTTATTTTATATTTTTCCAAGTTACGGTACCTCTTGAGAGTTTTATAGACAATAATATTGATGTGTATTAATTTTATATCTTTAAATCTTCAACTTGGGCTCGCATACATCAATATGTTTAGAAAAAGGAGGCATAAAAGAGATATATGTATTTTGGTAGAGTATTCTATGTTTATAAGGCATATTGTCTCTATGGTACTCAAAGACATGAGATACTTATTTGAAGAGATATCATTTTTATGAGGTTATTCCAAGGGCATCACCTTGTCCGCCACCCAAGATTTTAGTATAATATCCTATTGTTTTTTAGATTGAATCAATAATATTCAAATATTCTTATAGTCTCTATTCCTATTAGAGCATCTTATTCTTCTTCTAGTGATAGTCCCATGCCTATAAATTTGACCTCTTCCTAGTAAGCACCATTTACAACACATTCAGTCTAAGATTTAAGAATTTTAAATTTGACATAGTAGTTTTATGTACTTTAGTTCTACATTATGAGGTGAATAGCAATTTTGATTTAGATTTTAAACAAACATTAGGCACATCCTATGGCAAAGAAGCATCAGAAGTGAAACTTGGTAAATATAAATCAAACTTGCATCTCACCTCATGTTTCTTTGCCATAGGATGTGCCTAATGTTTGTTTATTTTGTCCAACACCCAAGTATTTTTTGATAATTCTACCATATGCTTAACCCATTATGTCTCTAGAGAGACACTAAAAGGCTTCTTTTTGAGCATTTATCTTAAATCCTGATCATTTTAGAGATCTTATTACATATTATCAAGCTAAGAGTGGATAAAAATAGTAAGATGATATACTTCTAGAGTGAGTCCTCAATGAATAATAGGACATGCAAGCTTATTTATATTTTGAAATATAAGCATATGGTTGGATGCAAATGGGTCTATATTATCAAGTACGCTTTGGATGGTCAAGTGAAAAATCATAAGTTACAACATGTTACTAAGGTATTCTCTCAATCGAAGGAAGTTTATTATTCAAATACAATTACTCCTATTTACAATATGGATTTTGTTAGGATGATTCTTTCTATAACTACATCCTTTGTTTTTAAGGTACTTAATATGGATGTGAAGAGTGAATTTATACATAGTGATAATTAGAAGGAGGTCTATATATAGTAGATACCTAGTTTTGATATTAAGGGCCCCACTTTGTTAGGTACATAAGGATAGGAATGCTAGAAAATAATATTACATATAAGTGTTATGGAATGGGTCACACATAATATTATAATAATATATACCATAGTTTCATATCACAATATAATGATATGAAACTATGTTATATATATATATATATATATATTGGTAACATTACGAAAGAGGGTTTTGAAAGGCGTAGCTCAACCTTTTACATCAAATCCACCAGAGGAGAAAAACCCAAAAAAAACAAATAAACATAACAACCATCCAGTCCTTGAAATGGGAACCCAAAAGGGAGAAGTATAGACAAAAAACTACCATCATAACCAGTAATCGAAAGGTGAGAACACAACCCATAAAGATAATGAAACAAATAAATAATAGAATCGAGAAATATTTAGGTATGCTTACTCATTTTCGTCTTCATTTCATGCAAAATATCTGCCACAATATGGTTCACCGCCTTAGAATAATCCACATCAATCTTCATCAAACCAAGAATGAACCACTATTTAATTTCCACCATCTTGAGTTTCTGGGTAACGTTACATTGTTTTTCAATGACAAGATCTACATTATAAATACCTTGATAGATTTACTTTTTTTATTAGCCTTGGATAAATTCTTAGATTCTGAGTGGATCAATGTGGCTTTGGGATCATATTTCTTTGAACAGTTACCTAAAATACGTAACGATATCCTCACCATGCCCCCTCTAAAACCTTTGGAAAAAATAGAAATACTACTAGATATTCTACTAATTTGAGTCTCCTTAGGGAATTTGGAATGGTTGCCCCATCTTCACAAACTAAATATATCTATCTCAAAGCCCTATTCTACCAAGATTTTCTACAAACCCCTTTCAACAAGATGTATAGCCCTTTGACTAATTTATTGTCTTCCATCCTTTTGGGAATTGAATACAAATCTTTCCATTCCAAAAAATTGCTCAAGCCTCTAGACAAATACTTTGGGGACTCCAATTGAGAAAAGTATAAATTAGAATTGGATGTGTCTCAATGGTCTTAAGAACTTCCTCCACACATAGACCTTTTCTTTAGAAAATTATTCAAAAACTAATAGGGCTAGCCCTTGGTGGATGGGATTCAAACCTTTGCCACCCTACACAACAATCATGGATTTATGCATGGAATGAAATAGAAACATAGGAATTTCCATTCATTTTTTATGTCTTATATGGTTAAGTAATAGTTCATGAAAGATCCAAACCACCTCATTAGATGGATCAAGAGTGAAATAACCCATAATAACAATTATCACCCTATCCCAAGGAGAGGTGAGAGCTTTGGTTCTAAATTCATTTTTCTTCCTCAAAAGGAAATTATCCATGTTTAAGAAAATACTAATTCCCTTAAGGATGAATTTATCTCTATATTATGATAGGTACTATCCAAAGGAAGCCTAGTGGTTCTATTGATAAATTCAACTAAAATGTTGAATTCCCAACTACCCACTTTTACCTAGCCATCTTTCCAAGAGTACACCATCCATATTGAAAGCATCAGATTGTGGCCATAAAATTTTTGAATGCAACTCAAAATACCACCCTTATCAAGGATTAACTTAACCTCCTCATCCACCACCAATGAGGTCAGTTCCAAAAGTAGTTTCATCGAGTGATATCTAGGACTAGTTTTCAAATCCTAGAAGATAATACCTAGCATGAGTTATCTTCCACAAAAGTGAACTAAAATTCCTTCTAAGAGAAATAAAAATGAAATGAACTCGTCCAACTAAGCTCCTCGACTAAGAAGGAGAGGAGGGAAAATTGAGAATGAGACGACCATGGAGATCTGCCACTCAAATTCCATCGAATATAGAAAATAGGGAGGAGAAAATTCCTAGGAAAGCATGTACCAATGCAATATTTGAATCCCCATGATTGACTTACACCCACCAAGGATAATTAATCTAGACCACCTCCCATCATACCTATACTAATGCCTTATCAAAATTCCTAAGCATAGAAAAATGAGAGTAAAGACACAAAATATATAGTTGAAGTTTCCTCAACCTCTGACTCCAAGTGACTCGTGAGCAAGAACCAAATATTTCCTATACTAACAATGCAAAAAACTAGGAAGAATATGACATGGGAAGGGCTACCCAATTTAGGGAGAATCAATCCAAAGTGAACAAAGTTGTTAATGACTTCACCCGCATAGAAGTGGGTCATACACTAACTTGGATTACCACCTAAGCCCCCCCCAAAGAGGTTTTGAAAATATGGTCACACAGGTGGACAACCTTACCATGTTGGGTGTCATTATGACAATTTGAATTTTAAAAAGAGTATATATTGAAGGATATGGACTACACCAGCTACCAAGAGTAAATGAGAATAAATAATACAATCCACAAGTTATCCCACCATCGCATGAAATGAGCAACACACTCCCCATGAGAGCCATTTGGATAGTTCAAATTCAAAAAATAACTGACCCCTATGAAATAAAGGTGATGAAACATCTGAGAATATTTATGGATGGGTCTTTGACAACCTTTACATGGAATAAACATTAACAAGATTTATAAGATCGACCATAATGTTACTTCTCTAAATTGAAAGGTTGGGTTGGATGACACCAATATTAGGTAGACAATTATCAAGCAAATTGCCCTTCCTAAAAATGTGAGCCACCTTGAATTGATTTAGAACCTGCAACATTCTTCTTGATTCCCACATCATATTAGCAACATTCTAGCTTGGGGAAGCTGAGGAGTTGATAATATTGATTACACTCATCAAATCCCATTCAATTTTAGAATTCAATACCCCCAAATAAACTAGGAGTTTAATGCCTTGGAAAGTAGCTCTAGCCTCCACGTAATGAGAATATTGGATAAATAAATGCTTAGAAAAGACTGCTATGATTTCACATTTCCTATTTTTAATGAGACCAGCATCCCCACCGACCCTTGGATTAACTTTTGAAGCTCCATCAAAATTCAATTTTAGCCACCCCTTCAGGGGGGACACCACCTGACACTACTCTTAGAATTTAGGATAGGAGGCCCAATATCAATCCATGGGAAACCTAGCTTAGCTTCCAAAATAAGTTTTTTAGGAGTACATCTATGACCATTTCTCCTCAACATAGGAAACATGTTGGACACATTCTCCATCATACTCCACAAAATCTTGTGCCTAATTCTAGAAGCATCTTTCTTGCAATTTTTAAATGCTCTATCATTTCTCTCTTTTCATATACACCAAAATAAATGTGGTAGAAGAAAGCACCACAAGAACTTGACCTAAGGGGATCTAAATGGGGAGGACGATTGATAAGTAATACTCTCCAAGGAATTATGCAACACCCATTGCATTCCCAAATTATCTAGAATATGGCAAAAAACATCTTCTAGCAAAAGGGCAACAAAGAAAAAAATGATTAGAATATTCCCATTCAACTTCACAAATATAATACTGATTGATAATTTACATACCCATCTTTAACAAATTCTCAATGGATAGAATCTTATTCTGATAAGCTAACCAAAAGAAAATATTAATTTTTTTTTAAATAATTTTAAAAAACTTGTATTAAAACAAAGATCATTTACAATTTGGGATGATACTTTTCGCAACCTTAGCCAAAGAGAACACATGTTTACAACAGTAAAAGAAGATTTGTGTTGGAGCCAAATATCTTAAACCATATTTCTACAATGGTTTTTCACTTGTTTACAACTGTAAAATAAGATCTACATTGGAGCACAAATCTCTTAAACCATATTTTTGGAATGGTTGTTCCAATTAGCTAAACACTGGATTTTCTCACCAACCTGCCTAATCATCTCATCCTCAATAGCCATGTTATTGTGCCACTAAACCCCTACCTCCTTCTCAGTGCCCATATTAGCCAGGAAGTATGTCACTTTATTTAGACCTTTACTCACATAAACTAGAATCACATCATCTAATTCCATACACAATTCCTTAATTTGAGTGACAAGAATACTCAACCTCCATGTCTTCAAAGCAAAGTTCCTCATGCAATCTAGAGCTCCAACCATTATTTGAGAATCTGATTCTAGTATTATCCTCGTGTAACCTTGATTTACTGCCCAAATAGAAGTATATTTGATAGCTAATGCTTTCGCTTAAATGTTTGTGGCCCTTCCCAAACCTTGTAGTTTCCAATAGAGCATTTTTCCAACATGATTCTGACAAACCACTCCAATTCCAACTCTACTCGGATTGCCTTTTGCAAATCCATCAATATTATTTTTAATCCAACTAGTTCTATCCTACCCCTCTTGCACTTCAACTTCCTTCTCCATTGTCCCTATAAAAACCTGAATTTCCTCTTTAGCATACAATGCCATAGTTTCTATGATTTTTCTCCAAATGACCTGCCAAAATCCATCTAAAGATGAAAATGTTTCTCTAAATTTTTTTCCATTTCTCTCCAACCACACTTGCCATCAAATGAAGTTTAATCCAATCTCCCAACCAACACAAAGAGCTTTATATTTAAATCTACCCCTATTTCATATTTCCCAAATATTAATCCGATTCAAATGACCATTAACTTAAATTTTATAATATAAAAACCATCTCCCATATCTAGTGTGTGAATGGACACTCAAACATCAAGTGATCAGTTGGTTCCTCACTCTTATAGCATAAAACACATTGATATGGACCAATTATTCCCCTAAATATGATATTATCAAAAGTAAGAATTCCATTATGCATGCTACCAAGCAAAAAAGTTTACTTTCGGCCAACCCTTGGACTGCCAAATATTTCTCCAATCCTCAACTTGATATGCATGAGGATGAGGATTTGGAAGGATCTTATCATATTCATACTTCACTGTGTAGACACCAAGGCTCCTCATAGTCCTAAGCTAATTCATCCTCCTCATATCTACCTGTGAGAAATATTTCTACCAAGATTTTAGTCATGATGGGTGTCAAATTTAGAGGGATTGAAATTGGCCATTCATCCAACTTCTTAAACTGCTTAAAATTATAATCCCCCAGTTGACTAATGTTGAAATAAATTTCAATTTGGAGTCAACCCCTGGTTTCCATGGTTGATTTATTGGTTACAATTCAGAGAATTCAACAATGATAGGTGGGTATTGATCCCATGAATCTATCCAAAATTGTGTCTTCTCCCCTCTACCCACTTTCCAAAATAATCCATATTTCACTACCTGAGATCCTAACTTAAGATCCTGCCACACTAAGGATCCATTACCATCCAAATGGAAAGGACCCACTTCATTTGGGTTTACTTGTCCTAAATATTTACTAGTTAAAATTCTACTGAATAAAGAAGTTGATTGGTAAATCCACCTCCAGTAAATATTTCTAGCTAAATATTTATTATTTAACTTTGATCTTCTCAGTCCCAAGCCTCCTTTTACCTTGGATTGTCTTACTTTATCCCAACCAAGAAAAAAATTATTTTAGGAATAAAATTTTTAACCAAATTTTTCTGATCGATAGCAAAAATTGAGCATCAGTCTCCATCAAATAATACGTCAACTTGGCAAAGTAACCTTCCTAATTTTCACTAGACCAAATAATTCTATCCTTGATGTCTTCATATTGTAGAACCTATAACTACAACTCTTTAGTAATGACAGCCCAAGCCTGCTAGATATCCACACCTCCCACCATTACTGGAAGTTGAAACCAAGACTTATGGCCATTCTCTAGACTAATAAAATCTGCAACTTTGATATGTCCCAAAGCTTGGGTAACAGACTCGAGATCACAAAACATTAAGTCAGTAGAAAGGGGCTTCTCCACTAGCCACGGATAGTTCCAAAAATCCATAGAATTGCCATTACCAATAATCCATCTACTGCTTCTACATAAAAAACACCTGGATGTTAATACACTTTGCCATAGCAGAGAACCACCTTCAAGAAGAGGATCTGAGGGAAATTTATTGAAATTGTATTTTACTTTGAGGATCTTCACCCATTCAACCACCTAATTGGACGTGATTTTCCATCCCAATGTAGCAATAAGGGTCTTTTTCATCTCTTTGACCCTTTTTAAACCTAGACCACCACACATATTCTAGCTACATACCTACTCCCATGATGCTAAATGGAACTCACCTTTCATCTCCGAACCAACCCATAAGAATTATTTAAAAATATTTTCAAATTTAGCAACTATCCTCCCAAGAAATCTGAAAAGTAACATGAAAAAGATCTAGATGCTTTGGAGAGTGCTTTGCACAAGAACTACCTTTCCTACCTAGATCAAAAGGGCTTCTTTCTACGCTGATAATTTCCACTATAGTCTTTCAACTACCAAAGTCCAGAGAGAATTTATAACTATACCAATAAAGAGTGGGAGGTCAAGGTAGGCTGTAGGAAAGTTGGCAATACGACAATCTAAGATTTTAGCGATTTTCCTTTGGATATCCACTAGGGTATTTAGGAAATACAAATTGCTCTTCAAAAAATTAATCTGCTAACTTGTATTTTTATCATAACACACCAATAGGGATTTTATTTCCCTCACTTGGATCATAGATGCCAAACAATAAATCAAATTATCATCTACAAACTATTGATATGAAATCGGTCTACAAGAAATGGTAGGAGAGAGACCCACAATGGTCGGTTTTAGAGCTAGGGATATCCCAAGAACTTCCACCATAAAAATGAAAAGGAAAGGGGAGATAAGATCTCCTTGGCAAATGCCACAAGAAGACTAGAAAAAATAAGTAGGAGAGCCATTGATCATAATCGAAAACCAAGTAAAGGAAACATAGGATTTGACCAAATAAATCCACTTGGATCCAAAGCCATATTTCCTAAGTACTTTAAACAAAAAATGCCAAGACACTCAATCATAGCTCTTATTCATATCTGGCTTGAGGAAGAATCCAGGCCTATCACTTTTATGAACTGATTGAATTAATTCATGGACTACAATAACGCCATCTAAAATTTACCTCTTGGCCACAAATTTCTTTCAACAACATAAATGAGCAATGATAGTATGGGCTTAATTCTATTATCCAATACCTTTATCAAGATCTTATAAACTGTATTGCATAGATTGATCAACCTATAGTCATTGAAAGAAGAGGCACTTGAGGATTTAGGGATCAAAACTAGGAATGTAGAAATGAGGCCCTTTGGAACTAAAATTGATGACTGCATTGACCTTAAGGTATCACAAATGTCCTTCCTAAAAATATTCCAATATTTTTGAAAAAGAGTAGTGGAAAACTATCTGGACCCAGAGCTTTAAGCGACCCATAGCATCAATCGTCTTATTAATTTCTTCATATAAAAACACTACTTTAAGAGTGGAATTGATTTCTTCAGTAAGCAGGCTAGGAATCAAAACTAAGAGAGAATATTCTACCTAAAAATATCTAGGAGTAGTTTATCCCAGTAGAGAGTTGAAATGGGATATAACCTCCACTTTGATATCATCCATATCAGTAGATTTTGAACCATCTAGTTTTGTAATTTCCTTGATTCTATTATGGATCCTATGTCAAAGAGTTGAAGAATGGATCTTTTTTATTTATATCACCTTATTTTAGCCATAGGTCCTATGAATTTTGCTTCCAATGTAACTCCTAATCTGACATCTTATTATGCAGGGCTGATAGGATTTATTTTTTCCTTTTTAGCATTCTCAGTAGATAAACCTTCCTCTTCGATGAGTGCTTCCAAATCCTTAATTTGGTCTCTTAGACACTCATTATATCTAAATATATCATCGAGAGTGCTCTTATTCCATATTTTAAGCTTGATTCTGATCTTCCTTAGATTATTCTCCAAGAGATCCATACATTCACCTTGTAACTCTTCATTACACCAATATTTTATGCAGTCTTCAAAATCTAGGTGATTGCACCATCTAGATTCAAATCTAAATGGTCTAGGATAAAAAGAGACATTCATCAATAGTTCCATCCATAAGGGATCATGGTATGAGCCAACCTTGGGTAGAGAAGAGAGGGAAACTCCATCGAAGAGTTGAATGCCCGGTTTGGATACTAGGATCATACCCAATCTATAAAGTATAAGGTTATTACCAACCTACCAATTATTCCATGAGAATTTAGAACGTTTGATATCAAGATCTAGAAGCTCGACCAACTTGATAAAATCATCCAAATATTCCATGCTCCTTGGATCAGTACAATTACCTCTTTTTTTATAGGGAAACAATGGAGTGTTAAAATCACCCACTAAAACCTAGGCTTCATCTAAAAATACTTATCTCATCTCTGACGGATCCAACTAGAATAAACACTTCCCCTAGCCATAGTTAGGGCCATAAATATTGGGCATGACCCATTTT
Organism: Wollemia nobilis; assembly: GCA_028583015.1. Lineage (NCBI taxonomy): Eukaryota > Viridiplantae > Streptophyta > Pinopsida > Araucariales > Araucariaceae > Wollemia > Wollemia nobilis. Next base: position 1,324,618 of record JAQPPZ010000252.1, on the reverse strand, counting down.
CGACCCGATGACTTACAAAAAATAAAATATTAATTACACAACCAGAGGAATAAGTTACATTACCATCATATTTAGATTTATTCCAAAAACACAAAAGGCCTCTCGATGCACCAAAAGCCTCGCTAACAACAAATTTTGCTTCCCTCCAAACTAAACAGAGAACAAATTTCCAACTATATTGTTCTAGTTTTTATTCCTAAATAAATAAAATATTTGGTGACTTATCTCTTCTTAATGAAGCTAAGATGCACTTTTTAGAGGAGTTGTATATTATTATAATATTATATGCAATAATACCCATATACATTCTTATTTCTCCATATTCCTATCATTAGGTACCTAAAATTTTGTTCCTTCTACAAAAACGTTTGTCCTTGAAACATAGGAAGAAACTAAATAATATGATCTTTTAAGTAATATTTAAAACCAATATCAATAATTATCACCCCACTATTCAAGTGAAATATTTATTGGTAGTAGTCTACAATAATGCCAAGCTACCTTTCTACCCATAGTACCATATCTATAGTTTTTGATCCTCTAGTTCCATGTATATTCATTATAGCTTCTTTGTTGCTCTATGCTCTATCTCCATGCTTTTTTCCTATCATGGTCATGTTAATGGTGATATTCTCCAATATTAAACCAATGTTCTACCTTATTTGAATCTCTAACCTTTTATTGCTATATTTTAGCTTCCTATACATGTTGATTCTTATATGCCCTTTGTTTGGTGTGTTTGTGTACACTTCTAATAGTGCTTCCTTTGAATTTGCTAACGTCTCAACATTTGATTACTCTATTGGTTATTGCTTCTCCTTAGGTCCTTGCTCATTAAGCTAAGAAATATATTGCGGTGTTATCTTATTTTCTTGGTAACATAACTTCATGAACTTATTTTGTACATTAATATTAATAGTATGCAATGAACTTAACCAAGTATAACCAATAAAATATCCATATCATCCATATCAATAGTATAAAAATTATCGTTCAATATATACTTATCTATATAATGTTTCAAGTCTTAAAAATTTTGAAATATCTCTCCTTGAAATTATTTATTGTTGATACTCTTTGTCTGTACCTATCACTCTTCCCAAGTCCCTCTTGATGAAGTTATACTTGTTGCTAGGGTTTATGGAGACAGTAAATATTTTCTTTTGAATGCAACCATGAACTTGCAAAATAGTTTTTAATATTCAAACAAATATTTTTGAACACTATTTCACCTATCCTTTCCTTCTATTGATTTATTGAAAGTTTCCAACTTTATTTTTATTTCATTTTTTATCTAGGATACTAGTTATATTTTCATACTTTTTCTCAAATTCTCATTTGCTTAAAAATGCTTTCTTTATTTCTTCCAAGTTAGTTGATAATTATGGGCCCGAAAAAAACTATGAAAGCAAGATTGAACTTCTCCTTAAAAAAAGGACTAAGTTGAAAGGCCAAAAAATAATTAGTAGGATACATGGATTTAAATTATTTCCACCAATACTTAGCATTAATATCATCCCTTTTAGTGAATATTGGTAACTCCATGATTTTAGCATACAAAATAAAATACCCAAAACAAGTAGGGTTTTAAATAACTAGAAATTCTTAACAATAAAATTTCTCAAATATTATCTATTTATTTCTTTAAACAATTAAATTTGCAATTTTTTTAAGACAAATCAATTGGCAATTGATTTGCTTATTTGAATTAAGAGATATGAATTTTTTCTCTTTGGACTAATTTTTTGCATAACCAAAAACAATAGTGGTATCCTCACTTAAAACAACCATAAATATATCAATACTTATTAGAATTTAACAAGTGACTAGCTTTTTTATATTAGTTTTAAAAAATATACACATTGGTGTAATTTTATTTTGAAAATGGCTACTCAAAAAAGGATATGATATTTTTTCTTTTGAAGATTTTTCGTGCAACCAAAAACAACATAATTATCCCAAATTCATACAACTATAACTTCCACAATAGTTATAATTTTTTTAAAAGTGAAAAGTGATTTTTGTAGTATTCAAAAATATCTACATAATGATGCTAGGATCATCTCAAAATAACTACAAAAAAATGATATGAAAATTTTTCTTTTGAATTTTTTTGGTAACAAAAAAACAACATAAATACCCCAACATCAAACAACCATAAATTCATCAATACTTATCAATATTTAAATAGTGACTAGTTATTTTTGTATTACTTGAAATGATATACACTTTAGTGCAAGAATCTTATAAAAATGATGGTTGAAAAAATATATAGCTCCCACAAGATGAGATATTTTTCTAGAAAAATTTGTCTTATCTCTAAATTAATTGTTTATCTTATACCAATTCTTATTAACCTTAAATATTATTAATATAAAACTATTCACTATTTATGGAATTATATCAAACATCCATCCATAAATAATATTCCACAAAACTAATCCACATAAAATGATAGAGATATATAATACCCTTGAGGTAGGGGAAAACCAAATATTATTTCTTAAGGAAGTAATCACTCCAATATTTGTTACATAAGCCTAGATTACTCAAAAAATACTCGACATGACTTGCTTTTATAACTTGGGGTCCATCTCTCTTTATACAACAATGTGTTGTTTCACCTTCCATGAGTTAGAAGGTCACCCATGTGTTGATTCACTTTCCATTTTTTACAAAGTGCAGAATATTATAATTTAACACTATGATATAGATTATTATAATACATGTGTGATGCATGCCATAACACCCATATACAATATTATTTCCCTATATTCCTATCCCTAGGTACCTAACACACTCCCTTGTCTTGTTATTTGGCTAGATCCTTGTATGGACTACAGGAGGCACCACATGCTTGATATAATAAGAATCATTCATTATTCTTCGATTGTGTTTTCTAGTGGTGTAATGACAAACATGATCTTTACATAGGGAGACCTTTATCATTGTTCTCTATATGTATAATCTTCTTATTATGGGAAAATATCCTATCTTTATTCAATATATGAAGTTGCGACTTCATGCTACATTTGAGATGATAAATTTAAGGCTCATACACTATTTATTGGGGATTAGAATTGATCAAAATATTTCTAGGATACTAATATCACAATCTAATAATACCTTGGATATTCTTCAATAATTTAGAATCGATGATTATATGTTTGCTTAGAGTGATTTTTCTTTAAGACTAATATTTGAGTTGATTATACAACTCCATTAATGGATACCATATTATATTAGTCTGTTGTGGGAGGTATATTCTACCTTACCCATATATGATTCAATATTTTCTTTGTCACCAGCTATTGTTCCAAATATATGTAGGCCCCTTTAGAGAGTCATTAGACCACAACTAATAGTATACTTAGATATATCAAAGGAACTTATCAGATGAGTATTCAATATTTAGTTAGTTTACCTCTATTTTGATAGGATTTTTACATGTCAATTATGTTAGTGATTTCAATGAGTGACACTCCATCGTAGACATTTTTTTCTATGTGGGTTCCAATATTATTTCTTGGTGCTATATATGACAATATATTATCTCTCAATCTTCCATGAAAGTTGAGTATTATACTATAAATAATGCATATAAGTACCTTTTATGGATGCTTATGATTTTGGAGCACCTGGGATTTTTTCATACTTGCACTATCATTATTTGAAGTGATAGGTAGAGCACCATCCACCTTATTTACAATCTAGTGTATTATTAGTAGACCATGCACACTAAAATTTATATATTTCATGTAATATGGATTTATTTTTATAGGATGGTTGATATAGTCTTTGTGTCATCAATAGAGCTAGAAATTAATATCCTAAACAAGGTTATACCTGAGGTTTGTTTTGCATACATCCAAAATCTGTGTGGTTTGGGAGAGTTTCCCTTAAGAGGGGATGACTAATAAGGGTCTCTCTCCATGTAACCTATTCAACTTAAGTATGGATGTGGAATTATGTGGTGGTTAAGCTTCTATTGATGCCATGAATGACTTTTTATAGTATTGTATGTGTAAGTACTTTGGGCCCTTGTAAACCTTGAAAAAGGAAATTTTTTAAGATTTTATTATTTTATACCTAATGCTTAGTTACTTAAACTTGACCACAAGATATGTTATAGTTCAATATAAATACTCCATCATACCAACCATTTCATTATTAGTTGGAGCATAATTTTTAAGGGTTGTGATTGTGATTTGATAAGTGACATGGATCATGTTAAATGAGTGGCCAAGATTAAGACATGATGGGTGGCTAAGATTTATATATATATATATATATATATATATATATATATATATATATATATATATATATATATATATATATATATATATATATATATATATATATATATATATATATAATATTATTTATATATATATATAAATATACATATATAAATAAATGATGAATGGCTATGATTTGATGATGAGTGGATGACAAGTGGCTAGGATTTGGTGTCTACAGATACCCCTTTTTGTATCGCGTTGCGTGAAACACAATGCGGTGCAAAAACAAGAGACACCTAGTTTGGTGGAATGGATTCTTTCCTCAGTGTGCAAGAAGACTCTAAAACAAAAATTGTGGTTGTAGCTTACCCCCTCAATTGGCGAATGAGTGAAGAATGAATCTCACGAGCCAATTGATAGAAATGTGGATGATATGAATGATGTAAATGAATGTGAATGTGAAATGATGTGAATGATGCAATGAATGTGAATGATGCAATGATTGTGAATGGTGCAATGATTGATTCTGCTTTTACCCCAATAAAAAAAGGGTTTTTGATTGGATGATGCAATGAATGATGTATGATGTATCTCGATGTGGGAAATCAAAATCAAATTTGGTTACCCCAAGTTTGGGGTGATTCTGTGTTGTTGGAAAATATGCCTTTTGGCATCATTGAAATGCAAAATGATGAAGATGCAAAAATAATAAAGTAAAGGAACCAATCATCCTAGGGACCTATTATCCCTAGTGACTGTAGCTCTAATTCTTAAATGTAAAAAGGAATGATGTAGTAAAAGTTATCCATGTTTGTAACCCCATGGAGAGGGCATCAATGACATCCTTGGGAAAATTTTCTTGAGCATAATCACACTCAAAAATTAAGGGACCAAAATGATTTTATTTTCAAACAAGAGGATGTTGGATGATGATATGAGCAAGCATCCTTATGGTGATCTACCCATCCTACCAAATTGCATGGATAACCAATCACTGCAATCGCTAGGGGAATAGAGTAAACCACTAGATATGAGGTTCACTTGATAATGTGAGTGAATTTGATAATGTTGAATGGAAATGCATTGATGAGTGAATTTGGTAATGTTGAATGAAGATGTATGAATTTGAATGAATATGGCAATGCATTGATGGGTGAATTTGATGATTTTGTGAAATTTGGAATTGTTTTGGGATATTTTGAAGCAATTTGAGGCATTTTCATGACTTTTGGTCACAAAAAATAATTAAAATGTTACACAAAATGTGATGTAATGATGTGATGAATGCTTGGAATAGTGAATTTGGTAGTTTTGTGAAATTTTGGATCATTTTGAGGCATTTTTAAAACTTTTGGTTGCAATAAAAATTAAACATCCAAATCAATCCATGTTATCACAAAATGTGATGTGATGATGTAATGAATGCATGGATGAATTTTAAGATGATTTTGTGGGGTTTTGCTATATTTTGAGGCCTTTTGAGTCCTTTTTAGCAATTTGGTATCAAACATCGATCGGTATCCACATCATGCATAGATGCGAGAGAGCATCTACCACTCTAGATGTAGGAAACATTTGAGTGTACCAGGTAGACACCCTAAGGCATTTGAGCATGCCAAAATTAGCTATAAAAGGGTTGTAGGGGTAAAATTTTATTTCATTCTTGCATTTGAGAGTTTGAGAAGTAGATTTGAGAAGGGGTGAAGGAGTGTGGTGATGGTGATGGAGGAGGGATGTGGAGTGATGCGTGGGTGGAAGGTAAGTTCTTCTAACTCTCTTGTTTGATTTTGTAATGTTTTTATACTAATGAGATGTTGATGTGTATTTGCATTTGTGTTGTGTTGTAGTTGAGGATCTTGGAGGCTCGACATCGATTCTCACCCATCATACTAGGGGTGAGAAAGGTGCTACAAAAGGATGACTAGGATTGGCTAGAGTGGGTGGGATTGGTTGGGTGTGCATGGATAGAGGTGGTGAGGGTTGATGAGGGGTACCTCTCTACCTTAGTAGAGTGGTGGGATCTAGATAGGGGGACCTTCTAGCTCTTGATAGGGGAGATGATGGTGATACTTGAGGATGTGTACCATATATTTTGAGTACCTATGGAGGGATTGTGTGTCCATGTTGGGCATGATAAGGAGTATGAGATGAGCTAAATTTTTGGTGATGGGTGGAGGGGTGTGAATATTAGTGGTGGTGGGATCAGGTACTTGGATATGTATGTGGAGGGGTAGTTGAAGGCACTACCAACCTTAGTCATGTTCCTATTAGCTAATGTGTTGGTGCCTAACAACATCGGATGTTGGTTCCCATGGAACATGATTCGATTGGTGTTTGATATGATCGATGAGCCTCGGGTGTATGCTTGGGTACCTGCTTTACTAGCTCAGGTATACCTGGAGTTAGGTAGAGGTGGAAGGGGTTGGGTTGTAGTGTGCTGCTTTAGATCTAGGGTTAGGAGCACTTTAGTGTGGCTCATCCTATGGGTCTACCATGTGAGTGGGATGGGGATTAGCCCTATGCATTGAGATGGTGGGTAGTTGAGGAGATATAGTTGAGTCATCTTAGTTATAGTGGCTAGGAGTGCAGAGATCTATGGGTTGGGTTAACACCTACAGGTGTATTAGAGCCACTGGTGAGATTCTAAGATGCCCTTTGATAGAGAGTAGCTATGGGGTAGGCAAGATAGATGGGTGGTTGGTCGATATGGTAGTGAGGTGGAGTTGATCTAGTTCTCATGGGTGCTATGATAGTTTGGGATATATTAGGGGTACTTGATGCTCTGTTTTTATAGGTATCAAGGGCTGATGAGTCGAGCCTACCTTGTGTGGAGGAGTGGTGGGTGGAGTATGAGGATGATGAGGAGATAGATCTCTTAGATGTGGATGATGTTGGGACCACCATCGACTATGATGTATGGTTCACTTCATAGCCTCCATGGGTACTAAGTTAGGTGGTTGATGAGGGTAGTGGAGATGATGGGAGAGGCAGCTACAGATGTAGAGGAGACTCCCTGATGTTAGAGATATCATCGGTCTAGTAGTGGAGGGAGGTAAGGAAGGGTTGTAGTAGAGCAGCCTCTAGATATTGGAGGTGATGGTGATGGTGGGGATGGTATGGAGGAGGTTTTGGAGAGACCTCCTAGTTGGAGTGAGGAGGAGTGGGCTGAGCTCTAGGCTGAGTGAGACCAACTCTGGTAGATGGTGGTAGAGTGAGATGCGGTGATAGTGGATGAGATGTTGAGAATGCTCAGCTATGGATGGAGCTAGAGGTATAAATGGTGGTAGGTGGAGGTGAGGATGTGATAGTGAGGCTCTAGGTAGAGCTGGTATGGAGGGATGCTCATCAGAGATAGGATGTGCTATACCTTCGATCCTATGAGGGCTATATTTAGGAGCTGGAGGATCTACTTATGCAGCATAACATTGGGTTGCTAGTGTGGCCTTCCTCCTCCATAGCGGGTTCTGTTAGGTGTAGTGATTCTAGGTATAGTGACTCTCACTCTAGGGTTCCTCAGGCTCCTGACCCATCAGGATCATAGGGGTCTACCTATGGGCACTAGCTAGTGCCTTGTGATGCACTTTTGTATATGAGCCTTAGTGCTCCATTGTATATAGCCTTCGGGTATTCTTTGTATATGTATATATATACATGGCCTTTATTTTTGTGTATGACTTTGTGTGAATTTGTGAATGCATGTGTATATGATGTGATGGATGATAATGTAATGATGATATATATGAATTAATGATAATAATGCAAGTGAATTGATACTCTAATGATCATTTGTAGTTTAGATTTTGCTTGACCATATTTATTGTTGTTGCTTAATCAGGGACACCAACATCTAATGGTGGAATGTGAAGTGAAAGACTCATGTAATGGTATGATAATGATATGGATGTTGTTTTGGCTTATGGATGACTGATCTAGAGTTGTTTTATAGAGACTCAAACATCCTAGTGATGTCAAACAAACTCACTAAGTTCTATCTAAATTCTCCAAGACCAAATGTGTGTGCAGTGAAATGTTCATTTACCAATCATGAGCATGGTAATGACTCAAGTCAATCAAGAACCAATGTGTGTGCAAGTGAATTCATTTACCCATCTTGGGTAAATTGAGATGAAACCTATCATGGAGAAGACTAGGAAGCTAGCTTGTCCTTATGTGCGGTCAGAGGTCTCTTCAAGAGAGACGTGTCACCATGCATGAGCGTACTCCACTACTAATCAAGCATCTATAGCCTCGGTGGAGATTAGCTCCATAGTCCAATGATATGATCTCTAAGCTTTGGGGAATCAGACTACCTAACCATCTGGATGGAAATGTAGTTCTATCCTTACTACTTGAGGATCTATGGTGTGTGATTTGTAAAAGAGTTAGAGCTTTGGGGAATCAGATTCTCAACCAAGGTGTGATGAGAATTTTACCCTATCCTTACTACTCATTCTTTTATTTGGAAGTGTTGTTAGTGGTGAAGACCACTATTTTGATTTTGGACTATGTGCATAATGGGACAAGCAAAGATGACTTTTTTACTTTGAGGTTCAACCCAATCATGGTGTTATCCCTCTTTGACACAAGATGTTTTTAATAGGTGTGAGATGTGTTTGGTTCAAGAATGTTAGATTCAACTCCCAGAACTCAAGATTTTCTTAGTGAAAATGTGCCTTGGTCCTAGAGAAAACTCGACATGTATTGGAGGTTGCTTGAAACACTAGGAGTGGTTGAGTGATCAAAAACACCTAGGGATGATGGAAATTTGTATTGCAAATGATGACTTGACTTATGAAATGGTGCAATGAGATGGGTGTGAACTTGAGGGTGCCCTTGATTAAGGCAACAAGACTTATTGGATCAATTATTATCTAAACTGAGCAAATGACCCCTAATATGGTGGATGGAATGTGTAGAAATGATAATGAATGTGATTATGTAGAATGGATGTATGAAATGCAATGTGTAGTATTTTTGTTATTTTTTAGCCATGTATATATACATATATATAAATCACATTAGGCATAGAATGCTCTCAAGTGGATGATGTTTAGTGGCTTGGGCTCTTCTACTCCCTCTAGACTGGCAAGCCTATAAGTTCCTTGACCCACCTTTTGTGTGATAATATATGGACCTAACCAATTAGCCATGAATTTATCATGAAGATGCGGTAATGCATTGGTGTTTTGTTGATTCTCTTTAAGGATAAGATCTCCTACTTGGAATTCATGTAGATGGACTTTGGTATTGTAAGCACACTTTAAATGATCTTGATATACTCGTAAATGCTCCAAGGTATTGATTCACCTTTCATCAAGGAGCGTGAGTTGGTCAAGATGTGCTTGTCTAGCAGTATCATCATCTATGAATTCCTGTAATGAAATACGTAGTGAGGGGATCTCGAGCTCAAGAGGTATGATGGCTTCGACACCATAGACCAATGAGAATGGTGTTGCCCCGATAGGCATGTGAATGCTCATTCGATAAGCCCATAATGCCAAGGGGATCTGAGTATGCCAATCTCGATGATTTTCTTTGACTAATTTCTTGAGAATAGCGATCAAGGTCTTATTGGTTGCCTCAACTTATCCATTTGTCTATGGGTAATAAGGAGTCAAGAAACTATGTTGGATATTATATTTCTTGCAAAGTGCTTGAACATCCTTGTTTTTGAAAGACTTGCCATTGTTAGAGATTATTTTTGAGGGGATACCAAAGTGATAGATGATATGTTGAAGTATAAACTCCATAATTCGAGGTCCTATCATATTGGTTAGAGGAATTGCCTCGACCCACTTCATGAAGTATTCAGTGGTAGTGATGATGAATGTGTGTTGTCCCAAGGAAGGAGGTGAGATTTTACCAATCAAGTCCAAACCCCATTGTGAAAAGGGCCAAAGACTCTGAATAGGTTGTAATGCTTGTGATGGCACATGAGTTAAATTAGCATGTTGTTGACATTGTTGACATTTCTTGACATAAGTGCAATAGTCACATTCCATGGTGGGCCAATAATAACCCATGCATAAAATGTACTTTGTGATGGCCATTCCACTAAAGTGACCACCACAAGTACCATCATGAGCTTCAAATATTGCTCTTTGGGCCTCTACAGGCTCGAGATAATGGAGGAGGACTCCATCATAACCACGTCTATACAACACGTCCCCCAAGAGAGTGAAATGAGCTACCTTTTGCTTGAAAGTTTATTTGGTAGTTCATGACATGTCTTATGGGAGTGTTCCAAACTTGAGGAAGTATTTTACTTGATTAAGCCAAGGCTCATATGGTTCTACATGGATAAAGCAAACATCCTTCTCATATTTAGATTCAACATGAGAAATTGTAGATTTAGAGATTGTTGTGATAATTAATGGTTGTACCTCTCCTATAAAGTTCTTTGGAATCAATGATCCTAGAGAGGCCATCACATCTACAAATCTATTAGTCGAATGAGGTAAACTATCAATTTCATACTAATCAAATTTTACAAGCAATTTCATTGCTACTTCATGATAAAGTTTTAAGATTGGTTCTTTGCATTGGTATGATCTATTTACTTGATGAATGACAAGTTGGGAATCACCAAATATCTTGATATACTTTATGCCCATAGCTATGGCTGCTTGAAGTCCTAATATTAAGGCTTCATACTCTGCATTATTGTTTGTGCATGGGAAATCGAGTTTGAATGATAATGGAATAGGTACCCCTTGGGGTGTATGAAATACGATTCCTACACCTTGTCCTTTTTTACACTTAGAACCATCAAAGAAGAGTGTGATATCCACATCCTCTTTAGGAATGACATCTTCCTCCTATTCAGTGATGGTAAATATCGAGTCATCTGGGAGCTCAATAATCAAGGGTTGATCACTAGGAAGTGGAGCTTCCACAAGTTGATCGACTATCACCTGACCTTTAATGGATTTTTGACTAATGAACTCAAGATCAAATTCTGTTAGAAGCATTATCCATTTTGTGGTATGGGTGTTGTTGTAAGTGTGAGTCATCATGTAACATAGAGGGTTTTCATGAGCTATGACATAAGTGGTGTGACTTAGCATGTAATGTCTGAGTTTCTTAGTGGTAAAAACCACTGCTAGGCATAATTTTTCCACATAAGTGTATCTAGTTTCATAGCTTACCAATGTTTGACTAATGTAATAGACTGCTTGCTCTCGGTTGTTTTCATTTTTTTGTGCAAGCATTGTCCCTAATGCAAATTCCATTGCTGAAACATAAATATGAAAGGGGACCCCAGGTGAGGTGGAGTTAAGATTGGTGGAGAAGCCAAGTATTGCTTGATATCATCAAAAGATTTTTGACATTCTTCTATCCATGAAAATATCACCCCCTTTTGTAGTAGGTGATTGAAAGGCCTACATTTGTCAGAGAGTTGTGTGATGAAATGATGGATCGATTAGATATTTCCTTGTAAACTATGCAACTCTTTCAAGTTTGTTGGGGGAGGCATCTCCATAATGGCCTTGACCTTGTTTGGGTCCACTTCAATGCCTCTCTTGGAGATAATGAATCCTAGTAGTTTTCCTGAGGTGACACCAAAGACACACTTCTTGGGGTTCAACCTTACATTATGCTCTAGAAGTCGATCAAAAACTTTTTCCAAGATATCAATGTGCTCTTGTCGGGTTTTAGATTTGGCCAATAGATCATCCACATAGTCTTCAATGATCTTATGCATGTAATCATGGAAGATGTATGTCATGGCATGTTGATAAGTGGCACCTACATTTTTAAGGCCAAATGGCATTACCTTGTAACAAAAAGTCCCCCAAGGTGTTGTGAATGTTGTTTTGTGTTGGTCATCAGGATTAATTCGAATCTAGTTATATCCTAAAAAACCATCCATTAAAGATAGCATTTCATGGCCAATGCAAGTGTCGACAAGAGTATCAATGTTTGGTAGAGGAAAGTCATCCTTAGGACACGCTTTGTTAAGATCTCGAAAGTTAGTGCAAATGTGAATCACCCTGTTAGACTTACGAATGAGTACCATATTTGAAAGCCACTCAGGATAGTCAATGGGTTGAATGAAACCCACATCTAATAACTTTTGAAGTTCTTCTTTGACCATGAGGGCAATGGTAGGATGTAACTTTCTTAGTTTTTGTTTGATCGACTTAGCATCAGGATGCAAGGTTAAGTTGTGGACAACCAAGTTAGGGTCAAGACTAGGCATGTCTTTATAGGACCATGCAAATATGCCCTTCTTTCTCTTGAGGAGATCTATGAATTGCTCTTGTTCATCAATGGATAAACTTTTTCCAAGTTTAATGATTTATGGATTGTCCACATCTGTACTAAGGTTCACATCTATAGTATCTTCAATGGCCATGTGTGAACCTTCCTCAAGTTGATGGGGTATTGGGATCATATGAATGTCATCAATGATGTTATCAAACTCTTCTGGCATAGTCTCTTCCATTTTTACCTAGAAAATAGTAGGAGCCAAGGGTGAAGGTAAAGGTGAAGGTGAAGGTGATGGAGGAATGTAAGTAGTAGAAGCTCTTAATAATTCCTCGAAAAGGATGAATTTAAAAAAGGATGGTGGTGATGAAATCCATTCCATATCAATGAGGCTTATGTCAATAGGAATTGGTTTTGCCAAATTGTATGGATTATGGAGTGGTGTGAATAAGTCAATAGGATTCATGATGACTTAGTGGGGAAATGGTGGTTGTAATGTGAAGGGTGGTTTGTCTTACCTCTTGGAATTGATGAATGAACCTTGAGAACCTGGATAGCAGCAAGCAACATGTATAAATACAAATGGTAAGGATATGCAAATGCAAAAATTCAAAAAAATTTTATTATTTGTTGTACATATGTTACATCATGTTGTTGTGAGGTGATCAATGAGGTGGAGGTGGTGGTTCACCGGTAGGCTCAGCTCGCTCCCTTGGGAGAAGCAAATGAAATATGGGTTGATGGATGGGGAACATTTTGAGATAATACTCATCCTGTTCGGTGAATGGTGTGATTGGGATTGATTCCTCTTTGGATTCATCTGAAGCTATCGATATGATATTGTATTCTTCATATAATTCATCCTCAAAGTCATCATTGTGATAGTTTTCCTCTTCATGATCTAGATTGAGTCATTGAAAGGCTTGCTCAAAAGAGGAATCAATAGATTATGGATTGTATCCTAAACCTGAATGGTCATGCACTTCTTGATATTGAGGTTCAATGATCTCATGCATACCCTATTCATATCATCCTAAGCCATATCCTTGCCAATTAACTTAATGAAAATATCATGATAGGAAATTAGGATTCATGTGTTCGAGGTTGGTAGAGGATGGTTGCTTGGGTTCATCTGGGGGAAGTGGATTGAATGATGAATCGACCCCCCATATACAAAATTGATTTTGTTAGGTGATGAACCCATATTGTATATTACTCCTATGGATAAGGGTGGGTCACATGGGTGACCATAATCCCTAATAGTTTGGATGTTGAGCAGTGTGATTGTGACATCTTGAACCACATACTCACCAATGCTAGGACTAGCGAGGTGGACTACAACTTGTGTGGGTGATGATGTGGATGGAGTGGATGTGGAGATGTGGGACTCTAGGGTGACTTGTGGCTCAATGGGAGTGATGTATGTTGGAATGGCATCTCACAATCTATTAAATCGACTTGTGAGATATCGATTGGTGGAGATGAAGATGGATTTGGTTGAGGAATTTGATGGATGATTGGTGATTCTGGTGTGGATGAAATGATGATGGGTGCTTGTGGAGTTGGTTGTATGGGTGATGATATATGGGTGGTAATGGATGATGTGGAAGATGTGGAGGGATGTCCCCTTGTATGGATGTTGATGGTGATGATTGGGTCCGACCACATGTACATGTTGTCGATTGTGATGAAGGTTGAGGTGTGGAAGTGGAAGCTTGATGTGGATTAGTGATGGGGAGTTCCTCTAGAATAGGAGCTTTGGATGAAGTATTGTGATGTGAGGTGGATGGTGTGGTTGATGGGACTAAGGACAAGTGAGTGGATGGAAGTGTGGACTCATATGGGTTGGAGATGAAGTTGCAGTATTTGAATGGTTCAATGTCTATCGGTATACAATGAATCTATCCCTCATGTACATATTTCAAACATTGGTGTAGTATTGAGGGAACACATTTCATCTCCCTTATCCAAGGGCATCCAAGGAGTACATTGTAGGCCATGGACCCCTCTAGGATATGGAACATAGTGTGCAACATCTTAACCCCCACTTCTATGGGTAAGACCATAGTGCCAACTGTAGAACATAGAGCATCATTGAATGCTCAAGGTGAAGGTGGATTTGGTGATGTGTGAAGGTGGAAGATTAAGATGTTGGAGGGCTGAGGTGGTAATGATGTTGATGGATGAGCCGGTGTCAATCAGTACTCATTTGAAGGGCTTCCTATCAACTTGAGCCATGATGTGTAATGGAGGATCCAGTGATTCTGATGATATTGATTTGATCTCAAAATCATAGAATATGATAGAGGGCTCCATACATGTTTGAATGCTCCCCATAAAATTGTTAAAGGTATTAGAGTCTTGAGATTGAAGTTCAATGGATTTTAAGATTTCCATTAATGCCTCATGGTGTGGAGGAGATTGTTGTATAAGCTCATAGATTGATAATTTTGTTGAAGCTATTTTGAGACTAGTTGTTAGCCGACTACTCAGGGAGATGATAGGTCTTTGTGGATGGCTTGGGAGATGAATAGGTTGGGATGGATGACTTGTAAGGTGAATTGGTTGAGATGGATTGGCAGAAAAATGAATGGGTGGAGATGAATTAGTAGGTTGTGGAGACACATTTGTTGGTGGTGCCATGGGAGGTTGAACTACTTGAGGTTGTTCATTTTGATGATTTGTGCTTCATTGACCTTGGGTTACTATATGGATAGCACCCATAAAACCTTGGTATTGTTGCACATGGTTGACTTGGTTAGGGGGAGTCATAGTATTTGATCCCCCTATTGTTTTTTGTGTTTCCTCATGATGAGGAAGTGGTGTTTGGTAGATACCAAGATTTTGATTTTGTTGTGCTAAGGGGCTATCCAACTTAATGGCCCCTAGGTCTATCAAGTCTTGCACAATGTCTTTGAATGAATAGTAGTTATTAATGTCATACCCCTTCTATTGATGGAAAGGATAAAATAAATGCTCCCTATAGCCCTTGCCATGTTTGGTCGGATCATCTGGTTTAACTTCAGGTAAGGTGATAGCATTGGTATCATACAACCTATGGAATATGGAGGTATATGATTTGGATAAAGGTGTGTAAGTGTGAGTCTATTAAATATATTGTTGATGTTGATGGTTTTCCATAGTTGGTGTTGTGTTGTGTAATTGTTGTGGGGGTGGAACCACTTGATAAGACACTTGTTGTGGTTGTTGTTGCGATGATGGTTGTGGTTGGTGGTGACCTTGGGTTGTTGAGTCATTTGTGGTTGACTCAAGACCACTTGATTGACTTATCTAGATTTTGATTGGCCATTATAGTTTCCTTTGGATTGGCCCTTGTTTTACCATTCTTTCTTTTTGGGTTTAATCTCACCCTCTTGGATCTTGATTTCTTCGATAACTCGGGCCTAGGAAAGAGCTTCATCGAATGTTCTATATTGTTGTAATTGCAATAACAAGGAGATAGGTTTTAAACAACTCCTTGAAAACATTCATGTTAATTCTTCCATTGGGAGGGAGAATGGCAATTTGGTGATGACTGCCCTCCAATGGTTTTCAAAGTCATAGACTGACTCTTCTTCAAATTGTCTAAGGTTATATAAGTCGGTCAAGGTAGTTTTCTTTTGAACATTGAGGGAGAACCTTTCTAAGAATTTATCCACCAATTGTTCAAATGTATAGACATTATGATGTGGTAGATGGTTGTACCATTCTAAGGCATCCCCCTAATATCTGAGGAAAATTTCAGAGCATTAAGGTATTATTCTCTTGGATTCTAAAACATGAATGGATGAATGCACTAATATGCTCCCTAGGATCCTCAGTCCCTTTGAATTTGTCAAACTTTGGTAATGTAAAGTCTATCAGATAAGGTGGTGATGGTACCAAAGAATGAATGGGTTGATTGATCAATTATCTCAATGTAGGTTTTTGGTACATCATACCAGGTGTGTGCATAATTAAGCTATCAATTTATTGTTGCAAAGCTTGGATCTTAGGGTCTTCCATTTGTGTGTGGAAGCCTTGGTTTGTTTGATGGGTGTATGGGGGTGGTGTGTGTTGGGTGATGAACTATTGGGATGAAATGTGGTTCTGATTGGTCGATGGATTGATGGGTATCTGATGATGTTGGATGTGTTGTTGGACTTGGTTATGGAATGATTGGTGTTGATGGAGTGGGGATGAAGTTTGGGGGATTTGAATGTGTTGGGTTGTGGAAGTGGTATTGTTATGGTTAAATGGAGGTGTGGGTATAGTGACCTTAGAATATTGTGATACCCAAGATGGATCAGGGGTGAAAAAGGTGCTTTGGTTGAAAATGGATTGAGGTTTGAAATCTACCACCTATGATTGTTGTTGTGGGTAAGAATGAGTATCTTGGTGGCCCATAAGTAGTTGATTGAGATGTTGCCATGCTTGTTGTATGGCAATTTTATATGTATATTGTGTGGTTGTGTTGGAAGTGGATGTAGGTATGGTGTGAGTGTTGGCAATGTTGGTTGAGGTCAATGGAGGGTAAGTTGTGAAAGGAATCACAACTGAATGAGGGGTGGTAGATGGAATCTATGAAGCAGCATTAACTTGTGCTTCGTAGAGTGGGTTGGAGTGGGTAGTGGTATAGGTAAGTGGAATGGAGGTGCTTTGGCTAAATGGTTGTGGAGGAATTTGGTGTGGGAGGGCGGATGTGGCCTCAAAAAGAGGGTTGGTGAGGACTTGGTTAAAATTTTTGGGGTGTGAGTGAGCAAGTTCCTACTGAGAAGAAGGAACATGTCTGGGTGGGATGTTAAGTGGTTCTAGAATCAGATTGGTGGGTCTTAAATAGGCTCTGAGTTTGTCAATATCTATGTAAGTAATGCGATGGTCGGTTGGTGTGGATGGTTCTATTTTTGGAATGGTAGTGTGGATAGCCCTTTGTATCACATCTGCATTCAAGGTGAATACTATGTGAGAAGGTCCAACAGATAAGCCAAAATGGCTTGTTTGTGCCACACTGGCTGGGTTAGCCATAAAAGTGGTTAGGGAAGGAGTGGAGCACTCCATGGATGAAGTTGGTTGGCTAGTAGGTACCTGACTCATGGCTCTGGCTTGATTTTGGGTCAATACCATAAGCTATAAGCAGGTGGGAAAATGAATGTGCGGGGTGCGTGTGTGGAAAGTGTAATCGTAGTGAAAAACACACAAATCAAGCAAACATATGTATCCTATGTCTTTGCAATAGTTTTTTGTTTTTTATTTTTTATTTTTTGTTTTTTGTGTGTTTGATGTTAAGACTCCCTAAGCCTAAAACAACTATGCAAGGTGGGTGGAAGGTATGTTCACACTCACCCCTTTGACAAGGAATGAGATATAGAGCTAAGACAACACACAGATGAATTCCAGCAAATTTTCATTAAACAGAGGTCTTCCTCCGAATACACAGCGATCCTATTCAAAAATGGCCAAGAGTCCCTTTACAATGTATGTGCCACCTTTTTATCCTCGGCCGCCACCTCCTTTTCACATCATTACACTAAGTGCGGGCCTTCTCTAACCACCCGCACAAATTTTCTGCTGCACCTGCGAGATGCTGCCAGGAGCCCCGTGTTATCATGGTCTGGGGTGGCGGAGTGCGCTGCGGCCGCCTATCAATCCATCCGCCATATCATCATTCATAGGAGTGTGCCAAGTCGCTTGTAATTTGATGCCACGTGTCCCCTTGCCAGAGTCCCTGTAATCGCTCCATACTCTCGGGCCACCTGTAACTTCATGCCACGTGTCCCTCTGCACTGGTCTCTGCAATCACAGGCTAGTCAACGTCATGAGCGCTCTGGTCATGATATCATGATGTTTTTGCTCCAATACTTTCTCTCTCCTCTTTGGTTGTGATATCGTGACATTTTCAGTGTTAGGCTTCTCTCTCCTCCTTGGGGCTGCGATTCCATGACACGTCGTGAAATCGTGATGTCTAAGCCTTTCTTACTTGCTTTCCTCCTTTGGGCTGCGAAATCGTGACACGTCGCGATTTCGTGACATCTTTGTATTCCATACTCGCTGCTTCGTTTTGGGCCGCGAAACCGTGACATGTCACAATTTCATGACCATTTCACACCCTTGAGTCTTTGGCTCGAAAGTGTCACGATTTCATGACCACCTTGCGCTGTTGAGTCTTCGCACCGGAAGCGTCATGATTTTGTGACCACTTTGCGTTTTGGAACCTTGCCTCCGGATATGTCATGATTTCGTGACGTCTTTGAGCCTTGTCCTCGAAGGTGTCATGATTTTGTGATGTCCTTGAACCTAGTCTTCGAAGGTGTCATGATTTTGTGATGTCCTTGAACCTTGTCTTCGAAGGTGTCACGATTTCGTGACCATTTGGCACTGAAGTTGCTTTTCTCCGAAACTGTCATGATTTTGTGACCGTTTGGCGCCTTGACCTCTCCGACCCAAAAATGTCATGATTTTGCGACCATTTCGCATCACGGCTGCGTTGCCTCAAAAATGTCACGATTTCATGACAGTTTTGCACCTTGGCCCTTTTTATCAAAAAGCGTCGCGATATCACGACAGTTTGGCCCGCTGGTGCCCTTCTTCAAAAAGTGTCGCGATATCGCGACAGTTTTAGTACTTAAAGAAAAATACATTTTGGGTGATGCAAGATTGCAGCTTCGCCACCGGATGCTCCTACATCAGACACCAGGGGTGAGTTTGAGAAGTGACCTCACTTCTGATCTTTCTAAGGTATACCCAGGCGATCATCCTCAGCCTTTGATAACCAAGTCACGTCTTCAATGGGTTTTCCCTTCTATTTGACCAAGTACTCCGAGTAACTCTTGTTCCTAGTACTTTGGCCCTCACACATATCCAGAACTTCTTCTATCTCGTTCGCAATTGGGATGGCTGCTGGAATGCTCCACAGATCTGGACTGGGTATCTCACTGCTTTCTCCTTCATGATACTCGACCAAATCCGATATTTTGAACACAGGGGAGATGTTAAGTTCATTTGGTAACTCCACCTCATAGGCATTACCCGAATCCCGTTTGCCAACGATCTTGCATGGCCCAAATTTCTTCATTTTTAGCTTGTTATAGGTCTTGGCAGGAAACCGCTCCTTCCTCAGATGGACCATGACAAAATCT
This sequence comes from Wollemia nobilis, assembly GCA_028583015.1. Lineage (NCBI taxonomy): Eukaryota > Viridiplantae > Streptophyta > Pinopsida > Araucariales > Araucariaceae > Wollemia > Wollemia nobilis. Next base: position 1,305,048 of record JAQPPZ010000252.1, on the reverse strand, counting down.
CCTACTTTGAACTCTTTAGCTCTACGTTTTTGATCCGCCCTTGTCTTGTACTGAGCATTCATCTTGGCAATGTGTTTTGTCACTTCCTCATGCACTCCCTTTAGATGTTCGGCAAAATCTTCTACCTCAGCACTGCATTTCTCCCTCGTATCTATCCTTCTCAACTCTGAGGTGTTTCTTGGGCTGCTCCCATAGATGATCTGGAATGGTGACTTATTGGTACTCCGATTGATCGAGCTGTTATATGCGAATTTTGCTTGTGGCAGAACTAGATCCCATCCCTTGGGCTTGTCCCCTACCAAGCATCGCAGTAGGTTGCCCAAACTCCTATTAACCACCTCTGTCTACCCATCTGTTTGAGGGTGGTATGTAGAACTGAACTTTAACTCCGTCTTCAGTTTCTTCCACAGGGTCTTCCAAAAGTATCCTACAAACTTGGTATCCCTATCTGACACAATGCTTCTTGGCAACCCATGTAGGTGTACCACTTCCTTAAAGAACAAACCAGCTACATGGACCGCATCCCTAGTCTTCTGGCATGGGATAAAATATGCCATTTTTGAAAATCTATCCACTACCACAAATATGGATTCATGCCCCCTCTGCGTCCTAGGCAAACCAAGCACAAAATCCATACTGATATCTTCCCACGGTCTTTCAGGTATAGGTAGTGGTTGATACAAACCAGTAGGCTACCTCACACCTTTTGCCATATGGCATATCCTACAACTTTGCACAAACTTTGCCACATCCTGCTGCAATTGCGGCTAGTAGTAGTTTTCACTAACCAGTGAGATGGTCTTGTCACGACAAAAGTGTCTAGCTAAACCCCCACTGTGCTTTTCTTTAATGAGGTTATCTCTCATTGAGCTCATCGGAATTCACAATTGGTTCCCCCTAAATAGCATTCCATCTTGAATCAGGTAATCCAACCATTTAGTCCTATCCAACGCAACAGGCGCAGTGCAAGCTTTCCAAGCTTCTACAAAATTGGGGTCTGCAGGGTATAAGTTCTTGAGTTCAGCAAACCCTACAACCTCCACTTTCATTTCTATCATCAGACATTGCCTCCTACTCAGTGCATCTGCCACCCTATTGGATCTTCCACTTTGATGCTTCAGCACAAAGGTATAGCTCTGCAGGAACTCTACCCATTTCAGGTGCCTCTGATTCAATTTTCCTTGGCTGTTAATATACTACAGTGCTTGATGGTCGGTATAGAGAACAAACTCTTTCGACAACAGATAATGCCTCCATTTCTTGAGTGCTTGAACTATGGCGTAGAACTCTTGATCATATACCAAATACTTTCTCTTGGCATCATTGAGCTTCTCGCTGAAATAAGCTACAGGCCTACCTTCTTGGCTCAATACGGCTCCTATCGCATTGCCACTCGCATCGCAGTCCACATGAAACACCTTATTGAAATCTGGAAGTGCTAATACGGGTTGCTCAATGACCTTATTCTTCAGCATATCAAATCTTTTGTCTGCTCCAACTGTCCACTAGAATTCCTTCTTGTTCCCCTTCATTGTCTCTGTAAGAGATGCACAAATACTGCTGAAGTTTCTAATAAATTTTCTGTAGAAACTGGCCAGACCATGAAATGATCTAACCTCGGTCACACTTCTTGGGATAGGCCATTCTAAGATAGCCCTCACTTTTTTGGGGTCCATTTTGAGACCACTTGCTGATATAACAAATCCCAGGTATACCAGCTCCCTCTTCATGAAGTTGCACTTCTTCAGATTGATCAGTAACTGCTCCTCCCGTAGTTTCTCAAAAACCTTCCTGATGTGCATCAGGTGCTCGTCCAATGTTCTGCTAAAAATCAGTATATCATCCAAGTAAACAATAACAAATTTTCCCAGAAATTCCTTCAGAACTTCATTCATTAACCTCATAAAGGTACTAGGTGCATTGGTTAATCCAAATGGCATAACCAACCACTCATACAGACCCTCTTTGGTTTTAAAGGTTGTCTTCCACTCATCCCCTTCTCTAATGCGGATCTGATGGTACCCACTTTTCAAGTCAATTTTTGTGAAGTACTCAGCTCCACTCAAGCAGTCCATGATATCATCCATCCTTGGCAGTGGGAACCTGTATTTAATGGTGATCTTGTTGATTGCCCAAGAGTCTGTGCACATTCTCCATTCTCCATCCTTATTGGGTGCTAGTACTGCTGGTACTGCACATGGACTAAGACTCTCCCTAATCAGGCCTTTCTTCAACAGATCCTGAACTTGCCGATTCAACTCTTCAGTTTCCATAGGCGTCATTCGATGTGCAGCCTTGTTTGGCAAGCTCGATCCAGGCACCAAATCTATGTGGTGACTGATCTTCCTAACAGGTGGTAAACCTTCGGGAACATTTTCAGAAATGATATCAGGGAATTACTCTAATAGTTCCATGACTTCCACTAGAATTTCCTTGCATCCTTCTTCCCTAGCCCTAGGGATTATTGCATAGCACATATGATCTTGTTTCAGACCATCTAAAAATCTTCTGCCATCCACTAGACAGACTCGTGCACTGCTGCATACTTTCTCATCCACCTCCTTCAGGGGTTTTAACTTGTGGCGAACTCCATTCTTTGACAAAGAGTAGGTGTTGGCTAGACCATCATGGACAACACTTCGGTCAAACTACCATGGTCTCCCAAGCAGCAGGTGACATGCATCCATAGGCAATATGTCACATAAAACCTCATCTCGATAAGTTCCAATATTGAACTTCACCAGGCATTGTTCACTTACTAACACCCGATGGTCCTTTTGCAACCATGCAATTTGATACGGGTGCGGGTGTTTTCTCCTCTCCAACTGCAGCTTGGAAACCATTTACTCAGAAACCAAATTGTCAGTGCTTCCATTATCAATGATGATGTTATAGACCTTGCCTGCGCACTTGCATCTTGTTCAAAATAGGCTGTTCCTCTGGTCTGTATTTTCTTCTTCATTTAAAAAGACTCTTCTGATGACCATTGCTTCTCCTCTTTCTGCCTCCTTTGAGTGCTCAGACTCTACACCTTCGTCTGCTATAGCAGCTCGGGCCTGACCCTCAGGTCTTCGATTTGGCCTCTCTTGATGCTGCGGGTAGTTGTATGCCCTGTGTCCTTCCTCTCCACAGTTGAAGCAGGTTCCTCTAAAGACACCTCTTCCAAAACCTCGCCCAGACCTACCTCTTCCTCTTGGGTAGTTGTTGCTCTGATTGCATGGGTGTTGGTCATCCTCCTCTTTCACTTCTTTCTATTTTTGGCTACCGCTAGCTTCACTAGTTTTCCCAAAATCTTTGTATCTTCCACCACTGCCTCTTCCACCAGCTCTTCCACCCCTGTCCTTCCCTCTCTGCTTACCATCAAACCTCCTATTCAGTTTCTCCTCTACTTTTAATGCAAATTGATATGCATCCTCTACTGTGCTCATTCTAACCAGCCCCAGCTCTTCTTGAATGCTGGTTCGTAATCCATTGATGTAATGTGTGACCTTCTCCTTATTTGCCTTCGAATGGCCGGTTCTGATCGATATTTGGTAGAACTCTTCAGTATATTCCTTGACAGTCCTACTAGCCTGTCGAAGACTCTGCATTTTTTTTAACAAATCCAACTCATAATCTGCAGGGATGAACTGCCTCTTTAGTTTCTCTACCATCCTATCCCACCTGGTGATCCTTTCCTTTCCCCTCCTGTTCCTTTCCAACTGCACTCCTTTCCACCAGATGCTGGCATGTCCCTTCAGCTTGGTTTTTGTGAACCTGATCTAATTTGGATCTGATATCTCTTCATACTCAAAATACTCCTCCATGTCATTAATCCAGTCTATCAACTCCTCAGGGTTGAGGTTCCCAGAATAAGTGGAGACATCAAATTTTGGCTTCTTCCCGATCTGGGAGATGGCCCTATACAGCCTAGCCTCAGCTGGATCCAAGGCCTCTTCTGCATTGGATGGAACCTCTTCTTCCCACACTTCATCTTTGTTGGGTTCCTCCCTTCTCGGCTCGACTCCTCTTCTAATTTCCTCTTGCAGGGCCTCAACTTGCCTCTGCAGGGCTCTTAGATCGACCTCCTCCCTTCTTGCTCGCCTTTGCCTCACACCACCATGATCTCTACGTGAAGGCATCCTGCTTCTTCTTTGCAACCCACAACCACAGTCCTGGTGCAAACTGCCTCACTGTAGGCGTTCGGTCTGCACACTCAGAACCAACCTGCTCTGATACCACTTGATATAGAGCTAAGACAACACACAGAAAAATTCTAGCAAATTTTCATTAAACAGAGGTCCTCCTCCAAACACATAGTGATCCTATTCAAAAATTGCCAAGAGTCCCTTTACAATGTATGTGTCGCATTTTTATCCTCGGCCGCCAACTCCTTTTCACATCATTACACTAAGTGCAAGCCTTCTCTAACCACCCACACAAATTTTTTGTTGCACCTACGAGATGCTGCCAGGAGCCCCGTGTTATCATGGTCTGGGGTGGCGGAGTGCACTGCGGCCGCCTATCAATCCATCCGCCATATCATCATTCATAGGAGTGCACCAAGTCGCTTGTAATTTGATGCCACGTGTCCCCTTGCCAGAGTCCCTGTAACCGCTCCATACTCTTGGGCCACCTGTAACTTCATGCCACGTGTCCCTCTGCACTGGTATCTGCAATCATCGGCTGGTCAATGTCGTGAGCGCTCTGGTCGCGATATCACGATGTTTTTGCTCCAACACTTTCTCTCTCCTCTTTGGTCACGATATCGTGATGTTTTCGGTGTTAGGCTTCTCTCTCCTCCTTGGGGCCACGATTTTGTGACACGTCGCGAAATCATGACGTCTAGGCCTTTCTTACTCGCTTTCCTCCTTTGGGCCACGAAACCGCGACACGTCACAATTTCCTGACATCTTTGTATTCCGTACTCGCTGCTTTGTTTTGGGCCACAAAACCATGACATGTCACGATTTCGTGACCATTTCGCGTCATGGCTACGTTGCCTCAAAAAAATGTCACAATTTCGCGACAGTTTTGCACCTTGGCCCTTTTTATCAAAAAGCGTCGCGATATCGCGACAGTTTGGCCCGCTGGCGCCCTTCTTCAAAAAGCGTCACGATATCACGACAGTTTTAGTACTTAAATAAAAAATACATTTTGGGTGATGCAAGATTGCAGCTTCGTCACTGGATGCTCCTGCATCAGAATGAAATGTAAATGGCTAAAATGGCTTTCTAAAGTGTAACCCACTCTAAGGATATCTCAAAACTAGGGGAATTTATGGTGATGAAGTCCAAAAAAATACTCATGGGGTTATGAGGGTATCTAGAGGGTGCGTCAATGGATGGATATGAATCCCACTATCGCTGGTCTTGATCAAAGGTTGGTGATGAAATCCAAATCATTGATATTAACAATGAAACTTGTTGTGTGTGGGTTCCTTTTAAGTTTCCAATTTTATTTTTTTTATGCAAAGAAACCACCCTTCATATCGTAGGGAACCCAACCAAGGTGGTGACTAGGAACACTAGTGCAAAGTGTGAGACCCTCAAAAGAGTTTAGGGTACACCACTTAAGATCCATAATGTGTTGAGGGTTTGCCTAGCTCTTCCACTCTGAATCAACACATGTTTCTAATAGGGGGAGGAAGCTTGAGTAGAAGTGACCTATTCCAACCTATAAGGGTGAAAGAAAGAAGAGTGTGTGGTTCTTTTTAAAATTTATGTTCTCTATGGTGTTTTTATATAAAAAAAAAAAAACTATATTAAGATGCAACCTAGTATGTTTTTCAAATTTGTTGCTTAAAACATAAGTGAAAACATTTAAAGAAAACCAAAAAGTAAACAAAATGCCATAAACAACAGAAAAATATTAGACAAAATGTAGTGAATGAATTTTAAATAAAATTTAAACTATTTATGACATACAAATTTAGAAACAACATAAAATAAATATGAAAGCCCTAATATAACTAAAAATTGATTTATAAGTGCAAGTATAACCATATATGTAGTCTATATGACAAATGGATTGCTACTCTAAAATGCACATTTTTTTATTATTGTAAAGAAAAATACATATGAATGCCTAACAGTGCATGATGTATTGCTTTTTACATAGAAAAATAAACATTTCTTTTTCTTTTACTTTTTAAAAGGTAAAAGTGTAAATGGGGTTTGAACGCAACTTATGAGGAAGCCTACATTTTATTTCTCCAACTCCACAGACACAATATAGAATCTTCCAGACACTCTGCTAAATATTATAGATACTCCATAGAATCTCCTGGATACTCTATGGTGTCTATCAGATGCTATGTGGTGTCTCCTAGATGTGGTATGGTGTCCCTTGGATCTGGTATGGAGTCTGTGTAACCAAAAATTGAATCCCACAACTCCTAGAAACACTAGTTGTATGATTTTTGTGTGATCCAAATTTTGAAAACTTGTAATAAAAACTGAAAAACATAGATCAAAAACTCAATATTGACAAGGAAATAAAAATGTAAAACCCTTTGGGGGTCCCACCATGATCACCATTTTGTAAAGTGAAAAATATTGGCATCAATACAAAGATAAAAAAACAAATAAAATAACAATTATATGCGCATAAAATGAATAACATTATATATTTATCAAATGAGGGAGCCTTGTTCTCCACATTTTACATAGATGTTCCCCAAATAAGGGGTCACAACACAATATTTGCTTTGATACAAATGATTTACAATGGAGGGATAAAACCCTAAATCAAGTGATAGTGGTTTCTTTGTATCTTCTTCACTTTAAACAATGTTGAGTGGGTTTGTGTATCCCTACAAGGCCACTCAAGCTACAACGGTTGTCAATTAAAGTATATCCTACACCTGCATACAAATCACAACACAAAACATATCAGCAACATATACGAGGGCTCCACTGTGTGAGGTCCTCTATAAAATAGATCTACTAAAACCCTAAATGTAGTGTTAATGAAATGTAAACTAAATACAGGAAACATAAGTCAAAAATAAAATAACAACTTTGTTAATACTGAAGTCCTTGATCTGCACTTCTGCTAATTTGATCTAATATCACATAGATTCCTTGAAGCATTTGACAACTAGCTAGATACCCTATGGTATCTATTAGATGCTCTACAACATTCAAGGATGGTTTTGGACACCCTAAAACATTTCAAAAATGTTTTGTAGTATTTGAGGAATGCCTTGAAGTGTTTATGGATTGTGGGGAATGCTCTTTGGAATCTGAATCTAGTTTGCAGAGGTTTCAAGAGTCGAATAGTGGATGTGGCAGTGACAAGGGTTAGCACAAATGTGAAGGGTAAGTGAGATGATAAAATGTTAGGGCTCATGAGATGATGAATGACTCAATCTATTGATTTTTTGACCCTCATTCACAAAAGTGAATGATCTTTTATGATTTTTCCTTGATCATGCTAGGGTTTCTATGACACCAATGTACAATCGAGATTAAAACATGATGAAGGGTTGTGATTATTATTTGATAAGTGACATGGATCATGTTAAAGGAGTGGTCAAGATTAAGTCGTGATGGGTGGCTAAGATTTATTCATATATATATATATAAATGATGAATGGCTATGATTTTATGATGAGTGGGTGATAAGTGGCTAGGGTTTGGTGTCTAAATATATATAATAAGCATAAGGATCATGGTGTGATATCTCTTTATGTTGAAAAGATCTATGACAATGTTGTTAGCATCACCATGGAACCTAAGAAATTTCTTGGTAAGGTTAAGGAACTTTGTGATCATGTTGATTCTACATAGATAAGTAGGTTGGGGGAAGATCTTTCTACTTTGACTATGGAATCTTTTGATTCTATTGATGATTACATTAACAAATAAATAAATTTTAAGATGATATACGAAATATTAGAGGAATTCTAAAGGTGCCATGATAAGTATGCAAGACCTTGGATAAGGAGATGAATATTGAACAATTCAACAATACCTTCAATATTAATTCAAATACATTAGATAATTATAGTTGTTTTTTATATTTTTTAGGTCTAATTTCCTAATTCTCCCCCACCACCAATTGATGAGTTGTTCAAGTACCTTCTTCACCATCACACTAGGATATAAAGACATAAGGGTAATTATTTAATTAATAAGACATATTCAAAACAAATAGTCAAAATTCAAAATGCTACAAATCCAAAGTAGAAATTAAATATGCCCAAGAAGCCCTTGAAAGAACCAATCTATGATTTTTTAAGAAGGATACAAAGTATATTTTTCTTAGATATGCATCAAGAAGCTTGAGAAAGCAGAATAAAAGAGGGTGCTAATGATGTTATCTTCTATGCAATTAAAAAGGATAATTTTTATGGATAAACCTTATAGGATAATGTAGTTATCAATAAGCTTGTTTAATGCCTACCTCTTCTAATGAACATATTGTAGATTCAAGGGAAACAATGTAAATGACAAAGCACAAACATCTCCTCAAGGATTAAAATAAATCACATTTGAATGTATTGTCATTGAAGATGACTATTCTATATATGCTACAATATGTGGGGAGGTTAATATTAGATCTTTTTCTTTTGATGAAGTTATTTATGTTCCTAGTGTTGGTCCAAGTATTGTGTCTATTTATCACATTGCTCATGCAAACAAAAAAGTAGAATTTTGGACTAATTATTTGGTAATCAAGGATATAGACAATAGATTCATGATAATTGCTTTTGGATGTTGTGAAGAGTTAGATAATATTTATAGGCTAAAGGAAATGTCAACCTTTTTTATTACTTTATCTCAAATTAAAGGTCTCATAGTCATGGTGGCTCATGCAGATGATGAGAGTCAATGATAGCACCATAGGTGTGGGTATCTCAATTATAAATATTTTATATACATGATTCATTATCATATGGTCATTAGACTTCATCATGTGTTCCCTCTAAGTGTTCCATGTGAGGGATGTATTCTATGGAATAATCAACAAAGGTCATCCCCTAATAAATAATAAGTTTTACCACTCACCCCATAGAGATCATACATAGTGACATATGTGGACCCATGGGCACATCCTACATTTTTGAAACTGAAAAATTCCTCCACTTTATTGATGAATTATCTAGATATGTGTGATTATACACTATTTGTACCAAGGATGAGGTCTTTGATAAATTAAATGTATTCAAATATCTAGTTGAAAACCACCTAGATAGGAAGATCAAGTGTCTTTGGTCAAATACGGGATGTGGATACATGAGAAATACCTTTCATGAACTTTTTACTATTCATGGGATAGCATATCAAAGACAAATTTATAATACCCTAGAGAATAATGGGGTAGCTAAAAGGAAAAACAAGGTATTCAAGGATATGACATGTTTAATGATTCATGTCATGGGGATAGAGCATAGATTTTAGGGTGGGGTCATTACTTGTGTAGAATACATAATATATAGGGTTTCCACTAGAGTTGTCAAAATTATGATACCTCTTGAGGGGTTGATATACAATAAGCTTGATATGTTTTAATCATGCACCTTTACATCTTCATCATGGGCTTACATGCCTCAAGATATTTTTAAAAAATAGGCATACAAGAGATAGAAGTATTTTAGGTCTGAGGTATAGACCAATTGGTTTGACCAAACCTCATAAGGGGGGTGAATGTCAAAGGTTCAAATCTTGGGCCTCATCGGACTGAATGCTTGTCCCTTTCCTAGTGCTTTCAATGACATAAAGAGTTTAAAATGATTTTGGCATGGTGGTTATAGGGATAGACTATGTGAAGAAATTTGTGGAGGCTTACAAGGTGGACAACGCAGAATACTATGGTGGCCATAAAATTTGGACAACCTACCCGGATTCATGGTGGTTACCGATTCCACCATGTAAATTCAAAAAAAAAAAAAAGATAGAAGTATTTTTGTGGGGTATTCTACTTCCTTGAAGGCATATAATCTTTATTATCCTCAAGGGTTTGATATCCTTATTTGGAGAGATGTTATTTTTGGTGGTGTTATATGAGGAGTTGCACCTAGTTCATCATCCAATTATTTGGAAGAATATCCTCTTGTTTGTATGATCGAATCAACAATATTTAAAGATTGTTATAAGATCTATTTCTATTAGAGCATCTTCTTCATATTATAATTATTTTCATATACCTATGGATTTTACTTCTTCTTGGGGAGCACCATTTACAATATCTTAAATCTCAAATTTAGGAAATTTTGAGTTTGACATAGCGATTCCATATACATTAGTTTTGCATGATGAGGTGAGTGGTTAGATTGATTTGGATTCTTTATATTTTAATTTTGATGTAATTGATCATAATATTACCTATATTTTATTTAGTTTTCCCAACACCCAAGTGTGTTTGAACACTTCTACCATATGCATAGCCCATTTTATCTCTGGAAAGACAAAAATTATTTTTTTTAGCATTTATTTTGAATTTTGATTATTTTAGAGATCCTTTTACGTATTATTAGGCTAAGTGTGAATCATAATGAGAATATGATATGCTTTTGAAGTGAATCCTTTATGAATAATAGGATATGGATGCTTGTTTCTCTTTTGAAAGAGAATAATGGGGTTGGATGCAAATTGGTCTATAGGATAAAGTTCACTTTGGACAATCAAGTAAAAAATACAAGTTACACTATGTTTCTAAGGGATTCTCTCAATAGGAGTGAGTTGAATATTCAAACACATTTACTCCATTTTATAGTATGCATTATGTCAAAATGACTCTTTCCATAGTTACTTCCCTTGTTTGGAAGATACATATGATGGATGTGAAGAGTGTCATCCTTTGGGCTGGTTTTTAGAACGATATCTATATGTAGTAGACAACTATTTTTGAGTTTGTGGGTCCCAATCCTTTTGTTTATTAGTTGACTAGGTTCTTGTATGGACTTAAGGAGGTACCCCAGGTTTGATATAAGAATATTCATTCATTCTTCCTCAATTATAGTTTTCAACAATGTGAGAAGAGACAAGATGTTTACATCAAGCATTTATATCCGTATACCTTGGTAATTGTTCTCTATGTGGACGATATTATTATGGAAAACTATGTTGTCTTGATTCAATATATGAAGTTGTGACTTCATGAATTGTTTGAGATAATACATTTAAGGTTACTACACCATTTATTGGAGATTAAAATTTATTAGACTACTTTTGGTATTATGATTTCATATCCCAAGCATACCTTGGATCTTCTTCAAAAATTTAGGATGGAGGATTGTAAGTTTTCATGGTTTAAATTTCATTCAAGACTGAAGCTTTGAGCAAATTGTATAACTCCATTTTTTGATATCCTATTATATCACTCCCTTGTGGGAGGTCTCCTCTACCTTACCCATATGTGATCTAATATTGCCTTTTCCACTAGCTATTACTCCAACTAAATATAGTTTCCTTGATTGAGTCACTAGACCACAATTTAGAGGATCCTCAAATATATTAGAGGTACTTATTAGATGAGTACTCATTATATAGTTGATTTACCTTTGATTTTTTAGTATTTTTAGATGTAGATTATGTCGGTGATTTGGATGACTGGTACTCCATAGACTTTATTTTCTATTTGTGTTCCCATACTATTTTATGGTGATCTAGATGATAGTCTACTATCTTTCAATAATCCATGGAAGTTTATTATTATGATATCAATGAGGCAACTAAGCATATTTGGTGGATTATTATGATTATTGATCATATGGGCATCCCCAGACTTACACTATCATTGTTGAGATGACAATTAGAGCACCATCTAGCTTCTTTGGAAACTAGTATTTCATTAGAAAAGCAAGCACATTAAGATTTGGATGCATCATGTGATATGGATTTTTGCCTATGGGATGGTTGATCTGGTCTTTGTGTCATAAATAAAATAGGTAATTTTGGAATATATTATTATTTTAAACCTAATGCTTGGTTACTTAACCTTGATCTAAAGGAATATTATAGTTGGGTATAAATACCTCGTCACACCAACCATTTTATTATCATTTGGATCATATTCTATTGCACTATAGTCATATTATTTAGTTTTCATGAATACCCCCTTATACTTTGTGTGTTGCTTTTGTGTATTTCTTTTTCACCAATACTAGGTAATGTGTTGTTTTTATTAATTTTTAGAATATTTTATGAAATGCAACATAAGTATCTTGGTCCATTCCAATAATTTACACTCCTAAAAAATTTAAAACTTTGATTCAATTCCCTCCTTTAATTTTAATATTTTACAAAAATATTTAGCATTCCAAATATTCATTATTTAATTTAGATATTTATCTTTTGAATAAACCTATAAATATATGATCCTTCAAATGTTGCTTCATCCTAGCATAACATAACCACCTAGAATAAATTAGGTTTTTGGAGCCACATAGAATAAAATTAAAATGACTTTGGATGACCATTATTTATTTGATTATATCTCAAAAGAATATGTTTGTCATTTAATCTTGTTGGTAATAAAATATTTGAAGAGATTTAATACTTTATTTGCAACCATGTATTGGACAACAAAAAATTGTTTAATATTTTTAGTTTATGAGTTGACCCAATGAATTTGTTATCCCAAGTATATTGAAATTTTTAAGGACTAACATCCCAAAGGCCATTTTAATTAATAAATAATGCAAATTCCTTCATTGATTTAGATATCTATCAATAACACCCTTTGTTTTTGAAGGAGATAGAATTATGTTGATGTCCCCCCAAGAATCCATAGATCACAATTATGAGTCATCATCATATTTGACAAAAATATGTTGAGGTGTTTCCAACATTCTTCACAAGGAATAACTACAGATATAACATATAAATTTTATATCACTAGTTTTGATATATATTTTTTTTCTATAAAATATATGACAAACCTAATTACTTTTTTCTTCAATAAATTATGCATATTTTCTATATAACATCCTTTTGAAATAAAAATCATGGAGTAATTTTAGTTCAATCCACACTTTCACATGATCCAATCATGAATCTCTATAAAACCTAGACAATATCCATGGATTTTACATATAATGTTGGACATTTTGAGTAGATGAGTTGTCATTGATGTCAAGAGTGAGTGGTCATTGATGTCAAGCTTTCAACACCAATCAGTGGTAGTTTTAGTGGGCAACATCAGTTTCAGGTTCTCCAATAAGTGCAAAAGGATAGTCCACCTTCAGTTGATCAAGACCCGGTTCCAGGCAATCAGATGAGGTCCAAAGGGCAAAGAAGAGGCCCAGGAAAATAATATTATAATAGTTTATTATAATATTAAAAAGGAAATTTAAATTAATTATAAATTAATTAATATAATTTTATTATAAATTAATTTATTAATTAATTTAATTAACTTTCATGTTACTTAAGTTAATTATAAGTTAATTTTAATTTAATTATAAATTAATTTTTATTAATTTAAATAAACCCTAAAAAGGGTTATAAAGCTAAGTTTATAAATTGAATTTTTAAATTCGATTTGAGCGCCGACGTGTTATGACAATAAGGCATCATATATATAAAGGCAAAACCTTTGCCTTAAGACTCCCTCCATGATTTATTCGAATGCCAATGTTCTAGATTTATGCGCAAAAAGAAAGCAACGATTTTCGTGTTTGAAAAGTCTTCGGTGGAAGAGAAGGAACAAATAGGAGCAAGGCTCCTCTCACTTTGCACAAGCACCACGTAGCGCAGTTGGCGATGGTGGAAGGTGTTAAGACGTTTTCTGGCAGGGAGGACGCAGGTTCGAATCCCATGGGGTTCACGTTTTGCAAGGAAGGAAGGTCTCCATTTTTGGAAGTGGTGCCAACGAGGAAACAAAGGGGGCAAGCGCCTTCCCCTCCTCGTGGGAGCGCCTAGCCCACGTGGTGGGCTAGCGCCTTGGTAAGGCGCTCGACGGAGAGGTTTCGGGGTCAAAACCCACCGAGGCCTTTTAGTGGTTGAGAGAAAGGTATGCGTTGTTGATTGTTATGTTGGTCGCTTAATTTGGATGTGCTAAGGTTGAAGAAAAATATAAATATTTTTATGTGCCTAAGGTTGAAAAATAATTGTTTTTGATGGGTTATAAGATTTAATTTTTGCCTAAATTAATATTGGTTATTAAGTGTTTTGAGGGAGATAAAAGGGTAGGCAATTATTATTTCTGAAGGGTTATTTTTGAAAGATTGATTTATTAATTTGGAGATTATAAGGAGCAATTTGAGTGATTATTTTTATGTGTGATTTGATGATTGCTAATTTCAAGGAGTAATAAGGTGTATTTGGGATTGATTATTTTTGTGTTTGAGAAAATATTTTGAAAGAGAGTTAGTGTGATATTTTGTCATCTAACTATTGAAATTGGCAAAGGAGAAAATTGTGATTGAAGACAAGTTTTTCTAAGGGCACTTCTACATCAAACAAAAGGTATGGGCACATCTTCCTAGTGAGTGATTGTTGAATGTTGTGAATGCAAAGTTGGAGTGAAAAGGATTGTTTGGTAAGCATTGTTGAGTGTGTTTTGAATTAAAGCTTCAAGGTTTTCTGGAATAAAGAGTTGTTGATAAAACCTTGCTTTATAAGCATTGTTGTTGAGGTGATTAAGTTGAGTGAACTTGAACTAGGGTTTGCAAAGATCATGAGTATCATTGTTATGTGAAGATTGTTTTATAAGCATTGTTGTTGAAGTGATTGGTTGAGTGAAGAACTTGAACTAGGGTTTGCAAAGAACATGAGTATCATTGTTATGTGAGATTGGTTGATGAGCATTGTTGGAAATATTTGAGTGTGAGACTAGGGTTTGTGAGCAAGGATTATTTCATTGAGTGATTGGTTGAGTAGAGTTGGTTGAGCCTAGTCAAGTGGATGTGTTGATGTGATAGTTCAAGTTCTATGAAATAAATTATTCTATATTCTAAATTGATTTGAGAAAGAGATTGAGAGTTTGTGAGTGTGAAACATATTGAGTCTCTAACAATTCTCTATATGTTTATGAAAAAAAGAGTGATTGAAAGTGATTGAGCATTGTGGTGAATGTGAAGCATATTGAGTCTCTAACAATTATCTATATGTTTCTAAAAGAGTGATTGAAAGTAATTGAGCATTGTGATAAGTGTGAAGCATATTGAGTCTCTAACAATTCTCTTTATGTTTCTATGAGTTTGGATAAGTTCTAGTGAGGACTTATTGAGAATATTTGGATAAGTTCTAGTGAGGACTTGTTGAGAACATTTGAAGTAAGTCTTAGTGAAGACTTGTTGAGTAGATTAGGACAAGTTCTAGAGAGGACTTGTGGATAGATTAGTGTGAGCTTTTGTGGAAGCTTACAAGGCATATTTGAGATAAGTCTTTGAGAAGACTTGAGAGTAGATTTGATTGATTGATTTGTTCAAACCTTGAGTTAAGGTTTGGGGTAGATCTAGTAGAGTTGATTTGAGATTGAGTCAAGCTTTGTGTTAAGGCTTGAGGATAGAGATTGAGGATAGATTTGTGCTAGATCGAAGGATTGTGTTTAGTGTAGATTAGAGGATAGATATTGAGGATAGATTTGTGCTAGACCGAAGGACTATGTTTAGTATAGATTTGAGGATAGAGTTTGGTGCATATTTGAGGATAGGTTTGTGCTAGACTAGAGATAGATATTGAGCAGATTTGTGCTAGATCGAAGGACTATGTTTAGTGTAGATTTGAGATAGAGCTTTGAAGGTGATAGAGTATAGAGGATGATAGTATCTAGTGGATAGAGATCCATTAGCTAGGGTAGTGAGGATAGGTGTCTTCAGTGGATAGAGATCCATTAGCTAGAGTAGTGGGGGCAATAGTTCTTCTAGAAGATCACCAGTCAGAGCTAAGGAGAAAGGAGTTCTCCTATGGATAGAGATCCATGAACTTGATTAGGGGATTGGTGTCTCCTTTGGATAGAGGTCCATAAACATTGTAATAGGGAAAGGATTCCCAAGAGATTGATTGAGAAAATTTTAGTGAAATATTTTCTTCGTGGAGTAGCCCACATTGGGTGAACCACATAAAATTGGTGTCTCTATTGTGTGTGGTGATTTATGCATTGCTTTGATTACTAATATTGATATTTCTATCTTTACATTGCATAATATTGATTGGGAAAGAAAAGTAAAAAGTGGTCTTATACTGTTCACCCCCTCTCAGTATAAGCTTGTGTTCTTCAATTGGTATCAGAGCGGGTTCCTTCGGAAGAGTTTAACAGCTTGAAGGAAAAGCTTTCAAGAACACAATGGATTCTAAGAATGTGTCCTCAGATAATTCAACACCAATATTTTATGGAAGTGATTATATATTTTGGAGTATGAGAATGAAGATTCACCTGATGGCACTTGGCAATGAAATTTGGGAAGCAGTTGAAAATGGATACATACCACCAGCTGATCCACCTATAGATAAGGAAGGTAAGCTTCTACAACATTACAATTCAAAAGCAATGAATGCAATTTTGAGAGGTTTGCATAGAACAGAATCAATAAAAGTTATGCATTGTAAAGATGCAAAAGGAATTTGGGATAAGTTGCAAAGCATATATGAAGGAGATAAAAGTGTCAAAAAGGTAAAGATACGAAATCTCAAAGGGAAATTTGAAGAATTAAGAATGAAGGATGAGGAAAATATTAGTACTTATCTACTTCGGGTAGATGAGGTTGTTAATGCCATGCAAGGACTTGGACTTAATGTTGAAGAATCAGATGTTTGTGATAAGGTCTTAAGATCTCTTCCAAAAATATTTAGTGAAAATATTTCTGCTATAGAAGAATCAAAAGATGGTGATTCTTTGACAAGAGATATGTTACTTGGTATTCTTACAACTTTTGAGTTAAGAACAAAAGAGGAACCTAATCTCTAGAAGGAAGCAACATTCAAAGCTACTAAGAAGACAAAGGGCAAAAAGTCAGATTCAAGCAATGAGTCATCCAGTGATGAAGAAGCTAATTATGGCAGAAGGAATAAGGATTCAAGAAGATTTAAAGATGCAAAATCTGTTAGATGTTTCAATTGTGGAAAGTATGGTCACTATGCAACTGATTTTCAAGAAGCTAAAAATAACAATGATGAAGAAAAACAAGATCACAGGAACAGGGAATCAAAAAAATACAGGTACCAAAAGAAAGGCAAGGATGGACAAGGCAAACAAGGAAAGAAGTTCTTTCAAAGACAAAAGAAGAGCTACTATGCAGACAAGGCAAGTAAGTACTCAAGTGATAGTGATGCTAGTTCTTCAAGTAATGATAAATATGAAGTTCTATTTCTGATTGAGGAAAAAGAAGAAGTTAAGAAAAGGTCACCAATAATTCTCAAGTGTTTTAGATGTGGTAATTTTGGACATCTTGAAGATAGTTGTACAAGGAATGGTTTCAGTTTCAGTGATGATGAATATGAGGATGCACTTGAAGGACCAGAAGAGAATATTCTAATGGCACTAGAAGAAGAAGAAGGTGATCCTATAGAAGACAAGTCAAAAAAGAATGAAGATGTTGTCAAAGGCAAACAAATAGAGGAAGAATAAGAAAAAGGAGGAGTTGATCTTGAGGGAGAGCTTATTTATGCTCTTAAAACTTTAAATAAGGTAAGAAAGCAAAACTCCCAACTTGAGATTCAGTTTCAAGAATGTGATGAAGAGAGAGGAAAGCTTATAGAGGATCTAAACAAGTCAATGGCTAAGACAAATAAGTTCAAGGATAAGCTAGAAGCAAAGGTCTTAGAATGTGAAAAGTTAGAACAAGAAGTAGCTCTACTAAGGGAAGATTTAGAAAAGTCCAAGGATAAGCTACACAAGTTTGGAAAGAGTTCAAAGATTGTAGATAAGATGATCAAGGTACAAAGAAGGTCAACAAATAAAATAGGTCTTGGTTTTGAATAGGCTCAAAAGAAACAAGAAGAAGAGTCAACCTCAAGTTCTTAAGAAGAAGAAACTTAGAAGAAGATGTAAGAGAAAGTGAGACTTCTGAGGATGAGTTGGACAATAGAAATTTCAACAAGGAAAGGAACAATGCACAAAGAAGAAATAGATGGAACATGAACCAACATAGAGAAAAAGAGACTAAGAGACCAATGAGGTCAAGGCAAGGAAATTTCAATGGATGATGTTTCTCATGTCACAGATTTGGGCACATGGCTTCACAGTGTAGGACACATGAAAGACAAGAATATGGGAACTTCAGGAATAGGTAACTTTTCCATGGGTATTGCTACTCATGTAATCAGTTTGGTCACAAGGCAATGAATTGCAAGGTTCATGACAGGAATAGATATGGCTTCACCAGGAGAAATCCCAAGACATTTGCACCTCCAAGGAATAATAACATTAAGTGTTATAAGTGCAATAATGATGGACATACAACAAAGTGGTGTAGAGCAGACATTCCAGAATCAAGCATGAACAGGAATATGAATATGGACATGAATAGAAAGGAATATGGACATGAAAAGAATAGGAATATGGACATGAATAGGAATAGGAACATGGACATGAATAAGAATAGTCAAAGGAATCAAAAGGATCATATGAGAAGGAAAGAGGACAAAGGTAAAGTAAATGTTGAGTAGAAATACTTCCACCCTAGAATTAACCACCTCAAGAGGAGGTGGGGGAGGGGCTAAGCTAAGAGACTCATTCTTAGCCCCGAGCCCCAAAGGTGACCCTTTGCCATTGATGTCAAAGGGGGAGAGATTTGAGTAAGGGGGAGAGATTTGGTTTAAGGAGAGAGCATTGAGTCAGGGGAGCAATTTCCTAGGGGAGTAGAATAAGAAAAAGGTCAAGTTTTGGTAAAAATAATTTGGGTTGCCATCAATGACAAAGGGGGAGATTGTTGGACATTTTGAGTAGATGAGTTGTCATTGATGTCAAGAGTGAGTGGTCATTGATGTCAAGCTTTCAGCACCAGTCAGTGGCAGTTTCAGTGGGCAACATCAGTTTTAGGTTCTCCAATAAGTGCAAAAGGATAGTCCACCTTCAGTTGATCAAGACCCGGTTCCAGGAAATCAGATGAGGTCCAAAGGGCAAAGAAGAGGCCCAGGCAAATAATATTATAATAGTTTATTATAATATTAAAAAGGAAATTTAAATTAATTATAAATTAATTAATATAATTTTATTATAAATTAATTTAATTAACTTTCATGTTACTTAAGTTAATTATAAGTTAATTTTAATTTAATTATAAATTAATTTTTATTAATTTAAATAAACCCTAAAAAGGGTTATAAAGCTAAGTTTATAAATCAAATTTTAAATTCGATTTGAGTATCGACGTGTTATGACAATAAGGCATCATATATATAAAGGCAAAACCTTTGCCTTAAGTCTCCTCTCATGATTTATTCGAATGCCTATGTTCTAATTTATGCGTAGAAAGAAAGCAATGATTTTTGTGTTTGAAAAGTCTTCGATGGAAGAGAAGGAACAAATAGGAGCAAGGCTCCTCTCACTTTGCACAAGTGCCATGTAGTGCAGTTGGTGATGGTGGAAGGTGTTAAGATGTTTGTTGGCAGGGAGGATGCAGGTTCGAATCCCATGGGGTTCACGTTTTGCAAGGAAGGAAGGTCTCCATTTTTGGAAGTGGTGCCAATGAGGAAACAAAGGGGGGCAAGCACCTTCCCCTCCTCGTGGGAGCGCCTAGCCCACGTGGTGGGCTAGCACCTTGGTAAGGCGCTCGGTGGAGAGGTTTCGGGGTCAAAACCCATCGAGGCCTTTTAGTGGTTGAGAGAAAGGTATGCGTTGTTGATTGTTATGTTGGTCGCTTAATTTGGATGTGCTAAGGTTGAAGAAAAATATAAATATTTTTATGTGCCTAAGGTTGAAAAATAATTGTTTTTGATGGGTTATAAGATTTAATTTTTGCCTAAATTAATATTGGTTATTAAGTGTTTTGAGGGAGATAAAAGGGTAGGCAATTATTATTTCTGAAGGGTTATTTTTGAAAGATTGATTTATTAATTTGGAGATTATAAGGAGCAATTTGAGTGATTATTTTTATGTGTGATTTGATGATTGCTAATTTCAAGGAGTAATAAGGTGTATTTGGGATTGATTATTTTTGTGTTTGAAAAATATTTTGAAAGAGAGTTAGTGTGATATTTGTCATCTAACTATTGAAATTGGCAAAGGAGAAAATTGTGATTGAAGACAGGTTTTTCTAAGGGCACTTCTACATCAAACAAAAGGTATGGGCACATCTTCCTAGTGAGTGATTGTTGAATGTTGTGAATGCAAAGTTGGAGTGAAAAGGATTGTTTGGTAAGCATTGTTGAGTGTGTTTTGAATTAAAGCTTCAAGGTTTTCTGGAATAAAGAGTTGTTGATAAAACCTTGCTTTATAAGCATTGTTGTTGAGGTGATTAAGTTGAGTGAACTTGAACTAGGGTTTGCAAAGATCATGAGTATCATTGTTATGTGAAGATTATTTTATAAGCATTGTTGTTGAAGTGATTGGTTGAGTGAAGAACTTGAACTAGGGTTTGCAAAGAACATGAGTATCATTGTTATGTGAGATTTGTTGATGAGCATTATTGGAAATATTTGAGTTGAGACTAGGGTTTGTGAGCAAGGATTATTTCATTGAGTGATTGGTTGAGTAGAGTTGGTTGAGCCTAGTCAAGTGGATGTGTTGATGTGATAGTTCAAGTTCTATGAAATAAATTATTCTATATTCTAAATTGAGTTGAGAAAGAGATTGAGTTTTGATGAGTGTGAAACATATTGAGTCTCTAACAATTCTCTATATGTTTCTGTGGTAAAAAGAGTGATTGAAAGTGATTGAGAATTGTGGTGAATGTGAAGCATATTGAGTCTCTAAAAATTCTCTATATGTTTCTAAAAGAGTGATTGAAAGTAATTGAGCATTGTGATAAGTGTGAAGCATATTGAGTCTCTAACAATTCTCTTTATGTTTCTATGAGTTTGGATAAGTTCTAGTGAGGACTTATTGAGAGATTTGGACAAGTTCTAGTGAGGACTTGTTGAGTAGATTGGAAGTTTTAGTGAAGACTTGTTGAGAGATTAGGCAAGTTCTAGAGAGGACTTGTGGATAGATTAGTGTGAGATTTTGTGGAAGCTTACAAGGCAGATTTGAGATAAGTCTTTGAGAAGACTTGAGAGTATAGTTGATTGATTGATTTGTTCAAACCTTGAGTTAAGGTTTGGGGTAGATCTAGCAGAGTTGATTTGAGATTGAGTCAAGCTTTGTGTTAAGGCTTGAGGATAGATATTGAGGATAGATTTGTGCTAGACCGAAGGACTATGTTTAGTGCAGATCAGAGGATAGATATTGAGGATAGATTTGTGCTAGACCGAAGGACTATGTTTAGTACATATTTGAGGATAGAGTTTGGTGCAGATTTGAGGATAGGTTTGTGCCAGACCAGAGACAGAGATTGAGCAGATTTGTGCTAGACCGAAGGACTGTGTTTAGTGCAGATTTGAGATAGAGCTTTGAAGGTGATAGAGTATAGAGGATGATAGTCTCTAGTGGATAGAGATCCATTAGCCAGGGTAGTGAGGACAGGTGTCTTCAGTGGATAGAGATCCATTAGCTAGAGCAGTGGGGGCAACAGTTCTTCTAGAAGATCACCAGTCAGAGCTAAGGAGAAAGGAGTTCTCCTATGGATAGAGATCCACGAACTTGATTAGGGGATTGGTGTCTCCTTTGGATAGAGGTCCATAAACATTGTAATAGGGAAAGGATTCCCAAGAGATTGATTGAGAAAATTTTAGTGAAATATTTTCTCCGTGGAGTAGCCCACATTGGGTGAACCACGTAAAATTGGTGTCTCTATTGTGTGTGGTGATTTGTGCATTGCTTTGATTACTACTATTGATATTGCTATCTATACATTGCATAATATTGATTGGGAAAGAAAAGTAAAAAGTGGTCTTATACTGTTCACCCCCCTCTCAGTATAAGCTTGTGTTCTTCATATAAGAACGTTTATATCATGCCTGATTATCTTATGATTGATAATAATTTTTGGTGTAACATCTACTTCCTAGATAAGGTTTACCTCAAACTTGACCTTCATATTTGCCCCCAACTAAAATCCATGCTTCCAACTAAGGTTGCCTTGTTTCCATTTAGGACTTTCAAAAGTAAGTTTGCTACCATGATACTTAGTTTTTCCTTGCAATAATGCTTACCCTTTATTGTTTTAAAATGTGATATATCCTCCTTGCTTGAAATTATTTCTTGATCACCCTAAAAACACTTGGTTTCTAAAAATAGAAAAGGTGAAGCTTGCTCCTATGTTCACACTCACTTTAAACTCATATTCACCTTATTTATACCAAAATAAAGAAAATATTAGTAATAAAATTAATCTCTTGATAAGATTTAAATAATAACTTTGAGATGTTGGATCCAATGGGATCATCAATATATAATGATGCTAGCTTTGAAATGATTTCTACAATTTGAGGGAGCTTTTCATTAACAAGTTCACCAAGATAGGTATCTCTATAATTGTATAGATGGAGTCTATCTGCTTTGAGTTTCTCAATGGTCTCACTGCTAAAAGGTCCTATAAAATTCAATTATTTGAATTGACTATTGGTTGTTGAAAATTGGACCTAGTTATTCAACAAGGGCTTATGTCCCTTGGTACA
Source organism: Wollemia nobilis (assembly GCA_028583015.1). NCBI lineage: Eukaryota > Viridiplantae > Streptophyta > Pinopsida > Araucariales > Araucariaceae > Wollemia > Wollemia nobilis. The sequence continues at coordinate 1,282,459 of JAQPPZ010000252.1, read as the reverse complement.
TTATCCTTTGCATATTTTGATTTGGTAGGCATTGTAATGTTTTTTAGTTTTTATCTTCATATATTTTACTTATTTCTTTTCTATTTTTCCTCTAATTCTACTTTTTATTTCATGGTTTGTATATGAATTTAATAGAGGAAAGTAAGCCAAGAAATCTAATTTCTTTGATCTTGGCAAGGATTTTATTTCTTGGATTGGATTACGGATTTGGGCACCTTTAAATCTATATCATGGTGAAGGTGGTAGAAGGAATCCATATCCCTATACCTTCCTTATAGGATGTTACCATGATTTCTAATTCCATATTCAATAACATTGACCATATATCATTTTCCTTGTTCTAAATACCTCCATTTGTCCAATCAAAGCTAAGAAATATGACAAAATATCTAAAGTCAAGAGGGATACAATACTCCCAACCAAGTAACAAAGGCTCCTTTGTTCCCATGTTGGATTATAATCCAATGGTGGTGATACCTCTAGACTTTATTTAAAGCATGATCCTCATGCTAATTGAAAGATCCTTTCCTTGAAAATTTATGGGTATTTGGCCTTAGCCCAATAGCCATTCAAATATGGACCACTTATTATTGGGGATGTAAAATTTATAGTTATGAATTTATTAAGGTGATAAAAAGATAATTCAAATTTAATTCCTCATTTACATAGGAAATATATGTAATATTTCAAGGAGGGACTTGATTCCTTAAATAAATCCTTCTCTGCATGACCCCCTAGTTAGCCAATTTTGACCCACAAGTGGAATAACCAAAATAAGTCTCAATTTGGATAAGATTATAACATTTATCTCTACATCTATGGAATAAAGTAACTATTGAGATGATATGTAACTCTTTTAGTACATTTGTAGACTTAGATCCTCTAAAGGATAATAATGAATTTTGTGTTAGGCTATGTGTTTAAGTCGATATAAAAAAAGGGCTTCCCAAAACATAGGTATTAAAGTCTTGGAATGGATCCATACCTAGTTTTTGGGTTATGACCACATTTTATTTAAATGTATTACCTATCATACATATGATTATTTCTCAAGAAAGTGTCCCACTAAAGTACATTAGGAGACAAATGAGGAAGATTAAGAATCATAACCAACAAGAAAAAAATAAAAGATAATATCTAGAAGTAGAAACAAGAGGCCTCAACCACATCCAAAAATAGAAAATATTAATAAGTTGTCTATTTTATTATAAAATGCCAAATATGGACATTTAGGGTCATCTAAAAAAGGGGAATATATGTTAGATATTGAATGAGAATAGAAAGTGGAGGAAACCTAGGCTACCAAAAAACTATTTAGGAAGAGAAGATAAAAGAAATAGAAGATACTCAATTAGTATTAGTAGTTATTACAAGAGGCACCCCAACCACTAGATTTTCTACTAGAGGAAATCAAGTGAAGAGGTAAGGATATGACAAGAAAATATAGAGATTCAAAAGAAATCATAGATAAAATTAGACTTTAGTAAGGCTAAGAATCCACTTAAAAAATGAAGGTTCTATCAAATAATGGAATGGGATTGCATAGGCTCCTAAACAAAAACTACCTAAGCAACTTATTAGCTCAACAAAATCCAATGGTTTTCTACATTCAAGAAACTAAAATGATATACCAATCAACAAGAATACAATGGAAAAACATATAGTAATCCTTGGACCTAGAAGTGATAGATTTATTAAGAGCTTTAAAGGGATTCTCCTTGCATTGGATCCATAGGCCCTAACATGTATTAATAGAACAAGACATTCAAATTTGATAGAAACTTATTTTTCCTCTCTAGAGGGATAGACTTGGAGACTTGAAAATATATTTAGAATTAGATTCATCAAGGACCTCCAAATTTAAGCATATGGGGGGACCTAAATGTGAATTTATTCCAATGGGAGCATAAATAAGGCATTCCCTCAAAATATCCTTATAAGGACCTATCATGCAAATTATAATTAAGAAAAAACTTTAGGATATAATCTCCCAAAATGGAAAATATACAATGACAAAAAAGAAAATGTTGGTTTACATTCATAATATAAATATTAGATAGATTTCTAATACAATGAGATATAGTATTTAGATATCTACTTGTATCAAGTGGAATAATTCAATGTTTAGTCATAGATCACAAACATATCTATTTAGATACTAATGATAGTGATCTTGGGAAAAATAATATTAATTTCAAATACAACCTAGAATAGATGTAACATCAAGGTTTTTCACCATTAGTAGAATGTACTTGAAAGTAGCATATATGTGCAACCAATCCCCAAAAGGTATGGAAAATAGAAATTTCCAATCTCAAGAAAGCCATTGGGTACTGGATTTAAGATAATACTAAAGTTTAAAATAGGTCAAGCATATTGTTATAAAATATGGAGGAAGCATTGAAATAGATATGTGATCATCCTCCAATCCCTCAATAGGAAGAGAGAAGACTCTAGCTAAACTAAGAAATGAATCAATATTTTAGAGAAGAGGCACACTCGAGACTTCAATAAAAAACAACAAATATCAAGAAAGTAGATAGAAACACAAAATGCTTTCATTTGAAAATGATGTTATGCTACTAATGAAACACAATTAGAGAAATTCACAAAATAAAAAATATATATTTTTATCAAGTAGTCATAAACGAGCTAGCAAGATACCATTACTTAGGCCTTATCACAACAATAATAGTAAATTAGTAGGCTTAGTCCACTCTCTTGAACAATATCCCTCCTTTGATAAAAGAATATAGAGAAGAGCTCTCTTCAGTGGCAACCAAAGAAGAGTTGGAAGAAGCTATACATTCACTAACCAAGGACAAAGCTCCAATACTAGATGGCTTCACCAATCATTTTTATAAGCCATTTTATGGAATCATAGGAGATGACTTGTTGGCAATAATAGAAGAGATAAGGATAAGAGATAAGTTATTTGGGACAATCAACATCATTTTTTAGTATTAATCGTAAAATAAAAAATGTAGTTACCTTTAATATATTTATATCTATCTGTTTTTGCAATTTCTCTTGTAAGATAATGATAAATAATAATAAACATAATTAAAAGGAAAATTAATAATTTTATAGATCCAAAATAAGGGAATATTACTCTAGGGATATAGATATATGAATACATTATAATGATTCAGAAATCCCTACATTTAAGTGCTAATTCCACAAAGAATATAATAGTCATTAAAATTGATATGGCTAATACCTTTGACAGAGTAGATATTAGTTTTCTAAAACAAGGATTAGAAAAATTTAGATTTCTAGTTCAAATTATAGACTAGATAAAATATTGCATAGAGGTAACTTGGATATCCCCTCTAATAAATGGAGAATCTACTAACTTCTTTAAATCCACTAGAAGATGAATACAAGCGTGTCCTATCTCCCCTTACCTTTATATTCATCTAGCTAAAATTTAGGGAGGACCCTAGCCAAATTGAGGAGAGAAATAGTAGGAACTAGAACAATGATAGGATATAAAATAATCACCCATTCTCAATTTTTATATGGCATCATTTTACTAAGGGAATCCACAAATTTAAATACTAGGATGATCAAGTAATTGTTAGATTACTTCTCTTCATCCACAAAGGTAGACATAAACACCCAAAAGAACAAATTATACCATATAAATACTTCACAAAGGTAGTGATACCTTCACCTACTTAGATGTTCCTATGGGATTCCATAAAAAAGTAGTATAGTAACTGTTGGTTGATCTTGGAAAGAAAATTTATTTTAATAAAAATAGTATTAGCAAGTCTTCTCATATATCAACTTGGTGTATCATGCACCCTTACATATCTTGCAAAAATTAGATGTAATTCTAATATTTATTTAGAAAGGGTGAGGCAATCAAATAGAAAAAAGTTCCATTTGGTCAACTTGGAAATTATTACCAATCCAAAGGAGTAGGGAGGACTAGGAATTAGGAAAATAATGATTGTTAGCAAGGCACTAAGTGCTAAGTTTCTTTGGAATCTGCTCACTCTGCGAAACTCTCCATGGAAAAAAAAATTAAAATATAGATATTTAAACAACTTCAATGGGATCTAGCTCTTTAAGAGTGTTAAAATCATAGGCTCCTCTTAAATTTAGAAACATATTGTGGAAGCTAAAGAAATAATATTAAATCATACATCCTAGCTTCAAGGGGATGGTAAACAAATTAATATATGAGATGATATAGTATTGGGATGACCTTCAATCATTAAGAATTTTTCATCAAAATTAAAAGTGGACCTATAATAGTTAGGTGATAACTCTCTTGCAAATTTAATTGAATGGGTGGGTGATCCTCCCTTGCCACATATTGACCAAGACTCATGGAGACAACTACACTTCCAAATTGAAGGGATTAAACTCTCTCCTAAAATTCTATATTAAATTGTATGGGTATCTATTAGTGGGCGAGGTGTTTACATTAGAAATAGATTCATAATAACTTAACCATAACCAAGGTATGGAATTACAATGTTCCCTCTAAAATTTAATCCCTTCTCTAGTTGGTGCTCCAAACAAATATTATTACTAGAGATAACCTTATCAAGAGGAGTACCATAGGGCCTCATATTTGCCACAAGTGTATCAAGAACAATGAAACAATGTCACATATGTTATTTCAATATACGAAATAAATTCTTTTATTGAAATAACCCAACATCTAGGATCAAAAATGTCAGGAACCTTTGACTCAAAAAAATTCCTAACTAGTTGGGGTTAAATGTGTAAACATTGAAGGACTAACACCTTATAAGGAATATTTGGTATTTAGTGTCAATATTCATCATTTGAAACATGTAGAAGAAAATAAAGAGGACATTTTTATATGACAAAACAACCAATTTTTAAATGCTAACCAACAAAGTGTTAAGGGAGATAATCTTGAACACAAAATATCTATATCATAAATAATAAGACATCAAGATTTAGAAAAAGTGATATATAATTGTTATATAAAAATAAACTCTAAAATATCCTAAATTTAATGCACAAATTAAAGCAATAAAACCTTTTGAGATAACATTCCTTGCACTTTTGTTTGATGGAGCCTGTAAATCAAACCCAAACTATCTAGTAACTAGTGGAGTAATACTAGTGGTATCACACAATGAAATGCTTTAGTTCAAAGTCAATTTGGGGATAACAACGAATAATGTTACATAATTGATAGGCTATAAATGGGATAAAAAATAGCTTAGGAATAAGGCATTAAGCAACTCCATGTGTATGGGGATTCAATACTTATGATATCTATCCTATCTAAAGGGAAGGAATTCTCATTAGTCCAACTTTGAATAGTTCATAGAAGACTAAAAGAACTAGAACACATATTTGAATATATATGATACTTTCACATTGGAAGGACACACATATGATGATTGATCACCTTGCAAATGAGGCCATAAACATAGCCTATTTGCATCGTACAACAATAGTAAAAAGAAAAGAAAACATGTGTAACACAAATGATAGGAAGCATATGAAGATTTCAAATAATTTGGTATTTTTGACTCAATTGGAGATTATGGATTACTTGGATACTCTTGAGTCCTTAAATATTATAATACGTTTGGACATTTTGGATCCTTTGAAGGTTTTGATGCTCTGGAAGATTTTGATGCCTCTAGAGAACCTTAGAACTTTGGGTGATTTCAAAGCACTTGGCAGTTTAGCTTTTCTCGGTGATTATGGAACCCTTTGTATTTTTGGTGCCTTTCATTTTTGTATTTTTTATGCCCTTTATATTATATTTCTTACACCCTTTGTATTGTGGAAAATTTTTGGAGTTTTTGTCCCTCATTTTGATAACAATCTTATGACCTCCAAGTTGCTTGTTGGATAGAATTTATTTTTTGAAAACTTTAGTATCATTTATAATTCCTTTTCTTAAAAATAAAATAAATTTAAAGAAAATAAATATATATTTGTCTTGTCTTTTAATTTTTTCATCTATAGTAGAAATAAAATATTTATAATATTAGCAAGTATTTCACATTATTTTTAACTTTTCTTTTTGAATATCACGCATGAGGTTAAATATGTGCATGGATCAAAAAACAAGATATCTAATTAAAAGAATATATTTAATAAGATGAAAATATATTAAATTTTATGGTGATCATGAAAATATCGTATTATGAATGAAGATCGAGAATAGATAAAAATTCACCTAATAAATATGTTCATAAGTATTTTTAAATTTACATATAACAAGTAACTAATAATAGTTAGAATTAAAATAAGTAAAAAAAAAAAGAAAAAATATGTTATTTGTAAATGTTTGTAAAACGATTATCTTATAAATATAAATAATAGCATCAAACAAACCTTATTTCCATGTAATTAGAATACATGCAAAATATATGATTAGATAATTTGAAGTTTACAAATTTATTTTTTTATTTTTTGAAAAAAAAACTAGATTATATTATATCATTAACCAGAACATTACAATATTTTGGTGTTAATACTGTCCACTAGCTAAAAAACAAAATGAGGTGGATCAGGAGTAAAGCATCCATAATTGAATATACATAAGAATAGAAGTTAATATCAACAAAAATCCTATAGCTATATCTTGTTGCAATACACCATATATCAATATTCATCTGTGGGAGAGTTTGTTATAAGAAAAAATTCTAGGCATGTCTTCTGTGCTATCTTATGTAATATTTAGAGAAGAAAAAGAAGTAATCAAACCCTAAACCTTCTTATCATTGTTAAATATCTTCTTCTTAGCTTCCTGTTGGACTTTCTGAAGATCTTGAATCATATGAGAAAGTTGATGAAGTCTGTCAATAATATCTTGAGGCATGTTGGAAGGACCATAGACTTGGGAATGAATATGTCCCACATGTAGCAAAATATCAAAGGTCAAGTCTACCAAAACTATATCCCATGGAAGAGCAGATCCAGTAAACACCTTTTTGCATCTGTACTTCCAAATGTGCTTGAGAAGGATGAGTCTACAAACATCCCAGAGTTTGGGGAATTGATCTAGCTGAGAAAGCTTCCAAGATCTAAAAAAAGAGGGGAAAAGAAAAGAGTAGAATATATCCCAAAAATATTTTTCCATGCCACAAAACAAAAACAAGTGAATAAGATTTTCTAAAGCATTACAAAAATTGCATTGAGGGGGAATGTGTAAAATCATAGCCAAACTTTCAGTTGTTGGTAATTTTTGATGCAAAATCCGTCAACCAAGAAGTTGTGTTTTTGATTCAACATGAGCTTTCAAAATTTGAGTAGAAAGAAACTACATTTGGGCATTGATAAAATTTACTTGCCACTTGACATTGAGCTTAGATTCTAAAGAAGCTGGACACAAAATATTTTTGTATAACCAACTATAAGTAATGGAAGAGATTCTATGACTATTAAGCCATCTCCAGTCATTCCAAATATTATGGGAAGTTGTTCCCAAATTCATAAGGACCTCACAAGGGATGGAAACCATAATTAAACCATAAGACTCTTTGAACCTAGAGGGAAGGGAGCAATTATTATAGATCTAGTTCCAGGTAAGAATTGAGCAGCTACCCGAATCCTAGATATCTCTAATTCTATTAATTCCTTTCTTCAAAAAAACTAGCCCATGAATAGCATTGCATAAAGCTAAAGGTTTATCATTATGGAGAATAAGTTTATTCCACCAAATACTATTAATATCGATGCTTAGATCATGTCTCAAGGAATCAGACTTCCAAGCCAATAAATGAGAAATTGATTACCAAGCTTTCCAATTTTGGGTAACTGGAATAGAACCTTTAACTATAAAATAAGGTGCATTAAGAACCTTATCCTCCCAAGGGGTTTATTTCCATTTACCTTTGTGAGTAGCTAGAGAGATTCTGTACCGAAATAGGTGTTTCTAATTTTCATCACCAATAATGGCTCTCGCAACCCATTTTGCAGCCAAACTTTTGCTCTGGGTAAGAGGATCAATGATGCTTAGACCTCCTAGAGCCTTAGGTTGAGTACAAAGTTTCCAAGATATGGGTGTCATACCAACCTCTCCATCCCATTTAGTCCATAAAAAATTATGAATGGCCTAAGTTAATTTATTATAGGCTACCTTGGGGGCCATCCAACAAGAGGAGTAATAAACATGAGAGGCTGCCATAATTTTATTCACAACTTGAATTCTTCCTTCTAAGGAAAGAAATCAAGCTAGACAAGCATTAATTTTTTTTTAAGTCTTTCCATAACCCAGTTCCACATATCATTAAGAGAGATATTAATCCCAAAAGGAATTCCAAAATAACGTATAATATTACCATGAGGGATGATATTCCACTCAGTTAAGGAGTTGTATCCACAAGGAGAGGAAGAGGTATATAAGAATTCAGTTTTAGAATCGTTAATACGAGAACCAAAGACATCACAAAATAGTTGAACAATCTCTTTAGTTGTTTCCACCTCTTGTTGGGTATTTTGAAGAAAAAGAATGGAATCATCAACAAAATGAGAGTTAAGAGCATGTTTATCCCCAGGAAGCTTAATACCCTGAAGAAGTCCATCAGAATGATCCTTATGAAGAAGATAACCAAGAGCATTGGTAACCAAAATGTACAAAAAAGGAGCAAGGGGGCAACCTTTTCTGATAGACCATTGAAGAGGGAAGGAGGGGGAAAGAGCTCCATTAACCTGAACACAAGGTGAAGCATCACCAAAAAGCATACCAATTTTATTACAAAATTTTGGACCAAAACCAAGCCAAGAAAGCATACTCAGAATAAAATCCCATCTGATTCTATCATAAGCTTTGTCAAAATCTAACTTAACCAAGAGGGCATCTTGATTAGAATCGATAGCCCATTGCAAATTTTTCCAAGCCATCAGAATATTATCTAAAATATAACGACCTTTAAGAAAGAAGATTGTTAGGTCCGAGGTGTAGACCAATTGGTTCATCCAAACCCTATAATGGGGGTGGAGGTCCAAGGTTCAAATCTCGGGCCTCCCTAGACTGAACGCTTGTCCCTTTCCTGGTGATTTCAGTGGTGTAAAAGGTTTAAAATGATTGTGTCATGGTGGTTATAGGGGCGTACTGCGCGAAGATCTGTGTGGTGGCTTTTGAGGCGAACAACGCAAAATGCTATGACGGCCATAAAAGCTAGACAACCTACTCGGATTCGTGGTGGCTACCAATTCCACCATGTAAATACAAAAAAAACATAAAAGCAGATTTTTCAGGGCGAACAATCGCTTGAGCAACAGTTTTGATTTTTAAAGCTATAGATTTAGCTATGATCTTGTAAGAAACATTGAGGAGGGTAATAGGCATCCAATTGGAGATTTTGTTACGGGTTGTACCTTTAGTAATAAGCTTGATAAGCCTTGCATTTATGTAAGCTCCAAGGGAACTATTATGAAGAGCTTTAAGGTAAACATGGTGAATATCAGAGGAGAGAATATGCCAAAAAAAATTATAAAACTCCATTGGAAGCCCATCCAAACTAGGAGCTTTGTCATTCTTCATATAAAAAAGAGTAGTTTGCATATCATTCACATAAAGAGGATATTCAAGTTGATCTCGAATAATGGAATCAACTAAGGTGGAAATATGTTCTTGCACATATTCCATTAAGAAACATTGGATTTCATCCCTTGGATCTGCTGTAAAAATTTGATAGAAGTGAACTACAAAATGATTCATGATATATTTAGAGTCAAAAATAAAATGACCTGAGGGGTCCTCCAACTTAGTGATCCTTTCTAAAATATTCTTATGTCTAAGGTAGTTAAAAAAAATTAGTTCCCTTGTCTCCATGGAAGATCCAATTGAGGCGAGATCTAACATGTGCCCCTCTAGCACGGTAAGACTCATAAAATCTAGCTTGATTTTCAACATTATCTAGATCACATTGAATAACAGTGTTAGTAGGGTATTTCATAAGCATGGAGCAAAAATGAGAGATATACTTATGAAGGCGACTCTCTTGAATCTTCTTCCTCCTGGAAATAGAGCATCGATACCATCTAAGGGATGAAATCATATTGGAAATCGTGGTTTCAAACCATTTGATCCAGCTAGTATTACTAATTGGTCTAGAAAATCTATTCCAGACATGCTTTACAAGGAGACAATAGGCAGGATTTTCAAGGTGGGACACATTTAATTTGAAAGGAAGAGACATGCAATTAATAAATATTGAGAAATTTTAGAAGACAAGATAGGAAGGTGATCAAACAAAGTAGTGTGATATAGGACGTGAACTTGCTCATGGATAGATAATTTATCTAGGAAATAATTACGAAAGTAAAATATGTCCAGACGAACAAACTTCCTAGCAGAAAATTGATGATAGTTGGACCACGTAAACCAATTATCTCTATGAGAGGAAGCTTTACCAAAGAGAGGGTCATGCACCCCTAAATGATTACAACAAAAAAACCAACTACCAACCTTGATACACGTGGATCGAGGTACTGACGTGATGATGATGGTGACGTGGTGAAGAGCTGATATGGTGGCATGACACGGCAAGTGCAGCTGATGTGGCATCAATTCAGCTTGGTGGTGACCTGGTGATCTAGTGCATCAGACACGTGACATGGTCTGGTTTGTTGTGGTTGGAAAAAAACCCATTCAAAGCCTCTCGATTTCTCGTAGACAATCAAAGATCTATGTGAGCTAATTCGATTTTAAATCCCCAAATTACAACAATACGCTGCATGTGGGACTAAAGTCCAAGTTTTTTTTTACTCATCAATGGAGAAGGCCTCAAATAGAATGAAGCTCCCCTTCGTTCCCATTTAGAGCGATAACTGGGATGGTTGGCCAACCACCACTAAGGCACTAAGCTATGCTAGGTTGGGGGATAGAACCCTACACACAGCGCATGATAAACCTCTTACTAAACAAACATCAAGGCAGAGGTAATTTTCTTATTTTTTGCAATTTATTTTTTAATTTAAATTAATATTTTTTTCATATATAAGTTTAATATTTTTTTATTTAAATCAAATCACATGATTTTTTTAGAAAAATATTTAATTTATTGAAATTATATTAATTTTTTTCAAATTATTTTGCAAACAAATAAAAGGAAACAAGCATTTTTGCAAAATTCAAAGCAACAAAGTGCATTTTTTTCTCAAAAGGAGGGATACAAAACAATAATTGCACATTGTTTTTCTACAAACTGAAAGGGTTCTAAAAATTCCACAAACTTGTTTATTTTGCAAACAAAAGGGGGGAAAAACTATATTCTTTTTTGCAAAATTATAACACAAGGGGGGAATTGTGAATATCAATTTTTACAAACACAAAACAAAATTTCTTGCAAAAATTATTGTAAAAAGGTGCATTTTTGATTGCATTTGACACCTTAAAATTGGCATTGTAAAAATAGGTGCATTGTCGGTGGAATCCGACACCTATGCTTTAAAATTTGTGGGAACTTTTGATTGTATGTTGCATTTAATTTCCTATTTTTTGCACTTACATCATAAGTTAAAATTCAAAAGCACATAAGACCCCAAATTTTAAACCTTTTTGTGCAATTTATTGCATAATAGTGTTCGGTATTTACGGTACCTCTAGCCCACACTTACAGGTAAAGTTGTCATGCTTTGGGCTACTATATCTAATGCCTAATATAGCTACAATAATGACATCTGAGCTATTTTTCTCTATAAATCATTAGGAAGAAATAAGGATAGCCAATTTTATTTTGATATTCACTCCATCATATACCCTAATTCATTCCTATTGCTTGGCTTAATTTCCTCCAACTAATCATCCTTTTTTGAAAGGGTTTTTAGGTAGGTACCATAAATTTGAGTGAATTCTCTTTAAATACTCATTTTGGTGATATAAGGAACCTTCATAATGGGCACTATACACAAATATCTTTTAGATACACAGTTGCTTAAAGGTTCCAATTTTGCTCCATGGAAAACCAAAATGAGAGCCATTCTACAGGTTGAATATTTATGGGATGTAGTGACTGGCACTACAAAATGTCCTACTATAATAGGTACAGATCAGGAAGCATATGATAAAAAGGATAGAAGGTCCCTCATGCTTATATTGCTTACTACTATTGATGAAGTACAGCCTCACATTTGTGATGCTAAAAATGGTAAAGATGCTTGGGATGCATTAGTTACCATATATGAAGGGAAGAATCAATCCACCATTCTTAACCTTCAATCCCAACTTCATACTCTTAGTATGAAGTCTAGTGAATTAGTAGAATTTTTCCTATGTAGAGTGGCAGAATTGAAGTCCAAGTTGAATTCTTTGGGAGAAATAGTAGAGGATAAGCTCTTGACTTCAATAATTTTGAGAGATTTTCTATATTCCTACAAGGTGTTGATCACATCCCTTCAAGTGTCCATGAGATAAGTTACTTTTGTGGAGTTGGTAAATTTTCTTCAAACTGAGGAGGCAAATCAACTTCAAAAAGATGAAGTGACAGATAATGCACTTTACTCAAAACATGGGTCAATAAAACTAGGTAACTTTTAGAAGGGGGGATATTCGTCTAAATGTTCCAAAGGCAAAAAACCTCATTAAGGACAAAACAAGTATTGCAAATTTATGATATGGACAACCATGACACCAATAGGTGTTGGTTAAAAAACAAACAACCACATGACCAAGGTCAAAATAAAAAGGGCAAGTACAAACCACAAAAGAAGAATAAGAAACCAAAGGGACATGTTGCTTATGAGGAATTAGACTCAGATTATGAGACGGCACACAAGGTGCTCATGAATCACCCATATTTATTCGTAAAAGGATCCTGTGTGGTATATTGATTTCAAAGCCAGTAAACACATGACTGGTGATAAATCATGGTTTGAGATATTTGAGGCTAAGGAAGGCAAACCAGTTACCATAGCTGATGATAAGACCTACAAATTCCAGGGTGAAGGAAATGTTTCAGTCACTCTTCTAGATGGAAAATGTTAGATTGAGAAAGTCCTTTATGTTCTAGGATTGGCAAACAATTTGTTGTTAGTACCTCAAATATTGGATAAAAACATGGTGGTTGATTTTAGAGTTGAGGATGGAAAGAAGTGTTGCTTCATCACAAGGAAGGGAAACATGTAGCAACAACTTCCTACAAGCATGGCTTGTTTGATTTAGATTCCATTTCTACACCTCATGTTGCCATGGTGGTAAACACAAAAGAGGCCACTTATCTTTGGCACAAAATATATGGCCATCTAAGTTTAGGATATTTACTTGAGTTGAGTAAATATAAAATGGTGAAAGGTCTTCCCAACCTTTCATCCACTTTGCCTATTTTCTCGGATTGCTTAGCAGGGAAGCAACATCGAGTACCTTTTGATTTGAGCTCCTCACGAGCCAAAATACCATTGGAGTTGGTACATAACGATCTGTGCGGTCCTATGCCAAACAGTTATTGGGGAAAGAGGTATTTTTAGTTTTTCATTGATGACTACTCACAAAAGATGTGGGTTTTCTTTCTACAACTAAATTCAGAGGTCTTTCTATATTTTTAGTAGTTCAAGAAAAGTGTTGAGAAGGAATTAGGATGTTCTATTAAGACCCTCTACTCAGATCAAGGGGGGAATATACCTCCAAATAATTTTCCATATTTCTTAGTGCACATGGGATTAAGAGGAAGCTTACTATAGCCTATACTCCATAGCAAAATGGAGTTGTTGAGAGGAGGAATCGTTCCATCATGGAAATGGTTTGTTGTATGCTTACAAGGGCACATCTTGAGCAATAGTATTGGGTAGAAGTTGTCAATAAAGCAACGTACCTCCTAAATAGAGCACCCACAAAATATCTTAAGGGAATGACTCCACAAGAATCATGGAGTGGTAGAAAACCCTCCATTTCTCATCTAAGGATTTTTGGGTGTAAGGCATTCATGCACATTCCAAAAGCAAAGAGAAATAAGTTAGATGAGAAATCCCTGTAGTGTATTTTTCTTGGTTATGATGAGCATTCCAAGGGATATTTATTTATAGATTCTAAAACCAAGAAAACTCACATCAGTAGAGATGTGGTATTTGATGAAGCTTTCACACCAGATAACACATCTTCAACTATATACCTAGATGATGAGGAGCCTAAGAAAGAGACTCCTCCCCCACAGAAAAATATTCCAAAATGGTATACAAGCACAATGAGAGATTCAAAAGTGACTACACCTCCAGATCTAACTTTATATTGACCTCGTACATGTAGTATGACTCATAAAAAGAGATCAGAAGCATTTAATTCAGAGGTTGATGATCTTTACCAACACTTTGAAGAACTTTATATAGATGTAGAGGAAGATAGAGAAGAAGATATGGATGTGGATGATGATAGGATTTTTATGTCTTCATTGGATGAGCATGAACCTACCATAGTCCAAGATGCACTTAGTGAGCCTTAGTGGAAGGTAGTTATGGATGCAGAACATATGTCTCTCATCAAAAACAACACTTGGAAGCTAGTTGATCTACCTCTTAGAAAGAAGCCCATTGGCTGCAAATGGGTATACAAAGTGAAGTATAAGGCAAATGGAACTATAGACAAGCATAATACCCATATTGTTGCAAAGGTCTATACACAAAAATAAGGAATTGACTACGAAGAGACTTTTGCACCCACTCCTAGAATGACTACCATTCATGTACTTTGTGCTATGGCATCTTAGTTCATATGGAAGCTACATTAGATGGATGTAAAAAGTACCTTCTTAAATGGTGATCTCAAAGAAGAAGTGTATATGACTCATCTAGAAGGATTTTTGGTTGAATGCCAAGAGCAAAAGGTTTGCAAATTGGTTAAATCCTTGTATGGGTTAAAATAAGCTCCACGATCTTGGTACATAAAAATTGACAATCACCTATTGTAGCATGGTTTCAAGAGAATTCCTTCAGATGCTAATCTCTATTTCAAGAAAAGTGGTTTTGAAATAGTGATTCTAGTACTCTATGTTGATGATCTGATTATCACTGGCAATTCAAAAAATTGATAGATGCAGTGAAGGATGACTTGAAAAATTTATTTGAGATGATAGATCTAGGACTTCTTCATTATTATCTTGGTTTAGAAGTAGAACATAAGAAGAATCACATCAGAGTGACATCGAATAAATATGCCAAGACATTGATTGAAAAATATTGCAAGACTGATTGTAAGCCTAAAGCAACTCCAATGGAAATAGGGCTACAGTTATCATGATATGATACTTCTCCATAGGTAGTTGGTACTCTCTATCGCCAGTTGATTGGGAATCTCATATATATGACCAAAACTAGGCCAGACATTATTTTTGATGTGAATTATCTTTCAAGGTTCATGCAGGAACCTAAGGTTAGTCATTGGAAATTAGATGAGTTCTTCATTATGTTCGTGGCAGTACAAAATATGGCCTGGAATACAAGAAGAATGACAACTTCTTCTTGCAAGGTTACACAAAATCTGATTATGTCGGGTCAATTGATGATAGGAAATAAACTTCTGGATACATTTTTCATATTGGATCTAGTCCTATCTCTTGGCATAGTAAAAAGTAGTAGGTGGTTTCTTTATCATCTATAGAGGTAGAATATCATGTAGCACATGGAGTAGTCTGCGAGGTGATATGGTTACATCACATTCTTTCAAGTATGGGTCTTCCCAAGAAACTTCTAATCCACTTGTTTTGTGACAACCAAGGTGTTTTGAAGCTCATCAAGAATCCATTGTTTCATGAACACACCAAACACATTGACACTCAATGTCATTTTATTCAAGATGAAGTTCCAAAACACAAGATACAACTCTAGTACATTCCCACCAATGAATAGGTTGCGAATATTTTCACTAAGGCACTTGCACGTGTCAAATTTGAGTTGTTTCGCAACACTCTTTGTATTTCAAAATAATATAATAAGGGGGGGATGTTAGAGTAGATTTATTACATTTGTTAAGCACATACATAAGTTTATTGTGCATACATAAGTTCATTGCTAGGTGGTTAGGGAATGGAACTATAAGTTCATTGGAGAGCGTGTATTATTTATATGCATCATTATCAATACGATAAAATAATATTCATAATTATTTCCACATAACCAAACACATCAGTACAAAAATCCACATGATCCAAGAACTTGTTCAAGATGGCACAATACAAATACACTATTGTCCAACAGTAGATCAAATTTCTAACATCTTCACCAAGCCACTTTAGAGGGTAAAGTTTGAATAGTTTAGAAAATAGATAGGCTTGAGAGCCTCCATATCCCCTTGAAAATGGAGATGCAACAATGCCAACAAGTCTAATGCTTATTTATAAAACCACCTTCATATGGGCATAAAGTATTGGTTAGTCTCTACTCTATCTCATTCATGAAAACTCCTTGTGGGCACAAAAGGATAAGGGTTGTACTAGTTTTGTAAAATCAAAACCTATGAAAACATGAAAGGGCATGGGGGATGACCAAATGGTATATGGAGACCCAATGTATTGGAGCTGCATTTCATGGAAAATTGGCTAATTGGATACACAAAGAGCCACCTAATCCACTCATGTACTAAAATAAAATGACCTTCTACCATTAAGGGGGGATTGAAGACATGTTAATGCTACAAGGTCATGTTTATTAGTTAGGTTCTAAATTAATTGTTATGAGGCTTTAATAAGACCTCATTAGAATAGTTATTTTAATGTGTAATGTCATTTTATGTTCATTTTAATTTCATGTAATATGGATTTGGTAACCCTAACCCTAATCTAATTTTTCTCATTATATATCACAAAGGAAGAGATATGATTTTTCATTATCTCCATTCTCAGAAATCTCCTCCTTTTTTCTTGTTTCATGTGGTTGAGCTTCGGCACATAGCATTGATCCTTACTAAAAATACCCTATCATACAAACCATTTTATTATCAGTTGGAATGTATTCAATTTTGGTATAGTGATATTATTTAGTGTCCACAAACACCCCCTTATAGAGTGTGCATTGCTTTTGAGTATTTCTTTTTCAACAATACTAGATAATATGTTGATTCTATTCATTTCTAGAACTTACTATGAAATCCAACATAAGTATTATTGGTCCAAAATCTACCTGAGTGGATGCATTATACCCTCAAGACCTTGGACAAGATTCGAAGACCCAAAATAGGGGTTTCTAAGTCAGCCTCCCAAGTAGGTTGGTTCCTATGATTCTAGATAACTAATAAAAGGGGTTGCAGACTAAAGTAAGAAATACATAAAGTTAGAAGCTAGAATTAAAATAGAATGGATTTAGCTATATCAAGAGACATAAATCATAATATTCTCATACTTTGAACTAAACAATTATGCCTAACAGACCAACTATCCTTCAATATTATAGAACATTTAACAAAATTAAGCACTAGGTTATACTAAGCATTCCAAGAACTAATGACCAATAAATCTAGAGAGAAATCTAGAGAATAGAATAATTGTAGCAGAATAACCCATTCACTTATATTTTATGGAAATTTTTAATAACTAAATTGACATACATACATGATCTGTGACAAATTTGGTAAGAGGCCAAACAACAATCCAATATTTATTCAAAGGTGCACAATACAATCATCATACAATATGCAATTGTAAATGCTAAAGAGCTAACCATTTGAATGAGCTACATTCAAGTATATATAACTTTACACTTGCATTTAGATATTGAAGATTCATTGTTCTTAGAGTGGACTATAGGCTTTTTAGGTTGATGTAGAATGTGTGTGTCCCTTTCCATCTCATTCAGTTTTAATTGAATTGGTGCCATGACACTGATATGGCTTGCTTCTACTTCATATAAGAGAATGAAAGCTAAAATATCTTCATCTAATCCATAGAATCATTTGAAAATTTTGTTTTACTTCTAGTTTCCCCATGATTGGTCTAGTTATATTAACATGGGTGTCAATCAAGAAAGATTTTGGATGTTGAGCTTATCTAATAGTATCTTATGACTATCAAGAGCATGCTTGGGCACTTCAATTGAAATCAATCCATTTTATGCCCTTAGCTTCAAAATCTATCTGATACTTTTTAACACTTAGCTCAACCTTTTATTAGATGTTAGGTTTCTTAGCTTACCTAGATGAAATCAACGCCTCTAAAATTTGGCCACCCTTCTGGATTTTCATACTCTTATGCATGAATTTGGAAGTTAAAAGTTAGATACTTAATTTTTAGACTCTATTCCTTATCAATTCTTTGTCTAACATTACTTCATCTCTACCAAACTTTTATGTGCCTTACAATAACATCAACATTTGAAATGTTGGATGCTCTTTGATACCTTATATTGTCCTCAGTGTGTTAGGTTCAATTCCTTATAATATTTTTTTGCTCAGTCTCTATTATGCTATTTCAAAATTTCATGCAACCTATGCTAATATCAACACCTTAAATTGGCCCTCTTCACTACATAGTTAAGATCTTGGTGTAGCCGATGGGCTCTATTGTAACATTGGATTTCAAATTATTATCTACACTCAACCAAAATAATTTTATAATGTGTTGGGTGCTATTTCATAGTGTGCCAAATTCTAATATTTTATCAAGCCTTTGCTAATATCAACTTTTTATATTTTTGCCATGTCCTATAATTAGTCAAAATTTGAGTTCGATGATGGGCTCTTCTACCTTAATTGAATTTTGAGCTTCAACCACATCGGATGCCAGATGTTTTATGCTTATTGTTGACATCATCATTTCAAAAATTGAATAACTCTCTATACTTAGCAAAATTTAGTGTTGTAGTGTTTCTCAAGCCTAGTTGATATTTACCTACATTCCTTCTGATTTGGCAGCTATTTTAGATGCATGGCTGAGTTTCTACTAAGAAAAACAAAAAATATACCAAAAATTATCTCCTTTTGAGGAGATATATGTGAAGAAGTTATTCCAACCACATTATTGGTGCCTTACAAGGGGTTTCTACTTCTAGAAGAATATAACCTATATGGCCTTATCCTATTGGGTAGTGGAGTCAAAAATTAAACAAAAAAGGGTAAAATAGAATCAAAAGTTATATGTACAATGACTAACCTCCTATATTATTCCCATATTTGAGGTCTCAACTATTCCACTAGATTGTTCTTGTTCTTCTTCCATGGTTGCTCCAAATATTTTGCCCTATTGACTAGTTTCTTGAGTTGTTGAAGGAGCTACTTTCAGCTAGAATAATTTGTATATTTTTTTCAATGCCTTTTGAGAGGGGATATATATTGCTTTAAATTTGTGGATGATTTCTTGCAATTCAAAGTAACTGTCATAGGATTAGTTTCCATATCTTCATGCAAGTTATTTCAATTTTGACAACAATGTAGAGAGCCTATGGAAAAATACATTGATTTGCTCTATTTCTAGAGGTTCAAGCAATGCATCAATTTCACTTCCATTATTGATCTAATAATACAATCATTGTCTTAGTTGTTTTGAATTGTAAAAACATCCATTCATATCCCAAAATACTAGGAATTTGAGATCCATGACCTCTTGGACCACCAACTTCATTTTTTTGTGCTTATTTTGAGGGCACTAATTATTTCTCCTCCTTCTATGATCAACTAACACCTAGATATGACTTGGTATAAGGAAAATATAGACTCACCTAGGTATCTATTTGATTTTTTCTAAGTGGGGATATTCCCCTTTATTTATTAGCATATGGAGTGTGGCCTCTACTTGCTACACTTTACTCATCACTTAATCTATTCCTATGTTGAATTTTCCTTTTACATCTTAGATCAATTTTGCAATGTATGCTATCCTTATTACAAAGGGAAAAGCTTTACATAACATCCTTGATCTTGATCCAATACCGACCTCTAAATTTATTTCACATTTCTTTGGAGATAGCTTGGCCATGGGGTTTTTACCTCTCCTTTTCCACCTCTAATTAAACTATCACAAAAATTTCTTCCTACCTCTATAGTTTTGATCTTAATTCTTGCATTTCTTTCTCTTGTGCTTGAAGCGTATTGCTCCCTTGTTGCAATTGCTCCTCTAATTTATAGATCCTATTTTCCTTATGCTATAATTACTCTTCAAAGGGAGATTTATTTAGCAAGCATTTCAGGTATTGAATCTCAATTTCTAGATCATTATTTTATAAAAAAATTTTACTTGACCTTTGCTCTAAGGCTTCAATCTTTCTTTTTGTAGTTGTAAGATTTATGTCTATTTGTTTTCTCTAGAGGAAAATTTTATCTACTTTGATATGAAGTGCCTTTATTGTATCAATTTTAGGAATCTTAAAAATGTCATAGCTTTGCATATTGATTTGGTAATCCTCTGCTATAATTTTTGCTACCAGATTCCTGATGTTTGGATATGCAACCACTTTGACCCATTCTTTGATAATTGGATCCACTCCATCATATGTTTAGGTGGTCTCCTTCTTTGTGTCATGTTGTGGTTCTTGTTTCTCTATCCTTTTTGGGTGTTTGTTTCAATATTCTGAATTACAAAAAATGCTTTTGGTAATTGATGCTCAAAAGTAAGGGAAGTAGTGAAGGTAGATTGAAAAGGTGAGAAAATCATAGATGGGGGATTTAATGATACAATGCTGGTATTTACAAGGGTTCATGGATATACATATTTTAGGGTTGTTTGGATCTCCTATACATGGGAAGTGGTAATTATTTTTATGGTAAATTATGAAGGGGAAAAACCTCTTTGGTAGGACAATATGGTGGGGTTAGTTGCTCAGTTGAAGGCTATATGCATGATGGAAAACTTTTGAAAAAAGAATATATGGAATAAATACTTGATTATCTCACTTCTAGTGCCAACTCTAGACTCTTGCATTGAATATCTGGATCTATTCTCTTGTTATCATAATTTTATACTCCAGTTGTTGCATTTTATCCCTTTTTGATGTCTTCTTCTACCTTGTACTTGGATGACTTTTTCTTTCTACTTGTTGAGCATGCTATTGGACTTTTGACTAAGGCTTATATTTATTTTGTTTTGATGTAGTAGCTATTTTTCTTGTATATGCCACTACTTTTGCTACTTCAACTCCTACAACTTGCCCTGTTGGCTCTTCTTCATTATATTATGAGTAAATTTCAATTACCAAAATTATTTTGGGTACACTAGCCTTCTTAGCTTGGGTTCTCTATTTTCTATGCAAAGGGAGGTTCCTCTAAGTTATCATCTTCCTCTGAATCTTCATAACCAACTAAGGACCTTCCTTGAGTGGGAATTTGTTGAGGGATTTCATATTCTTCTTCATAATATGCTTCTTCCTCTTGATCCCTCAATATCATCAATATCAAATATCTTTCTCCCTTGTGTTTCTCCATCCAAATTTCATATTTGGCATCAAATTATTTTTTGAACTACTTGTCAGAGGCACTAGGAAAGTATTTTTTTTGTTTTTCTCATTCACAATAGGAGACCCACCATTCTCGAATCTTATTCTATCTATTTTAGGTCATATTTAATCTTATCTATGAGTTCCTTGTTGATCCTCTCTTCCTTATCTCTAAATCAATCATAAATTCATTTGAAATCATAGCATTTACTCCATGGTGGTTGTTCTTGCATCTCATTAATATAAATTTCAATGGATTTATTTTATTCATTATTTTTGAATTGCTCAATCTCTGGCCATGGAAGATGATCAAATGTTGTGGACTTATTCAATTCAGCCAATTTAGCTTTAAAATTATCCTTCAGATCATAATATCATATGTGTGGCACTATCCACAACTAGAGGCCATTAAGCATGTCATCTACAATATTCACTTGACCCCTTTTTGTGATTATATCTTCAATATTGAAGGGATAGTGATAAGTGTAGGATTTCTTGATTCTGGATCCAAAATTTTCATTTGCTTCATCTATTTGTTTGCATAGTTCCATGCCAAATACCCAGTCTATGATATAATAGAGCAATAGATAAGGAGTTCTATGGAATTTATACACTCTAATAATGGTACCATTTTTTAGAGAATACCAATCCCCTAAATCATGGTCTTGCCTCATAGTTTATCATTAGCTTTAGAGCTCAGGCGAGGAATTTGACCATAAATGGATGCAAGTGCAGGTCCTAGGAATAATCTATTAAACTCAAGGTATGGAGAAGTTTCTCTAAGGACTAGGGTATAGTCAACTACAAGATGATATTGCTCATTATCTCTTACCTACAACTTAATATTATGCATGTTTGGGGTCATATGAAAGAGAAATAACCATGCTAAATATGATGGATAATGGAATGACTCACTTTCTTTTAGCTTTAGGGTGACAAGTTGACTATGGATTTGATAACTCAAAAAATGGATCCAATCAAAGAATATAGGGTCATTTGCACTTGAACCATCATAATTGTGTATGTTGGTGACTACATATGCAATGGAAATTTGATGATCATACACATATGCATCAATGTCCAACCCAAGAATTACAACTATCATTGATAAAACTATTTGCAAAAAAATTATTAAATCTCTCAAGCTTCACAGGCTTTTCTAGGAAGTCATTTGAAATTTCCCCTATATTTTTAGCTAACTAAGTTCTAAGAGTATCTTTCTTCATATAGACCTTTTTTCCATCTATGTCAAGAGGCTTATGTTTTGTACCTAGTTGTTCCCCTACTATGAAATATCTTATGATTATTTCTTATACAATTGTAAATAATCTATTTCATTTTATATCATGCACCATTGCTTTTTTTGAGTTGTAATTCTCTACAATTTCTTTGACTAGCTCAGGATAGGGATGGACGAACTTGGGCATGTATCTAGACAAGAGTCAATTCCATGGAGTAGCTTCAAGCATTTTAGGGAACATTCTTGTTTCTCTTGCATTTAACACTTCTCTAAAGCTTTTTAATTTTGACTTTATCATGATGATAGGGTCATGGATATTAGCTAGTCCATATTGTAGCTCCTTCGTACTCCTCTACACTTTCTACCCTCTTTTACCTCATGCCATTTTACACTAGAAATTTTTGTCTCTACACAGATGCACATACAACTATGTATTTTTTATCTTGCATAGAATACTTCAATAATTCTACAATATTTTGCTACCTTAATGCTCTATCATGTTTTGCATATTTTAAACCTTGTTTATATAGCAAAAAGTGCATATAAAGAACAACCATTTCTAATTTAATGTCAAGGATTGCATGTGCTCAACTTGTATGATAAAATATTTCCTTGGAATTGGTAGTCTATATGAACACTTGTGGTGCATGACCATTTTTGAGGTTGTCATGCTTTCAACCAATAAAATTATTGTAAATTCAAAATTTTATGGCTGTTGGGAACAATACTCATCCAATGAGTTTTTACTACTTAAAAAATGCTATGACCACTATTGCCACTACATTAATATTTACACGTGTCATTATTTTACATGTATACACTTTGGAAGCATGTGATTTTATGCATAATTTTTTTAATGTTGGTCATTCACCAAAATTGGCAAAAGAAGGTCATCCATATCTTGAAGCTCATATGCACTTAGTGCCTTCTTTATTGAAATTAGATAAGGTCCAAACCAAAGTGATTCTATCTTGTCATGGTTTCCCAGTTTATCTCGGTCTACATCCCATTTGAGTGTCAAACCACCATCCCTAAATGATTTCAATGATGACCTTTTTCCAAACCATCTCTTAATGGATGTTTGATGCTAGTGGAAGTTACTGTAAGTTTTTTCTCTTTTTTCCTCAAAAAAAAATAGTTTTGTCATTCTTTTCTCAATTGGATCTATATCTAATTGTTATTGGTCAATAAAATTTAAAGTAGGAAACTCTAAATGAATAAAAAAACATAGGTTCTTTTCCATAAACCAAAGCATAAGATATGGTTTTAGAGCCTTCCTGAACATTATTTTCTCTTCCCATAATGCTTTATTCAACATTAAATACCAATTTATTTTTACTGTCACCAATATTACTCTTAATTATATTCATTAAATTTGTATTCTTGGACTCTACTAGTCCATTTCCATATGGGTAATAATTAGAGGAAGCTTTCCAATATATGCCATATTTTCTAGCAAATTCCATGGTCTTAGCTCCTATGAAAGCTCTAGCATTATCAGACACTATCATAGAAGGGATCCCAAATCTAGTGATCAATATTTCAAGAAATTCAATGATAATATCTTGATCTACGTGTTTGGTTGCTTCTGCTTTAGACCATCTGGTGAAGTAATCCATCATTGTTAATATGAATTTATGCCCAAAAAAAGAATTTGGATTAATCATCCCAATAAAATCTAATCCCTATTGCTGGAAGGGTTCTTCTATAATAATTGGCTAGAGAGGTATCGTCGAATTTTTGCTTCTACAAATAAATCTTTGACATTTTTCACAAGCATTAGAAACTTTAAAAGCATCAATAAATAAGGTTCTCCAATAATACCTATCTCTCAATATTTTGGTTGTTGTGGTATAACTAGAGTAGTGGCCTCATGAGAAGCCAACATGAAACTCATTCAAGATCTGATCTACCTTATTCAACTATATGCATCTCAACAAAATTCCATCAAAATTATTTTTGTACAAGATACCATCAATAAAAAAGTATCTCATAGCTTGAATTCTATACCTACACCTCTGAGATGTTATAAATCTATCTAAATTACTTGTCGGTTTCAATAAAATAAGTTATTTGATCTATCTAGGTGTTCTTCTCTATTAGACCTTTGACCGACTATGATTTTTCTTATTCCTCAAGAAATAAATTGGAATCCAATGTTATAGAGTTTTTGAGTTGTTCATAGAGTGCTCTTCCCCTAACAAACTTAGTTGTTTTGATCTCTATATCATATTATTGGATTTTTGTGATCCATCTAGATCTTTTCTTGCCTAATTCCCCTTGCACTATGAAATTTTAAACATACGTATGCACAATGTATACTAATGTTCTACTCTAATATATATAAGGTCTTAGTTTTTTAAGAGATTTCATCAAAGAAAAAACCTGCTTTTCAATGAAGTTGTAGTGTTCTTCATGGTTGTGCAAAGTCTAACTTAGAAAATATATAGGTTGTTTATTGGGATATTTATCCTTTTGAGTACGTATAGCTATGAGCTCTCTTATGCTCCAAACACATAAATAATGAATTCCTTATAATTGGGGTTATCCAACAATAGGGCTATAGTTATGGCTTCTTTTATGCTTTTGAAAGACTCTCTTCTGGTTTTGGTCCATGTGAAGTCTACCTCCTTTCTTAGCATCTTTGTCATTGGCTTCACTATATGGGAAAATTTAGATAAAAATTTCTGGATAAAAATAATCTACTCAAAGAATGACTACAATCCTTTCTTGTTTTGTGGCAATGGAAGTGCTAGTATTGCTTTTACTCTATCAGGATCAATAGCTAAACCTTCCTTTGACACCACATGACCCAATAATTTCCCTTCATGGATGACAAAAATTGACTTTCTTGGATTAAGTGACACTCTAAACTCTCTATATTTTTTAAAAACAAGCCTAATATGATCTAAATGCTTTTCTTTTTATGGGAAAAGACTATCATATCATCTAGATAGATCAGTATCACTTTGTTCACCAACTCACCAAAAGCTAAATCCATAGCCCTTTGAAAGGTAGCTTTAGCATTTGATAGGCCAAAAGGTATTCTTTGGTAGGTGAACATATTCCCCACTTGGTTGTGAATGTAGTTTTATATTGATCTTCATCTCGGATCCATACTTGGTTAAAGCCTAAAAATCCATCCAGCAAGGAGAATATCTTTGCCCTAGAAATAGAATGCAAGATTTGATCAATTTGAGGCAAAGGATAGTGATCCTTTAAGGATGCTTTGTTTAGGTTTCTAAATCCACGTAGAGGTAGATGTATCCATTCTTCTTTTTGAAGGGTACTATATGAGCTACCCATGTGGAATGCTTGACTACGTAAATGATCTTTGCATTGAGTAAATTTAACAATTCTTGTTTCATTAGTGCTTTTATCTTTGGATTTACTACACTTTGATTTTGTTAGAATGGCTAGAATTGGAAAGCAATTCTATTGTATATTAGATAGTTTCTTTTTTGTAGACCTGTAGATCATCATAGCTACACACAATGATGCCATTAATTTTTTTACATAGACTTAAAAGTTGTTGAACCTGTTCATTCGAGCATAATGTACTCCAATATTTAAATTCCTTTTATGTTCCAATTGGACATCTCTAAACTTATTGTTCATCAATTTTCATTTTTTGGCCAATTGGTTGGTCCTTGTTATCAAATAAAATTTTAAGGGTAATTAGTCCCTTGGGAATATGATTATTTTTTATCTAAATAACTTCTTCTTCAATCATACTCTCTAGCATGTCATTAGTCACATTTGCACAATCTATCTCTTGAACTAAGAAATCCACTTTATGTTTATAATTATCAAACACTTTTCAAAAAGAATCCTTATCTATCATGGAAAGCCTAAATGCCAACTTAATAGATCTTGATTTTTTTCTCAAATTATAGGCAAGATAAAAATTAGCTCTATGGGAATTAAATGCATTAGCTTGTGTATTTTCTTCTCTAGGTATTTATTTTATATTTAGCACATCAAAGCTTTCAAATAAATATCAAACTCTATTTTGGTAATATTTTAGGTAATGCTACTTGCTACTATATTTTTCAATGGCTTGGTTTACTACTAGCTCAAAATTTCCATAAATCCTCAATAGCTTTATTCCCATTTTCTCTGCTTTTTTCATCCCAATGTATGCTTCATATTTTATTAAATTATTGGTGTAGCTCCAAGTTAGATGGTATAAAACCCCTTTAATTCCTTTAGATAGGGATACCAACACTATTCCTACTTCAACGTCATTTCTACATCTAACTCCATCAAAGTAGAGCTTCCATATCTTGGTTTGTCGAAGATCCTTGTTTGTCATGGATGGAAGCTTTTTTTTTTGGCTTTGAGATGGAATAAGTGTTGATTCCTATATCAATCATAGCATTTAAGTTTTTTAGTGAAAATTTATCTTTAGTTTGAAGCTCATGTATGATGTATTCTATTGGGTTAGATTCCTCGCTAATCATGTTGACACTATTTTCTTCTTCTTCATTTTTTTCTATATGGTATGCAAAGGGATTTTTTGTAAATATTTTCACCTTCCTACCCTTGTGAGGAATTTCCATATGTGAATAGTCTAATGGAAAGCATCATACCAACTTGGTTGTGAATTCATGGGAAAGGCACATGCCAAAGCAAGGTTCCAAGTCCATTATGACCACTTTTTATATGATTGTTACCTAAGGCATCCTATGAAATACCATGGGTGTATCCTTAATTACTCTAGTAGTCTTTACTAGAGTTCCATCTAGCTACAACACTCTAGGATTGGAATATGTGTATTTCATTCCCATAGCATTGCATATAGCTTTTGGAATAACTATTGTTGCTACTCCAAAATCTACCATGTAATTATGTACAACCCATCCTTCCATGTGTACCTACTCTTGGCATAGGTTTACCTTGTGCTTGATTGAGTTCTGGATGATACTAATTTTTAGTCCTAATAGATTTTAATTATGCCTAAAGGAGATTTATTTATATTGAAATATTTAGAGCATCATACATACTTTCTTTAGATGGTGTTTTCTTCAATTCATCCATGATATTGAAGCTAGAGGATTTTGGGTTCTTATTTTATCCCTTTTTTGGTTTATTAAATTTTCTTTGGTATTCGTGTCACTTCAATTCTTTGTTGGTTAGTGACTAAAGGATATCAGAGCTTATTTCTACCTTGTTCCTATGTTTTAGCTTCTTTTGCTTACACTAGTTTGTGTTGTTCTCTAGGATGCCCTATTGGAAGATACTTTGTTTTTTGAGTAGTTTGATGTGCTTCTATTTCTTGTTGTTTTATTTACCGAGACAAAAATTTGAATGGTTCCAATGTTTTAGGATCTACTTGTAATAGTGTTTTTCCAGATCAAGTCAAGACTCTAATCAACTTATCCTTTTGCTCCATAAAATTTTGATATGTTTCCCACAACATATTAACTTGGTATTTTATGCTCTTTCTACCTTTTCAACTCCAATTTTCTACATCTTATGCTAGTGAAGCATACAAGTGTTTTATCCATGTGGGTAATTGCAAGTTGAGAAAAAATGATCTACTTATGATACTAAAGCAAAAGGATCATCCTCTTGGTTATCATATGTTGCATTGGGTCTTTCACCAATGTTACTAAAACAATATCCTTGATCTTTTACCATGTATGAAAATTGCCTAGGCCAAAAATTCCTTTTAGATTCTCTTCTTTTCATAGTGGTGATTTCATTAGTCAATGTTTTAATGTCATCATTATTTACTTCATGATGGTTATTTCTTGAGGTTTAGGGGATGACAATGTAGGTATGGTAGAAGGTGTTGATAATGATGGGACTATCAATTTTACTGGAAACTCTAGAAACTTGGTTGTAGGAATTGGGGCTACGTTTGCTAGATGTGTGATTGTGATCGATGCTTGTGTTTCTTGTCCAGGCTATGGGATTTCTACAAAAATTGGAATTATATTCCTTAAAGTAAATTTTTTTGAAAGTTATCAAAGTTTTTTCTGCCATTATAGTTGCTTGGTAAATCTTAAAAAATTTCAACACATTATATTTTTGTATAAAAAATACTAAGTATGGGTTGAAAGCACAAAAGTAATAATATGGTGCTTGGGGATCCATTGAATTAATATTGGGTGGAACTTTTAACCCAATGTTAAATTCCATTATTGCTTTATGAGGATGCCTTTGTATAGTGTTGAATTAGGTTAGTAGTGAGAACATATATGCTTGTTCATTAAATTGCTAAATTAGTCTACCGATAAGTTGAGTGCATGAATGGATACTACCATCCTAAATGGTTTGGTACTAATATAGTACCTTACATTTGAATGATAATACCAATAATATTTTCATCTTCAAAATTATAAATTACGACTAAGGAGGCTATATCTTGACAATGCTCATAGGATATTTTTCTAGTGCCATCATATGTTGGCAAAGCCTTTAACATTACCTGAGAATGGGGTTCTTATTTACCAAGTTAAGTGGTCCTATGTTATTATAGCTAGGAAGGTTATGTGGAGGTGGGATATGGGCCATCTATTCAAGTCTAAGTGGACAAATTGTGAAGAAGTGAAATGTGTAGATTATTTACCTTTTGTAGGACATGAAGAGGAAGATGATGTAGGAGATGATGATGATCTATATCTTCTAAATGCTAATGGAGGTAGTTCTATAAATAGTATTAATTCATCTATATTCTTAGCTACTTCTCTTGTGAGCATAAGCTTATATATACATTGGATGATGGATTTATTTTGTAATTATTTTATTTTAGTGTAGTTGCTAAGTGATTGGGTAATGATCTATTAAAATAGAATATCACCATGATTCTACTCAATCATGGAGGTGAGATTTAGGTCCCACTGGGTGTGCCAAAAACTCTTCATCCAAAATTTTCTTAAGTGGATGAGTTAATCCTCAAGATCTTGAACAATATTGGAAAACCCAAAAATGGGTATTTTTAAGTCAACCTCTAGAGTAGGTTGGTTCCTATGACTCTAGCTAACTAATGAAAGGGGTTGTAGACTAAAGCAATAAATGCATAAAGTTAGAAGCTAGAATTAATATGGAAAGGATCCAACTACGTCAAGAGGCATAAAGCATGAGAGTCTTGTACTTTGAACTAAACAAGGTTGCCTAACAGACCGACTATCATTCAATATTATAGAACATTTAATGAAATTTAGCACTAGGTATTACTAAGCATTCCAAAAAATAATGAACAATAAATCTAAAGATAAATATAGATAGTAGAATAACTATAGCAGAATAAACCATTCACTTAGCTCTAACAAAAATGCTTAATAACTAAATCAGTATACATACATGATCTATGATAAATATGATAAGAGTTCAAACAACAATCCAGTATTAATTTAAAGTTGAAAATACATTCATCATATAATATGCAATCATAAATTCTAAATATTTGACCATTTTAATGAGTTACATTCAAGTATATATAGCTTTACATTTGCATTCAATTATTTTAGCATGATTTCTCTTAGAGTGGATTGTAGGCTTATCAGGTTAATGTAACACATGTGTGTCCCTTTATAGATTATTTCGTTGCAACTAAATTGGTGCTATGATATTGATGTGGATTGCTTATACTTCATTTGAGAGAGTTCTAGCTAAAATATATTCATCTAATACATATGATCATGTGCCAAGTTTATTTTTCTTCTAGTTGACCCATGATTTGTCTATTTGTACCAACACAGGTGTCAATCAAGAAATATTTTGGCTATTGAAATTTTTGATAGTAGATTATGACCATCGAGAGCATTCTTGAGCACATTATCTAAATTCAATATATTTTTCACCTTCATATTCAACATCTATCTCACACTTTTTAACACTTAGCTCAACCTTTTTTTGGATGTTGGGTTTCTTAGCTTACCTTAATGATGTCAGTGCCTTGAGAATTCATCCACCCTTCTTGCTTAGCCACACTCTTTTGCATGACTTTGGAAGCCAAAATTTGGATACTTAATTATCAGGCTCTATTCCTTATCAATTCTTCATCTAGCACTACTTCATCTCTATCATATTTTTATGTGCTTTATGATTATGTTAGGTAAAATTTTTGATTCTCTTTGATACTTAGCCAATGAACTAAAACATTATGATAGATGCTAGATGAACCTTATATTGTCATCAATGTTTCAAGTTCAATGCCTTAGAATATTTTTTCTCAGACTCTATTCTGCTATGTTAGAATTTCATACAACCTATGCTAATATTAACACCTTAAAAAATTTGACCCTCTTTTCTACATAGTTAAGATCTTGTTGCACCTGATAGTATTTGTTGTAATGTCAAATTCCAAATTATTATCAACATTTAGCCAAAATTACTTCATAATGTGTCGGGTTATATTTCATAGTGCATTGGATGCTAGGAATTTATCAAAACTTTTCTAACATCAACATTATAGTTTTTCCATGTCCTATACTTAGTCAAAATTTGAATCCGGTGCAAAAAATAAAAATATGGACTCTTCTACCTTATTTGGATTAAGATCTTTAGCCACATCGTATGCCAAATATTTTTATGCTTATTCTTGGCATCATCATTCCAAAAAATATATAGCTCTTTGTACTTAGTGAAATACAATGTTGTAGTGTTGATCAAGCTTAGTCGATCTTTACCTAACTTCCTTCTAATCCAACGACTATTTTAGATGTTTGGATGAGTTTTTGAAGTTGCCTTAGAAAAATGAAAAAATATACCAAAAATGATCTTCTTCTAAGGAGATATATGTGGGCAAGTTATTCCACCTATAATTATCTTGATCTATTCTTTTAACTTATTATCTTAAAAATTCTCGAGCTTGGATTCAATTTCCTCCTTCACTTTTAATATGTTACAAACATATTTGGCATTCCAAATCTTCATTATTCCATTTACATATTTTATTTTTTTAGCAATCCTATACATAGATTATACTTCAAATGTTTCATCCTAGCATAACATAATAACCTAGAATACTTTAGGGTATTTGAGCCACGTCCACATAGACTAAACTATAAATGATTTTTTATGACCACTAGTGAGTAAATCATATTTCAAGATAAGAGGTTTGTGGTTTAATCTTGTTGGCAATATAATGTTTGAAGAAATTTAATACTTTGTTTATAACCATATATTGGCCAACAAAAAATATAAAATATTTCTCCTATATGTGTTTGCCCAATGCATCTATTATCCTATGTATATTAAAATTTTGAAGGAATAA
Source organism: Wollemia nobilis (assembly GCA_028583015.1). Classification (NCBI taxonomy): domain Eukaryota; kingdom Viridiplantae; phylum Streptophyta; class Pinopsida; order Araucariales; family Araucariaceae; genus Wollemia; species Wollemia nobilis. The sequence continues at coordinate 1,250,693 of JAQPPZ010000252.1, read as the reverse complement.
CATCCCAAAGGCCATTTGAATTACTAAATAAAGCATATTTATTCATTTCTTTAGACCATATAGTGGTACCACATTTTGTTTTTAATGATATAGAATTGTGTTGACACCTCCCCAAGAATCCATAGATCACAATTATGAGTTATTATTGAATTTGACAAAAATATGTTTAGGTCCTTCCAACATCTTTCACAAGAAGTAACTATATATATAAAATATATAAGTATTACCTTAACTTTAATATTTTTCTCTTTTCTATAAAAATATGAGCAACATAATTACTCTTTGCTTCTAGCAATTGTGCATCCCATTTAGGTTTCTCATATTGTTATAATACCTCTCAAAGATCGTATAAAATAAATTGTGAAACAATCCTCCATATTTTTAAAATTGTTTTGAATGCACCCTTATATTCCTCACTATAGAATTCATACTATAACCATATATTAGCTCATTAATAACTCATTTTATGGGTACTACCCATACCCCTAATATTCTACAATACCATTTTTGTCATCACTTTTTAATTTTATTCATGGGAATCACCCCCATTTCTTGTTAACACCTATGATATTTGTTTTTAGTTTCCTAAATGGATATCTATTTAAATTTCTTGTTATATTTATTCTTTCTTTTACATTCCCATCAATACTTTCATCTTTGTCAATATATTCTATGTATCTATATTGTTCATAATGATACTTATCTTCTAAAGGCTTATATTTCCTTAGAGAATTTGAAATGCAAGTAATACCCTTATTAACACTTTCTTATTTATGTTTCCTCAAAATACCTAAAGTGTAGAGATGAAGCTCTATAGTGATTAATTTCTTATGTTGCTTTGAAAACCCTAAATGTTTCCTTGGAAACATTAAAGTGCAAGAATGATCCTCTATAGTAATTACTTTCTTATTCTTCCCTAAAAATCCTAATTGTCCATTGATATCTTCTATACTCATTTCTTTATTATATTCCTATTGTAATACTCAAGTGCAAGGGAGAAGATATACAATTTCTATTTAAAAGAGAGGGCTTTATTCCACTTGAGAAAAATGAATATGATTTACCTAGATTAAAATTGACCTCTTTACTCTCCTTTGATTTAAAATTTACCTTAGCATATTCCTTCACACCTTTAATTCCTATTAAGTTTTAACTTGTACATTTTACTTTCCCATTCCTTGTTTTCTTTGTTTCTTCTAATTATTTGAGTAAATTAGAATAGACTTTGCCATTTGATTACATAGAGGGGATTTCTTTGCAACTTTTTTAGGAGTGGAAAATCCTTGATGTATTCAAACTTCTACTATGGTATGATCTCCTTACTTCATATTGAAGTTTTTCCCATACCCTTTTTTCTCTCTTTTTCTATTATTTTTACTTTATAATTTCTTATGATATTTCTAGTTTTATAAAATTTGTGACATTGGAATGCAATGATTTTCTCATCAATTATCTTCATTCATATCAATTTATTGTACAAAATATTTTTAAATATTTATGACAACACATATCTAAGTGTATATCATGTCTTTGCTCCTTAGTAGTTGGTCCATATTTGATGAAATTCCCTACAATATTGCTAATAATACTTAACCTCCTTAATCATAATTTGATATCAAAGTCTAAAAGAACTAATCCACATTGTAATCTTTTTAGTAGTTTTATCTCAATAGAAAAATTCTCTCTCCATGATCTTTAATATAATGCACGTCCCCCTAAACCATGGACCACCACCCATTATTGTATCCCTTATTTTAAAATAAGAGAATATGAAAAGGAAAAATACTTTCAAAATAAAATTCACGAGAAAAATTAAGTTCAATTCCCACATTTACATGATCTAATTTTGAAAATAAAAAAAACTTGGCTACTATCCATGGATTTTATATATAAGAACTTTTATATCATGCTCAATAATATTATTATTGATAATCACTAATGTTGTAACATCTTCTTCCTAGATAAGGTTTTACATGGATTTGACCTTCATATCTTTCCCACCTAACATGCATGCTTTCAACTAAGATCACCCTATTTCTATTTAGAACTTTCAAAAGTGATTTTTCTATCACGATACCTAGTTTTTACTTGCAATAAACCTTTATTTATTTAATTTAAAAGGTGATCTATGCTCCCCACTTGTACTTGCTTCCTACTCACCCTCAAAACACTTTCTTTCTAAAAAGCTAAAAAGGTAAGGCTTGCTCATTTACTCACACTCACGTTGAACTCATAGTCACCTTATTTCCAACAAAATAAATAAATATTTAATACCAAAATTTAAACATAGTCACAATATTTCTAACAAAATAAAGAAATATTAATGATAAATATTAAAAATATATAAATATAGATTTGCATATGCCATTTCTAGAAAATAAACCCTATTTTTTAGGTGTTTCATTTATAGTTATAAATGAAGCATTTTTAATACTAGCAAGGCTTTCACATAAATTTTGGGCTTATTTTTATTTTTCACATAAATTTTGGGCTTTCACATAAGTTATATGGGGATTCTATTGGTGACCACTCCCATCAACATACCAATATTACATTTACTATTATGTTAATTAAACCATATCAAACATACCTTTATATAACCAACATTTTTCATTTCTTTTACTATCAAATATATTTTGTCTTCCTTAAAGTGCTATGTTTTTCACTTTTTAACATAATTTTGATTAAGAGATAAAATATTACTTTGCTAGTTGACTTATAAAATTTAAATTTCACTAAGATAGAAATCAATATTTCAATTGGCTAAGTTATGTTTTACCCAATTTGCCTCTCTATAAGTATGTTTATATTTAGAAGATATTTCCTTCAATAATAGATGATAAACATCAACAATAATAATATTTGTTATCCTTGAGGGAGTTATGGGAGTGGGTGCGGTAGCGTGAGGGAGATGAAAAAGGTGTTATTGGGTTAGTTCTATATAAAGAGGTTTTCTCTTACCTTGGTTACATAGTGTTGGTTCTTCTGCCTTGGTCCTGATTGGACTAGAGCCTACCATAATTGGGGTGACTAGCCCCTTTTTTCTTCGGCCTTCATTTTTTTTTGTCCAAGGCTTCTACTACTTCTTCTTTTCTTTGTTCATGAGATCTTTTGATAGTTTTTTCTTGGCACTTCCTGGGAAGGGAAGACTCCATATTTGTGCCTCACTTTCTTCTTTGGCCTTCAACTTGTCACTATTGAATTCATGTGATTCTAGCAAGACATTTTTTCTTCTTCTATGTTTTGGTCTCCTCTACCCCCTTTCTTCTTTGGCCTCCAATGTGTCTCTATTGTAATTCCTCTCCTAGAATTTTGGAAAGGCTATTGGTGTTTCTTTTGGGTGTGAGGATTTTTCTTCTCCTCTCTTGAGAAGCCCCTTCTAGGATTTTTATAGTGTTCAAGTTGTTGAATCCATTTCTTTCAAAGTTGAGGGACCTATTTATCTTAATATGTACTAAGAGGGACCTTGTATTCCTTCAATGGTGTGAGGATGCTTTTAAATCATGGGAGAGAATCTTGTGGTCATGTGGATCCTTAGAGAGCTTGTTCTACTAGGGGCTAGGAGGGTCCCGTATCTTCCTTCAATGGTGTGCGACTATTTTCCTATCCTAGGAGAGAATATTATGATCAAATGCATATTCGAAGATTTTTTCTTACCAGGGGCTAGGAGGGACCCCTATATTCATTCGACGATATGTGGTTGTTGTCCCTTCCTAGAAATCCTATGGACATGTGCAACCCAAAAGAGCTTGTCTTAATAGGGTCAAGAGGACCCCTTATCTTCCATCGATGGTGTATGCTTGCCTTTCCTTCCTAGGAGAGCATCTTGTGGATGTGTGCACCCTACAAAAATGATCTTCAAACTCTAGTTGTGTGTTGTCAGGTTTGTTTTGCTTGGGTGTTTATCTGCCTTCGAGTTTGAAGGATTTTTCCTTAGTTGATCAATATTGGGGAGACCCCTTAGGGAGGGGAAATTTTTCAAAATTTTAAAATTGTTTTTGAGTGGGATTACCTTGCTTAAGTGAGACTTTTCCAAATTTAAATTTCTTGTTTGAGTGGAATCCTTGCTTAGGTGGGAAACTTCAATTTTGAATATATTATGGGTCTTGTCTATTTTTAGTCTCTTGTTTTGTTTGGAAGATCCTCTATGAGGTTTTTATCTCTTTGTAAAATTTTTGGGGACTCTTTCAAAACTCCTTCCTCCAACCAATAAAAAAAATAATATGTTTTATCTATTCTTCACATCCATTTTGTGTTGATAGAATTAATGATCATTTGTGAATCCCTTTCAATTAAAATATATTTCCATCATTTTTTTATTGCAATATTAGTCACTAGAAGAAGTGCTTGAGCCTTTGCATAGATAGTTGAAGTTCTATAAGATTTTTAGTAAGTGTGGAGAATTTTTCCACCTCCACCAACTATTCTTGAATTTCCTTTAGAAGCAAAAAAATGATATATATTTAATGAATATGTATTCTTTTAAAATATTTTAATCTTTATTTTTTAGATACATTTCTTTTGTTGAGATGATTTTGAATGATTGAGACAAGTTGAAGATCAGTTCTTAACATGTATTGTTTGATTATAAACTAAAACATACAAAAAATGATTAAGAACAATAGGAAAATAAAAGTCTCATGTGATAAATTAAAATTTTTGTTCTATAAATGAGCTTTAACATTTTTTATCTCTATAAAAATAAATGTTAAAAAATTTAAGTAATAAGTTATTTTCCAAATAAATTCTCCACACCTCATTATAAACTAAAACTAAAAATAATAATCGGGGGAAGTGGTTCTTTTAACTACTATTTATGCCCCCTCTGACCTTGTTGGAAATATTAATCTCTAGAACCATGTGCGAGAGGTTCATGCTCTAGCTCCTTATTATCCTTGGATTGTTGCAGGAGATTTTAAAGATGTTTCTTGTTTGGAGGAAAAGTGGGGTGGAGTAAGTTTTCTTGGTTAGGCTTATTTACCTCTTAATGATAATATTTAGTTTCTAGATCTTGTTGATATTAAGTCGGGTAATGGTATGTTCACCTGGTCTAATTGGATATGTGGAATTGAATCTATTTTTGAGAGATTGGATAGATTTATTGTTTCTTCTTATTGGGTTGGTAATAATTGGCTCACAACCTCTTAAATTCTTTATTGGAGAGGTTCTGACCACTGGCCAATCAAACTTGTTGCTATCAAATAGGGTACCATCCGTCATCCAAGTTTTAAATGTCAGTTAATGTGGCTTAGGGAACCTTCTTTGTATAACTTGGTAAAATGTTGGTGGATTCAAGGGAAACCGTTATATGGGACTGATATGTACTCTTTTGCTAAGAGGCTTCAATTTGTGAAATATTGTCTTAAAAAGTGGAACAGGCAATTTTTTGGTAATCTTTTTTATGCTAAAGCTATGGCTCAAGACCGGTTTGATTCTATTACTACATAAATCAGGGATCAGGGACTTTATGAACAGACTCTTCAAGAGGAATCATAGGCTTTGAAGGACTTGGTAGAATGGGAACTTCATGAGGAATATTATTGTGATAAAAAAACTTGTTTGTATTGGTTGCAGGAAGGAGATAAGAATACTATTTTTTATTAACTCAGTTAAAGCTAGAAGGTATGTTAATTTTATTTCTTCCATTGTCTCTTCTTGAGGAGTTAATTTGAAAACTACCCATGATATTTTACAGGAGGTAGTTACCTTCTTTTCCTCAATTTATATTGAGGATTCTTCTGGGGCGGATGTTAAGGAGAATGTTATTTTTGGATGTATACCTTTAATTATTTCTACTGAGATAAATGTTGATTTTTTAAGGCCTATTTCTCTTACAGATCTAGAAGGTATTGTTTTTCATATGAAAAAAGGAAAAGCTCTGGGGCCAGATGGTTTTCCAGTTGAATTCTTTCAAAAATTTTGGAAAATCATCAAATTTGATTTGTTAAGGGTTTTGTAGGATTCCTTGAACAATAAAAATATGTTGAAGGATTTTAATTCTACCTTCCTACCTCTTATTTCTAAATGGGAGGAAGCAAATTCTTTTGGTATGTTTTGATCTATAGCTCTGTGTAATTTTGTTTATAAAATCATTACTAAGTTGATTGTTGAGAGGCTAAAACCTTGGTTGGGAATGGTTATTTTTGATGAGCAAGGAGGCTTTGTGGTAGGCCGTCATAATATTGATGGTGTTGTTATAGTTGTTGAGACCATTCATTTAATGGGTATGTCTATGGAAAAAGCTATGTTTATGAAACTTGACCTGGCTAAGGCTTATGACAGGGTTCGATGGTCATTTATTCAAAAAATTCTTACAGCCTTTGGGTTTGATCCTATGTGGATTAATTGGGTTATGAGTTGTATTACAACTCCATATTTTTTTGTTCTTATTAATGGAGATCATTCTTATTTGTTTAATGCTTCACGAGGTTTGCATCAAGGTGATCCCTTATCTTCGTACTTGTTCATCATCATGGTTGAGGGTTTGGGTAGGTTTTTAAAATCTCACGTGAATTAGGGTCTACTTCATGGTTGGATATGGGGTAGTAATTTACCTGTGTATTCCCATTTGCAGTTTATTGATGATACTGCTCTGATGGGTGTTACTTCTATTAGGGAGGCAAAAAAATTTAGAATAATTATGGATATTTACTTCGCTACTTCTGGGTAGAATATTAATGAGGCTAAATCTTCCATTTTTTTCTTTAATACTAATCCCCGTATTCAGACTAGAATTATTCATATTCTCAGATTTCAGGTTGGAGTTCTTCCTTTTAAGTGCTTGGGTATTCCAATCTCTATTTTTCCTCTGCCTATGAGTGTCTGGTCCAACATTTTGGAGAAATTTCGTACTCAAGTTAGTCATTGGACTTACATATGGTTGTCTTTTGATGGCCGGGTTTTGCTCCTCAAATTTGTGGTTCAAGCATTACCTATGTATAGGTGTTTAATTTAGGTTGCTCCATAAATTTTTCTTCATGATATTGATTCTATTTCATGAAGATTTTTTTGGGTTGGTAATCTGGAATCCTCTAAATGGATTTTGGTGAAATGGGATTCTATTTGTAGACCTAAACAAGAGGGCGGTTTGGGTCTTCGCATGAGTTCTCTTTCTGGGCAAGCTCTGGCTGCCATACTTTATTGGTGTTGGTGTACTAATCATGACCAAACTTGGGCTAAAATTCTTTCTTATAAATATCTCTATGGGGTGGAAGGTGATGAGCTTCCTCGTTATAGCTTGATTGGGAGAAGTTTCTTTTGTTTAGAACACTCTGAAGAAGGGAGATTCTCTTATCAAATAGGGGTTGTTTTGGATTTATCATAAAGGCTCTAAGGTTCATTTTTTGGCACAATTTTTGGGATGGTTTTCCTGCTATTTTATCTGAGCATCCTCATCTTCTTAGTCTTGCTCAAAATTTTTTGGCTATTGGTTGGTCTAGAGTGATGGATTTTAAAGTTGTTAAGATAATTGGTCATATGGAAATGTTCCAATGGAGAGATCCTAGTGAATGGCCTATTGGAGGCTCTATGGAGGATAGAGAGGATTTTTCATGCATTTTGGCTTCTATAGAATGCTCTTCTTCGCAATATGATGATGTGTTGGCTTAGGGTCAAGAAAATAGAGGGATTTTCTCAATTGCCTCTGGATATCATAAATTGGATTGCTAGTATTATGGTACTGAAGAAGTTCCTTGGTGGAAGCAAGTGTGGAATAAATTTTTGTGGCCTAAGTGTAATTTTTACTTATGGGTTTCCACTCGTAATCGATTTCTCACTTGGGATAACCTTCAGAAGAGAGGTTTTCATGGTCCTTCATTTTTTTTCCTATGTGATAATAGTGAGGAATTTGTTGGTCATGTACTCCTTCAATGTGGTTTTCCGCATTGAATTTGGCATTTGTGGTGGGTGTGTGGAAACAGTCTTGTGTTATTTATTCTTATATTTTGGATTTCTGGAGGAGTTTGGGAAGGCCTCCGGCTAAGGTCTTATTTTTAGAATTTTCTTGGCATATTGGTCCCTCTTGCATCTTCTGGAAAATCTAGATTGAAAGGAATCAAAGATTTTTTCAAGGGATAAAGCTCTCTATTTTTCAATTCTGGAAAAAAAATTTGAGAATTATCTAGGAAACTATGTTTACTAAATGTCAGATAAATATTCCTATGAACATAGTGGAGGTCTAGATTATGCATGGTTTTTGTTTGACAAAGTCTGGTCCATGTGCTACTATTTATTTTATCATAAGGGGATTCAATAACAGAGTGCAGAGAGATGGCAGATGGCAGTCCCCTCCTAGGGGGGTTCTTAAGATTAATATTGGTGGGCTTTCAAGAGGTAATCCTGGAAATGTTGGTATTGGTGGAGTGGGAAGTGATTGTAGTGGTGTGGTATGTTTCCTTTTCTCATGTTTTAAATGAAGGTATACCAATAATTATATGGAAGCCCTTGTTGTTCTTTATGCATTGGAGCAAGGATATGCTTTGGGTTGGTGCAAGATAATTTGTGAATCAGATTCTCAAATTATCATTAATTTTTTGAATACTTGTAATCTTACCAATGTTAATTGGAGGTTGGCAGGGGTGGTTAGGCAGATTCTTTGTTTTTGTTATCATATGGAGTTCATCGCTTTTACTCATATTCCAAGGGAGTGGAATGGTGTTGTTGATTGTTTGGCTAAATGGGCCTTTGAATTTCAATAAGGTTGGAGTGTTAGGGAATGCCATCAGCTTCCTTCAACGTGCTCTCAAAATCTTACTAGTTTATTGAAAGTTGATATGCCTAGATGAGGTAGTTTTGTTGTAATTTGATTCTTGACTCTTGTATGTTTTTTCTAATTTCAATAAAAAATTTACCCCTTTTTTTATCAAAAATAAAAAAATAAAAATAAGAAAAAAAATCATATTATAAATCAAAGTTTTTGTTATATATATAAATTAAATCTTAAAATATATGAATAAATAAAAATTATAAATAACAAGTTATTATCCTAAATAAATTATTCAAATATCATTATAAAAAAGATACATAACATTTAACATAAATGTTTCACTAAAAAAATTTCTCCAAAACTTTAAGAATGCAATTTACAATATATATTTAAGAAAAACATACCAAACTCTTATTTTTTCCCACCCTTACATAATTACCATATTAACAATGCACTTTATTTTTTTTAGGTTACACATTACCATCACATTAGTAAGATATGTCTTGTACTTTGTTATGGCTAAGGTTCCATTAGATTGTCACATTTTACTTCTTTTATGTTTAGGTTTACTTGTGTATACTTAAACAATTCATGTTCGAGTATGTCCATAAATTTCTAAGGATTTTTTTTTAAATAAAATATAATAGAATTATTAACATTTACCTTGTAATTTAAATTTAAATTTATTTTAAAAAAATAAAAATATTTAAATTCGATGTTTCATTGTTGACAATGCACCTATGGTTATGTTAGCACAACTATACTATTGTCCCAGTAAAGTAATGTTGAGTGTTAATTTTACCCAATTGTGAAATTACACTCTCCCTTAAGGTTTGGATTTCCAAAACCCTCTCTTGCAAAGAAGTTAAACAAACAACTTCTCCAAGGTCTCCACTATATTAGCATTTGCATATGTGTATTAGTAATCTCAAATAAAGATGTATCAATTTAATGCTTGGAACACCTTAGTGATTGCAAATAACTATAAACAAAGGGGCAACATTGGTTTATTTTATCATGCTACTTTAATGAATGTTCATTTAATTAAAATAAAACAAATCTGATTTGGGCCTCATATGACCATGATGTACTACCTTAGTTCCCTTTATCTTGACAATTTTAAGATAGATTTTATCTTTCTTATTAAGTAGATTTTAATCAAGTTTTATCTTGTTTTAAATCCTACTTTATTTGTGAAAATAAATATCAAAACTATATATGAACATAAATCCGAAATGATGAATAGGCTCATTGAATATAGCTTTTATCATGAAGATAAAGATAGCTTTTGATGTGATTAATAAACTATCCCTCTTTGGTGAAATTGATTTTCTCAAAGAGGGAATAATTTATGGCCTTAAAATAAGGGCTTTAAAATGTCACTTCAATTTACCACTCTTAAATGAAATCAGATTTTCACAAAGATGAATAAATGAGTGCTTTGAAATTACAGCCTTTTAATATAACATGTAAAATTACCCCCTTCAATGAAATCAAAATTTTCATGAAGAAAAAGTGCATTTATTGCTCCAAAAAAATGGTAATCTGTGAAATGACATAAAACATAACCTCTTCAATGAAATTGAAATTTTCATGAAGGAAATGTCATCATAGGCTCATAAATGAAATCTGAAACTGAAAAAATGAAATTTGGCCCAAAAATGTAAATTTTGAAATTTCGAATTTATAAAATCTGCATGAAAAAAAAAATAACTTTGACGAATTTTTAAAAATATGAAATGACTCTGAAGAAAAAATGTCTAAGTGTGTAATGGCATTATGAAGTGCAATCTACGCAACCATGCAATTATTTTTGGATTTTGAAATTTTTTTACTGTTTATTTTAATGTCCAAAAATTAAAAATAAAAGTTAAAAAATAAAAAAAAAGTCTAAAAAACTGAAAATGAAAGCTGAAAATGCAAAATATACTGCAATCAGTATGATTTCATCCTATTCTAACAAAACCGAAGATGTGAGATATTCAATGCATGCAACCTAACCTATTAGACCTGCAATTCTGCACAATCAAAGCAAGCTAAGTGCTAGCTCCTAGGGTACGAAATAAAATTTTAGACTTCAAACATTCGCATGAAGCAACCAATCAAACATGCATACACTTCACCTATAAATTTGAAATCTGAAAGGAAAAATAAACTATTAAATTCAACATGCAGAAAAATCTCCTCCTTTCTTGCCCATAAGATGCAAATTTCTGAATTTAAATAAAATATAATATAATTATTCACATTTACCTTGTAATTTAAATTTAAATTTATTTTTAAAAAATAAAAATATTTAAATTCGATGTTTCATTGTTGACAATGCACCTATGGTTATGTTAGCACAACTATACTATTGTCCCAGTAAAGTAATGTTGAGTGTTAATTTTACCCAATTGTGAAATTACACTCTCCCTTAAGGTTTGGACTTCCAAAACCCTCTCTTGCAAAGAAGTTAAACAAACAACTTCTTCAAGATCTCCACTATATTAGCATTTGCATATGTGTATTAGTAATCTCAAATAAAGATGTATCAATTTAATGCTTGGAACACCTTAGTGATTGCAAATAACTGTAAACAAAGGGGCAACATTGGTTTATTTTATCATGCTACTTTAATGAATGTTCATTGAATTAAAATAAAACAAATGTGATTTGGCCCTCATATGACCACGATGGAATGCCTTAGTTCCTTTTATCTTGACGATTTTAAGATAGATTTTATCTTTTTTATTAAGTAGATTTCAATCAAGTTTTACCTTGTTTTAAATCCTACTTTATTTGTGAAAATAAATATCAAAACTATCTATGAACATAAATCCGAAATGATGAATAGGCTCATTGAATATAGCTTCTTATCATGAAGATAAAGATAGCTTTTGATGTGATTAATAAACTATCCCTCTTTGGTGAAATTGATTTTCTCAGAGAGGCAATAATTTATGGCCTTAAAATAAGGGCTTTAAAATGTCACTTCAATTTACCCCTCTTAAATGAAATCAGATTTTCACAAAGATGAATAAATGAGTGCTTTGAAATTACAGCCTTTTAATATAACATGTAAAATTACCCCCTTCAATAAAATCAAAATTTTCATGAAGAAAAGGTGCATTTATTGCTCCAAAAATGGTAATTTGTGAAATGCCATAAAACATAACCCCTTCAATGAAATTGAAATTTTCATGAAAGAAATGTCATCATAAGCTCATGAATGAAATCTGAAACTGAAAAAATGAAATTTGGCCCAAAAATGCAAATTCTGAAATTTCGAATTTATAAAATCTGCATGAAAAAAAAAATAACTTTGACGAATTTTTAAAAATATGAAATGACTCCGAAGCAAAAATGTCTAAGTGCGTAATGGCATTATGAAGTGCAATCTACGCAACCATGCAATTATTTTTGAATTTTGAAATTTTTTTATTGTTTATTTTAATGTCCAAAAATTTTAAAAAAATTAAAAATAAAAGTTAAAAAATAAAAACAAAGTCTAAAAAACTGAAAATAAAAGCTGAAAATGCAAAATATACTGCAATCAGTATGATTCCATCCCATTTCGACAAAACTGAAGATGTGAGATATTCAATGCATGCAACCTAACCTATTAGGCCTGCAATTCTGCACAATCAAAGCAAGCTAAGTGCTAGCTCCTAGGGTATGAAATAAAATTTTAGACTTCAAAAATTCGTATGAAGCAACCAATCAAACATGCATACACTTCACCTATAAATCTGAAATCTGAAAGGAAAAATAAACTATTAAATTCAACATGCAGAAAAATATCCTCCTTTCTTGCCCATAACATGCAAATTTATGAATTTAAATAAAATATAATAGAATTATTCACATTTATCTTGTAATTTAAATTTAAATTTATTTTTAAAAAATAAAAATATTTAAATTCGATGTTTCATTGTTGACAATGCACCTATGGTTATGTTAGCACAACTATACTATTGTCCCAGTAAAGTAATGTTAAGTGTTAATTTTACCCAATTGTGAAATTACACTCTTCCTTAAGGTTTGGATTTCCAAAACCCTCTCTTGCAAAGAGGTTAAACAAACAACTTCTCCAAGGTCTCCACTATATTAGCATTTGCATATGTGTATTAGTAATCTCAAATAAAGATGTATCAATTTAATTCTTGGAACACCTTAGTGATTGCAAATAACTGTAAACAAAGGGGCAACATTGGTTTATTTTATCATGCTACTTTAATGAATGTTCATTGAATTAAAATAAAACAAATGTGATTTGGGCCTCATATAACCACGATGTACTACCTTAGTTCCCTTTATCTTGACAATTTTAAGATAGATTTTATCTTTCTTATTAAGTAGATTTTAATCAAGTTTTATCTTGTTTTAAATCCTACTTTATTTGTGAAAATAAATATCAGAACTATCTATGAACATAAATCTGAAATGATGAATAGGCTCATTGAATATAGCTTCTTATCATGAAGATAAAGATAGCTTTTGATGTGATTAATAAACTATCCCTCTTTGGTGAAATTGATTTTCACAAAGAGGCAATAATTTATGGCCTTAAAATAAGGGCTTTAAAATGTCACTTCAATTTACTCATCTTAAATGAAATCAGATTTTCACAAAGATGAATAAATGAGTGCTTTGAAATTACAACCTTTTAATATAACATGTAAAATTACCCCCTTCAATGAAATCAAAATTTTCATGAAGAAAAGGTGCATTTATTGCTCCAAAAAAATGGTAATTTGTGAAATGCCATAAAACATAACCCCTTCAATGAAATTGAAATTTTCATGAAGGAAATGTCATCATAGGCTCATAAATGAAATCTGAAACTGAAAAAATGAAATTTGGCCCAAAAATGTAAATTTTGAAATTTCGAATTTATAAAATCTGCATGAAAAAAAAAATAACTTTGACGAATTTTTAAAAATATGAAATGACTCCGAAGCAAAAACTTCTAAGTGCGTAATGGCATTATGAAGTGCAATCTACGCAACCATGCAATTATTTTTGGATTTTGAATTTTTTTACTGTTTATTTTAATGTCCAAAAATTTTAAAAAAATTAAAAATAAAAGTTAAAAAATAAAAACAAAGTCTAAAAAACTGAAAATGAAAGCTGAAAATGCAAAATATACTGCAATCAGTATGATGCCATCCCATTCCGACAAAACCGAAGATGTGAGATATTCCATGCATGCAACCTAACCTATTAGACCTGCAATTCTGCACAATCAAAACAAGCTAAGTGCTAGCTCCTAGGGTACGAAATAAAATTTTAGACTTCAAACATTCGCATGAAGCAACCAATCAAACATGCATACACTTCACCTATAAATTTGAAATCTGAAAGGAAAAATAAACTATTAAATTCAACATGCAGAAAAATCTCCTCCTTTCTTGCCCATAAGATGCAAATTTCTGAAAGTTTTTACATTAAAATATTCCTATTACAAGAGCAAAATTTTTGGTTTTGTCCAAAAACCAGTTTAAATGGAAGAAAACATTCTAAAATGGGTCCAGTGCCAACATTACTGTTTTCAAAACTACAACCCTCATCTCAAAAATTTCCAACCCTGTTTTTGTGGTTCAATGACATATTTAACATTTCGGGAAAACTCTCCTTTCCTGTTCAAATTCCTTTGGTGGCCCTTCATTTCATGTTCTCCATCTCGATGAAAACCCTTCGTTTGATTCCTATTTGGTTTTATTTTCTTCGTATCTTACTGTTTTGTTTTGGTGGTAACATTATTTTACTAGTAAACCATAATATTTCCATAATAAATCAAACAAAGATCCTTGCTTTTTCGTATATGGCCATATTAATGTTCTATTAACAATATAGGAAGAATACTTGGACCCACATGTGGCCATCCTTGTTTTCTTCTTCCCATTCGCCTCATAACGTATCCATTTTTTTTATTCCTTTGAACCGAGCAGTTATGACACATAAGCCAACATAGGCCTTTATTTAAACGTGTACTTAATTTTTATTAAGGCTCCTTCATCCTTGTTAGACTTTCGGTTGACCACGTATATCAATATACTGGTGAATCCTTTGTAGCTTGGTCACATTAAAGTTCTTATTTAAAATGTGTGGCCTATGCACTAGTCCTTTGTTTCTAAAACGTTATACCACTGTGAATGCATCTTTATGTCTGTCACATGTTTCAGATAATACTTCGATGTCCGTTATTAAGCTTCATGAGAGGAAGTGACATATTTGGGCAATCCCAGAGTGAATATTCCGGCTTGTCATAATGTTAACACCCGTCCAACACACCATCGCGTCTAAGCCAATTTTCTTCCTCACACGTCTATAGCAAGTGGGCTCATCGGTGTTGTCAATCTACGCTTCTTATATCCAATGCATTGTTTAGGGCATGTGTTATCACGTCCACAGTTTTGGTTTCCATTCATCTCACCTCCTATTGGCGATTCATCCTCCACGTTAGTCTCTATACCTCATTGAATTACTGCGCACTCCACACTCAGTTACTGACTCTACTTAATTCACGTTGTCAAAAATACCGTATCACAGTATGGTGTGTCCACAACTTTCAATATTAGGCTTTATGTCGTGATCCACTGTGCTATTCGCCACTTCCCATGGTTACTTCCACCATGGCCTCATCCGGTTCACCCGTCGTACGTCGAATATCCTCTGTGTAACTGCCAATGGAGCATCCACATATTCCACGTATCCAAGGCACCTATTTCTAGGGTTAGCACCGTTGATGTATGGTGGTTTGGCCGAAACCCCCTTTGGTGTCGATGTGGATGAATCCCCCTTCGGCGTTGACATGGTCGCCTCATAACTCACCCTGCTGTTCCAACTCTTGCACCGTCGTATCTAAGGTCCTGCACCCAAACAGAAAACATTAGACACAATAATATAAAGATGTAACGAAACAGGCTTAAATTATATTATATAATATATAGTTTATTATATATATATATATAATATAATGCATGCAAACTTATCAAGAACCTTAGATAAAGTGCAATGAGTGCTTACTTTAAGTGGGGCCCATTCGATTTTTTTATTAGGTTTTGCATATATTTCCTTTTTTTATATTCTTTATTTATTTTTTTATTATAATTTTTATATATTTTTAATATAAAAAATATATTATTATTATATATACAATATGACTTATATTATATAACTATTATTTTATGTTACTATCTCAAAAAATTATTAATTACTAGGGTTTGATGAAGAAAAACTACTCTACTAGGGTTTGATGAAGAAAAACTGCTCTATGGGGATGGTAGCAGCTTTCGAAGGAGGTCTAAAAAATTGGAAGAATGTCGTGATGGCATCGGGTCCGACATAGAGAGTGCATGCTCATGATGTTTTTTCATCTGAAAATGGCTGGAAGGAACAAAATTTTTCAGTGCATGTCGAGAATCGCTTGTTAAAGAACAATGGATGTTTGGAACAATGTGAAGCCAGGCCAGTTCTAGTGGTTCAACCAGACTCGGTGGCGGAAGATGTGGAGTATCTAACCAAACATGCCCTTATTGGCAAATTTTTGGGCATCCGAATTTCTCTCCCCTTTGTGGAGGCTTGGGTCAGGAAGACTTGGAATCCTGAAGGTGATGTGGAGGTGATGCTGAGTGAGAGCAACTATTTTATGGTGGTTTTATCTTGTATTGCAAATCGTAACAAAGGATTTGAAGGGGGTCCTTATTTCTATAACTAAGTGGGACTTTTTCTTAAACCTTGGCATGTGGGTTTCAACCCATCAGAGGAGCGACCGTTGCAGGTTCTAGTATGGGTGTGGCTTCCATTACTCCCGTTGGAATTCTGGAGAACTGATATCTTGCATAAGATTGTTCTTCTGCTTGGGAAGCTGGTTGGACCATCACAACAGATAATGGATAAAAAGGTAAACTTTGTTGCTCGTATTTGTGTTGAAATTGACTTAAATAATCCTATTCCATTTTCTATTGAAATACAATTTGGATCAACTACATGGGATCAAAAACTTGACTATGAAGCTCTTCCATTTTGTTGTCATATTTTCTGTGAATATGGCCACCTGCAAAGAAAATGCCCTAAGTTTGTCCCGCCTATTGGTGCATGTGGATATGCTGGTGGTGTTGTTTGTTTACGGGATCCAATTAAAATATCCCAGTGTATAACTTGACTATGAAGCTCTTCCATTTGAGAAAATCAATTTCACCAAAGAGGGATAGTTTATTAATCACATCAAAAGCTATCTTTATCTTCATGATAAGAAGCTATATTCAATGAGCCTATTCATCATTTCGGATTTATGTTCATAGATAGTTTTGATATTTATTTTCACAAATAAAGTAGGATTTAAAACAAGATAAAACTTGATTAAAATCTACTTAATAAGAAAGATAAAATCTATCTTAAAATTGTCAAGATAAAGGGAACTAAGGTAGTACATCGTGGTCATATGAGGCCCAAATCACATTTGTTTTATTTTAATTAAATGAACATTCATTAAAGTAGCATGATAAAATAAACCAATGTTGCCCCTTTGTTTACAGTTATTTGCAATCACTAAGGTGTTTCAAGCATTAAATTGATACATCTTTATTTGAGATTACTAATACACATATGCAAATGCTAATATAGTGGAGACCTTGGAGAAGTTGTTTGTTTAACTTCTTTGCAAGAGAGGGTTTTGGAAATCCAAACCTTAAGGAAGAGTGTAATTTCACAATTGGGTAAAATTAACACTTAACATTACTTTACTGGGACAATAGTATAGTTGTGCTAACATAACCATAGGTGCATTGTCAACAATGAAACATCGAATTTAAATATTTCTATTTTTTAAAAATAAATTTAAATTTAAATTACAAGATAAATGTGAATAATTCTATTATATTTTATTTAAATTCAGAAATTTGCATGTTATGGGCAAGAAAGGAGGATATTTTTCTGCATGTTGAATTTAATAGTTTATTTTTCCTTTCAGATTTCAGATTTATAGGTGAAGTGTATGCATGTTTGATTGGTTTCTTCATACAAATTTTTGAAGTCTAAAATTTTATTTCGTACCCTAGGAGCTAGCACTTAGCTTGCTTTGATTGTGCAAAATTGTAGGTCTAATAGGTTAGGTTGCATGCATTGAATATCTCACATCTTCAGTTTTGTCGGAATGGGATGGAATCATACTGATTGCAGTATATTTTGCATTTTCAGCTTTCATTTTCAGTTTTTTAGACTTTGTTTTTATTTTTTAAAAACAATCAGTATATTTAAGTTATGGGATCCAATTAAGTTTTTTGGGGCATTGCCAGCGTATTGGTGCATGTGGATATGCTGGTGGTGTTGTTTCTTTATGGGATCCAATTAAGATATCCCCTCTTACTTGGATTTCCAGTAGATGGTCTATTTCGATGGTCGGGCATGATAATGAATCTGGTGAAACCATTCTACTTACAAATGTGTATGCTCATATTGATTATAATGGTAAAGTGAATTTGTGGGAGCACATTTGCTTTGTGAGAAGTTTGGTTCCCCTGTACCCATGGATTTTGGCTGGAGACTTCAACTCTATCACTTGTCTGGAGGATAAACATGGTGGGGTGGACCATCTTGAGCCTTTTTCTTCTATATTTAGTGCTCATATCCAGGCCCTAAACTTGGTTGACATCAATCTTGATAAAGGGATATTTACTTGGCACAATAGAAGGTGTGGGGAAGCTTCCATCTCAGAGAGACTTGATAGGTTTTTGATATCCAGTTATTGGATGGGTAATAACAAAAGTGCTACTTCTGTGATTCTAGAGGGTAGGGGATCTGATCATTGGCCTATCAAACTCTCTGCTTAGGAGTTAGGGTTAAAAAATAATTCCTCCTTTAAGTTTCAACTTATGTGGCTTCGTGATCCTAAGCTTAATTATTTCATGCAAGGTTGGTGGACAACTGGAAAACCTCCTCATGGCACCGCTATGTATTCCTTTATGAAGCAACTATAATTTGTAAAACATAAATTGAAGAGATGGAATAGACTAAAATTTGGGAATCTTTCCTTGGCTAAGCTGGTAGCTCTTAGGAGGATGAAAGAAGCTTCAAGGAATATTAGAGATCAGGGATTCATGAAGGAGCTTCTTATTGAGGAATCTGAAGCTACGAAAGACCTTGCTGAATGGGAACTAAGGGAAAAAAAAATTTGGAAATAAAAAGCTCGAGTAGATTGGCTTCAGGAAGGGGATAGGAACACAACCTTCTTTTATAACTCAGTTAAGGCTCGTCGTAATGGTAACCTGATTACCTCTCTTATGAATTCTTAGGGTGCCCTGCTCTCTTCTTTCAGGGATATTTCAAAAGAGACTAAGAGGTATATTTCCTCTCTCTTCAAGGAGGACTCCCTATTAGACGATGAGAATGAAAATCTTATTCTAAACTATATTCCAATGATTGTTTCTAGAGAGATGAATGAGCACTTGATGGGTCCAATTTCCCTTGAGGAGTTGAAAAATGTCGTATTCAAGATGAAAAAAGAAAAAGCCTTTGGCCAAGATGGATTTCTAATTGAGTTTTATCAGGAGTTTTGGGAGTTAATCAAATTTGATATTTTGGATGTGACCCATGAGTCCCAAAAGAACAAACAGATGCTAAGGGCCCTGAATGCTACCTTTGTGGTGCTTATACCCAAAAACGAGGTTGAAAATTCCTTGGATATGTTTAGGCTTATTGCTCTATGCAATGTTGTGTATAAGATCATCACAAAAATTATTGCTGAGAGGATGAAGATATGGTTGAGAAAAATCATCTCTGAGGAGCAAGGAGGGTTTGTTGTTGGCCGACAAATCTTGGATGGGGTTGTTATTGCTACAGAAGCTATTCACTTGATGGAAACTTCTAAGGAGAAAACTATGTTCATTAAGTTGGACATGGTCAAAGCCTATGATTGGGTCAGATGGTCCTTTCTTCAAAAATTTCTTGCTACTTTTGGATTTGAGGAGGAATGGATTAGATGGGTGATGAGCTGTGTTTCTTCTTCCTCATTCTATGTTCTTGTTAATAATGAGCCATCAGAGCTGTTTGAGGCCTCAAGGGGATTGAGGCAAGAAGATCCTTTATCTCCTTATTTATTTATCATTATGGCGGAAGGGTTGGGAAGATTGCTCAAGTCTCAAGTCATGCAGGGTCTATTCAGGGGTGGAAGTGGGATTGTAGTTTGCCACCTCTTTCCCACCTTCAATTTTTTTATGATACTGCTTTGTTGGTAGTTTCCACTATCAGGGAAGCTGACAATATTAGACAATCTCTTGACATATATCTTGGTGCTTCTGGACAGTTGATTAATGAGGACAAGTTTTCTATTTTCTTCTTCAATACCCCTCCTCTTATTCAAGCCAGTATTGATCACATTCTAAGATTCCAGGTTGGCACTCCCCCCTTCATTTATCTTGGTATTCCAATTTCATCTCACCCTCTACCTAGATCTTCTTGGTAGTCTATGCTTGATAAGTTTAGAAGGAAGGTGAATCACTGGACCTTTAGATGGCTATCCACTGCAGGTAGAGTGTTGCTTTTAAAATATGTTGTTGAAGCTTTACCCATTTATAGATGTTTTGTACAAATAGATCCCTCTCACTTCATCAAGGACATGGATGCTTTTTCAAGACAATTTTTATGGTCTGGAAAACTTGATCAATCTAAATAGAGTTTGGTTAGGTGGGATTCTATATGTAGGCCGATGCAAGAGGGAGGCCTTGGGTTACGACAAACAACTCTTTTTGGGCAGGATTTGGCTACAAAACTTTATTGGAGATGGTGTACCTCTCAAGATCAAATTTGGAATAAAATATTATCTTGTAAATACTTGAGAGGTATTTCTGATGCTAAAATCCCTAGAGTCATCTTGGTTGGTAAATGTTCTAGTCCTCTTATATATCAAGGAGAAGCCATCATTAGTGATCAACATGTCATCCAAATTTAAGAGAAAAAAGCCAAGATCATACATATTGAAAAAGTGTCTCTTGGAATGGCAAAAATGAAATCCTTAAATATGATTGTCAATTTGAAGGAATTATTAAAAGTTGCTAAACAAAATGTAGATAAGAAAGCAAACATTTCCATGGATTTATTTGAAGGCATCAAGACATTGATCATAAGGTTCAACAAAGTACAAATAACTTTTAATGCAAAATTAATTTCATTGTAGACCTTGTTTCCTCATAAAATGATTGAGCAATTGGAAAATATGATAGAGTACTTGAATTACACTTGAGCATTGTTGTTTTCAAGGATTTAATATAGAAACCAAGAATTTGGAGGGAGTTCTACTTAAGTGGTAATGGAGGATTCACCAAACAATCTTGGTGATGATTCATCTACCCATAGAAAGGGGTGATTTTCCAAAAAATAAGTAATTTTCTAACTTTTCAAAATGGGAAATCACCGATTAAAGAAATTCAACAAACTATGTTGTTAAAGGAGCGATTCATCAAGTAAAGCATCTTATATGTGTATTTCAAGGCACAAAAGTTGGCATAATAATATATACAATGAAATTTCTTCCTCTAAGTGGTGTTGATAATGACTACAATAAAATTTAATGACATTTAGTATTAAATCTAGTTGGATAAGCATCCACTTGCCATCTATCTTTTCAATATTTTGCTTAATCACGTTTACTAGAACTAGAATTTACTTTATGATAGTTGGGGATATGGTTAGTTTATTTTTCTATAAATAAGTTATCAAGGCTTATTTGTAAGGTTCCTTTTGACTATTCATAAAACTATTTACTCACTAAAATTATTCTTTTAATGTTATACTATAATCAATGGATAAACTAAGTGTGGCTTTTGAATATCAATTCTATGCATGCATCTTTTTATCTTTGGACGTATTATATTTGTGGCTCTACTCGTTTATCCCATGTTAGTTTTTTATGTATTGTATTGTAGGATTATTTGAGAATTAGCATATTTAAGCTACTATTTCTTCATAATATCTCAATTGGATCATGCTAATATGGTTATAGTCACCTAGTTGTATTTTATTTCATTCATTTTATTTTATCTTTTCACTTTTTACTTTAATTAAATATATTAGACTTGTTACATTATTGAGGAGCTATCATACTCTAAACACTGAGAGAATTAGAACCCTCTCTTTCTATGTTAACTATGTTACATTGTCATAACATGAAGATTAGAGACTATCATAGCTCAATATTACCATGTCATAAGAACATATGTCTGTTACATCTTGATCACCCTTTGTTTAATAAGAATCTACCTTTGATGGATGAAACTTTTATTATGTTTTTTTCCTCATGTAATAACAATTAGTAGGATTCACACAATAAACAAGATATCCCCTTGTTTTTATTGTCATAGCACTATAAAGATATTTATTATGTTGCATTCACTAAATCATTATATTTTTATAGTTATTTGGTAAAATTATCATCCATGTTAATTCTAAATGAAGCATGACCAATGACGCATTTTATCTAAGGTTATATCTTCTATTCTATTAAAAAATTCATCATTGTCCATAAAACATTCCAAACCAATTAAAGTTGTATGAGGCACAAATTCATGACCTATTATATATTAGTAACATGAAATCTATCCCTAGAGATAATATTAAACTATACTATACTCATTATACTTTTTGATTTTATTAATATACTACCATAAATTATCACTAACTGACATTGTGGCATTTCAAACTATGATAGATTAACTATGGTCAACCAAGTATACTTAAGTATATTATCAATGTCATTTTCTAGATCTACTACTATATCATTGAATCATATCACATTTGATTTAAACATCTTCTAGGGTTGATATTTTCTTCCAACTTTAATCCATCTTCCTTGATTTATCAAACATTGAATTCGTAAATTATATGACTCAATACATGGGATAGGATCAACAAATTTGTTCATCATACATTACACTTTCAATCAAGCAATATATTTTTACATAGCTATTTTTGTTTCCACACTTTTGGATTGTTTTATTTTTTTTAGATTCCTCTTCTTAAAAAATAGTTCAATCAAATTCTTTCAAGTATTACATTCACTTATTTTTTCTTTTCAACTGCTACCATATCTATCACTATAAGTAATTATTTCTTTTATCTCATAACCATATCTTCTACCATGACACCCACTATTTATGCCTTCATTGTAATTAATAATGAATCCATTGAATATTTATAATAGCCCATAGATGTTATGTGGTTAATGCCAATACAACAAGAATGGTTGAATTTAGAAGACTTTGAACACAATTGTTGTGTAATTTTATACTTATAACTAAGGTTGTATTATTGCAAGCAAAATAGTTATTTCTAGTGGCAAGATGGTAGATTATATTGTAATTAATAGTCTTATTTGCCATTGTACTTCATACTCTAGGTTTATTAGACATATGTTATAAATTTGATATAGAATATTGCACTAAAGAGATATGTTAAGTATGTTGTTTACAAAGTTTGTCAATGTAAAAATAAGCCAATAATTTAAATAGTAGGGATTTAAAAATTATAATTTAAGGTAGTATCTGAAGATCGATGAAATAATATGGTGAAGGTATGCTTAAGGCCTATAGTACCTGTTGTTTGAGTGGATGGTATGAGGATATTGAGTAGACACCATATCCTAAATCTAAGGTCAAAGTGTAGAGGGTACTTTATCAAACTATGAAGGTAGGTATAATATGTCCTTACAATCTCATAATATAATATTGTTTTTTTTTTTGAATTTACATGGTGGAATCTGTAGCCGCCACGAATCCAGGCAAGTTGTTCAGCTTTTATGGCCACAACAGTATTCTGTGTTGTCTGCCCCAGAAGCCGCCACACAAATATTCGTGCAGTCCGCCCCTATAACCACCATGCCATAATCATTTTAAACCTTTTACATCGCTGAATAATATAATATTGTTACTATCATAAATTTACTCCAATACTCCAAGGGTCATGTTTTCTTGATAAGGTGTACATATAGCTTACACACTATCAGTTTGCCTCATTATGTTTGCTAATCCCTATGGACAAGGGTAAAGGTGGAAGAGGATATTTTTAGTTGTAGGTTTTATATAGGGGTTATTATGGAGGAACATGGAGTATGTCCATAGGCTATATATTGTTGGTTAGTATGGATGAGCGTAGAGGTAGAATGGACATCTACAATTAGCTTTTGTTAGAGATGGAGCATTCTATTATTATATATGCTAAATTATCTCTAGGAATACTTTTATTCCTTAGGAGTGGATGGGTGATGATGGATTATGAAGCCTAGATGCCAAGGTATTTTAAGGTGTGGACTAGTACCCAATGACTAACTCAGGGATCATCATCTACTATGAAAGAGAATAATAATATGTATATGTTGCTTATGATAAATGCATATCTATGTTACACATTGATTATTTATTTTAAAATATATTATCCTAACATCTTTTATATATTATGTGTGCATGATTTATTATTTGTATGTTATAGGAAATGTATTAATGGGAAATATATCTTGAAAATCAAATAATTGCATTCATTACTTTTTTTAGAGTAATATCATCAAGAATTTCTTTGTTAATATTCTTGTTAAAAAATCAATATTGGGGAAATAAAAAAATTAAATCAAATGCATTCCTAACTAAGTACCTAGTGGACAACTTCAACATATTTAATATGACACAACCATTCCCTAATGTAGGGGATAAAATTCTTAACAAAATTTTGAGCTTTATAAGTACCTTCATAGAAAAATCTTGCAACTACACCCTTGCAACCAATGTTCTCAATTAGATTCTAAGTATTGGCTTCATAATTTGTAATTGTAGTATAAAAATAAATAGGAATATACATAATTGGAATAGTTAATTATGGAAAGGAAAAATAATTAGAATTTAAAGAAGGCATCATAAGAATGTGGAAAATATTTTATACATATTTTTGCTTACTGGGTATCATTTTATGAATGCTTCTTATTTTTTGGTATCTAATGCATGAACAACACAAGACAAAAGGATTCAACTCAAGGATATAATTTTGTCATATTTAGCAAGTTAAAATGTGTAGATTCTATATGATATGGATAATTCATATGAGGAAATTATGTATCACCCATTATAACCCTCTATATCATCTAATAATATTGGATAAACTCTTCCAAGACTTCTTTATTATCTCATATTGTATTTAGACATCAATACATTCTTATTAAGGTATAGGATAGGAGAATACAATGGCTCATCAAAACTCTATATTGCCTAAAAATACTAACTCTTGTTTAGAATAATACCATTCATATTAAAATCCTACAGTAGCTAGGTTACTACCTTCTAATTCCAAGGAATTTCTATAGAAAATTGGATTTTCAATGCCATGAAAAAGTAAAATACCAAAATTTTACAAAATTAACAAAATTGTGGTCTCCAAGGTGGACTAATTTTCTCCAAGAGGAGTGATTCACTCCAAGGTAAGGGTGATTTTTTTGGAGTGATATTATAGCAAAGTGAATCAATTAGTTTTCAAGAGATTCACCAGATAAATTTAGTGAATTGCTAGAAAAATGGGGTAATTCACTCACTTCCTTTACTGAAATGCTTGCAAACCTGCAAAGTAAAAGTAAAACCTTAGATCCTGAGGAAAAAAATTGGAACTTTTATTTTTGTATTTCTGTAGCACCATAACTCATCTTAGAGGATTCAAAACCATTTAGAGACATGATTGGAGATGTAACATTTGGTGATGCATAATTTTGTTAGAGATTCCCCCAAATATTTACTTTTACTAAGAATAAAAATTTCTCACTCAATGTAACTTGAGGGTAAACACCAACAATATATAGGATTCATGGGCTCCATTATAAACATATTTTTGCCATGATACTTCAGAGCTACACTTTTTAAAATACATATTGTACTTTGATCTCATAATATTATCAATAAATTTCCAATTCCTTAGGCATTCCATCAGTGACATCATCCTCCTAGTTTGCTAAGTACATGGTGATTGAGGCATTGCCCTTTTTCCCATCTTGTCATTCACTTAATAATTTTATACTTAATTAATGGTAGAACATTGATGTTATTAAAAGTCTCGTGTGTTAATTAATCACACACACATCCTTGATACAATTTAAACCCATATTATTTTGAATCCCTTGCACCATTAATATTTTATTCATGTCTTATTTTTTTATTTTACTTTTCATGTAGTTATTGTAGGTTAGTGTAGGATTATTCTATGGGGATAGTGAGGAGTTGGTCTCAATCTAGAGGTTGAGAGGATCTAGTGACACTCCCTTCCAACTTTGTTGAAGCTAGATTTGGAGTGCATCATTAGATTAAAATTCAAGATAATTTCCTAGTTCAACACCTCAAATAGTGGAGGTTTATAAGAATTAAAAAAATCATTAGGATATTCCTCTTATTAATCATAGAAAAATGTTTAAAATATTTGACTTATTGAAAAGTATTTCACCAATGGACTATTTTTGAAGTATCTTAATTTCATCCACAT
This sequence comes from Wollemia nobilis, assembly GCA_028583015.1. Taxonomy (NCBI): domain Eukaryota; kingdom Viridiplantae; phylum Streptophyta; class Pinopsida; order Araucariales; family Araucariaceae; genus Wollemia; species Wollemia nobilis. The sequence continues at coordinate 1,224,505 of JAQPPZ010000252.1, read as the reverse complement.
ACTTTTATTCTAAAGAAGTGTCCTAAGTTGGATACTTAAGTCTATGAGTGATAAGATATTCCTTGTAAATACCAATAACTATGGATGTTGGACCATTCATGAAGACATGCAGACCTATCTTATAAAGTATTTAAACCTGAAGTGTTGGAAGCTAACCATGGAAAGTAGTGAATCAATAATATTTATTCACATTTTATTTATCAAAAATATTTTTCACAAAATGAGACTCACCATGTTAAAGTTCAATAATATAACAAGTGGAAAGAATACAAAAATAAAAAAGACCTATGGTACTAGGAGTAAATTAAAGAGAGAAGAAATATTTCCTTAAAAATATACCTTGGATTTAGGCTTTTTAATTAGATCAAGTATAGTTCAATAAATAAGTAAAATAGTATTGTTTCAATGGTATTCATATAATTTTAAAATCATGTTTACTTAAAAGTAATAAATTAGTGAAAGAATGTAATAATAATCAATACTAATGACTCCAAAAAATACCCAATTCTATTGCATAATAGATAACAAATAATAACAAACATATACAACACTTTCATTAAAATTTGAGAACATATATGACTATGAGTGTAGCGGATAAGACCTTACCCTTAAATATTTTGTTTGGAAGAGGATGTGAGTTCAGAAACCATGTGGTCCCACCCTACTTGTTGGATGATTTCTAAGTTGTCTTTGATTGTTGAGATGATAGCCAATGTGGCACTCATGTGGTTATCCATAACATTATTTTTCTATATATATATAAATTGAATCTTGATTTAACACATGTTTACTCTCCCTATATTGCATGTCTCATTAGTAGATGGAGAAGATACTTAACATTTTTATCTTATATCCATTCACCATCCTAGTTGGTAATAGACATGGAGGACATATGACCTTTTTTATTTCATGACATGTGTTGCCATCTCAATGGTCAGAAGCACTTTTTATAAAATAAAATTTGAATGTTTTTGGTGATATTTTGAGTGATTTGAAAGGCAGATTCTAGAGGACATAACATTTGCATACTAAATCATTTTGACCTTATTATTTTAGTGTACATGATATTTTGATCTCTTTGCAGTAGAAACATCTATTTTGTCTACCATGCTAGTAAAATAAGGTATTCTTGTACAACATTGTACTCAGTTTGATTAGTTGTATACACTTGCTAAGATCCATTCATATTTACCTATCTTCAAGGAGATCAATTTTGATGATATGGTGGATAGGAGAAGTGACATCAATAGATTTAATGACTAGCACATGGTATACCTTGTTCCTATAGGATTATCTAAGATATAGGGGATTGATATTTCATGATGTTATTTGTTGGATGTATATTGTTCAAGGTTTCTTCTCTCTTATTGATGCTAATGGATGGAAAATTCTTGAAACTATAGTACAACCCACCCTTATGAGAAATTTTAGGAGAAGATCATCTAATCACAGTCATCTAACTTTGAGATTGATGGTCATTTTCTTGATTTGTATTGAATGCTGATGATATTTTTATGATAAGCTCAACATAATAGATCTAGGAATTGGATTTATGGATTCATATCCATAGAGTTTTTGATCCATTTCATGGATCTTTAACAAAGTATCCAAAGTAGCCAATAAATTCTATGATAAATGTCATGATAGAGGAGGTTCTTGTTTGAGTGTTCGATCATCTTAGAATTGTAGAGGAAGTGTTTTTTGTATATGTATGGGAATATTTTATATTGGTTGTGATGACTACAATCAAAGGTAAGAATAGTATCATGTGGATGCAAAAGCATTTTTACATAGCAAATTTTGAAGATGATTTAAGGGATTCAAAAATCACTTGGAGGTTTAGATACTCTTGGCTCCATCCAATCATACATTATGGGGGAAGATGTTACCATATCTAATGCCTTATCTCCTTGACACCCAAGCTTAAATTATGGGGGCAGGGGGGGATTGGAAGATGGAAATTTGACCTTGTTATTTAGGGTCAACATTGGGTAATAAGATCCTATGGACAATTGGTTATGTAAACCTATGGGTACTATCGATGTAAGAATATGAGCAATGATTTTTTGTATTCACCTCTAGTAGGATTGGTTAAGTCGCTTGCATGGTTAAAATTACCTAAACTTTAGTGCAAGGTTTATCAAAATATGGTTGAACTTAACTTAACCTTGAACCTTATGTCAAATTAGGCTAAATATATTGTGTAACTATAGTGTTGGGTTTGATTTACTTATCGTAAATACCTCTTGATCACCCAATCCATTGTATCGATATGATAACATATTATTCTATAAAAAATGATTATATTTAGTGTCTATGGAAACCCATACAACTCTCTCTCACACACACGTGCATGTGTGCATTTTTTGTTTGGCTATTAATCCTTTCAAAATACTTGTGATAAATGTTTGCTTTTGATTGTTTTTGGAAAGTAATGCCAAATCTGACATACTTTAGCTTTCAACAAAACTAAATTTCATAAATAAATGTGTCCTTTATATGATAAGCATTTGAGAAACTATATTCTAGGGAAACCATGTTTTAATATAAATTCATACTATTATGTAGAAGAAACAATATAAAATAGTCTAGTTTTTGTATACATTCTAGAAGTTGCATCATAAAGGACCCAACACAACCCCCTTCTTGAGGCTAGTACTTGTTCAATCCTGGGTTTGAATGTATCCAATAGATTATTTATCATAATAAATCTAACAGGTATTTTGATTTTCATCAAGAGGTGATATTTAATCTTCTCAAATGAAATATTAAACAGAGACCTTTTGAACACTTGAATTGCTCCTTAGCTTGGTTTCACTCGGACTATGCTAAAACTAGTCACTAACCCTTTATCTTGGCATCAAAGCTACTCCTCTATGGTCAAAAATACTTGATAAAGATATAGAGTATGGATAGTCCATAAAGAGCTTGATGCAATGATAATAAAAGTTAAAAACTAATGTAAAACCAACTATTTACTATTGTTTCAAATTTTTGTGCATTTCTAGCTCAAACTTTTTAACTTCTAAGCATAAAACTACATGAAACCAATACAAAATCCATAGAATGACATAGAATGCAAATAAAATTATGATTTAATTCAAAAAATAAAATTTGGTTCGACAAAACCTTGTAAGGTGAGGGGGGGCGAATGTCCAATGACATAGAATGCAACTAAAATTATGATTTAATTAAAAAAATAAAATTTGGTTCGACCAAACGGGGGACGAAGGTCCAAGATTCAAATCTTAGGCCTTTTTGGACTGAACGCTTGTCCCTTTCCTAGTGCTTTTAATGGCGTAGAAAGTTTTAAATGATTGTGGTATGGTGGTTATAGGGGTGAATTGCACAAAGAACTATGTAACAACTTTCGGGGCGAACAACACAAAATATTGTGGCGGCCATAAATGTCGGATAGCCTGTCCGGATTCGTGGCGACTACCGATTTCACCATGTAAATTAAAATAAATAAATAAAATTCAAAAGTTCCAAGGGAGACAATGCAACGGTTCGAGCTTTGGCTTTTCTTCGGGAGGTCTAAAGTTCAAACCGCGGTGTGGCCAAGTGTGTGAGGGGGTGGGTATGTATTAAATTTCCTATTGATAAGCATTGCTCTCAACCTTAAGAAGAAACTTTAAGAAGGGTTATAGTTGGAGAGAGTTTGTTCAACTTTATAAATTGATCCTAGAAGTTTTTCACACTAACCAAATAAAAAAAAAAAAAACTTCAAAAAATAAAATAAATATCTAAAATAACCATAATTCAATTAATGAAGCTTCATATATTGGAGGAAACACCTATAAGGTGCGCATGGTACACGTGAAAGAAAAAGAAGTTAATATTCTTTTTGAAGTGTCTACATGTTCATAAATGTGGGTTTGGAATGTTTGTGTCTGGGTGGTGTAGTTGGTTATCACGTTAGTCTCACACACTAAAGGTCCCCAGTTCGAACCTGGGCTCAGACAGCTTTATTTTTTTTATTTCGTTGTTTTCCATTTCGGGGGTGTTTTGTACCAAACCAACAGTCATGCCATCAGAGTGGCGCAGCGGAAGCGTGGTGGGCCCATAACCCACAGGTCCCAGGATCGAAACCTGGCTCTGATAATGTTCAGTTGTGGCTTCCATCCTCTGTAGTTGCATTTTATTTTGTTCTTCTCCAATACGTGTTATCGAGCTTTTTTCTTCTAAGTAGACTACGTGAGAGGCGAGTGCAGGCGATACTCCGGAGCAGCGCTTTGTTATATCTACTCCTAGCGGTTGTGGTGAGGGAGGGCAATCCTAGACTCTTCGGAACAACGTTGACGGTGGACCAATTTTAATTTAATTGATGTACTGACCAACATATCACACGCAGGACCAATTTTAATTTAATTGATGTATTGACTAACATATCCCATGAGAGACCAATTTTAATTTAATTGATGTATTGAATGCCAAGGAATGGACTTTGAAAAAGGAGGTGCTCCCTCTAAGAGTGAGAGAGCCAGATGACTTTGAAAAACGAGGTGCTCTCTCTAAGAGTGAGAGAGCCAGTCAACCTTCAACCATCTCTACTCCGCTATAGTTGATGCGAGAGCATCAATGTGGCCATGGCACTGAAAGCAGTTGGAATTTCTATACGAAATAAGAATGATTGACGTGTAATTGACAATTCAACCATGGGAATAGGTAGACTAGCTGGATAGTGAAGGAAAATTAGAAGTTCCATCATCATGCATAGCTGTTCTCGTGCTTATAAATAAGAGGGTGAAGGAAAATTAGAAGTTCAATCGTCATAGATAGATAGCACCGGATAGATAGGAAGGAAATTTTTCTTAGAATGTTATGTGTGTTTTCCAATACTATATGTAGCAAGACGGTCAGATATGCAATGATTAATAAAATATCATTATTTTTCTTAGTGTATTGGAATTTTTTTGTGTGTAAATTTTGTATGCATTTAGGATTATTGTATTGTAGTTTATGGTGATGATTATTGCAGGTTGACAAAGTAAGGAAGCACAAATAACCGTCTACAAATCTGCCAATGAAGACGATGCCATCGTGGAAGAGTGTCAACTGGAGGAAGTAAGATTGCCGATGCAAATTGAGGTTTGAGGACAATGATGGAGTTGCCAAATGACGGTTGCTAATGAGGAAGATGAGCCTGCAATTAGAGACTACGAGTTGTCAATGTCAAAAAGATCGCCATCAAAATTTGGTGCAGTCCAAACCCATCCAACCTGCCATCACAATCAACAACTACCATCATGATGGTGCTATCATAGAACCACCAATGAGAGTATTGTTGTCTAAAGAAAGTAATAATAATTTATCATCTAAGATGGATAGCTGAAAACCTATCGTCCAAGACAGATAGCCAAAAACTTGTCAACTAAGGCTAATTTGTCATCCAAGATGGATAGCCCACATATCCATCGCAACATTTGATATCAAAGCTAGAATATCTTTGAGGATTGATATGTGCCAAGGGAATGATGGCACAATGGGGAAGAGGAAGACCATGAGGACCTTGATCTATAGACATAGCCAAAATACTAAGGGCAATTACCAGTTGACTTGATGCAATCAAAACTACTCAAAGAAGAGGCATTCATCTTGAGGAGATAAGTGATAGTGAAGAAGAGGAGAATAGTAACGTAGAAGGTTAAGATGAAGAGTGAGAGGGACAACCATAGGATTGAATTTTTTTATCATTACTTGTTATACACATCCACCGTGGGGGTTGAACCCAGGTCTCATCACTGACAATGCAAGTGGCATCCTTCTAGGTGATTTCTAATATAAAAGCCAAAGATAGAAACCATGTCTTATAACAAAAGCTTAATTCTAGAGAATCTCATAGACGGGATTACCAAAATGAAGTATTTTGAGTTGGAGTCCATAGAAGGCCCTAAAAGGGTGAAGTTCACTTGTACGAAGCTGAAAGGGCATGCATCCTTATGGTGGGAACATGTACAAACTAAAATGCAAAAAAAAAGAAAGGAAAGGATGAAGACATGGGATAAAATAGTCTCCAAAATAAAGGTCAAATTCCTACCATCATACTACCAATTGGGTTTTTCAGGATGTTGTAGAACCTAAGATAGAAGGATATGGATGTAAAGGATTACATGGAGGATTTATATAGGCTTACCATTCAAGTTGGTAATGTGTAAGATGATGAAGAGAAAGTGTTGAAGTACATCAATGGACCATGATTATTCATATAGGATGAAGATAGTATGATAAGGATAAGGATGGTAGAAGAAGCCTACTAGTATACCTCAAAAGCAGTGGAGAAATTGCTACAAAAGCAACAAAATAATTAGAGAGGAAAATGAGAGTGCTCACGAGGATGAGGAAAAACAAACAATGGAAAAGGACAATAAAAAAAGAAGCCAGTAATTCTTGTAATAATTGTAGCTAGAACACCATAGAAGGTGGAGAATCCTCATGAGATAGAGGTGGTTTTGGTCATGGAAGGGCTAGAGGATTCTCTGGAAGATGTTATAGATGTGGAGAAGATGGTCATTAGACATTTAAATGTCCAACCACACAAAGAGCAATGATAAGGTAAAGGAAATCAAAAACCATATTGCATGAGCCAAAGAAGAAAGACATGTGGAAGATCCAGAGCAAGGAGAATCTCTAATGATGAAGAAAGTACTCTTGAAGAAAAAGAAGAGGTAATGTGAAAATGTTCAAATAAGAAGTCTTTTAGAACAATATGTAAATCTCGGGGTAAATATTGCAAGGTCATTTTAGACAATGGGAGTTAATAATATACTATCTACCAAGATGGTAGAGAATTTTGGATTGAGGAGGATAGCACACCGCAATCCATACAAGGTCTCTTGGTTGCAAAAGGGACACTATATCTTAGTTAGCAAACAATGCAAGGTGAAATTTCAAATAGGATAATACAAGGATGGGGTCATATGTGATATTATGCCTATGGATGCTTGCCATGTTTTATTGGGAGGACCTTGGCAATTTAATAGGAAGGAAGTACATGAAGGTAGGGAAAATACCTAAACCATTATGAAAGATGGTAAAAAGTTTTTACTAAGCCCATCAAAAGACAAGTATGAAAGATAGGACAACGGTGTTAAAATATGTTTGATTTTGAAAAAAAGAATTTTTGACGAAGATGAGAAAGAGGAAGGTGTGCTTTGCCTTGATTTCTAAACCCACAAAGGATGCAATATAAGACAAGGAGGTGATTCCAAGTGAAGTGAAGTATTTTCTATAGGTGTATGCAAAAACATTGTTTGAATAAGTGTAGGATGGATTGCCATCAATAAGTGTTAGCTACCACATTAATTTCATTCTTGGAATGAGTTTTCCCAACAAGGTAGAATATAGGTTGACTCCAATGGAGAATGAGGAAATACATTGACAAGTTCAAGAGCTATTGTACAAGGGATTGATCAAGGAGAACTTGTGCCTATGTGTAGTACTAGTTATGCTTGCACCAAAGAAGGGTGGAGAATGGTGCATATGTATATATTCTAGGGATGTCAATAAGATAACTATAAAGTATCAATTTTCATTGCCTCATATGGATTATTTTATGGATTGCTTGAGTGGGGCAAGGTACTTCACAAAGGTATATTTGAAGAGTGATTATCATAAAATTTGGATTAAGAAAGGAGATGAATGAAAATCATGTTCAAAGCAAAGGGTGAATTATACGAGTGGCTAGGTATGCTATTCAAATTAACAAATGCACCCAATACCTTTATGTAGTTGATGAACGAAGTGTTGAAGCTATTTTTTTGCTATGTTTGTGGTTGTCTATTTGGATAAAAACTTGATATTTAGTAAGAGCAAAGACCATTTGGCACATTTGAGATTGATCTTACAAAGACTAAAGGAAGAAAATTTGTTGGTCAACTTGAAGAAATGTAGTTTCATGAAGGACGAATTGGTGTACTTGGGTTTTGTGATTTCCCAAGAATGTGAAGGCCATTGTAAAATACCCATCACCAAGAACTATGTTCTAGGCTAGGAGTTTCCATGGTCTAGAAATTTTTTATAAGAATTTTACCAAAATCTTCAGTGGAATTTGTGCTTCAATCACAAAAATGATGAAAGGAGGAAAACATGACTTTAAGTTGACAACTATAGCAAAAAACATTCAAATCCTAAAGGAGAATATAACAAAACAATCTATTCTAGCTTTTCCATATTTCAATAAGGATTTTTAGGTGTATTGCTATGAAAGTAGGAATGTGATAAGAGGAGTCTTGATCAAGGAGGACATGCCCAGTGCCTATTTTAGTGAAAAGCTAAATGAGTGAAATAAGAAGTACTTGGTCTACAACCAGGATTTTTATGCAATTGTCAAAGCCTTAAAGAAATGGAGGCACTATTTGTTACCAAAAGAGTTTATCTTGTTCATAGATAATCATGCTTTGTAGTTAACTAACAATCATAGTAAATTGAAACAAAGACATATGAAGTGGGTGGAATTTTTGTAGGGATATTCATTTTCCTTAAAGCACATACGTGGTTTTTAGAATTGAGTAGTTGATGATTTTAGTAGATGAAATTTCATGCTAAACACAATATAGATTGAGTTCATGGATTTTGATGCTATGAAGGAGATTTATGATAATGATGTAGGCTTAAAGGAATCTTGGCCAGCATGCAGTAATCCTACTATAGATGACATGATACCATGGTTGGATTAGTTCATCCAAGAGGGAATACTATTCAAGGGGTAGTAGTTGTGCATACCACAAAGTTCCATGAGGGAGAATCTGATAAGAGATAAATATAGTGCAAGAATTTTTAGATATTATAGAGTAGACAAAATGATGCACTAACTCTATTCAAGTTACTTTTGGCTTAGAATGAAGGTAGATGTAAGAAAATTTGTTCAGTATTATTGAGTTTGTAAGCATGCAAAGGGGACAAGTCAACATATCAGGTTGTATCAACCATTACCAGTTCTAGGGAGGCCATTGTAGGATGTGAGCATGGATTTTGTTCCTCGGATTTCAAGGATGCAAAGGGGTAATGATTCCATTTTTGTTGTTGTTGATAGATTCTCAATGATGACACATTTGATACCTTTAAAGAAAATGAATGATGCTCTTCATATTGCTAGTTTATTATTTCAAGAAGATATAAGATTACATGGTTTTTTGAAGAGCATTATGTCAAATAGAGATGCAAAGTTTGTAGGTCATTATTTGCATACTTTATGGAAGAATTTGGGTACCAAATTGTGCTTTAGTTTAGCTTATCACCTACAAATCAATGAATAGATAATGTAGTCAATAGAAGCCTTTGGAATTTGTTGTGATGTCTAGTTGGTAAGAAGCCAAAGTTGTGGGATATTGTATTGGAAAAAGCATAGATTGCATATAATAATGTAGTTACTGGAAGTACAACCAAAATTTTATTTCAAATTATGCGTGGAACTCATTCAAAGGGAGTAGATGAGTTTTAGAGTATAGCAGAACTGTAGAAACCCAATGCTTTGGTAGAAGATTTTGTTGAATATGTAGGAGTTACATTGTGAAACAAAGGATAATTTGGAAAAGAACGTCATGAAATACAAGCAATGTGTTGACCTCAAGTCTTGAACATAGGAATTATAGGTTGGAGATTTGGTTTTGGTACATTTATGAAAGGAAAGGTTTTCCAAAGGCACTTACAACAACCTCGATAGGAATAAGATTAGACCTTGTAAGGACTTAAAGAAGTTTACCACCAATGCATATTAAATTGAACTTCTAGAGGTGATCAACACTTTTTCAAACATTAATATAGTTGACATGTATCCATACTATGGTCAACCTAGTGATAAGGATGAAGATCATACAACTAATATTCTAGCAAAGAAATGGATAACATAATTTCTAAAGAAGGAACAAGATGGAATTAAAGTTGTTAAATTTTTGAAGTGGCAATAAGGACAAGAGGTAAGGATATCTAGAATATCTAGTAAAGTGTAAGAACAAGGATGTTGACACAAGACCATGGATGATAGTTTTTGAGATCTCCAAGTATGGAGTATCCATTGAAGACTTTAGCAATGTTCATGAAATATTTATTTTGTTACTCAGTGTGTATAACATAGGAACATCCATGTGATAATAGACAAGTGATGCACAACTAGAAATAGATATAATTTCTTGGCAAAATACTAGATAAGAATGACTAACATAGAATTGGTAGTTCAAATTCCATGTAGAATATTGTATAAGAATGATTAACATGGAACTAACAATTCAACCATTGGGAGTAGATGGAAAATTAGGGAAGTTTACAAATCATGCATATATTTTATCATGCTTCTAAATAATAAAGGAGATAAATTAAGGGCATAGAGAGAGAGGACAAGAAGAGAGAGCACCAGATATAGAGGAAAATAATTTCTTTGAGAATGCTTTGGTGCTTCATATAATTTATATGTAGTGATTCAATCACATATGCAATGGCTAATAAAAATCACATTTATTATTAAGGTGTTGGAATATTTTTTGTGAAAATATTGTATGCATTCAATATTATTGTGTTGTAGGTTATGTTGATGATTATTGTAGGTTGATGCAATCAAGAAGTGATAACTATCTACAAATGTATTTACAAAGATGATGTCATCGTGGAAGAGTATCATTAGAGATAATAAAATAGGTGTCAGTTAGAAGAAGTAATATTGTCAATGCAGGTTTAGGTTTGACAACAATGATGGAGTTAGAAATTGATGATTATAGACAAGGAAGAGGAGCCTACCATTAGATATTAGGACTTGTCAGTATCAAAAATATTTCTGTCAAGTGTTGGTGCTGACCAAACCTATCCACCCTTCTATCACAGTTAGCAATTGCTATCATGATGGTGTCATAATAGAACCACTGAAAGTTGTGCTATCATCTAAATAAAAAATTAATGATATGCCATATAATATGGATATCCAAAAACTTATCGTCTAAGGTTGATTTGTCATCCAAGATGGATAGCCAAAAACTCACTGTCTAAGGATTATTTTCCATCCAATACAGATAACCTACATATTCATTTCATCACTATTTCTCTCACCTTCCATGCCATCTAATATTATAGCAATAATTTTCTTTTCTTTTCACCTATAAATACGTACTCAACCAATTTTTTTTCTATTATCCAAAAAATTGTAGTTCTCTTTATGGGAAAAAGAACAAGAGAAAGAAATACAACATAACTCAACCCTTTGAGATGTTGTAGTTTGGCACAATCCAATTTACTTATATATATATATATATATATATATATATATATATATATATATATATATATATATACATATATATATATATATACATATATATACATATATATATACATATATATATATACATATATATACATATATATACATATATATATATACATATATATACATATATATACATATATATATATATATATATATATGTATATATATATGTATATATATATATATATATGTATATATATATGTATATATATGTATATATATATATATATGTATATATATATATATATATATATATATATATATATATATATATATATATATATATGTAAATGTAGTCACACCATGCCAAGTTGCATGCACCTAAAAGTTCTATGCAATGCTTCTTACATGTTAGAGAAGTGATTTCATTCTCATAACATAAGTATGTTTTCTTCTCATTAGTTGGATCTTTGAAACGTTGTGGCATATGCCTATTTCTTTGTTAATTATGAATTAGTCTCTAATATAATATGTTTGGATAAACCATGAAAAGCAAATTTTAAGTGTGCCAATATTGAGAAGAGGATTTGTTCTCCTCCTAATCCTAGAGAGTTATCATTTCTATTTTTTAATCTTCGGCATGACCTTTGGAAATTACTTAATGTTTTAATGTAGAATGGAGATTAAAATATTTTTTGTTCTTCTATTGTTTCAAGTTATGTTCACCATTAATACATGATAACTAATTATTATGGAAATCTAAGAAGTTACAATGGTCATTTCATTCAATATTTCTAGATCTTTATTAGAAATTTAAACCACATGATGGTATCCACTATATTTGATGTTTGGTCTTTTTGGTTATTCTTATATTTTTAACAATGTGCGCCCTTTCATTTCATGTTGCTAATTTTGGAGGAGGACCCATACATCCTGAGGCATGTACTATGTGTAGGTTTATGATTTAAATATTAGGTGGCACATTGTAGTTCTTTGGGATATGTAAGGTCAATTCATAAGAGATAACTAAGTTGGCATATTTTTAGGTTAGTTAATGATAAGAAATTATAAAAGGCTTGTATTTTAATAATATATGGATGGATCTGAAATGTTCATGCCTTCATTTTATTTGAGTAAGTAGGAATGAGAATGACATCCATATCATGGAAAATTTTAACTCAACCAAAAGATTCAAGAAATCTAGGTATTATTGATCCTCTTAGTCAAGAAAAAGTTTAACTATGAAAGGGGTTGCTAGCCATTACTAGAGATGAAAATTAGAAAAACTTGTTTTGATAAAGAATATTACAATCTAATATGAGAAGAAAATACTTGAGATGATAAGTTCCTTAATACACCATAATTTATGGTTAAATGATCTATTCATCTTACCCATAACTAGAAATACTAGAAGTTAGTTTATCATTTATTTTCTTAGAAATTAGACTCCTTAAGATATAGTCTAAGCATCGGTCTAAAAATTCTTTGGTAGAATAAACTTATCCTCCATAATGATTAACCATTACATTTATACAATGCTCTCTATGGACTAGCATTTCTAAAGAAACATATAAATATAATAAGAGATATTTGGAATCCAAAAAACTAGTCGATTATAACCTAGAACTAGATCCAAAATTATTTCTCCCCTCCCTCTTAATTCAAAGAATATTATGGCTTCATTGTGGCTTCCATTCCATATGATATCTTTATAAACTTGGGAATTACTATCCAAAATTTATGGACAAATTATAGATGGCTTAATGACCATAGAATCATGTCTAGTAATTCAAGTTGGATCTAAAAAGAATTTTTGTATCCTTTATCATTAGACTCTAAGCTCAATGTCAAGTGGAAATTGAAACTTACCTATGTCCAATGGAAGTCTTTTGCTACTCAAATTTGAAAATATATTACTGAATCCAAAATTCAGCATCTTGTATGGTGTGTTCTACATCAAAATATTCCAACTTCTAAGAGTCTAGCTCCAATTTTACATATTTTCCTTAGTGTAAATTTTGTAATAATTAAAAATTAGTATTCAATTGTTTTGATTTTGTGACATGGCTAAATATTTTTGGGATGTCTTCTACACTTTTTTATTCCCCTCCTCTAGATCTTAGAAGCTTTATCTACTTGGTTTTTCCTAGTAAATTCAAGTCCCTGTTCTCTAGGATGTTTGTAGACTTATTCTTCTCAATCATATTTAGAATTTCAAAGGCAAATATGTGTTTATGGTTTTGCTCATCCATGAGGTATAGTTTTAGTAGACATGATCTTTGATCTTCTATTATATTTATGACACATTCATTCCCATGTTCAAGGAGCTTCCGATGCACTAGGATATGTTACCATATGCTTCATCAAATTTTCCACAAGATCTAGGATATTCGAAAGGTCTAGCAAGAAATTAAAAAAATGGTAGTAAAAACTATTGAACTAGTTTAATAATTCATTACTTATATTTCTTCCTTGAAGAATTTACAAGATATAATGGAGGCCATGCCAAAACGTCACCACATGACAATCTCTTCCACAAATGAGTGATTAAATCTAGCATATTGTAGTAGGATATAGCTATAGTCCCTTTGTTTCTATTAGCTTCTATTCCTATATGTACTTAGTTATGGATGCTATACTCCTTAACCACCATATGCTCATCAATATATTCTATTTCTCTATATTGTTCATAATGAGACTTATCTTCTAAAGGTTTATATTGTGTTGGAAAATTTGAAATGCAAGGAATATCCTCATTCTCTAAATTTCCACAAAAACCCTCAATTGTAAAGATGATACTTTGTAGTGATTAATTTCTTATATTTATTTTAAATCCCTAAATGTTACCCTAGAAAATGTGCAAGAATGATCCTCCATATTAATTAATTTCTTATGCTTCCTAAAAATAGTAAGGTACAATAATGATCTCCCATAGTAATTGTTTCAATCCTTGATTATCCCTAGTAGGGTAATTGAGCCTCGCGAAGAGCGACACCATAGGGTCATGGCCAAGAGCATGGGATTTATCTCAATTGGGGGTATTTAATTATTTTTACAAGGGTTGGCTCCTTGTTAAGATGTGATGTTTTAGGTACACTTAAAATCAACGGTGAAAAGGGATGCAAGAGATAAAAAATAAATATTACAACAAAAGAAAAATGTGATGATGCACCAAAATATTTGATAAGATATCCCTATAAAATTGTCCTAAATTCTATGTACCAATGGTGAATGCTTGCTCACCTCAACACAATTAAGCATAAATAAGTTTCATCAACATAAGCATCCATAATGAGGTAGGTACCATAGGAGAAACATAGATGGCTAGTCCAAAAATAGACATAGGTCCCTCACACACACATACATCAATAAAATATAAAGCTAAAAAAATACTATAGATACACACACACATACAAAAATGGATCTGTAGGGAGCCAAAAATGGATAAAAAAAAATTGATGCAGGCTATGTGTGTGTATGCAAGCAATTGTTTACAAAGATTGTGCTACAAATAGGGATTCAAAATTTTTCCACAAGTCACTCAGTATCCAACTACTCTTATAGAATGAAATAAAAGAAAATCCTACAAGAGAACACAAATGAAAATTTATCTATCCCTTACAATGTTAATACTACTCCTATGTATAGACCACAAAGGGATTATTTCCCTCCAAAAATTGCAGGATGATTTGACTTTCTTAGCTACCTTTTCCTAAGGATTTTGAATATTGAAGGAGGGTTCCTTTGGCCATTGTTTCTATCAATCTATAATTTTCATGGTTGCAAGTCCCATTCCTTCATATTTAATAGCTTACCTACCCTTTATTTTTATTTGCTTGCTAAAATATTCCTAGTATATAACCTATCTTTTCTTAATAATGGTACACTATATTTCCTAATTTATTTCTTTTGGAAATATTTGGGTTATTATTTATACCTGTCCATTTTGGTACTAATACACTCATTTGTCCCTACAATAACCCCATATTTTTAGAACTATTCTTTGGGAGTTTTATCCATGTTATCAATATTTTTTCCCACCTATTTTCTTTGATAATTTCATGAGTTTTGACATTTCATTTCATCAAACCTTTTATCATACTTTATTCCTCTATATTGGGTCTTGTCCAAAACTCCCAATCATCGCTTGATTGCACCTTCTACTTAAAATATTTTAGAATTCCATGTGGTGTAAACTATAGATGATGACATCTAGTTCATGGGAATCTTATTAGTATATTTTAATGTCATAAATTTTCTATCGTCTTGACTTGCTCCACCTACCAGATGAACTATTGATGCCAAGAATTCTTAATTTATTGAGCTTTTTGCTAGATGTGGGGAAGTAGATGTCTCACGAGGTCTCTTGATACCAAGACTCTTGCAAGTTCTTGCTTTCTTCCTTAGTTTTTGGTTTTCTCTTGTCCATCCCTTACCTTTAGATATTATTCTAAAAGTCTAGTGAAGATATGAGGTATGAGAGGCCTAAAAACTTGGTCCCAAATACATGTTAGTGAGAATAAATTCTACTGGTTCATTGTCAAATACCATCTGGGTTGGATTTCTACCATTAATGGGGATTTTTTAGTTATCACTAAAAAGGCTTATTAATAACCATCTATGGTGGAATATAGTTTAGATATCATCAAAAGGGCTTAGATTTAATCATCAAGGGCCATCATTTTGGAATGGTCTAGTGATCAACTTATCCGCATATTGTGAGGATTTTTATACCCTTCCTTACCCTTTGGACATATCTATTTGGTGATATTTGACATGGAATTTTTGGAATTTTGTGATAATTATGGCCCATTTGTCTTTGATTTAGACCTTACACCATGTTTGGGACATAATATAACCAGGTTATAGTGGTTTGTAACTATACCTTTGGTTGTTGTCAAGGGGGGCCTTATGTTTGTAGGAAGATATGAACTCAAAATCTAAGGATTTTATTTTTTTGACATGAAGTCACTAAAATGTTGCTCCATAGAGGGTGTTAGGCCCTTTCTTTATAGACTTTACTTGGGAATGAGGTGATTGTCCATACTTATTCCATTTCCTTTGAGTCTATGCCTCTTTATTTTCATTATCCTTATTTTTTTAATTCAGGTAATGATTTATATTTGAAGATGATGTAACATGATATTTTTTTGATGTGTAACTTTACTTTTATATCAATTGTAAGCTAATGAATATTTTCCACCTTGATTTATTTGAATTCTTATATGCTTTAGTACTATTCCCAATATTATTTACATTGATGACTCAACTTATTTTCTTTTTTTTATAGGGTATTGTACATCAAAATTCGATTAGAAAATACATATACATAAAATTAGATATATTACATGATATCGTCCTTAGGGGATGGGCCTCATATTCAGTCAGGGTTATGCATAAGAGGTTGACCTCGAAATATATTTATAAAATCCCAGTAAATCAGTCTCAAAATCCTGGCGAATTGTATCCAAGGTGAAATCGTGAATTGCATTCGTATTTCACCAAAAAATTTCAAACTATGGTGAATCAATTGAAAAATATTTCTACCAATAAAAAATGATTTCTTGA
Organism: Wollemia nobilis; assembly: GCA_028583015.1. Taxonomy (NCBI): domain Eukaryota; kingdom Viridiplantae; phylum Streptophyta; class Pinopsida; order Araucariales; family Araucariaceae; genus Wollemia; species Wollemia nobilis. The sequence goes on along the minus strand of JAQPPZ010000252.1, from coordinate 1,207,743 downwards.
GGATTTTAATAAGTTATAAGTGTATATATAATTGAGCTAGGTGAAAATAGAGCTTTCGATCAAAAGTTATATCTCCTAGAAGGTTCTTTGTAAAAGAGCACCTCTACAACCGATCAATTATTAAGGATCAGTTGTTGAGGTGTCGATCAGTTGCTATTCATCAATTTCATATGTGTTAGTCAATTTTAGAGTTGCAAACAATTGAAAAATGTGTAGATCTTATCGAGCTAGGTGATTTAAAAAAAATAAAACGAAGCTCTAGATCAAAAGTTATGCCTCCTAGAAGGTTCTCTACAAAAGAGTACCTATGCAATCGATCTATTGCAAAGGTATCAGTCAGTTGGTGTCAGTTAGTTGCAGATGTGTCGATAAATTGATTACACCTATACAAAAAACTAACATGTCTACAACCAGCCAAAACATCTACAATTGATTGGTTGTAGAGGTGTTATTTTGCAGAGAACCTTCTAGGAGGCATAACTTTTGATCCAGAGCTTTGTTTTCAATTTTTTTTAAACCACCAAGCTCAATGAGATCAACACTTAGAACTTAGTAAAATACTCAAGAACCCCTTATTTTAATTTTTAGAAATATTTTAACCTATCAACAACTATCGATTGATAATATTTTGCAACCAATTGACAACCCTCCAAAACCAAATATGTTTATATTGAGGGATAATCATCTACAACCGATCGATAATTGTCGATTGACACTCCTTTGCAACCGATCAATATCCATCGAGAGATAGTTATCTACAACCGATTTTCACCTTTTCAAGTTTTTACAATCAATCGATAATTATTTATTGGTAATCCTATGCAACCAATCTATTTATGTTGATAGGTAGTCCTCTATAGTCCATTGTCACCTTGTTAGGTTTTTAGAACCGATTGACATCTCTTGATTACAATCCTCTATAATCTATTATAAAATATATCAACTAAGAATACATTTTATGTTGCTTCAGATCTATTTTTGAGGAGTTAGAGTGTTTTAGATGTATGTTTATTGGTACCATGTTAGGTATATATATAACTAGTATGTGGCAAATTTGGCAAGAAAAACAAAATTATTTATAATTTTAAGGTGAATGGTATATGGACTTGGGTGAAAGTGGTTGCCGAATGAAAATAAAAATAGAAAAATTACTATCATCGTCAGGAAAACTAACTCCAAAAAAATTATACTTTGGAAATTTTGGGCAAATGGGCCCTAGTGAAAGGTTCCAAAATTAGCAAATTTAAAATTTTGAAAACCCTATTTTTTGCCAATTTATGATGATTTGTGCTTATGCATAGCATCATATTAATTTGTTTATATTTTGTGCACGTTCATTAATATACATTTGAGAAATTAGAATCCAAAATTTTTGTTTCGCATTGGTCCATTTGTTTATCAAATATGAATGAATGCATTTTTTCAACTAAAGACTTTAATTGCTCTTCTTTTGTGATCAAAATCTAGTTGTAATTTAATCTTGATGATAGAATGTGTTATATAATGGAGAAAGAGTGTATCTAATTGAATTTCAAACTTGGTCCTATATTGGGTCCTAAGTATCATGGTGGATCAATCTAGTCATATATATCCTCCCATTTTAGCAGTGAAACCCCTTGATAAGCAAAGGTTGAATGAGGTCGGGATATCAATTATGTAAATATCCTATATTATGGTAACACTTGGGCAAGTGATTAGAGCCAGTGGTAGTTCCTTTACCTAACCTAGGACATGGGCTATACTATCATCCAATTGTGTCACTTTTCTAAAAACAACTTGATACTAAATTTTCAACATGTCTACTATGTTTTTAGGCGTGATTATTATACTTTCCCCTGAATCCACTATATAATTATGAATTATTTTATCTTTGTATGTAAGTGATAGATAAAATGAGGGTTTTTTATATACTTGGTTGAGGGGTTGAAAACTATAAGACAACATCAATTAATTGTTGTCTCTATTTCCTTTCCTCTTCTTCAAGGACCCTTCTCAAATGTTCATTTTTTCCTACAATGGTTAGCATTTCCCAAATTGGGACTAGTACTACTATGCTAAAATATCCTAAAGACACTACCCTAATATAATTTAATTGGACCTCAAGTATTTTGGCCATTAGGTTTCTCATATCATCAAATATTGCATAAATATCTTGTTCACCCCATGTTATTTAGATTTGCTCTTGAGGACCATAGTCAAGATTTGAGATGGAAGGTATGGATATATGTTCTAGAATCTAACCTTTGATACTTTTGCATAAATTGGATGCCTAGGATGACATTATCTCAGTTGTTTGTATTTCCAAAAACTAGGATATTTCTATTATGTTGCTTTGGTTAGGGAAAATTTTAGGGTTTGGGCAATACCATGATGTGAAATCCTCTATATAATTGCTTTGTATAGGGGCTATTTACCTAGCATGACTAGGTATTTCTATATATAGAGGGGTCACTATTAATATTTTTATTGATTTTGGGCCTAGGACTAACCATTATCTTAATTGAATTAAAATTTAGGGTTGGGTACCCATTGGATGAGCTTTATAACCCTAGTTCCCTTGTGGAAAGGGAGGTCAAATTTTTCTCTAATAGGGGTATATATAGGAATTTCATTCCTTCCTCATAGCTAACATTTAATTAGCTATTAATGTAAGCATATTATGTGATGAATATTTTATAGGATCCCTAGGACTTGATGGGGTTGGGTTTTGTATGGATATAGCAACTAAGTTAACTAAGAGGTCATTGGATGAACAATCAAAGTTAGGGATTGCATATTGGGGTATAGAGGCATAGGAGGTATAGGGGCCAACCTTCCAATATGAATAAAATCATGCTCAACTTGAATGGATAATCCATAGGCTTATGGTAGGTAGTTTCCTCCACTAGCTATAATCATTATATAAAATTCTCTTCGTGGTATTAAATATAATGCATATATCCCTTGAAACCATGGACCACCACCCATTATATTATTCCTTATTTTTTAATTTGATAATATGATAAGAAAATATCCTTTTGTAAGAAATGGCATGGATCAAATTGAATTCAATTCCCATTTCACATGATCCAATTTTGATTCTCTAGAAAATTTAGCCAATATCCATGGATTCTACATATAAGAACTTTTATATCATGCTCTATCATATTATCATTGAAAATCATTTTTGGTGTAACATCTACTTCCTAGATAAGGTTTGCCATAGACTTGACCTTCCTATTTTCCACCAACTAGAATCCATACTTCCAACTAAGGCCACCTTATTTTCATTTAGGAATTTCAAAAGTGATTTTGCTATCATGATATCTAGTTTTTCCTTACAATAATCCTTTATTTTTATAATTTAAAAGGTGATCAATGCTCCTTGCTTGAACTTTATTACCCTTGAAATACTTGGTTTCTAAAAATATAAAATGTGAGGATTTATCCTATGCTCACACTCGCTTTCGACTTATAGTCACCTTATGTTGAACAAAATAAAGAAAATATTAATAATAAAAATTAATCTCTTGATAATATTTAAACATGAACTCTAAGATATTGGTTGTAATATGGATATTAGGATGGACTGACATTGGCTCTAGAATTACTCCTACATAATGAGAGAGCTTCTTGTTGAGAGGGTTGCTAAGATAGGTCTCTCTACAATTATGGAGGTGGATTTTGTTCACTTCAAGCTTCTTGGTGTACTCATCACTGAAATTTTATAGAAAATTTAATTTTTCAAATTTGTTGATGGTTTTTTACACTTAGGCCTAGTTTTTGTAAAAGGGTTTGTATCACCCAATGCATTATCCTTTACATACCTATATGTAGTAGGTATTGTAACCTTTTATTGTTTTTACCTTAATATAGTCTACTTCTTCATTTGTTGGTTTACCTTTATTTCTACTTTTTCTTTCATTGTTTATCCATGAATTTAATAGAGGAAAGTAATCCAAGAAATAGAATATCTTTGATTTTGGAGAGGGTTTTCTCTTTTGTATTATACTAGGGTTTTGGGCACCTTGAAAGCTCTATTATGGTGATGGAAATGTAGAGGATACCTCCATATAGATCCTCCTTTTGGGATGTTAGCATGATGGTTGCCTCCATATTCAAGAACATTGACCATGGATTGTTTTTCTTGTTCTTGCTACCTCATCTATTTGACTAGTAAAAATTAAAAAATATGGCCAAATATCTTAAGGTGAGGATGCCTAAATAGTCTCAATCAAGTAATAAAGGCACCTTTTTTCCCAATTTGGATGATATTCTAGTGGTGGACATGCCATTGGATTTTATTTAGAACTTGATCCTCATTATAGCTAAGAGAGATCTTACTTATAAATTTATGGGTATTTGGACAAGCCCAAAAACCATTCAAATATGGATCACCTCTTCTTGGGGATCTAAAATTTCTAGTTATGAACTCATGATGACAAGTTGAGGATTGTAGACACCATCACCTAGTACTTCACAAAACCCCATCCACCCCACAATCTTGCATAATAATAATATGTCTAAGTTTTGACTTAGGCATATAAATCCTGCACAAATATCCTATTTTCTAGATTTTGTAAAAATATAGAAAATCTCCCTAGGATACCTTGTGTCTCCACATGACACGTGTCCTAGCCACCACTACCCCTCCCCTTGCCACATATCACACACATCACTCCACTTGCACCTACCCACATGCCACATCTCCTTAGTTAAGTGAGACACTTCTAGTGACTCACTCTAATTACCCCTAGCACTTGGTAATCGAGGATTACCACCTATATTTCCCTCCAAATATACCAAAAGCCTATAAAGGATCCACCATTTTATCAAGTAATGGAGGACTAAAAATGTACCATCACACTACAAAAATCATGATAAGAGGACATCAACATTCTCAAAGGTCAATCCATCAAAGTTGAGAAGTGTCATTCTACACCTTCTACCATTTAGTCCCAACGTGGAGCTACATTTACATAGAGAGAAACATGGCCCTATTACTCACTAATGTGATCCCATGATCCATCAATGTGATCCTGTGACTGGCCAATGTGACCCTACAACTGACAAATGCGACTCTACAATCCAACATGGAACTACGTTTGCATAGTAATAGATTTAGCCATCAACAAACCCAGATCAAATAGGTAAATAAACAAGGTATTTTATCTCATTATATTTTATCTTTTGCATATCATTTCTTGCTCTGTAAGCATGTATACTTCAAATTTTTATAACTTTTTATTTACATCAAAAAGAGCTTCACACCATGGAAGCCCTTCATATGCTATTAACTACCTTTTTTTCAGGACATGTGTGCAAATGACAAGTTTTTGAAGAGTTTTTGAAGCAAGGATGACCCACAAGGATACAAAAGCCCATATAACAATCTAATTGGAGAAAAATAGATTCAAGACACCCACATTCATCTGATTAAGTAAAAGGGGTTTTTCTCCCTTTTGATCATTGTATGCTTAAATAAAGCACTCTTTTTTTTAACCCCTACAATTTGGGGCATATTCGTGTTGTAAAAAGAGGAGACCAAGGATCCCATATTAATACAAAATCATATTTTTACTTGCATGTTACTTGTTTCATTTTGTTATTGTTTGGGTGCATATATTTTGCTTACAAGGATATTTCATATTTATTTTCTCCTCCATAGAGGAAAGAGATGTAATATTTGAAGGAGGGTCCTAGTTTCTTACATTAAGTCCTCTGTATGTGATCCCCCGGTCATCTATTTTTGACCCACATGTGGAAGAACTAAAATAAGTCTCAATTTTGGTATGTCTATAATTTTTACCTCTACTTCTATGGAATAAATTTACTCTTGAGATGATAGATAACTCTATTGGCACATTTGTATATTGGGCTCCTCCAAATATTAATAATGCAATTTGTGATAGGTTGTGTTCAATTCAATTTGAAAAATATCTTCATAAAAATATAGGTATCAAAGTCCTGGATTGGATCCATACCTAGCCATTGGTTTATTAACACATTCCCTTTAAGTGTATTACCTATTTTCAATATGGTCATTTCTCAAGGAACTATCCCACTAAGGTACAATAGGATACAAAGGAGAAAGATAAAGACCTTGAACCAACAAGAAAAAAATAATATAAACTATCTGGAAGTAGAAGAAGGGGACCTAAACAACATCTAGAAAGATAAAATAATAATAATTTATTTGTTTTATCATAAAATTATAAAGAGAAACATCCAAGAACTTCTAGAAAATGGGGGAAGATCCATGAGATTGTCAATAAAAATATTTGGAGGAAACTCAAGCTACCAAATAAAACCTTTCAAGAATAGGAGATTGAAGAAATAGAAGAGAATTATTTAGAAATAGTAGTGAATCTAGGAGGCACCCTAGCCACCAAATGTTCTTCTAAAATGAGGAAATCAAATCAAAATGTATGGTCAAAATAAGAAAATATATATTCAAAAGAAATCATAGACAACCTTAGACTTAAGCAAGATGAAGAATTCACTTAAGAAACAAAATTTTTATCATGGAATGGAAGGGTATTGGGTAGTCCCCTAAAGAAACACTACCTAAGCCACTTAATATCCCAATAGAAGCAAATGGTTATATGCATTCAAGAAACTAAAATGACAATGTTCTCAACAAGAATAGAATGGAAAAACATATGGAGATTTTTAGACGTAGAAGCAATAGATTCAATAGCAACCTTGGAGGGATTATCCTTGAATGAGTTCTACAATACCTAGCATGTATTAATAGAACAATAAACTCAAATTGGATAACAAATTCTTTCTCCTCTCCAAAGAGACCAACTTGGACCATAGCCAATTTATATGGACCAAATAATATAGTCTTAAAATAGGGCTTGGAAAATTTGTCAACATTGGATTCATAAATAAAGATCTCAAAATTTAATCATGTGATAGGATATAAATGTGAATTTATCCCAATGGAAGAAAAAATGAGGCATTCCCTCAAAATATCATTCTAAGGACTCGATATAGAAATTATAATTGAGCAAAAAAATTAGGACATAATCCCAAAAGCAAAAAATTACATGGACAAATAAAAGAGTTAGAGCTAAATTTATGGCAAAAATATTAGATAGATTATTGATGCAAGAATATATACTATTCAGGTATCCACTTGTATCAAGTGGTATAATTCAAATTTTGGTCTTAGATCACAAGCCTATCTATTTAGATACGAAAAATAGTCCTCTTGGAAAAAGAAGATTATTTTCAAATAAAATTGAGAATTGATGGAGCATGAGTATTTTACACCATTAGTAGAAAGTACTTGGAAGTAGTATGTCTATGTAAAAATTCCTTAGGAGGTATAGAAAACAAAAATTTCCAATCTCAAGAAAGCCATTAGCGACTAGATTTCCAGTAAGGCTAAATTTCAAAATAGGCCAAGCATATTGTTGCAACATATGGAGGAATAAAAGTAAGATATAGGTGATCAACCTATGATACTTCAATAGGAAGAGAGAAGACTCTTTATAAATTGATAAATGGATAAAGCTCTCAAAGAATAAGAGGCACAATGAAGAGTTAAATCAAGAATGATTTGGATCAAGAAAGAAGAAGAAACATAACTAAAAATAATGTAGTGCTACCAACAAAACATAATAAAAAAAAATTATTCTGGTCAGGTAGTCATAAAGGAGCTAGCAATATATCATTACTTGGACCTCCTCAAAAAGCAATAGTAAATAAATAAGCTTAGACTAGTCTCTTGAACATCCCTCCTTTGATAAAACAAGTATACATAGAAGAGCTCTCTTCACTAGTAACTAGAGAAGAGTTGGAAGAATTTATACATTCACTACACAAGGACGTAGCTCTAGTACTAGATGGCTTCACCAATATTTTTTATCACAATTTTATAGAATCATAGGATATGACCTATTGACAATGATAGAAGAGATAATAATAAGAGGTAAGCTATCTAGGGTGATCATATCCACTTTATTAGCTTTAATTCCAAAAGAAAAAATGTAGTTACCTTTGAAAAATTCAGACCTATCTCTCCTTGAAATTGCTCTTATAAGATCATGATAAAAATAAAAATAAATAGAATTAAAATGAAGATTAATGATTTGATATAACCAAAAAATGGGTTTTATTCTAGGGAAATAAATATATGACAACCATGTAATGATTCAAGAATCCTTACAATCAAGTGCTAAGTCCAAAAAGAAAATAATAGCCATTATAATTGATATGGCCATTAAAATTACATAATTTCTCCTTTTTCTTAGTGATAGTCTTCCACTTTAATAGATTAGATACTAGCTTTCTAAAACAAGTATTAGACAAATTTATATTTTTAGTTCAAATGATAGACTAGATAGGATTTTGCATAGATGGAACTTTAATAGCCCCTATAATGAATGAGGAACATAATAAATTCTTTAAATCCACTACATGATTAAGGAATGGGTGTCCTCTCCCCCCTTACATTTATATCCTTCTAGCTAAAACCTTAGGGAGGACCTTGACCAAAGTGAGAAGAAGGAAAAAAATTCAGAACTAGAGAAGCTATAGGATATATAACAATAACTCATTCTCAATTTTTATATGACATCATTCTATTAGGTAAATTCACAAAACTAAATGTTAGGATGATCAAAGAAGTTTTATATTGTTTCTCTTCAACCATAGGGGTAGAGAGATTGAGAAGGGTAGATTTTACACTATAAATATTTTAGCAATTGAAGAAAGAGTTTTCTCTTATATTTTGAGACTTCACAAAGATAGTGATACTACTTAGTTGTTCCTATGGGATTCCATAAAGAAAAATAAACTTGGAATGTTGTTTTAGAAAATATGTCAATGAGAATACACTAGTATAAAAATGGTTGGTTGAGCTTGGATGGAAGAACTATTTTAATCAAAATATTACTACCAAGTATTTTTATATATCAAATGTTGGTGTATCATGCGTCCTTATACATATTGAAAAATTAAAATATAATGTTAAGAACTTTCCTTTGGCAAGGGAGGAGGTAATTGGATAGGAAAATTTTCTATTTGGTCAATTGGGAGACTGTCACTAAGGGAGACCTAGGAATTAGGAAAACAACAATTGTTAGAAAGGTAATAAGTGCTAAATTATTGTGTAACATACTTAGTTTACCAAAATATCCATGGAATTATATCCTAAAATACAAATATCTAAATAACTCATTATTACCTAAGGATGATCCAATCAGGGTTATGCATAAGGGGGACTCAAAATGTACCTGTAAAAAATGGTGAATCCTAATATAAATGAAGGTTAATCATGGTGAATCCTAAGCAAATAAAATCAATCATCTTCACACCAAAATTTGGGATATTTGAAGCCCTACAATCTAAATTCATCTTTGGGGCAAATTTTAACCTATTAAATGACCCTGTAACTTCATAAAAATAACACCATTAGATCAAGCTTAAAAAGAGATTTCCAACAAGTATAAATATACCTATGTTTAGATATATATTGTGGAAAATTGACCCGAAGAAAAAATTAGTCCTAAAACTTTTAGGCGAATGAGCTAACGTCGAGGGTCCTCATATTCACCAATTTCAAATTATGGAAATCCTAATATTCACCCATTTTGTGAATATTCGTCACTATGCATAACCCTGGATCCAATTTTGGTAGGACTTCCAATCATTATGAATTATTCCTCAAAATTAAAAGTGGACATACAATAGCTGGGTGTTAACTCTCTTACAAGTTTAATTGAATGGGTGGGAGATCCTCCCTTGCCAAATATTGACCAAGACTTATGAAGACAACCACACACCAAAACTAATTGGATTAAACTCTCTCCCTAAATTCTATATCAAATTGTGTGGGGGTCTATTAGTGGGCTAGGTTTTTACATAGTCATCCAAGGGGTCTTATTACAACAATAGGGTCAAAAGAACTCAACCATAGCCAAGGTATGAAATTACAAGGTTCTCCTAAAGTGGAAGCCTTTTTTTGGTTGGTGATCAAAAATAATATTTTTACTAGAGATAAACTCATAAAGAGGAATGTCTTGGGCCTCATATTTTCCAAAGGTATCTCAAGAACAATGCAACAATGCCACATCTATTCTTTCAATGTATAGAAGCAGTTAAAATCTGAATTGAAATAACCTAAAATCTAGGATCAACAATCCTAGGAACCTTCAACTCAAAAAATACCTAACTTGTTTGGGCCAAGTGTAGGAATGGGGACTAAAGGATAAGAACCTTATAAGGTAAATTTTGTATTTAGTTTGAATATTCATCATTTGACACATTTGGAAGGGAAGAAATGAGATATTTTTTGGATAGAAGAACCATTTTTTGAGTGTTAACCAACAAAATATTAAGGGAGATACTCTAAAAGTTTCATATCATAAATAACAAGACATTAGGAGAGAAATAAAATGGGATATACAATTTTGATACAAAATAGAACTTCCAAAGGCCACAATTTAGAGCAATAAGACCTCTAGAGATAAAATTCCCTACACTTTTCTTTGATGGATCCTCTAAATCAAACCCAGGCCATGTAGTGGCTAGTGGAGTAATATTAGTGGCACACCATGACATGCTTCAACTCAAATTAAATTTGAGGACAACAACTACTATTGTTGCATAATTGATAGGCTATGAAATGGGACACCGTTTGACTTAGGAACAAGGCATTAAATAACTCCATTTGTATGGTGATTTGAGACTTATGATCTCTATCCTATCTAAGGGGAAAGAATTATCATCAGTTCAATTTAGAATAATTTAGACAAAACTAAGAGAACTAGAAATTGTTTTTGAGTATATACAATACTTCCATATTAGGAAACATAATATGATGGTTGATTGCCTAGCGAATGAGGCCATAAACATAACCTATTTGAATCTTAGAGTAATAAGCAAAAAGAAAAGTAGACAGCATGAGTGGCACAAATGATAAGAAACATATGGTGATTCTAGATAATTTGATAAATTTGGTGCCTTTGGATAATCTAGAGCACAACAATATTATGGAGGTTGTAGAGCCTTTGATGATTCTAACACCCTTGGAGATTTTGACACCTCTGGATAACCCTAGAACAATGGATGATTCTAGAACTTTTAGTGGTTTAGGTTTTCTCAGTAGTTATGGCACCCTTTGCATTTTTTATGCTTTTATTTTTGGGTTTCCAATGCCTCTTGTATTTCTAGTGTACTTTTTGGAGTTTTTTATTTTGTTTTGTTTCCGATCCCTCCTTTTGGATTACAATCTTGTGATCTTCAAATTGTTTCTTGTATAAAGTTTATTTTTTCAAACTTTAGTATCATATATAACTCCTTTTATTATATATATAAAAATTAAGAATATAAAAATAGATTTGCATATGCCATGTCTAGATAATAAACCCTGACTTTTAGGTGTTTCATCTATAGTATAAATATTAGCATGTCTTTCACATAATTTTTATTTTCTTATTTATTTTGAAGATCACCCATGAGGTTAAATGTGTGCATGGATCATAAAACAAGATATCTAATTAATAAAAATATATATTTAATGAGATGAAAATATATTACATTTTATGGTGACCATAACAAAATGATATCATTACTATCAAGTGGTATTTGCTCAATTTGTTAGATTCCTCGACATTTAAGGAGGAGACCAAGGTTCAAATCTTGCCAAGCGATACATGGATAATATCCAAGATTTTTTGTAATACCACTATGTGGTGATGATGTAATATGGATGGGGACCATTTCAATCCCATATAACCAATTGGAAAAAAATAATATCATATCATCAAAATAAGGTTCATAATAAATATAACTTCATGTGATAAACATGTTCATAAGCATTGTTAAACGTACATATAAAAAGTGAACAATAATAGTTAAAAATAGAATCTGTCAAGAACTTCTAATTAAATAATGACATTCTCATAAATATTGCAATACAAAATGTAAATGTAGAAACATATATATATATATATATATATATACATATATATATATATATATATATATATATATATATATATATATATATATATATATATATATATATATATATATATTATTATCATAAATCACAATATAGAATTGTGGGCTTATTCGAGGGGGAAGCCTCCTTTAATACTTTCCTTTAATATGTGAAATATACATTTATTTATGCCCCCTTGTATTTCAAGGATAAACTTCATGCAACCCTAACCTAATGCTCAAGAGATGGCTTACATGCAAAGTTCTACCCAAGCTAGAATATTATACCAAACAAACAATTACATTCTTTATAACAATTACATGAAATGGTCCCAATTGTCTAGGCACCTTAAGTATAACATACTAGTACAAAATATAATTAGAATAGAATCCCCATATTAGAAAGGGTTCATTACATAATAATATGATAATTGTATACTAATGTTAGGATGGGGTCCTAACATACCTTTCCCATTCAAAAAGCTTTGTCCTCAAAGCTAGAGATGAGGAAATTGTTATTGTAGCTATTGGAGAGATGCCTAGGTGGCATATTTAGCTTGTAATCCATGCCATTGAATAAAAACTTCAATTATGATATGATTGCAAAGGGTGCATGACATATGGTCCAAAATTTGTTTAGGGTCAAGCAATATGGAACCTTCATCACCTAATTTTGGTAAAATGGATGAAACCTTATACCTTATTATCCATAAACTTCTTGAGATAAGAGACATGAAATACTGGGTGGAGCTTGTACAAAGTTGGAAGGGAAAATTTGTAGGCTATTGAATCAATTCATTGTAATACTTGGTAGGGTCCATAGTATTTGGTAGCTAGTTTTTGGCATCTATAGAGTTATCTCCTACTTTGAAGTTATGCTTAAAACTATTTTGATCAACTTATATTCTTCGAAGGATTATGGCATGTTGGCTAAGAGTGGTGTCTACATTGTGAACCTTGGAGATTCCTAGAATGTATGAGGAAGGTGTTGGTGGAGGATGATCATATATTTCTTCAAAGGGGGTAACCTTGGTCATGGTATTATATGAAATATTATACCACCACTTGGCCAAGGAATGCCACTTTGCCCATTCTGCAAGATGTTTAGAAGCAGAGTAACAAAGGTAGATCTCTAAGCATTTGTTAACAATTTTTTTTTTCCATCCACCTACAAATTATAGGATGAACTCATTTTGTATTGAGTTCCTTGCAACTTAAATAATTCCTACCAAAAATGAGTAGTAAAGGTAGGGCTTTTGCTAACACAATAGGCATTCCATGAATGCCAAATATAGTGTCTAAAAATATTTGGGTTGCTACTAAGGTTATAGAGGGGTGGGATAGGGAATAAAAATAAGCATACTTTGTGAGACAATCCACTACCACTAAAATAACTAATTTTTTTCCTAAGGATAACCCTTCAATAAAATCCATGGAATTTTTTTCCCATACTTGTTCTAGAATTGGTAAGGGCTAAAGGTTTCCAAGAGAACATATAGATTATCCCTTCATTATTTGGGAATTCTTCATTCCTTTATAGAAGAAAGTACACTTTATCCTTTCATAAGTTTTTATAAATCCAAAATTTCTTGCTATTGGTGAGGCATGCAATTCCTTCAAGATAAATTCTCACATTTATGAGATTTGCAAAATAACAACCAGTCATGATATATCAAATTTTATCCATCCCAAATGTATCTGAGGTATGATTTAGGTTCTATTTGAAGTTTGGTGATCAAATTTTGTAATATTGAATCCTTAGCCATCTCTTATCTAAGATAATTAATGAAGAGCACAAGCTTATACTGAGAGGGGGGAGGTGAACAGTATAAGACCACTTTTTACTTTTTCTCTCAATTCAATATTATGTAGTGTATAGATAGCTGTATTAGTAGCAGTAATCAAGGCAATGCACAAAACACCATACATAATAGAGACACCACAATTTACATGGTTCACCCAATGTGGGATACTCCACGGAGAAAATATTTTACTAAAATTTTCTCAATCAATCTCTTTGAGAATCCTTCCCAATTAAATATTTATGGACCTCTTTCCAAAGGATATGCTGACCCCCTAATATCAAGTTCGTGGATCTCTTCCACACAAGAACTATTTCCCCTTCTGCTCTGGCTAGTAATCTTCTAGAAGCCTCTGTCTCTCTGCTGCACTAACTGGTGGATCTCTCTCCACTTAAATACTCCTCACTCAGATCTATCTTTTGTTATCCTAGCTACTGGATCTCTATCCACTGAGACTCTATCCTCTATACTCTATCACCTCCAAAGCTCTATCTCAATAAGTTCACTTAGAACCTTCTCAAATCTTCTCAACAATATCACTCAGAACTTGTCCAAATCTACTCAATAAGCTCACTCAGAACTTGTCCAAATATGCTCAACAGGTCCACATAGAACCTGTTCAAATTTTCTCAATAGGTCCACATAGAACCTATCCAAATATGCTCAACAAGCTCACTCAGAACTTGTCCAAATCTACTCAATACGTCCACACAAAACTTGCTGAAATCTTCTCAACAGGTCCACACAAAACCTGTCCAAATATGCTCAACAAGTCCACACAGAACTTGTCCAAATATGCTCAACAAGTCCTCTCTAGGACTTGCTCAAATCTGCATAGCAAGCTTCCACAAAAGCTTACTCAAAATCAGTCCACAAGCCTTCTCAAAGACTTATCTCAAATCTGCTTAACAAGCTCACACAAAACTTTTCCAATCTCATAGAATCATAAAGAGAATTTTTAGAGACTCAATATGTTCTATACTTAATGCTCAATCAATAAATCAACTCAATATCATAGAAGCATAAAGATAATTTTTAGAGATTCAATATGTTCTATACTCAAATTCCAATCTCAAATCAAATCAATCTCATAGAAGAATAAAGAGAATTGTTAGAGACTCAATATTTTCTATACTCAAATCCCAATATCAAATCAAATCAATCTCATAGAAGCATAAAGAGAATTTTTAGAGACTCTATATGTTCTATTCTCAAATATCAATCTCAACTCAAATCAATCTCATAGAAGCATAAAGAGAATTGTTAGAGACTCTATATGTTCTATTATCAAATCTCAATCTCAACTCAAATCAAGAATATAGAATAGTTTGTTTTATGGAACTTGAACAACCACATGCATCCACTTGACTAGGCTCAATCAACTCAACTCAACCAATCACCTCAATGAAAAACCCTTTCTCACAAACCCTAGTATAAGAATGTATCAATCAACTCAAAATGTTTCCAACAATGCTCAACAAAAAATCTCACATAACAATGATACTCATGTTCTCTTTTAACTCAAGTTCAAGTTCTTTGCACAACAAATGGGCTTCAACAACAATGCTTATAAAATAAGTTTTAATCACAACTCTCAATCCAGAAAACCTTGAAGCATTAAACCAATCACTTTCGAAAAGGAAACCACAATCAATCCTTTTCACTCCAAAGATATTTTCAAAAATCAACCACCATAATCAATCAATAGGAGAATGTGCCCATACCTTTTATGAATATGAAGAAGCCTCTTTGGAAATATGCCACAATCACAATATTATTTTGCCAATATTCACAAGGGTTAGAAGATCACAAAATAATCAACATTACTCCTCTTCAGAATTATATTCACCAAGGCTTTTAATTAGAAAACCTTCTTAAGAAATAATGTACAACTTCCTTATCAATCCTAAAACCACTTGTACCATAAAATAAAATAAATCAAATCATTGCATAACCTTGTCACTCCACAAACCACTTATACCATAAAATAAATCAAATGATTTATATCCTTCCTTTCAACACTTTTGCACTCAAAAATAATCACAAATCTTTCTTTGACAATATCTCACATTAATAAAATATCAAACCTTATTAAAATATTAAAGCTTGATCAACCTTATATCTCCCACAAAAATCATAATCAAACCTTAGAAAGAAAATATTTTAATTAAAATATTTACCCCTACAAATATCGGAGTCTGAGTGCATACCTCAAAGGAGCCCTTGAAGGACTTTGGCATTTTGAACCTCTTCCCATCATACTATCAAGCGAAAACTGAGCCACATGAGCTAACACTACCAATGTGAGTGCCTTTGGCACTCTCTTCCTTAAGTCACATGCGCTTTCTTCACAAGGTACCAAAAGTTTGACCATCCATGACTTGACTGCCCATATCACACTCCATGAAATTCACTGCATAATATTCGGATGCAAAAATAATTTAGGTTTTCAAAAATCATTCGACACTCCTTAAGTTTTTTAAATGGAAAACTTTTGGCTTATTTATATAAACCATCCTTCAATGTGAATACATCGACCTTTTTAACATTTCCCTCATGACGTCGGCGGTGCCAATAAGAAAGGAGGGAAAAACCTTTTATTTAATTTTAAAATTTTAATTTTAATTTTAAATAAATTAAAATTTAAACTAAACCTTTAAAAATTAAATTTCTCCATCATCGGGGCACATTTTTCGATGAAACAAAAAGCCAACTTGGGTTTTAAGAAAAATCCATTTAAAATCTGCCATACATTGGTTTTAAATAAAACCTTTCCTTGCCTTCCTTGGTTTTCATAAAAACCTTTTGCTAAGCTTCCCTTGAAGCTCCTTTTGGAACCAAATGCCATGCATCCCTTCTAGAACCTTTGATAAAAACCTTGGCTTCTCATGAAGCTCTTTGTGGAGAAAAATCATAGTGCTTACTTACATAGGTCCTTTTGACATCAATGACAACTTTTAGCTTAGGGACTCAAAATGTCCAACAATCTCCCCATTTGTCATTGATGGCAACCCATATTCATTTTACTGAAACCTGACCTTCTTTTTTTCTCCCCTTGGCTCAATGCTCTCTCAAATATCAAACCTCTCCTCATATCAAATCTCTCCCCAATACACAAATCTCTTCCCCTTTGACATCAATGGCAAAGGGTCACCTTTGGGGCTCGAGGCTAACAATGAGCCTCTTAGCTTAGCCCCTCCCCCACCTCCACATGAGGTTGTTAATTCTGGGGTGGGAGTATTTATACTCCCCAAAAGCACATATATGTACCTTTATCTTTTTCTCTTCTTATGTGAGTCTTCTGAATCCGCTCACTATTTCTTTCCAATTCATCATCCCTATTCTTGTCGTTACTTATGTTCATGTTTCTGTTCTTGTTCTCATCCATGTTCTTGTTTTGGTTCTCATCCTTGTTCATGTTCATATTATTTTCTGAGTCTCTATTCTTTTTTGAGTCTCTATTCCTATTCATCTTCTTGTTTATGTTCATATTCCTATTTCTATTCATATTCCCGTTCTTGTTCATATTCTTGTCCCTGTTCATGTTCTTGTTCATGTTCCTGTTCTTTTTCATACCTATTTTTGGAATATTTGCTCTACACCATCTTGCTATGTGACCATCATTATTGCACTTATAACACTTAATTTTATTATTCCTTGGATGTGCAATTGTCTTAGGATTTCTCCTAATGAAGCAATATCTTCTTTTGTCATGGACCCTACAAT
Source organism: Wollemia nobilis (assembly GCA_028583015.1). NCBI lineage: Eukaryota > Viridiplantae > Streptophyta > Pinopsida > Araucariales > Araucariaceae > Wollemia > Wollemia nobilis. The sequence continues at coordinate 1,190,278 of JAQPPZ010000252.1, read as the reverse complement.
TTATTTCCTTGTGACCAAAACCATTGCATGAGTAGCAATAACCATGGAAAAGGTATTCTTTTCCATATATTTATCTTTCATGAGTCCTGCACTGTGAAACCATGTGTCCAAACCTGTGACATGAAAAACATATTATATTGAAGCCTCCTTATCTTGACCTCATTGGTCTATTGTTATTATTTTTGTTCCATCTGTATCTTCTTTGTGCATTTTTCCTCTCTTTGTTGAACTCTTTGTTGTCGAACTCATCCTATGATATCCCACTTTCAGTTAAATTATCTTCTTCTGAAGTTTCTTCTTCATCAAGACTTGAATTAGATTCTTTTTCCTATTTCTTTTGAACCTTTCCAAAGCCAAGACCTGTTGAACATGATGTTCGTTGTTGTCCACATATGAACTTATCTAAGTTCTTAGAGCTATTTGTGAAACTCTTCATCTTGATCTTGAAGTCCTCTAAGTCTTCTTTTAGAGTAGCCACTTCTTGTGCTAACTTCTCAGATTCCAAAATATTTGCTTCTAAGTCATCCTTGAACTTGCTTACCTTAGCCTTTGATTTCTCTAAATCCTCTATGAGCAATAAACTTTCTTCATCACATTATTGAAACTGATTTTCAAGCTTGGATTGTTGCTTTCTAACCTTCTTTACTGTGTCAAGGGCATATATAAGTTCTCCCTTGAGATCATAACCATTATCTCTTGAATAATATTCTATTTGTTTGCCTTTGTCCTTATCATTACTTCTTTTTGACTTGTCTTCTATAGGATCACTTTCTTTATCTTCCAAAGCCATTAGAATATTCTCATCTGGTCTTTCAAGTGCATCTTCAAAATAATCATCATTGAAACTATAACCATCCCTAGTGCAATCATCTTCAAGATGTCCAAATTTACCACATCTAAAATACTTGAGAATAACTAAAGTCCTTTTCTTAACTAGGTATTTTTCTTTAACCATAAATAGGACTTCATATCTATCATTCTCTGAAAAATAGCATCACTGTCAATTGATTACTTACTTGCATTTTATGCATAGTAGCTTCTCTTTTTTCTCTGAAAGAACTTATTTCATTTTCTACTTTGTCCATCCTTACTTTTCTTCTAGTACCCGTGTATTTCTGATTCCTTGTATCTGTGATCTTATTTTTCTTCATCATTGTTGTTTTTTGGCTCTTTGCATTCTATTGCATAGTATCCATACCGTCCACAATTGAAACATTTGATAGATCTTAGATATATGGGTCTTCTGGAATGTCTATCTCTTCTAGCATAATTTGCTTGTTCATCACTAGATGACTCACTACTTGATTCTATCTTCTTTCCCTTTTTATTTTTGTCTACTTTGAAAGTAGATTCTTTCAAAGGAATAGGATCTTTTGTTCTTATCTCAAAATTAGTAAGCATGCCAAGAAAAGAATTCCTTATCAAAGAATCACTATCAATTGATGTTTCTATAGCAGCAACCTTTTCACTATACCTTTTTGGAAGAGTCCTCAATATCTTATCATAAGCATCAGATTCATCAACCTTCATTCCAAGACCTTTCATCTCATGTACAAGTTCATCAACCTTGTTGAGATAGTCACGAATGTTTTCATCATCCCTCATTATTAGGTTCTCAAATTCTCCTTTGATATTTTTGATCTTAGCCATTCTGAATCCTTTATCTCCTTCATATATTTCATGCAGAAGTTCCCACATTTATTTTGTTGTTTTACATTCCATAACCTTCATAGATTCTGATCTATGTAGGCCTTTTATAATTGCATTCATAGCTCTTGAATTTGCATGCATTAGAAGCTTACCTTCCTTATCTATAGGAGGATTTGTTGTTGAATCATATCCAAGTTCCACTGCATCCCAAACTTCATTTCCAAGTGCCATCAAGTAAAATATCATTAGCATACACCAATATAAGAAGTCACTTCCATCAAATACTGGTACTACATTATTGAAGGGTTTGTATCTTTGATACTTTTGATCCATTATGTTCTTAGATCGCTTTTCCTTCAAGTTGTTAAAATTTTCTAAAGGAACCAACTCTAATACCAATTGAATATCACAAGCTTATACTAAGAGGGGGGGTGAACAATATAAGACCACTTTTTACTGAAAGCACGAGGATACGAAAAAAAAAAAGGAAAATGCCAAGTACGATGCGTGTAAAACCAAACTTAACGCTAAAAGCCTATATATTGAAAAATGCATGAAAGGAAAGGACATAAACGAATCGACACAAGATAAAAGCAATATGGAATACGGCCCTCTTTATTGATATGCTTTTAAAGTCGTGTTACAATACGTCTCCTTCCCTTTTAGGGGATAGGAGCGTTAAATATGTTTCTTGTCACATCCATGGATAGCAATCCTTCTTCCGCGTGCCCACATGTAAGATGGGCGGACCAAAATGTCACCGCCGCTTGTGTATATGAGTGTTGACTCCTTATTGCTCCTCTGATGTCGAAGACCTACGTTCAAGGAAACAGAAAATAGTCAGTAGCACCTGCAGATAGAATAGAACATGTATTTCCCAAGGCCTACTATTAGTGTATGCATGAAAATATTAAAACGATAACAAAATAGCATCAAAATGACCTAAAAATTTGACAAAAGCATGAAAACATCACCAGGAAGGCACTGCAAATGGAACAGTCAAGAAATTCCTCACATATTTGTATTCGCTCCGGGCGGGACGAATAGACCTGCAACAAAGTGTTAAAAAGCACAGTCCCAAATGTCACATCCGGGAAGCTCCAAATCACCTACAAAGTTGGGGTTAGCTAATTGGGGGTATTTTGGGAAGACCCAGAAGGTCATATTTTCCCAATTTGGCCTCTATCACCCGGAATTTGATGATGCTACCTGCATGTTAGTAAAGGCGGGAAATGATAAAAACATGATCAAAAATTGTCAGAATAACCTGAAATTTAAATGACAGCATATGTAAACAACCTAGAATCAGATGCAAAAGAAAAATTAGAGAAATCTACCATAGATTTCTAATCACTCTAGGGTGGGGCGTTTAGAACTATGATAGTTTGGGGGGCGCCCAGGGGCAGGACGCCCACCGTTTGGGACTCTGTTTCGGCACCAATCCACTTGGGATGGGTCCAAAACCTCTTATGGGGTGTTGTCAACAAATTTTGTGGGATATTGTGGCCAAATGTTCGGGTTTGGGTCTGGATTTGCGCTTCCAATAATCACCCTATGACCTCCCTCCAAAAGAGATCAAGGATGTGAAAGGCACAAATCAAAAGGTATGTGTGTGGATGTAAAATGGCAGCACTTCGTTGCTCAAAATGCTCCCTCTCTCTCTATATTTTGGGTGAGAAGACTCACCAATTTATAGACCTAGGGTCTCTCTGTTTGAATGCGCATGCGAGGGCGCCACTGGAGTTGCATGTCCTATTTTGGGAAAAATATTATTCCCTGATTTAGAGTCTCCTTGCATGAGGCCTCCAAAAATCAAAGACATGCATGACTGAAGTCTCTCTCCTTGATTTGAAGTCGTTCCTCACAATTGCATGGCCTGAAGCTGTAGTTAACTGGCAGACCTATCGAGGTTTGACTTTTTGCTAGTCAAACCTTCTATTCACCTCACCCTAGGGTGAATGCTGATAATCATCCCTGGGTGGGATGAATACCAGTTTGTAATCATCCCAGGGTGGGACGAGTAGGGAGCAAAGTGCCAAAAAGGTGCCAAATTGACCTTTGACCTTCCAAACTACTTTTGGGAGTGGTTAGGACCACTGTTTAACCTCTGGGGGCTGCCCTAGGGGCTGTGTGTGTCAATGCGATCAGTGCTTGTTGTCACATAATCAGATTGGTGTTATTTTGGTGTCTACAGATGCCCCTTTTTGGGAAGCACTATGCAAGGCACAACATCGAGCAAAAATAGATAACCAAAGCACTAATGATTAGGGTTTCTCAGTAACCTAACCAACTCTTGATGCCCCAAGTATGGAAAGGGCACGCATTCTTGAATCCTTGCTTCTGACGAGCTAAGGAGCTTAATTCAAGTGTTAACCTTTTTCGGTGAGGTGTTACTTGAGCTTGGACATTGATCAGTCATGAATAGGCAAAGGGCGCAACCTTTTGTCTGTGGGAACCTTGAGTTCATGATTCATGAATGCCAAGTGTTTGATCAGCTTGTGATTATTGCTTGTTTGCTGCCCCAAGTAGGAGCATGATTGTCTTTGTCAATGATCCTTTGAATGCATGTTATTTCCTTGATTGGGTGTGTTTTTGTTGATTGGTGACTAAGTGTGACTACCCCCTCAAGCGACGAATCGATGAGGGAATGACCAACATGAGAAAAGTGATGAGTCACTTGACCCAAGATGACTTAGGTAAGGGTGCCTTCATTTGTTTACCATTGAATGCTTAAGCAGTTTCCAAACATTCTGACCTATTTTTGGTGGGTTTTAACCCATTTTGTGACGCATTTTGGAGCTAAAATTGTCAAAAATTCGTCCTCCCGTGGAGCGGTCCGGCTATGGTAGCCTTCTTAGGGAGTAGGATAGTGACAATTTGTAACCCCAATGTCTATTTTGGATGCCAAGAATGTCAGGCGCAAAGGCGCCTTCGTTCGACAATGTTATTGCTATTTTTGGTTGGGTTTTGACCCATTTTGTGATGTCGTTTGGGGATGAAATTCTCGAAAATCCGTCCTCCCGTGGAGTGGTCCGGCTATGGTAGCCTTCTTAGGGAGTAGGATAGTGAGGATTTGTGACCCCGACGTCTATTTTGCATGCCCAGAATGTCAAGTGCAAAAGCACTCTTATTGGACAATTTTATTGCTTGTTTTTGGTGCATTTTGTGCAATTTTTGATGTTTTTGAAATTTTTGCTCTGTAATCGTCCTTGGGTGGGATGAATACCAGTTTAGTAATCATCCTAGGGTGGGATGAGCACTAAACAGAGTGCTCATCCTAGGGAGGAACGATTACAGGCTCAAAAAGCCTATTTAAGGGCCAAAACTAGGTTTTGGGCTCATTTGCATTTGTTTTTCCTGGCGATTTGGAGCTCTGAGGAGGAGGAGGTCAATTCTGCGAAGCGAAGCGCTGCCAAATTTTTCCCGCCACCATGAGTTCATGGACCGGATCATCAAGTGGTAGAGCCGAAGCGAGACCAGTGAGTGTTCTTCCTCTTTATTGTTTGTTTTGTTATAATTTGAAAACCGCAATTTGTTTTTTTTTTGTCTTTTGTATTTTGTTTTTCAAATTAAAAATGAAACCCTAGTCTATAAAAATTAACACTTAGCTTAAAACTTAGTTTAACCCTAGTTAAACAAAGATCAAAAGTTGAGTTTAAAACTTAGCTTAAAACTTAGTTTAGAACGTAACTTAAAAACTTCGCTTAACCCTAATTTAACAAAGATCAAAACTTAGGTTAGAAACGTAGGGTAAACTGAGCTTAAAAATGTAGCTTGACCCTAGTTATTTTTTGTTTGTTTTTAATTTATCAGTTAGAGTTAAAAACCCTAGGTTGACAAATTGTTTTTGAATTTTTTTGTTTTTTAATTTATGTAGTTTAGAGTTAAAAACCCTAGGACTTAAAAATTGTTTTTTGAATTTTTTGTTGTTTTTAATTTATCAGTTAGAGTTAAAAACCCTAGAATTGACAAATTATTTTTTGAATTTTGTTGTTTTTGTTTAATTTATCAGTTTAGAGTTAAAAACCCTAGAACTGACAAATTATTTTTTGAATTTTGTTGTTTTTGTTTAATTTATCAGTTTAGAGTTAAAAACCCTAGAACTGACAAATTATTTTTTGAATTTTGTTTGTTTTTAGTTGTACATTGTTTTATGCATTGTTGTATATTCTTGTTATTGTTGTACATTTTTTCATGGTTTTTAATGTTTTTGTTTTGTTTTCTTTTGCAGGTTGTGAAGAGTCGGTACCGTGTACCTACAGTTTTCTCTGAAGCGTGGGAGGCGCTGACTTTGGCTGACTGGGAGTGGCTTGATGCCCTTGGGCTCAAGCAGGTGACTCGACTAGAGCCTGTGGTCGGGGATCGGGCCTATCTGATGGCCCTGATCAACTTGTGGGATCCTCGGACCAATACCTTCCATCTCCCAATAGGGGAGATGATAGTGACCTTGGAGGATGTCTATCGGATTCTATGGATTTCGATAGATGGACTACCGATCAGGACGATGCCACGTGATCAACAGATAGCTATACTAATGCGATGCTTTGGGCATGGGGAGGAGTTGGGTGTGGATAGCCCAGTGGAGAGGGTAGAGGGTGACTTCCAGATTGGTGGCATTTTGGTTCGATGGTGGCTTGAGATGGGTGTGTTGGGAGTGAGGCACGCAATGCTGATGGGCCTCATTTCCAACATGCTGCTACCCGACTCTTCGGGTGTGAGGTTCCCATGGAACCTATTGGAGGTGGTGTTCAGGTTGGTGGAGTGTCCGACGGAGGCACCTATGATCATGAGATGGGGATAGACTCTATTGGCATAGCTCTATGATGAGTTGTACGAGGTCCACTATCGGAGGCGAAAGGGGATTGGATGTAGCTATCTGTTGTAGTGGGCTTGGCAGCACATAGCGGTGGAGAGGCCGGTTGGGTTGCCATGGATGACTCGCGGAGATGGTAGACCGAGAGATTGGTTATGGGGCATTATGGTAGAGATCTAAGGAGCAGGGATAGAGTCGATGGTGGGTAGGTGTCGTAGGGCACTATGTCAATGCCTTCGCTCGGCTTACTCTAGGGAGGTGTTCTGGTGCCCTTATCGGGACTGTCCAACCTGGCCTGAGGTTGGAGAGTGGCTTCGATGGGTTCATGGGGGAGGTGGCTGATTGGGCATCATGGGACTGAGTAGGAGTTCTTCCCATATGGTCGGGTGACATGATAGTTTGGGGTGGCAAGGGTTCCTGGTGAGCCCTTGATCTATCATTGTTAGGGGGACGAGAGGACTCTAGCCTGGTCGGTCATTGCGTCGCTGGGTGAGGATTCAGATACTATGATTGGCGTCTTGGATGTGGATGACATCGGTGTTACCACTGAGTACGAGCAGTGGTGGACACTACAGTGATGACAGGGAGAGGGACCATTAGGAGGCACAAAGGTAGCAGCAGCCTGCAGGGAGGGTGGAAAGGCACTAGGAGATGATTGGGGAGCTCCGTGGGAGGATGCAAACATGATGGAGGTGGATGATGTAGGCATGGATTTTGGGGTTTTGTATCAACCAGAGGTGCAGGACATCCTAGAGAAATGGGAGCCAGAGTAGGCTTCTATCCCAGATTCACCTATGCCTCAGGAAGTTTTGGAGGACATGGAGAATGACAGAAATGATTGGTGGGGCTACTTCGGAGGTGGGATGAGGAGCTCGGGGATGCTCTACAGGAGAGGGATCTCTTGCAGACTCAGCTAGTGGAGTGGGAGAATGCATGGGCTGCGTACCATCGTAGGATGGGGATACCGATGCTGCACGAGAGAGGGATCTCCTATGGGCATAGCTAGGAGAGGGAGAAGGTGTTGGCATAGTGCGATGATGTAGTAGCGATGTATCATCGATGGGAGGCAGAGTGGTGTCGGCATCGGATGGATCTAGAGGGAGAGATCATCCACCTCGGGGGGTGGGTACCTGAGCCCTCTGGAGGTGGGTCTTCACGCTAGATGAGGGGCAGTGATACTGAGTAGTCAGCATCATCTCATCGTAGGCGATTGGATGAGGGGGGCTAGTGGGCATGATGCGGGGGCGAGCAATAGTCACCCTGAGAGGTCCCATAGGACCCACACCATGGGGGTAGTTCTCGTCGCACCGATCCTGCGTGATCATGGTGGCCGACGCCCTAGGCTTGGGGGTTTTTGAGGTTTTGCTTTGTTGCGAGGTCAGAGGACCGGTTCATTGTAGCCTATGGGCATTTTTGATGATATATATACAGATGACTTTCTTTGTGTTTATACACTTTTCATGGTTTGTTTTTCTGTTTATGCATAGTTATTTATGATGATGTATGCATGTGGTATTATGAATGCGATGTTTCTAATTATATGATGTATGCATATGGAATGAATGAAATGAGTTGTTGATAACTTGTCGATGGCACCATAGACTGTACAAGATTTATCTGGCTTGTTGTACTTATGGGATGGCTTTGTGGAATGACTTTGCATGTGAGAACTTTGTTTTTGTATTTTTTGTATTTTGATGGTGATGGATGTAATGAAATGTACCAGTTGTTTTTAAAATGTAGTTAAGCTTTTCTGAGATTCAGATATTTTAACTAACTAGCCAAAACTGTACATTTATCTCGCAAGACTTTTGAACAAGGTATAAATCAGACTTGAGTTTGACCAAGTTATTTCACATCCCTGTGTGTGCAATTGAGTTCATTTATGTGGTATTTGTCAGGATACCGCCAGTGCCAAATAGGCTATCAACCAAACCTGTACTGAGGATCACCTAATTAGCTCCACTAACTCCGTTGTTGTATTTAGTAAGATTAATCCATGGGACAATCTAAGGTACCATAAGCTAGCTCATCCACATGCAAACATTGGTCTGCTCACATGCAAAGCTAATGTGATAGACATATCGTCATGCGTTTAGGATACCACCATTGCCAGGTAGGTTGTCCACCAAACCCGTAATGAGGATCACCTAGATGGTTTTTGAATGCTGAGAATTCCAGGGATTCAAGTTCAGGATTTTTATTTGCTCAATGTGTTAGGATACTTGCTCGTATACATAGTGATGAAAATCACTGTTTATTTTTTTCTTTTTTTCTTTTTGAGCAAGGATTTTGAATAGTGGTGATAACCATTGTTATTTGATTTTGCATTTTGAGCTTCGTAAGGTTGAGCTTGTAGGTTTTTGGCTTATGAATGACCTTGATCCTTTTGGCCTTGGGGATGACTACCCATCCTGTTCAGGGACGTGTAGTACGAATCCTTATGACTTTGGGAACCAAAGGGGATTAGGGATATTATGAAGTAAGGGCATTGATATTTTAGGCCTTGGGGATGACTACCCATCCTTGTCAGGGATGTGTAGTATGAATCCTTACGACTTTGGAGACCAAAGGTGATTGGAGATGGTCGTGATGATGGCTTGTTGGGATTTTGTTTTGAATGGCATTGATCCTTTTAGGCCTTGGGGATGACTACCCATCCTTGTCAGGGACGTGTAGTACGAATCCTTACAACTTTGGGGACCAACGGTGATTGGGATTTTTGGTAGTGGTGAAAACCACTATTTATTAGGGGGAATTGATGGGGAAGAGCTTGTCCTTTTGTCAATTCTCAGCACTCTTGAACCATTCGCACAGGGGGATGAATAGGCTAATCTTTCACCTATGGTATCCTAGACTGCTTTGTAGGTTTCTCTTGCATTCACACAACTTGGGAATTATTTTATGTGTTTTAACTTGTGTAGGGATGTTACATAACGAGGCGTGATCCAAGTAAAACTTTCCCTTGTAAAATCCGTTTAACTTTGTACAGTTTTTGGCTAGAAATTTAAAGACATCTGAATGACGAAAACCCTACATACATTAGGAGACAACTGACTATGCTAAAAATGGGGATGGTGTTATTCTGGATGTATGTGTTTATAAAATGGATGGAATGTGGAAAATGAAGGAATTGCCGAGCAATTACAGTCTATGGTGCTTGTGACATGTATGACCTAGCAAATATGCAATGTATGGATGCGATGCCTAATGCAACTTATATTTTTGTATTTTGATTTTTACGAGTATGCATGGAATTGAGATGCAATTTTTTTTGTTATTTTTGATGATTTTATTGTTTTTGTTTGTTTTTGAATATTTATTTTGACCAAGCGGTTATGGGTACCCTTGGAGCTTTTGGTTTGACCAAAGGGTTTATGGATACCTTTGGGGCATTTTTGGGGTTGACCAAGCGATTGTGGGAATCCTTGGAGCTTTTGGTTTGACCAAAGGGTTTATGGATACCTTTGGGGCATTTTGGGGTTTGACCAAGTGATTGTGGGAATCCTTGGAGCTTTTGGTTTGACCAAAGGGTTTATGGATACCTTTGGGGCATTTTGGGTTGACCAAGCGATTGTGGGAATCCTTGGAGCTTTTGGTTTGACCAAAGGGTTTATGGATACCTTTGGGGCATTTTGGGTTGACCAAGCGATTGTGGGAATCCTTGGAGCTTTTGGGTGGACTATGGCTCTCTAAATGTGGAATGGCCTCAAATGACTGATGTTCAAGGGTTCTAGTTCCTTGATTCCTTCAAGAGAGGCGAGCCGGTATGTTCCAGGTCCTATTTTACTATCAATCACATAAGGACCTAACCAGTTTGCCATGAACTTGTCCCTTAGATGGGACGACAAATTAGAATTCTGTTGGTTCTCTTTTAAGACCAAGTCACCAACCTGAAAGTCCCTTAGGTGAACCTTCATGTTGTATGCTTTCTTAAGTCACTCTTGATAGATACGCAAATGCTCGAGAGCATTGACGCGTCGTTCATCGAGCAACGTAAGTTGGTCTAACCGGGCCTACCACGCAGTGTCATCATCGATGAACTCTTGCATTGAAATGCGTAGGGAAGGGATTTCCAACTCGAGAGGCATGACTGCCTCGGAGCCATACACCAGCAAAAATGGAGTTGCCCCAGTGGGCATCCGAATGCTAGTGCGATAAGCCCATAGGGCAAGCGGGATTTGAATGTGCCAATATTTATGACTATCTGTGATGGTCTTTTTGAGGATGGCGACTAGCATTTTGTTTGACGCCTCTGCTTGCCCATTTGCCTACGGATAATAGGGTGTTGAAAAACTATGCTGAATTTTGTACTTTGTTGTCAAAGCACGCACATATTTATTCTTGAATGACGTCCCATTATCCGAGATGATCTTGGATGGAATACCAAAATGACATATGATGTTATGTAAAATAAACTCCGCAATGCGGGTTCCAGTCGTAGAGGTTAGCGAAATTGCTTCCACCCACTTGGTGAAGTACTCTGTGGCCGTTATGATGAACGTGTGATGACCCGACGACATAGGGGAGATCTTTTCGATTAGATCAAAGCCCCACTATGAAAAATGCCAAGCCGATTGAATCGGTTGCAAGGCTTGAGAAGGTACGTGTGTCAAATTAGCATGGTGTTGACACTTCACGCACTTCTTTACATATGCACAACAATCTCACTCTAAATATGGCCAATAATAGCCCATGCGGAGAATGCGCTTTGCGATGGCCATACCACTGAAGTGGCCACCACATGTACCATCGTGGGCTTGGGTGATCGCCCAAGCGGACTCTTGCTGGTCCAAGCAATGGAGGAGGATTCCTTCATAGCTCCGATGATACAAAATGTCTCCTAGCAAGACATGTTTTGCCGCTTTCTATTTAAATGATCTTTTCATGGCTTGTGTCAATCCAAGTGGGAGGTTACCTAACTTGAGGTAATCCCTTATGGGTGTGTACCAATCAGTTAGCACAGAAACCCCATGGTAAGGAGCCAACCTCTTGAAGTTCATCCCTAGCAAAAGCTGAGCGGGAAAGAACTTGTAAAAACAACGTTGTGTTGCTATTAAGAGGGGTCGGGGAGAACAAGGACCCCTAGTTGGCTTGAGTCAGACAATCTTGGATTCGAGAGAACCTATCTTGAGATGGTTCAATCTGGATCAGGTGGATTCCTGGCGTTAGGTCAGAGCTTGCACGCTCCATCATGGATTGCGATAATGTTTTGACCTGAATGGTTGTCATTTCACCGGAAGGGTCTTGCGGGATTAGTGACCCCAAGGAGGCCATAGTATCCGCAAAATGATTCGATGATCGAGGGAGTGCCTCGATGTCATACCATTCAAGTTGTGCCAAGAATTTGTCCACAAGGGCTTTGTAGGCCTACAGAACTGGGCATTTACATTGGAATACCCCCTTTACTTGATTGACAATTAACAACGAATCACCAAAGATGTTTAAACGTTTAATGTTCATGGTGACTGTTGTTTGAAGACCTATGAGCAAGGCTTCGTATTCTGCATTGTTGTTGGTGCACGGGAAGTCTAATTTAAATGATAGAGGCATTGGAGCCCCTTGCGGTGTGAAGAATACAATTCTCATGCCACCTCCTTGCTCACATTTAGAACCATCAAAGAATAGGGTCATGTCAGCCTGTGACTCAGGCTCATTAGAATCTGGCGATTCTGAAACATGGAAGACCCCATCATCCGGTAGTTCTATGGTCAGAGGCTGATCATCTTCAAGAGGAGCCTCTGCTAGTTGATCGGTGATGACTTGACCTTTTATGGATTTCTATCCAATGAATTCTATGTCAAACTCCGTCAACAACATGATCCATTTCGTCGTGCGGCTACTATGATAAGTATGACTCATCATGTATCACAATGGATTCTCCTTAGACACAACATACGTCGTATTGTTGAGCATGTAGTGGCATAGCTTTTTGGTAGCAAACACCACTGCCAAGCAGAGCTTCTCAACGTATGCATAGTTAAGTTCATAACTGACTAGGGTGCGGCTAAGATAGTAAGTAGCCTGTTCTTTGTGTAGTTCATTTTTTGGGATAGCATGGCACCCAGTGCCACCTCAATAGCTGAGATGTATAAGTAGAATGACACTCCTGGTCTAGGTGGTGCCAATACTAGCGGTGAAGCCAAGTATTGTTTAATATCATCAAAGGCTGACTGGCACTCGTCATCCCAGTGAAATGCTACCCCCTTGTGCAATAATTTATTCATGGGTCGGCACTTGTCAGATAGCTACGCTATGAAGCGCTTGATTGACGCGACCTTTCCTTACAGGCTTCTGAGCTGCTTGATGGTAGTTGGGGGAAGCATTTCAAGGATTGCCTTGACTTTGTGTGGGTCCACCTCGATTCCTCGTTTGGAGACTATGAAACCCAAGAGCTTTCCAGATGTGATGCCAAATACGCACTTCTTGGGGTTTAGTCCGACTTTATGTTCAATGAGGCGATCGAGGATCTTGCTTAAGTCATCGAGATGATCTGGGCGCAAAAGAGATTTGGCCAACAAATCATCCATGTAATCTTCCAAAGTTTTGTGCATGTGATCATGGAAGATGTACGTCATGGCACGTTGGTAGGTGGCGCCAACATTTTTAAGGCCAAAGGGCATGACCTTATAACAAAATGTCCCCCAAGGCATTGTGAACGCCATTTTTAGTTGGTCCTCGGGATTGATACGAATTTGATTGTATCCTGAGAAACCATCCATGAGGGAAAGCATTTCATGGCCCACTGTAGCGTCTACCAATGCGTCGATGCTAGGCAAGGGGAAATCATCCTTAGGACTCGCTTTGTTTAGATCTCAAAAATTGGTGCATATGCGAATCCTCCCATCGGGATTTTTGATGGGCACCATGTTAGACAACCATGGTGGGTAATCCATGCAGATGACAAACTATGCATCCAACAACTTTTGTAGCTCATATTTGACCATTAAGGCTACTGTTGGATGCATCTTACGTAGTTTTTGCTTTACTGGCTTGACTGTCGGATCAAGCGTTAGATTATGCATGACTAGCTACGGATCTAGCCCCGACATGTCTTTGTAGGACCATGCAAAAACCTCCTTCTTCTCTTTGAGAAGGGCAATGTAGTCGGCTTGCTCTTCGGGGGATAGACTTACCCCCAGCTTGATGATTTGCAAATTCATTGGATCCGAGCCGATGTCTACGTCAGTCGTCTCCTCGATCGACATGTGGGACCCGTCCTCCAAGCTGGTGTGGAGTTGGGATCAAGTGGATATCGTTTGCTGAATTTAGATCATCGTTCGGAACGTCAGGTTCCTCTTCAGCATGGAAGACATCCTGAGTCTATCCGGGGTGAAATGGAACATCCCACCACAAGGCCAGTACTCTGATGGGGATGGCGGTGTGTCAGCATGATCCCAGTCTATAGCATCTAGGTCTAGATGCAATGACCATGTTGGGTCGGCTGGATTATGGATGGGGGCGGTTAAATCAATGGAGATCATGTTGATGAAATGATTTTGGTCTCCATTACCATGGGTGTGGCTGCTCGGACATCCTAGATGATCTTTGTGCTCCGGATCTGGCTCTGTGGGCACTGGCACAAATGGATCGGCCCTATGTGTGGATAAGAGGATAGGGTCCACCCTAGGCACTGATGGCTCTATAGGGTCTCCAGGCGGAAGATGTTCTCTATATACCTAGAGTGGCGGGTGCAGTAATTGCTATAACTATGCCTGGTTGAGGTGCCACCTATGCCTTGGCCCTATGTGTAGTTGTTCAAACATGTCATCTATGTCCAAGGGATATTGTTGTTGTCGCATATGATTGAGATAGGCCATCTCAGTTTCATCTTCATAATCACTGTCAGAGATCCAAAGGCCTTCGTTGGCTCCAATAACTATTTGCGACATATGAGGCTCATCTTGCTCGAGCAAATTAATGTGGTCCCATCGAGGTTGTTCCGCTCTCTATGGGGGACCTGATTCTCTTGAGGTGGCATATGCTCAATTGGAGCATTCAAAGGGAACATTGTCAGGAAGCTCTCCTGATAATCATCCATGGGAGTCACTTGTGAATGATTGCTATCAGATTCGAAAGGATCCCAAGGTGCTACCTCGTACTCTGACTCATCTTCTGAAGACCCTTCTTGGTCTTGTCTATATCCCTCTTGTAGGTGAGTCCTCGAACTTTCTCCCTTTTTGATCGAAGGGAAAGGGTTGTTAAGGTCAACAAGGTTGGTTGTTAGCAATGGGTGATAATCCCCCAATGTATATGTTGTGTTAGGATTGGCATATGGATCTAATGCCAACCCATCCTTGTTGCCTATCCCTAGGCCTTGCATGTTCTCTACCAAGATGTCCAGGGGCAAGGGGTGGTTGAACCCTACTCCTGACTTGTCATACGACATTTGATATCTTGGTTGGCAAAGAACACGCACTCCTTGCTCATACCTGCCCAACCCATATCCATGCCAATTGCATTGGCCAAGATATCTCAATGCGAAGTCTGGGTTGGACAAATAGTTGACGTCCTCAGCAAAGGGCTCTTCATCTTCGTCTTCTTGCATGTAAGGTTCAATGCCATTATCCAGGCCCCCATAAACAAAGTTTGTCTGATTGGGTGGGTAGCCTAGAGGAACCACAGAGCCGATGGGGAGTCGAGGTCTCCCCATGTCCTGCATGGACTCAAGTGCGGGTGTTGCTACAATGTTTCACACTATATACTCCCCTAGGCCCATGTTGGCCATCTCAATGGTGATCGTTGGCGGTTGAGGGGGAGCGAATGGGAGTTCTTCCAGAGTCCACTCCATGTAGGGTGAACTAGGCATCTCGACTTCCATTCTGCTAGGCATCTCTTCGGTAGAGATGGTTGAGACTAGGGGTGGTTCCTCTTCTAGGGGTTTCTTTCCCTTGTCCTTCGGTGTGGCCACCGTAGGTGGCATCGTTGTTGAAGGACCAGATGAGGAAGATGGACCCGACTGGGGATTTGATGGACTTGTCAATGGGGATGCCTATGGAATCGGACCCTGTTTAGATGGATTCAACTAAAAATCCAAATGTGTTGATGGAAGGGTCGATTGCGGCATGAATTGCACCGTATTGCAGTACTTGAAGGGCTCTAAGTCTACCGGGACTACATGCACCTATCCTTCAAATGTATACTTTAGGCATTGATGAGCTATTGAAGGGACACACTTCATGTCCCTGATCCAAGGCCGCCCCAACAAGATATTATAGGCCATCTCACCTTCCAAGATGTGGCACAATGTATGAATAGTCTTTTGTCCCACTTGGATGGGTAGGACAATTGTGCCAACCATCGAGCATATCGCATCATTGAATGCTCGAAGAGTATAGGTGGAGGCCACGATGTGAGATGCCGACAACTTCAGATGTTTCAATGCTGCTATTGTAATTATATTACTGGACGAGCCAGTGTCCACCAACACCCTCTTATACGGAATCTCGTTGACCCATGCAATGACGTGCAGGGGTGGATCCACCACATCACCAGTCACCGATTTCAATTCATCTTCTCTAAAGGTGATGACTGGTTCTGTACATTGTTTTACATGTCCCACAAAGTTGTTGAAAGAGTTTGCTTCATGGGGTTGCAGCTCGATGGCTTTTAATATCTCCATTAGAGCCTCCCGATGGGGCATTGATTGTTGAATGAGCTCGTATATGGAGAGCCTAGCCGACGTGGTCCTTAGACTTTGGGTAAGTCTAGTCTGAATCATGGCCACTGGTCTAGGTGGGGGAAGTTGCGTAGGGTGTTGTTGAGGTTGTGACATCGATGGAACCTCTCTTGTGGCTACCGCGGGGGCAGCTCCTGGGTACCTCTTGTTCCTAGTCACTATGCTTATCATCCCTACATACCCCTGCATGGGGCAATTCTGTTGCACCTCATTGACTTGAAGGGGTTTTGCCTACGCATCATGGGTAGGCAGGGGGTCTCTAAAGACTCCCATCTGTTGGTTGTTTGGCGCTACGGGGTTGTCCACCACCAACGTCTTGTTGTCGATTAGGTCTTGCACCAAGCCTTTAAACTTCCAACATGCATTAAGGTCATGTCCCTTCCATCTGTGGAACCTACAGTACAAGTCCTCCCTGTACCCCTTAGGCTTGGGCGCATTGGGGTCTATGGTTTGAATCTCTGGCAGGTTGATCAAGTTTGTCGCTGACAAGCGGTCAAACAGGGAGTCCCTGGACTCTGTGTAAGGTGTGAATTGTCGCCTAGGGTGATGCTGCTGATTTTGTTCTTGCCTCTGATTTTCTCTATCATAATTGTTAGGAGGCACCGCCTGATAGTTAGCCTTTTGAGGTTGTGTTGCTTGTGCAGGCTTAGGGACGTTTATAGCAACCTGATTGACCACAGTGGGTTTCTGTTGCATGGTCCCTATTTTGGTGTTCTTAGACCATTCTTTCTTCTTTGGCTTGGCAATCTCGCCATCCTGTATCTTGATCTCCTCAATGATTCTGGCTTGCGCTAGAGCTTCCTCAAGAGTGGCATATTGCTGTAGCTACAATAGCATGGAGATCGATCTCAAATAGCTCTTTGAGAACATTTGGGTCAGGTCGGACATGGGAGGGAGGTAGGGCAGCTTTGAAAGCAACGTCCTCCATCGGTTCCCATATGCCACCATGGTTTCTTCCTCATACTGCTTGAGGCTAGCTAGGTCACTTAGTGACGCCTTTTTCTTGGTGTTGAAGGTGAAGCATTCGAGGAACGCATCCACTAGCTGATCCAAGTTACTGATGCTATGTTTTGGTAACTGAGTGAACCAATCCGAGGTAGGGCCTACGAATGTGGTTATAAATGTTCTTAGCAACAAAGCATCATTGTCCTGAATGCCAAAGCATTGGCTCAGGAATCTAGTCACATGCTCTTGGGCATCCTCCTCTCCTCTAAAGAGTGCCAACTAGGGCAGTTTAAAGTGTTCAGGGTATGGAGGTGTCGACACTGATGGATGCATAGGGTGACTACGGAGTTGGCATAAAGTGGGCTTTTGGGGCCCATAAGTCTTGGTCTCCATAGACTCTAAGCGCTCTAGCAACGCTTTATATGCATCAAAAGATTTAATCTCTTCCTCCTTAGTTTGCTCCCATTGTGGGTTGGGGGGAACTTGAGGCCTATAGAGGGGTGGCTGGATAGCAGCCCCTCTGCCTTGGTAGGGCATTTCGGCCCACTCTTCTTCTTGCTCATACTCCTCATAGGCTTCTTGAGGAGTTTCTGGATGAGACCTATAACCATGGGTGGGTCCCCGTGGAGGGTGCCCATCATTGTTCCTGGGAGTGGCCTCCCGCTCAGGTCTAGGAGGTCTCGGAGGTAGCACTTGGTAAGGTCACGGGGACCTGTCTCGCACCAAGGGGTTGCGCCTCTCATACACTTCTACTTTATGCATGCGAGGGGTTGGGACCTTCTCAGGCATAGTGTTATGAAGCAATTCGGTTGTCTGACGTTGAATGCGCTCTTTGCTAAGGTGGTACAGATGATCTAACTATTGTTGATCTTGCCTGAGCTACATGATTTGCGCTTGGCGGGTGGCATGTCTGGAAAATGCCAAGTCAATTTGTTCCATCGTCTCATGTTTAGGAAGCCTAGATGCCTCTCCTACATGTCTATCTCGGTCATGGTGATCCGAGACCCCTATGGGTTGCTTTCCTCTATCGAGGTTAGCGGCATTCACCCGAGGCTCTGGCCTCAATGGGTGATCCTGATACATAGCAGGTGCGGAGGTGCATCGCTCCCATGCTGTGTACTACTCTTGAGGAATGTGGTGGTCTTCCTCGTACTCCCTTTTGTATGTGTGAAGGGTGCAGGGAGAATTGGCTTGCCCTGCCTGGAGAGCCTTGTGCTCTGGATTTTGTCTAGTGTTTCTAATAGTAATAAGGGGTAGAGGAGGGATGACAAAATCATGTGGCCCCTCCTTATGGACCCTATGTTGCTCTAGCACTTCATCACTAGGCCACTCATAACGAGCGTCTAAGGGAGGCCTCCTGTCTATGTTGAGTGCCACGTGTAGGTTCTCCTCTTGAAAGGATCTATGTTGAGTGGGGGTGCCCCTCAAAGAGGTGCCTCTATAGTCCTATTCTGTAATGGCATGATGTGGACTATCTTGTGTCAGGCCACCAAGGCGGGATGACCAAGTCCTCAGGACTATATCGGAGGTGACTTGTCCCCCTTTGTGCACTCTCTGCAGCTCCTGCCCGTGATTGGGCTCGGCTACGGGTGTACACCATGGTGATGTTTTCCTACAAGATGCATAGATTTTTATCTCTTTTTATGATTTTTATGCTACACTAAATAGAAAGTATCACACACACAAAGCAATGATTATCTCGTTTAAAGATTAAAAGTGTGCCCTAAATCTGGTTTAGTGTGTTTTGATTTTTGTTTTGAAAGCTTTTGTAAAGAACGTTTAAATGCAATATGATGGCTCTTATGACTCCCAAAAATGGTCGCCCCTTCGATATACCATTGCCAGACCGATATACCAACCTCTCTATATACCCGCCCTTACGTGAGGGAAACTATTGGTACGTGAGAGCAGATGGTACATGGAACATAGGCGGTACGAAAGGGGAATCACTCTGTTTATGACACCTACCATAGAAGACTTATCCTCATGCACTGGGAATCACCCCAGCTACACTTGGTCAGCTTTCATCAGGATTTACGTCTAGCAACAATCATGATCGGGGTTATGTATGCAATATCTCAAGCCAAGGTGGTGATGAAATCCACCGTTGGTCTTGCTCAAGGGTTGGGGTTTTACGACCAACTCCTTGTTGTTTTAAATTACCACGTGGTGTGTGGGGTTCTTTTTAATTTGCATAAATGAAGGAAACAAGCATTCAAACTCTCCTATGCAAGCAAATAACCAGAAAATAGAAAACAAAAAGCAAAAAATTGATAGAAGGTGTTTAAGACCCCTACCTCTTCTCTGCCCAAATCGGATGTCTCTAAATTTCTGCCCTAAAATTGCACAGAGAGCTATTCATCCCTGGGTGAAATGAATAATAGATCTGTATTCATCATAGGGTGGGGCAAATGCCCATTCATCCCTGGGTAAGATGAATTCCAGCTCTGTACTCGTCACAGACTAAAACGAACAATAGTCCAACGTTTGAAAACTTGGTACCTGTAAGCAAAAACAAGCAACTTTTGATCAAAAAGTTAATCTTAAAATCAAGGGATAGAGGTCCCACCATGATCACCACTGAAAGCACGAGGATACGGAAACAAAAAGGAAAATGCCAAGTACGATGCGTGTAAAACCAAACTTAACGCTAAAAGCCTATATATTGAAAAATGCATGAAAGGAAAGGACATAAACGAATCAACACAAGATAAAAGCAATATGGAATATGACCCTCTTTATTGATATGCTTTTAAAGTCATGTTACAATACGTCTCCTTCCCTTTTAGGGGATAGGAGCGTTAAATATGTTTCTTGTCACATCCATGGATAGCAATCCTTCTTCCGCGTGCCCACATGTAAGATGGGCGGACCAAAACATCGCCACCACTTGTGTATATGAGTTTTGACTCCTTACTTCTCCTCTGATGTCGAAGACCTATGTTCAAGGAAATATAAAATATCAGTAGCACCTACAGATAGAATAGAACATGTGTTTCCCAAGGCCTACTATTAGTGTATGCATGAAAATATTAAAATGATAACTAAATAACATCAGAATGACCTAAAAATTTGACATAAGCATGAATATGTTACCAGGAAGACATTACAAATGGAATAGTCAAGAAATTCCTCACAGATTTGTATTCGCTCCGGGGTGGGACGAATAAACCTACAACAAAGTGTTAAAAGGCACAGTCCCAAATGTCCAATCTGGGAAGCTCCAAATCACCTACAAAGTTGGGGTTAGCTAATTGGGGGTATTTTGGGAAGACCCAGAAGGTCATATTTTCCCAATTTGGCCTCTATCACCCAGAATATGATGGCGCTATCTGCATGTTAGTGAAGGCGGGAAATGATAAAAACATGATCAAAACTTGTCAGAATAACCTGAAATTTAAATGACAACATATGTAAACAACCTAGAATAATATGCAAAATAAAAATCATAGAAATATACCATATATTTCTAATCACTCCGGGGTGGGGCGTTTAGGACTACGATAGTTTGGGGGGCGCCCGGGGGTAGGACGCCCACCGTTTGGGACTCTGTTTCGGCACCAATCCACTTGGGATGGGTCCAAAACCTCTTATGGGGTGTTGTCAAAAAATTTTGTGGGATATTGTGGCCAAATGTTCGGGTTTGGGTCTAGATTTGCGCTTCCAATAACCACCCTATGACCTCCCTTCTAAAAGAGATCAAGGATGTGAAAGGCACAAATCAAAAGGTATGTGTGTGGATGTAAAATGGCAGCACTTCATTGCTCAAAATGCTACCTCTCTCTCTATATTTTGGGTGAGAAGACTCACCAATTTATAGACCTAGGGTCTCTCTGTTTGAATGCGCATGCGAGGGCGCCACTGGAGTTGCATGTCCTATTTTGGGAGAAAATATTATTTCCTGATTTAGAGTCTCCTTGCATGAGGCCTCCAAAAATCAAAGACATGCATGACTGAAGTCTCTCTCCTTGATTTGAAGTCGTTCCTCGCAATTGCATGGCCTGAAGCTACAGTTAATTGGCGGACCTGTCGAGGTTTGACTTTTTTTGCCAGTCAAACCTTCTATTCGCCTCACCCTAGGGCGAATGCTGATAATCGTCCCTGGGTGGGACGAATACCAGTTTGTAATCATCCCAGGGTGGGACGAGTAGGGAGCAAAGTGCCAAAAAGGTGCCAAATTGACCTTTGACCTTCCAAACTACTTTTGGGAGTGGTTAGGACCATTGTTTAACCTCTAGGGGCTGCCCTAGGGGCTATGTGTGTCAATGCGATCAGTGCTTGTTGTCACATAATCGGATTGGTGCTGTTTTGGTGTCTACACTTTGATACTTTTGATCCATTGTATTCTTAGACCGCTTTTCCTTCAAGCTGTTAATCTCTTCTAAAGGAACCAACTCTAATACCAATTGAAGATCACAAGCTTATACTGAGAGGGGGGGTGAACAGTATAAGACCAATTTTTATTTTTTCTCTCAATTAAATATTATGCAGTGTATAGATAGCAGTATCAATAGCAGTAATCAAGGCAATTCACAAAACACCATATACAATAGAGACACCACAATTTACATGGTTCACCCAATGTGGGATACTCCATGGAGAAAATATTTTACTAAAATTTTCTCAATCAATCTCTTTGGGAATCCTTCCCAATTGCAATGTTTATGAACCTCTATCCAAAGTAGATGTTGATCACCTAATCTCAAGTTCATGGATCTCTTCCATAGGAGAACTATTTCCTCTTCTGCTCTAGCTAGTGATATTCTAGAAGACTCTATCTCTCTGTTGCACTGACTAGTGGATCTCTCGTGGATCTCTCTCCACTTAAAGACTCCTCACTCGAATCTATCTTTAGTTATCCTGGCTACTATATCTCTATCCATTGATACTCTATCCTCTATGCTCTATCACCTCCAAATATCTATCTCAATAGGTTCACTCAGAACCTTCTCAAATTTTCTCAACAAGCTCACTTAGAACTTGTCAAAATATACTCAAAAAGCTCACTTAGAACTTGTGCAAATCTTCTCAATAGGTCCACATAGAACCTACTCAAATTTTTTCAATAGGTCCACACAAAACCTGTCCAAATTTGCTTAACAAGCTCACTTAGAACTTGTACAAATATGCTCAATAGGTCCACACAAAACCTAATCAAATCTGCTCAATAGGTCCACACAGAACCTATCCAAATTTACACAACAAGTCCACACAAAACTTTTCCAAATCTGCTCAATAATTCCTCTCTAGGACTTGCTCAAATCTGCATAGCAAGCTTCCACAAAAGCCTACTCAAAATCAATCCACAAGCCTTCTCAAAGACTTGTCTTGAATCTGCTTAACAAGCTCACACAAAACTTGTCCAATATCATAGAATCATAAAGAGAATTTTTAGAGACTCGATATGTTCTATACTTAATGCTCAATCAATATCTCAACTCAATCTCATATAAGCATAAAGAGAATTTTTAGAGACTCAATATGTTCTATACTCAAATCCCAATCTCAACTCAAATAAATCTCATAGAAGCATAAAGAGAATTGTTAGAGACTTAATATGTTCTATACTCAAATCCCAATCTCAACTCAAATCAATCTCATAGAAGCATAAAGATAATTTTTAGAGACTCTATATGTTCTATTATCAAATCTCATTCTCAACTCAAATCAATCTCATAGAAGCATAAAGAGAATTGTTATAGACTCTATATGTTCTATTCTCAAATCTCAATCTCAACTCAAATCAATAATATAGAATAGTTTATTTTATGGAACTTGAACAACCACATGCATCCACTTGACTAGGCTCAATCAACTCAACTCAACCAATCACCTCAATGAACAACCCTTTCTCACAAACCCTAGTCCAAGCATGTATCAATCAATTCAAAATGTTTCCAACAATGCTCAACAAAAAATCTCACATAACAATGATACTCATGTTCTTTTCTAATTCAAGTTCAAATTCTTTGCACAACCAATGGGCTCCAACAACAATGCTTATAAAACAAGGTTTAATCACAAATATCAATCCAAAAAACCTTGAAGCATTAAACCAATCACTTTCGAAAAGGAAACCACAATCAATCCTTTTCACTCCAAAGATATTTTTAGAAATCAACCACCATAATCAATCAATAGGAGAATGTGCCCATACCTTTTATGAATATGAAGAAGCCTCTTTGGAAATCTGCCACAATCACAATATTATTTTGTCAATCTTCACAAGGGTTCGAATATCATAAAATAATCAACATTACTCCTCTTCACAATTATATTCACCAAGGCTTTTAATTATAAAACCTTCTTAATAATTAATGCACAACTTCCTTATCAATCCTAAAACCACTGGTACCATAAAATAAAATAAATAAAATCATTGCATAACCTTGTCACTCCACAAACCACTTATACCATAAAATAAATCAAATATTTTATATCCTTCCTTTCAACACTTTTGCACTCAAAAATAATCACAAAGCTTTCTTAGGCAATATTTCACATTAATCAAATATCAAACCTTATTAAAATATTAATGCTTACTCAAACTTATATCTCCCACAAAAATCATAATCAAACCTTAGCAAGCAAATATTTTAATTAAAATATTTACCCCCATAAATATTGGAGTCTGAGTGCATACCTCAAAGGATCCCTCGAAGGGCTTTGGCGTTTCGAACCTCTGCCCACCATGATGTCAAGTGGCAACTAAGTCACGTGAGCTAGCACTGCCCATGTGAGTGCCTTGGGAACTCTCTTCCTTAAGCCACGTGTGCTTTCCTCACAAGGTACCAAAAATTTGACCTTCCATGACTTGACTGCCCATGTCACACTCCACAAAATTTGCTGCACAATATTCAGATGTAGAAATACTTTGGGTTTTCAAAAATTGTGTGACACTCCTTAGGTTTTTTAAATGGAAAACCTTTGTCTTATTTATATAAACCATCCTTCAATGTGAATACGTTGGTCCATATAACATTTCCATCATGACGTCGACGGTGCCAATAAGAAAGGAGGGAAAAACCTTTTATTTAATTTTAAAATTTAAATATAAATTTTAAATAATTTAAAATTTAAACTAAACCTTTAAAATTAAATTTCTCCATCATTAGGGCACATTTTTCGATGAAATGAAAAACCAAATTGGGTTTTAAGAAAAATCCATTTCAAATCTGCCATCCATTGGTTTTAAATAAAACCTTTCCTTTCCTTCATTTATTTTCATAAAAACCTTTTTCTAAGCTTCCCTTGAAGCTCCTTTTGGAACCAAATGTCATGCATCCCTTCTAGAACCTTTGATCAAAACCTTTACTTCTCATGGAAGCTCTTTGTGGAGCAAAATCACAGTGCTTACTTACATAGGTCCTTTTGACATAAATGAAAACTTCTTGCTTAGGGAATCAAAATGTCCAACAATTAATCCATTAAGGAATTGGTGAAGAGATAGGATTTACCATAATATGATCTTCAAAATATCAAGATAGCGCATCAACCATGATATTCTCCTTTTATTTTTTATATGTGATTTCGTAATCATAGCCCATCAATTTAGAAACTCATGTTTGTTGTTTAGATATTGCTACTCATTGTTCCAAGAAGTACTTAAGATATTGGTGGTTGGTTTTGATTGAAAAATGATGCTCAATGAGATATGGCCTCCAATGATTAACATGTAATATAGCTAGCATCTCCTTTACATAAGAAGATTTACCCAAATTTTGGCTTGAAAGTACTCTACTGGTGAAGGTCAATGGTCTTCCTTTCATCAACATGACCCATATGCCACTCCCCAAAGCATCAAATTCAATTACAAAATGTTTATAAAAATTAGGCATTGCTAACATTGAGGTGGTTTTCATGGATTGATTTAATTTATCGAAAGCTTTCCTTATTGGTTCAGAGCAAATAAAAAAAATACTTTTTAGCATGGCTATTAATGAAGTTGTTATATTTTCATAGCTTTGTTTAAATTTATAGTAATACCCTATGAGTCCTAAAAATCCTCAATGTCCCTTGATGATGTGAGGCTTTGTACAATCTTGAGTTGCCTAAATATTTTTAGGATCAACTTTAACTCCATTGTTAGTGATAATGTGATCCAAATATTCCACTTATGTCATCCCAAAAGAACACTTAGACCTCTTGGAATAAATTTTATTCCTAGACAAAAGTTGTAGATTCTGGTCCACATGTATGAGGTGTTCCTCCCAAGAATTACTATAAGTCAAAATATCATCAAAGAAAACTAGAATAAACTTGTGAAGGAATGCAAAGAAGAAATTATTCATGAGGCTTTGAAATGTGGATGGTGCATTAGTTAGGCCAAATGACATGACCAAAAATTCATAATGCTATTTTAAGGATATTTTCCTCCTTGAGCCTTACCCAATGATACCCCAAGCAAAGATCCAACTTGGAGAAAAACCTTGCACCATGTAGCTCATCTAACAATTCATTGACAACTAGGATAGGAAATTTATCTATAATGTTGAGCTTATTAATCTCATAAAATATATACACAACTTCCATGCCCCATATTTATTTCTAACCAACAACATTGGATAAGAATAAGGATTGTTACTAGGTCGAAGTACCCTTGCTTTTAGTAATTCTTGTTCCAAATTTTTAATTATTGACATAAGGGCATAGGGGTATCGGTAAGATCTAATTTTAGGTGGTAATATACTTGGTACAAAAAATATTACATGATCATGGGGATGACATGGAGGTAATTCTATCAATTCCACAAAAATAAAATCATGCATAGTCAAAATAAGTTGCAAAACATATTTAGGCTTATCTTCTTCTAAAGTTTGTTTTTGAATTACAAATAATTGAGATACTACCCCATGTGAGGATTTTATTAACTTATTCATACTACTTGAATTGATAATCTATGGAGATCTTGTTGGTGAACCATAGAGAGTCTAATAATTACCATTCTATGAGAACTATATCCATAATCTAGCAAAGTTCTAGGCTATTATTCCCAAGGTACCTAGCCACTATACTCCTTACACAACATCACATCCTCCTAGTTGAAGAGAAAACATATCATTTTTGAGTTCATAGTCATTGTAAAATTTACCTTTACATGGTAATGTTTTATCATTTGCCACCATAAATTCAAAGGAGTTACAAGCATGTATGTAACAATTTTCCTACTTGTCTACTCAAGGATCAATAAAAGTATCTATACTGCTTGAATCAATGAAAATTACAATATGTTGTCCTTTAAATAATCCTACTACCTTCATCATTTGAGGTATAAATATTCTTGCAAGTGCATGGACAAATATTTTTGGCTATGATTCTTCATGTATTTTTTCTTCGTCTTCAGGTTGTTCCTCTAGTGGTTCTACTTCATCATGTTGTTTATTATTTATTGAATCCTACACATCCAACAAAAATAACTTTTTTTAGAATAATTTATTCCCTAAAAATACTTCTCATCATAAGCATAATGTAAGCCTTATGCTCGACAAGCATCCATTTCCTTTGTAGGCAATTGCTTGAATAGGGTAGAATTATTATTAGTATTTAATGTGAACTTGGAGAAAAATATAGGTTTGGCCTATGGAAATTTGGATTATCTCCTTTTAGCCAAAAAAAATTATTTCACTATCTTGTTAATCCTATGGTTTGCATCATAGACTATGGTTTGAACATTTTTACCTCACCCTTGATATTGTCTTTCAATCCACTAATAAAACAACTCTAAAAAGTCATTCATTCAACCCCTTTGTCCTATTAGCTAGTTTCTCAAAATGAGTTTGATATTCATGGATAGTAGAGGTTTGTTTTAATTTGGTCAAGGATACTATAAAGTCCTCATACTCATTAGGTTGAAAACGAGTGAGTATTTGGACTCAAAGTCTTTCCAAGAAGGATCTAGAGTCATGTTATATAACCATTGATACCATTGTAGAAATCCAAATTCAAAGTTGAAAGATACCATGGTGACCCACAAATATTCAAGTACATTATGAATTTTGAAGAATTGATTTGATCGACACAATGAACCATCAACATTATTTCCATTAAACTTATTAAAGTCTACTTTATGCATCTTAAATGGGGTATCTAAGTCAAAAAGAGAATGATAGACATCTCTAACTTTATTGATTCCTTTCTCTTTATTGTTTGAACTACCATCTAGTTTTTTAGTGTTAAGATGCTTGAACAACATGGGGGCTTCCATTAATTGGTCTTCAACCTCTAGGAATTTTTCTTAAGTTCAATTTTAGACTTAATCTAGTCAATTCTTATAACTTGCATTTGATCTTTTATCTATTTAACTTCTTGTACAATGTGGGACATTTAGCCTTATATGTTATTAAGTATGAGGTTTAATTGTTCCATATAGTGGTTTTGTTCTAACCCCTTCTATGGTCCTATAATCCCTCTAGCTACATATGTATGATTTGGACCAATCCTACTAATTCACTGTAAATAAAAATGTTGTTCTAGGAGTTACTATTTTAATAATGTTCTAGAAAAAATGTTTGGATGCTATATACCAAAATGATCAACTTGAACACAATGGGCTAGGTCTCACAATTATATTTTTTGGAACCTTAGAAAAGATGCATGGAGGTTATAAACTAAATGATCACCTCGATGAGATGATCACAATGACCTATTTTCCACAAAAATAATTTTTTGCACCCCAATTTTTTTCTACTTTTTTGAGGATGTGTTGTCTTCAAGTGTGTTTTTTTTTCACCAGGAGTCTTGGTTCACTCAAAAACTTGATTTATTTTTTACACCCCTTAAGTAGGCTCTATAATTTCCATTACTAACAACTATTATATTTGACTCTATAAATTGACAAATATTTTTTTTGAATCTATCCTAATTGTAATTGAATTTATAATGAGTAACTACATGACCAACTTTTTTTGGACTATTTTGACTGATACCTGACTTTTATTGAAAACCTAGCTAGATTGTTACTAAGTATGTATATGATATTATAGTACCAAACTCTATCTAGAATTTAATGAACTAATACCTAGTTTTTATTGATAGACCTTGTGATGACTATTATTCTCACCACCAATTTTTTTATCATCTATTTTTATTCAGTTAAATATGTGATAGTGTAGTCTCCTTAATATGCTCAATTTTTGTGGTGGGGTTTTTGAAATTTAGAATAAAAAAAATGGGGTACTCTAAGCCATGGTGTGTATACTACCCATAGCCCTATATTATATAACAAGGATGAACAATAGTGCTTAGACCAATATTTTTTTTTTTTTTTTGTTTTTTTTTTTAATTTACATGGTGGAATCGATAGTCGCCACGAATCTGGGCAGGCTATCCAGCTTTTTATGGCCACCATAGTATTCTGCGTTGTTTGCCTTAGAAGCCGCCACACAGATCTTCACATAGTCCACCCCTATAACCACCATGCCACAATAATTTTAAACCTTTTACGCTACTGAAAGCACCAGGAAAGGGACAAGCGTTCAGTCCAGCGAGGCCCAAGATTTGAACCTTGGACCTCGACGCCCCTTATGGGGTTTGGATGAACCAATTGGTCTACACCTCGGACCTCTTAGACCGATATTTTAGGCCACTACTCAAGGAGGATTCTACACATACCCTTGAGCACACTAACTACATATTTGACAATATGAGAGGGTGATTTTATTGAATGATGTGTTCAATACGCTATGAAAATTACATAGTCAAAATTTTTCTTAGGGCTAAATATTTCTCCTAATATTATGGGTCTCACAATATACTTGAAGGTATGTGGGAGATAAATTCCATATATGGGTGATGTGTAAGGCCTAGGTATTGGAGTCTAATCACCCCTCACTTCACTAGATGCTTTATGGGTAATCTAACTTAGTTGATAATAAAAATTATTTCATGATATATAAAAACCCCTAACACAAGGTTTCTAACCTAGTAAATTAAAACAAAAAGACTCGATTTTTTAATAGGAAAACAAGTAGAAAAATGAAAATATAGAAAATTTGTACGTAATAGTCAAAATGGAAAGGTAAGAACTAATGCAGTCATAATAGAACATGACCCTAGAAAGTGCTCTAATACCATCTATTAAGAAATTTCTAATTAAAATAAGCACATTCACATAAATATTGAAATAAAAATAGTAATTCATGAAAGAATAGAATATTGCAATATGAAATGTAAATGCATATATATATATATATATATATATATATATATATATATATATATATATATATATATCATAATATATATATATATATATATATATATATATATATATATATATATATATATATATCATAATATAGAATCATAGGCCTCTTTGAGGGGGAAACCTACATCAATACATTCCTTTAATATGTAAAAGATACATGTGTTTATGTCCCCTTGTTTTTTAAAGATACACTTCATGCAAACCTAACCTAATGCTCAAAATTTAGCTTACATGTAAAGTGCCACTTGAGCCAAAATCCTCTACCAAAAAAATAGTTACATTATTTATAATGGCTACATGAAATGATCCCACTTATCTAGGAACCTCAAATACCACATACCAAAAAAAAATATTACAAATGGATCCCCACATTGGAAAAGGGGTCATTACATAAGAACATCAAAATTACATACTAATGTTAGGATGGGGTCTTAACAAAATTAGTACATAAAAGACCTCAAAAAATGTTATTTATAAATATTTGTAAATGGATTATGTGATGAATATAAATAATAGTAAATAAACATTATTTATATTTAATTGGAAGACAATTTGATGTTTACAAACATATTTATTGTAATTTGATAATATCACATGGTAGTACCTTGTAAAGTAAAAAAAATAAAATACCAAATTATTAATTTTTCTATTATGTGGCTTCTCTTGGAACCACTCCCGTCAAAATACCAAAATATTACATTTGCTATTAGGTCATTTAAACCATATCCACAATGCCTTTTTATGATAAATATTTTTATTTTTTTCTATCCAATATATTTTTCAGCTTCTTAAACTTTTTATGTTTTCTTAATCAACTCCTTAACATCATATTTATTAAGAGATAAAATATCACTTGTCCAGTTAGTTGCCTTCTTAATTTTTTGTTAGTTGCCTTCTAAAATTTGAATTTTACGAAGATAAAAATCAACATTGTAATTGACTAAATTATTTGTTACCTGATTTTCTTCTTTATAAATATACTCACTTTTTTTAGAGATTGCTTCCAATAATAGATGATGAACATCAAGCATAATATATTTTTTATATATACTATTAAGAAAAAATGAGTTTTGAAAGGAACCCCACAACCTTTTACAAGAGATAAGACCCAGAGGCCACAACCAAAGAACACAAAAAAACACCCCAAAGGTGAACCAATAAAACAACCAAAGAGACAAAATAAGACAAGAGGAAATAAATAAAGGGCTAGAGATAATCAAGGAAGTTCTACTCCGAAGCACCAAGGGAACAATCCCATGTCCACCGCATCACTTCAAGGGCAAGGATTCAAAATTTAAAAATTGCCAATGACTCCACAAGGCACATGTTATGAGGAGAACCACGTACCCAACGAGAGGGTGAAGGTACAAAAATTATAACCAACATCTCCAAAGGCACATGTTGTAAGGAGATCCACATATACAACAAGAGGAAGGTACAAAAAATAAAAGAGGAGCCAATCACACAAAAATGACACCATAAATTCCATGTACCTACAACACACTACCAAAGATCTACAAAGGCTGCAAACGGTCCACCATAAATGAAACCCATGAATAAACTTCTAATAGAATTTAAGAAACTTCATCTCTGACACGACTAACAATATCCATGGGAAAATCCTCCTGTCAAACAGAAAATCCTTGGAATGAAACACCCAGATTCACCAATAAATCGACCACTACATTGCCCTCTCTAAGCACGTGCTCAAATGCCACATTATCAAAGGAGCAAGAGTTCCAAATCATTTCATTAATAAGATTAGACACCTTCCAACTAGGTTGACAGACCCCTTTAAGCATATTAATCACTAACAAAGAGTCACCTTCGATTATTGCATTACGGATACCAAGATTTTTTAAATGCATCACACCAACAAAGGTAGCTCGCACTTCTACAAAAATGGAATATTGAGTACCAAGATAGTCCACAAAGGCTAGAATAAGATCACCATTACTGTCCCATATCACTCCTCCCGCACCAACAAGGCCGGGATTCCCTTTAGAAGCTCCATAAAAGTTTAATTTAAACTAGTCTACAGGCGATGGGGACCAATGAACCTGCATTCTTGGATTAGGAGTAGGTGGAGGCCAAGCCAATGACACGAAACCTAACCGTTCCTCGAGCCTAGCTTCGCTCGAGGAGCGAGCCTGAGGAGAATTCAAAATTTTGAACACTGATGAAACATTCTCCACAACCTTCCAAAGAATTCTAAAACTAACATGCTCCAGATTATTCTCCACGTCTTTGAACGCTCTAGCATTACGTTCCTTCCAAACCCCTCAAATTACATGAGGAAGAAAGAACTTCCAAAAACATTTAAGCCTCGGGGAGGCAAACAGAGATCTCCCTGAGAAACATAATCAAAAATTGAATTTGGCAGCACTCATGCAACACCCAACCACAAAAGAATAAACGAAAAGACCTCTAAAATCCCTAGCATCTGAGTAACAAATGAGAAGTCGATTCCCAATCTTTCTTACACAAAAAATATTTATTGACCAAGATTAAACCTCTTTAAATGAGAAGAATAATATTATTTTTATCCAACCTCCACATCCACTTTTTTAGAGCATTAATGATAAATTGTAAATACCCCTCAATTAAAATTTATTTTCATCATTTTCCTATTGCATTATTAATCCATGGAAGAAGTGTGCTATCCTATGCATAATTGTTAGTTGAAGTTCAATATAATTTAGAGTAAGTGAGGAAAATTTTGCCTTTGTTATTTTGGAAAACACCACCTTCATCAACTTTTTCCTAATTTCTATTAGAAGCAAGTAAAGGGCATATATTTAATGAATATACATTTTTTTTATTATTGATGTATAAAAAGAATATTTAATTTTAATCATAATGTTTTTATACAATTCTTTTGTGGAGATGATTTTGAATGGTTGAGACAAGTTGAAGACCAGTTCTTAACATAAATAGAAGCATAATATACATGATGGGTTGTGGTTAACTTTGACTAAGTTTTCTTTAATTGATTTTAAACTAAAATATATAAAAATTGATTAAAAAAAAGTGAGAAAAACGTTTCACATGATAAATTAATGTTTTAATGTAGATGAGCTTTAGCATTTTTCATATCTATAAAAAAATGTAAAATATTTCAAGTAGTAATTTATTTTTCCAAAATAAATTATCCATACCCCATTATAAAAGATTTAAAACAATGAAAAAAGTTTTACATAATAAATCAAATTTTCAATTTTATATATAAAAATTAAATTTTTAATCGTCTTTTGAAAAAGATATTAAATATTTTAAATAACAAATTATTGTTCCAACTAAATTGTTCAAATCTCATTATAAAATAAAATATATAACAATTAAACAAATGTTTGACTTAAAAAATAAAAAATAAATTACCTTTAAAATTTTAAAAATACAATTTATATATTAAAAAAAAATACATTCATTTTTGTTAGATTAAACTTTACCCTCACATAAGTGAGATGTGTCTTCTACTTACGATATCGTCAAGCCTATACTAGTGAATGCGGTTAGATTGTTCCACTTTACTTTTCCACGTTATTTATTTTGTGTTTAGATTTTATGTATACATACTTGTATACTAGTTCAGTTTTCTTAAGATTTATTATTTAAAAAAGCACAACGGACTCATTCCCATTCCCACTTACTTCCTGGTTTAAATTTGAGTTTATTTTTATAAGAAATCAAAAACTTACTGCAGAAACAGTTTTCTAAGGATTAAAATATATCATGTCATATAGCGACATCCAAGAATTATAATCAATTGGAAGATTTTCCATTAATCCACAAGTCAAACAGAATATCTGAAATAATTAGGTTTTAGAAAATATAAAGGGGCCGACACTAAACGACAGTTTTGGTATTGCATGAGAGGCCCATCAATCTCACATCCTTTTATATTCAATCAAGGCGTGCAATTTACATATTTTTAATTACAACGTTATATTATAAAGATTTAGAATATCATATGGCGAGGTCTACGAAACATAATCTCTTTTATTTTTATTTTTTAATTTTGGCCTTTCATTGACATGATATGAACTGAAATAGAATTTTAGAAAATATTGAATTTTCCGCCTTATAAAATCTCCAGACCTTCAAGTGTATGCCAGAAAAAAAAAAGATACCAAGAAGTACGTTGAAATTGCTTATATTCTTTGGAACTCTCAAGAGCCATCAAGCTGCTGTTTGTTTCTCCAGTATTGGAAATCACAGTCTAGAAGTGCGATTAACCTGTGAAACGACCGACTGCTTGATCTGATCATCACACCAAAAAGCTATATTATATATTCTGAGAATAAAAGGCAATCAAGCACACATTTGTATCCAACCATAAAGCAAAGGTGTAATGATTTGACAAGATATTGAAGCTTTAGCCTTTGTTTGAAGGGGTTGGATGTGGTTTGAGTCAATGCCCAAAATGCCTAAGCCATCGATGTGACATTATTCCTCTAAATTAACATCCAGAAGAAAACATGCGTTTACTAGTCCCTATCAATACCAATGATAGAAGGAAAATCAAAGTCGAGTGCAAGTGCTCTTGAATAATTCTTTTCATCCACTAATTCCAAATGGGTGGCATAAGCCATGGTGGAAAAAGCATTACCTAGCACTTTTGTTAGTGGTTGGAGATTACCTAATCATGCCATTTTTCATTCTTCTTTTAAATTTCAAATGTTGCGTATATGTTTTAATTATCGAGATATAGTTACATCATTTTATACTATATAAACAACATTTTTAGAAAGATTGTTCGATAATTTCTACACGGGTTTTCTTTTTTTTTCAAATTGGCAATGAAATTCCATAGATGGTTATAGGATGCCCTGTATAATGTCGGCCAGCTAAGTGATGTGCTACCAAACTTGGGCGTTGCAGTCTTTCTCCATCCATGTATTAAGGCCGCTGTTTAAGAACAAAGTTGTCTCTGTGCCAATTATAATATAATTGATGTATTGACTAACATATCACATGAGACGTCAGGAATCGATTTTATTCTGAGAAAGTGTGTCGTAAATCCATAGGTGAAGTTGAATGCCAAGGAGTGGACTTTGGAAAACGAGGTGCGCTTTCTGGGTGAGAGAGGCATTCATCCTCCAACCATCTCTGCTCTGCTAATGCTCTTGCCTGCCATGCCAATAATATTTTAGCGATCAGTTTCTTTTCTTTTCACTGAAACTGGTCTCTAATCTAATATGTTTAGATAAACCACATAAAACACTGTTTTGAGTGTGTCAATGCCGAGGAGGGGATATATTCTCTTCCTTAGTCTGCAGAGTTATCGTTTCATAATCAAATTTGCTATCTAATTTCTGCCAGTGCAGAACAGGAGATAAAATATTTTTTTTTTTGTTCTTCTTCATTCACTGTTAATAAACGATAACCAATTATTATGAAAAACTGAAAAGTTATTACAATGGTCAATTCGTTCATCTTTGTAGATCTTTATAGAAAATTTAAACCACTGACTGATGTTTATGGTTATGTTGCTATTTTCAAAGATGCGTGCCATTTCATTTTGGGCTGCTTATTCGGGAGGAGGACCCATAATAACTTATGAGGCACATGGGACGCGTAGATTTTCAATTTGATGATTAGATGGTACGTTGCAGCTCTATGGAACAAGGCAGGCGAGTTTATGTCGGTACACATGAATTAGACTTTCATAAAAAAAGGTGGCCTGTTATACTTCACATCTTAATCATAAGGATGCTAAAACGCTTTTATATTCGCCACGTAAGGATGGATGTGCAACGCCCGTGCCTTGCAAATCATTTAAGGAAAGACTATGTCAACCACCGATTTGTTTTTTTGTGGTGTCATTTAAAGATATATGTGATATATTTATAAGATAGTTTATTTTAATGATATATTTATAACATATAGGGTAGTTTGAGAATTGGTTACAATCACATATTTTTTTAGTAGTTGACAAATTTAGGGTTTAAATCATAAGGACTACATCCACCAAATCTATTTTATCTCATTGTTTTCTAGCCTGGCATGAAATGGATCAACATAGTACAACATGAAATGGACTGACGAGTGCTCAGGATTCATAGTATCGTCTCAATCTGACATGCACTCAAAAGATTTAGATCAAAGTACTACCTTTGTAATAAGCTTTTCCCAAAGTTTGAAACTAGGTCTCTTCTTGATAAGTGTACAAACTTACCAATCTACCTAACTTTTGAAAACAACATAGGGTAAAGTTTAAATAAAACCATGCACACATCAAGGTTGTTGAAAAACTCAAAACACAATTCTTGGTCTTAACAATCATCAATTTACCAATCGACATGACAAATGGCCTATGACATCCTCATTAAGGAAAGTGAAAAGTAATGTTATTATCATTAAAGTAATTCGTGAAAGAGATTGTAGGGATATCTTAAGGATACACTCATGATACATCAAATGGACTAATAAAACATGATTATATTTTTTTTGGATGAAAAGGCCATTATATTTATAAAATAATGTCTAATCATACAAAAAAGGTGGGTGGGATTAGTACACCCCATAAACCAATACACTAACCACTGTGGTTAGGAGTATACAAGAGTGTCATAAACAGTCCACAAACTATCAGATAACAACTGCCAAAATAGTGTTAAATATACTTTCAAAAAGAAAGAAGCCAAAAAATTACTGCAACATGGAAGGGGAAGGAAGAGGCACATGACTCATAATGTAGGGTGCATTCCCCCAATGATCCATGAGGGTACATAAGTAATGTAGCTCCACCTGTATTTTTTCAACCTGTACTTGAATCTGTAACCAACAATCAAAGAATATATCATATTTATCATCAACAAAGAAGACATGCCCGACATCTTGCTGAGAAAAAATAGCTCTATTCCGGGACTTCCATAGATAAAACAGGGTACCAATTCTAAAAATATTCCAAAAAACACCCAAGTTGAAGGAAAAAACAATAGGGTCACCCAAAATAGCATGCACCCAAGTAAAATCCTCCTACATAAAAGGTCTAAAAAATTCAAGAAGTCACTCCCAGGCCGATTGAGCCCGATCACAAAACCAAAAAACATGCAGTAAATATTTCGCTTGTCCAAAAACTGGGTAAATGGGATTATGAACACCCATATTCTTGAGCCCATTTCCAATACGTAACCCTTCGTGTAAAAGGATCCAAGTAAAAAAACTATGTTTAGGTTCAATATAAGTAGCCCAAGTAATTCGATATCTCTTATTCCATCAGGAGGGAAGAGAGACTGTCCCATCTCAGAGTGAGATTATCAACCATTGGAACTTGCGGGGTGAGCCATTTGTAACCATGATGAGATTTATATTGCAAAATAGGAAGCTCCCCAGGCCAACACCAATATGACCACCAGGGTTTCTGAAAATGCTTATGTAGTTTGCTCCAAATATAAAATGGAATACTATCAATAACCACCTCATAAGTCTCTCTATCACCAAGATTTAAATTATGAATTTGATGAAAACTTTACCAAGGTATCCAAGACCTGGTATGTCGGGAGAAGAAATTAAAAATGGAAGCAATACCATGCTTATATAACCTCTGTGCTCTAACCAACTGCACCAGAGCTAGGGGAGAACCTTGCCAAGTGATAACATGAGACCACCAAATATTCATAGATGGTAAAGAGGCACCTGCTTTGTGAAAAATCCCTTTCCAACTAAGCCAGGTTTTGAAGGCCTCCCAGGCTTTCCTAATACTCTGAATGACAATAGAACCTTTAACTTTAATAGGGTTAGGGGCAGTAAGAATGGATTGCAATCCCACCCCTTTCCAAATTTTCTTCCCCTTAAGCAAACCAGAAGAAATGCAATGCCTGACCAACACTTTCCAAGATTCATCCCCAATCAAACATCGGGTAATCCATTTAGCACAAAGGGAAAAACCTTGTCAATGACAATCAAACAAACCCATGCCTCCACAATCCTTGGGAAAAAAGCAAATTTCCTAGGCTACCCAATGAAAACCTTGCTTGACAGAGTCTTTGGCCCACAAGAAGTCTCTTAGAAGCTTATCCAGCTTTTTATAACAAGATTTGGATGGAACCCAGCAAGATGAATAATAGACATGGGTAGTGGCTAAAACCTTAGAACAAATCTAAAATTTTCCTTCCAGATGAAGTTTCTTACTAGTCCAGTAAGAAAACTTCTTTTCCACTTTATCAATAACATATGACACAATTGAGCAAAGGAACCATGAAATGCAAAAGGAATTCCAAGAAATTTAAACACCTCACTTGGCTGAATCCAATTCCATTGAAAATGATGCAACCATCATGGCAATTGATATTGAGATTATCAAAAATAGGAGGTTTTTTTCTATTGTATAGAAGAACCAGAGGCTAAACAAAACACCTCTAAGCAACTAATATCTGAGGAAAGGATTGCTCATATTATCGAAGCGTTAAGAAATAATCGTCTGCAAAATGACCATTGACCAACTAAAGGTCAAAATTGGGGAGAGCAATACCCCTGATTAATCCTTGATCCATATTATGGGCCAAAAAATAACCAAAAGCCTCTAC
Source organism: Wollemia nobilis (assembly GCA_028583015.1). Taxonomy (NCBI): domain Eukaryota; kingdom Viridiplantae; phylum Streptophyta; class Pinopsida; order Araucariales; family Araucariaceae; genus Wollemia; species Wollemia nobilis. Next base: position 1,152,455 of record JAQPPZ010000252.1, on the reverse strand, counting down.
AAAAAGAATGAAAAGATATGGAGCAAGAGGGCAACCCTGTATTATAGAGTGACCAAGATAAATTGATTGAGATTGACTATTATTCAAGGTAAGAACAAATGAAGCATATTGAAATAACATAAGAATGGTGCTCACAAACATTGGCCCAAAAACTAGAGCCTGAAGCATGGAAGTTATGAAGTACCACTCCATATTATCATAGGCTTTATCAAAGTCAATCTTAATGAATAAATCATCTTGTTCAGAATTTCTTGCCCACTCCATACGTTCCCAAACAACAAGAACATTATCAAGAATGTATCTTCCCTTAACAAAGCCAATTTGTTCAGGTCTGACAATCAAAGGTAGGAGAGATTTATCCTTAAGCACAAGGTCTTTAGCAATAATATTGTAGCTCACATTAAGTAGGGTGATCGACCTCCAATTGGTGATGATATCAGGATCTCCAGAATTAGGAATAAATTTAACATTGCCTTTGTTAATAATGAAACCTAGTGAACCACATTGCAGGGATTCGAGATAAACTTTGTGGAGATTAGAACCAAGCATATCCTAAAATTATTTATAGAATTCACATGGGAAGCCATCAAGCCTAGGTGCATTATCATTGGCCATGAGTGACAAGGCATTTTTTAGATCTTCCAGAGAAAGAGGAGTGTCACAAAATATCATTTTATCAAGAGAAAGTTTGTTGGGGACAACAATGGTACAATCATCAAGAGCTTGCCTTCTAGCATCATCAAGGGGTTGAGAAGAAAAAACACCTTGATAATGCGAATCAAAGGCTTCGATAATGTCCGAAAGTTCTGTAAATCCCTACCCATCAACTTGAATGGCTTGAAACTAAGAATATTGAGTAGGAGGTCTGAGTCATTGAAAAAAATCTTTGTTTACTCTATCCCCCACTTTGATCCAATGCATTCAAGCTTGTAATTGATCCCCCTTGGCTTCATACAAATTAATTATTTTTAGCTCATGTCAAATTGAAGAAACTTGAGATTGAACAATAGAGTTGAAAGGAGAGGCTTCAAGCCTAATATAGGCTTTGGATAGCTCACTTTGCAAGGCAGACTTAACCTATTTTTACTATTTTGTAAATTCAACACCCAGAGTCCGCAATACCTTAGTGGTTCATTGAATGACAAAATTCCACCATTCAATATTTCCATAAATACCATCAAGTCTAGGAATCAAATTCCAAATGTGTCATATATGAGCTTTCATGCTAAAGCTATGCAAAAAAGAAACATTCAGGTAAAACTATGAAGAATGCACTCTAGGTTGAAAGTTTAACATTGCCACCGAGAATAAAATAGGATGACATGATTATAATTTCACAATACATAGATACTTGTTCATATCCTTTCTCTCTTTCACACATATATAGTTTATTTAATATTTATAATTTTATCTTAAAAGTAATTTTGATCTTTATTGAATTAAAAATAAGATTTTTTTAAGAGAGTTTTCTTATTTCATTATTAATTAGGTTATTATGTGACCTTGTACTTGATACTATTGTTGATCTTATGCATTTAACCTAGACTATGTGTAAGATTGAGTAAATTTCTTAGTTTTATTACTATATCAATTTCACAAAAATATTAGGGCTTGATATTTCTATTTTTAAATTCTCTTAATATCATATACTCTCATGTGTAGTTATATTGTGTTTAAATAATTTGTTACTTAAATGACTTGATTCACATATGAACAACAATTTTTACTTTTAAGTGACTTTCAATCTTATTCCTATAAGGTATTTTTTTCACAAATTTTAGCGACAACTTTTATTTTTATTTTTTCATCATCAACAATCATATTATATATACTATGTGACAAATGATGCATCAATTTTACTTTTATTATAAGAAATGAAATAGTCATTACCATTAATTTTGATAAATTTTAACATCATTAATTAGGTAAAGAGGTCTCGAAACTAATTATATAATAAGTTTAACTATATATTTTAAGTTATGGATCCAAATAGTTATTATTTAAAGCTTGCTGAAAAGTTTATTGTTTTGATTTTAGAAGATAACACTTATAGTGTATTTTTTCTTTTTCTTTCTATGGTTTATGTGGTACCAAAATAGGCCCCACATGAAATATACATGTATCTACTCACACAATTCAATATTTGGTCTTCTTTAAGCTTAAAAAATTTAACGGGTTGAGTTAATGTCATTTGATAATATTTGATAGTTTTAATTGACTATTGTATCACTTAAATATTAATAAAATAATTTCATTTCATTTCTATTTTATTTGATTAAAATAAGCATTATTACATATTTTAGTAATATCTTAAATAAAGGTAATAAATAGTGTTGAATTAAAATAAATGAGGATACTAGGATGGTTTTATTTTTACTTGAGGAGCCAATAGGTTTAATCCTATTCCGCAACCACCAAAAATACAATATTCTACCACGATGACAATAACAAGAACATTCAAAAGCAATGACTCTATTCCTTAATTCTTCCACATCTATGGTTTTGTCCTTATTCTCTAAGATGTTTATTTCCTTGGAAGGGAAAATGATGTATGTTTCTAATTTATAACTATCAGAATAAGTGAATATTATTTTAAGTTCACTAGGATACACACTTGAGTTTCCACTCCTCCATGTGTTAGGAGAAATCTAAGTGGTGTCTTCATCAGGTTTGATGAGTTGTTGTAATCCAACGACTCTCAATGATCAACTCTGCTATTTATATAGAGTTGATCCTAAAGATAAATCAATCAGTTCCACTCTTCTCTTAATATTTTGTGTAATACTTTGCATATCTGTTATTGTGAAATTATAACATGGTACCAGAGGAGGATAGATTTTGCTAGTATTCTATCTTGAAGGTTCTAGGATCTGATTCATTTATTTTCCCATATTTCAACATATTTATTTTTTATTTGTTGCATGTTCATGAATTGCTTGAGGAATTTTTTTAGAAAATATAGCCATTTCCTTTTTTTAACACGGTTAACCTATGTGAAGGTGCTTTTTTGCCCTTCCCTTTTAAAAGTAAAATATTTTTTTTTTCTTTATTTTTTTTTCTCGACATTTTCATATTGGAAAAGTATTCTAACACTTCTAGTTATTTCCTTCTTTTCTGCTATTAAAAGGAAAAATCATGGAATAACTAAAGTGTTATTTTAGATATTATTTTATGAGTTTCAATTTTATCGTGAGGATTTAAATATACCTCACTCATTATTATTAACTCATTGTTCGATCTCACGTTTTCTAACACTCTTAATCTCAGTGTTGGTTCTCAATGTATATGAGATTCTAGTCATTGGAAAGACTACCACTCTCATTGGCGTAGTCTCCTTAAAGATGTCGTTCGCACTCTAGTTGGTTCTATTTTGTTAGACCTCTAATTCAGCGCACTCTTCTGTTTGCCCATTGGGTTACATATTCCTCTTGGAGTCTATTCACCGGTGCTCACTAAATCATTTGGTATATATCTCTTCCTTTCAAAGTCATTTGGAAGTATTTTTGCTTTACATTTTTTAAGGCATTTGTGGAATATTACGCTACTCCCTTTTCCTCAAGATCTGTAGGTTCCTTCATCCGTAGCGCTCTTTGATGCTATCAAATGATTTTGCAGTCTCTCAAATTTAAGTAGCAACATTCTACTAACATTTTCTCTGTAGGGTTTTAGTGCTTTCAAAACATTTTTCTTTTGAAAACAATTATTTAAATATTTTAAAGCATGTATTTTTGCTAACATTTTTTATCTAAGGCATTTGTGGAATATTACGCTACTCACTTTTCCTTGAGATCTACAGGTTCCTTTTTCCAAAGTGCTCTTTGAACGCTATCTAAAATGATCTCGCAGTCTCTCGAATTTAAGCAACAACAACTCTACTAACGTTTTCTCTACAGGGTTTCATTTTTATTTAGAGTGCTTTCAAAACATTTTCTTTTACCATTATTAAAATGTTTTAAAGCATCCTTTTTTATAATAGACAATACTGCAGCATTAAGTTTTATTACACTAAGGTTTGCTCGCAGGTGGTCAGCTTCACCCATATGACCCTTTCATAGGGCATTCTTTGCATTGACCCATTTTATATAGGTCTCTGAGTTTACACAGACAATTTCCCTATTCCTTTTCTATGGCTTAGGTTCTTGGGGGTGAAAGAACCTCACCGGAATCACACCATTGTGTTCTCTCTCAATGGTTTCACCTGTTCGCATTCCCTACATTTGTTCACATTCCTTGGTTTGGCTGTTTCATGGAAGAGTCTGTATATTTTTATTTTACAGCATTTTTTTGTTCCAATAGATTCATCCAAATCATAGTGTAATTTCGATTCATTCGAATCTCCTTAGTCTATGTTTTTTGGCAGGCGTCATTATTTTTTGGGCCTCCTCAAAACGACGTAGACGAAAATTGTATTTAAATATAATAAAATATTGCTTTTGGGGGGGGGGTTCTTAAGTGCATATTTTTGCACTCCTATGTGTAAAGAGGGGGGTGTTCTTTTCTTTGCTTAATATCTTTCAAAAGTTTATTATACTAGATATCTTATAGTTTAAATTTTATACATAAATCTCAAATATTGGTTTATAAAGGAAATTTCGATTCAAAATTAGATATCTAATTTTTGTTTTATGTATTACATAAGGAAATTTACAATTTGATATTTAATCTAGATATCTAATGATTTATATTAAATTTATAAACATAAATTTCATATATTGGTTTATAAAGGATATTTCATTTCAAAATTAGATATCTAATATTTGTTTTATTGGATTATTTTAAATTCCATTTTCAATTTAATAATTTTTAAACAAAGTTTATTAAAATATCAACATTTCTCTAAAGCACGAGATTCTGGAAATAAAAAGAAACACTAAAGCTATGCAGTGTAAAACACAATATAACGCTTTAATCCTATGACTTTGAAATGCACGAAACAAAGAAAAGAGACGAATCGAAAATGAAAGAACAGAGGTATAGAAAGCACAGCCCTTCTTATTTAATTCTCTTAATCTCGGTTACAAAGACGTCTCCTCCCTTTTTAGGGGCTAGGAGCGTTAACATGTTTCCATTACAAAAGTGAATAGTGATCTTCTTTTCGCGTGCCCACATGCAAAATGGGCGGGCCAAAGCGTTTTCGCCACTGGTGTTGATGAGTCTTTGATCTTTGCTGCTACTCCCGCGTTCAAAGAAACAACAAAGGCATTAGTAGCACCTGCTGCAAATATAAAACATTTGTTCTCTAAAAACAATGAAGGATGTATGCCTAAGACTGAATAAAATGATGCATGAAATGATTCTAAGTGACCCGCAATTTTGATAGAGACCGGAAAACATTACCAGAGGGCCACTGCCATCAAAAAAGTCAGTGAAACTCCGCCCATTCGCATTCAACTAAAATTCATCCCTGGTCAGGACGAATTCAACTGTAATTCGTCCCCGGGTAGGACGAATTCGACTGTGTTAAAATGCCGAGTTGATGCCGCTCAAATGTCACACCTCGGGATCTCCAAAATACCTGCAAACATAGGGGTTAGCTAATTGGGGGCATTTTGGGACGACCCAGATGGTCGGATTCTCCCAATTTGACCTCCATCAACGGGAATTTGATGTCGTTACCTGCAAGTTAGTGAGGACCACAAAATCGACAAAAACATGATGATATCTGATCAAAACATTATGGAATCGAAATTATAAACTATCTAAACAACATAACATGTAATGGAAGATAAACAAGTGATAACAGAATAGATTAAAATGAAACTAAAAAAGTGTGGGGCGCCCGAGCGGGCCGCCCACCGTTGGGACTTGATTTTGGCACCAATCCACTTGGGATGGGCCCAAAATCTCTTGGAATGGGTTGTCGGCAAATTGGTGGATTAATGTGGTCAAATGTCGGGTTTTGGGTCCGGATCCACACTTCCAAAAGCCACCCAATAACCTCTCTTGCGAAAGAGATCAAGGATGTGGAAGAGGTGAATCAAAAAGGGTGCAATGGGGTGTTCAATTTGGCAGCACTTCGTTGCTTGAAAATGCCTCCAACTTGTCTCTTTTGGGTGGGAAAGTCCACCATTTTATAGACCCAAGGGGTCTCTTTGGAGGGGCATGCAGGGGGTGCCATGTGGTGGCTATGCCTTCCCAAGAGGGAGGAGACTCCTCCCTGACTTGGGCTTCCATGACTGCCCTTGTGACAGTCCTCCAACGGCCAATCTACCCACCTACACGCGCATGCAAGGCAGGAGTCATAAATTGACAGTCTTCGGCTGCCACTTGGCGCCATTCTTCTTTTTGCCCGTTAAACCTAGAATTCGTCTTGACCAAAGACGAATTCAGAATTCGTCCCTGGGTGAGACGGATCCTAGTTAGAATTCGTCCCTGGGTGGGACGAATACTGAGCAAAGTGCCTGAATGTGCCAAATTGCCTTTTGACCTTCCAAAATTGCTACAAAAGTGGTTAGGACCACTGTTTAACCTCTGAGGGCTGCCCCTGGGGCTGTGTGTGTCAAAGCGATCAGTGTTTGCAGTCACATAATCGGATTGGTGTTGTTTTGGTGTCTACAGATGCCCCTTTTTGGGATGCGCTGTGCATGGCGCAGCACCGAGCAAAAATAGATAACCAAAGCACTAATGATTAGGGTTTCTTGGTAACCTAACCAACTTTTGATGCCCCAAGTATGGAAAGGGCATGCATTCTTGAATCCTTGCTTCTGACGAGCTAAGGAATTTGATTTCAAGTATTAACCTATTTTGGTGAGGTGTGACTTGAGCTTGGACATTGATCAATCATGAATAGGCAAAGGGCGCAACCTTTTGTCCACAGGGGAACCTTGTGTTCATGCTTCGGGAATGCCAAGTGTTTGATCAATTTGTGATTATTGCTTGTTTACTGCCCCAAGCAGGAGCGTAATTGTCTTTGTCAATGATTCTTTGAATGCATGTCATTTTCCTTAATTGGGTGTGTGCTTGTTGATTGGTGACTAAGTGTGACTACCCCCTCAAGCGACGAATCGATGAGGGAATGACCTTCGTGAGAAAAGCGACGAGTCACTTGACCCAAGATGACTTGTGCAAGGGTGCCTTCAGAGATTTAGCATTAAGCATGTGCAATTTTTCTGACATTTAGACCTATTTTTGGTGGGTGGTAACCCTTTTGCGACGCTTTTTGGAGCTGAAATTGGCAAAAATCCGTCTTCCCGTGGAGCGGTCCGGCTAAGATAGCCTTCTTAGGGAGTAGGATAGTGACAATTTGTGACCCCAACGTCTATTTTTGTATGCCCGGGATGTCAAGTGCAACAACACTCCCATCGGGCAAGTTTATTATCTGTTTTAGTGCATTTTTGTTCAATTTTTGATGTTTTTTGAATTTTTGGCCTGAATTCCTCAAGGTAGGACGAATTCCAGCTTAGAATTCGTCCCTGGGAGGGACGAGCGCTAACCAGAGTGCTCGTCCCAGGGAAAGATGAATTTAAGCTCAAAAGGCCTATTTAAAGGCCAAAACTAGGGTTTGGCCTCATTTGCGTCTGATTTTTCTTGCGATTTGGAGCTTTGGGGAGGAGGAGGTTAATTCTGCGAAGCGAAGCACTGCCAGATTTTCCCTGCCATCATGAGTACACAAACCGGTTCGAGCGACGGAGCCGAAGCGAGACCAGTAAGTGCTCCCTAGAGTTTATTTTTGTTTTAAAACTGCAAGTGTTTTGTTTAATTATTTTTGTGATGATGTTTTTCAAAATTTTAAAACTTAAACCTTGAACTGAACTGAAGACAACTAAAACTTAGTGTTCAACTAAACGTATCGAAAACCTAAGTAAAGAATTTTTATTGTTTTAACTAAACCCTAGGATAAACGGAACGTAAAACCCTAAGACTTAATGTTTGTTGTTTTTTGAATTTTTGTACTGTTTTTAAATTAATCAGTTAGGATTAGAAACCCTAGGACTAAAAATTTGATTTTTTTAAATTTTGTTTCGTTTTATTTTTTTTGGAATTTATCAGTTAGGATTAGGAACCCTAGAACTGAAACATTTTTGAATTTTTGTGTTTAAATTAATCAGTTAGGATTAGAAACCCTAGAACTAAAAATTTAATTTTTGTTGAATTTTTGTGTTTGTTTTTGTTTTAAATTAATCAGTTAGGATTAGAAACCCTAGAACTGAAAATTTAATTTTTGTTTGAATTTTTGTGTTTGTTTTTTTGTTGTAATTTTTTTCATGATTTTAATGTTTTTGAGTTATTTTCTTTTGCAGGTTGTTAGGAGCCGGTACCGTGTACCCACTGCTTTCACTGAGGCATGGGGGGCACTGACTGAGGCTGACTGGGAGTGGCTTGATGCCCTTGGGCTCAAGCAGGTGGCTCGACTGGAGCCTGTGGTCACGGATCAGGCCTATTTGATGGCCCTGATCAATCTCTGGGATCCGTGGACCAACACTTTCCATCTCCCAATAGGGGAGATGACTGTGACTTTGGAGGATATCTATCGGCTTCTATGGATTTCGATAGATGGACTGCCCATCAGGACATCATCGCGTGATCAACGGATAACTATACTGATGAGATGCTTCGGGCATGGGGAGGAGCTGGGTGTGGAGGATCCACTGGAGAGGGCAGAGGGCGACTGCCAGATTGGCAGGATTTTTGTCAGATGGTGGTTGGAGAGGGGGTGTTGGGCATGAGGCACGCATTCCTTATGGGCCTCATGTCCAACATGCTATTACCTGATTCATCAAGCATGAGGTTCCCATGGAACCTACTGGATTTGGTGTGGCAGTTGGTAGAGTGCCCGATAGAGGCACCGCTTATCCTGAGATGGGGACAGACATTGTTGGCACAGCTCTATGGGGAGTTGTATGAGGTCCACTACCGACAACGAAAGGGGATCAGCTACAGCTATCTATTGTAGTGCTAGGGTTGGCAGCACATAGCAGTTGAGAGGCCAACCGGGTTACCATGGATGACTCGGGTGATGATGGAGGATAAGGAGATAGGGTATGCAGTTCTATGGCGGTGGTCCGAAGAGCAGGGACAGAGTCGACGGTGGGCAGGTGTCGTAGGGCACTATGCCGATACCTTCTCTCGGCTCACTCTAGGGGAGGTGATTTGGCGCCCTTATCGAGACTGTCCAGCCTGGTCGAAGGCTGGAGAGTGGCTCCGATGGGTACATAGAGAGCGGTGGCTGATTGGGCGACATGGGACCGAGCATGAGTTCTTCTCGTATAGCCGGGTTACATGATAGTTTGGGGTGCGCCAGGGGTTTCCTGGTGAGCCCGTGGTCTATCGACGTCGGGGGATGAGAGGACTCTAGATCGACCGGTCATCGTGCCACTGGGCGAGGATTCGGATGCGGTGATCGACGTCCCGGACGTGGATGACGTCGGGACTACCGCTGAGTATGACTCGTGGTGGGTACTACGATGGTGGCAGGGAGAGGGGCCACTGGGAGGCATGGAGGTGGCAACGATGGGGGAGGGTGCTGAGGCACCAGGGGATGATTGGGGAGTTCCTTTGGAGGATGCGGAGATGGTAGAGGTGGAGGGTGAGGATGTGGATTTGGGAGCTCCGGATCAGCCGGAGATGCAGGACATGGCGGAGTAGTGGGAGCCAGGGCAGGCTATTTTCTGAGAGTCCCATGCCTCAGGCGGATGCGGAGGAGATGGAGTCTAGGGTATGCACTGAGAATGCATATTTGGCGGAGCTACTACGGAGGTGAGACCAGGAGCTAGGGGATGCGCTGTAGGAGAGGGATCTCCTACGGGCTCAGCTAGCAGAGCGGGATAGGGTTTTGGCATAGCACGATGATGCATTAGCTTACTACCATCGATGGGAGGTAGAGTGGGATCGACGGGAATCAGATTGGTGATGACATCGACTGGAGATGGAGGGGGAGATTATCCACCTCGGTGGGCGGCTACCTGAGCCGTCGGGAGGTGGATCTTCATGTCGGATGAGGGACAGTGGTACTGAGCAGTCAGCATCATCTCATCGCAGGCGATTGGATGAGGGAGGGGGCAACAGGCATGATGTGGGGGCTAGCAGTAGCCGCCATGAGGGGTCCCATAGGACCCACACCACGGGGGGTAGTTCTCGTCGCACCGATCCTGCATGATCATGGTGGCCGATGCCTTAGGCTGGGGGTTTTTGAGTATGATTGCGGGGTCAGAGGACCAGTTTTGTAGCCTACGGGCATTTTTTTGACGATATATATATATATATATATATATATATATATATATATATATATATATCGACTTTATTTTGTTTATGCACATGTGATGATTTGATCTTATGCATGATGGTTGATGAATATGGATGTATGCATGTTAATTTATTTTGATGGATGCATATGTTATGATGAATGCAAATGTTTTTTATTTATATGTGATATGCAAAAATGAAGTGGATGAATGGAATTTGTGATGTTTGGTTAGGGCACCATAGACTGTTTAGGACTTTGTTTATTTTGTTTTTAGGCGATTGCTGTGGTAACTGACTTTGTATGTATACATGTGTATTTTTGATGATATTGTAAGGATGAAAAGTAGCGCAGTTTGGTTTAGAAATGTAGCTAAGGTTTTCTGAGACTCGGACGGTTTTAACTCACTAGCCATGATCGTACTTTATCTTACAAGACTTTTGAACAAGGTATGAATCGGACTTGTTTTTGACCAAGTTATTTCACATCCTTGTGTGTGCAATTGAGTTCATTTATGTGGTATTTGTCAGGATACCACCAGTGCAGAATGGGCTTTCAACCGAACCTATACTGAGGATCACCTAATTAGCTCCACTAACTCCTTTATTGTATTTAGTCAGATTAATCTGCGGTGCTATCTAGGATACCATAAGCTAGCTCATCCACATGCAAACATTGATCTGTACACAAGTTAATGTGACAGATATATCGTCATGCGGGAAGTTTACCGCCAATGACCGATAGGCTATCAACCAAACCGGTACTGAGGCTTGCCTCATGACCTATCGAAATGTTGAGAGTTCCAGGGATTCAAGTTCGACTCCCTTCTTTTCTTCAATTGTATTGGGATACTTGCTCCTTTGTAGTGATAAAATCACTGTTTATTTTTGTTTTATTTGTTTTTCTTTTTGAGCAAGGGATTTGGATATGGAGTGACGAGAATCACTATTGTTTGTGCTTTTTGATGTATGCACTTTGGGATGTCAAATTTTGGTGTTTTGACTTTTGCAAATTTTTGATGTTTTGCAACTATTGAGAACTTGGGATTCTTAGGGAATTGGGTAGGGAAGATGCTTGTCCTTTTGCCAACTCTCAGCATTCTTTGGGTCATTCGCACAGGGGGATGAGCAAGATAGCCGTTTCGCTTATGGTGACCTGGATTGCTTTGCAGGTTTCATCTTTCGTTCACACAACTTAGGAATTTTTATGTGTTTTAATTTGTGTTGGGATGTTACGTAACAAGGTGTGATTCAAGTAGAACTCTACCTTCGTAAAATTTGTCTGACTTGGTATAGTATATGGCTAGAAAGCAAAATTATGACTGAAAGACGAAAACTCTTGATACATTATAAGACCACTGACTCTAGTGTGGTAAAAAGTAGTAAATGGTGTATTTTTGTTGTTTTTTTGGACTGCTTATAAAATGGAAAAATGTGGAACCAGATGGACTAGCAGAGTAATTACAGCCTATGGTGCCTTTGACCTATACGACCACAAATATGCAATGTATGGATGCGATGCTTAGTGCAGCTATATATTTTTGTATTTTTGATGGAATGATTTTTGTGAATATGAAGATGAGATGTAAGAAGAGCTTTTATTGATGAATTTGAGCATGCCTAGAAATGAGATGCAAATCTTTGTTGTTTTTGATGATTTTTGGATTTTGAATTTCTTTATTTTTGACCAAGCGATTGTGGGAATCCTTGGAGCATTTTGGGGTTGACCAAGTGATTATAGAATCCTTGGAGCATTTTTGGGATTGACCAAGCGATTATATGAATCCTTGGAGCATTTTTGGGATTGACCAAGCGATTATATGAATCCTTGGAGCATTTTTGGGGATTGACCAAGCGATTATATGAATCCTTGGAGCATTTTGGGGATTGACCAAGCGATTTATGTGAATCCTTGGAGCATTTTTGGGATTGACCAAGCGATTGTATGAATCCTTGGAGCATTTTTGGGATTGACCAAGCGATTGCATGAATCCTTGGAGCATTTTTGGGATATGGCTCTCTTAGATATGGAATGGGCACAAATGACTGATGTTCAAGGGTTCTGTTTCCTTGATTCCATCAAGAGAGGCTAGCCGGTATGTCTCGGGTCCTATTTTGCTATCAATGACATATGGACCTAACCAATTTGCCATGAACTTGTCCCTTAGGTGGGATGACAAACTAGAATTTTGTTGGTTTTCCTTCAAAACCAAATCACCAACCCGAAAGTCCCTCAGGTGAACTTTCATGTTGTAAGCTTTCTTAAGTCGCTCTTGATAGATACGTAAATGCTCGAGAGCATTAACGCGTCGTTCATCAAGCAACGTAAGCTGGTCTAACCGGGCCTGCCATGCAGCATCATCATCGATGAACTCTTGCATTGATATGCGTAGGGAAGGAATTTCCAACTCTAGAGGCATGACTGCCTCGGAGCCATACACGAGCGAAAATGGAGTGGCCCTAGTGGGCGTCCGAATGCTAGTGCGATAGGCCCATAGGGCAAGTGGGATTTGGATGTGCCAATCCTTATGACTGTCTACGACTATCTTTTTAAGGATGGCAACTAGCATTTTGTTTGACGCTTCTACTTGCCCATTCGCCTGCGGATAATAGGGTGTCGAAAAACTATGCTAAATTTTGTACTTTATGGTCAAAGCATGCACGTCTTTGTTCTTGAATGGCATCCCATTATCCGAGACTATTTTGGATGGAATACCAAAATGACATATGATGTTATGCAAAATGAACTCCACAATGCGGGGTCCTGTCGTAGAGGTAAGCGAAACCGCTTCCACCCACTTGGTAAAATACTCTGTGGCCGTTATGATAAACGTGTGATGGCTTGATGATGCAGGGGAGATCTTTCCAATTAGATCGAAGCCCCACTGCAAAAATGGCCAAGCGGACTGGACTGTCTGCAAGGCCTAGGAAGGTACGTGCATCAAATTGGCATGATGTTGACACTTCACGCACTTCCTGACATATGCACAACAATCTCGCTCTAAAGATGGCCAATAATAGCCCATGCGAAGAATGCGCTTTGCGATGGCCATACCACTGAAGTGGCCACCACATGTACCATCATGCGCTTGGGCGATCGCCCAAGTGGACTCTTGTCGGTCCAAGCAATGAAGGAGGATTCCTTCATAGCTACGATGATACAAAATGTCTCCTATCAAGACATACTTAGCCACTTTCTGCTTGAATGCTCATTTTGCGGCATGCGTCAATCCAAGCGGGAGATTACCTAGCTTGAGGTAGTCTCTAATGGGTAAATACCAGTCCTGTTGATCGAAAACCTCGATGGTATGAACAACCAATCCCTCTTGAAGTTCATCCCTAGCAAACGCTGAGCGGGAAAGAACTTGTAAGAATAGCGTTGTATTGCTATTAATGGGAGTAGGGGAGAACAAGGACCCCTAGTTGGCATGTTTCAGATGATCATGGATTCGAGAGAACTTATCCGAGGATGGTTCAATCTGGATCATGTGGATTCCTCGGCGTCAAGTCGGAGCTTGCACGCTCCATCATGGATTGCGATAGGGTTTTGACTTGAATGGTTGTCATATCACCGAAAAGGTCTTGTGGGATTAGTGACCCCAAGGAGGCCATTGTGTCCGCAAAATGATTCGATGATCGAGGGAGTGCCTCGATGTCATACCACTCAAGTTTTGCCAGGAATTTGTCCACAAGGGCTTTATAAGCCTACAGAACTGGGCATTTGCATTGGAATACCCCTTTTACTTGATTGACTATTAACAACGAATCACCAAAGATGTTCAGTCATTTGATGTTCATGGTGATTGTTGTCTGAAGACCTATGAGCAAGGCTTCATACTCTGCATTATTGTTGGTGCATGGGAAATTTAATTTAAATGATAGGGGCATTGGAGCACCCTGCGGTGTGAAGAATACTATTCCCATGCCACCACCTTGCTCACATTTAGAACCATCAAAGAATAGGGTTATGTCAGCCTGTGACTCAGGCTCATCAGAATCTGGTGATTCTGAGACATGGAAGACCCCATCATCGGGTAGTTCTATGACTAGAGGCTGATCGTCTTCAAGAGGAGCCTCTGCTAGTTGATCGGCTATGACCTGTCCTTTGATAGATTTTTGTCCAATAAATTCTATGTCAAATTCCGTCAACAACATGATCCATTTCGTCGTGCGACTACTATGATAAGTATGACTCATCATGTATCGCAATGGATTCTCCTTAGACACAACATACGTAGTGTTGCTCAAGCATGTAGTGGCATAGCTTTTTGGTAGCAAACACCACTGCCAAGCAGAGTTTCTCGACGTATGCATAGTTAAGTTCATAACTGACCATGGTGCGGCTAAGATAGTAAGTAGCCTATTCTTTGTGAAGTTCATTCTTCTGGGCTAGCATGGCACCCAATGCCACCTCAGTAGGCTGAGATGTATAAGTAGAATGACACTCCTGGTCTAGGTGGTGCCAATATTGGCGGTGAAGCCAAGTATTGTTTGATGTCATCAAAGGCTGACTGGCACTCGTCATCCCAGTGAAATGTAACCCCCTTGTGCAATAATTTGTTCATGGGTCAGCACTTGTCAGATAGCTACGCTATGAAGCGCTTGATCGACGCGACCTTTCCCTACAGACTTCTGAGCTGCTTAATGGTAGTTGGGGGAACCATTTCAAGGATTGCCTTGACTTTCTTTGGGTCCACCTCGATACCTCGCTTTGAGACTATGAAACCCAAGAGTTTTCTAGATGTGACACCAAATACGCACTTCTTGGGATTCAGTCTGACTTTATGCTCCATGAGGCGATCGAGGATCTTGCTTAAGTCATCGAGATGATTTGGGCACAAAAGAGACTTGGCCAACAAATCATCCATGTAATCTTCCAAAGTTTTATGCATGTAGTCATGGAAGATGTACGTCATGGCACGTTGGTAGGTGGCACCAGCATTTTTAAGGCCAAAAGGCATGACCTTATAACAAAATGTCCCCCAAGGCATTGTGAACGCCATTTTTAGTTGGTCCTCAGGATTGATACGAATCTGATTGTATCCCGAGAAACCATCCATGAGGGAGAGCATTTCGTGACCTGTTGTAGCGTCTACCAACGCGTCGATGCTTGGCAAGGGGAAATCATCCTTAGGACTCGCTTTGTTTAGATCTCAAAAATTAGTGCATATGCGAATCCTCCCATCGGGATTTTTGACGGGCACCATGTTGGACAGCCATGGCGGATAATCCATGCAGATGACAAACTGTGCATCCAACAGCTTTTGCAATTCATCTTTGACCATCAAGGCCACTGTTGGGTGCATCTTACGTAGTTTTTGCTTAACTGGCTTGATTGTCGGATCAAGCGTTAGATTATGCATGACTAGCTACGGATCTAGCCCCGACATGTCTCTGTATGACCATGCAAAAACCTCCTTCTTCTCTTTGAGAAGGGCAATGTAGTCAGCTTGCTCTTCGAGGGAAAGACTTACCCCCAACTTGAGAATCCATGGATTCATTGGATCTGTGCCGATGTCTACGTCGCTCGTCTCCTCGATCGACATGTGGGATCCGTCCTCCAACTGATGTGGAGTCGGGATCAAATGGATATCATTAGCTGAGTTTAAATCTACGTTGGGAACCTCGGGTTCCTCTTCAGCTTGAAAGATATCCTGAGTTGTCCCTGGGGTAAAATGAGGCATTTTACCGAAAGGCCAGTACTCTGATGGGGATGGAGGTGAATTGACATGATCCCAGTCGATGGCATCTATGTCTAGATGCAATGACCATGCTGGATCGGCCGGATTGCGGATGGGTGCGGTCAAATCAATGGAGATCATGTGGATGAAATGAATTTGGTCTCCATTACCATGGGTGTGATGACTCAAACATTCTGGATGCTCCCTATGCTCTGGATCCTGGCTCTAGAGGGACAGGCACGAACGGATCGGCCCTATGTGCTGATAGGAGGACAGGGTCTTCCCTCGGCACTGATGTCATTATAGGGTCTCGGGGTGGACGGTGCTCATCGTAAACTTGGAGCCTTGGATCCAACACTTGGTCCCACCCTGCTGTGGGTCTACGTACCACTCATGCCCCGGCACTATGCCCATATGTGCAAATAATTCATTAATCCCCAAGGGACGCCATTGTTGCACTTGTTGCCTTTGTTGCATTTGTCGCATGTGGTTGAGATAGGCCATCTCAGTCTCATATTTTGAATCATCGTCGGAGATCCAAAAATGTTCATTTTCTTCAACAACTCGCTTGCGACATTAAGGGTTCACCTTGTTCTAGCAAATTAATCCGGTCCCATTGCGGTTGTTCCACTCTTGGTGGAGGGACCCGATTCTCTTGACACAAGACTCGGCTCAACTGGAACCTCTAAAGGGAATAGTTTCAAAAAGATCTCTGACACGTTTATGCTCTCCTTGGGAGTTAGTGTCCGAACTTTCACCTCTCTCTAGCAAAGGAGAGGGATTATTGATGTTACCAAGGGTGGTTGTTGACCATGGGAGGTAATCTCCCAATGTATATTTTGTGTTTGGGTTGGCATAAGGATCTGATGCCAATCCACCCTTGTTGCCTATTCCTAGGCCTTGCATGTTTTCCACCAAGATGTCTAAGGGCAGGGGGTGGTTGAACCCTACTCCCGACTTATCATACGACATTTGGTATCTTGGTTGGCAAAGGACACGCACTCCTTGCTCATACCTGCCTAGCCCGTATCCATGCCAATTGCATTGGCCAAGGTATCTCAGGGCGAAGTTCGGGTTAGATAGATAATTGACATTTTCTACAAAAGGCTCTTCATCCTCGTCCTTTTGCATGCATGGTCAAGTACCATGGTCAAGGCCCCCATACACAAAATTGGTCTGGTTTGGTGGGTAACCTAAAGGAACAACTGTCCCGATGGGAAGGCGAGGTCTCCCCATGTCTTGCACTGATTCTAGCGTGGGCGTTGCTACAACATTCTGCACTAGATACTCCCCCAGGCCCGTACTGGCCATTTCAACAGTAATTGTTGATGATTGAGAGGGAGGGAATGGAAGGCCTTCCTGAGTCCATTCCATGTTGGGTGGATTAGGAGTCTCAGCTTCCATTGTGCTAGGTATCTCTTCTATTGAGATAGTTGATATCGTTGGCAACACCTCTTCTAGGGGCTGAGCCTCTTCCAAGATTTGTTTCCCTTTGTCCTTCTATTTAGCCATGACAGGTGGCATTGGTAGTGAAGGAGCAGATGATGAAGATTCACCTGGCTAGGGTTTTGATGGATTAGTCACCAATGGTGCTCGCGGCATCGGACCCTGTCTAGATGGATTTAACTAAAAATCCAAGTGCGTCGATGGGAGGGTCGATTGAGGCATCAATTGCACCGCATTGCAATATTTGAAGGGTTCTAAGTCCATCGGGACTACATGTACTTCTCCTTCAAATGCATACTTTAGACACTGGTGAGCTATCGAAGGGACACACTTCATGTCCCTGATCCATGGCCGCCCTAGCAATATGTTGTATGCCATCTCGCCTTCCAAAATATGGCACAATGTAGGTATCGTCTTTTGTCCTACCTGAACGGGTAGAACAATTGTGCCGACTATCGAGCATATCGCATCGTTGAATGCTCGCAGTGTGTATGTGGAAGCCGTGATATGAGAGGCTGGCAGCTTCAAATGTTTTAATGCTGTAGTGGTAATGATGTTACTGGACGAGCCAGTATCTACCAACACTCTCTTGTACGGGATCCCGTTGACCCGCGCGATAACGTGCAGGGGTGGATCTGCCATGTCATTCGATACTATTTTAACTTCATCCTCTCTAAAGGTAATGACTAGCTTCGTACATCATTTTACATGTCCCACGAAGTTATTGAAAGAATTCGCTTCGTGAGGCTGTAACTCGATGGCTTTCAAAATTTCCATGAGAGCTTCCCTATGGGGTGCTGACTGTTGTATAAGCTCATAAATGGAAAGCCTAGCCGATGTGGTCCGCAAACTCTACGTGAGTTTGGTCCGTATCGTGACCTCGGGTCTAGGCGGAGGCAACTACACAGTGTGTTGTTGAGGTTGCGACGTTGTTGGAACTTCTCTTGTAGCTGCCTCGGGGGCAACTCCTGGGTATTTCTTGTTCCTGGTCACTATGCTGATCATTCCCACAAATCCTTGCATGGGGAGATTCTGTCGCACCTCATTGACCTGAAGAGGTTTTTCCTGTGCCTCGTGGGCAGGCAAAGGGTCCTTGAAAACCCCCATCTATTGATTATTTGGCGCTATGGGGTTGTCCACTGCCAATGTTTTATTATCAATCAAATCTTGTATTAATCCCTTGAATTTCCAACATCCATTCAGGTCATGTCCCCTTCGCCTGTGGAACCTACAATATAAATCCTCTCTGTATCCCTTAGGCTTGGGAGCGTTAGGATCTATGGTTTGGATTTCTGGAAGGGTGATTAAATTTGTCGCTGACAAGCGGTCAAATAGGGAGTCCCTAGACTCCGTATAAGGGGTGAATTGTCGCCTAGGGCGACGCTACTGATTTTGCTCCTATTTTTTATTTTCTCTTTCATAATTACTAGGAGGCACTGCCTGATAATTAGCCTTTTGAGGCTGTGTTTCTTGAGCAGGCTTAGGAACATTTATCGCAACTTGATTAACCGCAACGGGTTTTGGTTGCGTAGTCCCGGTCTTAGTGTTTTTGTTCCACTCTTTCTTTTTAGGCTTGGCGATTTTGCCTTCCTGTATTTTGATCTCTTCAATAACTCTGGCTTGCGCCAAAGCTTCTTCTAAGCTGGCATATTGTTGTAGCTGCAATAGCCTAGAGATCGATCTCAGACAACTCCGTGAAAACATTTGTGTGAGGTCGGACATAGGGGGAAGGTAAGGTAGCTTAGAAAGCAGAGCCCTCCATCGATTCCCGTAAGCCGCCATTGTCTCTTCCTCATATTGCCTGAGGCTGGCCAGATCACTCAGTGATGCCTTCTTCTTGGTGTTGAAGGCAAAGCGTTCAAGGAACGCATCTACTAATTGATCCAAGTTATTTATGCTGTGCTTCGACAACTGTGTGAACCAATCCGAGGCAGGACCTACGAATGTGGTTATGAATGTCCTTAGCAATAGCGCATCATTATCCTGAATGCCAAAGCATTGGCTTAGGAATCTTGTCACATGCTCTTGGGCATCCTCTTCACCTTTAAATACTGCCAACTGAGGCAACTTGAAATGTTCGGGGTAAAGAGGTGTGGGCACTGACGGATGCACTGGATGACTGCGGAGTTGACGTAACGTGGGCTTTTGGTGCCCAGAAGCTTTGGTCTCCATAGACTCCAAATGCTCTAATAGCACTTTGTATGCATCGAAAGACTTAATTTCTTCCTCTTTTGTTTGCTCCCGTTGTGAGTTGTGGGAGACTGGAGGCCTATGGGGGGGTGGCCGAATGGCAGCCCTCCCGCCTTGATAGGGCATTTTGGCCCATTCTATTTCTGGTTCATACTCCTCATAAACTTCTTGAGGAGTCTCTAGGTGAGACCTATGACCCTGAGTGAGTCCCCGCTGAGGGTACCCATCATTGTTTCGGGGAGTGGCCTCCCTCTCAGGTCTATGGGGTCTCGGAGGCAAAGCTTGACGAGGTCACGGAGACCTATCCTGCACCAAAGGATTATACCTCTCATATTGTTCTACTTTTTGGGTGCGAGGGGTTGGCACCCTCTCAGGTAGTTTATAGAGTAGCTCATCCGCTTCGCGTTGCATGCGCTCTTTGTTAAGGCGGTATAAGTGCTCTAACTCCTGATGACCTTGCTCAAGCCACATGATTCGGGCTTGGCGGGCGGCATGTCTGGCGACTGCCACGTCAATTTGGTCCACCATCTTGGGCTTAGGAGGCTTGAATGTTTCTCCTATGTATTTGCCTCGGTCTTGATGATCCGAGATTTCAATGGGTCGCTTCCCTCTGTCGAGGTTGGCGGCATTTACCCGGGGCTCTGGCCTCGATGTGTGACCATGGTATCTAGCAGGTGCGGAAGCGCAAGGCTCCCACACTGTATATTGCTCTCAAGGAATTTGATGGTGTTCCTCGTACTCCCTTTCATAGGTGTGAAGGGGGCGGGTGGAGTTAGCTCGCCCTGTGTGGAGAGCCCTGCGCTCTGGGTTTTGTCTTTCAGTTCTAACAATGATGGGAGGCAAAGGAGAGATGCCATAGTCACGTTGTCTCTCCTCATGGGCACTGTGCCTCTCTAGCACTTCGTTGCACGGTGGCCACTCATATCTAGCCTCTAAAGGTGGTCTTTTATTTACGTTGAGTGCCACATGTAAAGCTTCTTCCCGAAAGGGGCTGTGTTGAACGGGCATGTCCCCCAAGGGGGTATCCCTATAATTCCACCTTGACGTGGAATGATGCGGACTCTCTTGTGGTCCAGACCGCCAAGGCGGTATGGCCAAGTCCTCAGGGCTAAAGCGAAGGCGATTTGCGCCCGCTCCTTGTACACTTTCTGCAGCTTCTGCCCTTGATTGGGCTTGGCTCCGGGTGTACACCATTGTGGTGCTCTTCTACCAGCTAAGCAGATTTTATCTCGTTTATGATTTTTTTGTTACACTAAGCAGAAATGAACACACACATACACAAACGGTGATTATCTCTTTTAAAGATTAATGGTGTGTCCTAAACTGGTTTTAGTGCATTTTGATGATTTTGTTTTGTTTTTGAAAGTTTTGAAGAATGTTTAAATGCGTAATGAAGGCTCATATGACTCCCATAAATGGTCGCCCCTTCAATATACCATTGCCCGACCGATATACCAACCTCTCTATATACCCGCCCTTACGAGAGGGAAACTATAGGTACGTGAGAGCAGATGGTACGTGGTACGTAGGCGGTACGGAAGGGGGATTGTCCTGTTAATGACACCTACCATAGAAGACTTATCCTCATGCACTGGGAATCACCCCAACGACACTCGGTCAGCTTTCATCAGGATTTACGCCTAACAACAGTGACAATCAGGGGAAATGGATGCAAAAGTCAAGCCAAGGTGGTGATGAACCCACCGTTGGTCTTGCTCAAGGGCTGGGGTCTTACGACCAGCTCCTTGGTTAAAAAAGTGCCACGTGATGTGTGTGTGGTTCCTTTTATTAAAAAAAATGAAACAGGCAGAAGCGGCTACTTTCTTTAAGAAGGCAAAATTTGAAGGAAAATAGAAACAAAAAAATAGAAAGTAATAGGAATAGTTTTAAAACCTTTACCTTTCTCTGCCTAGACTTGTTGTTTCTGATCCTCGGCTCTAAAAATTCATAGATAGAAATTCGTCCCTCTATGAGACGAATTACAGAATAGAATTCGTCCCTGTCTGAGATGAATTAGAATTCGTCTCAGGGTCAGACGAATTACAGTAAAGTATTCGCCATAGGCAAAGATGAATTATAGTTTGCTTTTGAAGAATGGTACCTGTCAAGCACAAAACACAAAAATTTGATCAGTTTCTTGATCTTAAAACTAGGGGACAGAGTCCCACCGTGATCGCCACTGAAAGCATGAGATTCTAGAAATAAAAAGAAACACTAAAGCTATGCAGTGTAAAACAAAATATAACGCTTTAATCCTATGACTTTGAAATGCATGAAACAAAGAAAAGAGACGAATCAAAAATGAAAGAACAGAGGTATAGAAAGCACAGCCCTTCTTATTTAATTCTCTTAATCTCGGTTACAAAGATGTCTCCTCCCTTTTTAGGGGCTAGGAGCGTTAACATGTTTCCATTACAAAAGTGAATAATGATCTTCTTTCCGCATGCCCACATGTAAAATGGGCGGGCCAAAGTGTTGTCGTCGCTTGTGTTGATGAGTCTTTGATCTTTGCTGCTACTCCTACGTTCAAAGAAACAACAAAGGCGTTAGTAGCACCTGCTGCAAATATAAAACATTTGTTCTCTAAAAACAATGAAGGATGTATGCCTAAGATTGAATAAAATGATGCATGAAATGATTCTAAGTGACCTGCAATTTTGATAGAGACCAGAAAACATTACCAGAGGGCCACTGCCATCAAAATAGTCGGTGAAACTCCGCCCATTTGCATTCAACTGAAATTCATCCCTGGTCAGGATGAATTCAACTGTAATTCGTCCTCGGGTAGGACGAATTCGACTATGTTAAAATGCCGAGTTGATGCCACTCAAATGTCACACCTCGGGATCTCCAAAATACCTGCAAACATAGGGGTTAGCTAATTGGGGGCATTTTGGGATGACCCAGATGGTCGGATTCTCCCAATTTGACCTCCATCAATGGGAATTTGATGTCGTTACCTGCAAGTTAGTGAGGACCACAAAATCGACAAAACATGATAATATTTGATCAAAATCTTATAAAATCGAAATTATAAACTATCTAGACAGCATAACATGTAATGGAAGATAAACAAGTGATAACAGAATAGATTAAAATGAAACTAAGAAAGTGTGGGGCGCCCGAGCGGGCCGCCCACCGTTGGAACTTGATTTTGGCACCAATCCACTTGGGATGGGCCCAAAATCTCTTGGAATGGGTTGTCAGCAAATTGGTGGATTAATGTGGTCAAATGTCGGGTTTGGGTCCGGATCCACACTTCCAAAAGCCACCCAATAACCTCTCTTGCGAAAGAGATCAAGGATGTGGAAGAGGTGAATCAAAAAAGGGTGCAATGGGGTGTTCAATTTGGCAGCACTTCGTTGCTTGAAAATGCCTCCAACTTGTCTCTTTTGGGTGGGAAAGTCCACCATTTTATAGACCCAAGGGGTCTCTTTGGAGGGGCATGCAGGGGTGCCATGTGGCGGCCATGCCTTCCCAAGAGGGAGGAGACTCCTCCCTGACTTGGGCTTCCATGACTGCCTTTGTGACAATCCTCCAATGGCCAATCTACCCACCTACATGCGCATGCAAGGCAGGAGTCATAAATTGACAGTCTTCGGCTGCCACTTGGCACCATTCTTCTTTTTGCCCGTTAAACCTGGAATTCGTCCTGACCAAAGATGAATTCAGAATTCGTCCTTGGGTGAGACGGATCCCAGTTAGAATTCGTCCTTGGGTGGGATGAATACTGAGCAAAGTGCCTGAATGTGCCAAATTGCCTTTTGACCTTCCAAAATTGCTACAAAAGTGGTTAGGACCACTGTTTAACCTCTGGGGGCTGCCCTGGGGGCTGTGTGTGTCAAAGCGATCATTGTTTGCAGTCACATAATCGGATTGGTGTTGTTTTGGTGTCTACAGCTCCATGTATCAGTACCTAATAAAAACTTATAGTTTCCCTCTCGTAAGGGCGAGTTTTTTGAGGCAATTGGTATAAAGGCCAGATAGATATTTTTCTATAATCTATTTCTTTGGGTATCTCTCTAACTTATAGTTTCCCTCTCGTAAGGGAAAGTTTTTGAGATAACACCAAATAAACTGATTGTTTCCCTGCATATCAAGCCAACACCCTTCCAAATTCTTCTCTCTACTTACAGTCTCCCTCAAGTAAGGGTGGGTATTGTGAAGAATAAAAAAGGATTTGGCTCTCTCAAAGCAAACAATATTAAAAACTCATTATACTTATAGTTTCCCTCTCGTTAGGGTGGGTATTTTGAGTAATATATATTGAAAAGCTTCATATATTTTCTTTCTTCCATTTGCATTAATCCATTAATTGAAGTTCTAAGGGGGGATATATTGGTTAATTTTAAAACTTCAATCCTTTTAAAAAATATGAATTCAATTGAACCTCTCACCCCTCATAACTTTCACACTTGGAAACCTAAAATTTTAAATCTTATCTCTCAAAAAGGTCTTACTCATTTGTTAGAAGAAAAGCAACCAGAATTTGATAAAGAATATGAAATATTTGTTCATAAAGGAAAAATGCATGAAACTATGGGTATTATTAGCTCTAATGTTCATGAAAGTTTGTGGTTTCATATTACAGATTGCAAAACTCCTTATGAAATTTGGGAGAAATTGAAGACTCTGTTTGGGAAAGTAGATCAGATGAGATCAATGCAACTAGAAGCCGAACTAACTTCTTTATCTCCTGAATATTTTAGTAGTATTATTGATTTCCTCACTAAGTTCAAAGAAGTCCTCACTCAATACAAAGGCAGTGGGAAGACTAAGATAGAAGAAGAATGCATTTATCTAATCCTTTCTAAGCTAAATGGTGTTTTTCAAATTTTTGCAACCACCTTCATATCTACTAAAGATGCTCTTGGTGCAACCTTTAAAATGCCCTCTTTAGAAGAATTTTGTGATAGATTAACTAGGGAAGAAACCAAACTTGCTAGATATGAAATCTCTTCTTCTTCTTCAAAAGCCTTAGTAGCCTCCACCTCCTCTAAAGAAAAATTCAAAAATAAGGAAAAGACTCCCATTACCTGTACTCACTGTAAAAAGAATGGTCACTCTGCTAAAAAATGCTGGAAAATATTACAACAACTAGAGGCAGCTATAAAGGATCAAAATATAGAAAATAATAAGAAAATAGGAAAAGCCCTTAATGTTCAAGGAAAAACCTCCAATTCTTCCTCTAATTATTGGGTCCTAGATTCTGGAGCAACTCATCACATGTCTGCTTCAGACAAGTCTTTCTCTTCTATCTCCTCTAGCTCTACTCATAGCATAGAAGTAGGGGACTCTTCCTTCATCCCTATCAAAGGGAAAGGGGATATAACCATTGATGGTGGCTCTATAAACAATGTTCTCTATGTTCCAGACATTGCCACCAATCTCCTTTCCATTTATCAAATTTGTACTTTTGGATATGGGAAAATTGTTCTCTTCTCCCCAACAGGAGTTGAGATAAGATATTTTCAACTCCCTCATTCTCTTGTGGCAAAAGGGAATATTGATCATAAATCTCATCTTTTCCACTTCAAAGGCTTTCAAAATCCAGAAGGAGCCTCTTGTTTTGTGGCTCATAGTAATCTTGAAAGTCAAATTTGGCATGAAAGGTTTGGTCATCTTAATTATAACTACCTAAAGGATTTGTGCACCCATAATATGGTTAAAGGATTACCCCAAGTCTCTTCCAAAAATGGGGTTTGTCCTGGATGTGCTCTTGGAAAGTAGCATCAAGATCCTTTCCACCCAAGTAGTTCTCTAAAAACCTCATCTCCTCTAGAATTAATCCATAGTGACTTAATGACCTTTCCTGAAACATATTTTAAAGGAGAAAAGTATGCTCTTACCTTTATTGATGATTTTTCTAGAAGGTCCTGGGTCTACTTCCTCAAATATAAAAGTGATGTGTTATCCCACTTTAAAATCTTTAAAGCCTTAGTTGAAAATCAGGCTTCTTGCAAAATCAAGAAGATTCGTACTGATAATGGGGGGAATACTGTAGTAATGAGTTCTCCATATTTCTTTCTAATCATGGTATAATTCATCAACATTCTGTCTCCCATAATCCTCAACAAAATGGTATTGCAGAAAGGAAAAATCGGACATTGAAAGAGATGGCTAATTGTATGCTCCATTCAAGAGATCTTCCAAAAAATTTTTGGGCAGAGGCTATTAACTGTGCAAATTATATTCAAAATCACACACCTCATAAAGCCCTTGACCAAATAACCCCTGAAGAAGCATGGTCTGGCTTAAAACCAGATGTTTCCAATTTCAATATTTTTGGATGTATTGCTTGGGCTCACATTCCAAAGAAGAAAAGGAAGGCTCTTGATAAGAAAAGCAGACAACTCATCTTTATCGATTATTGTGAAGAATTGAAAGCATACAGTCTTCTTGATCCCTCAACTCATGAGGTATTCTTTCATAGGAATGTCCAATTTGATGAAACATTCCCTCAAAAAGAACCTCCAAAGGACTCTTCCTCCATTGAGCCTTCTCCTATAGTAGAACCTCAATATTATGAAGAGCCAACCCTTGAAGTTAATTTGGTTATTGATAATCAAGATGAAGAACCTGTAACTCCTTCTCAAAGTCTTTCAACTCCTTCAACTCCCTCTTCTATGCCAAAATGGGCCCGCACAATTGTTAAAGAAGCTACTCCCTACATTCAAAATCTTCCTTCAAATAGATCATCCAACCCCATAGGTTCTAGTCTTGTATGTCAATCCATTTCTTCTGATCCTCAATCCTTCAAAGAAGCCTCAGGTATAAAAGAATGGGAAGATGCCATGGATAACAAATTTTCTTCCTTGATCAAAAATGACACTTGGGATTTAGTTCCCTTACCTAAGGGAAGAAAATTAGTTCGATGTAAGTGGATCTTCAAAATAAAATATGGGCCTAATGGAGAAATAGATAAACACAAGGCTCGTCTTGTAGCCAAAGGTTTTTCTCAAATAGAGGGTATTTATTATACATAAACCTTTGCTCCTATTGCTAAAATGGATTCTGTTAGATTGGTTCTTGCTCTGGCCGCTTCCCATAAATGGCCAGTCTACCAAATGGATGTAAAAAGTGCCTTTTTACATGGAAATTTAAAAGAAGAAATATTCATGGAACAACCCGCTGGTTTTACTCAAGACTCCTCTCTTGTTTTTTGGCTTAAAAAATCTCTATATGGCCTCAAACAAGCCCCTAGAGCTTGGTATGAAAATATGGACTCCTTCCTTCTTTCAGCAGGTTTTTCTCATTGTGAGTCTGACAATACAGTTTACATTTGGAGAAGTAAAGGAAATATCACCATTCTTGTTCTTTATGTTGATGATCTTCTTCTCATTGGTAGTAACCTCACTCACATTCAGAATATAAAAGACTCCCTCTCTAAAAAATTTGAAATGGCTGATCTAGGTCTAGCTCATTTCTTCCTTGGGATTCAAATAAAACAAAATAAAGCAGGGATCACCTTATGTCAACAAAAGTACACACAAGATCTCCTTCAAAAATTTAAAATGATAGATTGCAAACCTTCTCCTACCCCCTTTCAATCTGGCATTCATCTCAGTACTTCCTGCTCATCCCCTCCTTGTGATGCTACTCTATACCATTAGCTTGTAGGTAGTCTATTATACCTCACTCATACTCACCCAGATATCTCCTATGTTGTTGGTCTCATATCCAGGTTCTCTCATAACCCTCATTTCAGTCATTGGAAAGTAGCTAAAAGAATTCTTCGTTATTTGTAGGGTACTACAAACTTTGGGCTCATCTATAAAGGAGACTCCATGGATATCATTGGCTATACAGATTCAGATTGGGCAGGATCAATAGATGACAGATGTTCTACCTCTGGATATGTTTTCTACCTTGGTTCTTCACCAATAGCCTGGTTATGCAAGAAACAACAAATAGTAGCATTATCTTCTACAGAGGCAGAATACAGAGCAATAGTTTCAGCCAGTCAGGAAGCCCTTTGGCTTCGTCAAATTCTCAAAGAATTTGGTTTTTTCCAAGAAGTGCCTATAACTCTATGGTGTGACAATCAAAGCACAATTCATATTGCACGCAATCCAGTTGAGCATCAGCACACCAAACACATTGAGATCCACATGCACTTCATCAGGCAACATATTCAAAATGGGAATATACATTTGGAATATATTTTGACAGAGAATCAACTTGCAGACATCTTCACCAAGTCATTTCCTTCTCCATGTTACCTTCAGTTGCGAGAGAAACTTGGAGTGTTACAACTGCATTGACAAAGAGGTCTTCCACCTCTCACTATATTGTACATGAGTACCTAATCAGGCCTTCTTATCGGGACTCATATTTTATTTGTTAAAGAGGACAATCTTCACCATCCGAAGACAAGCCTCTTTCATACTTCTTTGCTTTTGATTGGTGGCTTTTCCCACTGGGTTTTTACCATCATTTCAAAACAAAGAAGTGATAGTTGGTTTTTTCCCATAGGGGTTTTTTCCACCAACTATCTATGTTGTACATGAGTACCTAATCAGGCCTCATTTCTGGGACTCATTTGTAGAAACTCCCCTAGTATCACTTAAGGGGGGTGTTAGAATAAGTGAATATTCTCTTAAGTTCACTAGGATACACACTTGAGTTTCCACTCCTCCATGTGTCAGGAGAACTCTAAGTGGTGTCTTCATCAGGTTTGATGAGTTGTTGTAATCCAATGGCTCTCAATGATCAACTCTGCTATTTATACAGAGTTGATCCTAAAGATAAAGCAATCAGTTCCACTCTTCTCTTCATATTTTGTGTAATACTTTGCATATCTATTATTGTGAAATTCTAACAATAAATTTGTTATAATATTTTTATAAATATGTCAATTTGTTACATAAATTTTAGTACAATACAAAATTTTCAAAAAATTTTACTAAAATTCAAATATTTCAGGTGTTAAGTTATTTTAAAAGATATTTGAATCTTAAAAATTAGTTTAAATTAAATTCCAAATGGAATTGCTCTTGAAATTTAACTTATATCAAGTGTATTGGCAATAGGTTTTGAAATTTAAGAGATTTCCCTATGAGATTTTTATAAAACATTCTTGGTTGAGTTTTTGTGAGAGTTCTACTTGGTGTATTTATTTATTTATTAATTTTATGTTTAAGAGTGTATACTTGAGAAAAATATTTTAAGATTTAAATTGAACTAAAATCCATTATCTCAATAAAATGTACAAAATAGATACTGATCATTGATAATATAATTTGTTCTATATGTCACTGTTAAAGTTTTTTGTTGACATTCTTATGAGAATAAAATATAGTATCTTGTTGCATATTATGCATGTTTTAAGTGAGCATGTTATTTTCCTAGTCACATATGAAAACCCATTATTATGAGAGTTCTACTTGGTGTATTTATTTATTTATTTATTAATTTTATGTTTAAGAGTGTACACTTGAGATAAATATTGTAAGCTTTAAAATTGAACTAAAACCCCTTATATCAATAACATGTACAAAATAGATATGATCATTGATAATATAATTTGTTCTATATGTCATTGTAAAATTATGTTGTTGGCATTCTTATGAGAATAAAATATAGTATCTTGTTGCATGTTAGGCATGTTTAAAGTGAGCATGTTATGTATTTTCCTAGTCACATATGAAGATTAATAGTTTATTGTATAAGGATAACTCATCCCAACATTATAGGCTATATGCACTTAAAAAAACAACAATAAGCGATGAGCTTACCTTGTAGTTGAAATAGGTTTTTATAATTTGAAATTTTATTTTTTACTAGCCTAAGCTTAAGTTGAGGTAGTTTTTATAGGTAATTTTATTTTTGAAGAGGATAATTTTACCAATTATTGCATGCTTATTAAAATCCTTTTGTCCCTTATTTTCTCCCAAATATTATGAAAATATAAAAAGAGTTATATAAATATTATAGATGACTTTATTATAACAAGGGACTTAGAGTAATTGTCTAGAAATGAGAATTCATAGCTACACTTTATGAAACACAATTTATGCTTTGAACTTATGAGATTGTAAGAAATTGACAAATCCTTAGGCAATCAATCAGTGGCTGCCCTTGTAGTTTTCTAAGTGTGTGGTGATTATGCCATAGCCCTTTTAGTCGATCCTATCATTTGCTTATCAATTTTATAATCTAATGAATGGGTGGATATTGATGTTATTTTACTTCTCATGTGTTGATTTATCATTCACTTTCCTCTCTATGGTTTAAAACCATATTTTTTTGAGTCACTCACACCCTTAAAATTTCATATTTTTTAAATTTTTGTAGTATTCTTTTCCACACTTTACTTTTTGCATTTAACTTTCAATGCATGTTAGTGTAGGAAAGTATAGAAGTATTCCATGATGAAAAATGGGAATTCAACATAAATACAAAGGTTGGGAGAATTCATTGGCATTCCCTTCTAATTTTGTTGAAACTAGAATTAGGGCACAAATATTAATTAAAAGTATTTGGATTTCCCTTTTTCAAAAGTTACATTTGACAAAAAGGTTTTATAGGAGAAATAATGACAATTATGAATCAATCATGAGCATTCTTTTATTCTTTATAAAATTTTAGGTAGATTCTTATATGTCAAAATGTTACCCACACTAATTTGATCCATCAAATCCTACCTTCAATTCACTAGACAATCCATTTGCATATACTGAGTGATCTGAAGCTTGGAGAAAAAGCTTCGGTTATGAATAAATCCAAAAATGCTTAGACCTAAAATTTCATGAGAAACAAGTACCAATTGCATAAAACCAAACTGATGAATAAAGTTGAACATGACCAATTTTAAGAAATAATAAGTAATTATGTCAATGTTACACATCAAAAGTCTAAGGATATGTAAAAGCAAAATGAAACCGGAATCACAATACACCTCTAGCATTGGTCAATACACAAATATGGGATATTTTTTTTAATGATGTCAGCACCTTCACAACAAAGTTTGATATCATGTAAAAGAGACCACAATGGAACATAACCAGAATTATTAACACAATAAGCGTCGATCAAATAATACACAAAGCCAAAATATCGAGCTATCAAGAACAAAGTCAATATTTTCCTAATGGCAATATCATCAAAGCATATCTAAAGTCTGAATTTGTTTTGAAATATGCTTTAAGCTAAATAAAAGCTTGGCTTTGATATGTGCCCCTTAAAATGTTCCTTCGAGAGTTGCAACTACCTTAGTGGTTTTCTTTTTTTCAAATTAATGTCATCAAAGAACAAAAGAGATATGTTTGATAAATTAGTTGTAATGGTTCGACCATTTGTAGAAGGTAATCAAATATATATGGAGCAAATTGTAAGCAAATTCAAATTTTAAGCATGATATGAAAGTAAAGCAAGCCATGTTAGTAACAAACTAGCATAACAAACTCCTTAGAGCATTCCTTGCCAAGGTATTCTCCTTAATAGACTTATAACTATAATGTAAATCTTGTGCTAGAATAGAAAATTCAAAGAGAGCATTATAAATAAGGAATTATACTTGAGATTAAGGGTTTAGCTTTATAGCATTTGCCTAGATATTTGCTATTTAATACATGTTTCCAATTAATGATAAGTGATAGCTATTTGGCCTTCATTGTTGGTCTTATTGCAAGTTTTTATGAATGTAACTTTTCTTTAAGTCATTTTCATTACACTTTTATGATTAGTCTATTATGTTAAAGGAAATTTTTCTAATTGGATAATTATTGGAATGTTATTCATTGAAGTCTTCGGAATGATTAAAATATGTAATTGAAATTAAATAAATTTGTTTTACACTTTATAATGGTTGGTCTCATATGCATCATTTAGAATTGATTGTGTGACCTTATATTGGATGTTCAATGTTACACTATATCTTATGTGCCATTTACTCACTTACTTAAACCCTTACTTTCTCCTAACCCTTCCTTCTCCTTACCCTTAGCTAAAAACCCTATTTTAATTTATAAGTATACCAAGGAGACAATATTCTTCAAAGGTTGAATTGAGATAAATCTCATTCATCCAAAATTTTGGCTAATGTCTAGGGCACATTCCATGGAAAATTGGATCCATAGGATATACCCATATAATAGTAGCTCCAGTTTCTTCTGTCGTTAAATATCCCCAAGAACTATGCTCCCATAAACATACTCCATGATTGTTAGTCAATGCTTCCAAAACAAATATACAACCATGCACGATTATTGTGTTTGGGACCTTTCTTCTTCTTTGCATAGTTAAATAAGAACTTATTTTGCATGTCATTGTTAGCTAAGGAAAACATGTGTTGTGCTCTTGGTATCATCTTCATTTTAGCAATACCTATTATGTGATGCATATACAGTGTTATATAGATATGAAAGAAGTAACTCTGCTAGCTAGTTTTTATCGAAATCATATTTTTAGATCGAGTGATTTTCTTCAAAAGATTTGGATTTGGGTGAATCATCTTTAAACATTCATTTTTTGTCATCTTAGGTTCTCTTGATTTATAACATTCTTCTTAGTTGGCATTATTTCTTTTGTTCGCACATATGGTGATAGTTTTTATTTACATTACAATAAATTTTAAGGTGTATTTCTAGCAATTTTGTCCTTGTCCATTGGGCTACGAATTCAAACACACATACCATGAAGAGGAGAGAGGAAATAAGGAAAATAAAGAAAGTGTTGTAAATATGCAAAATAGCAGTACCTAAACTTCAATGTTCTTGAACCTCATGGAATGAGCCCCTTCTTATACCCTTTTGTCTTTATGTACAAAGTAAAGGATTACATTCATATAAACAAGTGATCACCGTATTATTATGCATATTTTCCACCTATTTGTAGCAAAACTTTGATGTGTACTTCATGCCTAATTGGAGATTTATAATACAAGCTATCCTCTAAAACTACAATGGCCTGACCATATGATCTAAACTTGAGTCATTTGATATGTTCCACTAACCATGGCTCAAAATTATGTGATTTTTTGAGAAGATCCCAACTCAAGCAGGATTTTGATTCTAGGGCTTCTAATTTTTGATCAACATTGAAGGTCATAGAATCTAGTTGAAACCCAGTGATAGATCCTTCTAGTGGGAGGTGAAAATAGTTTGTACTTGTTATATTTTATTTGTCTATGATGCATCCCATGGGATCTTCACATGCTACCACACCTTGGCTATTTGTACTATAGATATCTACATTTTATTGGGTCTCAAGGCTGCCCAAGTTGTTCATCATTGGATAAGTGGACACAGGAGAGGATGTTTTGCTTTTGTGCAATTGACCTCTCGATTGATAATACATCCAAGTTTAGTTTTACGTCCCATGTGGGTTTATTAATGAACCAGGTCTTTTTCTCAGGGTACTTCTTGTTACCTAATTGATGCATCCTTTGATCTGGTAGTGTCGTAATCTTTTCAACCCATGGAACTATTGGTTTTTCATAGTATTGAATGATATCTAGGGATTTTACACTTAGATGGTTGGTCAGGTTTACCCTTCCTAAAACCAATATTTTTTTCCTTTGTTTTGTGGACTTAGTGGATCCTTTTGGATTTTTTGTTTCCTACTAAATACTAATTTCTAGGAAGTATAAATCTTTACATGCTCTTAAATATTTCTCTCTTAGTTACTGGAAATCAACAATAGGGTTGTGCAAGTATTTCTCATCCTCTTCCCTACTAATTTTCTTTGAGTGAGGTGTAACTGATTATGTGATTCTCTCCTATCTACAATTCTGCATTATACTATAGCCTATCAAATCATCCATCATATGACCTTCCTTAGTCTGTACGTAAGGATCACAATTATTTTTTATTTGGAAATATTCATTTACACATGATGTGGATGAACCAAACCCTTGTTCATTCTTATCATAAGGACCCTTAGGTTTAAAATAGGTAGGTTGTTGAAGCGTTTGTGCAGCTTATGGGAGACTATCATGATAATATTTTTTATCTTCCTAGAATTTCCTTGTCATAATTTTGATCTACTCAGTGAGCCATTGAATCTTTGTTTTTTGCTTCTACACTACTTGAACCTTAGACAAAGCATTACCTCCTAATATCTAGTATAAATCATAACCAATTTTTTTAGGGAATGAAGGGTGGGATGTAGTAGCAAGGGACCCTACTGGGTATGTAGTTATGAGAGGTTGAAGTGGAACTAGATCCTCCTAGGGTGGTAATGTTCTTGCTTGGATAAACATACTTCCAACTTGAAAAGCTTCCTAGAAGACTTGAGGAAACCTTTTTCACCAGACTATAGAATCAAAAGGCTTATGTCATGATGGAAATCTTGGATATAGTATAGGTAAGCTTGAGCATGGGTTGAATGATATTCTAGGGGGATCCTCATCCAGGTTCTTTGGAAT
This sequence comes from Wollemia nobilis, assembly GCA_028583015.1. Taxonomy (NCBI): domain Eukaryota; kingdom Viridiplantae; phylum Streptophyta; class Pinopsida; order Araucariales; family Araucariaceae; genus Wollemia; species Wollemia nobilis. The sequence continues at coordinate 1,118,588 of JAQPPZ010000252.1, read as the reverse complement.
CATATGTTGAAGTCTGATATATCTTCATGGGGGGCTCACTTGATCAATTGAAATTAGGTCAGTAAGGCAGGGTCACTTGAGTAATCAAATGTATAAATCAATGCCTTTGCTAAATCATCCCATGTACAAATACTCTCATCCTTCAAGTTCTTGTACCACAACTAGATTATTCCTTTAAGAAATAGGATAAGGAGTCTAAGCACCATGTCCACATTCACAAAATCTTGCATTATTATCGAGGAAGCAACCTCTTGCCAATATTCAAATGCAATTTTATCTATCCAAAATAAAAATATAACAAATTTTCCAGGGGAATCTTGGGAATCCTATGAGGATTTTGAATATTGAGAGGACTTGCATAATTCCAACAAGGAACATAAAACTAAGCAATTACAACACCTAAGTCCTTGAGATTGTCAAATGAGCATAACTTCTCTACTAGTGAGGTCAAGGCTACTCATCAAACCTTGAGTCCTCCAAGAGATGGTTCTTTGATAATGATGTAGAATGGAAATCGATTATGAACCTCAATCAATGTTCAGTAGAGTCACCTTATTCTACTTAAGGAAACTAATCATTAGGATCAGGTTCAGTCAGCAGATGATAGAGGTTGTGATCCAAAATAGAATATAACCAAGTTCTATTCATATATGAAAGGAAATTTTTATTGTGATGTCAATATCTAAATTTGAGTGAAATCGCTAGGTGATTTGGATGAGATATGATAATATAGGAAATCACCTATCTTTTTATTATCCAACCAAGGGACCTTCGAGTCCCATCGGGTGTGCCAAAAATTATTGGTCAAAAAATATATCTAATGGAAATGTTTGTGCACCCATAGACCTTAACCAATATTGAAATATCGAGGAGCTCATGAGAACCATAACAGTCAATCTCTAGAGGAGTTTAGTTCCTTGCAATCCCTGCTAACTATTCCTAAGGAAAAAGGGTGCTGAAAGAAATAAACTAAACTATATCTAGAACTTAAAGTGGTACAGATTAAGAAACATCAATAAATATGCAATAACAAGGACATGCAACTAAACAACCAACTACCTAACAGACCAGCTAGTTACACAAACAATCACAAAGTAATTTAATTTAATCTATTGTATCTTAATGAGACCATGAATTCTAGATAAGTAAATGAGTACAATAGAAATCTAGGATTCAAAATTATCACCATAAACATTCAACATGCTTAAATTAGAAATATGCAGTCATCAATACATACATTCATTCTTTGTAAATGAATCAAACTAGAGGCCAAATAGTAGTCTGTTTGTATTAAGATGCAATGTTTATCTTTACACATGAATTGTAAACACCTAAGAATCGACCAATATTCATTCTACATCCTTGTATTTATAGATATTTTATAATCCTATGGTAGTCAAAAACATTATTACCTAAGAAGTGGATCACTATCATGTCAAAGAGTTTGCCAGCCTGTAGGACCTCCTCGGAGATATGGCTCCTCCAACTACCTAGACATGGTTGATCAACGTGGCCTAGATCCACATCATATTGAGCCATGCCCTGCTTGTTGGAGGTACTTAGGACATTGATTTATCTTGTACTCAATCACTTTGTCATTCCATGATGGTCTTGTTTGTTATGATCTTCTGACATAGAATAATACCCAACGAATGTCATGAGAGAGAGGGAGATTTTCTTATTGGAGAATGGTTGTCAGGATGTTTGTGCATGTGTGAGACACTTGCTTCTCATTCCCATAGCTTTCGACTGCTTACTAGTTTTCCAATGGTTTCATCCCTAATCAGGAACCATATCTCTCTTACTGGATCATTTAAACCTTGGTAGGTGCTAGTTGAGTGCAATTATTTTGGTGTCCTTTTGCCTCTATGTGCATCAAATCTTTGAGCACTTTTCAATTTTTGATCGAGTATGGATCTTCTGGTATCCTCTGCACTTGGCCTATCTTCTACTTCTGAGTGTGCTATGCCCTTGAGTGTTGACTAGATTTTGGTCAATCTTGAATCTTCTAGCCTTCATTGCACTCCATTGCTTTATATTCACATTTTATTGGATTTTAGGCTTGGTATCAGGGTATTGAGAGCTCGTTAGGCCTTGATCAAGGATGAAAATTCTGGTATTGAACTAGGTAGGCCATCTTCCTATCCAGGTAATCTATGTGTTGTGAGGGTTTGATCGAGCTTAATTATTTCAACCTCATTTGGATTTATCCACTTTTCCTAATAGGGTCTTTAAGATACCTTTGGACTCTAGCTAGAACTAATTATTCTAGGATCCATCAAACCAGGTTGTTTTCTTATCCTGTCAAAGATTGGGCCTTTAGGACTCCATCGAGTTCAACTAGGTACAAATATTTTGGTCATTCCCAAACTTGGCCACTTTATCTCTTTATTTCTTCTTTCAGCTCCCAGGACAATGCTTGATATTTTACCGGGCCATCGCAGGTGTCCTAGAACTTTCAAAATTTAGCCCATTTTTTCATGACCATTCTTCAACATTCTGACAGGTTCCATCCCAAGTGTAAATCTGCTGGTACATCTTTGACTTAGCTAATTATTCCATTCTACTCTGGTCAAGCTTCAGCTAGAAGACAAGGAATTGGTACCATCCTGGGATTTCAATCAGGTTTATTTCTTCCAATATGATGGAGAGATGGCAATTCTCACTAAATATTATCTTTCGATGGTAGGACCCAACATGCTTTCTTTGAATGCTTCATCTGGTACCATAGTTTTAGTGGTTTCATGCCTTAGTCCATTTACCTTGGTCATCTTCTAGTGCTTATATGAATGATAGTGAACTCTTGATTTATACCTATAACAAGTTAAGCTTTCATCTTTGTCCCAAAATTTTGTTGGGCATTAGTGCTTATGGCAAGTTCAAGGGGCACCTCCTTCATCACTTCTTCGTTCAACTCTTCTTCTGGCAATGCTTTTGGGCTTGTAAACAAAATTTGTTGGTGACTTCTTGTTTTATTTAAGAAAAGGTAAACCTAATATATAGCTACTAGTAGTCGGGGTGGGTAGGTGCCAAAAATACCCATAGTTAGTAGAATTCTAGGGTTTGTGAGTGGACAAAAGATAAATGGTCTTTGAATGTAAATTTTTAGGACATTGTTTCACAAAAATGAATCATTTTGTTATAATTTTCCCTTGATTAGATTAATATTTTGATGACACCAATGGGTGGTCGAGATTAAAACATAATGAAGGATTGAGATTGAGCTTGAAAAAGTGACGAATTATGATGAATAAATGGTCAATATTAAGTCGTGATGGATGACTAAGATTTATTCACATATATACATATATATTTATTATATATATATATATATATATATATATATATATATATATATATATATATATATATATATATATATATATATATAATGAATGGCTATGATTTCAGGATGAAAATAGATGGCAAGTGGCTAGGATTTGGTGTATACATACATACATACATACATACATACATACATACATATATATATATATATATATATATATTAATCTCATAAATCATATTCCTCTGACCATTGTTCTATTTTGGCTTGTGTCATTATTGTTGATATTGTTCAAAACACTTCTGCTATCAAGTGGAAGTTCATTTTAAATGTGTCTCTATTGAATAATAGGGATTGCATGGATGCAATCTACACTTTGAGGGAAATTAATAGAGTTAAGTATAAAGGCACCAATGCTATTGAGAACTAGAATAGAAATGTTCATGGATGGAAGAGGATATTTTAGGCTGTAGGTAAGCGTGGGGCTTGTGAGTTAAGGAAAAAGGAGGAGTATTTCTATAACATACTATATTATATTGAATATGTTAGCAAGCTGTAAAAATTTAAAATCCAAGGTCAAAGGATGAGAGCTCGAATGAATTGGTTGAAATCATGTGACAAGGGTACAATTTTTTTCTTTAGAAATATCATAGAAAAGGCAATAAAAGAGAGTATAATGTGCATGTCTAATGGACAAGAGTTGATTTATGATCTAGATAAAATTAAAGGACTATTCTATAACTTTTATAGAAATATTTTTACCTCAGAAGATAATAATGACAGACTGCAGGATAGAAATTTTTGTTGTCAGTTGTATTATGATTTATGAGATTAATATATATATATATATATATATATATATTAATCTCATAAATCATAATACAAAATCATAGGCCTCTTCGAGGGGTAAACCTCCTTCAATATGCAAAAAATATATTTTTGTATGCCCTATTGTCTTTTGAAGATACACTTCATGCAAACCTAGCCTAATGCTCAAGAGTTGGATTACATATAAAGTGCCACTCGATCTAGAATCCTCTACCAAAAAAATAGTTACCTTCTTTGTAATTGCTACATGAAATGACCCCACTTGTCTAGGCACCTCATATGCCACATACCAATACAAAATATTGCAAAATATCATTAAAATGGTTCCCCACCTTGGAAAGGATTCATTACATAAGAATATGAGAATTACATACTAATGTTATGATGGGGTCCTAAAAAAATTTGTACATAAAAGACCCCAAAAAAATGTTATTTCTAAATATTTGCAAAGGGATTATCCAATGAATAGAAATTATAGGAAATAAACCTTATTTCTATTTAATTGGAACACAATTTGATGTTTACAAATTTATTTATTGTAATTTGATAATATCACATGGTAGTACTTGTAAAGTGAAAAAAGTAAAATACCAAAATATTACTTTTTCTATTATGTGGCTTCTATTGGGATCACTCCCATCAAAATACAAAAAAAATAGATTTGATATTAGATCAATTGAAACATATCCATAATACCTTTTTATCACCAATATTTTCATTTCTCTTTCTGTTAAATATATTTGTCAACTTCTTCAAAATTTTATGTTTTCATAATAAAATCCTTAACATCATTTTGATTAAGAGGTAAAATCTCATTTGTCCAGTTAGTTACCTTCTAAAATTTGAATTTTATGAAGATAAATATCAATATTGTAATTGGCTAAAATATTTGCTACCTAGTTTTCTTCTTTGTAAATATGCTCACATTTTTAGAGATTGCCTCCAATAATATACAATGAACATCAATAATATTATTATTTTTATCCAATCTCCACATTTATTTTTTTTAGAGCATTAATGATAAATTGTGAATACCCCTTTAATTATAATATATTTTCATCCTTTTTCTATTACATTTTTAATCCATGGAATAAGGGCCCTATCCTCTTAATAATTGTTAGTTGAAGTTCAATGTTATTTAAAGTGAGAAGAATTTTGCCTTCATTATTTTGGAAAACACCACCATCATCAAATTTTCCCTAATTTTCCTTAAAAATAAATAAAGGCCATATACTTAATGAATATGTATAATTTAAATTATTGATGTATAAAAAGAATTGTTAATTTTAATATACATTTTTTCTTATTGTTTTTATACAAATATTTTGTTGAGATGATTTTGAATGGTTGAGACAAGTTGAAGGTCATTTCTTAACATACATAGAAGCATAATATACATGATCAATTGTGTTTAACCTTTATGAAATTTTATTTGATTGACAATAAACTAAAATATATAAAAATTGATTAAAAACAATGAGAAAAATGAGTTTCACATGATAAATCAAAGTTTTAATATGATTTATATCTCTCCTAAGGGTATGTGGAACTGGGTTATGGAATGTCTTCAAAAAAATTTAATGCTTGGCCATATTTATTTCTTTCCTTAGCAGGAATAATTCAAGTTGCAAATAAATTTATGGTAGCATCTCATGTTTATTAATCCTCTTGTTGGATGGTCCTCAAGGTAGCCTATAAAAAATTAACTCAATCCATTCATAAATGTTTATGGAAAAAATGGTATGGGAAGGTGGGAATGGCACTCATCTCTTGGAAAATTTGTAATCAAACTAAGGCTTTAGGAGGTGTAGGCATCATTGATCCTCTTACCCAGAGCAAAATTTTGGCTGCAAAAATGGGTTTCTAAAGCCATTATTGGTGATAAAAACTGGAAATACCTATTTCATTAAAAAAATTCTCTAGCTACTTACAAAGGTAAATGGAAAGAAACCACTTGGGAGGATAAGGTCCTTGATGCACCTTATTTCATAGTTAAATGATCTATTCTAGTTACCCAAAATTGGAAAGCTTGGCAATCAGTTTCTCATTTATTGACTTGGAAGTCTAACTCCTTGATACATGGTTTGAGCATTGGTCTAAATAGTATTTTATGAAATAAACTTATCCTCCATAATGATAAAACTTTAGCTTTATGTAATGTTATTCATGGTCTAGCCTTTTTTAAGAAAGGAATTAATAGAATTAGAGATATCTGGGATCAGGTAGCTACTCAATTATTACCTAAAATAAGATATACAATTATTGCTCCCTCCCCTCTAGGTTCAAAGAGTCTTATGGCTTAGTTGTGGCTTCCATCCCTTGTAAGGTCCTTATGAAGTTGGGAACAACTTTCCATAGTATTTGGAATGATTGGAGATGGCTTAATGATCATAGAATCTCTTTCATTACTTCTAGTTGGTTATACAAAAATATTTTGTGTCCCCCTTCTTTAGACTCTAAGCTCAATGTCAATTGGCAAGTGAACTTTACCAATGCCCAACGGTAGTTTATTGCTACTCAAATTTTGAAAGCTCCTATTGAATTCAAAATTCAACTTCTTGGATGGTTGATTTTGTATAAAAAACTTCCAACTGCTAAAATATTGGCTATAATTTTACACATTCCCCCTCAATGCAATTTTTGTAATGCTTTAGAAATTTTTATTCACTTGTTTTGGTTTTGTGACATGGCTAAATAGTTTTGGGATATCTTCTACTCTCTTTTTTTTCCATATTTCATTAGATCTTGGAAGCTTTCTCTACTTGGTTTTTCTCAGCTAGATTAGTTCCCCAAACTTTAGGATGTTTGTAGATTCATCCTTCTCAAGCACATTTGGAAGTGCAGATGCAAAAAAGTGTTTACTAGGTCCACTCCTTAATGAGATATTGATGTAAATCCAGCTGAAAAAGGTCAAAATAAAATACCTCCCATTACATAAAAACTACGATAAATGAAAATAATATGTAAAACCCTCCATTTACATAAAAACTGCAATAAATGAAAATAATCAGTAAAACCCTTCATTCACATAAAAACTATAATACATGAAAATAAACCAATAAATATTTTCTTTTTTTTATTCCTGGATTCACTTCCCCCTTTTACAATGCAATACCAAGGGAATATATATCCCCAAAGAAACCCTAAAATAAAACCCTAAAGCTTGAAGCCCTAAAAGAAAACCCTAAAGCTTAAAGCCCTAAAAATAAAATATTACTATTTTTGGCAAATTGGTTTTTCCACCAAAAATTGCCATTTTAAGTTATTACTATTTTCGGAAAATTAGTTTTTCATCAAAATTTACCTTTTTTAGTAATTACCATTTTTGGCAAATTAATTTTACATCATAGTATTCCATTTTGAGTAATAAACAAATTATTTTAAAACTTCTTTAAAAAATCCTTTTAAAGATAGGTTCCTACATCATTCTCCTCTGGTTGAAAAGAACTCTACTCCTACAAGTTCCTTTGATCAAACTCATAATTGCTCTCCATATAAGGCCACACATCTGCAAGTACTCCTCAAAGTACCAATCTCCTTTCGAGGTTCTATATCTCAAACCTCCTGTAAGCACTACACATAGTGTCAATTCTTCCTTTAAGGTTTGAAAATAGCAAACCTCCTGCAAGCACTACACAAAGTGTCAATTCCTCCCTTTGAGGTTTTACATAAAAAAAAACCTCTTGCAAGCACTTACACAAAGTGCCAATTTTTTTCTCCAAGGTTTTACAAACCTTCTACAAACACTACACAAAGTGTCAATTCCTCCCTCTGATATTTTACATAAAAAAAAACCTCCTACAAGCACTTACGCAAAGGGCTAATTTCTTTCTCCAAGTTTTTACAAACCTTCTGCAAGCACTACACAAAGTGTTAATCTCTTTCTCTGAGGCTTTTACATAAAAAAACCTCCTACAAGCACTTACACAGAGTGCCAAATTATGTCTCCAAGGTTTTACAAACCTTCTGCAAGCACTGCATAGAGTGCCAATTTTTTTGGAGCCCCTTTGTTTTTTTTCTTCTCTTTTCTCCCCAAACAAGATCCAACTTGCTCTGATACCAAATGATGTAAATCCAACTGCAAGAGGTCAAAATAAAATACCTCTCATTATATAAAAACTATGATAAATGAAAATAATATGTAAAACCCTCCATTTACATAAAAACTGCAATAAATGAAAATAATCAGTAAAACCCTCCATTCACATAAAAACTATAATACATGGAAATAAACCAATAAATATTTTCTTTTTTTATTCCTGGATTCACTTCCCCATTTTACAATGCAATACCAAGGGAATATATATCCCCAAAGAAACCCTAAAATAAAACTCTAAATATTGAAGCCCTAAAAGAAAACCCTAAAACTTAAAGCCCTATAAATAAAATATTATTATTTTTAGCAAATTGCTTTTTCCACCAAAAATTGCCTTTTTAAGTTATTACTATTTTCGACAAATTATGTTTTCATAAAAATTTACCTTTTTTAGTAATTACCATTTTCGGCAAATTATTTTTGCGTCAGAGAATTCCATTTTTAGTAATAAACAAATTATTTTAAAACTTCTTTAAAAAAACCTTCTAAAGATAGGTTCCTGCATCATATATAGTTTTAGTAGACTTGACCTTTGATCTTTTGTTACATGTGAGATGCATTCATTCCCAAGTCTATGGAACTTTCAACACACCTCAAGATGTTATTGATAAACTTCATCAACTTTCTCATATGATTCAAGATCTTCAGAAGGTCCAACAGGAAACTAAGAAGAAGACAGTTATCAATGATAAGCAGGTTCAAGTTTTAATTACTTATTTTTCTTCTTTGAAGACTTCTAAAGATATCAAAGAAGACACACAAAATTTCTTTATATAACAGACTCTCCCACAGATGAATGTTGATATCTGGTGTATCTTTTTTGTTGATATTAGCTTCTATTCTTATGTATATTATGTTATGAATGCTTTACTCTTGATCCACATCATTTTGTTTTTTAGCTAATAGGTAGTGCTAGTACCAAAATATTGTAATGTTCCAATTAATGAATTAATATAATCTAGCTTTTTTTAGAAAAAATAATAATAATAATAATATGGTTGACCTTTAATCTTTTTTATCCTTATAAAAAAATGTTAAATATTTTAAGTAATAAGTTATTGTCTTAAATAAATTATCTACACCTCCTTATAAAAAATATTTAAAATAATGAAAATAATTTTACACGATAGATTAAAATTTCAATTATATATATATAAATTAAATTTTCGATCTTTCAAAAAGATATTAAATATTTTAAATAACATTATCCCAAATAAATTATTGAAATATCATTATAAAATAAAATGCCTAACAACTAAACAAATGTTTGACCAAAGAATACAAAACAAATTATCGTCAAAATTTAAAAAGTACAAATTTTATATTTAAAAAACAAAACAAAATACATAATTAAGAATCCACTTCATTTTTATTAGATTAAACTTTACCCTCACATAATTGAGATGTTTCTACTTATGGTATCGTCAAGCCTACACTAGTGAATGCGGTTAGATTGTTCCATTTTACTTTTCCACGTCGTTTCTTTTATATTTAGATTTTATATATACATGAACAATCTGTATAAGTATACTAGTTCAGTTTAAGATTTTTTATTTTAAAAAACACATCGGAGTCATTCCCACCTACTTTCGGGTGTTTTATTATTATTATTATTATTATTTAAGTTAGATTATATTAAAAAAAAATTGGCCCTAAAAAAAAAGGGCAGATTTTGGAGGCAACAAGTTGTGACGGATGCAGCAGCAAGGAGGAGGAGCGAGAGGTCTAGGGGCATCAAACCCTAGGTGTGGGACTTCAGAGGGCAAGATCGGCAGATGTGGCGGGTGGGGGCTCGGCGAGATAGCGAGCCCCCATGCGGAGGATGTGGACAAGGAAGTTCTATTGGAACCGGTCCAAGGGCGTTGGGCGGATGCGGTTGAAGATTTCTCTGAGGGGGACCAGGACTCTATGCGTCAGGATCAAAGGAAGACCCAAGAAGGAGACAAAGAGAAACCTGGCAACTGGAGACCTTCATATCTTAATGCTCTTCGCGATAAGCAAAAATTATTCGACTCTTGTTTTAATCTAAAATTCGTCAATGGTAGGTTGCACGTCCCGGATTCCTTAGCTCAGCATGTGGCTATGGAGGGCAGAACATCTCTGGTGGCTAAATTTATGGGGGTGAGGCCAGACATGGAAGTCATAAGGAGATGGGCCATCCAAAAATGGCAGCCAAGGGCCAGTATGATGATTAAGGCTTTACCCAAGAGTTTTCTTTTGGTGACATTTCAATGTGAACAGGACATGGAAAGGAATATCCAAGGAGGTCCTTGGTTTTTTGGGAAAAGGGGCTTGTATCTGAAGCGTTGGTCCCCCGATTTCAACCCCTAGACTCAGGTGCTGGATTTGGCTCCTATTTGGGTTAAGATGCTAGGATTACCTCTGCTTTTCTGGAACGAACAAATCTTGGCTGGGATAGCTACAGAGATTGGAGAACTAATAGCTAATGATCCTGCAACCTTGAGCAAAACAAGACTCCCGTCTGCTCGCATGTGTGTGTTGGCGGACCTGAGTAAAGAGCTCCCTAAATCCATTATTTTGTTGTCTATGTTTGGCCTTCATACTCAGGTCTTTGAATATGAAAATATGTCTTTTAAGTGTAGTGTTTGTGGGAAGGTAGGGCACCAGGGTATCCACTGCATTTCCAAGAACCAACCCCCACTCCAAAATACTGATCCTCAAACCCAGAATAATATCCCTCCCCCGTAGATCTCCATTCCTACCCAACCTGGGCCTCAAGGACGTGGAGCTCGAAATCCGAATATCAGAGACCCTGTTCGCCCTATTGTAAGCAAGAGGCAACATTTTAACCCTCCTCCCAAAAATTCTTATGCCCCGAAACCCTCTCATAGGGGAGCTGGTCCCTTTGATGGGAACCCTCAAGCTCAACCTGCTCCTAAGATGATACAGCAAGCCTCAGAGCCAAATCACAAAGGAAAGAACCCCATAGATCATCGCCCTGGGGCAAGTAAGTTTGATTGGGTGATACGGGAGGCCTATGGAGGCTCGGTGGAAGTGGTCCCATGTACTGCAGTGAAATTTATGGGAAGAAATTCCAAGGAGATCAACATCCGAGTGGAGAACAATTTTGATGCATTAAATCATTTGAAGGGAGATCGGATGGACAGCCAAGAAGTGGAATTCGAGGTAGAGGAGACTCAAGAGAAGGATTTAGAGGAGAAAAATCGGAGGAAGGAGCAGGAAACTAATAATACGAGCAAGGATACTCAGGAGGAAGAGGTGAACCACCAAGATCAGTGTAACCCCAAAGCAGGGAAAAAAGAATCTACTAATCAAGAAGCTAAGAGCACGGAATAATCTCCACTGTCAAAAAGACCAGTTAACCTGGAAAGCCAGATTGTTACCCCAAAGACCAATACTGACCTACCCAAGATGGTTACTAGAAGCCAAGTGAATCCCAAGGAACTTCAACCTAGAGCGGATGTATGGGGATATGGTTCGGTAGGAAGAGGGAAACCTAGCAATGCTCGCCTTAAGGCGTAGAAGAAGCGGAGCGAGGAGTTGTTGATGGCACTCAAGCGATGATTGCTCTTTGGGGCGAAGGCTCGAGGATCCAAAGCCCATAAATGAAGATTCTTTCATGGAATATTCGTGGGAGTAATCCCGCAAAAATAAGAGCTTTGTATGCTCTTAGACAAGAACACAAACCAGGATATGATTTTACCGCAAGAAATTAAAATGGAGGAGAGTAGAGTTATTCCTTTTAAGAATAGGACTTGGCGAGAAGTCAAGTAGTAGGCCAAGAGGCCACCGGAACAGCAGGAGGGTTACTTGGTTATGTGGAACAAAAATGTGATTGATAGTAGAGTGATTCCGATGTCTAGTTGGTTTATTTGTCTCTTATGTGTGGATAAAACCACGCAGGAAGAGTGGATCTTAACGAATGTATATTCTCCAGCTTAGACAGTGGACCGAGAAGGGTTCTTTGGAGTCAACTAGCTGAATTGAGGGAGACGGTCCCCAAATACCCTTGGATTGTGGCAGGGGATTTCAATTGCTACCTTAATCCCGTAGATAAATTGGGGGCTCTCAAAGAATAACCGTTGATATCTACGAGTTTAGAGATTTTGTTGAGCAACATGAGTCGATGGATGTGGACTCGCGTAGATTCTCCTATACATGGTCTAACAAAAGATTGAAGGAAAACCAAATTCAGATAAGATTAGATAGGTTTCTTCTTTCTCAAGAATGCCTGGAGAGGTTTGGGGACTCTTCATTAATGACACTCCCAAGAATCAGGTCTGATCACAACCCAATTCTATGGGAAACAGGGGAGGACTCTAAGAAAAGATACATCAAACCCTTTCGATTCGAACTTATGTGGTTCCAACATCAGGATCTCAAGGATCTGGTTGCCCAATGGTGGGACAAAAAGTATAATGGTTCGAAACTGGCCCAAGTGGCATGTAAACTAAGGAATGTGAAGGCTAACATTAGAGAGTGGAACAAAACTTCCTTTGGCAATATTTTTGTTAAAAAGGTAGAACTAAAAGACAAGATCATTGAACTACAGGAGAAGCTGAAGTCAGAGCAGCTTACAGAGGATCTGAGAAACCAGGAGAGGGAGCTGTTAGCCAAATACCACACGATGCTAGGATTTGAAGAAACCTTTTGGAGGCGTAAATCCGGATTGCGTTGGTTAAATGAGGGTGACAGAAATACAAAGTTCTTCCATGTCTCTACTCTTCGCCATAGGAGTACTAACAAAATTAAGGAGATCAAGATGGCTGATGGGTCTAACACCAAAGATATGGAAGACATAAGGAGGGAAGCGGTTTAGTACTTTAAATCGTTGCTAGAAGATGTAAATCCGACTATTGAAGAAGAGGACTCTCTGTTGGCAGCCATTCCACCCCTCAGAATCGATAATCTTAATGGATTCTTACTTTGTCCTTTCACAAAGGAGGAAATCAAGAAGGTCATTTTTGACATGGATGGTAACGACTCCCCCGAGACCGGATGGCTTCCCTGCAGCCTTTCTTCCGTAAGTTTTGGGATATCCTAGGCAATGATGTAGTAGAAGCTATAATTGAGGCTCAAAAGGACATGGAAATCCCATAAGGAGTTAATGCTACTTTTTTAGTCCTCATCCCTAAACTAGTGGGAGCAATGAAATTTTCCAGCTTTCGCCCTATCGGTTTATGTAACACTCGATGAATATTCTCACAAAAACAATCGCCAATAGGTCGAAGGTTATCCTTCCTTTCATCATTGATATGAACCAAGGTGGCTTTGTGAAAGGGCGACAAATATTGGATGGTATCATCACAATTCATGAGGTTATTCATTCAATGGTGACTAGTAAGGAAGCGGGTATGTTACTAAAGCTTGATATGAATAAAGCCTACGACCGGGTCTCATGGCGGTTCCTCACCAAGATTTTGGGTAAGTTTGGTTTCTGTCCCCAGTGGATTAAGTTGATTTTTAGTTGTATCTCTACTACAAGATTTTCTCGTCATGGTGAATGGGTCACCCTCCGGTTACTTTAAGAGTGAAAGGGGGTTGCGACAAGGAGATCCTTTGTCTCCATACTTGTTTATTATTTTAGCGAAAGCATTGGGTAGGAACATTTCAAGCAGCGGTGGCAGTATGGTCAATTGGAAGGTTTTATACCAGCCTCAACAAGAGAGCCGTTGTCTCACCAACAGGTTTGTGGATGATACAATCATTGTGTCCAAAGCCTCGGTGCCTCAAGCTAGGAAGTTGAAGAGAATTCTAACCAAGTATGAGACGACAGGGACGAAGTACATAAACTATAAGAAGAGTAGCATCTATTTCTTTAACACGCCTGGTGGGAGGGAGGAAAGAATAGCTAACCTCTTCGGTTGTGGAAAGGAGCTTCTACCAAAGAACTTATCTAGGCATGCCTATGTTCGAAGGAAGAATGAAGGCTACTTTGTGGAACTCGATCATTGACAGGATCTCCAAAAAGTTAGCAGGGTGGAAGGGCAGCCTTCTCGACTCCGTAGGAAAATACTTATTAGTTCAAACTACTTTACAGAGCATTCCAATTTACTGCATGTCTCTATTTAGAATGCCTGCAAAGGTCCGAGCTACATTGGAGCTAATTCAACACAACTTCTTGTGGTCGAGGTTCGGAGGAGAGAAAGAGAATTTCGTTGGTAGCATGGAATCGGGTGTGTGCAAGCAAGGATCGTGGGGGCCTCGGGGTTAAAGAGAATGAAAGAAATGAATCAAGCTCCGATTGGCAAACGAGTATGGAGATTTATCAATAATGATCAATTGGGATGGGTAAAACTTCTTAAGGCAAAATATATCGAAATAATTAGGACTTCCCGAAAGTCGATAATCTTCCTAGAGGATCCTATTTTTGTAATTGTTTGCTCGAATGTCGGGAGGTAGTCAGGAAAGGCATCAGATGGAGAATTGGTAATGGAAGACAAGTGGACTTTTGGAAAGACCCGTGTTTGGAAGAGGCCCCTCTGAAAGATAACTTAGACCTTCAGGTCCTCCAACATAAACTTTCGAAGGAAATGGGAGGAAAAGTAGGGGATTTTATTGTTGTAGCACCAGAAACTTCTTCTTGGAAGAAAATCACAGTCCATAATCTGTCAGAGCAAGAGAATGTGGCCCTAACCAAACTCAATGATGCTTTAAGGGTGTTCCCGATCATTCCCGGGGGAGGAAGAGACAAGGCGATTTGGGGCAAAACTACAAGTGGGATCTATTCAATAAAAATCGCCTATAAGTTAATCCACTCAGGATTCAATGGCTGGACTCCGACTTCTGTTATTTGGTTAAATAATTTAACCCCAAAAATAGCTTTCTTCTTTTGGTTGGCAGTTCAAAATAAGATCCTGAAAACAGATAATCTGCAAAGGAGAGGTTTCCAATTCATCAATCGATGTATCTTGTGTGAGAAAGCAATATAATCTGTAAGTCATATATTTCTAACTTGTGATTTTTCTTGTACAGCTCTTCCAAATCATCCCGTCCAAATTTCATATAGATTGGGTCCTGTCCAAATAGCATGTCTAACTTCTGCATACAATGGGCTTCCCCCTTCCAGGCAAAGCTTTTGACTTGGCTCTGGAAGCTCAACTTACCCCATTTTTTATGGGGGATATGGAATGAGAGAAATAAGAGAGTATTTAAAGGACGTAAGAAAGATCCCAGGTTATGTGGTAATAAAATAATCAAAGCTTTGAAAGAAAACTGGAAAACTTTCTTCTTCAAAAATGAGACCATGTCTCTAAGGGAAAGGAGGATTTTATGGAACTGGGGAGAGGAACTTCTAGACCTAGACATTACAACCAACCCACGGGATGGTGTCAAGTGGATACCCCCCACACAAAATTGGGTTAAGTTTAATTTTGACGGGGCAGCTAAAGTAAATCTGGGGGCTGTAGGAGCAGGAGGAGTTTTGAGAAACGAGGAGGGAAAAGTGGTCCTTGCCTTTGCAGAGCCTTTGGGAACTCAAACAAATCATTTTGCAGAAGCCCGAGCCTGCATGCAGGCAATGATAATTGCCAGACTTGAGGGTTATAAGGAAGTTATCTTTGAAGGGGATTCGCTTAATATAATCAAGGCAATTAAGGAGGATAAAGACCCCAGCTGGACCATATTGGAGCATATCCTAGAAGCAAAGATTCATAAATCTCATTTGGTTAATGCCCGAATCCAACACACCTTCGCGAGAAGGGAACCAAGCGGCGGATCTAATGGCAAATATTGCGGTTCGTTGGGGAGATGCAAATTTGGAAGGATAACTTCCCTCAAGAACTATTGGTGTTGGTCGCTAGAGAAGAGCTAAGATCAAACCCGTTAGAGCATCAGGAGATCGGAGGGGCCGATGATGAGTAATCCGACGGATGGAATTAGGCGAGAAAAGGCATCCCATTTGTCAGGGCCCGGGAGGTGACAAGTGTACGATGACAACAACCTAGTGTTAGTAAGTGCTAGGTGTTGTTTGGTTTTTGTTTTATCCCGAATAGTCAAGCGACAAGTATAGGACTCGTGGACTCTAAGTATGGATTAATGTGAGTCTTAGAAAGATCCATTTTGTATTTTGATTATACGGGCTTGATGCTAGAACCAGCCCATTTTGACTTTGTAAAAGGTTTGTGGACCTTATAACCACCTCTACCTTATACCAAAAAAAAAGTTAGATTATATTATTTTATTAATTAATTGGAACATTACAATATTTTGGTGTTAGTTAAAAAATAAAATGAGGTGGATCAGGACTAAAGCATTTATAACTGTAAGAATAGGAGCTAATATCAACAAAATGATTATAGATATATCTTGCTGCAATACACATCATTATTTATCTGTGAGAAAATATGTTATAAGAAGAAATTATGGGCATGTCCTCTCTGAAGAAAAATAAGTAATCAAAACATGAACCTGCTTATCATTGTTAACTGCCTTCTTCTTAGTTTCCTATTAGAACTGAAGATCTTGAATCATTTGAGAAAGTTGATGAAGTCTGTCAATATCATCTCGAGGTGTGCTGGAAGGTCCATAGACTTGGGAATGAACGTGTCTCACATGTAACAAAAGATTAAAGGTCAAGTCTACTAAAATCCAGTAAACACCTTTTTGCATCTACACTTCCAAATTTGCTCTAGAAGATGAGTCTGTAATCATCTTAGAGTTTGGGACATTAATCCAGCTGAGAAAAACCAAGCAGAAAAAGCTTCCAAAATCTAGTGAAAGAAGAAAAAAGAAAATAGTAGAAGACATCCCAAAACTGTTTAGCCATGCCACAAAACCAAAACAAGTGAATACGAGATTCTAAAACATTACAAAAATGGTATTGAAGAGGAATATGTAAAATCACACTAAACCGTTGAAAGTTTTTGATACAAAATCCTCAATGGCAATTTGGAGAGCTTCCTCGTTTAAATTTGAGTTTATTTTAAAAAAAAATTAAAAACTTACTGCAGAAACAGTTTTCTAAGGATTAAAATATATCATATCATATAGCGACATCCAAGAATTATAATAAATTGGAAGATTTTCCATTAATCCACAAGTCAAACAGAATATCTGAAATAATTAGGTTTGAGAAAATATAAAGGGGCCGACACTAAACGACAGTTTTGGTATTGCATGAGAGGCCCATCAATCTCACATCCTTTTATATTCAATCAAGGCGTGCAATTTACATATTTTTAATTACAACGTTATATTATAAAGATTTAGAATATCATATGGCGAGGTCTACGAAACATAATCTCTTTTATTTTTATTTTTTAATTTTGGCCTTTAATTGACATGATATGAACTGAAATAGAATTTTAGAAAATATTGAATTTTTCAACTTATAAAATCTCCAGACCTTCAAGTGTATGCCAGAAAAAAAAAGATACCAAGAAGTACGTTGAAATTGCTTATATTCTTTGGAACTCTCAAGAGCCATCAAGCTGCTGTTTGTTTCTCCAGTATTGGAAATCACAGTCTAGAAGTGCGATTTCCCTGTGAAACGACCGACTGCTTGATCTGATCATCACACCAAAAAGCTATATTATATATTCTGAGAATAAAAGGCAATCAAGCACACATTTCTATCCAACCATAAAGCAAAGGTGTAATGATTTGACAAGATATTGAAGCTCTAGCCTTTGTTTGAAGGGGTTGGATGTGGTTTGAGTCAATGCCCAAAATGCCTAAGCCATCAATGTGACATTATTCCTCTAAATTAACATCCAGAAGAAAACATGCGTTTACTAGTCCCTATCAATACCAATGATAGAAGGAAAATCAAAGCCTAGTGCAAGTGCTCTTGAATAATTCTTTTCATCCACTAATTCCAAATGGGTGGCATGAGCCATGGTGGAAAAAGCATTACCTAGCACTTTTGTTAGTGGTTGGAGATTACCTAATCATGCCATTTTTCATTCTTCCTTAAATTTCAAATGTTGTGTATTATGTTTTAATTATCGAAGCATAGTTACATATTTTTATATTAAATAAACAAAAGATTGTTCGATAATTATAATATAATTGATGTATTGACTAACAAAGTTGTCTCTGGGCTAAGTTCCACTTTATTTGATGTCTAATGTTTATGGTTATGCTTCTATTTTGAGCGACGTGTGCCATTTCATTTTGGCCTGCTTATTCGGGAGGAGGACCCATACCTCCTGAGGCATATGCGACGCTTAGATTTTCAATTTGATGATCAGATGATACGTTGCAGCTCTGTGGGACAAGGCAGGCGAGTTTATGTCGGTACACATGAATTAGACTTTCATAAATAATAAAAAAAAAAAGTGGCCTGTTATACTTCACATCCTAATCATAAGGAAACGCTTGTATATTCGCCACGCAAGGATGGATGTGCAACGCCCGTGCCTTGCAAATCATTTGAGGAAAGAATATGTCAATCACCAATTTGTTTTGTTGTAACAATTCCTCGTCTTAACAATAATCAATTTACCAATCGACATGACAAATGGCCTATGACATCTTGATTGATAAAAAAACTTTTTGTCAAAGTTTTATAAAAGTGAAAAACAATCCAGAGATATTATCATAAAAGTAATTTATGAAAGAGATTGTAGGGCTATCTTAAAGATACACTTAATGGAATAATTACATATTGGAATTGGTAACCGTCGGGTCTCAACCCAAAAGTCGTTACATAGATCTTCGTGCAGTCTCCATTGTAACCTCAATGCTACAGCAATGTATAAAATATATGATTATATTTTCATAATATATAATTTATTTAACATATATAAAATTTTTTTTAAAATAGTTTTGGTCTTTACTTGAATTAAGACCAAGAAATTTTTGAGTTTTTTCAATTTATCTTTAATTAGGTTATTATTATGTGACCTTGTACTTGATATTATTGTTGATCTTATGCATTAGATTTTTATAAGGATTTTTTTTCATTTTATCTTTAATTAGGTTATTATGCGACCTTTTACTTCATATTATTGTTGATCTTATGTATTTAGCCTAGATTATGTGTAATATTGATTAAATATCTTAGTTTTATTATTTTATCAATTTCAAAAAAATATTAGGGTTTAAATGTAATTATAACCAAATTACACCTATTCTTAAATTCTCTTAATGCCATATAATTTCATGTGTAGTTCTATGGTGTCTAAATTATTTGTTTACATAAATGACTTAGTGCACATATGAACAACAATTTTCACTCTTAAGTGACTTTCAATCTTATCCCTATAAGATCTTTTTCACAAATTTTAATTTTAAGGATAATTTATTTTTTATTTGTTATTATCAACAATCATATTATATACTATGTGACAAATGATGCATCAATTTTAATTTTATTAGAAAAAAAAACTATTCATTACCATTAATTTTGATAAATTTTAACATCATTATTAATTAGGTAAAGAGGTGTGAGGTTTGTAAATTAATTATATAATAAGTTTTACTATATATTTGAAGTTATGGATCCGAATAGTTATTATTTAAATCTTGTTGAAAAGTTTCTTATTTTGATTTTAAAAGATAACACCTGGTAGTTTATTTTTCTTTCTATGGATTATGTGGTAGCGAAATAGGCCCCACATGAAATAACATGTATCTATTCGCACAATTCAATATTTGGTCTCCTTTAAGGTTGAAAAAATTAATCTTTGAATTAATGTCATTTGATAATATTTGATAGTTTTAATTGACTATTGTATCACTTAAATATTTATAAAATAATTTTATTTATATTCTATTTTATTTGCTTAAAATGAGCATTATTACATATTTTAGTAATATTTAAAAATAAAGGTAATAAATAGTGTTGACTTAAAATTAATGAGGATAATAGGATGGTTTTATTTGTACTTGAGGAGTCCATAGGTTTAACCCTACTCCTCAACCACTAAAAATACAATCTTCTACCATGATGACAACAACAAGAACATCACTTAAGAAGCGATGACTCTATACCTTTATTCTTCTGAATCAATGGTTTTACCCTTCTTATTTAATATGTTTACTTCCTTTGAAGGGAAAAGAATATATGTTTCTAATTTATAAATTTTATATAAATTTTTTGTAAATATGTCAATTTGTTACATAAATTTTAGTACAACACAAAATTCTTAGAAAAGTTTTGCTAAAATATAACTACGTGAGGTGTTAAATTCAAAGTTATCTTAAAAGATGTTTGAATCTTAAAAACTAGTTTAAATTTAAATGTCAAATGGAATTGCTCTTGAAATTTAGCTTATATTAAGTGTAGTGGCCATAGATTTTGAAATTTAAGAGATCCCTATGGAATTTTTATAAAACATTATTGGTTGAGTTTTTTTGAGAATTGCGACTTGGTGTATTTACTTATTTTCTAATTTGATGTTTAAGAGTGTATATTTTAGACAAAGATTGTAAGTTTTGAATTGAACTAAAACCCATTATATCAATAACATTTACATAATAGATATTTATCATATATAATATAATTTGTTTTATATGTCATTGTCAAAGTATGTTATTGACATTCTTATGAGAATAAAATATAGTATCTTGTTGCATGTTAGGCATGTTTTAAGTGAGCATGTTATGTATTTTTCTTGTCACATATGCATATCAATAGTTTATTGTATAAGGAGCACCCATACCAAAATTATAGGCTATATGCACTTAACAAAACAACAATAAGCAACAAGCTTACCTAGAATTTGAAATAGGTTTTTATAATTTGAAAGTTTATTTTTTACTGGCCTAAGCTTAAGTTGGGGTAGTTTTTATAGGTTATATCTTAGTAAAATTTCAATATTATAATATTTATTTTTTGTAATATTAAGAGAAGAGGGTTTTGAAAGGGGCCCCTAAACCTTTTACAATAGAGAGCAAAGAACAAAGAAAACTAGTGCACTAAAGCACAAAATAACAGAGCACAAAACATAACACACAATAAACAACACCACAAACCATAAGGGCCAGAGCGACTGGAGAATCCCAAGAAGACCTATGGAAGAACCGAGGTAGTTCTACAACACAACATCAAACTCAAAAATAATCCCACCAAACATCTGAGCC
Source organism: Wollemia nobilis (assembly GCA_028583015.1). Taxonomy (NCBI): domain Eukaryota; kingdom Viridiplantae; phylum Streptophyta; class Pinopsida; order Araucariales; family Araucariaceae; genus Wollemia; species Wollemia nobilis. Next base: position 1,097,367 of record JAQPPZ010000252.1, on the reverse strand, counting down.
ACCTCCTATGCATAATATAACACCATATTTATGGAACTCCATACCGCGTGTTGTTTGATCTCCATTAATCGAAGTCTATGAAGAATTTTACTCTTCCTAACTGCGGATTCACCTGGGGAGTACATCTCCCTCACCAGTTAGCCTTCAAAACTTTCCTAGGAAGTACTTCGGTCTTCTCATTAAAAACATGCATTTTGGATATAGGGGAAGACTGTCCATAATTGCTTTTCTTATCACTTAAGCGTGTAGACTTATGCACCCACATATTCTTCTTGCAAGCACCTTCCCCAACCTTGATAGGAATAGCATCCAAAGACGTCAGTTGAGTATCCCTTCCCTCATTAGAAGCCCTCTAAGCTGGAGAACCCCATACACCCAGAATAGAATCAAAAACTTTAGTAATCAATTTTCCTGACCTAGAGTCCCAAGAAGGAGGATGCCCAAGCTCATCCTTAGAGCCACCATCATCATCCAACAGAACCAACGTATCACTATAAACCTAAATGGGAATAGAGTTCAATGAACTAAGAATTTCATTAGCTACAATACCTTTTTACTTTTACAGTGTGTTCAAAAAGGATGAGCGCAAACCCCTGATGTAACAGAGCCTTGCCTATGCCTTCCTTAAACACCATCATTGACCTGCTGAGTGAATTAAATAGGAATAATAGGATGTTCATCCATATTTTTCTCCTGAGATGATTCAAGAACATTGCATGGAAGCTTTGCACCACATCATACATAGATTCTATAGTAAAAAATCCATGATAACCTTAACAACTCATTTCCATGGTGTCGAAAGGGCCTTAACACTGAACCCGTTCTGGATTTGAGGTAAAAACTCATCTTTGTCTAAAAATAACCTGATCTCCTACACCAGTGAGTGCCTCTCCTTGTGCATAGCACCATCCGCTATGAGCCCAATCGCTTAGATCACAAGATCCATCGAGACTTCGAAGGTCCAAGAGCCCACACAAACACACCCCTCCTTCCATGAAGCCACCATCCAATTCGAAAGAATTGGATTATGGCCATGAAATTTTTGGATGCAATATTTCAATATTAATCTATATATTTTCCTCAAATATTTATCTAAAATACATATGTTTCTATTTTTTTAAGAGGTAAATTTTACCAATTATTGCATGCTTATTAAAAACCTTTTGTCCCTTATTTTTTCCCAAATCTTATGAAAATATAAAAATATTTACATAAATATTATTGATGACCTTATTATAGCAAGGGACTTAGAGTAATTGTTTAGAAATGAGAATTCATAACTACACTTTATGAAACACATATTATGCTTTGAACTTATGAGATTGTAATAAATAGATAAATCCTTAGGCATTCAATCAGTGGTTGCCCTTCTAGTTTGCTAAGTGTGTGGTGATTATGGCATAGCCCTTTCATTCGATCTTGTCATTTGCTTATCAATTTTATATTCTAATGAATAGGTGGAAATTGATGTCATTTGACTTCTCATGTGTTTATTGATCATTAAATTTCCTCTCTATGGTTTAAAAATGTATTTGTTTGAGTCACTCACACCCTTAAAATTTCATGTTTTTTTATTTTTTTAGTATTCTTTTCTACATTTTAATTTCAATGTATGTTAGTGTAGGCAAGTATAGAAGTATTCCATGAGGAATCATGGGAATTCAACATAAATACAAAGGTTGGGATAATTCATTGGAATTCCCTTCCAATTTTTTTGAAATTAGACTTAGGGCACAAATCTTAATTAAAATTCATGGCAATTCCCTAGTTCAAAAGTTACATTTGATAAAACGGTTGTATAGGAAAAATTATGAGAAATATGAATGAATCATGAGCATTGTTTTATTATTTATAAAATTTTAGGTAGAGTCCTATAGGTTAAAAATTTTCCCATGCTAATTTGCTCCATAAAATCCTACCTTCAATTCACTAGACAATCCATTTGAATCTACCGAGTGATCTAAAGCTTGGAGAAAAAAATCTCTATCTATGAACAAATCTAAAAATACTTAGATTCATACTTTCATAAAAAACAAGTACCAATTGCATAAAGCTAGACCGATGCATAAAGTTGAACATGACCAATTTTAAGAAATTATAAGAAATGATGTCAATGTTACACATCAAAAGTCTAAGGATATACAAAGGCAAAATGAAACCAGAATCATATCACACCTTTGGAATTGGTCAATGCAAAAAGCTGGGATATTTTTGGTAGTTATGTCAGCACCTTCACAACAAAGTTTGAGATCATGTAAAAGAGACCACAATGAAAAAAACAAAGTTATTAATGCAAGAAGCACCAACCAAAGAATGCACAAAGCTAAAATATTGAGCTATCACAAACAAAGTCAATATTTTCCTAATAGTGATATCATCAAAGCATCTCTAAAGTCTGAATTTGTTTTGAAAGATGCTTTAAGCAAAATAACAGCTTCGCTTTGATATGTACCCCTTGAAAGGTCCCTTCCAGATTTGCAACAATAGTAGTGCTTTTTAGTTTTTCAAACTAATGCCATCAAGGCACAAAAATGAAATCAATAAAAAAATATTTGCAATAGTTTGACCATTTGTAGAAGATATTTAGAGATATATGGAGCAAATTGCAAGTAAATTTAAATTTAAGCATGAGATGAATTTATAGAAAGCCATGTCAATAACAAGCTAGCATAACAAACCCCTCAAAGCATTCCTTTTCAGGCTATTCTCCCTAATAGACAAATAACTATAATGTAAATCTTGCACTACAATATTCAACTAATAGCTTATAAATAGGGAATTAGACCTAGGATTAAGGAGTTGGCTTTATATCATTTTCGTGGATATTTGCTATGTAATACTTGTTACCAATTAATGACAAGAGATAGCTATTCGACCTCCATTGTTGGTTTTATTGCAAGGTTTTATGAATGTAAGTTTACTTTAAGTCATTTTCATTACACTTTTAAGATTTTTCTATTATGTTAAAGCAAATTTTGCTATTTGGATCATTGTTGGAATGTTATTCATTGAAGTCTTTGGAATTATTAAAATATGTAATTGAAATTAAATGAATTTGTTTTACACTTGATAATGACCGGTCTCCTAAGTATCATTTAGAATTGATTGTGTGATCTTGCTACACAGTGCATGTTCAATATTGTTATCTCATACACCATTTACTCACTTTATTAAACCCTTACTTTCCTCCTAACCCTTCCTTCTCCTTACCCTAAGATTAAACCCCTATTTCAATTTATAAGTATACCAAGGAGACAATATTTTTCAAAGGTTGAATTGAGATAAATCTCATTTATCCAAAATTTTATTGACTAGGGCACATTCCATATACTAGGCAAATTTATGCCAATAATTTTTTTTCATGTCCAGTGGGACAAATTGTGTCTATTCATATCACCTACCCAAAGAGCCCAATATTTTGTGAATACTCTTGACCTCATAAGCAGATAATGTATGTTCATTAATACAATATGTGGTGATACAAGATGTGTTAATTATCAATATATCTCCTTTGTTTGGTATGTGCTTGTCTAAATATTTTTTGAATTAATTAGGAGGAAATCTAGTCCTAAGCCATGGTCATATGATTATTCCTTGCACTAAGAAATTAGCTAGGGTAGTCAATTAGAACCCCAATACTTACTACATTGAGGGATATGGGGAACTAAAGGTGAATTTAATAAAAAGGATTTTGGAAAGTACATGTATGAAAATAGTGATTGGTTGAAGGAAGAGCCAAACTTAATGTAACAAAAAAATTGGCAGGACAACCATAATTTTGCGATATTTTTTTTAGAAAAACAGCTAGATGTAATAGTCAATTGTGAACTTTTCCAATTTTTAAGAAGCCATGAGTTACATGGAATTTTTCTTGAGAACCAAAAAAGGCCCACTAAAAGTTGGCATGTAACAAAAGGAGGAAACCGAAATTGATGATAAATATATTTCTTTAGACTCTACAAACAACTTCTAGTAGTCCAATGCTCATAAAAATGAAGTCTCATAATCTACCTCATTTAGAGAAATCATCTATGATAACCATTGATATCAAATTTTCGATGATCCTTGGGAATAAACATTCATTAGAGTCTGATTAATGTTCAAATTTGGTCAATAGATGTTGTGAGTTACAAATAATTTATCAAGAGGAAAATATTAAATTTAACATTATATGGTGAGGTCATTGCAAATTCCTAGGATAAAGTAAGAAATTTACTCCTACCAAGTGTGGGTGAACACACCTGTTGGAATTTTTGCCACATTGATTCTCATTGATGAATGCATTGATGTATTGTTGGGGATCTGACCTTTGATTGATGCAGCTTGGGCGAAAAAAGGAGAAAAATTGAGCAAAAAATGGCTAAGTCTGAAAATTGCAGCGACGCGCTGACATGTTGCAGAATCGCGGTCAACGCAGTCAACGCAGGCAGGTTGGCGGAACCGTCGCGATATCGCGACGTGTTCCGAAATCGCGACTCGGGGAGCGTCGAAGGCAAAAAGTGAAAACTTGCAGCGCGTCGCTGACATGTCAGCGAATCGCGACCGAAAATGGCGATTGATGCGGCGACGGAAACATGTAGCGAAATCGCTACATGTTCCGATTTCGCGAGGCGAGCGCAGGGAGGAGCCAACGGCGGAAACATGTAGCGAAATCGCTACATGTTCCATTTTCGCGGGTCAACGGTGGTCAAAGCGTACGGCATGATAAGACGTCGCGATTTCGCGACCCGTCGCGATTTCGCGACCTGCGCAGTTTTCCCGCCAAGTGCAGTATGAACGGCCGAGAGGGTTTTTTCGATTTTCGATGATTTAATGCTGACCCGAATTAAATAATTTGCGGATTTCCAATGCGGTTAAGGTCAAAGAGTGCCCAGGCTACCAAAATTAAAGGGTTTATTGGTTCGAAGTTGCCGTTCGTGGATTAATTCAACGGTTTTTCATGCACATATTCAAAGAATCGAATTTAATGAAGGGCCGCAAGCGTTTCATGGAATTTAATTTTTATTTCTTCGAGACTGCGATTAAGGGGATCATGTTCCTCGTTTCCTTCGCATGATTGTAGATCACGAGGAAGTTGGTTTTAATTATTTAATGCTGCAAAGAGGACGGACCTCTATAAAAACCAATGTAATTTTCATTTGCAAAGGTTGGAAAAACTTGCTGCTAGAAACTGGAATTGTATTTGCGGGAATACAAGGATCGACTTCTAATTTTTCAAGCGTCGCATGGATGAATTTGCTTTCTGTTTTCTGCATTTCTAATAGCATTCGTACTCCTGCATTGCTATTACATTTAAATTCTGCATACTGGATTTAAATACTGCGGTCAGGGTACAATTCCTGGAATGTGGGTTTGGAGGGATTTGCGGCATGTGATTGTGCGAGGATGAAGCTGATTTCTTATGTTACTTGTTGTTGTTGCGTTTGTAGTTTCCTGCTGTTGTTTTTCTGATCCCATCACTTCGGCCTGTGGCCATATTTCCCATTTCTTTCTGCAACCTTTTAAATCTCTTTCCAGCAACCCTATCTTAAACCCATTTTTAGAGTAGTGAAGGGAACCGACCCACTACGGAGATTGGTCTGGGAGCCATTTCTTGCTTCCAGCCTTTCAATGTTGGCCGGGTCTAGGGCGCAATTGTAAAAATCCTTTCCTGTGGCAGATTCGTGACCAACAGTTTTTGGCACGCCCGGTGGGACAGACTTCTTCTGTCTCACAAAAATCCACATTTGTTTTAATACCCGGAGGTCTCAAGATTTGATGAGCTGTCTTGGCCTCATAGCGGAGATTTGTAAGTTCATCTGGCGACTTTGCTGAGTTGAAGATCCAGATTTTTGAGCGTGGACGCCTGCCTGTTATTTGGTGGTATCTGCTGAACTCAGAAATACTTCATGATCACAAGATCACAGTCAAAGAAATTTGGCGATCTTGTTCAGTTTTTTGAACTTGATAGTTCGAGAAGTGGTGAGCATTCTAGATTAGTTTCCTCGTCTCTTCCATCTTCTGCTGTACAAATACCCAGTATTGTTGCTAGTGTTGCACCCCTACAAGTTCCACCAATGGCACAATTTCCTCCACCCAGAAAATTCTTGGCATGGAACAGCACTGGAGCCTTGAATCTGCAGGCTCAGAATCCAGTACCACAGGCTGCACTGAAGGCTTTGCCCACTTACGATGGTACTGGCAAAACAGCCTATGAGCACATAAATGATGTGGCTTCTCTGGCTGCTATTCATGACATTACTGATGAAGATGTAATGATCAAATTGTTAGTGTGTTCATTGAGAGGTAAACTGCTGTTTTGGTACAGAACTCTGCCTCCCGGCACCATAACATCATGGGATCAATTGGGTGATTTGCTGGTGAAACATTTTCATGAACAGGTGACCCTTTCTCATTGTTAAATCGGTTCTTGTCATACAGAGACATCCACAAGAAGAGATACCTGATTTTAATGTCCGGTTTACCAGAACTTGGCAAAGGATTCCTGATGGTATTCGGCCTGCTGATGAATTAGTTGCGATGTACTACCTCAGAGCGTTTCACTCAGATATCGGATGGGCGGTTCGGCAGTCTAATGTGGTGACGTTTCCAGAAATCTTTGAACAAGCAATTAAAGCAAAGGCGATCCGGTTCGTTGTAGGAAGACTGCCTCCAAAGGTAACTATGCCTCTTATTCCAGATTTGCCTCAATATTTATATGGTTCACAACCACACCCCATGCCAGCTATGTATCCTACACCATCATGGAGTTCTAAAGCACCTCAGGTTGCAACTGTCCCAGCTCCTCAATTGCCTGCTTTAACTCCTTTACCGCTCCCTGCACCCAGCATTCAACCATCTCCCGTTTCCACTGCATTTCCAGCTTTGCCAGCACCACCAGCTCCTTTGCCCTTACCAGCACTTCCTGCACCTGCAAATCCTGATCCATATACAGCATTATTGCAAGAGGTTAAGTCTGCAAATTCTGCTATTAGAACCATGGGAAACAAGATCACACTCATTGAGAGGAAGCAGGCTGAGAGAGATTTCCAGCCAAGGAGATTTCAACCTCCTCAAGTTACTAGAGATCAAGCTGCCTCCACAAGCAAAGCACCTGAAAGGGGCTTAGCTGTTCTAGCAAATGAAGATGCAGCCCATGCAGATGGAGTATATTGGTGCTCGACTTGTAATGATCCTCACGGAGAGGATACATGTATGGTCCACTTAAATTATGTGCAGACCTTGGCGGCCAGCACCTCAGGTGACCATGTTAATATGATCTCAGAAGCTGGTTGTAATTTGATGACTGCAGTGGAAGATCAAGTTTCAGTTCTAACAAGGACTGGAAAGAAGCCTATGAATGTTGATCCTGCTGACTTAGAGCCGTTAAGAGTACCGGCTGAAGTGAAAAGGCCAGTGAAAGCTCTTGTGCTAGCTCCAAAGCCTTTGCCCAAAGATCCAACTTTTAACAGAGTTCAAGAAAAGGCAGCAGCTGCACCAGTAAGGTCAGAAGCAGAGGAGCAGGCACGTGAAAAATTGAAGTATCCATCACTGACCAAGAGGTTGAGAGTGGAAGCTACACAACAGTACAGGACTAGATTTGAGCAACCTGCTGAGATGAAAAATTCTGCTGCAGTTTCATACAACATTGTTGATGATCTTAAAAAGACTCCTGCTAAGGTGAGCCTTTATGATGCTTTGCAATTGCCAGGCCAGGTAGACTTATTACAGGAATCATTAAAATCTGTCAAGGATAATGAAAAAGGTCCTACCCAGACAGTATATGCACAAACTTTAACCACCTCTGCTACTGGAAAAAATAGGCCACCTCCATTTTATTTGTCATTGCACATAGAGGGTTGGATTGTTCATAATTGTATGATCGACTCTGGTGCTGCCACAACTGTAATGCCCAAGGGAGTCTGTGAAGCAATGGGAATGGAGTACACACGGAGTAGTCCTGGAGTTCTGCAATTGGATGGTACGCCTGTAAAAACAGTGGGTGTGATTAAGGATGTTCCAATTACTCTGCATACAATGCCCCAAGTTACTATTATCCAAGAAATTGTTGTGGTTGATTTAGAGCCCTACTTTAGTATGTGTTTATCTAGGGAGTTTACCGCCAAGTTAGGGGGTTATTTGGCACTTGATTATTCCCATTTAGAAATTCCTGTCAAGGGTAGGCGTCTCAGGATTCAAAATGAAAAGCCTTCTTCTTTTCACATTGAAAAGTTGGAAGAAACAGAAAAGGAAGTGCAGTCTGTTTACATGCTTACTGACGAGTCTGAAGACTCTGTTTTGCTGAATGAAGTTTTAGATAGTCTTCAGTTGGATGATCGGTTTTCTATGCTTAATTTTAATGCCATGCTGGAAACTGAAATCGGCTGTTATGTCATCCAAAAGCCTGAGAGTGACATGAAGCAAGAATTGCCTAATCAAGCTGATCAGAATGTTATCACAGATCATTTATGGCAGCTATATTTTGATGGGGTTAAATCTGAAGATGAGGCAGGAGCAACATTATGCAAGTCTTTTGGGCAAGTCGTTGAAGATAATGAGCAGATAGTCAACTTCTCGAATCATGAGACTGCCACTGTCGAAGGGAGAACTACAGGAAGGAGCCAGCCCAATTTCAGGGACCGACTCAAGTATGACCAAATCTGGGCGGGACATTGCAGATTTACAGGATAACTCCTGAGATCGGGTTTGTGGTGGCGACATGCCAATCATGTCGTAAACTTATGTATATAATATAAAAAAAAAAAAAAAAAAAAAGTATGTATATATGTGTTGCCTTTTATTGTCACCTTGGCTCTTGTTGCTTGTGGGCTATAGGTGTTGGTTTCCCTTTTTGTCTCCTCCTTTCCCAGCAGTTGGTGGCTTTCTTCTTTTCCCTCCCCTTTTTCTTTCCTTTCCCTTCTTCATCTTCCTTCTTTTACTTCTTTTTCTTCTGCATTAAAACAAAATAAGCCACAGCTGTTGTTTCTTCTCCCCTTTTCTATTTTTCCCCGTTCCTTCTTATCCCTTTCCTCTAAGTTCAGTCTTTGTTTTAAAAAGCATTTATTTTCCAGCTTAGTTCATTTTCATTTCACGCTTCAAAACTTCCACTTAGTTCCCTCCATTCGTTCATTCCATCTTTGCGTTGGTCGTGTCACATGATGTTGTTTGTCCATCTCATCACTTGTTTACTTCCACATCACTCCATTGCGATCACCGCTTGCGCAATCGCGAGAGCTCACTCCACCATCACATTCCATTTCTTCAGTTTATAACCGCTTCTATGCAGGTTCTTCCAGTTCTAGTTTTCCGTAGCAGAAGAAGTTTGGCAGCAGTCCCCTGACATGTTTTGCAGCAGCTTGTTTACAGTTCCAATATGACTCTGTGCCCAATGGACTAAGGCCTGGATTCTTGCATACAGCGAGCTGTATACCCCGCGAGCCGCCAAGAATGTTGGCATTTTTGCCACATTGATTCTCATTGATGAATGCATTGATGTATTGTTGGGGATCTGACCTTTGATTGATGCAGCTTGGGCGAAAAAAGGAGAAAAATTGAGCAAAAAATGGCTAAGTCTGAAAATTGCAGCGACGCGCTGACATGTTGCAGAATCGCGGTCAACGCAGTCAACGCAGGCAGGTTGGCGGAACCGTCGCGATATCGCGACGTGTTCCGAAATCGCGACTCGGGGAGCGTCGAAGGCAAAAAGTGAAAACTTGCAGCGCGTCGCTGACATGTCAGCGAATCGCGACCAAAAATGGCGTTTGGTACGGCGACGGAAACATGTAGCGAAATCGCTACATGTTCCGTTTTCGCGGGGCAGAGCGCAGGGAGGAGCCAACGGCGGAAACATGTAGCGAAATCGCTACATGTTCCATTTTCGCGGGTCAACGGTGGTCAAAGCGTACGGCATGATAAGACGTCGCGATTTCGCGACCCGTCGCGATTTCGCGACCTGCGCAGTTTTCCCGCCAAGTGCAATATGAACGGCCGAAAGGGTTTTTTCGATTTTCGATGATTTAATGATGACCCGAATTAAATAATTTGCGGATTTCCAATGCGGTTAAGGTCAAAGGGTGCCCAGGCTACCAAAATTAAAGGGTTTATTGGTTCGAAGATTGCCGTTCGTGGATTAATTCAACGGTTTTTCATGCACATATTCAAAGAATCGAATTTAATGAAGGGCCGCAAGCGTTTCATGGAATTTAATTTTTATTTCTTCGAGACTGCGATTAAGGGGATCATGTTCCTCGTTTCCTTCGCATGATTGTAGATCACGAGGAAGTTGGTTTTAATTATTTAATGCTGCAAAGAGGACGGACCTCTATAAAAACCAATGTAATTTTCATTTGCAAAGGTTGGAAAAACTTGCTGCTAGAAACTGGAATTGTATTTGCGGGAATACAAGGATCGACTTCTAATTTTTCAAGCGTCGCATGGATGAATTTGCTTTCTGTTTTCTGCATTTCTAATAGCATTCGTACTCCTGCATTGCTATTACATTTAAATTCTGCATACTGGATTTAAATACTGCGGTCAGGGTACAATTCTTGGAATGTGGGTTTGGAGGGATTTGCGGCATGTGATTGTGCGAGGATGAAGCTGATTTCTTATGTTACTTGCTGTTGTTGCGTTTGTAGTTTCCTGCTGTTGTTTTTCTGATCCCATCACTTCGGCCTGTGGCCATATTTCCCATTTCTTTCTGCAACCTTTTAAATCTCTTTCCAGCAACCCTATCTTAAACCCAATTTTAGAATAGTAGAGGGAACCAGCCCACTCTGGAGATTGGTCTGGGAGCCATTTCTTGCTTCCAGCCTTTCAATGTTGGCCGGGTCTAGGGCGCAATTGTAAAAATCCTTTCCTGTGGCAGATTCGTGACCAACAACACCACAATTTAGTGTAATTAAGTCAACAATTAAATAAAGGTTGAATATAGCTTAAAAAATAAGGTAAATTAGATAATAAGATAGTTGAGTGGCACACAAAACAAAGATGTGAAAGGTAAATTATTTAACTATAATAGCATATTAAGTGGGATTAGGTAGGGTTGAGCTCAAAAATATTCTTTTTAAAAACATGTAAAGGATGACTTGAAGCAAATAGGGCTAACTTGATGGATTTAGCAATGTGTTCACTAGACTAAGAAGTCTATATAAAAATCCTTCAGTTTGCATTCATCTACTTAAGGCAAACAAATTTTTGCAAGACTCTAAAGTTGATCAAGCTATAAAAATGATGAAAATGAATAGATGTAATGAGCCTAGACCAAAATAATATATGGGATTGAATATATCTATGCCTAAAAATATACTAAAATTCCTGATATAAATAATGATTGACTTCATCTTTCCCAGTGTTAGCTAAATCTCTCAATTGATGGTAGCCCATAAACAATTTTGGTGTTAGCTAGGGTTTTTCTAGGTTGTCCTTCTCATTGAATCTATAATAATATTCCTATCATGAAGCCGTATAGATATGGATACTCAAGCAATAATGACTACCTACAAGGCTATCTCCAAATTGTGAAATCTATCAAAGTAGAGCAAAGACAATAATAGAGAAAAAAATCCAAAGAAAAAAAATAGTCACAAAATCTCTTTGACCAAATCTAAAGGTTTTTTACAGTCACATGCTTCAACAAATATCCTCAAAGATATGTACACCCTTAAAATTTTACAAGGCTAAGGTTCCTCTAAAGTTGTATAATGAAAAAGGCTTTAATGTTTAGTCGGGTGGAACATGAAGTACATCCAAAAAAGAAAGGTTTGTGATTCTTAGGTATCATTCCTTCCACACTCCTTCCATGCAATACCTAGCCTATTACTATTATACCATTTTCTCATGCATATCATTTCATCCTATTAATTACCTTTTACACCTTATTTTCATCTGCTACTCCTTTTTCACCCTTTCCATGACTCCATAGCCCAATGGATAAGACAATTGGCATAGAAGTGCTCAGATGTCATGACATGACATGTTTTGGGTCAGGAAATAATGCAAAAACTATGCCACATGATATTTCATCTTCTAAATTATGAATATAAGTACAAAGTGATTAATCCAAAAGAGCCTAGTTGACAGTGAACTATTAAATAGGGCATGTGAACAAATTTTCTACACAAGCTCCAATTTTTTGAAAAGGATGCCAAGTTAGAAGATGTCATGCAATCATTTTAAAACTTAGTTGGCATAGCTATCATCTCAAGTTCTATATAATAATATAGAAGGTCAAATTTTCCAAAGCACAATGCTCACTATTACAACCATGTGCATTCCTAAAGACCTGAGATATTTCACTAATGCCTACGACAAAGAGAATTTTTTAGTGTAACTTTGTGAAGAAAAGAAGGATGCATAGTAATGAAGGACTCTAGCCTACAAGTGCCTAGAATATTTACCTAAGGCAAATTGCCTAGATCTAAAATAGCTTTTAGTTGTAGCGAAATATGCTCATGGATGTACCATTTTTGTAGGGGACACCAATATTTGGATGTTCCCATTCTTTATTTGTTCTTCTTTCCTTCCCATATTTTCCTTTATTCCACTCCTTCATATCCTACCTACATGTCTATCTCTCCATAAAATCCAACCACTCTATTTTGCATCATCCATTCCTTTCTTGCTTCTTGTAGTAATTACCGTATAAAGTATGGTCTTTCTCTTTCCAATTTTGGTCAACTTATTTTCTAGCTCCTTTTCCTCTTTGCAAATATATAATACAAGAATAATGCTATCTATGTTTACTTTTTTTTACAAGCAAAAAACCTTGGGAGGCACCAAGAATGTAGGTCAAAATATTGCCCATACTTGTTTGCTCTACCAAACGTACATTCAATTCACAAAAAAATCCATTTGAGTCTACCAAGTGATATAAATCTTGGATAAAAAATATCCAATAATGAACAAATCTAGAAATACTTAGATCTAAACTTCCATGACATACAGGTACCAATTGCATGAATTTATACTAATGCATAAGTCTAGACATGACCAATTCTAAGAAATTATAAGCAATGGCATTGGCATTGCACATCAAAAGTTTGAGAATATGTAAAGGAATAATGGAACTAAAATCACAACACACCTTCAATATTGATCAATGCACAAAGCCAGAATGCACAAAGCTAGGATATTTTTAGCAGTGACATAAGCACCTTCATGACAAAGTTTGGGATCATGCAAAAGAGACCACAATGAAACAAAACAAGAATTATTGATATTAAAAGTTTCAACCAAAGAATGCACCAATCCAAAATATCAAGCTATCAGGAATAAAGTTGATATTTTCCTACCGATGATATCATCAAAGCATCTCTAAAGTATGGGTTTGTTCTAAAATATGGTTCAAGCAAAATGAAAGCTTGGATTTGATACACACCTCTCTAAAAGCTACTTTCTAGATCTACAACTACCTTAGTGTTTTCTAGCTATTTAAACTAACACCATGAAGGCACAAAAATGATGTCTCTAACAAATCAATTATAGCAATTTAACCATTTGTAGAAAATAAATGAAGATCTACAAATAAAATTGCAAGAAAATTCAAATTTCAAGTATGAGATGAAAGTAGAGCAAGCCATGTCCAAAACAAACTAGCATAACAAACTCCTTAGATCATTCCTTGCTAGGCTATTCTACCTAACAAATCTATAACTGTAATGTAAATCTTGTGCTGCAAGATTCAAAGAGTGACTTGTAAATATGAAATTGGACCTAAGAATAAGGGTCATCTCTATAGCATTTGCCTAGATATTTGCTATGTAATCCTTGTTTCCAATTAATAAGAAGTGATAATTTTTTGGCCTCCATTTTTGGTGTTATTGTAGGTTTTATGAATGCATCTTTGTTTTAAGTTATTATGTTACACTTTTATGATAATTATATTCTATTAAAGTGAATTTTGTTATTTGGATCATTGTTTGATTGTTATTCATTGAAATCTTTGGAATGATCAAATTATGTAATTGAAATTAAATGAATTTGGTTTACACTTGATAATGGTTGGTCTATTAAGTATCATTTAGAATTGATTATGTGAGCTTGCTACATAGTGGATTTCCAATGTTGTTATGCTATATCCTATCCATCATTTACTTACTTCCTAAAATTCTATTTCTCCTAACCCTTCCTCCTCCTTACCTTTAGCTTAAACCATTCTTTTAGTTTACAAGTATACCAAGAAGCTAACCTTATTTGAAGGTTGAATTGAGAGAAATCTTGTTCATACAAAATGTTAGCTAAAGTCTAGGGTGCATTCCATGGACTAGGTGAATTTTACATCAATAGTTTTTCTTGGCATGTTTGGTCGGACAGAATGCATCTATCCATATCACCTTTCTAGAGAGCTCAAGATTTGGTAAATAGTCTTGACCTCATAAGTGGGGAATATATATACACTTGGGGACTCCACTAGTGAGTGAATATAAAATTAAAAAAATAAGCACACAAGGCATTATTACCACAAGAAAGTTCTCATGGCTGAAAAATCATATCTAACTTGGAATAGTGTCGGTCCCTTCAATATTCCAATCATCCATGAAATCCTAAAGGCTACTTTAAGAGACCTTACCATTTACAATGGTAGTGAAAAATGACTTATGAGCACTATCAAGACATAGTTGCTTTAGCTACTATATATAATATCATATTTGAAGATGTAATGATTAGACTACTCATTTAGTCCTATAGAGGTAAAATATTGTTATGGTATTGTTCTTTAGAAGATAAGAGCATTAGTAACCAGATATCTCATCATAGAATTTTATGACCTTAGAGATCCTTTTTTGTTGCTCACTCATTTCTCGTCCATTCAAAGAGCCCCTCATGAAATAATTATTGACTTAAATATCCAGTTCAAAAGGACTTGGAGAAGAATCCCTCAAGAAATTCAACCCTCCCATACTCAAGCATATATTTACTATATTCATGTCTTTAGTTTTGACTTTAATCTTCTAATTTAGTATTCCAAAGTAAAAATACTCTTGCAAATGTTTCAAAAGACCATAGCAATATAAAATATGCTTATCACAACTAGAAAAATTCCTCCTAGAAATATTTAATGGCTACCACCCAAGATTACTTGCAAGTATTATTTCAAAGCATGTCTTGTCTACCATATTATGAGGTATTAGAATTATATCCATCTTGCCCACCCATAACAAGTTACATCCCCATTATACAAATGTCACAACCTCAAACAAAACAAGGATTTAAAGAACTAATTTAGAAATTGATTGAATATCTCAATAATATGGAAGGGTGACACTCAAAGATAAAGGTAGAGATAAAATCCCATAATAAGTATACTACATAATACCATATAGTGTGATTTTATGATACTAGTAGACAAGAAGAATTTCAATTCCCAACTACATGTGACTCTTCATTTCTTGCTAGAGCTTATATAAGTGAAAGTTGTTAGCATCATTTATATCTAAAGAAAATTCTAGTAATGGAAGACATTATATCTTTTATAATAAATTTAGGACAATAATTCTCATAGAAAGCAACATTTATCAATAATAAAGAAGATATGTAAAATAGTTCTTGGCAAACTTAAATATTAGCTCATAATTTAAACTCCCAAAGTGAAATAGAGGATCTACAACCATATGTTAAAGCACCAAATCCAGATATACGACAACTAAATATACAAAGTATTAAATTTTATAACAGGTTATATTTCCCAACCATGAATCAAGCACAAAGAGTAGATATAGAAGAATAATTATAGAGTTTATTCAAATTATTAACCCCAAAATCAGAACCAGTCTCAAAGCTAGAATTATCGATCAAACTAAGAATTGATCCCACAAGAGATAAAAGGGACCTTAGAAGAGATTTATTGGTGTCTAAAAGGGTAGATTAAGTCAAGTTGACTTTAAAATAATATGTAGAAGATGACAATCCCCAAAACCTTATGATAAAACAACCATCGTTACACCTGGAAAATTATCATCCCACCCCTTTCTATTTATCTCTTTGCCTGGAAGGGCACATACTACATAGTTGCATGATGGATCTAGAATTTGAGATTACAATTATGCTCAAAAATATTTGTAAGAGCATGGGCTTAGTCCACCTTAAAATAGAACCCAAATTTCTTTAGTTTAAGGGGGATACCAATAAAGGAAATCATTTAAATGAAGAAACTCTCAATTATGATACATGAATACCTAGACCTTATGGTGTTACAAGATGTCATAACTACCAATATATCTAATCTATTTGGTATGTGATTTTCTAAATATTTTTTTGATCAATTAAGAGGACACCAAGTCCCAAGCCATGGTCATACGATTATTCCTTGCACTAATAAATTGGTCTAGATAGTCAATTAGAACCCCGAGCCTTACTACATTGAGGGATATGGGGAACTAAAGGTAGATTCAGGAAAAAGAGTTTTTGAAAGTACATGCATGGAAATAGTTGATTGACCAAAGGAAAAGCCAAACTTGATGTGGAAAAATATTTAGAAAAATAGCTAGATCTAATAATCAATTATGAACTTTTCCAAGGTTTAAAAAGCCATGGGTTATAGCAAATTTGGCTCAAGAACTAGAAGAGGCCCATTGGAATTTGGCATGCAAAAAAAGGAATAAACCTAAGAAAGTCAAAATTGATAATAAATATGTTTCTTGAGACTCTAAAAACAACCTCTAGTAGTACAATGCTCCAAAAAATGAATTCTTGTAATCTACCTCATTCAGGGCAATCATCTATAACCATTGATATCCAATGTTGGATGATCCTTGGGAACAAACATTCATCAAAGTCTGATCAATATCCCAAAGTAATCAATAGAAGTTGTGAGTTGCAAAGAATTTATCAACAATAAAAGCTTAAATTTGGCATTATACGATCATTTCATTGTAGAATCCTAGGATAAGGATAGGAATTTACTCTTGTCAAGCATGAGTGAACACACCATAATTTTATATAAATAATCTAACAAGTAAATAAAGGCTAGATAGAAATTTAAAAATTAAGGCAATTAGTAAGTAATATAATTGAATGGCACACAAAACAAAGATGTGAAATGTAGAATAAGTGGCTATAGTAATAGATGAAGTGGGATTAAGAAACAATTGTGATTAGAAATATTCCTCTTAGAAACAAGTAAAGGATGAGCTGAAGAAAAGAAGGTTGACTTGGCAGATCATGCAATACCTTTGCTTGACTAAGAATTCTATATAAGGAATCATTTAGTTTGCATTTCTCCATACAAGATAAACAATTTTTGTAAGACTCTGAAGCTAAGCAAGCTATAAAAATGACTGAAATAAATAGAGGTAATGACCCTAAGACCAAATTGCAAATGAGCCTAAAGAGGTTTCTAAAACACCTAAGGTGAAGAATAATTGACTTCAGCCTTCCTAATGTTAGCTAATGTAGAGGTCTCAATTGATGTCATCCCATGATCAATTCTGGTGTTATCTAAGAAGGTTATGGGATTTTCTAGGCTAATGTTCTTGTTAAATATGTAATACTCTTGGCCTACCATGAATTCATATAGATATGTCTAATCAAGAAAGAATGACTACCTACAAGGCTACCTCCAAATTGTGGAATCTATTGAATGAGAGCAAAGAAAAGAACAAAGAAATAAATTAAAAAAAATGGTCATAAAATCTACTTGAAAAAATCTAAAGATTGTTAAGAGTCACATGCTCCAAAACATATCCTCAAATATGTGTAACTATGAACATCCTTCAAATTTGACTAGGATGGGGTTCCTTTGAAACTATATAATGAAAAAGGCTTCAATGTTCAGTTAGAGGTGGAGCATGAAGTACATCCAAAAAATAAAGGTTTATCATTCTTAGTTTTATTCTCTCCACACTCCTTCCTTGTAATACCTAGCCTCTAACTATCGTAGCATTTTCTCATCCATCCTGTTTCATAGTATTAATTACCTTTTACAACTTATTTTCATCTGCTACTCCTTTTATTGCCCTTTCCATGACTAAATAGCTTGATAGATAAAATAGAAAGAGTTGACAAGTGGCATAGAAGTACTCAGATGTTAAAATGTTCCACATGACATTCTATCTTCTAAATAATAAATAATATGCAAAGTAACTAGGAAATAAGAGCCTATCTATCAATGAACTATTAAATAGGGCATGCGAACAAAATTTCTTCACAATCTCTAAATTTTTTAAAAATAATTTCAACTTAGAAGAATATGTCATGCAATTATTGTAAAACTTATCTAGCACAACTATTCTCTCAAGTTATATATAATACTATGTAAGGTTAAATTGTCCAGAGCACAATGATCAGTAGTGCAACCATGTACACTCCTAAAGGATAAATATATTGCACCAATGCCTATGACAAAGATGAGAAAATTTTGTCTAAATTTATAAAGAAAATAAGGATGTATATTAATGGACTCTAGCCTACAAGTGCCTGGAATATTTACCTAAGGAAACTTTCCTAGATCTAAAACAACTTTTAGTAGTAGTATAATAAGCTCATGGATGTACCATTTTTGTAGGGAACACCAATATTTGGATGTTATCATCCTTTATTTGTTCTTATTTCCTTTCCATATTCCTATTTGTTCCACTCCTTCATATCATGTTTGTCTGTATATCTCTCCATTAGTTTTAGCCACTCCATGTTCCATCATCCTTGCCTTTATTTCTTCTTGTAGTAATTACCATATGTATTATGGTTTTTCTCTCTCCAATTTTGGTTAGCTTATCTTCTATAGCCTTTTCCTATTCATAAATTTATAATCCAAGAATAAGGTTATCTAGGTTTATCTTTTTTTGCAAGAAAAAAACCTAAGAGAGGCACCAAGAATGTAGGTCAAGATGTTTCCCATACTGATCACTCTACCAAATATTACCTTCAATTCACTAGATGATATATTTGAGTCTGTTGAATGATCTGAAGCTTAAATAAAAAATATCCAAAAATGAACAAATCTAAAAATCCTTAGATCTAGAATTTCATGATAAATAGGTACCAATTGCACAAATCTAGAACAATGCATAAGGCTAAACATGATCAATTCCACTAAATTGTAAGCAATGACCTTAGTATTGTGCATCAAAAGTCTAAGAATGTGCAAAGGCAAAATGTAACTAGAATCACAATACACATCTAGCATTGGTCAATGGATAAATTTGGAATGCACAAAGCCAATATATTTTGGGAAGTGACATCAGCACCTTCACCACAAAGTCCAAGATCATGTAAAAAATATCACAATGGAACAAAACTAGAATTATTTATGACAAAATTATTGACCAAGGAATGCATAAAGCTAAAGTATTGAGCTATCAAGAACAAGGCCAAGATTTTCCCAGTGGTGACATCATCAAAACATCTCTAAAGTTTGAATTTATTCTAAAATATGCTTCAAGCAAAAAAAATGCCTAGCTTTGATAAGCACCCCCTAAAAGTTCCCTTCCAGAGCCACAACTACCTCAATTCTTTCTAACTATTGAAACTAATGCCATCAAGGCATAAAAATAGCATCTTTGATAGAATAGTTACAGTGGTTTGACCATTTGTAGAAGATGGCTAGAGATCTACATATCAAATTGCAAGCAAATTCAGATTTAAGCATGAGATGAAAATCAACATAAAAAACTCCTTAGAGCATTCCTTGTCAGGCTATTCTCCATAACAAACCTATAACTGTAATGTAAATCTTGCACTACAATATTTAAAGAGCAGCTTATAAATAGGGAATATGACCTAAGAATAAGGGGTCAGATCTATAGCATTAGCCTGGATATTTGCTATGTAATCCTTTTTGCCAATTAATTAGAATTTATAGTTGTTTGACCTCCATTATTGGTGTTATTATAGGTTTTTATGAATGTATCTTTGCTTTAAGTTATTTATGTTGCACTTTTATGATTATTCTATTATATGAAAGTGAATTATGATATTTGGATCATTGTTTGATTGCTATTAATTGAAGTATTTGGAGATCAAATTATGTAATTGAAATTGAATTAATTCAGTTTATACTTGATAATGGTTGGTCTATTAAATATCATTTAGAATTGATTGTGTGAGCTTGCTACATAGTGGATGTCCAATGTTGTTATGCTATATCCTATCCACCATTAACTCAATTCCTAAAATTATATTTCTCCTAACCCTTCCTCCTCCTTACCCTTAGCTTAAACCATTCTTTTAGTTTACAAGTATACCCTTTGTTTGAGCTCTCAAATGGATTATTTCACCCTTTTTTTCTTTGAGTGCAAATATTTAAGTTATAACTCTTTTTTAGTTACTTTGGGGAGGTCTAAAGACTCATGTGCTTGCCCTTGAGCCATCATGGCACTCTATTCAATGCCTAGCATGCTTAGGTGGACATCTACTAGCATTATCCCACATGGGATGTGCTCAGGCTAGTAAAATATTTAAAGGGAGTCAAGCTCCCATAAACCTTTGACCATAGGTGGTGGTCGAGATCGATCCACCTGGTGGCTATTGAGTTTTGAATGTATTAATATGTTGACAAGTAGCATTATCCGATTGGTTTGACATGTCCTTTTTTGTCGTTTACCATCAAGGTTTAAATGGAGCTTTCGATGGAAAAGTGTTTTTTAAAAGAGATATTATGGTTTATCCCACACGCATAGTACAGTGGGATAAACAGGCTTTATAAGGCATGAAGCACCTAAAGAATAATACCCATGCACCTAGGTGCTTTTCTAAGGCCTTTAAAGTTAGTTATGTCCTCTAAAGCCTATGAATGCTTCTTTCAACTCAGATTTCATCGACCTATCTATCTCTTCCATGTGGTGTGTGTGGTTGGTTTAGTTTTTGCATTTGAGAATTGGATGCTTATTGGTTGTTGCTTGAGGGTGCCTAATCACCTATTTTGTTATAGATCAAAGGGAAAATTATCCCACAAGAAGCATGTGAAATATTTATATAGAAGTGGATACCTCTATTATTTGGACCACTAGGTAGTGATTAGGGTAGCCACCACTTGTCAAAGGCTTCAGCGTTGTGGCTTAGCATTGTGGGTGGTTGATTGGTTGGAAACCAGTTGACTAGTTTGATTTGAAGTTGAATTGTTTGACCTTCTAAACCCTTATTTTGGAAAAATAAATATTAATATTTTAATATTATAAATATTTAATGAATAGATGGATCTATCTATTCATAATATGAGTATGGGCTCCTTCGAGGATGATGAAAATAATTAGAGTATTTCTATGGATTAGATAAACAAACTTGGAAAAATAATGAACGTGGAGTTCATTCTTGAGGGAATTATGGGGTTCCCTCATTGACCTTGTCTTGTGAATAAAATAATTTATTCATGGCTTGTTTATTAAATGTTTGTTGCCAAAATACTCTAAGCTCATTGAATGGTTGATGTCATTCTTCTTGAGAAAACACTTGTGCTCATTAAATAGTTGTTGTCATTGCTTATTGAATGGTTGTAGCCATTCATGGATAGGAACTATGTTGGAAATAATAGATGAGGAGATATATTCTTGAGAAGAGTATGGGATCTTCTCCTTGAAATGTGATTAATGATAGAACTATGGAAGTTCTAAGCTATTGATAGAACTATGGAAGTTCTAAGCTATTGATAGAACTATGGAAGTTTTAAGCTAATGATAGAACTGTGGAAGTTCTAAGCTTTTGATAAGAAGACTTGGAAAGAATGAACATGGAGTTCATTCTTGAAGGGATTATGGGGTCCCTTATTGAAATTTTTTTTATACAAAATTATTGTTAAAAACACGATACCTTGTTTTATGAGAACATATTAATATTCGATGTATATGGAAAGAATGGTGTTCTTTTGTAACATAAGAATCATGGAAATTCTTATGTATTTATATGGATGTTTTTTGTAAAAAGGAATAATGAAAGTTCCTTATTTATTATATTGGGAACATCATGTTTATGAAATGAAAAGAGATGTCTTTGAGGCTAGGTTTTTCCCTTAGGGGTTTCCTAGGATATATGATGTGTTGTATCTTCATCTTGTGATCTTACATTTGATGCTTTCTAGATCTAGTTATTGGAGTTATGTTTGCACTTCAATGAGATGTTTATTAGAATAAATCATGGACATGAGTTTCATTTGAATATAGATGCAATGTTCTATGCTTTTATCTTACATGGAATGCTCAAAGAGGAAGTATTTGATTATAATCATTTATGAATGAATGTTGTAGTCTTTTACATTGTTTAATGATGAATGGCTTATGATGCTATGGAAATATCTTGTGTACCTTACTTGTGCAACCTTTGCTTGTGAAATTCCACACTTAAAAATAATTCTCTCTCTTGGGTTGTTTTGAGTTGAGTAACAAGTGGGTTGTTGGAAATATTAAGCATATTGGTTGTCATTGATGTCAAAGGCAAAATGGTTGAGATTTATCTTCAAGGTTGAAATAATAAAATGCAAGGCAAATATCTTCAAAGGATTCATGAGGCAGAAATATTGAAGTCAAAGGGACAATAGTTGTCAAGGCAAAAATATTTTCCATGGTTATGTTAGCAAGAAAAAGACAAGGTTTCATTTGATTGAAAAGGATTTTCCATGGTTGTATTTGCAAGGAAAAGACAAGACTTCATTTGGTTAGAAAAAGGTTTAATTTGCAAAGGCCCAAAGGTTAAAAGTTTAAATTATAATATTTAAATCTTTTAAGATTTAAATTATTATAATTAAGTAAAAGATTTAAAAGTTTGGGCAGCGAAGGTTCAAAATAAAAAGTTATTTCTAAGCGTCAACGTCAAAATTCGAAGGGCAAGGAACATGTATATAAATATAATAAATTATTGCAAGGCAATGGTAAGTTTGGATGCACCATTCCAAATTAAAATTTCATAATTCATTCATGGAGGCAGAGAGGAAAGAAAGGTCAAAAGTGCACGTGTTTCAAAGCCGATTTCACAAGTCAAAGAGGGAGAGCGCATGGCCTAGGTTTCATCCGAGCAGCTAGCTCAAATGACAGGAAGTCCCTACACTAAGTCATGGTAAAGAGGAGGTCATGGGTTCAAGGCACGGTAGGGTCAAATTTTTGTTGAAGATGTTTTGCATCATGAAGGTAGTAGAAAAGGTGTGTTGTGCACCTTGGTTGTTGTGTGGGCAGCTAGCCCACGTGGTAGCCTAGCATTGAGCTAGGGCATGGGCCAGCAAGAGGTGGCAAGTTCAATTCATGGTGGCTACGAACATAAGGACAAATTTTTGAATTAAATTTTCTAAGGTATGCACTCCATTCGCTTGCATTAGGGAGTCATAAGGTTAAAATTTTGTTTTATCTTTTGAGGTCAAAAGGACAACGTGAAATTTAAATTCAGATATCTGGTTGTGAAATGTGCATGAGATAAAGTTGATATTATGATTTACTCCTTGAAATTTTGAGTGCATTAAAAATCATTTTATTTCAAGTAGGAGGTATAAGGTGTATGTGGTAATTTCAATATTGTAATTTGTGCCTTGTAATGGTAATTGTATTGAAAATTACTTTATGAAAATAGGAGGCATAAGGTGTATGTGGTTGATTTAAATAATTGTAAATTGTACCTTGGGTTGTTAAATGCTATAAGAAATATTGTGGTGTGTTGAGAATTATTTCTTGTGAAAGGAGTTATAAGGTGTTATTATGGTTCAATTTTTTATTGTAATTTTTGTATGGTGGAAAATAAATTTGAGGGGTTTTTGATAAGTGTTAATGCTTCATTTTTGAGAAGAAATTTAATGTGGATGATTTGAAAGAGAGATCTACTAACCAGTTTTGAAGTAGCACTTTGAAAGGGAAATTCTTTTGAGAACAGGTTTTGAGGGCACATCTTCGTCAAAGCAAGTTGAGAGGTATGGTGATATTATTCCTTCTTTAAGGTGTTTGTTTGAGCAAATATTTCTGAATCATAAGGTGGAGATAAAAGGTTTGATTAGTGTGCATTGTTGGAAATATTTGAGCTAAGGGTTGAGAAAAAAATTATGCTTCATTGTTGAATAAAATTGGAAACACATGTGCTAGGGTTTGAGAACAAATTGTGCATTGGTTGAGTGTCATTGAAAGTGAATGTGCAAGTGTTAGAAATCAGATTTGTGAAGCTAGAGTGTGCATCAGTTTTGATTATGGGAAATACATAAGAAGGTCAGTTATCAAATGCTAGACTAGAGCTACCTTTAGAATGCAATAAATGTGAGACATGTGAAAGCGATAGACTTAATGAATGTGAAGAACATATTGAGCATTTGTCAGTGCATATCATTCTCTATATGTTCAAGAGGTTAAAATAATTATGGGTAGAATATGTTTGATGTACTTTGATCAAAGCATGTGATATGAGCAAGTTTTGAGTATGTGTTTTGAGCAAGTTTTGAGCATGTGTTATGAGAAAATTTTGAGAAGACTTCAAATAGGTTTTGTGAGCATATTTGAGTATGTTTTGATGAGCATATTTGAGCAAGCCTTGTGTATAGGTTGGAGTATATTTGAGCAGATTTGAGAGTAGGTTTTGGTGAGCAAGCCTTGTGTGTAGACTTGGAGCAAATTGAGATAGATTTGTGCATGTAATGTGTGCAAATTTGGGACAGAGTTGAGATAAATTTGTGCATGTAATGTGTGTAGATTTAAGATAGAGTTGAGACAGATTTGTGCATGTAATGTGTGTAGATTTAGGATAGAGTTGAGACAGATTTGTGCATGTAATGTGTGTAGATTTGGGATAGAGTTGAGATAGATTTGTGCATGTAATGTGTGCAATTTGAGTAATTTGAGATAGATTTGGGTTTGTGAGTTAGTTGAGACATATTTGTGCATGTAATATGTGTATATTTGGGATAGAGTTGAGATAAATTTTTGCATGTAATATGTGTATATTTGAGATAGAGTTGAGATAGATTTGTGCATGTAGTATGTGTATATTTGGAGCAGAGTTAAGCAGAGGTGTGTACCATCTTTGGAGGTGACTAGAGCAGAGAGGAGAGGTGTCTCCTATGGATAGAGGTCCACTAGCTAGAGTAGTGGGGACATAGGTCTCCTATGGATAGAGGTCCACTAGCTAGAGTAGTGGGGATAGAGGTCTCTTATGGATAGAGGTCCACTAGCTAGAGTAGTGGGGATAAAGGTCTCCTATGGATAGAGGTCCACTAGCTAGAGCAGTGGGGACAAAGGTCTCTTGTGGATAGAGGTCCACTAGCCAAAGTAGTGGGGATAGAGGTCTCCTATGGATAGAGGTCCATGAACTTGAGTATAGGGGATTGATGTCTCCTTTGGGTTGGTGCCCATAAATATTGTAATAGGGAATTGGTTCCCAAGAGATTGGTTGAGGAAATTTATAAGAAATATTTTCTTCGTGGACGTAGCCCACATTGGGTGAACCATGTTAAATTTGTGTCTCTCATGTGTGTGATGATTTATGCATTGTTTCATTTACTGCATTGATATTATTGTTGTTATCATTTGGAAATAAAAGTAAAATTTGATCTTATATTGTTCACCCCCTCTTAGTATAAGCTTGTGTTCTTCAATTGGTATCAGAGCGGGTTCCTTCAAAAAATTCTAATAGCTTGAAGGAAGATCTTACAAGAACACAGATGGCTTCTTAGAATGGATCTTCAACAAATAAGGCTCCAATGTTTGATGGGAATAATTATGCTTTCTGGAGTATGAGGATGAAAACTTATTTGATGGCATAAGGATATGAAACATGGCAATCTGTTGAGGATGGGTTCAAACCTACAACTACTCCTCCCATAGATAAGGATGGCAAGCAACTATATGTAAATAATGCCAAGGCTATGAATGGAATCTTAAGTGGATTACGTGAATCAGAGTTTGTAAAAGTTATGCAATGCAAATCAGCAAAAGAAATCTAGGATAAATTGAAGCAAACATATGAAGGAGATAGTAAGGTTAAGTTGGCAAAACTTCAAACTCACAGAAGGAGGTTTGAAGAGTTGAAGATGAAATATGAGGAAGATATTGCTAAATACTTACTCCATGTTGATGAGGTTGTTAATACCATGCATGGACTTGGAATGGATATTGAGGACTCTAGTGTTGCTCAGAAAGTATTAAGATCACTCCCTATGAGGTATGATGCAAAGGTTTCAGCAATAGAAGAGATGAAGGATCTTGATAAGTTGACAATGGATGAGTTACATGGAATTCTCATAGCTTATGAGATGAGGATAGAAAAATATCAAAATTCCAAGAGAGAGGCAGCATTCAAAGTTTCAAAGAAGACAAAAGATAAGAAACCAGAATCAAGTGATGAGTCAAGAAGTGATGAAGAAGCTAACTATGTGAGAAGAAATAAGAAGGGCTCAAGAAAACACAAAGATATAAAGACTGTGAAATGTTTTAATTGTGGTAACTTTGGTCACTATGCATCTAATTGTCCACAAGCTAGAAGTAGTAGCAGTGAAGAGAAACAAGATTATAAGAAAAAGGAAGAAAGAAAATTCAGGTATGAAAAGAAAAATAGGTATGGTCAAGACAAGCATGAAAAGAAGATTTTTCAAAGGCACAAGAAGAGTTTCTATGTTGAAGAAGCAAGCAGTGCTTCAAGTGACAGTGATGAAAGTTTCTCAAATAGTGAAAAATAAGAGATTCTATTTTTGGCAATAGAAGAGGAAGAGGACATTCCTATTAAAGATCAAGTAGAAGATGTTTCTGACCAAGTAGAAGAAAAATAATATGCTCCTATAATTGAAGACCTAGAGGAAGATTCAAAAATAGAAGAAGAAGCCACAATTGACCTAGAAGAGGAACTTATTGTTGCTCTTAGAGAGTTGAAAAGAGTTAGAAAGAAGAACTCAAGACTAAAGGCTCAAGTTCAAGAAGATGAGGAAATAAAGGAAAAGCTTCTACAAGATCTCAAAAACTTAAAAGTTAAGGCAAGGAGATTTGAAGAAGTTATGGTTGAAAAGTTAGAGGGAAAAGAGTTAGAATGTGAAATATTAGAACATGAAGTGGTTTCTCTAAGGATGGAAGTGAAATATTCTAAGGATAAGTTGCACAGGTTTGGGAAAAGTTCAAAAGCTTTGGATAACATTATCAAAGCACAAAAATATTCATTTATCAAAATATGACTAGGCTATGAAGAAGGTCAAGAGGTACAAAAAGAGGAGTCAAGCTCAAAAGAAAAGAAAGTCTCAGAGAAAGATATTGAAGAAGAACCTAAGACCTATGTTGATAAGTTGAGGAGTGGAAGCATCATTGAGGAAGAAAACAATGCACAAACAAGAAACATGGATCATCACAGAGAAGGCAAAGAAAGGACCAAGAGGAACTTCAATTCATTTGAAGATGAATATTACTTTCAAGGTTATTGCTACTCATGTAATAATTTTGGTCACAAAGCTACACATTGCAGGACTTATGGAAAGAATGATTATGGCTTCACCAAGAGGAACTTCAAGTCATTTGCACCTTCCAAGAATCACAACATCAGGTGTTACAATTGCAGTAATTTTGGGCATAAAGCAAGGTGGTGTAGAACAGAGTTTCCAGAACTTCCAAAGACAAGCAAGGATAGAGATGATCAAAAGGTTCAAAAAGGTATAACTTCAAAGGTATGGAAGAAGAAAGTTGAGAAAGGAGAAGAGCATTGTAATTTGGGAGTAGTCTTACTCCCACCCCAAAATTGATCACCTCAAGGAGAGGAGGTGGTGAGGGGGTTGAGCTAAGAGTCTTATTTTTAGCCCCAAAGGAGCCCTTTGCCATTGATGTCAAAGGGGAGAGAGTTTCAGTAAGGGGGAGAGAAATAAGTAAGGGGAGCATCTTCTCAGGGGAGCATATTTGGAATCCAGTGGTAGTAAAAGGAAATATTTTAGAAGGGTTGCCATCAATGACAAAGGGGGAGATTGTTGGAAATATTAAGCATATTGGTTGTCATTGATGTCAAAGGTAAAATGGTTGAGATTTATCTTCAAGGTTGAAATAATAAAATGCAAGGCAAATATCTTCAAAGGATTCATGAGGCAAAAATATTGAAGTCAAAGGGACAATAGTTGTCAAGGCAAAAATATTTTCCATGGTTATGTTAGCAAGAAAAAGACAAGGTTTCATTTGATTGAAAAGGATTTTCCATGGTTGTATTTGCAAGGAAAAGACAAGACTTCATTTGGTTAGAAAAAGGTTTAATTTGCAAAGGCCCAAAGGTTAAAAGTTTAAATTATAATATTTAAATATTTTAAGATTTAAATTATTATAATTAAGTAAAATATTTAAAATTTTGGGCGGCAAAGGTTCAAAATGAAAAATTATTTCTAAGCGTCGACGTCAAAATTTGAAGGGCAAGAAACATGTATATAAAGAGCATAAATTATTGCAAGGCAATTGTAAGGTTGGATGCGTCGTTCAAAATTCGAAATTTGCAATTCATTCATGGAGGTAGAGAGGAAAGAAAGGTCAAAAGTGCATGTGTTTCAGAGCCGATTTCACAAGTCAAAGAGGGAGAGTGCATGGCCTAGGTTTCATTCGAGCAGCTAGCTCAAATGGTAGGAAGTCCCTACACTAAGTCGTGGCAGAGAGGAGGTCACGGGTTCAAGGTATGATAGGGTTGAATTTTTGTTGAAGACGTTTTACATCGTGGAGGCAGTAGAAAAGGTGTGTTGTGCACCTTGGTTGTTGTGTGGGTAGCTAGCCCACACGATAGCCTAGCATTGAGCTAGGGCATGGGCCAACAAGAGGTGGTAGGTTCAATTCATGGTGGCTACAAATGTAAGGACAAATTTTTGAATTAAATTTTCTAAGGTATGCACTCCATTCACTTGCATTAGGGAGTCATAAGGTTAAAATTTTGTTTTATATTTTGAGGTCAAAAGGACAACATGGAATTTAAATTCATATCTCTGGCTGTGAAATGTGCATGAGATAAAGTTGATATTATGATTTACTCCTTGAAAGTTTGAGTGCATTAAAAATCATTTTATTTCAAGTAGGAGGTATAAGGTGTATGTGGTAATTTCAATATTGTAATTTGTGCCTTGTAATGGTAATTGTATTGAAAATTACTTTATGAAAATAGGAGGTATAAGGTGTATGTGGTTGATTTAAATAATTGTAAATTGTACCTTGGGTTGTTAAATGCTATAAGAAATATTGTGGTGTGTTGAGAATTATTTCTTGTGAAAGAAGGAGTTATAAGGTGTTATTATGGTTCAATTTTTTATTGTAATTTTTGTATGGTGGAAAATAAATTTGAGGGGTTTTTGATAAGTGTTAATGCTTCATTTTTGAGAAGAAATTTAATGTGGATGATTTGAAAGAGAGATCTACTAACCAGTTTTGAAGTGGCACTTTGAAAGGAAAATTCTTTTGAGAATAGGTTTTGAGGGCACATCTTCATCAAAGCAAGTTGAGAGGTATGGTGATATTATTCCTTCTTTAAGGTGTTTGTTTGAGCAAATATTTTTGAATCATAAGGTGGAGATAAAAGGTTTGATTAGTGTGCATTTTTGGAAATATTTGAGCTAAGGGTTGAGAACAAAATTATGCTTCATTGTTGAATGAAATTGGAAACACATGTGCTAGGGTTTGAGAACAAATTGTGCATTGGTTGAGTGTCATTGAAAGTGAATGTGCAAGTGTTAGAAATCAGATTTGTGAAGCTAGAGTGTGCATCAGTTTTGATTGTGGAAAATACATAAGAAGGTCAGTTATCAAATGCTAGACTAGAGCTACCTTTAGAATGCAATAAATGTGAGACATGTGAAAGTGATAAACTTAATGAATGTGAAGAACATATTGAGCATTTGTTAGTGCATATCATTCTCTATATGTTCAAGAGGTTAAAATAATTTTGGGTAGAATATGTCTGATGTACTTTGATCAAAGCATGTGATATGAGCAAGTTTTGAGTATGTGTTATGAGCAAGTTTTGAGCATGTGTTATGAGCAAGTTTGTGAGAAGACTTGAAATAGGTTTTGTGAGCAAATTTGAGCAGGTTTTGATGAGTAAATTTGAGCAAGCCTTGTGTATATGCTCGGAGTAGATTTGAGAATAATTGAGAGCAGGTTTTGGTGAGCAAGCCTTGTGTATAGGCTTTGAGCATATTGAGATAAATTTGTGCATGTAATATATGTAGATTTGGGATAGAGTTGAGACAAATTTTGTTATGGCTATTTGGTAGGTTGGATGATGTATTTTGAGATAGATTTGTGCATGTAATATGTGCATATTTAGGATAGAGTTGAGACAGATTTGTGCATGTAATGTGTGCAGATTTGGGATAGAGTTGAGATAGATTTGTGCATGTAATGTGTGCATATTTGAGGTAGAGTTGAGATAGATTTGTGCATGTAATGTGTGCAGATTTGGGACAGAGTTGAGACATATTTGTGCATGTAATATGTGCAAATTTGGGGCATATTTGAGACAAATTTGTGCATGTAATGTGTGCATA
This sequence comes from Wollemia nobilis, assembly GCA_028583015.1. Taxonomy (NCBI): domain Eukaryota; kingdom Viridiplantae; phylum Streptophyta; class Pinopsida; order Araucariales; family Araucariaceae; genus Wollemia; species Wollemia nobilis. The sequence continues at coordinate 1,067,018 of JAQPPZ010000252.1, read as the reverse complement.
TTTGGGACAGAGTTGAGATAGATTTGTGCATGTAATGTGTGCAGATTTAGGACAGAGTTGAGATAGATTTATGCATGTAATATGTGCATATTTGAGATAGAGTTGAGATAGATTTGTGCATGTAGTGTGTGCATATTTGGAGTAGAGTTAAGTAGAGGTGTGTACCAACTTTGGAGGTGACCAAAGTAGAGAGGAGAGGTGTCTCCTATGGATAGAGGTCCACTAGCCAGAGTAGTGGGGATAGAGGTCTCTTATGGATAGAGGTCCACTAGCTAGAGTAGTGGGGATAAAGGTCTCCTATGGATAGAGGTCCACTAGCCATAGCAGTGGGGATAGAGGTCTCCTATGGATAGAGGTCCACTAGCCATAGTAGTGGGGATAGAGGTCTCATGTGGATAGAGGTCTCTTGTGGATAGAGGTCCACTAGCTATAGCAGTGGGGACAGAGGTATCCTATGGATAGAGGTCCACGAACTTGAGTATAGGGGATTGATGTCTCCTTTGGGTTGGTGCCCATAAACATTGTAATAGGGAATTGGTTCCCAAGAGATTGGTTGAGGAAATTTATAAGAAATATTTTCTTCATGGACGTAGCCCACATTGGATGAACCACGTTAAATCTGTGTCTCTCATGTGTGTGATGATTTGTGCATTGTTTCATTTACTGCATTGATATTATTGTTGTTATCATTTGGAAAGAAAAGTAAAATTTGGTCTTATATTGTTCACCCCCCTCTCAGTATAAGCTTGTGTTCTTCATGGGTCATTACATCCATAGCTCATTTTTTGTACTATTAAGTCTTCTACAATATCTAAACTACCTTTTATTCAAGACTCTACAATTGTTGGATGAATTATGTTGCCTTATCTTTCTCCTTCTAAATTTTAACAATAGTGGGAGAAGGCAAAGATAAAGGTAATTCATAGGGTTCCAAAGGATGAAATTCAAGCCAAACATCAAAATAAGAGTATCATGTGGATGTGTGAAATTATCTATTGTAGGTATACTCTATGTGAGTGAGGATCAAATCCCACCTAGCTAGATAAGTATGATGATAAATCCTTGAACTCTAAATAAAAGTACAATTAACCACTTTAGTCTTCCCATTTGACTATGGATGAAAGGCTATGGAGAAGTTAAAAGAAACTCCTAAATCCTCCACAATGATTGATAAATATTACCCATAAAATATGAATCCCTATCAGATACAATGTTGGTAGGTATACCAAAGGAATATCATTCTATCTCAAATAAAATTTGTGTTAAGTGAGGTGCAAAATTTAACTTTTGACATGGAATAAACTTAGCCATTTAATTGAATCAATCCATAACCATATAAACACAATCATGTTACCAAATTTTCATTTGAAAACTGCTCAACAAGTCCATGAAAATACTTTTCCAAGGATGAGAAGGAATGGTCAATGAAATATTGAGACCCAACTTCTTGTTTCCTATTTTAGGGCAACAACAAAGAATACTGCCTCAAAAATGATAAAACATCATGCAAGTCATGAAGAGTCTTGTGTTCCCAAAATTTCCACCATAGAGTGTAGGAATGGGCCTATTTTAGAAGATATAATTAATGCTCTTGATGCACACAAATTTTATCCAACTTATAAAACAAACAATCCTTCAAATAAAAATATTGAAAAGGACTTCAATTGGAAGAAGAAAAATGTAAAAGGTGCTGGGAAACTTTACCAAAATATGGATCAAGAGCATATTATGCAAGCCAATTTTGGAAACCAATATGGGAATTAGTCACAATTGCCAACGTGAAATTTTCTAGAGGGTGACTCAAACAATATGCTATAATGTTACTAGTTCCTTTTTTGTAGTTGATCACTAAGTGAAATTGCTACAAATAAGATGCCCACTTCATGTGGTAAGTTTATTAAATCTTGTTTTGTGATTGTAGAAATTTAAGAGGCATTTTATTTGTATGTATAATAGTCTCCTTGCTAATAAGGTAATGTCTCCAATACTTGATGGCTTGCACCAAGGCATACACATATTTTCCATAGGTGTAGTTTTATTTGGTAATTGAGAATGTCTTGGAATGATAAGCCACTTGATGGTCATTTTGCTTAAATACTACTTCAAGGGAAAATTGTGAGGCATCTATCTCTATCTCAAAATGTTGAGAGAGGTTAGGAAGGATGGGGACATGCATTGTGCACATTTTTTATTTCAATTTATCAAATGCACAAACGTGATCCTTTGTCCATTGAAGCATAACTTTGGCTTTATTCAAATGATACAATGGGATTGCAATAGTGGAAAACTATGGATGAACTTGTGATAGAAATTATCAATTCCAAGGAAACTTCTTAACTTGGTGATGGTATAAGGATTTTGCCAATGGAGAAGGAATTCAACCTTGGTAGGATCCACTTGAATGCCTTGATCATTGATGATAAAGCAAATATAAGATATGGAGGATTGAGAAAAATAACATTTTGAGAGGTTGGCATACAATTGGTTCTCTTGAAGGGTCTTGAGAACCTATTCTAGGTGATCTATATGGTCCTTCTAACTAGGATAATAAACATGAATATAATAAAGATAAATAATCACAAATCTATCCAAGCTATCCCTAAACACCTCATTCATTAGCCTTATGAATATATTTGGAATATTTGTAAGACCAAAGGGTATAACAAGCCATTCAAATAATACCAATTTGGTCATCAATATTGTCTTCCATGTGTCTTCTACCTATACTCAAACTTGGTGATACACACTTTTAAGATCAATCTTTGAAAAGAACTTTAACCCTTGTAGTTGATCCAATAGATAATCAATTATAGGAAGTGGATACCCATTATTTATGGTTATTTTATTCAAGGCTTGTAAATCAATGCATAGCCACCAAGTACCACCATTAATAAGTACAAGAAATATTAGTTAAGCACAAGGAGAGGCACTTACCTTAGATAATAGTTTGTTAATTTTATTTTTAACTTCTTCCATTTGAAGCATTGCCAATTTATACATGGGTATGTTAGGAAGAGAAGCACCAAGGATTATATCTATGCTATGATTGATATCTCTAGCAAGAAGAATTGTTGAAGGTTCCTTAAACACATGTGAATATGATTGTATTTTTTTTAAGTGAATCATACCTTGAATATCTATGAAGTGGTATTGGTTGTCTTCATTTTATGGCATGATGAAGATTAGTGCCAAATCCTATGCTTGATTTACAAGTTTGCATGCTTGTATACAACTTGAAACCAATTTGGCAGCTTGTTGAGTGCACTTAATTAGATATACCTTGTTATCTAATTGTAAAGTATAAGTGTTCTTGTATGCATTATAAATAGTCATCCTATCATATTGATAGGATTTACCAAGCAATAATCCATAATCCATTGGAGTGACATCACACATTACTTTATCCACAAACTTAGGACCAAGTGCAAATGAGATGGTGTAAGTGTGTGTGATGTCAAAAGAAGTCCCATTATACTTACATATAAGAGAATATGGAAGAGGATGAGGACTCAAAGGCAACTTCAACTTTTTTATAATGGGCCTTGTAAATAGATTTTTCTATGAGACATTGTCGATTATACAATCAATATAATATATATGAGTCAAATGAACCCTCATGACGAACAATTTTTCATAGTCACCTAGAGAAGAGTTGTGATGCATGAGGGTGACATTATTCAATTTACACTTTAAATCCTTATATGTTCATTCTTCCCCTATAGTATCAATGAGACCATCTTGCGGGTCCTCATTTGAATATTTTACAACCAATGATTTCTTCTTCATCTTTTGAACTGAAAAAATTGAGTCCTAAGATGTCCTTTCTTCTTACAAAAAGTACATTTTTTTTGGAATTTAGAAAAATAAGGATTTTTAGATGAAGAAGAAGATAAAAAAGGAGAAGAAAATGAGGAAGAACATTATTCACTTGTTGTTGCTAATTTGACACCTTTGTAGGGCCTAAATATCGATATCCTCTTGATTACCTAAAAAGTTCCTCCTTTGCCAATTATGCATGATTAAACACAACATCCAGTGTAGCTAAGGAATTATATTTCAACTCTCGATACAAGGGTTCAAGTATTCCACTCAAATTTTATGATGAAGGCTTCTATTGGATTTTTCATACAAAGCATAAATTTTAACCTATTGAACTGGAATATATAATCCTACATAGTCATGTTGTGAGTTTGTCTTAATATATACCATTTGACATTGAGCTCCTATTCATAATTTGAATGTTAAAAAGTGTCCTTGAAATATTGGATCATCCCAATTTGTAATTGGATTTGGCCCTCTTGTCATTCCATAACCACAAGCTTGGCTAATCCTGATAACTTGAGTTTTGCAAAAGGTACTTTTTCCTCAATAGGAACCTTTGTGTAGGAAAACCAAGTCTCTATGTCCATTATCCAAATACCTAAGACATCATGATTTCACATTTTATCTTTGTTCATACATCATTATTGTATATCTTCACTTCAAGGGCACTTTGGACTATCATTTTTTGGACCTTATTGGCCAATATACCAACTAAATTAGACATTAGACTGGCTAAATTTGATGCCATTTAGGATCAAGTATAAGCTAGGACTTGACAAAAATGATATTGAAGGTGACAAATAAATTACAAGGTGGAACTAAGGAGAATGAATTAATCCTTGCATGTGAAAGGGAGAGGACAATTCAATGAATCATCAAGAGATAAGAGTTAACCTAAGACATAATCATTTAGTTATACAAAGTAGGATTGTTGTAAATAGGTTAAAGGATAAAGAGGAGTGGACCAAAGACATGGAGATGGAGAGCCAATAAAAAATTGAAAATATTTGCAACCTAATATATCAAATGCTAGCCTACAAGTCATTATCATAGGTATACACAATGATAATCAAGGAGTAATAACTAAAGCTTCATCTAGGTAGATTATAGACTATATTGTGATGTCTTCTCCTCTAGAACTTTATAAATTATATATTTTTCTTCCACACTAGAGTAGTAAAATATGATTTGTGAATCTATCAATTTGGATATGTTATCCCTTATAAGGATCCATGGAATCCTAAGCATTGTATAGGGCATGTATAGTTAAGGTAATCAACTTCCATAATGAACACTAAATCATAAAGAGTGGAAGAAGGGTAGCACATGGAAGAAGAAAGATATGAGAGTCTACTACTAAGAGGGCTATTTCCTAGAAAAAAAGTTATTTTTAAAATCGTCATAGGGCAATAGTAACATAAGAATTGCTTCCAAAATAATATGGGTTTAAGAGTAATTCCCAACCCATTTTGATATCCTGGCCAATAAAATCATAAGCTAACTCTTTTTGGAAGTAAGGATTATTGTGATAAATTGACTACAATGCTATAGGTGAAGGAGCCAAATTTTTTTCTAGATTTTAAAGTAGCCTTTTCCAAGGTAGAAATATTTAAAATTGTAATTTAGAGAAACTAGATTAACCTTATATCCTAATTTACCCTATTTTGACATCTAATTCTTGACTTTTGTGACCTATGACTTATAGATTCATCAAATGAGATGAGGAATTATGAAGGAATTACATCTGTTTGGAGTTATTATGGTCTTATAATAGAAATGCAGATGGAAATATTTAGTTAAACAAAATACTATGAATCCACCATGCTATCCAAAATAAAGCTTTGAAATATGACCACTTGATGTTGTAGAAGTACTTGCTATAGAATACATGGCTATAGAAATAGAACATGTTGTAGAAGTATTGAATGTAGAAGAAATATCTATAGAAAAATATCCTACTATAGAAGAAGTTGTTACCACTATTGCAAAATAAATACCTACTATAGAAGAACCAATTATCTTAGAACCCACCAAAATTATAGAGCCACTAGTATATGTAAAAATGCATGTTCTTGCTAAATTACATGTTACCATAGAACCAAGCACTGATGGATAGTGTGTGGATGAAGGATCACTTGTTGTTGAAGAATCCATTTCCAATGGAGACCCAATTGCAAGGACAAATCCCCTGATATTTATATTTTGAATAAAAGTGTTTAATGAATTGTTTCTTTTTTCAAAAGGGTATGCAATGTCCTAAAGTTTATGAAAATGATGATTTCTCAATATATCATCTTTAACTAGCATAAAAATTGTCAAACCATGTTCATTTTTATTATGTTTTATCCATATTTGTGCATGTTTCCTTTGTTTTATTGTATTAATTAGAATATTTAACAAGATATTTTTCTATTGATACCAATTTTTTTATGTATTTTGAAAACTAAATTTTCTTAAATGAATACTCAATCAGCTATGTGCATGGCAAGAGTTGTGTTTCTATTGTAAAGTATATTGAACTTTGTGTTGTAGTAGGGCTTGATATAGAGGTAATGTAGAGTTGCTATATAAGGATCTAGTGTGACATTATTGTTATAGAATAGTAGATATATTTTAACATCTATTATTATCACCACATGGTTGCAAAAATAAAAGGGAAAAAAATAAAATAATCTTACATGCTCTAACTATCTCGAGCAATTCTAGCATGAAGCCCAAAATGATTAAGTAATAAGCTAAGAACATATATCATACACTAAGCTGATGCATAACTCATAACTAATATTTTAATGATATAATGCATCATCTAGTGAAGTGTAGCATAATAGACTATTTGTTGACCACCACATCATGCTAGAAGACTATAATCGTTGGTAGATGAATTGTTTTTATTTGAATATAGATGATTGTTATAACCATGAAGACATTGTGACATATTGGATCAGGAAACATTGTTTTTCCTCACATACATCCATTATCAAATATTGTAGCATCTTGTACCTGTATAAATCCACATCTCATATATATGTGAATAGGCTAGTAGAAGCAAAAAGTCATTAGAGTCTAATTAGATTGCATTTTACTCTTATTTATAACTTTCATTTAATTTAATAGAGATTTGTTTTTCAAAGTTTATATTCTATACAACAATGGGCTTGTTCATAAAGTAAGGAACCACTCATGCTAAGCAAGAAATGGTAATTTTATCCTATTTATTTTTTGTTTGTACCAATGCATTATGTGCATTCCTTTGTATGACTATTTACTCTATTCTACATTTAGTTTCTTTTCCTTGTAGCTTTATTCTTTACATTTATATATGTTTAATTGATATTTATTTTTTAAGTATTATGTTGTTAGTTTAGTATCATTACAAATCTAGCAATTCAATTTCATATTGTAAGTATCTCTTGATTTAATTTAGTTTCTTCATTTATCATGTTCATTTATGCTTAATTTTGTTCAGAATTTCAATTCAATTATGTTCTTTTAGTTATAGTTAGTATAATTTGATTTGTTTCTAAATTTACATGTTATACATATTGACTTGAATTTATTTTATATTTGTAGCTAGAGTGGCTAGAGCTTCATTTTCCTTCTAAAATTATAGAATTAGTTTTTATATTTTTTCTAGAACTTCTATTTTAACAAGCGTAGAATTGTTTTAATTCCTATCATTTTAATTTTGTAAGAGTAATTTAGAATTTTCTTTTTCATTTAAATTTTATAGGCATAAAATATATCTATATTTATTATTATTTCACTATTTTTCATAGATTAAACTCTTTTTTCCATAATAGGATACATGCCAAGCCATATATTTCTATAGCAAATCACTCTAAATAAAGCAGTTAGTTTTTATTTGAATATCATTTAGATTACTAAACAATTGATTAGTTTTTATTTTGGTTTAAATAAAAGTGTAAATATAAACACCATTACAAAAACCCCCCTACCAAAACCCTTTTTATAAGACACTTAACTACTAGAGGTAAACTAGACCATCCTTAGGTGTATGTGCATATACCTTGTTGACACCATGTTAAAGCCTATTACACTGGATTGATAAAGAATAAAGTGAACCTCATCACTTGTATGTATGGATGGACTATATTGATAACATTTTATTTTATTAGGGATATTTTACTCTCATATAATTGCTACGGTAGAATTTCATGACTCCTTTTTCTTATGGCAAACGTCACGTATTCATTCTTGAGTTGCCATGAATTTTTCCTATGTTTGACCAAACTATAGACACACAAAAAAAAATATTTTATTGTTGATAAGCAAGGTAATATTTATGGAGATGTCACAACTGAAGGTCATATCAAGTGGTGAGGACATACCCCCACCCAACTATGAAGGTTTCTTCATATAGAATCAATGTGGATGAAGACCTCAATAGGATAATCGACCCCTTGGTGAGTGCATAGTGGAGGAAATAGTTTACAATGGAGACCATGAAGCAAGAATAAATATTGAGCACTATGGTGTGATTGAGAAATAAGACATGGATGAGCCTGTAGGCATTTTAAATTGGCGGTAATCCCTTCCATTATAGCATATATGCCTTAAGCGAATATTATGGGTATTATTTTCCAAGTTCCCTCATAGTACTTGTTGTCCTCTATGATTATCTTGGTCAAAACAATCATGTATCACATAAAGAGACACAATAGGGCCTCAATTGAGAGCATGATATTTATCTCAATCAATGCCTTCATGAGTCTTTTACAAGGTTGAATCCTTGTTATGATGTGATATTTAGGTGTACTTGAACTCAATGGGAAAAGGGATGTGAGAGATAAAAAAGTAAAAACAACTCAAAAAAAGAAAACCTAAGCTACCAAGGTGATGATGTGTCAAATATCCACTAAGATCTCCCTACACAACAACCCTGAATGAAATGTACCAATGGTGAACACTTTTTCTTCTCAACACAAATGACCTCAAATGATATTTATTAGCATTCACACACATAAAGAAATGGGTCAGTGGGAGAACCATAGATGGCTAATCTAAAAATTAATGTGTAGGCCCCTTATACACACATACATGCATGATAAAACTCAAAATGGGTAAAACTTTGAGAGCATACACACACATATAGAGACAAATTAATAGGAGAACCACAAATAGCTAGTCTAAACATTGAAGCATAGGACTCCAATATCTATATATATATGTGTGTGTGTGTGTGTGTGTGTATGTGTGTGCAAATAAAGCTTATAGATATTATACTTAGAGAAGGGATTTGATTTTCCCGCATGCTACCCATAAGACTACTCCACAAGAATAAATAAAATAAAATCTTACAAGAGATTACAAATGCAAACTTGTCAATCCTTTTTATAGTCTAGACTATTGTTATTTATAGATACAATAGGGAGATTTTCCCTCCAAAATTATTTTCAAGTGGGTTTAAAAATTTTAGCTACCTCTTCTAGGGATCCTAAAAATTAAATGAGGTATCCTTGGCCATATCAATTGTTATATCTAGGACTATCATCACCATGCATGTCTTAAATGAATCTTTGAAGTGCTTTATTGAAATGACATTTGATAGGTGGTCTTCACTTTTTCTAGATAAGGACACATTAATTCAACACACCTACCTCTTTTTCATGGTTCTACATATTTCAACTTGTTCAAGATGTTGGTGATGGTTTTAAAAAAATTGGTGGGCTTGATCCTTTCAAAAATCAATATATTTTTGTAGGTTGATTAGAAATTTTCTTCACTGGACTTGGTTAAATATCAAAAAACCCCTAATATTAGAGTTATCTGGAAAGAAGCTTCTTTAGTTTTTTTTTCATTATATATGTTGGGATTTTATTCCCTAATTTTGTAAGCTTTTTATTACTTTCAAAATGTGTTGCGTGCTCTTGAGTTCTAAAGTTATCTCCTTTGCTTATCATCTTCACAAAACTATAACCACCCTAGATCAAAACTTTTACCTCCTTCAGGAGTTTGATTGAGACACAAATTAGTAGTGAGAAGTCACTATAATTTTTATGACTCACATGAGTCTTTTAGTTTGCTTGAAGGATAACCCAAAATTACCTTTTATCCTTGGGCCTAGAGTCAAATATTATAAGTCCTACAAAATAAAAAAAAAACTAAAACTAAAAAAAGTGGTAGAAAATATGAGATCATGGGGTGGAGATATTTTCTAGAACTTGCTTGATATCTACCCGTTCTTCCATCAATGAATATTTGGATATTTTGGAATTCATCATAAAATGCAAGTATTTCATGTATATCATCTCAATAAAAGTCTTTTGTTTGGATTATTACTTCATGTACTCACATATTTAATTTTACTAGTGGCCTAATAATTGGGTCTAGTTTCTTTGTTCCAAGGGAGTCCATCTATTCTTCTAGATCAAGGTAAAACTCCTTAATCTACTCAATTAATTCTAAATATTATTCTTTTGAATAAATTTAGTCATGTTATTCTTCTTATTATTAGAGAACCTACCTCTACCTTGAGCTTCTTGATTGTAATAGACAAAGTATCAATTCAATTGATGCACTACTTTGTTTCCTATTATTTTTGAAAAAGGCTAACCACTTTTTGTGATATGGTTTCCCTATATTGTATCCCTATAGTTGTAATATTGGAATCAAGCCTCTTGGCTGGATTAGTCTTATAGATTTTGGCTTATTCTAATATTGAGTTGATTTTGTTGAGATTGGCTTTAACTTCCTCATCTACTTGGACACTTAGGAGTGTAGTTAATGGGAATAATGTCAGTGCAGTCTTATCGATTTTATCCCAATAAGCATATTTGGTTTGATTAATGAGATTTTTATTTCAATCCATTGCTCATTCTGACTTTTTTGTTTTAAATATTCTATTTCCTTTATCAAGATATCATTTTTCTATTTAAGCAAAAATTTGTTATTGGTGAGTCTTTTTTAGATATCCTTGAGTTACCTCTCTTTCTCCTCGAGGACAGCCTTAGATATTTGTTCCTTCAATTGTTTGGTCAACATATTTATTTGATCCTTAAGGGTTTTGACCTCTTATTAAGAGTCCTTCAAGACCATATTGGTTTGTTCTAACTCCTTTTCTTGTTGTTTTGGCTAGTTAATTTAAAATCATTTTCAACTATCTTGTTGGTCTCTCTAGTGAGCTTCATTACGTCATGAGGTTAAGCATCCTTTAAATCTAACCCAATCATTGATACTTGTCAATCTTGATTTGTCATGTCCTTTTTTGGTTTTGATATGTGTGGATCTAATTTTGAAAATATCAATGCTCTTTGCTAAGGATCAAAATAGAAATCTATCTAAGTAGTAGCCAATTGTTTAGATAATTTAGCATGTCTCTCTCGATTGTATTTAGCTATTTTTTGTTGTATTATCTGAAGCTTTTTCTAGGGAGTCAAGGTTGCCTAGTCTTCCTATGTTATCTTTTTTTGATTTGATGGTGATGATAAGGTCAATAATGTTTTGAATAATGAAGGTTTTGTAGTGCCAAATAGTGGGGAGGCTAGAGCTCAGGCTAATGGTGTTATCCTATAGGGATGCATCATTTGCATCTTTTCCTATATTTTCTTGGCCACACTAATTTTATGAAGAGTTTTTATGTTGGCCTCCTCCTCATTGTATTGCTCTGATCCTAAGTTTTCTACATCTAGATTTTCCTCATTATATACTTTATTGAATGTTGTATCTTCCTATATTGAAACAAGTTCTTTCTTCCTTTCTCTAACTAGCTATCTCATCTTCCACCATACCTCTATCTTAGAAATTTTCCAATGCCTTCCTCTTCGCTCCTCCATATTTTTTTGACTTATTTTATCCCATGGGTTGAAACTATATTTTATTTCATAAAAGGATTTATATGATTTTAGGTCTAATAAGCTCATTGAGAGGGTGCACTATTGCTTCATCCTCAATGTTTCTAAACTTTTGAATTTTAGGTCTCTATTTATAGGTGAATTTTGACCCCTAGATGTCACTTAAATATACAACAAATTTATTTCTAGGTCATATTTCCATCGGTCTTTAATTTTTTTGATCCCAAAATTATGCAAAAGCACGAATCATCACAAATTGGTGAAAATAAGGGTTTTCAAAATTTTAAATTTGCTAATTTTGGGACCTTTCACTAGGACCCATTTGCTCAAAATTTTCAGGGTGCAAATTTTTTTGGGATCAGTTCGCCCGATGGTGATAATAATTTTTCTATTTTTATTTTCATTCGCCAACCACATTCGCCCAAATGCATAGACCAATTGCCTTAAAATTATAAATAATTTTGTCTTTCCCAATAAATTTTGCACATACTACCTATATAAATACCTAACATGCTAAAAAAAATTCACACTACAAGGAATATGTGAAATGTAAAAATAGATGGGTATTTAGATTCTATGTAGATTATTATTCCATCGTTTGAGTTTTGGGATGGGGTTTATATGACCGCTGGTGTGAGGGTCATAATTGAACAAAATTAGGGTTTTTTTTCTTGGATGAAATTAGGGCTTATTTGATTCCGAATGGAGGGTTTCAAAAAATATGCATGCATTGAGATAAAAATAAATTTTAAATAATAAATCCATGGAGGACCACCTCAAACAAGATGAGAACACAAGGAAAGATTACCAAGGAAACCATTAAGGATGCCAAAGATCAATTCAAGGAAGATAAATATGGGTTGCATGAAAGCAAATAATAGATCCCCAGTAGTGAATTTGGAAATAATGGATGTCCAAGAAGGAATAGATGTGATATAGAAGAAAGGCTTAATTTTTTTATTCATGGGATTTCGACTGACTCTTGCTACCTTCAAGCAATGGGCTGCCAAAAACTAGAGCACTAAAGGTAAGTTCCAAATTTTTACTTACCCTAATGACTACTTTATTTTTTGTTTTTTTAATGAAGAATATATGGAGAATATTATTCAAGGGGGGCATGGTTTTTTGGTAGGGTAGGGCTTTTCATGAAGCCTCAGAATACCAAGTTCAAAGCTGAGGAAGAAATGCCCTCAACTACCCCTATTTGGGTCCATTTATTTGGTCTTTCAATAGAATACTGGCATCCAAATATATTCGCCAACAATTAAAAATTATTTAGGAGTTTACATGATGAATTCTGATAGAACCCAACATATAGAGCATATGATTTATGCAAGGATTTGTATTTTGATTGATTTTGACAAACCACATCCAAAGAAGATGAATTTACAATATGGGGAAAAAATATGGGAGCAAGTAGTAGATTATGAAAATATTCCATTTAGATGCAAAATTTGTCATGAATATGGCCATCTAGCCAAGGATTGTCCACATAAGGTCCCTAACAAAGAGAAATAGGATGGGGACTTGGCAGGGTTTCAAATCCCTAAAAAAAACACACAAAGAAAAATAGCAACAAAAGAGAAAATAGTAATTTCACCTAACACCTTTGAAATTCTCTCCACGGATGAGCAAGAAACTGCTCAGGATGGTAAAATGGAAACAGTTATTATGGAAACATGGTTTTATTAAGAGATGGAACAGGATGGATTGCATGATGAGAAATATCTAAAAGAGATTGCCTTGATGTTGAGAAATAATAGTAAAGGAAAAAAAAATACAATGTAGAAAACCAAGCCATGTGCAAAACAAAAGGACAGATTTAAACTACAAATAAAATGGATCCTCAAAAAGACCATACGAATTCCAATAGTAGTGTCGTGGATCCAAGCAACTAGGCTATAGTCCCAACTAGAATGAAGCAAGATATGAATAAAAGGATAAGGATGCCATAATCCTAAGGTTTATAGTCAGTCTCTTTATGGCAATGTTGGAAGCTTTGGCTATTTTTCTAAGCAATTTTTTATATTTTTGGTAATTTGTTAAGCTTTGGTTTATTTTTAGTGTTACCATTTTTTGTTTGATTTGTCATTAGCTCATTTGGCTTAGTTTTTGTTGTATTTTTTTTTCTTGATTTTATTTGTGTTGTTTTTTATTATTTTTTATTTTTGTTTTGGATTTTTTTTATTTTGTTGTTTTGTGATTTTTCTGTGTTCGCGTTCTATGGTTTTTTGCTTGTGGTGTATTTTTTTCTTTTTGTTGTTTTTGTTTTGGTAGTGTTTTTTTATGTTGTGTTTGTGGTTTTTTATGTGTTTCTTTTTTTGGTATTCTTTTTTTTTATCGTTTTGTTTTATTATATTTAATATTATTTTTTGTGTGTTTTTTTATTGTGTTTTTTTATGTTGTTTGTATGTTTGTTTTGTGCGATTTTTTTTTTCTTTTTCTTTTTCTTTTTGTGCATGTGTTTGGTTGTGCTTTTTTTTGTCAACACACTTAAGGAGTATGTTTTTTTTGTATTATATTTTTGTGTATTTGTGTTCATGTGTTATTGTTTTATGTTATTTCAGGCATGCTCCTTACATGTATCAAAGGTGGTAGGCCAGGTGCAAGCCCTAGGCATTTTTGGCAAAAGAGATACCCTTACATCCTTAGGTCTAACCCAAAAGTGGTATCCCTTCTGGGATGTTTTTTACAAACAAAAAATACCTAAGATGGTACTAATAAACATACATCTAAAACACTCTAACTCCTTGAAAATAGATCTAAAGAAACAAAAAATGTATTCTTAGTCGATAGATTTTATGATCAATTATAGAGTATTGTCAATCAGGATATGTCGATTAGTTCCAGAAACCTAACAAGGTAAAAATCGATTATAGAGGACTGATTCTCAACATAAACCAATCAGTTGCATAGGATTTTCAATTGACAATTACCGATCAGTTACATAAACCTAAAAAAGTGACAATCGATTGCAGAGGACTGCCTATCAACATATACCGATTAATTTCAAAGGAGTTTCAATTAGAATTTATCAATAATTTACATATCATTACCTCTCGATATAAACCTTTTAGGTTGTAGAGGATTATTAATTGGTAGTGGTCGATCGATTGCAGAGGACTTTCAATCAATAGTTACCAATTAGTTGTAAAGGATTGTCAATCGGTAGTTGTCAATCGATTAAAATATTTCTAACAATTAAAATAAGGGTTTCTTAAGGATTTTACTAACTTATAAGTGTATATCTCATTGAGCTAGGTGATTTTAAATAAAAAAATAAAAATAGAGCTCTGGATCAAAATTTATGCCTCCAAGAAGGTTCTCTATAGAAGAGCACCTCTACAACCGATTGATTACAGAGGTATCGGTTTGTTGGTGTCGATTGGTTGTAGACATGTTGATAAGTTAAACTTTTGTCAATTGGTTGCACCTTTACAATTGATCAACACATCTATAACCAATAGACACCAACCGACCGACACCTCTACAACCAATTGGTTGCAGAGGTGCTCTTTTGTAGAGAACCTTCTAGGAGGTATAAATTTTGATCTAGAGCTCCATTTTCAAATTTATTTTTTTAAACCACCTAGATCGATGATATCTACACTTAGAACTTAGTAAAATCCTTAAGAAACCATTATTTTAATTGGTATAAATATTTTTCAATTGATTCACCACAATTTTATAATTTTTGTGAAATATAAATGCAATTTGCCATTTCTCCTTGGACATGATTCGCTAGGATTTCGATACCTATTCACTTGATTTATATATATATATATATATATATATATATATATATTATGGTTGAACCCTTATGCATAACCTTATTTGAGCCCCATATATTTCAACTTGTTTTATGTAATAGAAGCCCCTTTATTTCTATGTAAGGTGATCTCTTCCAAGGCAAGTGGTTGCTTTTAACATGATTACTTTGACATGCCACTTCCATATTTCAAATATAACATGTCAATATACTTGAAAACTTCCATAGCCAAGACTTTATTAGGGACATATTTTGGTAGAAAGTAAACAGGAAAACTAAAACCATGCATTCTAATAATTATTTCTTCTTTAGCAAAGAAGCAATCCCCTGGGAGTGTTCCTTCTAAAAAGGACATAAAATATTGTGATATGTGCTTCATTTGATATTCTATAATCAATTCAATGGTCAAGGCAAATAAATTCTCAACAAAAATATAGTAAAGGATCCTTTAATTAGGTATACACTAGTGTATTATTTCCTTTCTCATCTCTCTAGTTTAAGTTGAGCTCAACAAACATTTTTTGTATTTTGAAACAAGATCAAGTATATTAGGAATGAGAGGTACCTAAAAGTCCTAACTGATGTAAATTGTCTTAGCTCATTCCTTATTCACTCAAAAACTAGTTCAACAAAATCCATTGTATTTAACTCGTCTTGTTTTGTACAAAATTCCCAACTGGGCTATGTTAAAATTCTTGCCATGTTCCATGTCTAGGAGGAAGTCCATCATAGTTAGGGTATCTCTTGAGCTTTATTGGAACATATTGAGGGAAAGGTAACCTTGTATAACTAAGTTATTTTTTCCTATGTATTTATATTTGGATCTCAAGAAGGTTATCTTCTTATTGTTTTCAAACCTTTCCTTTTCCTTCTCATTGGTATGAATTTCTTCTAATGATAGTAATAGCATTATTTTGATAATGGAGCCAAACATATTTACTATAAATTCTTTACTTTGAGAGCTAATATCCTAAGTAGTGGGCTTATATAATTATATACATGTTGTCATTAGCTTGTAACAACTATGTACCTCATAGACCATATAATATGCCAAGAAGCTAGGCTAGATATATGCCCTAAAACTCAAGGGTTTGTTGACTTTATAATACTCCAAGTCTCCCACCCTTAGATTCTTGATGTGTTTTGAGGTCCTTAGGTTTGAAAAACTATGTACTAGGTCACTCAATATTTTAATATTAGAGGAATAAACAGGCATGGGTATTTCTGATGTTCTTGTTGTGTGGGAGCCTTATGGCCTAATAACACTAGATTTTGGAGTTACTACTTGACTAAAACATTTTTTATTTTTCATTTGATTGGATTTCTACAATTTTATAGAACTTAGCTCTTCTTCTATCACTATTTTAGGTTTCTACTACAAAATATTCAAATGTATTTTTCTCCTTTTGGAAAGCATTGAACTCAATTAGTTATAACTTTATTCTTTGTTCAACCTGCTTTTTTGCTTGTTTAGTTGTCATGCATTTATTATCCTTACTTGCTAATTTTATAGGGAATATCTATATTCTATTGCTAGTGATATCATAAACATTCCATTTTTCAAGGCACAATTACCCTTATGATTTCCTTTTTAGATTTTAATTATGGTTGAATTGAACACAAATCTCAACATTTAATGTCAATTCCTACAAATGGCTACTAACTCGTATTCCATAGAAACCTTTGAGCCTTCATCATTTGCTTTACCTTGGGTTGGTTGTGTATTTTATTTCCTAAATATATATTTTTTTTATACTCTCATAATTATGAATTTAAATCTTGGCATTGGTCTAGTTTCGCAAGCAATTTTTTTTGGAAGAAGATATATGGCTTATGATCAACCTAAGCTTTCAACCTTGTACTTTATTTAGGCCAAGATCCCATATTGTAGTTTTCCATTGGTGCTTTTGATTACTTAAAGTATGGAAAATTTTGGCCATTGGATCTATCAACTTGGCTATATCCTCATTCAAATGCAATACTTCCTCCCATTATATGTTTTTATAGAATTTTAGATTCAATGCATCTATCCTTAGAGGTTTCTTCTTGAAGAACACAAGCTTATACTGAGAGGGGGTGTGAACTGTATAAGACCACTTTTTACTTTTCTTTTCTCAAACAATATTATCCAATATATCAATGGCAATATCAACAGTAGTAATCAAAGCAATGCACAAATCACCACACACAATAGAGACACCAATTTAACGTGGTTCACCCAATGTGGGCTACTCCACGGAGAAAATATTTCACTAAAATTTTCTCAACAAATATCTTGGGAATCCTTCCCTATTACAATGTTTATGGACCTCTGTCCAAAGGAGACACCAATCCCCTAATCAAGTTCGTGGATACCTATCCACAGGAGACACCAATCCCCTCTACTGGTTCATGGATCTCTATCCATAGGAGAACTCCTTCTCCTCTACTCTGGCTAGTGATCCTCTAGAAGACTACTACCTCCACTACATTGGCTTGTGGATCTCTCTCCATAGAAGACCTATGTCCTCACTACCCTGGCTAATGGATCTCTATCCACTAGAGACTACTATCCTCTACTCTATCACCTCCAAAGCTTACTCTCAACTCTACTCAATCTCTATCTCAAATATACACTAAACATAATCCTTCGGTCTAGCACAAATTTGCTCAATATCTATCTCAAATCTGCACTAAACATAGTCCTTCGGTCTAGCACAAATCTACTCAATATCTATCTCAAATCTATCCTCAAGCCTTAACACAAAGCTTGATCCAATCACAAATCAACTCTACTAGATCTGCCCCAAACCTTAACTCAAGGTTTGAACAAATCAATCAATCAACTCTGCTCTCAAGTCTTCTCAAAGACTTACCTCAAATCTATCCACAAATTCTCTCAAGAACTTTCTAATTTCTCAACAAGTCTTCACTAAGACTTACCTCAAATCTGTCAAAAGTTTAATTAAATAATAATTTAATTTTCAAGTTTTAAATCTTCAACAAGTCCTCTCAGAACTTGTCCAATCTTCTCAACAAGTCTTCACTAAGACTTGCCTTAAATCTACTCAACAAGTCTTCACCAAGACTTACCTCAAATCTGCTCAACAAGTCCTCACTAGAACTTGTCCAATCTGATTGTAAGCTTCCACAAAAGCTCACTCAAATATGTCCTTAAGTCCCCTTTAGGACTTACTAAAATATCCCCATAAGCTTTCATAAAATCTTGCTTCACACTATCCTTAATCCCTCTAGGACTTACTCAAATATACCACAAGATTTCACAAAAGCTTACTTAACATTGTCCTTAAGTCCCCTCTAGGACTTACTCAAATCTGCTCACAAGCTTTCACCAAAGCTTATTCAAATCAATTACAAAACTTGCATATAAAACTCAACTCAATCTCTCATAGAAAACCTCTTCAATCACACAAACAAGTTTCACTCAAAATCTTGTTTAACCATAGAAACATATAGAGAATGGTAAGAGACTCAATATGTTTCACACTTACAATTCACTCAATCACTTTCAAACTTACTTTCAAATCAATTCAGAAATAAAGAATAATTTGTTTCACAAATCTTGAACTATCACTCCAATACTTTCAATCAATAATGCTCAATCAACTTCACTCAACCATCCACTCAATGAAACACAACTTGCTTACAAACCCTAACCAAGTGTTTCACCAAAATTCCAACAACTCACACTATGGAACTCAAACCTTGACTCAAGATGATTCCAAACTCACATAACAATGATACTCATGATATTTTCACAAACCCTAATCAAGCACATGAAAGCTTACTCAAATATTTCCAACAATGCTTATCAAACAATCT
The DNA here is from genome assembly GCA_028583015.1 of Wollemia nobilis. Taxonomy (NCBI): domain Eukaryota; kingdom Viridiplantae; phylum Streptophyta; class Pinopsida; order Araucariales; family Araucariaceae; genus Wollemia; species Wollemia nobilis. The sequence goes on along the minus strand of JAQPPZ010000252.1, from coordinate 1,047,794 downwards.
CACATAACAATGATACTCATGTTCTTTCACAAACCCTAGTTCAAGATAGTTCTCAATTTCACACTCAATTGCTCTCACAATCATTCACCAATCATGTATATGAAAACTCACTCAACAATGCTTATCAAACAAACCTTTTCACTCCAACTTTGCATTTCACAACATCCAACCCAACAATATTTCACTCACAAGGAAGATGTGCCCATACCTTTTGTTTGATGGAGATATGTCTTCAAAAACCTATCTCAATCACAATCAAATTTTTTTGCTATTCTTAAGGTTAGATAGCAACAATTTATTTCAAAATCTCCACTCAAATATTTCCTTCAATAATTATCTCACCATACAAAAATATTAGCTCTCAAGTACACCTTATAATCTCCAAACTTTTCACAAAAATAATATTCAATTCATAAGCAATCAATTTTCTCTTAAGCACTTTATATCTCCAATCTATATTTTTAATGCTAATTAAAAATATAATACTAAACACCCTTATGACTCCCTATCTTTATTTTAATGCTAAATAAGAAATAAAATATTAAACACCCTTATGACTCCCTATCTTTACTTTAGCAAAAATTAATCAAACACCTTCACAAATGTCACGTGGCCCCCTAGCACAATTCACACTATAGCAAAATAAATCACAACGCATACCTTATACAATGGCCCACGTTTAAAAAGCGCCCACCAAGACTACGCACGACTCGAACCTGCGACCTACCATCATCGTGGTGCCTAAGCCGTAAGGCTTGGCTACCATTGGGCCACACGCCCAAGACAAAACCAATAGCGCACGAAGCACCTTATGCTCTTTGCTCTCGATGCCTAAAAAAATCTTGCTGCACTCAAAAATCGAAGGGGACGCGAATCGAACCCCTAACCTTGCCCAGCTTCAATGCCTTAACCAACCACCGATTGCCACTTGCGCTACCAAGCACTTGGTGATTGATTTTATGCTCCACTTGGTCTTATCAAATGATCTACCCTCTTATTCTTAAACACATGCAAATCCTCTTATCCTCTTTCACATGATGTACAAATTCTTTTACTCTCGGGCATACAAAATTGCATGGATAATATTTAAATGAAATTATTGCCCTCCTTTTTATACCTTTCCTTGTGCATTCCAACATGTCGGTGCTTCCAATTTGAATTTAAATCTTTAGACTTATGGCACCTTAAATATTTATTTAAATTAAATTTTAACCTTATGGTTAAAATATTTAATTTAAATAAATTAAATAATAACCTCCACAAACTATCAAATGGGTCTTTTGAGGATTTAATCATTTTAAATAATTCCTTGGACCTTGTTTTCTTCACTTCAACCTTTTTAGCTCGGAATATTATAATATGAATTATTATAATATTATTATTACCTTTAAACCTGCTTCTTCTTCCTTGAGTCCTCAACCTTCCTTGTCTTTTGGAAAAACACTTGATGACTTTAATGATGACGAAACTTGGACATCAACCTCTTGACATCAATGACAACAAAACTTGCTCATATTTCCAACAATCTCCCCCTTTGTCATTGATGGCAACCCTTTTACCTTTTACCATTTCTTTTTCTTTTTCCAATATTGCTCCCCCTAGAATTGCTCCCCCTAACTGAATGCTCTCCCCCTAACTCAAATCTCTCCCCCTTTGACATCAATGGCAAAGGGCCACCTTTGGGGCTTGGGGCTAAGAATGAGACTCTTAGCTTAGCCCCTCCCCCACCTCCTCTCTTGAGGTGGTTAGTTTTGGGGTGGGAGTATCTCTACTCCCAACATACACTGATCTTTACCTTTGTCCACCTTCTTCCTCAACTGATCCTTCTGATTCCTCTGACTATTCTTGTTCCTGCTTGTCTCTGGAAGTTCTGCTCTACACCACTTGGCTATATGCCCAATATTATTGCACTTATAACACTTAATGTTGTGGTTCCTTGAAGGTGTAAATGTCTTGAAGTTTCTCCTGGTGAAGCCATATCCATTCCTATTATGAACCCTGCAATTAACTACCTTATGACCAAACTGATTACAAGAGTAGCAATACCCTTGAAAGAGATGCCTGTTTCTAAAATTTCCATATTCTTATCTTTCATGTGTCCTACACTGTGTAGCCTTGTGCCCAAACCTATGACATGAGAAGCAACGTCCATTGAAGAAACCTTGCCTTGACCCCATTGGTCTCTTAGTCTCTTCTACCCTATGTTGTTTCCTATTCCATCTGTTCCTCATTTGTGCATTGTTCCTTTCCTTGTTGAACTTCCTATTGTCCAACTCATCCTCATAAGTCTCACTTTCTCTTACACTCTCTTCTTCTGAAGCTTCTTCTTCTTTGGAGCTTGAGATTGACTCCTCTCCTTGTCCTCTATATTCTTCTTCAAAACCAAGTCCTGTTTTGTTTGATGAAGGTCTTTGTACCTTGATAATCTTATCCATGGTCTTTGAGCTTCTCCCAAACCTGTGTAGCTTATCTCTAGACTCTTTTACTTCCTTCCTTAGTGAAGCTACCTCATGCTCTAATCTCTCACATTCTAGAACCTTTACCTCTAACTTCTCTTTAAATCTCCTTGTCTTAGCTATTGAGTTGGTTAGATCTTCTATAAGCTTTCCTTTCTCTTCATCACATTCTTGAAATTGAAGCTTGAGTTTTGAGTTCTACTTTCTTACCTTTCTTAATGCATCAAGGGTAGAAATAATCTCACCCTCAAGATCAACTTCTCCTTCTTCTAATTCTTCCTCTATATCTTTGCCTTTAGGATCATCTTCATTCCTTTCTGATTCCTCTTCACTAGGAGCACTTCCTTCTTCTTCTATTGCCATAAGTAGACTTTCTTCTTCTGGACCTTCAAGAGCATCTTCATATTCATCTTCACTGAAACTGAATCCATTCCTTGTACAACTATCTTCAAGATGACCAAAGTTACCACATCTAAAACACTTGAGAATTATTGGTGCCCTTTTTCTAACAACATTCTTTTCTTCTTCCAGAAATAGAATTTCTTCTTCTTAATTATCTGAGGATCTTCCATCACTATCACTTGAACTCTTACCTGCCTTGTCTGCATAAAAAATCTTCTTATACCTTTGGAAAAACTTCTTTCCTTGCTTGCTTTGTCCATCCCTACTTTTCTTTTGGTACCTGTGTTTTCCTGTTTCCCTATTCTTATGATCCTGTTTCTCATCTTCACTACTATTTCTAGCTTCTGGACAATTAGTTGCATAGTGACCATATTTACCACAATTAAAACATCTAACTGATTTTGTACCTTTATACTTTCTTGAGTCCTTGTTCCTTCTGCCATAATTTGCTTCTTCATCACTGGATAACTCATTGCTTGAATCTGACTTCTTACCCTTTGTCTTCTTAGTAACTTTGAAGGTTGCTTCTTTCTGGGGAATAGGTTCCTCTTTTATTCTCATCTCAAAAGCTGTGAGAATTCCATGTAATTCATCCCTTGTCAAAAGTTCAATATCTTTTGACTCTTCTATAGCTGAAATATTTTCACTATACCTTTTTGGGAGTGACCTTAAAATCTTATCACAAACATCTATTTCTTCAACTTTAAGCCCAAGTCCTTGCATGGAGTTAACAACCTCATCCACACGAAGTAGGTATGCAACAATGTTTTCCTCATCCTTCATATTTAGGTCTTCAAATGTTCTCTTGTAATTTTACAACTTTACCCTTTTGACCTTTTTGTCTCCCTCATATATACCTTTCAACTTATCCCAAATTTCCTTTGCTGATGTGCAATGCATAACCTTTATAAACTCTATTTCATGCAAACCCTTTAAAATTCCATTCATTGCCTTTGAATTATTTAGTTGTAGGAGCTTACCATATTTATCTATAGGTGGAGTTGTTGGTGGTATGTATCCATCCTCAACTGCTTGCCAAATTTCATTTCCAAGTGCCATTAGGTGAATCTTCATTCTCATACTCCAAAGTGCATAATTGTTCCCATCAAACAATGGTGTCAAATTCCCTGATGATCCATTTTGAGAATCCATCTGTGTTCTTGTAAGATTTTCCTTCAAGTTGTTAAACTCTTCCAAAGGAACCCGCTCTGATACCAATTGAAGAACACAAGCTTATATTGAGAGGGGGTGAATAGTATAAGACCACTTTTTACTTTTCTTTTCTCAAATAATATTATCCAATATATCAATGGTAATATCAACAATAGTAATCAAAGTAATGCACAAATCACCACACACAATAGAGACACCAATTTAATATGGTTCACCCAATGTGGGCTACTCCACAGAGAAAATATTTCACTAAAATTTTCTCAACAAATATCTTGGGAATCCTTCCCTATTACAATGTTTATGGACCTCTGTCCAAAGGAGACACCAATCCCTTAATCAAGTTCATGGATACCTATCCATATGAGACACCAATCCCCTATTTTGGTTCATGGATCTCTATCCATAGGAGAACTCCTTCTCCTCTACTTTGGCTGGTGATCCTCTAGAAGACTACTACCTCCACTACATTGGCTTGTGGATCTCTCTCCATAGAAGACCTTTATCCTCACTATCCTAGCTAATGGATCTCTATCCACTAGAGACTACTATCCTCTACTCTATCACCTCCAAATCTTACTCTCAACTCTACTCAATATCTATCTCAAATCTACACTAAACATAGTCCTTCGGTCTAGCATAAATATGCTCAATATCTATCTCAAATCTACACTAAACACAGTCCTTTAGTCTAGCATAAATCTTCTCAATATCTATCTCAAATATGTCCTCAAGCCTTAACACAAAGCTTGATCCAATCATAAATCAACTCTACTAGATCTACCTCAAACCTTAACTCAAGGTTTGAACAAATCAATCAATCAACTCTGCTTTCAAGTCTTCTCAAAGACTTACCTCAAATATGTCCATAAATCCTCTCAAGAACTTGCTCAATCTTCAACAAGTCTTCACTAAGACTTACCTCAAATCTGCTCAACAAGTCCTCTCTAGAACTTTCTCAATATACTCAACAAGTCTTCACTAAGACTTACCTAAATTTGCTCAATAAGTCTTCACTAAGACTTACCTCAAATCTATCAACAAGTCCTCTCTAGAACTTGTCAATTTCTCAATAATTTACAAGTCTTCACCAAGACTTATCTCAAATTTGTCAATAAGTCCTCTCTAGAACTTGTCCAATCTGATTGTAAGCTTCCACAAAATCTCACACAAATATGTCCTTAAGTCCTTTTTTAATTTTGTCCTTAAGTCCTTAGATTTAAATCATAAGCTTTCACAAAAGCTTGCTTAACTCTGTCCTTAAGTCCCCTCTAGGACTTACTCAAATCTATCCACAAGCTTTCACAAAAGCTTATTCAAATCAATTACAAAACTTGCATATAAAAACTCAACTCAATCTCTCATAGAAAACCTCTTCAATCACACAAACAAGTTTCACTCAAAATATTGTTTAACCATAGAAACATATAGAGAATGGTAAGAGACTCAATATGTTTCACACTTACAATTCACTCAATCACTTTCAAACTTACTTTCAAATCAATTCAGAAATAAAGAATAATTTGTTTCACAAATCTTGAACTATCACTCCAATGCTTTCAATCAATAATGCTCAATCAACTTCACTCAACCATCCACTCAATGAAACACAACTTGCTTACAAACCCTAACCAAGTGTTTCACCAAACTTCCAACAACTCACACTATGGAACTCAAACCTTGACTCAAGATGATTCCAAACTCACATAACAATGATACTCATGATATTTTCACAAACCCTAATCAAGCACATGAAAGCTTACTCAAATATTTCCAACAATGCTTATCAAACAATCTCACATAACAATGATACTCATGTTCTTTCACAAACCCTAGTTCAAGATAGTTCTCAATTTCACACTCAATTGCTCTCACAATCATTCACCAATCATGTATATGAAAACTCACTCAACAATGCTTATCAAACAAACCTTTTCACTCCAACTTTGCATTTCTCAACATCCAACCCAACAATATTTCACTCACAAGGAAGATGTGCCCATACCTTTTGTTTGATGGAGATATGTCTTCAAAAACCTGTCTCAATCACAATCAAATTCTTTTTGCTATTCTTAAGGTTAGATAGCAACAATTTATTTCAAAATCTCCACTCAAATATTTCCTTCAATAATTATCTCACCATACAAAAATATTAGCTCTCAAGTACACCTTATAATCTCCAAACTTTTCACAAAAATAATATTCAATTCATAAGCAATCAATTTTCTCTTAAGCACTTTATATCTCCAATCTATATTTTTAATGCTAATTAAAAATATAATACTAAACACCCTTATGAATCCCTATCTTTATTTTAATGCTAAATAATAAATAAAATATTAAACACCCTTATGACTCCCTATCTTTACTTTAGCAAAAATTAATCAAACACCTTCACAAACATCACGTGGCCCCCTAGCGCAATTCACACTATAGCAAAATAAATCATAGCGCATACCTTATACAATGGCCCACATTTAAAAAGTGCCCACCAAGACTATGCACGACTCGAACCTACGACCTACCATTGCCACGGTGCCTAAGCCATAAGGCTTGGCTACCATTGGACCACACGCCCAAGACAAAACCAATAGCACACGAAGCGCCTTATGCTCTTTGCTCCCGATGCCTAAACAAAATCTTACTGCACTCAAAAACTGAAGGGGATGCGAATCGAACCCCTAACCTTACCCAACTTCAATGCCTTAACCTACCACCGATTGCCACTTGCGCTACCAAGCGCTTGGTGATTGATTTTATGCTCCACTTGGTCTTATCGAACGATCTGCCCTCTTATTCTTAAACACATGCAAATCCTCTTATCCTCTTTCACACGGTGCACGAATTCTTTTACTCTCGGGCATACAAAATTGCATGGATAATCTTTAAATGAAATTATTGCCCTCCTTTTTATACCTTTCCTTGTGCATTCCAACACGTCGGTGCTTCCAATTCAAATTTTAATTCGAATTTCAATCTTTAGACTTATGGCACCTTAAATATTTATTTAAATTAAATTTTAACCTTATGGTTAAAATATTTAATTTAAATAAATTAAATAATAACCTCCACAAACTATCAAATGGGTCTTTTGAGGATTTAATCATTTTAAATAATTCCTTGGACCTTGTTTTCTTCACTTCAACCTTTTTAGCTCAAAATATTATAATATTATTATTGCCTTTAAACCTGCTTCTTCTTCCTTGAGTCCTCAACCTTCCTTGTCTTTTGGAAAAATACTTGATGACTTTAATGATGATGAAACTTGGACATCAACCTCTTGACATCAATGACAACAAAACTTGCTCATATTTCCAACCTTTATCCCTTTTTAATAGTATGTTTTCATGTATTAATGAGGGTAAGGAGAGAAAAATCTTTAGTTAGACCTAATTTGACATCCTCATTCCTTCTACTTCAAGTCTCATCTCCTTAGTTTTCTTAACTGATTGGGGGTAGACCAATATCATAGTTATTTCCTTAGTTGATTGTTCTAGTGGGTCCTCCTTATGATGTTTCATAAGTTGTTGACTAGTTTCAGATTGAGGTAGAATAGCCTGGATATTTTGATCTATACAATAACCAAGAGGTGCTTCTTCTTCCATGGTCATATCAAATTCTATTTCTAATATAATTTTACTTTACCTTTGTTATGAAATACTCCATGAGTAGTGTAGCCAATTTGCTCAGTCTATAATGGAATACTAAGGAATATATTCATACTTTTGGCACTTTTTTCCTTCAAGGGATGTCACTAATAATCTTAGAGCCACATCTTGATCTATAATATTGTGTGTTTGGTATATAAATACTAGCCCCTTTATGTGCTCTAGGGGAGTGATCATACCTTCATCAATATATTCTAATAAAATTACTAATACTGACTCTAGAATATTTCCCTATATAGTAGGTGGATTTGGGGGACATAGTGCATTTGGGTTATCCCAAGTCGATGAAATTTTGGTTGAATATATGACCATGTATAAAAATTTGATACAATAGAAATATCAATAAAAAGAATTGATAGTGAGTTTTACATACATACCTATAGGTTTCCTTGATGGATGTGGATTTGCCAAGCGAATATAAGTTATGCTTGAAAGTATATAAACTAAGGCCTTCAAACAACCTCAATCTAGTATCTTCAATAGAAGCTTCTTCTAGTGTTCTTTCTAGTCTATGTCACTAGGTCAGTGAGAGGTGCTTTAATAAGCAAGAATACGCAAATATCCTCACCAATTATAGACCTAAATTCTTGTTGTGAATTCTAGGACCAATGATATATCATTAGGATCCTCTTCAAATTTTTTTGTCATAATAATCATGTCTCGCATGGAGTGACATAACAGGGCCTTGACAAATAGCATAGGGTCTGGCTCAATCATAGGACTTCAAGGATATTTTACAAGTTTATTTCCTTTTTATGATGTAATATTTAGGCACACTTGAACTCAAGAGTAAAAGTGATGTGAGAGATAAAAAATAGAAACAACTTAGAAAAATAAAACCTAAGCTACCAAGGTGGCAATGTGCCAAAGATCCATTAATATCTCCTTGTATAATAGGCATGAATGCTATGTGCCAATGTTGAACACTTATTCTCCTCGATACAAATAATCTCAAATGAGATTTATCAGCATGCACACACATACACAAATAGGTCATTAGGAAAACCACATATGGATAGTCCAAAAATTGATGCATAGGCCTCCCATACACACATACATGCATGATAAAACTCAAAAAATAGGTAAAAATTTGAGAGCATACACACATACAAATATGGTTCAACAAGAGAATCATAAATGGCTAGTCCAAAAATTGATGTGTAGGCCTCCTATATATATATATATATATATATATGTGTGTGTGTGTGTGTGTGTGTGTGTGTGTGTGTGTGTGTGTGTGTGTGTGTGTGTGTTCGTATGTAGGTATGTAAATAAATTTTATAGAGATTGTGTCTAGAGCGAGTGTTTGATTTACCCACAAGCTACTTGAATACTCTATAGGAAGATATAAAAATAAAGTTTACAAGAGATTACAAATGCAAACTTGGAAATCCTTTTTATAGTGTAGACTACTATGATTTATAGATACAAGGAGATTTTTCCTCAAAAATTATTTGTAAGTGGGTCTGACAATTCTAGCTACCTCTTCCAGTGATTCTAAAAATTGAGTGAGGTACCCTTGGCCATATCAGTTGTTAGATATAGGACTATCATCACCATGCCTTTCTTAAATGAATCTTTGAATTTCTTGGTTGAAAAAACATTCGGTAGGTGGTCCTTATTTTTTTAGGTAAGGGAACATTAATTCAATTCACCTACTTCTCTTTTTCATGGTTATATGCATTTTAGCTCATTCGATATGTTGGTGATGGTTTCAAAAAAATTTGCATGCTTGATCCTTTCAAAACCTAATACATTTATGTAGGCTAATTGGAACTTCTCATTATTAGACTTTTTTGGAGATCACAAAATCTCCAATATCAGATTTATCTAGGAAGAAGCTTCTTTAGTTTTCTAGTTGTTATATTTGTCAAGATTTTTTACCTCTCAATTTATGAGTTTTTCATTACTTTTTATTATCAATAATTATCTTGGCCTCTTGACTTAAAAATATGTCAAGCACTCTTCGGTTCTAAGGTTGTCTCTTTTTATTATTGTATTCAAAAAATTGTGACCACCACAAATCATAACTTTTTCCTCCATTGGGAGTTTGCCTTAGGCATAAATTAGTAGTGAGAAATCACTACAATCCTTATATCTAGTGGAACAGAATTGAAGGATTGGACAGCAAGTGGTTGGGGTTTTAAAACCCTCAACACTTTTATCATGATGGTATGAAATACAATAAGGTATTGTGTGCATTTGAAGGCTCAATAAGGGTGTGGGTGTATTATCTAGTGTAGAAGAAAAGTATTATCGATGCATAAATTTCATGGGTTTGGATCACATCCATATCATTTTGGGTGAGTTGAAAGGTTCTTTTTTCTAATTTATTAGTTCCTTAAAGATGCATCACAGTTCTATTATTGCATGTACCATGGAATATATGATTATAGGGAATGCATGCATAACCTTAATTTCCAATGGGCTCATAGGTTCTAAACCTGATCATATTGTCATATATTTGTGAAGTTTTCATCCAAGGCCTATTTATTGACCTTCAACCATTCTAATTGGTAACTAATAGTTGAGGCATCATATTTTACTATGGGCATGATGTCAAATAGATGTAAATTTTTTCTATGTTTATAGATGCCTAAACCATAATGTTTTAATACATGTCTAGTCTTCTTACTTTGCATGCTCATTCATCTATCTAGTCAAAAATAGACTCAAAAGGTAAAGTGGTATTTTTGAATTTGATATTTATATGGCATGTTGCTTCCTCAAATTGGTCATAAATTCAATTTGAATTTTTGAATTCAAATTTTGATGGATTTTCTAGTTAATGAAGAGGAAAATTTCTAGAGACCATAACTTTTGCATGCAAAAGCATTTTTATACTATTTTTCAAGATCACACAATTTTTTGAGCTCTTTACGTTAGTTGTAGTATTTTTATTCTATTATACTAGTAAAATTTGATAAATTTTAAATATCATTATGGACCACATATGTTGCATTTGTTCAAAGATCTATTATAGTTATATAGAGGTTTTTTTTTCTACAATAGTTATAGGTTTTGGGTGATTAGTGCAAGATATTCATTATCTTTCCAAGTCCATTTCTAACCATGGGGATGATTATTTAGATACATACCCACTAGTTAATAATTCTATTACTTTATTTTGATATTAGAGGATAGATTATGGTTATCATAATGAATGTTAAATATTATCTCATAGGACACTCAAATATTCAATCCAAAAGGTGGAGTCGTGGCTTCATGTTTGAGGAAGGGTTGATCTAGTTCATGTACCTTTAGCAATAAAAGATAGCAAGGTTTCTAATGAAGCTTCATTTTTCCTAATCAGTGGAAAATATTGACCTAGATCATATCCTAAGTTCTATGAGAGTGGTTGTATGATTATCTTAGATTTGATAGTGTGTCCCTTATGGGAAATTGGTAGTCTTCCAAATGGTTATGGAGGTTCATAATTTTTTGATATATTGATAGTATTTCAAATGATGATGGAAGCTTATCTTGGTATTCTTTCAATTTATAATGAAGACTCATTACTTGGTGACTTGAAAGTCTTTTAGATGATGCAAGAAGCTTAGTAGTTCAAATATTATTTAGTCTAATCTAACATAAATTTTTGGGAGAGATGATAACACCTCTAATGTCTTATATCCTTATCCCCAATCTCAAATTGTGGGGGGTTTTGGAACATATTGTAATTTGACCTTATTGACTATGTTTGATAGCTAATTATGTAATCCTAAAAATAACCTTTGATGTAAGCCTATAGATAATTTTATGTAATCCTACAAGTAGTCTTGATGTATTCACCCCTAGAGGTATTAGTAAAACTCCTTGCATGATTATGTATTCATACCTAGGGTGATTATTAAAGCTACTTGCCTAGTTTTGTATTCACCCCTAGTAGGATTGGTTAAGCCACTTGATGATCAATGTTAACTAAACATTTCTTCAAGGTTTAGTGATTGAACCTTGAGCCTTGTGTCATCCTTGGTTAAGGTAATTGTAATTATAATTTAGGGAGTAGTTATCTACTATAAATAACCCTACCACTAATCCATTATATTATTTTATTAGTTTCTTTTATGAAGTGGTATTGTAGGATGACTATAGGCACCCAACCCTCCTATTTTTTTCTCTTCCATATACTTGATATTTATATTTTGGTTCTTTATGCTCTTGTATATAACTTGTTGTGAATGTTAGTTTTCATGTATTTATGGAAAGTATTATGAAATTAAACATGTAATAAATGTTTCATTAATATCATTTATTAAATCCTTTATTTTTGGGGGCCTCTTCCACTATAGTTGACATATCACTTTTTAATAAATCCCAAAATCATTGAAATACAATGACAATGAGTCCATTGAGACCATGCGTATTTTTACGATGCAAAGATAAAATTACATCATGTAGCTCCTCCATATATATCTTCATCAAGATTTTATTTTATCACTATTTGATATTTTATGGAATATTTTACAAAAGCTTACCTTGATCCTCCTTAAATCACCCAACAACTTCAAAATATCTTTGAATTAATTGTTTTCTTCCTTATATATTCATATTCCTCTATATGTATTTTGGATGATGTTAAATTATTCTTGATGTGACAAAAAGAAAATGTGTTTTAACTACAACATGAAAAACATGTTATTTGTATCTCCTTTCTTGATCTATATCTCCTAGATTTTTAAAACAACATGACTCCTACCTTTTGAATATATTATAATAATTAGAAAGTAATTATTCTTCTTGCACATAAGAATATTTGTACATTCCATTGATTTCTACTATCTCTTATAAATATTTGAGCTTTGATTCAATTTCTTAATTTTTCTTGAATATATTTCCAAAATATTTGGAATTTCATATCTTCATTTGCCTCATTAGATATATATTATCTTAAACAAACCCATACATAAATGATGCACTAAAATTTTCTTCATATCATTACAACATAATCATTTGGAAGAAATAACGGTCTTGGAGCCACATAGACTAAAATAAAAATGGCTTTGGATGACCATTATTGAGTAAATACATTTAAAGAGAATTATTTTATGATCTTATCTTGATCACAATAAAATGTTCAAAGAGATTGTATACTCTATTTTCAACCATTTTTTGGATAAAAAAATCTATTCAATATTTCTACTACATGTGTTTACCCAATGTATCTCTTGTATTATACTAAAAACTTGAAGGAATAGCATCTTAAAGGCTACATGAATTTTAAAATGGCACAAAATATTGCATTGATTTGTACAATCCAAGAGTACCACATTATTTTCTAAAGAGGTTAGATTTGTGTTTAAGTCCCTCTTAAGAATCTATAGATGAGAATTATGAATCATCATTGTATTTTAAAAAACGTTATGGTCCTTCTAACATATTTTATAAGGAATAACCTATAGTCAGAGCACACACATTTATAACCCAACATTGATGCTTTCCTCTTTCCTGAAAAATAGATCAACAACCCAATTACCTTTTTCTTCTATAAATTGTCCCATTTGCATTTGTCCCAGATAATTGTAATACCTTGAGAAGATCCTATATAAAAAACTATCAAACAATCCCTTATCTTCCAAATATTTTTTAATGCCTCTTTACATTCCTCGCTAATTTTTTTCTTGTATTAGAGTAAACTCAAGACTATAACAACCTATTAATTCCTTGATAAATATTTCTTAGGAATCTTCTTCATACCCTTAATGTTCCTTGATATCATTTTCATCATCACTTTTTATTTTGATTGGCGGGCTTAGAAACACTTTTTGTTAAGACATGATATTTGTTTTTGGTTTCTCAAATCGATATCTCTTTAAGTTTTATTTCTATTTATTCTTGATTTGACATCCTTTATCTCCTTTTTCCATTCCCAGAAACACTTTCAAATTCATCAATCTCTTCCATTTTTCATATTATTCTCAATGATACTTATCTTCTAAGGATTTAAGTTACACTAGAGAATTTGAAGTGCAAAGAATGACCTCAAAAACACTTTCTTCTTTATGGTTCCATAGAAATATTAAACTAAAAGGATGTTTCTCTAGAGTTATTAATCTTGTATTCTTCCCTAAAAACCTTAAATTTCCATGGATATCCTTCATACTCTTTTTTATTATGTTGCTTTTAAAACCCAAAATTACAAGGGATACACTCTATACTACTTTTGTTTTTTTTGGAAGGAGAGTATTTTATATTATTGAGAAAAATGAAGATACCTGGATTAACCTTGACCTCATTCATCTCCTTTGGTTCAAAATTGGCCTCCTTGAATTCCTTCATTGTTTTAATTCCTTTTGAATTTGAACTTGTGCATTGTACTTCCTCATCTCTTATGTGTTTTTTCTTCTAATTGTTGATTCAAGTAAATTGTAATGACCTTTACCATTTGATGATCTTGAGGGGATTTCTTTACCATTTTCTTAAGAGTGGAAATTTCTTGATTTAACTTAGCTTCATGTGATATCTTTGTTTTCTATTAAAGATTGTATTATGCCCAAAAACTTCCATATCTTTGTCCATAATTTTCACTTTGCAATCTATTGTCATATGTCTAGTCTCATAATATTTATGATATTGGAAAGCCAATGTTTTCATAATCCACTTGTTGGTCCCATTTTTTTATTCAAATATAATCCTAATAGATTTTGGTAAAGGTTTTAAAATATCCATGGCAACATACATTTGGAGGTATACAACATGCATTCACCCCTTCATAGTTATTATCTCTTTGATGAATTCACCTAGAGTATTGCCAATGTTCTTCAAAACCATCCTATTAATAAGGTGATATAAAAGTCTGAAACTCCTAATCCACATTAAAAGTCTTTTAATAGCTTCTATCTCCATAGAAAAATTTTTACTCCATGGTCTTAAGTATAATGCATCTCTCCCTTTAAATTATGGGACACTTTCCATTATTTTATCCTTAATTTCCAAATTGGAGAAGACAATGAGGAAAAATAGTTTTAGAAAAATTCATAGAGTGATTTTAATTCAATCCCCACTTTCACTTGATACAATTTTGAATCTCTAAGAATTATGTCGAACTTAAATATAAACCCTTTGCTTTTAGGAGCCATTATATCATTCTCAATCATCTCATCCTTGATAATCACTTTTGGTTACCACATGCATAAGGTTTTACATTGATATGCTCTTTAGATTGACCTTGATTATGGCATCCACACATCCAACTAGGGAATTCTTACTTCTAATTAGGCCTTACAAAAATAAATTTGTTGTCATGCTACCTAGATTTTCCTCATAATAATCCTTTAGTTTTAAATTTATCACAAGATTTAAAAAAATAAAAAGTACTTCTCATACCTTGCTTCTTTTCTACATTTGCAATACTGGCATACTTTCTAAAACAAAACAAAAAAAGGTAAGGCTCATCCTAACTTCCATTTATGAAAAAAATATTACCACCATATCATTTAATTATCATCTAAATCCCAAAATATATATATATGTGTGTGTGTGTGTGTGTGTGTGTGTGTGTTACATTAATAATTAAAATAAATAAATATTACATTAATATTTTGAATTTTAACAATATAATACATTTTTAACTCAAAATAAAATAAATACTTTACAAAAAATAAGTATGTTCATACCAAATAATATTAGCTCAATTGTTAAAATCCTTGAATTTGGAGTTCCTCTTGCAAAAATATACATAATGCTCGTGTTGTTGTAATACCATAATATAACATACATGGTCATTGTTTTAGATAAGAAAAAAAATATTTATTAAATTTTAACGAGAGATGTTGCACATGTACATAGAGAAATATTGTGATGTTTTAAAAATGATATTACTATAAAATATTTATTAGCATTGAATCTTCGTTATATTATCGTTTATAGTGATATTACAATAACTTGGTAATTGTGCATATTTCTTGGTAAGAATATTGATTTGTTTTGGCTTGGCACTTGCCTAGAAGAAACCTATGTTCAAACCTTACGGGTATTTTTTGCAAAGGTAGTAGTATGATATGAATCCTTTGAGTATGTGTCTATCCGATGAGAAGAGACCTAGGTTCAAACCTTGGAGGTATGATTTGCAAAGGTAGTAGTCTGATATAAATCCTTCGAGTGTGTGCCTGATCGATGGCGATGATACAAATCTTGAGTGATCAGTGGTCCTCTTCACATTGGGTTATAAAATAATGATGTGGTATAGGCTTTTTGGAGGTATCCCTTGTGGTTTGAAGCCTACACTTGGCAGTTACTAGAAAAAGTGTGGATGTAACCAACTCCCTTATGTATAAAAAAAAGAATATTGATTTGTTGAATAAAATATTTACACTGTGGAGTTTATATAATTACATTATAATTTGTATTCCATAGTGATATTGCAACAACTTTATAATTATGCATGTGTCTTATAATAATATTGACCTTCTTAAAAGTAAATCAAAATATCGAAAAGGTTGAGCTCATATAACATTAAAATATATATTTTTAAGTTTAAATATATCAACTCACATTATAACTATTTTAAAAATCAAACTATATATATTTTTAAAAGAATATATTAAAAGAGACTCAAGAATATATTACAAGGCTAATAAACTCTAGCCTTATGGCTGCAAACCAAGATGCAGTCCAATAAAAACTATAAATTCAAACTATTTTGCCTACCTAGGAAACCAACCATCCTACCAATGGAGCAATTGACTAAAGATACAAGACCCTCTAACAACCTCTATCAAGGTTAGAATTGAAGAAATACACTAAAATAGAGAAGAACAGTCTACCCTAAGACTTCCAAAAGAATTTGAAAAAACTTCACAACCACAATGAGGATCTAAAAAGTCATAGAAGATTTAGGATCATCAGGTCTTCAATTATTGAACACTACTCTTTTTGTATGATTGGTGTCAATTCATGAATAAATCCTTGCATTTATTATCAAGTTAGCCATAGCTTTTGGCATTGCCATCAAAATACTGAATAAGGAGAATATTGGTCCTAGTTTGGTCTAGCCACCACCCTAAAGGGAAACCATAGCAACTAATATATTCTTTTTCTAGAACCCAATTTGCCATAGCATCTGCCACTTTGTTTTATTCTCTAGGCACATGATTGAAAACAACCTCTTGAAAACTAGTTGCTATTAACCTAATATTATCTATGATCCTTTGAATTCTCCAATCTACCTTCTCAGGCCTTGAAGTTGATTTTAGGTAATTGATCATAATTTGAGAGTCTAAATTTGCTATCACCCTTCTCCAACCTGCCTTCAGTGCCTCTTACAAACCTCTCAAAATACCTTTCCCTTCAACTAAGTTATTGGATAAATTCCTAAATTTTTGCAAAAGTAAAAATCATAGTACCATCCTCCAATCTTCCTATCCCTCCTATACTAGCTCTTCAAGGATTTTTTCTATATACTCCATCTATATTAATTTTTCTCAAAATTTGTGGGGGAGGCTACCATTGCTTTGTTCTATCCATAATTTGAATGGTCACTTTCTTCCTTCTCTATTGGGCTAATCCATGGCTAATCTTTAATTAGGTCATCATTTGTTCCCATAGCTGATTTGAATTGTGTTGATGAGCTAATAAATGTTGAATAGTATCTATCAAATTTTCTATGGTAATTAGCCAAACATGGTAGATGTCCCTACTCTCTTATTGAAGGATTGACTTGTTTTACTCATTCCAAATATTCCAAGGAAGAATAGTCATTCCTGTACAAACTATTTGGTTCACATACCAATCATTTTTTTCTTGTTTCTACAAACTATCTATCTATGTTCTATGGATTGATCATAGGACCATATTAAATTTAGAATAAAATCCATCATCTTCCACAATTAAGAAGCTATGGGGCATTCTATGAACAAATGATTTAATGTTTCATTGCTATCCCAACACATTACATATTTAAAGTATCCATTAAATCCTTTCTTCATAAGTTGCTCCTCTGTGAGTACCCTTTTATGAATTAGCAACTAGTTGAAAAACCTAAATTTTAGCCATAACTTTCAATCCCATAAATATTTGAATAGATCCTTGTAAGCAAATTAGAGAACACCAAATAATAAAATAAAAGAACAAGCAATGTGCAATGAAAATGATTTTTTTTTGTATTAAATTTGAATGGAGCCTTGATCTCTATTTACAATGTTTTTTTTCCTGAATGTGTAAGGGTATTATTACACTATGCTTTCTCTTAGAATACAATGGGAAGAAAAATGAGAAATGTCCCTTTTGCCAAATACAAAGGATGGTGGTATCTTCGGTATTCTTTTGCTCTAATCCAATTGGTGAGTGGGTTCTTTTATCCTAGATGTGGGACCACTCCTAGATTAAATAGCTCTCCAAGTACCTATATCCTACACATATTGAAGCCAATAAAGGGTTAGTAGCACCTGTATATGTGATTAAAAACTAATGCAAATAAAAACCCTCGAATGGATGTTTGTAAAAAATATTAAAATGAAACTTAAAATGACTTGCTAATAAATTAACAACTTACTGATATATTATTCTAAAAATGGCCTTAAAATTTATAGAGATATTTTAGGGTATGTTAGGAACCTACCCTCAAAATTTCAACTTAATCTGAGTTTGTATGAGTGAGATATGACGAAAACAAGTTTGGCAGTTTCTATGAAAATGTAGGCCCACGGTTGTGACTGTGTAATCGTAGGAGGGTGATTGAGCAACCATGGGAGGGTGGTAGGGACTATGTAACCATGTATGCATAGCTAAAAATCATATCCAAGAACTCTATGGCATGAAATCTATGAATGTTGGTGATTCCCTATGTTGATTTTGGCAGTGTAGCAGTGTCTTTTTCAGCCCCTCTTGCTTGATGGAATGATGTTGCTTTTATAGGAAATTTTGGATTTTGGAGGAAAAATATAGGTGGAAATATAGGGATTCCAAGTGGAAAGTACTAGATAGCCACCTATCCTAGGCAGTTGTAGTGAGTCACTTAGAGTGTCTCACTTAGGTAGAGTGGTGGCATGTGGGTAGGTGCAAGTGGAGTGAGGTGTGAGATGTGGCAAGTGGATAGGTGTAAGTGGAGTGAAGTGTGTGAGATGTGTCAATGTGAGGGGTAGTGGTGGCTATGACACATGTCACATGGGGAGACAGGTTATCCTAGGGGATTTTCTAGATTTATTAAAATCTGGAAAATAGGATAATGTGCAGAATTAATATGCCTAAGTCAAACCTTAGGTACATTATTATTATGCAAAATTGTAATGTGCTATGTGAATGGATAATATGTAGGAATTATATGCCTAAGTTAAACTTTAGATACATATTTTATTATGCAAACTTGGAAAATGCTATGTGAATGTGGTTTTGCAAATACCTAGGTTTTGGTGTCTACATATCTTGAGCCATATGGGGGTTAATATGGATTAAGGCTAAATAAAATTGATCTATAATGTATACTTCATACCCTAAGCTATTCCAACCAATTCAGTCCTCATATTATGACCATGAAGGTGATCGTATTTAAAGGATTCTATGAATATCATGTTTTAATATTATGAAAGCTAGATTGGTCAGTTTGCTACTGGGATCCAACATCTTCCCACCTCCATATTTCTTGTTTGATATTTATAATATTTTGTAACTTTTATCCAATTTATCGTATGCA
This sequence comes from Wollemia nobilis, assembly GCA_028583015.1. NCBI lineage: Eukaryota > Viridiplantae > Streptophyta > Pinopsida > Araucariales > Araucariaceae > Wollemia > Wollemia nobilis. Next base: position 1,028,469 of record JAQPPZ010000252.1, on the reverse strand, counting down.
TTTTATCCATTATAGGACTTAATTTTAGATGTTGAATTGATAGTGCAAGGTGTCCATCCCATGATTCTGTCCAAAAATGTACCTTCTGATCATTTTGTACTATCTAGAAGAGCTTATTCTTTATCAACTCCTATTTAGTTTTTAGGACCTCTAAAATTGGGGACCCTCTTGAAGGTAGTTAGTATTGAATTATATCAGAGGGGTCTTTGTTTTCTGCATATTTGGTTCTCAAATTTTTGGTCCACAAGGTATTGGGGTGGCTAATTAGCCTCTAGTATAACTTTAATTTACTACCAAAACCTTGTTATTTTATATTGTCGATCGAAGAACTGGACCCCCTTGATTAGTAGGAAGGCATAGGATCTTTCACTTGAGTAGGGCCTATTTCTTCCCCATTTTTAATCCTCTCCAAATAAATATATAACTAATTTTATCTAATTATTTAAGCATTGACTTAGGGATGTTAAACACTGCTAAAAAAAATATTGGGATAGACTAAAAATTTGCTTTGATAAGAGTTATCCATCCTCTTGAGGAAAAATATTTTTTGGTCCAATTGCTTATTATTTTCTACACTTTCTCCAGTAACCAGCTCCAATGATCTTTATTTTTGTTGCAAAGATTAACTGGAACACCCATATATTTAATTGGAAGGAAAGTTTTTTTAATCCTAATATGTCTAGTATCAAAGTCTCTTGTCTAGGTAAATAATATAAAAAGAATACTTTTGATTTATCTTCATTAGCTAGTTTCCCTAAGGCTCTAGTGAAGCAGTTAATAATTTGCTTTGTTGAGGTTGCTTCCTTTATTTTTGCCTTCCCCAATGGTGAAAAATGAGAGATAGGTTTGATTCTTTTAGCTATTGTAACTCCTTCTAGCCTCTGAAAATCTTGATTATTAGAAAATATTCTCCCTAAAAATTTTGCTAGGATATTCTTTCTTGATGCATCTAGATGCTAGGAACAAATGAGTGGGATGACCATTGATAATAACTTAATAATAAACTAAAGATATACAACTTCTGATCCACTTTGTCCATTATTGAGAGAATCCAAAATTTTCCATTACTTGGATGAGAAAGTGCCAATCCACCCTATCATATGCTTTGGATAAATGCAATCGAATGAACATGGATGGAGATTTTTTATCTTTCATAGAGTGAATTTCTTCTTGGACTAACACTATCTCATGCAATATATATCGCCCCTCTACAAATCCACCTTGTTCTCGAGAGATGATATTATGTAGCAATGGTTTGAGCCTTTCAACCATAATATTTGAGATGATTTTTAGAATGACATTACATAAAGTGATTGGTCTATAACCAGTAATTTTATCTACTTCTTGAGCTTTTAGAATTAGTACTATCTATGTCTTGTTGATTTCTTTGAGGATTTATTTTTCCTTTCTAGCCTCTTCTACCACATTTATAGTGTCATACTTCAAAACATCCCAAAATTCTTGATAAAATTCAATAGGGAATCCATTCAAACCTGGGGTCTTCCCCTTTTACATTTTGAAAACTACCTCTTGCAGTTCCCTCATAGTTACTAGTGCAGTCGGGGCCATATTTTCCTCATAAAAAATAAGAACACGTATCTCCTAAAGAATTTCTTGTTGGGATTTTGGATCAAGCAAATTGGATATAAATTTGAAAAATAGTTAACAGCTAATGAAGACATGCCTTCCCAAGTGTGGAGTATATTCCATATTCATTATTCAATGAGGGGATAAAATTATGTGTTTTTCGAGCTAGAAGAGACTTGCAAAATAAACTTGTGTTTTGGTCTCCTTCTTGTAGCCATTGAATCCTTGATTTTTGCTTTCATATCAGTTCTTATATTCTATCCCATTCCTTCACCTAGGCTAAAATATTAATTTCTATCTTTATATTATTTTCTATGAGTCCCTCAAGATGAAATTGCTCATTCAACTCCTCATGTCAGGTTAAAGCTTCCTTTTTCTTTGCCCTGACATCTTTGAATTCCTCCCAATTCTAAGTCTTTATTTTATATTTAATAAAATGCAACCTTGTGATAAAATAAAATATCTTTGTACCATGTCTTGGCTTGCCCTCTTGCCACAGTTATTGTATCCTTGACTTGAAGGATTCATCTCTAAGCCACATTAACTAAAAATAAAATGGTGTTGGATTACCATTGGTTCTCCAAAATTTAATTAAAACTAGCCAATGGTCTGATACTGCATTATTTTATGTCTTTACTTTAGGTGTATGTCCTTGTATCAAAAACTTATTTAAAAGAAAAATCCTATATAGCATTTCAAGGATGCATGTTGAGCCTTGTTTTTTTTTGGACCAAGTCATAAAACCATTGCTTGGCTTGATATCTACTAGGTGAAGATTGGTCATGTATTCATTCATGAGTTCAGAACTCCCATCCAATTTTTATTTCCTTCCATTTTTTCTTCTAGGGAGAGGATTGAGTTAAAATATCCTTCTATTAAAGCCCAAGCTTTAGGGAATTTGGAGGTGATAAAAGTTGTATTCCTTCATATTGATCATTTATCTTCCATAGTACATGGAGCATACACATTTATATAGAGTAACATGATCTAAATATTTATTTTGGGTAACCACTTCTAGCAATCCCCTACTTCCCATCATGTACTAAACTATAGTTTCCTTTGGGTCCCAAAGATATGCCAGTCCTTCCAAGGTCCCCTGGATGTTGAGGAACACTACTTTACTGGTTGGCCACATCTTATTTGCTATTATTTTATTTTTTCAATTGAAACCTTTGTCTCCTATAGAAAGAGAAGTTGAGGATGATTTTTTTAGATCAGTATTCTAATTTCTAATTGTTTAGAAATACTTCCTTTAAGTCCTCGAATATTACAAGTAATAATCTTCATAATTAACAAGGTTTGAATAAATGGGTAAGTGTTGTAATTGTAGGCCCAAAAAGACCACATACTTAGCAAATTTTGTAAAATTTAGCTGTGTTGAAAGATGCACAAGAGTAGTGATAAAATCTTCTAGAAGGAAAAAACTATGATCGGACTGGTCAAACAATGCCTAGAAGAATTTGGTGGAGCATATTTTGAATAAAAAGGGCGACATAGTGTTAAATTCTGCTACAAAGCGAGCTCAGTGCACAATTCCACAATCAACATAGTCAAATAGTACCCAACATAATTTGTAGGAGCAGATTTTGAAAAGTAAAGGCGAAGATAGCTCCAAGTTGATGTTCATTTCTATACAAGAAATATTATTGTGTTAAAATCCATTGAAAGTTCTAGAATTTGTTATCAAACTAGTCAAACCCGACCTAGCGAAAATCCAAGGAGCGTATTCTAAAAAGTGAAGACTTGACAAAAGTTATGATTCCCTACCCAGTGAGGTTCCAATGCCTTATCCACTCACTCACGGTGCAAGATAAAAATTTATGGTCAACATGGTCAAACCTAATCCAACAAAAATTAGTGTGGATTCCGAAACTAAAGAGGATGCAACAACAAGCTAGAGAAAAATCTGAAGGTGTAGATTTTTTTTAACTAAAGAGGCATGTGATGATGCAAATCCAATGTGCCAGCTCAAACTTTATCACAACCATTAAAAATCAGATCAAAGATAGATTACGAGGCTAAATATGAGTTTAAAAGAGGGAAAAATCCACACTGCTAAACTTTGATTAATGCGATCATAGAGTGTGAGCAAAAAGAACTAGGGAAGAATAAGCATCACCGAAATCAAGATCCATCTAGATTTTTAGTTATAGATTTTTGGATGAAAAACCTAATCAAGAACAGGGAATGGACCAGATCAACCTACAACCAATGCAGTCATCGAATTTTGTGGAAGGTCGAGCAACTTGTAGAGATCTCTTGGAGTCAGCCTCCTTTATTTTTTTTTTGAATCAATAAGAGGCTACCACCTCAGCATCCTGTTGATCTGGCATGAAAATCCTTGTAATGTTCCTATTTCTTCTATAATTGTAAAATCTATATAAAGAGGTCGAACCCTCATTTTTAAGGGTCAGCTCTAGAGTGTTTGCCTATCATATTATTATAATTTTTTTAAGAAATCAATAGAAGGAGCATTACTTGGATGTTTGCCTCAGGCTTGTGTCTTCATATTTTGTGAGTTTATTCTATGAATTCATTTCTGCTACTGTTGTTATGGTTAGTCAATTCTATTGATATTGGATTGCTAACTTGGGGTAAATTGGAATACTTCATGCTTAAAAAAATGTTGTAGAGAGCTTATTTTTCTGTTAGTCTGAAGGTTGATCTAATTTTTCTATTTGGATTATTAACATTTCATATGTTTGAAATAGTTCTCTAAGTATTTTATTATTCTTTAATGATGAAGATGATTAGTTTTGAATGTTGTTAGTCTTAAGTGTGGCATACTAGAAATGTGATTGATCAGAGAATTCTTGATATTTTTCAATGTTGTTAGCTTTATCTAACCATTATTCATTCAATTATTTTCTAACCCTTATCTCATTTCTATCCCTAAACTTACATTTTAAATTGAGCTTAATTGAGTCAACACCAATTAGTTGACAAGGTATACCAACCTACTCTAGAGGTTGGATTGAAGTAATATTTGATCCATCCAATGTCAAGGTTTGAGTTATGATTAGTGGGTGTGCACCTCCCAGAAAGTCATAGATTCATAGTCATAGTTCAAGATTTCCTTGATGTCAATTCAGACCCCAATAGTTTTGGCACACCCGGTGGGACCCTAAAGACACATTGTCTTTCCCCTACCCATTTCTTTGTTGATAATTCCCAGAGGAATCAAGATTTAGTGAATTGTCTTGACCTCATTCAATGGTGAAAGTAAATTCACTTGGCGACTCCCTGAGTGCAAGAAACTAGAAAAGCCACCCTAGTAGATCATATTTTTCATGAATACTAGGTCATCTATTAAAAATAGTCAAGACCCTATTATATTTTATGAGCTACCCTTAAGAGGGTCCAATATCATAAGAAGTTTATTCCTAGACTCATAGTTGGAAGAGGTCCCAATTGAAGTACCCCCTATGGTACCTCCAAGACCAATTCCATCAAAAACACCACCTACAATGGCTCAAAATCAAAATATCAATCAAAATGTTAATCAGAACCAACCCCCACAAAATTATCCTAGTTGGAATACTTTTGGACCTCTTGGGCTTACTAATATGCATGACATCCCTCAAGTTATTACAAAATCCATACCCACATTTGATGGTACTAAAAATATTACATATGAGCATTACCAAGACATACTGAACTTAGCAACTATTCACAATATCAAGAATCAAGATGTCATAGTCAGACTTCTAGCCCTTTCTTTTAGAGGAAAGATCTTGCACTAGTTTAGAACCTTAGAAGATAAAACCATCACCTCATGGGAAAAGTTAGTTGGCCCTTTTGTAGAAGAATTCAATGAGTCATCTGATCCCTTTTCCCTACTAAATCAATTTATAGCTATGCAAAAACATCAACATGAGCTAGTCTCTGATTTTAACTTGAGGTTTAGTAGAACCTGGAAGAGGATTCCCCTTGAAGCTAGACCAATGGTATCTTTAGCATATATGTATTACATCAGAGCCCTTGGGTCAGACCTGGGGCTACAAACTCAATAATCAAGTATAAACACCTTCCCACATGTTTACCAAGTAGTTGTCCAAGCAAAAAATATATTAATTATTGTAGGAAGACTTCCACCAAAAATGGTAATGCCTTACTACTCTGAGATTCCTCAGTTCCCACCAAAGGTAGCCACTCCTTCATATATGGATCCTCCATCAGCCCCACAAGCAACTCCACCATTTCCTCCAAAAATAGCCCCTATTATCCCTTTTCCTCCTCTTCCATCTCAAAACTCCCAAGAAACATCTGTATTACTGGACATCCAGAGCACTCTAAAATGCTCAATAATAAGGTCAATGCAATTGAAAAGAGGGAAATGGAGATATTTCAACCAAGAAGATTCCCCTATATTAATAAATATCAAAAGCTGAGTACAAGTGGTAGTGTAGGACCTAGAGTCAATGTAAATCAAGTAGAGCAAGAATTTGCACCTAAAACTAGCTTGGTCAATGTTTGGTGCTTAGTTTGCAATGATCCACATGATTCTGAAACCTGTATGATGTACCAACATCATGTACAACAAGCTATGGAAAATGTAGAGAGAAATAAGAAGGGGAGAGTTAACATGTTGTGGTAGTATGATCAAGTTATGATTGGACAAGATTTTTTGGAAGAAGAAAAAGTCTTTATTATGACTAGGTCTGAAAAGAAGTCTTTGCAAGTAGACCCATAAAAAATGGGTGGTTTCCAGGTGCCTTCTTAGAAGAAAAGAGAGCCATCACCATAAAGCAATGACAAGTTTCCCATTTCACAAGTTGTTGATAAAAGTGATGTAGTGCCTAGAAGATAAGAAAAGGAGGTGAAAGCTCCAAGAGAAGGTGAAAAGGAGAAGAGTAAAGAAAAAAAGTGCTAGAAGGGAAGCCCAAGAAAAGTTAAGTTTCCCTTCCATTACAAAGGGTCAAAGAATAGAGGCTACTCAATAGTATAGAAGAAAGTATGGGGAACCAAAAAAAAGGTATGAAAGGCCTCCACTAGTTCAGTATGAATATAATATTGTGGATGAATTGAAAAGAGTTCCATCTAGAGCAAGCTTGTATGATACACTTTTTCTCCCTGGCCAAATAGATTTGTTGAAAGCTTCTCTACATAAAAAGTCCCAAGGAAAAGAAACCACCATAGTTTTCAATTTGGCACAAGATAAAGAAAATATGTCTCCCACCACCCTGAAGAACAAACCTCCTCCATTCTATATCTCTCTTAGAATGGAAGGATGGATAGTTCACAATTGTATGATAGACTCAAGGGCTTCAATGATTGTTATGCCAAAAGTAGTTTATGATGAGATGGGCATGGAGTACACAAGGTCATGTCAGGGGTCTTGCAACTTGATGGTACCCCAGTTAAGATTGTAGGAGTTATAAAGGATGTATTGATGAGGTTGCATAGAGCTCCGAAGGTGACCATTGTCCAAGAAATCATGGTAGTTGATCTTGAACCTTATTTTGGCATATGCCTTTCAAGAGAATTTACTACCAATATGGGAGGATATATGTATTTAGACTACTCTGCTATGATAGTTCCCTATAAAGGTAAGAGAATAAGGATAACCTTAGAGAATCCTGTATCTTTCCATATTGAAAAAATTGAAGAATATTTGTACAATCATTCAGTAATGGAAGAGCCAGAGTTAGTAGAAGTCTTGGAAGATTTAGAAATTGAATATGAATTGCCCTTCAAGGATGATTATAGCCTATCAAAAATAGGGTTGGGTATGTACAGTATTTCCTTAGAGGTAGAGAAGAATATCCCTACCATATCTAACTAGTCACTCAAGTAGTCAAATATTTGGACAATGCATTTTGATGGAGCAAGGTGCAAAAATGAAGTCGAAGTTGGTGTAGTGTTGAAGTCTCCTTCAGAAGGGGTGAAGAGTTTTTATTTTAGATTCACTTGGGCTTGTACAAACAATGCTACTAAATATGAAGCTCTATGCTTGGGATTGATGCAAGTAAAAAAATGGGAATCAAGATATTAGACATTTATGGTGACTCAGATCTGGTGGTCAACCAAGTTATAAAGAGATGTAGTAGTAAACATCACTATCTGAAGATATATAGAAATAGAGTATGGGACTTGATGGAATCATTTGATGCTCTAAATATCCACTCTATCCCTAGAAAGAAAAATATATTAGCTGATGCTTTGGTAGTTAAGGGCTCTAATTTCAATCCTTCCTCAGACCTTGGGTCAACTACAAGTAAAAGAGTCAAATTAGTCTTCAGACCTATAGTTCCAGATAGATAAATCTTCTGGTAGGTCTTTGAGAATGATGATCAGATAATTGACTTTCTAGTCAGAGAAGCTTGTTTAGCCAATGTGCAGGAGGAGATTTCTCAGGAAATAGATCAACAAGATATCATTCAATTGAAGAATAATCACATTCCTAAAGGCCTAATCACATTGGAGAGTTTGTTTGATAATGAGGATGGAAAGAAATCAAGGACTATGAAAGTAGATGATAAAATATGTAGTGAGATTGAAATTGAAGAGAAAAAGAAGATCAATGTTGGAGTAAGGTGCTCCCTAAAAGAAGTTGAGGGAGTTAAGGCACTTTGCTTTAAATACCTAGACATTATTGCTTGGTCATATGAGGACCTCAAGGTTTATGATAAGAAGATCATTCAACATACCATTGAGCTAGAGCCTGATGCAAAACCTTTCAGATAGAGACAAAGGCCTGTGAATCCTAAAATTGAATCTATAATGAGGTAGGAATTGCTTAAGCTTCTTAAAGGGAAGATCATTTATCCGATCAAGCATTCCACATGGGTTGCTAATTTAGTTCTAGTAAGAAAGAAGAATGGAGACATCCGATTATGTGTGGATTTTAGGAATCTGAATAGAGCATCACTAAAAGATCATTATCCACTTCCCTAGATTGATCAGATTTTGTAGATGGTAGTAAGGGAGGAAATGTACTCCTTGTTGGATGGCTTCTCTAGATATAATCAGATCTGGGTCAAGGATGAAGACCAGTTCAAAATAGCCTTCACCACTAAGTGGGGCACATTTTCTTATCAAAGAATGCCATTTGGCCTATCCAATGCAGGAGCTACATTCCAAAGGGCCATGGACTATGCTTTTGGTGAGCTGATCAACAAAATCATTTTGATTTATCTTGATGATATGATTATGTTTTCTCATAGAAAGGAATCACATCTTGAGCATCTAGAGAAAGTTTTCCAGAAGTGTAGAGAGTTTAGCATCTCCCTCAACCCAAAGAAATCATTCTTTGTTGTCCATGAAGGTAAGTTATTGGGACATGTAGTCTCCAAAGAAGGGATGGCAATAGATCTTGATAGAATAAAGTCAATTCTGGCCCTTCCCCTCCCCACAAATAAGAAAGGCTTATAGTCCTTCTTTGGGTAAATTAACTTTGTGAGGAAGTTCATCTCATATTTTTCTCAAGTAGTCAGGCCCATCTTAGAGTTACTCAAGAAGAACATGGAGTTCAAATGGACTGAGAAAAGAAAGTAAGCCTTTGAGGCTATAAAGCAAGCAATTGCAACTACACCTGTATTGATAAATCTTGATTTCAGCAAAGACTTTATTTTATATGCCTATGGAGCTGAGGAAAGCTATGCATCAGTGCTCACTCAAAAGGATGAGAATGAGGAGGAACACCCCATCTTCTTCTAGAGCCAAAATTTGCATGAGTATCAAACCAAGTATAATTTTATTGAGAGGCAAGTATTTGTAGTGATGAAATCCTTAAAAAAGTTTAGGTAGTACTTGGTCCAAAGCAAGACTCTTGTCTATGTGGTACATCTAGATGTAAGAAACTTTATCCTTCAAGGAGAATTGGGTGATAAAAGAGTTGGCTGGATTACTAAAATATAGGAGTATGATGTAGAGATCCATCCCACCAAGTTGGTCAGAGGAAGAGCATTATGCTAGGAACTTGTAGCTAAAGCAAATTCAGAACAGATAGTAGCCTATCAGGGAGCAAAGGATGATCATAGTGATAGTCTTCTAGAAAGCTCAGATTGGGTAGATCAATTGATAACCTATTTCCAAATAGGAGTATGTCCTCAAGGCCTCAATCCTTCATAGAGGAGAAGATTCATACTACAAGCTTTGAAGTATGTATTGCTTCCTGAAGGATTATACAAAAGGAACCTAGATGGAGTACTTCTAAGATGTCTAGGAGATAATGAAAAACAAAAGGTCATTGAAGAATTTCATGGAGGCCTATCAGGAGGTCACTTTTTAGGAAGAGTAACTGCTATGAAAATAATAAGGGTAGGATACTACTGGCCCACTATCTTTGCAGACACTTTCAAAGCAACTAGGTCATGTGATAAGTGCTAGAGATATGTGGGAAGGACCAAGAATGCAACATTTCCACTCAAACCAATCCAAGTGGAGGAGCCTTTTCAACAATGGGGACTTGACTTTGTTGGATTCATTAACCCAAATTCATCAGTAGGTCATAAATTCATTCTTACTACCACTGATTACTTCACTAGATGGGTTGAGGCTATCCCAACCAAGAAGTAGTGATTGAATTTTTGGAAAATCTGATCACAAGGTTTGGAATTCTAGAGGCACTAGTAAGTGATAATGGCCCAACTTTCATAGGTGCAAAATATATTGAATTTGCAAGCAAGTATAACATAAATATAAAGAATTCTTCTAACTATTACCCTCAAGGGAATGGATTGGTGGAATCCACCAATAAAAACCTGCTTAGAATTCTGAAAAGGGCACTGGAAGAGAACAAAAGGAGTTGGCATTTGTTACTAGACCAAGTTTTATGGGTAGATAGGATCACTATCAAGAGGTCTATCAAGACATCCCCTTATGCATTAGTTTATGGTAAGGAAGTTGTTCTGCCTACTCATCTTGAGATACCAACTTTAAAATGGGCTAGCCAAGATCAAGAGCTAGATCAGAATCCACTAGAGGCCAGGTTGATGCACCTTCTATAGTTGGAAGAATAGAGGACTCAGGCATATGAGAATTTCTAAAAATACTCCATGAATACAAAAGAGTGGTTTGATAAGAAATCAAAATTTAGGAAGTTTAATGAAGGAGATTCAATGTTAAGGTGGAATGTAGAAAAGGCTAAACCAGGAAACCATCAAAAATTTGATTCCTTCTAGGAGGGACCCTTCAAGATCATTGAAGTAAAAAAGAACAATACCTTTCAACTTCAATATGAGGAGGGAAATATACAACCCATTCCGATCAATGGGTATCATCTCAAACTATATTTTAGTTAGAGAATCCTTCCTTTTGTAATATATGTACATATTTTGTATTATATTTTCTTTGTTGTATTCCAAAAAAAAAAAAAAAATGGGAGAAAAGTGTTATTTTCTACTTTCAAAGTGATACTATGCTATATTCCATGAGGAGGTAATGCAATGAGAATTTTCATGGTCAAAAGAGTCAAACTAGCTCCAGTAGAAATCCAAGGAGTAGAATTTTGAGCCCGATGAATTTTTCAAAGGAGAATAAGGCCTCCATCAATCCATGAGATGAGTGCAATGTTAAAATTCTACGATCAACTTAGTCAAAATGGCTATAGTAGAAATCCAACTAATAGAAGTTTGAGCCTGAAATTTTTTTCAAAGGAGAGTAAGCCCTCCGTCAGTCCATGAGATGAGTGCAATGTTAAAATTCCATGGTCAAATCAATAAAAGTTGCCATAGCAGAAATCCAACTAGCAAAATTTTTATGGGAACACCTGAGAGGAGCATTTGACCTTCATGAGAAATTTTTTGAAAACTAAAATGTAATGTTCAAATTCACTAAGTGCTAGATTCTGCCATGAAAAGGCAGAAGTGGATGCATCTTGAAAAATGTGCCAATGGATATTTTACCACCATATTCTATGAATGTTGTCCAATCAATGATGCGAACTTCACTCACAAGCCATGCTTCACAGCATTTAATTCACTCATTTGAATTCATGGGAAGTAACTACTTGTTCATCTTCAATAATGGTATAGGGGTGACTAAAGATCTATTTAAATGATAAAATTCAAAAGGAAAACATTTCAAACAATATCTATTCTAGAGATGGATATCTGCAAATAAGTCACCCAAAATATGAAATGGCATCCATTGTGGTAAGGCAAACTAGGCAATCAAGCAATGTTGAAAGACCAAATTACACTAACAAGAAGGCAGGGGTCGTGGATATAAAAATGATGTACATAACCAGAGATCAGCTTAGGAGGGGGTATGAAGTCAATTTCTTCAAGGGTGAGCCTCTTCCAGATCAAGGTATTGGTGCTATGTACTCTCTACTCTCTTATTATATTTGTGATGCAGTCCATCCTTACCCAAAATTAATTTTTGCCATAGCCAAGTTTTATGACCCTTCAACTAGGTTAGTAAGGACGTCCCATGGTAAGGTCTTATTTCACATAACTGAGCAAGCTTGTCGAGATTTATTTGCAATGGGACAATGACCCCCTGTGACTCCCAAAGAATTCAGCCTAGAGCAACAAGCCAAGTATTATACCCTGAAGAATCACAATCAAAATGGAAGCCATTTTAGGGCCTGGGTATATAGTCAATTTAAAACCATAAAGTCCAAGGAAACCCTACCAACAACTCCAATTCCCACTGAGGAATTTGTATATCCTAAGTTATTCTCCATGTTAGCTATGGTAGTTGGCCTAGAGTCTGATCTAGATGTGAGGGAATGGCAGTTGAAACTGCATATTGCATCTCCAACACCAAGATGTGTTAGTCTTACAATGACACTGAGAGGGGAGGGTGAATCAGTGTAGCTTTATAAACTTAAATTTACATCTCTTAATACCGCAACAATTAAAACTTATTACTAGATACAAGTATAACAAAAGAGCATCACACAACACAAGATTTAATGAGGTTCACCAATGTGGCTACTCCTCAAAAATTGACTGCTTGGACTACCATCCAAATATAGCCTTTGTAAAGCACCAACTTTACAATCAATTTACCAGCACCCACTATAAGGATCACCAACCCCTTATTTATCTACACCAACAAAAAGGAGCACCAACCCCTTATTTATCTGCATCAATAGAAAGGAGCACCAACCCCTAATGCCAAGCTACAACCTGGAATTCAATTTGAATCTATAAGTTTGACAGTAAGATACCTTTTCTTTTGCAAGATCCTGATTGGTCTTCTTCACCTTTGCATTCTCTGCACACTCTACTCTCTCTGCGCAATCACTTCGCACACTCTGCTTCGTTACAGTTGAACTTCACGATCATCTTCTCCCTTTTGCGCACTCTACTCTCTTTGCAAATTTTGCACTTAGCACGATTCGACATGACTTGCTCTCTGTGCACAAAGACCATATTTCACACACATTCGACCATATTTTCAATTCTCCAAACAACCCTCCTTTTATAATAATATTTTTTATGATGAAAACCCTAATCTTAGTCAACTATAAATCCTAATATTAGTCAGCTTTCATAACAACTGTAAACCCTAATTTTAGTCGGTTGTCATCTATCTTCATTGGCTTCAACTCAAGAAGATGTTCGATTTATCCATCGCTTGATGATTTCATTCTGGACAGACCCTGTAACCGCCATACTGACTTTTGATCACTCTTCGTATTTCAGTAGTATGAAATCACTCTGTAACTACCCTTGTAAATGTCGTAGTGATGTTAGTCCACTGTCATACTTCTCATTTCAATCGAGTTCTCCTTCTTGACTTATGCATTTACGACCTATTATGAAATCATAACATTTTTTCCTCTGTAGTTTCTTTTGTTGATGTTGTCGCAAAAATACATGTCGCAATATCATGACACTTTCACCTCCATACGCTTTCTCTATTCTTTTGTCATGAAATCACGACATTTTTTGCCTCCACAGACTTCGTCTTTTCTTTTGTCACGATATCGCGACATTTCTGCCTCTATATACTTCATATTTGCTTTTGTCATGATATCGCAACACTTTTACTTCCACAGACTTCGACTTTGCTTTTGTCGTGATATCGTGACACTTCTGCCTCTGTAGTCTTCAACTTAGCTTTTGTCGTGAAATTGCGACACTTCTACTTTCATACTTAGCTTCTTTGCTTTTGTCGTGAAATCGTGACACTTCTACCTTCGAAGTCTTCTCTGCTTTTGTCATGAAATCATGACACTTCTACTTCTATACTTTACTTCTTTGCTTTTGTCATGAAATCATGACACTTCTGCTTCTAAAGTCTTCAACTTAGATTTTGTCACAAAATCATGACACTTCTGCTTCTGTACACTTCCTCTCTTTCTTTTGTCACGAAAATGCGACATGTTGTGATATCGTGACACTTTTCAAACTTACTTTCTCTCTCCTATTTTAGTCGTGAAAATGTGACATGTCACAAAATTGTGAAACTTTTCTTACTTGTTCTCTTTCTTCGAACTTGTCGTGAAATCGTGACACTTTTTCCTGCTTTCTCTTTCTCTTCCAAAATGTCACGAAAATCACGACAATTTTTCCACTTGCCTTTTTCTCTTTCAACATGTCACAAAATCGCGATAGTTTTTCCTACTTTTTCTCTCTCTTCCAACATGTCACGAAATCACGACAGTTTTTCTTGATTTTTCTCTCTTCCAACATGTCACGAAATCATGACATTTTTTCCTGCTTTTTCTCTCTTCCAACATGTCACGAAATCGTGACAGTTTTTCTTGCCTGCTGTATATGTTGCGATATTGTGGCACTTTTCTTACTTGTATTTTTTCTTTGATCTTTTGCATTATGGGCCACTTCGGTCTTCTTGGAAAATCATTGTACATACTCTGAATAACCTTTGAACTCTTGTCTTCTACATCTGAATAGCTTTTGAACTTTATGTCCACTGCATCAATAGATCTATCTGACTGTGTTGACAACAATGACAATAATGTTGCTACATCTTGCTCAACAATCTCCCCCTTTGTAATTTTTTGCAACACATGTGCAATTTCCTGTAACTATTCTCCCCCTTTGACAATAATACCAAAGGGCTACTACAGACTCCCCCTGAGTCCATGCACAACATTCTCAGGCAAAATTTATTACACTTAGCAAAAATCATGAACATGAGCAAAAAGATAATCAAATACAAAAATGCTCCCCCTGAGAATGTGATCCCTATAGCTAGTCAATTCTTGGGAAGTGTGACCACTCCCAATTTATTGCGAAGGTACTCAAAAACTTCCTTGGGCAATGGTTTTGTGAAGATATCTGCTACTTGCTCTGTAGTTGGAATAAAATCCAACTTAACCTCACCTTTCGCAACTTTCTCCTTCAAAAAGTGATACCTGATAGCAATGTGTTTTGTGCGTGAATGCATAATCAGATTCTTGGAGATGTTAATGGCACTGGTGTTATCACACTTAACTGATATTGGCTCACTAAAGCTAATACCAAGATATTTTAGGGTTTGTTTCATCCACAATACCTATGTACAACATGTTGTTGCTGCAATATATTCTGCCTCTACTGTTGATAAAGAAACTGACTCTTATTTCTTACTGTGCCATGTGACCAATCTGTCTCCAAGATAGAATGCACCTCCACTGGTACTCTTTCTGTCATCGACACCTCTTTCCCAATTTGCATCTAAATACAAAATAAGGGTGAAGTCTTTACCTTTCGGATACCATAACCCATACTCCATAGTACCCTTGAGATACCAAAGAATCCTCTTCACTGCTGTCACATGAGTCTCCTTGGGATTAGCCTAAAATTGTGCTACCATGCATACTACCTGCAAAATATCTGGTCTAGTAGCTGTCAGGTACAGTAAGCTCCTAATCATAGATTTGTACATGTTTTGATCAACAGGTGGAGATTTGTCATCCTTGCTCAACTTGCAACCTGTCATCATGGGAGTGCTAATCGGCTTACAATCCTCCATTGTGAACTTTTTTAACATCTCTTTCACATATTTAACTTGAGAAATAAATATGCCCTTCTTATTTTGATTAACTTGCAACCCGAGGAAATACGAAAGTTCACCAATCATTGACATTTTAAATTCTTTTTGCATCTTATTTGCTAAATATTTACATGACTCATATTTGCTGCTGCCAAATATGATATCATCTATGTATACAACAAGAACAATAAGATGCCCATTTTCTATTTTGACATACAAATTACTATCCACCATACCTTTCTTAAACCCTTATTGAGTGAGATAGTTGTCTAGCCTTGCATACCATGCTCTGGGTGCCTGTTTTAAGCCATATAATGCTTTCTTCAACTTGCAAACCAAGTTGGGATCATCACCAAGTTGGAAACCATCTGGTTGCTCAATATAAACCTATTTTTCAAGTTTCCCATTCAAAAACGTTGATTTCACATCCATTTGATAAACTTTGAAATTCTTGTAGACTGCTAAAGCCAGAAACATTCTAATTGCCTCTAGTCTAGCTACTAGTGCAAAAGTTTTCTCAAAGTCAATGCCTTCAACTTGTGCATAACCCTTACATACCAATCTTGCTTTATTTCTGACTACATGTCCGTCTTGATTCAATTTGTTTCAAAAAATCCATTTAGTCCCGATTATATTTTTATTTGTAGGTCTAGGTACTAACTCCCAAGTTTCATTTTTCTTGATATGATCTAATTCTTCATTTATTGCCTTCATCCAACTTTCATATTTACTTGCATCAGCAACATTTTTGGGCTCAATGCTGGATAATAGAGAGTAGTTACTTACTATTCTTCTTCTTGTCTGAACACCAACTTTGGGGTCTCCAATTATTTTCTCTCTAGGATGATCTTTTTTCCAGCTGCCTATTTTGAATTTCTTATTTTCTTCCACTTCTGAATCACAACTTAAATCATCTGAGTCAATTTTTTGTATATTTTTCATTTCATTTTCCTCATATCCTTCAATAACCTCTTCATAAATTGGGTAGTTCTTTTCATAGCTAATTACTCGTTCTCTACCTTCATCAAATTTAACATCGACACTATCCACAATTTTCTTTAGCCTCTTGTTGTAGCATTTGTAAGCTTTGTTTTTTGACGAATAACCAACAAAAATACCTTCATCCGCTCTATCTTCAAACTTACCAAGATTATCTTCAGTTCTTTTGATGTAGCACTTGTTGCCAAAAACTTTGAGGTATTTTGTTGTTGCCTTTTTACCGAACCACAACTCATAAGGAGTTTTGCTTTCATGTGTTCTCAGCATGTACCTATTTTGGATATACACTGCAGTATGGATTGCTTATTTCCAAAATTTTTCTGCTACTCTGCTTTCAACCAACATAGTCCATGCCATTTCCTGCACTATCATGTTCTTTCTTTCTACCACTCCATTCTGCTAAGGTGTCCTGGCTGCTGAAAACTATCTCCTAATACCGTATTTTTCACAGTACTCTATAAACTCCTCTAAAATGAATTCTCCTCCTTTATCTGATCTTAAACATTTGATCCTCTTTCTTGTTTCATTCTCAACTTGGTTTTTGAAATTCTTGAACATTTCAAAAGCTTCTAATTTATGCTTCAATAAAAATATCTATGTCATTATGGAATAGTCATCAATGCACAACATAAAATATTTGTCACCATTTATGCTTTGTGTTCTCATGGGTCCACATAAATCAGTGTGTATTAGTTCTAAAGGTTTGCTTGTGTAGTACTCTTTTGTTTTGAATGTGACTCTAGTTTTCTTCCCCTTTTGGCATGAAGCACAAATGTTGTTTGCAGGTTTGTTGATGGTGGGAATATCTCTCACTACCCTTTTTGAGTTGATTTTTACTAGATTATCAAAACTAATATGACCGAGTCTCTTGTGCCACAACCAATTTTCTTC
The DNA here is from genome assembly GCA_028583015.1 of Wollemia nobilis. Lineage (NCBI taxonomy): Eukaryota > Viridiplantae > Streptophyta > Pinopsida > Araucariales > Araucariaceae > Wollemia > Wollemia nobilis. The sequence continues at coordinate 1,011,093 of JAQPPZ010000252.1, read as the reverse complement.
TTCTTGTACAATAAAACAAGCTCCTTCTAAAGTCTCTGAGAGCGTGTACAGGTTTCCAGATGTCCTTGATCCAGTTGCTATCAATTTTCCACTGTTTGTTTTTCTGACTTCACAACCCTACTTCTTAAAAACTACTTCATGACCTTTATCACAAATCTGACTTATGCTCAACAAGTTATGTTTCAAACCATCCACAAACAAGACTTCTTCTAACTTAATTTTTCTGTCACTAATTTTAACTGAACCTTTGCCAACTATCTTAGCTCCATCATTATTTCCAAACTTTACTAGACCACCTTCATATTTTTGTAACTTCTCAAATTTTTGTTTGTCACCTGTCATATGACTGGAGCATCCACTATCAAGTATCCATGGTACATATTTATTTTGTGCGTAAAATGTTGTTTGTATGATTAAGGATTCCTTTTCTTCCTTAAGCCACTCTTTTTCTTTCCACTCCGTTTTGATAGTAGTTTTGGGCTCTTATTTTGCCTTTCCCTTTTTAGTTTTCTAACAAAGTTTGCTTCCATTTCATCTAATGTCTCTTCTTCCTCGGACTCTTGTTTTGCATTTTTATTTTTAAGGGCTTTAAAAGTTGCTTCTCTATATGTGGGTTTAGATCTTCCTATCCTCATCTCATATGCAGTCAAAGAACCATACATCTCATCTATACTAAAATAATTTAGATTTTTAGCTTCTTCTATCACTGAGACTTTAGAATTAAACCTTTGAGGAAGAGATATTAATACCTTTTTCATGATGGCAAAGTCTTCAATATCCTCGCTGAGTCCTCTGATCACATTAATTATTCCATTAACTCTTAGCATATATGCCTTAATGTTTTCATCGTCATTCATATTTAATGCTTCGAACTGAGATCGATGTGTCTGTAACTTGGCATCCTTGATCTTATCATATCCTTCATGAATACTCCTTAGTTTGTCCCATATTTATTTTTTTGTTTTACAGCTCATGATCTTTACTAGTTCATTGTCTGCTAATCCGCACATGATAGCATTCTTTGCTTTTGAGTTATTTTCAAACAGTTTCTTTTCGTCAGCCTCTTTTGGAGGAGTGATGGGTATTGTGTATCCACTAACTACTGAATCCCAGATGTTGTATCCCAAAGCACAGAGATATGTCTACATCCTGATTCTCTAGAACGCATAATTAGATTCATCACAATGGTGCTTTGTTTGATGAGAAGCCTTCACCACCTACCATTGTGTTACTTCCAAGATCACCCTATCCGGTTAAGCTTATACATAAACTTAGCTCTGATACCAATTATTAGTCTTACAATGACACTGAGAGGGGGGTGAATCAGTGTAGCTCTATAAACTTAAATTTATAGCTCTTAATACCACAAAAATTAAAACTTATTACTAGATACAACAAGTATAACAAAAGAGCATCACACAACATAAGATTTAACGAGGTTCACCAATGTGGCTAATTCTAAAAAATTGACTGCTTGGACTACCATCCAAATATAGCATTTGCAAAGAACCAACTTTACAATCAATTTACCAAAACCCACTGTAATGAGCACCAACCCCTTATTTATTTGCACCAACAAAAAGGAGCACCAACCCCTTATTTATCTACACCAATAGAAAGGAGTACCAACCCCTTATTTATCTGCACCAACAAAAAGGAGCACCAACCCCTAATGCCAAGCTGCAACCTGGACTTCAATTTGAATCTATAAGTTTAATAGTAATATACCTTTGCTTTTGCAAGACCCTGATTGGTATTCTTCACCTTTGTGTTCTCTGTGCACTCTGCTCTCTCTGCGTAATCACTTCGCACACTCTACTTCATTATAGTCAAACTTCACGATCATCTTATCCATTTTGTGCACTCTACTCTCTTTGTGAATTTTGCACTTAGCACGATTCAACACGACCTGCTCTCTATGCACAACGATCGTATTTCACACACATTCGACCATCTTTTCAATTCTCCAAATAGCCCTCCTTTTATAACAATATTTTTTATGATGAAAACCCTAATCTTAGTCGGATATAAATCCTAATCTTAGTCGGCTTTCATAACAAATATAAACCCTAATTTTAGTTCGCTGTCATCGGTCTTCATCGGATTCAAATCAAGAAGATGTTCGGTTTATCCATCGTTTGATGATTTCATTCTGGATAGACCCTGTAACCGCCATACTAACTTTTGATCACTCTTCGTATTTCAGTAGTATGAAATCACTCTGTAACTGCCACTGTAAATGTCGTAGTGATGTCGGTCCACTTTCATACTTCTCATTTCATTCAGGTTCTCCTTCTTGACTTGCACATTTATGACCTATCATGAAATCTTAACATTTCTACCTCTATAGCTTCTTTTTTTGCTTTTGTCGTAAAAATACATGTCACGATATCGTGACACTTTCACCTTCGTACGCTTTATCTATTCTTTTGTCATGATATCATGACATTTCTGCCTCCACCGACTTTGTCTTTTCTTTTGTCGCGATATCGTGACATTTTTGCCTTTGTATACTTTGTCTTTACTTTTGTCATGATATCATGACACTTCTGCTTCCATAGACTTTGAATTTGCTTTTGTCGCGATATCGCGACACTTCTACCTCCGTAGTCTTCAACTTAGCTTTTGTCTTGAAATCACGACTTCTACTTTCGTACTTACCTTCTTTACTTTTGTCACGAAATTGCAACACTTATGCCTTCGAATTCTTCTTCTCTGCTTTTGTCACAAAATCGTGACACTTTTGCTTTCGTACTTTACTTCTTTGCTTTTATCATGAAATCATGATACTTCTGATTCTGAAGTCTTCAACTTAGCTTTTGTCGTGAGATCGTGACATTTCTGCTTCCGTACGCTTCCTCTCTTTCTTTTTTTATGAAAATGTGACATGTCACAATATCGCGACACTTTTCAAACTTACTTTCTCTCTCTTATTTTAGTCGTGAAAATGCGACATGTCACGAAATTGTGACACTTTTCTTACTTGTTCTCTTTCTTCGAACTTATCGCGAAATCGCAACACTTTTTCCTAATTTCTCTTTCTCTTCCAACATGTCACAAAATCGTGATAGTTTTTCCACTTGCCTTTTTCTCTTCCAACATGTCACAAAATCACGATAGTTTTTCTTGCTTTTTCTCTCTCTTCCAACATGTCGCAAAATCGTGACAATTTTTCTTACTTTTTCTCTCTCTTCCAACATGTGAAATCATGACAGTTTTTCTTGCTTTTTCTCTCTCTTCCAACATGTCGCGAAATTGTGATAGTTTTTCTTGCCTGTTGTATATGTCATGATATCATGACACTTTTCTTACTTGTATTTTTTCTTTGATCTTTTGCATATGGGCCACTTCGGTCTTCTTGGAAAATCATTGTACATACTCTGAATAACCTTTGAACTCTTGTCTTCTGCATCTAAATAGCTTTTGAACTTCCTATCCACTGCATCAACAGATCTATCTAACTGTGTTGACAACAATGACAATACTGTTGCTGCACCTTGCTCAACAAGATGTATACGACATCATCAAGGGATAATGATAATGCCCCAATTTACTATAGCTAGCCAAAATTCCTTGCTAGGAGAATGCATGAACAATTGGTAGCCATGAAAAGTGAAGAAGACAATTTTGTATTTAGGTATTGATCTAATCTATTTTGGATGTTCCTTAGTACCACTAGGAATGATTACGCCTGGATATCAGTGGTTGACAAAGATGCAAAAAGGGCATCCATTGTTAGTCTACTATTGGACTAGGGTTCTAATAAGGGCAGAGTCTTACTACACTTTTAGCATGAAATTTCTCAGACTAGCTTTGTAAATTATGTATGGTAGTTACCTTAAACTAGCCCTAAAAATAGAAAAGAAGATAAGGTTCAAATGGGCTAAAGAAGGAGACTGGTACATCTTGACAGAGGGTATGATCATCAAACTATATGGTTTCATAGAGAAGCCATTCCTATTACCCCATTATGTCACCCACCACATATTCACACTAGAATATTGTAGGCAGGTGGACTATATAAACTGTAAGTTTGGCTATAAAAATAAAAGAAAGGCTACAGTAACTTACAGTTTCAAGGAAGGTGATATCACTATATGGAGGAGGGGACAATACAAGCAAATAAACATAATACCTGAAAGGTTGGGCCTTTTATAGCTTCCTCAAAGATGGGGATATGACCTAGATGATCTATTTGTAGAAATTATTAAGGAGATACATGGAGATAAAGCAACTAAATTCATAAAAGCAAAACACCCACAAATATAAAAGTACCAAACAACAGGTAACAGTCTCCATTCCAATGGAATTTGAATGCCATGGAAACGCTTCCACCCTGGAGAGATTACTATGAGCATGTGCAAGACTATGACCCAACCAAAAGTTCTCATCAACATGATGATTCCAAAATCAAAGAAATTGAAGAGACTTCTAAATGGTCAGAGTGTAAAATATTGGAATGGTAGAAGATGAGGGTAGAAATAAATTCAATGAAAGCCAAATATCCCAAGCCAATTGATATTGAGTTTGAAGAGAGGTATGACAAGTACTTTGCAACTTTGAATACCAAGGAGAAGAAGAGCTTGGAATTGAGTCTTGGAAAGATAGATACAACCAAGTCCAGAAATGAGGGCAAACCAAAAAAGAAGAAGCCTGAAGCCTCCAAGAAATAACAAGAGTGAACACCACCATCCTCCGCTCCTATATCTCCATAGAAAAAGGAAAACATTGAAATAGTTGCATCATTTTTAAAGGAGACTGGTATTGAAGAGGTCACACCAAGGAGGAGGAGGTCTGAATGTAAACTTATCGAATTGAAGACCCCTTCAAATATGGAAAAGAAAAAGAAAGGTAAAGTTATAGACCTCACTACTACAACCTCTTCTGAAAAGGAACATAAACTAGTTCCTATTATAGAAGTTGCAACATCACCTCCTTAGCAAAAACTAGAAGAAACCATTGTATTCAATAGGAAAGTAGAGGGTGCAATGTATAAAATAGATAGGGTAGTCACTAAGAAACAAAAGGTGGATGAAGCAGAAGTAGTGTCACAAATACCTATCACAAAAGTGAAACATAAAAGTCAGCAAGGAGTGCAATAGATCATCGATGATATTTTTAAACAATCCACCTTAGTAGGCTCAAGTATGTTTTCTAAGTCCTCTCCTCCTAATTCTTCTTATTTTCCATAGAAATATCCCTCCCCTTCTAACGTACAAATTGGAGAAAATATATCATATCCTATGCACATTTCTCCACAACCCTTACCACCTCATTTGCCCTCATATTCTTATCAGATTCCATCTCAATCTCACACAATCGAAAGCCTAAAATCATCATCTCCTCCTAATTCATCACAAGTCCTAGTATTGTCATCACCTCCAATTTCCATTCACTAACTTCCCACATCATCATTTCCCACATCAATAGTGGGAATAACACTACCATTAACTCCCCCATAATTTGTAGCTATTAGTTCTAGTACAAATGCTACTCCAGTTGTGGATACAGAATCCATCATCATCACCACCACTCCCCTCCCAACCATGGTGGTCCTCTTTTTCCTTGCAAATAACACTTCATCCACCCCCATGGAACATCCCATAGTAGCATCCTTGCAAAATGTCAAGAGCACCTCACTGAGATCACAAAGCTTATAGAGTGAGAAATTGGGTCAGTCGTCTAAGGGAGCTTCCAGGGTGAGAAAATCAGTAATGGTTGACCTTGTGTCTAGACAAAGGATAAAGTTCAAGATGATCACCTTAGTTGATAAATTAGAAGAAGTTATGACATTGGAAGATTGTCGATTAGAAGAAAATACTAAGGACATCTCTCAACTGGTCAAGGAAGATGAGTTTATCACATTGAAAGTTAGACCGAAAACCATGTTTGTCAAAACTAACATCTACAAGGAGCAATTTGCCAAAATGGAAGAAAAGGTCACCAAACTAGAAGCCACCATTAAGGACCAAAATAAAGAAATGAAAGCTTTGGATAATGAAGCTAAAAAATGGTAAAATAAATTTGAGAAGATGATCAACTTCAAAGAGCAGGTTCAGTAGCTATAGGAGCAAAATCAGAGATATGTGAAGTAGATATAGGCTTTACAAAAATAGTTCTAGGTTGAGAGTACTAGGACTACAAGATTATCCAAGAGTAAAGTGAAACAAGTCAAAAAATAAATTCTATCAAACATCCTGGAGAAGTGCTATGAGATCTAGCCCATCCTTGACTACATGGAAGAGGCTAGTCATGTGTTCCAAAAAACTAGGGAGGATTTGGAAAAGATCACTAAGCAGGTACAACCCATAGCCCCTCATGCCAATAAACTCCTCAATCTGTCTGAGGCTAGGTGTAATCAGTTGGCCAAGCCCATTCCCAATCAAGAGTGAAGCACCTTAAGCATCACAACCATAATTGTCCTCAAGAATAGTGGGTTGCTATAGAAGGGGTGGTTGTTGATTGATAAACTTGACAATAAGCTTCATAAAATTGTGAACACCAACGAAGAAATGATGCAATATGGCTTCAAGGGGTTCTGGGATGAGAACCATCTGATGTTATCAGAAGAAGATATCTAAAAAAACATACAAGCAATGATAAAATATGAATCATAGATAGATGCATGGCAATAGTTGGTCAACCAAGATAAAGTAATGCATTTAATTAAAGACTTGACCAGACTGAAATATTTGATGGGAGATCTAGAATAATGGAGGACTTCTATTTCATATGATAAGACTATTTAATTTTGTTACATTCATTGGCAATTTTTGGAGATAAAAATCCCCTCCCAAGCATCTTGGAACAAGGCTATGAGCACTTTGATTTAGGATAATAAGATCTTTAAATAAGATGTAGAACAAAAGAAAGCTGTAAAAAAGGAAACTAAGGAATACGAAGAATATATAGATGAGGAGCAAGAGGATGGAGAACAGGAAGATGCAAATGAAGAATATCAGGAGGAGAAACAAGAAGAGGAGGCTAAAGCTAATAAATCCAAATAAGAAACACATCAAGAAGAGAAGGGTGTGGAAGAAGAAGAGAAGACAGAGGAAATTGCAAATGTCCAAGATATCTAGGAGCAAGACCAGTAGTGAAGGCATGAGAGTGCCAAAATTTTGTTGTAAAATAGCTAAAATTTTGAATATTATAGCTGGTCAAACAACCGTAAAAGCACATTTGTAAGCAATTTTTATTCTAACAGTGTTAGAATGCAACAAAAGAAGCATGAGCCCGTCAAGGCATATAAAATTTGTGAAGCAAAATTTTGAGGTAGATCAATTTTTTTCGGTCAAGTCTTATAAGGAGCATACTTTCATATAATTCTAGAGCATATCAATAGTTTCTTCTAGCATAGCCTCCATATGAAAATTTACTCTTTGATTCCCTATTCAACGGATTAAAAGAGTGAGGTTTATAGGGAAGTTTTTCTTAGAAGCATATTTTACAACCATCTGGAGCTGATTTCACTAGCCCAAGAGGAGGTCATATATTGAGTCATTATTTTGAGGCCTAACTTGAGGAGAAAGGAGTAGTTCCTTGTAGAGGGAGGTTATTCAGTGAAGCACATTATTGTGGATTGTTATCGTTCATTCCATTGTTGTGGTGCAATCTCCCTTATTTCAATTTTTTTGACTCCGGTACCCAAAGGATAAGGATTTGAGTTCATAAGACTTACTAGAAAAGATCCCTAGGAGGTGCTAGAATGTAGGCCCAAAAAGACCACATACTTAGCATATTTTGTAAAATTTGGCTAAGTTTTGAAAGATGCATGAGAGTAGTGATAAAATATGCTATAAGGAAAATAATTATGGTCGAACTGGTCAAACAATGCCTAGCAAAATTTGATGGAGTGGATTTTGAATAAAAAGGGTGACAAAGTGTTAAATTCTACTAGAAAGTGAGCTCAGTGCATAATTTTGTAGTCAACATAGTCAAACAGTGTCCAGTGGAATTCGGAGGAGCATATTTTGAAAAGTAAAGGTGAAGATAGATCTAAATTGATGTTCATTTCACACAAGAAAGATTTTCATGTTAAAATCCATCAAAAGAGCTAGAATTCATGGTCAAACTAGTCAAACCCAACCTAGAAAAAATATGAGAAGCAGATTCTGAAAAGTGAAGACTCAACAGAAGGTCTGATTCCCCACCCAGTGAGGTTCCAAGGTCTTCTTTACTCACTCATGGTGCAAGGTGAAATTCTGCGATCAACATGGTCAAACCTAACCTAGAAGAAATTAGAGGAGTGGATTTTGAAACTAAATAGGATGCAACAACCGACTGGAGCAGAATTTGAAGGTGTAATTTTTTAAAAACTAAAGAGGCATGTGATGATGTGGACCTAATGTTCCAACTCAAACTTTATCACAGCCATTCAAAAATAGATCAAATGCGTATGAAGAGTTGAAATATGAGTTTAAAAGGGGAAAAATTCCACACTGCTAAACTTTGATTCATGCAATCATAGAGTGCAAGCAAAAAGAACCAAGGAAGGCCAAGCATAACCAAAATCAATATCTATATGGGTTTTCAGTTATAGATCTATGGATGAAAATCTTGATCAAGAACAGGGGATGGACCAGATCAACCTACAACCAGTGCAGCCACTAGATTTTGTGGAAGACCGAGTAACTTGTAGAGATCAGAGTTGCAGATTCATGAAGCGTGACTATTCTCTTTCTTTTTGTGAATGAATAAGATGCCTCCACCTTAGCACCCTACTGATCTGGCATAAAATCCTTGTAATATTCATATTTCTTCTACTTTAATTGTAAAATATGTATAAGGAGGTCAAACCCTCAATATGAAGGGTTGATTCTAGAGTGTTTACCTGTCATACTACTGTAAATTTTCTAAGAAATTAAGCGAAGGATAATTACTTGGACGTTTGCCTTAGGCCTGTATCTTCATATTTTGTGAGTTTATTTTGTGAATTTATTTCTGCTACTACTATTATGGTTAGTCAATTCTACTAATATTGGATTGCTAACTTGGGGAAAATTGGAATACTTCATGCTTAAACAAATTTTATAGAGAGATTTTTTATTTTTAGTTTGAAGGTTGATCTAATTCTACTTTTTGTATTATTTTTGTTTCAGATGTTTGAAATAGTTCTCTAGTTGTTTTATTAGTCTTTAATGGTGAAGATTACTAGTTTTGAATGTTGTTACTCTGAAGTGTGGCATACTAAAAATGTGATTAATTAGATAGTTCTTTATAGTTTTTCAATGTTGTTATATTTATCCGACCATTACTCATTCAATTGTTTCTAACCCTTACTCTATTTCTATCTCTAAACTTACATCTTAAACTAAGTTTAATTGAGTCAACATACATTTAGTTGAAAAGGTATATAATCCTACTCTAGAGGTTGGATTGAAGTAATATTTGATCCATCCAATGTTGGGATTTGAGCTATGATTAGCAGGTGTGCACCTGCCAGAAAGTCATAGATTTATAGTCACAATTCAATATTTCCTTGATATCAATTTAGACCCCAACAATAACCTTACCTTCCTCAACTAACTTTTGGCCTTCCTCTGCTACATGATGCTGGTTGGATTTACGTCCTGCCTTTTGATTTGTATCCATCCTCATATTGTATCTTGCTTCATTATGTCTGGGACTATAGTATGCCTACTCAGAACCAAGGCACTACTATTGGAATCTATATAGTCTTTTTGAGGATCTAGCTTGTTTGTAGTTTGAATTTATCCTTTGGTTTTCCACTTGTGTTGATTTTCTATATTGATATTTTTGGTAAGTCCAATGCTAGATAATATAGTTCTCTCTAGTTGTTATTTTTTAGAATTAAGGTTATCTTTGCTATTCTATTTTAATCATATATTCCTTCCTGTTCCCTCTCTTCATCAAATTGTGCTTCCATAATCGATGTTTCCATTTTATCATCCTCATCATCAACTTGCTCATCCATGGAGAGAATTTCAAAGGTGTTAGGTGAAATCATTGTTCTCTTTTGCTACTATTTTTTTCTTATGTTATTTTGTTTGGGTATTTGAAACCCTGCCAAGTCCCAATCCTCTTTCTCTTTGTTAGGGATATTATGTGGAAAATTGTTGGCTAGATGGCCATATTCGTGATAGATTCTACATCTAAAAGGAATATTTTCATAATCTACTACTTTTTACCATATTTCTTCCCCATATTGTAAGGTGATCTTATCTGGAAGTGGTTTGTCAAAGTCAATTAGAACACAAATCCTTGCATAGATCATATGATCTATTTATTGAGTGGTATCAGCAATCATCATGAAAAAACATACCCAAATGTTTTGTTGGGAAGCCAAATAAACATACCCAAATAGGAGCAGTTGATGATATTTCTTCCTTGAATTTGAACTTGGTATGCCAGGCCTTCATGAAGAGACTTACCGTACCAAAGAACCATAGCCCCCCTTAAAAAATGTCCTCCCTATCTTCTTCAGTAGCAAACATAATAAGGAAGTAACCATTAAGGTAAACAATGATTTGGAACTCACATTTAGTTCTCCAATTTTTGGCATCCCATTGCTTGAAGGTATAAAGGATAGATCAAATCCCATGAATCGAAAAATTAGACCCCTCCTCTCCATATCATTTATTCTTTCCTAGACATCCTTTATTTCCTACTTCACTAATGAGAATCCATTAGTTGCTTTCATGCAACCCATCTATGTTTTCCTTGAATCGACCTTTGACATCCTCAATGGTTTCCTTGGTAGTCGTAGGTTGTTTTTCCCTCTTGTTTGGGTGGTCCTCCACTGATTGCTTTTTTAAAATTCATTTTTGGAGGCAGGTCCTTGGGCTCCTTCCCCTTAATTGTTTTTGCTATGGCTGGGTATTTTTGGTTGTGTGCCTCAGATCTAGTTGTAGCTTTACCTAGATCCAAATCTACTATCAACATGTTATCTCCCTTTGTTTGGTCCATCTCTTGAATCTTATTTTTATTTCATTTTAGCCCTTGTCTATACTTTCAAGGAGGAGGTCCTTCCTCCTTGTTTTGAGCTATGAATTGAAAAGGGTTATCAGTTTTGTTCAGTACCTGTTCATTTTGTTCGATTCGTTGTTCCACATGCATGAAGGAACATTGGATATTACTTCCCCCTATTTGCCTTGCTTGTTGCTCACTTGATTCAATGCTTGGAAGATTGTCCCTATTGACCATAATATTTTCACACTCATGCTAGATTTTTGATAACCCTCCAAGAGGCCCATGGACCCCCTAAGTCTTTGGCCCAAATGGACCTCTTTCATTGTTCTCCACTACTCGCACTCAATGCATGCAACCTCCACACTAGCCAAGAGGTGCTTTGATGATTGAAAGCTATAAAAAATTATAGGTTAAATGCTATTGAAACTCTCATAGGTGATGCTTGTTAAAAAATTTGCAGAGTCGATCAACTTCCAAATACATAAATCTATCTTTCTCTATGAACCTAAAATATTTCCAAACTATATTATATTTAATGTTTAAAAAAATATATTAATGTAAAATGCCAATTAACATTGAACTCTTATTACATCCTAATCCTTAGTAATATTACAACTTGATTATTATGTGTATCTTAGTAAGGATATTATCCTCTTATAAATGAAAAGTCAAAGTATTTAAACAATTGAATTCATATAATTACATTTTAACCCAAAGCAATATTAGTGACATTGTAATCATTTGATTATTATATATATAATTATATATATATATAGTTTAACAAGATTCAAGTTTCTGCCTTGAAAAAAAACTAATTAAATTAATATCATATGTAAAATATTTTTTTATTAAATTATTGTTACATGTTATTTATTAATACTTGATAATATAATATCAAAATAAAACTAATATAAAAATAAATTTAAATTTATAATTAATTAATAATGTTTAATTTAAAAATTATTAATATATATTAAATATTTTTTATAAATTTATATAAAGAAAAAATAATATATTTTTATAAAATTAAATTTTATTTTTATTTCATCGTAAAGACAAATTAAGATAAACATTATATACAAGAATCACCGACTTTCCTAACTCCCTTCCAATTGTTTTCACTCTCGTCTTCGGTGTAATCCCTTCCTCTCGGTTAAATGTAATGCTTATCTATTATATGACGTGAGATGGATCGTATTATAAACAATTTTTTGGTCACATTTTTTAATTAAATTTATTTAGCTTACGTATTTTTTAATAATTAAATATGATTAAATAATTATATATTATATATATATATATATATATATATTTTGAATTTACATGGTGGAATCGGTAGCCGTCACGAATCCGGGCAGGCTGTCCAGCTTTTTATGGCCATCATAGTATTCTGTGCTGTCCGCCCGGAAGCCGCCACACAGATCTTCGCGCAATCCGCCCCTATAACCACCATGTCACAGTCATTTTAAACCTTTTACGCCGCTGAAAGCGCACAAGGAAAGGGACAAGCGTCCGGCAAGGCCCTAGATTTGAACCTTGGACCTCCAAATTATATAATATATAAGTAATAGTTTTTATAACCTTTATTTTAATATTTTAAAAATTATTTAATTTTTTATTTTTCAATTATTTTTTATACAAAATTCAATCTCATTCCTTAAACATGTTAATTTTGTTTATTAATTTCACTTTAAAATCTACACCATTAATTATTTAAAATTATATATTTATTAATAACATTGGATAGGTCAAGGGTTGAATTCAAGGCAATGGGATATATACTGCCTATTAATAGTATAATATTAATGTCTTCTTTATATTTATTAAATTAAAAAATAAACAATTAATTATTTTTATTAAATATTTATTAAATAATAATATTTTATATTTGTTTATATTTTTTATTTTTTTAATGTCGAAGGTTTCTTTACACACTGGGCAAAACAAGCCGGTCGGTTTACTACGTGTGATGTGTTTTTAGAGTTCTATGAGATTATATAAACCTAAGTGGTTTTAATTATACTATTTATTATATTTTATATTTAAAAATATATATATTTGAATTTATGTAATTAGGAATGCAACTCAACGGTTTGGGTTTTGTTTTTTCTTAGGGAGGTCTAAGGTTCAAATGACAACGTAAGCGAGAGTGTAAGGGTGTGTGTGGTGACTTTGTGTTAAATTCTCTATTGATAAGTATAGATCTCGGCTCTACGAGGAGTCATGGTTGGGAGGAGACTACTTCCTGTGAGACTACTAGTGAGCCCTGTGTGTGTCGATCATAGAGGTTTCTCACTATAACCAAATCAATAAAATTATTTTAATTTGTATATCATATGTCATATTGTTTACTGTTGCTTTGTATATATCCTATTTTACAATCCTATTAACCTCTTTTGGTCATTGATGAACATCTTTGGATAATTGATAGACATTAATACAAATTCAAATTCAAATTTTATATTTATAATCTTAATAAAATATAAACTTTGGATCTGCCTTCATAGATTTGTAATATTACTACTCAATTTCAATTGCATTAACTCAATACAATAAAATAAAATGAAAGTTAAAATTTTGAGGGAAAAAAATATGTTTATTTATAATAATTAGCTATTATAAATAAACATATGGTGTACAGATTTGTAATCTTACTACTCAATTTCAACTGCATTAACTCAATACAATAAAATAAAATGAAAGTTAAAATTTTGAGAAAAAAAATATGTTTATTTATAATAATTAAATATTATAAATAAACATATGATCTATCGGTAAAGATGCCATTTACATTATAGGTGATGTGATCCTACATCATCACTTCTTTAAATGTTTTTGAAGAACTAATGCTACTTAAAAAATTTAGTTACTTACATATCATTAAATATTATATATTATTAAAAATTATAAATCTAATTTATTTAATTTTATTTAATTAATAAATGTTTTAAAATGTATAATTTTATACAAATAAATCTTTAGGTTTTTCTATAATTTACTTAAAAACATTATATAAGACCTTATTTTTATATTTTTTATTTTTTTCCTTCTATCTACACATACACATAGGAACAACAACCTCAGTCATATTATCCTCACCGGCATATAATTCCAATCATATTATCGGGTGCCTCGGAGGGTTAGGTGGATTAGTAAATGCTTGTTTGGCCGGACACTTACCAAGAAGATACTTAGGTTCATACCAAGAAGATACTTAGGTTCAAACTTCGTGGGCAGCCTGTTTGTAAAGGTAGTAGTCTGATCTGAATCATCTGAGTATGCACCAAACCGATGACGACAGTACCGGTGGTCCTTTCACACTAGGTCAATAATAACGAAGTGAAATAGGTTTGGTAAAAACAATCCCTGTGGTTTGAACCTTACGCTTGTCAATTACTAAAAATAGTGTGGTTGTGTCCAACTCTCCCGGATAAAAAAATTATTATCCGTGGACACAATTCTAATATAAAAAGTTACCAATATAATCCGTTCCACCTTAATAAAGTAAAAAAACCTAAAAAAAACAAACTCACTTTTACTTTAAAAACAGAGAAAAAAAAAAAAAAAAAACTGGGAGCCGACCTTGTATCTTTAGACATATCCGCGTGAAAACATTGCATAAGCCCATATTTTGTAGACATATTCACAAAAGACTTTAACATAGATTTGGTCGGCAATTATACATAACAGCCGAGCTGGTTGAACTTTTCAAGAAGTATTAATATGTGATATGTATGTAGTACAACAATAAACCTCTTAGAAAGTAACAAAGCAACTACGTTTGGAGGGGACTTCAAAATCACCTTAAACCTCCTAGAAAGTAAGAAAGCAACTACGTTTGCAGGGACTTCAAAATCAACTTAATCAATTTTGTAGGTTAGGATTTAATTAATTTTACTAATAGCAATAAATTACATAGAAAAAACTTAATTAATTAAGTAAAATAATCTCATATACGAAGAAAACATAAAATGTAACGTGGTTTATTTAGTGTTAATTATATCTAAGGAGAATATTTTAATCCTTTTATTATTTTCCAAGCACCAAAGATATCCACCTACAGCAAACCAATGTAATCTTTTTCAATAGTTACGCCAATAATCCTCTATTACATCAGTTTTTCTAAATTGCACTTATAAGTCATAATTCAATTACAACAAATTCTATCTCAAATTAACCAGGCGGCAGTGCAATCAATCATGGTCGTTAATATACCAAAATGAGATACTGCTTGAAAGACAATTTCTAGATTCAAGAAGTACAAAATGCTAGGGAATGTTAAGCTCTGGATCTTGGGTTCTACCATTTTTTTTGTCAAAAAATTGTTCCAAAACCTGTGTTTCCTCCACAGTAATATCATCTCTTCAATGGGCACACCTTTGGTTTCTAACAAGAAGAGGCATACAAAGATGGTCATGAAAAAGATCCAACCTGCAAAGAATAGAAAAATCACATACCTAATGGCACATAATAGAGGAAGGAACGTCTGTGCAATTACGAATGTGAAGAAGAGGTTCACGGCTACAGTTATGGCCAGGCCAGCAGAACGGGTTTCTAGTGCAAATATTTCGCTTGGTACAGCCTATCGAGGAGGGCCCCATGACCATCCAAATGTAGCTACAAATAAACAGATCATGACTACAAACAACACTGAGAAGCCCTTGGAGAGCTCCTTCTCTCCTCCAAACTTTAAGCCCAATATAATGCTCAATGCAATCTGTGAATAGACAACATAAGTTCAATAGCAGATCTAATTTCAAACCAAACCATATATCCTCAGTTCTGTTTTGTAACACTAGAAATGAAGAAGATGGACAACAATCCTAAAAGTATTATAGCATCCTAGGCAACACAGTTTACCCAAATAGCCTCTGCAAAGTATAAATATTATGCCCATTTTTAAATCCATGAAGCAACCAAGAAAAGAAATAGGCATATTATGGGATGAGTGGATATCTTAATCTATACCTGACATATGATCATCTGAATGCCACCACCAATCAAGAGAGTTCTTCGGCCCCATTTGTCTACAGTGGCAATGGACACAAGGGTAGAAAATGCAAGCACCGCTCCAGTCAAGACAGAAGAACAAAGAGAGGCATTTCCACCAAAACCCAAACTCTGGAAGAGAACAGAGGCATAGAATAATATAGAGTTTATACCGGTCAAGATCTGAAAAGTGGGCATGCACACTGCCATCACAAGCTGTGGACGATTCCTTCTTTTTAAAATATTCCTGAAAGGATGCTTGATAGCTTTCGCCAATTCACTTGCATCCACCATGTCTTCAAATTCAGCTTCAACTTTCTTGGTTCCTCTGATTTTTTCCAAAACAGCTCTTCTGTTATTCGGATGGCCCTGCTCAATCAAACTATTGGGTGTTTCCGGTAAAAATATCCCTCCCAGTCATAAAAAATGAAGGAGCTGCAGCCAAACCCACAGAGAGACGCCATCCCCAAGGCATTACTTTTTGGGTGCCATAATTCACCATGTTTGCCATAAAAATTCCAAGCGTAGTTGCCAATTGAGACATCATGCTAAGCCCACCTCGTAGCTTTGTTGGAGCTAGCTCTGAGAGATAGAGTGGGATAGCCTTCCCACAATCAAATAGAATTGTTATTAAAAAGTCACTTCAGCTATGTAAATCCAGCAGCTATTCTGACAATCAATTAGATATTCTCGGCTTTGGAATTAGTATAAAACCCAAAAACAAAAATAGACAAATGGTAGACCAGTTCAGTATCAATATAGACAAACTTTTCTTATTCAAAACCTATCACATAACCACAATGCAGTTTATAATAGCGAACAACAGCTGGCATACTTCACAAGGCAAGAGGATCTACTGTATGCAAAATTTAAAAATGGTAACGCCCAAGATGTGAATCAATCTATTATGGATGGCTCTGGGCCTAAAAAGCAATGTTAAATTAGAAAAATTGTTTATCTATCTACCTGGTTTCCAAAGCCAATGCCCACACCAAGCATTATACGTCCGAGATAGAGCATGGCCAAATTAATGGCACCGGCATGTTAGAGTAAATCACTATATAAAATATAGAAAAGTAATTATAATGTTTCAAACTTTAACAACAAAATTAACAAAATAAGACAAACACATAGTAGAAGAGACAACGATTTTAACGTGGTTCACCCAATGTGGGTTACATCCACAAATAAATTTCAGTCCTTTCTTTCTCAATCCAAGCAATAGAGGGTTACAACCTACAGTAAACATCTGCTGTAATTTCATCTCTATATTTACAAGGAATCAACACAGTAATTTTCATTGTATACTCTGTTTTTCCTCACAACTATATATAAGGAAAAAATAGAAAAAAAAAAACAGATTTTCTTAATACATTCCAAGATTAACACTGAGTTGCCAACACCTAATTTTTGGATAAAAACAAAAAAACTTTCCTTAGTTGTCCTGTTGTAAATCCGGAAACTTTCTCTAGTAGACTAATAGACTGTAAATCTGGAAACTTTCCCTACCCGTCCTGTAGTAAATCCAAAAACTTTCTCTGTTTAGCCTCCTCATAATTAGGCTCCATTCCTAACAATATCCCACTTGGAGACTAATTCCATTGCACCAAATTGCAACCAAGGACTGAAAATTTCTCATCATGGCCTCTTATTCCATAAGGCCAACTAAAGTTGAGCAAAAGCTCAACTTTTCTCTTGAAACCACTTTTGTAAGCATGTCAGCAGGATTTTGTGATGTGTGAACTTTCCCTAATTTCAAAGATCCATCTTCCACTACTGATCTAATGAAATGATACCTGAGTTTGATGTGTTTAGTTTTTGAATGGAATACCGAATTCTTCATAAGGTGTATAGCACTCTGGCTATCACTCCACAACCTATTATCCTCTTGCTTCTTCCCCAGTTCTTCCATTAGTCTTTGCAACCAAACCATCTCTTTGCTTGCTTCTACAGTAGCAACATATTCAGCTTCAGTGGTTGAAAGGGCAACTACATGTTGGAGTTTAGAAATCCCACTAACCACTCCTCCTATAGTAAATATGTAGCTAGTAGTGCTCCTTACACCATCAATATCACCTGCCATATCAGAATCTACAAAACCTTTCAAGCATATATTAGAGCCTTCAAAATTCAAAGAATAATTTGAAGTTCCTCTCAAGTACCTGAGTATCCATTTTACCGCTTGCAAATGTCCTTTTCTCGGATTACTCATAAATCTACTCACTACTCCCACTACGTGGGCAATGTCTGGTCTTGTACAAACCATTGCATACATCAAGCTTCCAACCACTGATGCATAGGGAACCTTAGCCATATGCTCTTTTTCCTTTTGTGTCTTGGGACACAAAACTTTGGTGAGTTTGAAATGCTTTTCCAATGGAGTAGCAACCGACTTTGCATTGTTCATGTTGAATCTCTTAAGCACTTTTTCAATGTATTCTGCTTGTGACAATTTTAGAGTGTGACTCTCCTTGTCTCTTGTTATCCTCATACCAAGGATTCTTTTGGCTTCTCCCAAATCCTTCATGGCAAAGGATTTAGCCAACTTCTTCTTGAACATGTTTATATCTTGCATATTTGTTCTTGCAACCAACATGTCGTCCACATACAATAGCAAAATAACATAGTTACCATTTCCAGTTTGCTTAAAATATACACAGTGATCACTTTGACATCTTTCAAACCTTTGATTAGCCTTGAACTTATCAAATTTTAAATACCACTGTCTAGGAGTTTGTTTTAACCCATACAAGCTCTTTTTTCAGTTTACATACCCAATCCTCTTTACCTTTCACCTAAAAGCCTTCTAGTTGGTGCATATAAATTTCCTCCTCCAAATCACCATGAAGAAATGTTGTCTTCACATCCAATTGCTCCAGATACAAATTTTCTATAGCTATAAGACTCAAAATAGCTCTAATAGAGGTCATTTTTACAACTGGAGAAAAAATCTAGTCCAAATCAATACCTTTTTTCTAAGTGAATCCCTTCACCACTAGTCTTGCTTTGTATCTCTTATGCCCTTCATTCTCCTCTTTAATCTTGTACACCCATTTATTGATCAAAGCTCTTTTACCTTTGGGTAGCTCAACCAAATCCCAAGATTGGTTGTGGAATAAAGAGTCCATTTCTTCATTCATTGCAAGCTCCAACTTATTCTTGGCATCCATCTGTAATGCTAACTGAAAACATTCTAGATCACCAACATCAGTATACAAAACATAATCAAAGAAACGTTGAGGAATTCTACTTATCCTGGTAGATCGTCTAACAACACTTTTTGGAGATTGAGGTGCTTGTTGCTGCTGTTGTACATTTTGATCTTCTACCACTTTTGGAGTTACCTTTTCTATGTGTCCATCAAGGTCTATGTATTCAGTATTTTTATCTTTCTGTTTCTTTCCCTGCAACCAATATTTATACAAGTTTTTTCATTAAATATGACATCCCTACTTCTAATGACTTTTCGGTTATCACAATCCCATAATCTGTAACCCAAGCCATCAATACCGTAACCAATAAAATAACACTTTTGGGCCTTAGCATCTAACTTATTTCTGTTCTCTTTGTCTATATGCATAAAAGCCTCACATTCAAATACCTCAAGGAACGAATAATTTATTGGTTTACCTATCCAAAGCTCTTCCAAAATTCCTCCATCCAAGGCACTAGATGGTCCTCTATTAATAAGATATATTGCAGTATCAACAACATGAGCCCATAAAAATAATGGTAAGCCTACATGTATTCTCATGCTCCTAGCATGCTCCATGATGGTTCTATTCATTCTTTCTGCAAACCCATTTTCTTGAGGTGTTCTTGAAACTACCTTGATTCTTCTAATTCCATTTTTATAACAAAACACATCAAATTCTCTATTGCAATATTCTCCACCATTATACAAATTTAGACACTTTAACCTTTTTCCAGTTTTATTTTCAACTAATGCTTTCCAATTCTTGAAGGTATTAAAAACATCACTTTTATTCTTAATGCAATATATCCATGTTTTCCTTGTTGCATCATCAATAAAAAGTACATAGTAAGAGGAACCTCCAAGAGAAGTTACCTAAGATGGGCCCCAAACATCTGAGTGCACAAGCTCCAATTTCTCTTTCTTCCTTTCCTTGACATCCTTGAGAAGTCTAACTCTCTTTGCTTTACCATAAACACAATCCTCACAGAATTCCAAATCAATCTCTTTTAACTTAGACAATAACTTTCTTGAATGTAAAATTTCCATACCTTTTCCACTCATATGGCCAAGTTTTTGGTGCCACAAAGATGAACTCTCACCTGTAGAAACTAAATTCATGGAGCAGTGAGAAAAATCAGTAAGTAAATAAAGAGTACCCACCAATTTACCCTCTAGCTACTATCAATGAACCTTTAGTAACTTTACAAGTATTTTCTCCGAATGCAACCGTGTATCCTTCACCATCAAGCTTTCTTTTCGATATAATATTTTTATTTAAATTTGGTATGTGTCTCACCTCTTTAAGAGCCCATTGACATCCATTTAGGGATTTAATCAAAATCTTTCCAATACCCACGATTTTACATGGTTGGTCATTTCCCAATAGAACATGTCCATAATCTCCAGAAACATAATCTATGAAGTATTCCTTATGTGAGGTAGCATGGAATGAACCACCACTATCAATTACCCAATAATCACTATTTCTATCAATAGATAAGATTAAAGCATCTTGTAGAATTTGTCCAGTAATATTGGCTTCTGTTACCATTATTATCATTACCTTCATATCCATCACCCTTTCTTTGCCAAAAGTCCTTCTTGAGATGACCCTTTTTGCCACAATGCCAACACTGTAGCTTTCCTTTTCCATGTGATTTGGATCTGCCTTTGGATTTGCCACGATGTGAACTCTTGCCTCTTTCTCTTCCTCTTCCTCTATTCTCACAGTTAAGGCGATGCTAGATGATTCTCCTATGGTTTTTATTCTCATGTCCTCACTAAGTATCACACTAACCACATCATCAAATTCTAATTTATTTGAACTCAAAGTAGAGTTACCATAATTACCAAATTGTTCCAACTTTTTGAAAGAGAGAATAAGATTAATAAGGGCCTAATCTCATCATCAAAATTCAATCCTACTAAATGCAATTGATTAGTGATAGTATTAAATTCATTTAAATGATCCTGCACAAATCTTCTTTCACTCATTTTCATGTTAAATATTTTTTCATTAAGAATACCTTATTTTATGCTGATGGTTTCTCGTACATCTTGGTGTTGAGCAAAGTGTAGCAAATAGTATTGTCATTGTTGTCAATATAGTCAGACAGATTTATTGATGCAATGGACAAGAGTTTATTGAACAGCAAGGTGCAGCCAAAGTACAATGGATAGGAGTTCAGTGTTGAGCAAGGTGTTGCAGGAGGATTGTCATTGTTGTCAATACAGATCGGTTAGATCTAATGATGCAATGGACGAGCAGTTCGAAGTCACTCGGATGCAAAGGATAAAGTTCAGAAGTTAGTCGGATCATGAGTCCTTAAATGATAAATGCACGAAATAGAAAACATAATTCAGAATGAGAAGAAGTCTTCGTAACCCGAGATGTCAAGAAGCGAAAAGGTTTTTTGTGAAAACCAAGGCGATCAGAATAAAAAGTTTTATTTAAAACCATGGATAACAGATTTGAAATGGGTTTCTCTTAAAACCCAAGTTGGCTCTTCGTTTCGTTGAAAAAGATGCCCCGGTGATAAAGATATTTAATTTTAAATATTTAGTTTAAATTTTAAAGGTTTTTTGTGAAAACCAAGGCAGTAAAAATAAAAAGTTTTATTTAAAACCATGGATAACAGATTTGAAATGGGTTTTTCTTAAAACCCAAGTTGGCTCTTCGTTTCGTTGAAAAAGATGCCCCGGTGATGAAGATATTTAATTTTAAATATTTAGTTTAAATTTATTTTATTTAAAATTTAAATTAAAATATTAAATTAAATTAAAAGGGCCGACATGTTACTATTTCGCGGCAATAAGCTACAGGAAAGTGACGAAGGTGGAAGAAGTGTTTGAGGCCGACAAAGTTAAATCTGGGCCGACGGATTTTAGGGTTTGGCAGCTGACAAATTCTAGGGTTTCTCAACCGACGTTCTTTTAGGGTTTGTTCCTAAAACTTCTTCTATAAAAGCAAGGGTACTTCGAGTTTGAAAAGTGGGGTGTAAAGATAAAGTGCGAATGCGAGCATAGTGTTTGTAAAAGTGAAGTTCGTGTTGAGCAGAGAGCAGAATGTGAAACAACACAAAGTGCACAGAGATTGTGCAAGAGAGATCAGAGTGCACAGAGATTGCAAAGGTGATGTAGACCAGTTAAAGTCTTGCAATAACAAAGGTATATGTCAAACATTTTTTTATTCAATATTGAAGTCCAGTTGGTGCTGGCAAATTAAGGGGTTGGTGCCTCTTTCCAGTAGGTGCTGGTAAAATAGGAGTTGGTTCTCCATTCTGTTGAAGCAGATAAAGTTAAGGGGTTGGTGCTCCTTCCAGTTGGTGCTGGTAAAGGATTATGTAAAGTTGTAGCTTTGCATTGACTAGATTTGGATGGTAGTCCAAGCAGTCTTTTTGAGGAGTAGCCACATTGGTGAACCTCGTTAAAATGCTATGTTATGTGTGATGCTTTCTTGATGCATTTAGTATCTCTTTTATCTGCTTTAAACTGTTGTTGGTTTTATAATCTAATTATTTTAGAAGTTTTTAAATAACACACTGATTCACCCCCCCTCTTAGTGTCATTGTGATTACAACAATTGGTATCAGAGCCAGGTTCCCAATTTTGGCTAAATCAGTCAGGGTTGATCTTGGATTAGTACACAATGGCTAATAAAAATAGATCCTCATCCAAAAAGGCATCCCAGTCAGTTTCAGTTCTTGTAGAAGAGAAATTTGAACCAAAAAAGGTAGAAGAAGTGAATCCTAAAGTGTGTGATGAAAATCTTGAGGCTGAAATAGATTTTGAAGGAGAGTTGATATCTGCACTTGAAGAGTGGAGTATAGAAAAGAAAAATAACAAAAGAATGTCTAAGAAGTTAGAAGAATATGAGGATGAGATTGAAGATCTTTTTCTACAAGTTCAAAAGGCCAAGAAATCAGAAGAAGCCTTGAAGACACACCTGGATAATAAGAATGATGTATACAGCACAAGTGAAGAGGAATATAAAAAGGTTATTGTTGATCTAAAGCTGCAAGTAGAACAGAACAAAAGGATTGAAAATATTCTTAGGTCTCAGATCAATGACAAAGAGACTATATGTTTCCAACAAGAAGAAGAGATTGTTTCATTGAAGAAACAACTAAAAGAGGCCAATATAAATCTCAAATTTGAGAAGAGCACAGAGTTGCTAGATACAATGATAAATCAACAAAGAAGCCCCACAGCTAAGTTTGGTCTTGGATATGAAACTGAGCAACCTTCATCCTCCAAATATGTAGAGAAGAAGAAGTCATCGATTGAAGGATTGAAACAAGAAAAGTCTGAAGCTGAATCCTCAAAAGGAAGAAAATATCAAAGAAGACCTACAAAGAAAGCAACCACAGCAAAAGAGGTTCTCTCACTCTCACTCTTTTAATAATAATGCTTTTTATGGCTATTGTTATAAATGCAACCACTTTGGTCACAAGGCAATTTATTGTGGACTGAACAATAGATCAAAGAGTTATGCTGATAAAAATACTTCTATTTTTTTGAGTGAACACCCTATGCAATGTTTTAAATGTAATGGCTATGGGCACATAGCAAGGTTTTGTTCAAGCACCTTTGTATCCAATCTAAGGCAATACCATAGATTTCATCATACACATAGAATGCAATACAGACAGGGAATAAAACATGTGCAATGTTTTAAATGCAACGGTCAAGGGCACATAGCAAGGTTCTGTCCAAGCACTTCTATATCTAATCTAAGGCAAAACCCTAGATTTCATCAAACACAAAGAGGACAACACCGACAAGAAACATATCATGTGCATAAAAGAAAAGAAAATAATCATCCATCAAGAATGCACAAGAGACAACCCCACAAGAGAAATGTTCAAGTTCACGAACAGGAGCAAAATAGGGATGTTGTTGAAAAACCCAAGCCCAAGTTCAGGAAAATCTGGAGAAAGACGAAGAAAGGAAATTGTGTCTCCTTGGACTGAAGGAGGCTACTCCGCCATTGCTCTAAGCAACTCCAGGTGGCACATCCTCAGGAGGAGAAATATTAAAGTTTTATTTTAATGCTCCTATGTATTTGTCTAGGTATCTGAGGATGAAAGGTAAGCAGTCAGGTTAATGTTGTATAGTTTTTAAAGTGTGTTTTTCAGTTTATATAGTGGTTTATGGAAATGTCATGAAGTGTGGTGTTTAATTTGAGAGTTGTCACCATTGGTAGTTTTGAGATATGTCACTGTTGTACTATTGATGATTCTTAATACCACTGTTCAAAATTACGAATCATAATAGTCCAGATAATTTTCTCAACGAAAGAATGCTTGCCCTAGCTGTGTATTTGTGTTTCGAGCAGCATGTATTTGTTTTTACTCTTTGATGTGAAGATTGCCAGATCTTTCATGACACCATGGTGAATATATTTAATTCACGATACGCTTTTGTTTTAACTATTGATTTAATGCCAGTCCAAGGATAAGAAGCTTGAGGCTGAGTAAGGTGCACTACAGTTGGCCATAAAGTGTTTGAAAAAATGTCTTCTTTCGACATGCATAGTTGAAAGTAAGAGTTAGCAACAAAATTGCAATGCTGGACAAAAATTGGTACAGATGTGAGTCACTTGTCAATTTTGTTGACAAAAGTGAAATCAGCATGTTGAATGGGAAGATTAAAAAAAAAAAAAAAAAAAATTTAATGAGCAGCCAGATGATTTCCAGCCTGGTGATGAATAGTTGAGTTGCTTTCATAGTGGTTGTTTTGATCAAGTTAATGCTTTTCTTGATACATGATTTGGGCTTACTCCATTGAGTTTGATTTGAGCAAGTTATTCTTTGCCTTGGTGATTTATGTTGGTGGTTGTCTTGTTCAAATACCTTTGGAAGGAAAATGATGTCTACTAGTTTCCTTTTCATGTAGTGATTTGTTGAATGCTTCAAAGTTAATCTTGAGTTGAATGATGTTGGTTAAACCTTGTCTATAAGCATTGTTGCTAAAGCCCTAATTGGTTGAGAAAAGATGTTGGTTGTGCTGTGGTACAATGTTTGGTACCTGCACAGAGTTGAAAGTGGATTGAGGTAGCCTGTTGGATTCTCACTGCAGAGAGAGACAAACAACTGTCATTGGATTCAAGCTTTTTGAGAATATATCTAAGATGCATGGTGAAGTTGTATGCAGATGTTGTTGGCATTGCAGAACAAAAAGTTGGCTATATAAGATTATTGTATGCCTTCACTAACAATGGACAAGTTTGAGTTTGCAAAGCAACAGAGGGTAGTTGCATAGAAGACAGTGGTTCAGTCATGTTCTTACACATGTTATATTTGTGAAGTTGACGGTGATGGTGTCATTCACTGGTTATTGCTGCTATTCACATTGTTGATTTTATTGATGCCTATTATGCTTATCATGATGTTGTCAATCAGTGAAATGAAGTGGTCTTGGACTCAGGGGGAGCATTTGTGTACTTGTTTTTCTTCTTGTTCATGCTTGGAATATTTGCTAATTGTAATAATTTGTGTCTAAGAATATTGTGCATAGACTCAGGGGGAGTCTGCAGTAGCCCTTTGGTATTATTGTCAAAGGGGGAGAATATTTACAGGAAAATTGCACATGTGTTGCCAACAATTCCAAAGGGGGAGATTGTTGAGAAAAGTGCAGCAAATAGTATTGTCATTGTTGTCAACACAGTCAGAAAGATTTATTGATGCAATGGACAAGAGTTTATTGAACAACAAGGTGCATCCAAAGTACAATGGATAGGAGTTCAGTGTTGAGCAAGGTGTTGCAGGAGGATTGTCATTGTTGTCAATACAGTCAGTTAGATCTAATGATGCAATGGACAGGCAGTTCAAAAGTCACTCAGATGCGAGAGGATAAAGTTTAGAAGTTAGTCGGATCATGAGTCCTTAAATGATAGATGCACGGAAACAGAAAACATAATTCAGAATGAGAAGAAGTCTTCAGAACCTGAGATGTCAAGAAGTGGAAAGGTTTTTTGTGAAAACCAAGGCAGTCAGAATAAAAAGTTTTATTTAAAACCATGGATAACAGATTTGAAATGGGTTTCTCTTAAAACCCAAGTTTGCTCTTCGTTTCGTTAAAAAAGATGTCCCGGTGATAAAGATATTTAATTTTAAATATTTAGTTTAAATTTTAAAGTTTTTTTGTGAAAACCAAGGCAGTCAAAATAAAAAGTTTTATTTAAAACCATGGATAACAGATTTGAAATGGGTTTTTCTTAAAACCCAAGTTGGCTCTTCATTTTGTTGAAAAATATGCCCCGGTGATGAAGATATTTAATTTTAAATATTTAGTTTAAATTTTATTTTATTTAAAATTTAAATTAAAATATTAAATTAAATTAAAAGGGCCGACATGTTACTATTTCGCGGCAATAAGCTACAGGAAAGTGACGAAGGTGGAAGAAGTGTTTGAGGCCGACAAAGTTAAATCTAGGCCGACAAATTTTAGGGTTTGGCAGCTGACAAATTCTAGGGTTTCTCAACCGACGTTCTTTTAGGGTTTGTTCCTAAAACTTCTTCTATAAAAGCAAGGGTACTTCGAGTTTGAAAAGTGGGGTGTAAAGATAAAGTGCGAATGCGAGCATAGTGTTTGTAAAAGTGAAATTTGTGTTGAGCAGAGAGCAGAATGTGAAATGACACAGAGTGTGCGAAGCGTGTGCGCAGAGAAAGAAGAGTGTGCAGAGAAGCGCGAAGGGCAAAGTTGATTGCAAAGTCTGGCTGTAGCAGTGCAGCAAATTGTGTGAAGTGATTGTGCAAGAGAGAGCAGAGTGCATAGAGATTGCAAAGGTGATGTAGACCAGTTAGAGTCTTGCAATAACAAAGGTATATGTCAAACATTTTTTATTCAATATTGAAGTCCAGTTGGTGCTGGCAAATTAAGGGGTTGGTGCCTCTTTCCAGTAGGTGCTAGTAAAATAGGAGTTGGTGCTCCATTCTGTTGAAGCAGATAAAGTTAAGGGGTTGGTGCTCCTTCCAGTTGGTGCTGGTAAAGGATTATGTAAAGTTGTAGCTTTGCATTGACTAGATTTGGATGGTAGTCCAAGCAGTCTTTTTGAGGAGTAGCCACATTGGTGAACCTCGTTAAAATGTTGTGTTATGTTTGATGTTTTCTTGATGCATTTAGTATCTCTTTTATCTGCTTTAAACTAATGCTGGTTTTATAATCTAATTTTTTTAGAAGTTTTTAAAGAACACACTGATTCACCCCCCCTCTCAGTGTCATTGTGATTACAACACTTGGCCAACTTATCCATGACTCCCTTGGTAGTCTTTTCATCGGATATTTTGAATGCTACGGTGGCTCCCAAGCACAGCCTCACAGTACCCAATGCCTTTCTATCAAGGAAACTCCACTCCTCATCAGACATAGTTGAAGGTCTCTCTGTTTCCCCCTCAAGAGGTAAGTAAAGATCCTTCTGATACAAGTAATCCTCCATTTGCATCTTCCAAAATTGAAAGTTTTGGCCATTGAATTTTTCAACTCTACACCTCCTATCTTCCGTCATTGCTCCCACTTGATCCAGAAATTCTCCTTCTGTCAAGTGCACCCAACAAAACAATTATAGTGTTTCAAAATTTAACAGCAGAATTAACAAAATAAGACAAACACACAGTAGAACAGACAACGATTTTAATGTGGTTCACCCAATGTGGGTTACATCCACAAAGAAATTTCAGTCCTTTCTTTCTCAATCCAAGCAATAGAGGGTTACAACCTACAACAAACATCTACTGTAATTTCCTCTCTATATTTACAATGAATCAACACAGTAATTTTCATTGTATACTCTATTTTTTCTCACAACTATATATAAGAAAAAAACAAAAAAAAAAACTGTTTTTTTTAATACATTCCAAGATTAACACTGAGTTTCCAACACCTAATTTTGGGGTAAAAACAAAAAAACTTTTCCTAGTTGTCCTGTTGTAAATCCGGAAACTTTCTCTGATAGACTAACAAACTGTAAATCTGGAAACTTTCCCTGGCTGTCCTGCAGTAAATCCAAAAACTTTCTCTGTTTAGCCTCCTCATAATTAAGCTCTGGGCCTAAAAACCAATGTTAAATTAGAAAAATTGTTTATCTATCTACCTGGTTTCCAAAGCCAATGCCGACACCAAGCATTATACGTCCGAGATAGAGCATGGCCAAATTAATGGCACCGGCATTGAGGGCTGCGCCTACGATAAAACTGGTACCTCCACTGATAATACATACCCTACGGCCATGTGCTCTTGTAACGTAAGAAGTACCAAAAGAAGCAATAAGCCCTGCAACACACAATGACGATGTGAACATAGCCAGATCCTGGTCGTCATATTTGCAGTAGCTGTTAGCCTTAGACGCCTCAGAATTCTTTCTGTGGTACACATCGGGGAAGAACTCCTTTAGAAACAGATCCATTGATGTCACTCCCCCTAACACCAACAGCATCAAACATACACACACGTAAACAAATCATGGCAGAAACTCACCCTACATCCATCAAACTTAATAATCTAATCACAGATGTCTTACCAGATACGCCAATATCATAGCCAAATACAGAGCCCCCAACAGCGGCAACCATGCAGGCCACCACCACATAATTGATTTCACCACCTTCATATCGGTCTGCTCTTTCTTGGCACATTCCCACTGCCTGTAGAGAACCCCCTGCCATTGGAAGATTTCAATATTTTCCCCCTTGAATGTTTAGAGTTTACCGTTGATTATCGCATGACACGAAGCAGAGGACAATCTCTGGTTGAAGATAAGAATGAGCTTCCCATGATTGACACTGAAGGTATGAAGCTATTTCCGTCTTGCACGCTCATTCATAATTGGTTAATCATGTTATCTATATGGTAGGTGTTCAATCGCAAACAACGTCAGCTCCAAGACAGGTTTTGGATAACATTAAAATCAATGAAAGCATGATTTATTTTTTAACGATATCATATTCTCTTCCTCGTGAGAATTGCGTGATCTCAAATGGGATTACTATTTAGTGATTTACAGAAAGGGTGAGCGGGAGAATCACAAATGGTTAGTTGATGTGCAAGCATATATATATATATATATATATACAAATAAATTTTATAGAGATTTTTTCTAGAGTAACGGTTTGATTTACCTATAAGCTGTCCATAAGTTAACTACTTTATAAGAAGATATAAAAAGAAAGTTTATAAGAGATTACGAAGGTAAAATTTATCATTTTTTTTATCTTCTAGACTACTATTGTTTATAGATATAAGGGGATTTTCTCTCAAAACTTATTTGAAGTGGGTTTAACAATTTTAGTTACTTTTTCTAAGAATTTTGAAAATTGAATGAAGTATCCTTGACCATATCAGTTATCAGATTTAGGACTATCATCATCATGTCTTTGCTAAATGAATCTTTCAATTTTTTGATTAAAATAACGTTTGATAGGTGGTCCTTAATTTTTTTTGGTAAGGGTGCATTAATTCAACTCACCTACTCCTCTTTTTCATGGTTATATGCATTTTAGCTCATTTGAGATGTTGGTGAAGGTTTCAAAAATTTTGGCATGCTTGGTCCTTTCAAAACCTGATACAATTGTGTAGGCTAATTGGAACTTCTCATCACTGGACTTGGTTGGAGATCACAAAACCCTCAATATCAGAGTTATCTAGGAAGGATCTTCTTTAGTTTTCTAGTTGTTATGCCTATCAAGATTTTCTTCTCTCATTTTATGAGCTTTTCATTACTTTTCATTATCAGGAATTATTTTGACCTCTTGCTTTCAAAATGTATCAAGTGCTCTTGGGTTTTAAGGTTGTCTCTTTTGCTTATCATCTTCACAAAAATGTGACCACCCTATATCGAAACTTTTGCCTCCTTAGTAGTTTGCCTTAGGTGTAAATTAGTAGTGAGAAGTTGCTACAGTCCTTATATCTAGTGTACAAAATTTGAAGGATTGGAAACCAAGTGGTTTTGGTTTTAAACCCCTCAACACTTTTATCATGATAGTTTACAAAAAGGTATTGTGTGCATTTGAAGGCTCAATAAGGGTGTGGATGTATTAGCTAGTTTAGAAGAAAATTATTATCGATGCAAAGTTCACAAGTTTGGATCTCACCCATATCATTTTGGGTGAGTTGAAAGGTTTTCTTTTCTATTTTATTAGTTAATAATTATATTATTTTATTTTGATATTAGAGGATAGATTATGCTTATCATAATGCATGTTAAATTTTCTCTCACGGGACACTCAAATATTCAATCCAAAAGGTGGAGTCATGGATTTATGTTTAAGAAAGGGTTGATCTAGTTCATGTACCTTTAGCAATAGAAGATAGCAATATTTCTAATGAAGCTTCATTCTTCCTAATTAGCGGAAAAGCTTGAACTAAATCATGTCCCAAGTGCCATGAGAGTGATTGTAGGATTATCTTAGATAGTGTGTCCCTTATGGGAAATTGGTAGTCTTCCAAATGGTGATGGAGGCTTATATTTTTTAAATATTGATAGTGTTTCAAATGATGATGGAGGCTTATCTTTTTAGTCTTTCAATTGATGATGAAGGCTTATTACTTGGTGACTTTAAATTCTTTTAAATGATGCAAGAAGATTAGTAGTTAAAATATTCTTTAGTCTAATCCAACATTAATTATTGGGGGAGATGATAACACCTCTAATGTCTTCTATCCTTGTCCCCAAACTCAAATTGTGGGATTTTGAAACATATGGTAATTTTACCTTATTGGATATGTTTGATAGCTAATTATATAATCCTAAAAACAACCTTTGACGTAAGCCTACAAGTAATCTTGATGTAGTCACCCCTAGGGGGAGTAGTAAAACTACTTGCATGGTTATGTATTCACCCCTAGTAGGATTGTTTAAGCCACTTAATGTTAACTAAACATTTATTGAAGGTAATTGTAATTATAATTTTGGGAGTATGTATCTACCATAAATAACCCTACCAATGATCCATTGTATTAGTTTATTAGTTTATGATATGAAGTGATATTGTAGGGTGTCAATGGGCACCCAACCCTCCTATTTTTTTCTCTTCCATATACTGGATCTTTCTATTTTGTTTCTTTATGCTCTTGCATATAACTTCTTGTGAATGTTATGCTTCATGGATTTATGGAAAGTATTATGAAATTAAAAATGTAATAAATGTGCCATTTATCTCATTTATTATAGCCTTCCATTTTTGGAACCTCTTCAACTAAACAACTAAAACTAACATATCACTTTTTAATAAATATCAAAATATTTGAAATATAATTTCAATGAGTCCATTGAGTTCAAGTGATTCATTATTATGAAAAGAGAAAATTACATCATGTAGCTCCTCCATAGATATCTTCATCAAGATTTTATTTTGTCACTATTTGATATTTTATCGAATAATTTGCAAAAGCTTACCTTGATCCTCCATAACTTACCCAAGAACTTACAAAATATCTTTAAATTAATTGTTTTTTCCTTCTATATTCATCTTCCTCTATATTTCTTCTAGATGATGTTGAAATATTCTTGATGTGACAAAAAAAATTGTTTTAAATACAACATGAAAAACCTACTATTTGTATCTTCTTCTTTGATCTATATCTCCTATATTTTTAAAACCAACATGACTCCTACTTTTGGAATATATTATCATAATTAGAAAGTAATTTTTCTTCTTGCACATAAGAATATCAATCCACTCTATTGATTTCTACTATCTCTTATAAAAGTTTAAGCTTTGATTCAATTTCTTCCTTTTTCTTGAATATTTTTCCAAAAGATTTGAAATTTCATATCTTCATTTGCCTGATTAGATATTTCTTCTTTTAAACAAACCCATACATACATGATCCACTAAAATTTTCTTCATCCCATTATAACTTAACAATTTGGAAGAAATAAAGGTCTTGGAGCTACATAGACTAAAAGAAAAATGTCTTTGGATGACCATTATTAAGTAAACACATCTAAAGAGAATGGTTTTATGATCTTATCTTGATCATGATAAAATGTTCCAAGAGATTATATACTCTATTTTCAAGCATGTGTTGGATAACAAAATATATTCAATATTTCTACTACATGTGTTTACCCAATGTATATCTTGTCCTACATATATTAAGAACTTGAAGGAATAGCATCCTAAAGACCATATGCATTAAAATGGCACAAAATATTGCATTGATTTGGACAATCTAGAAGTACCACATTTGTTTCTAAAGGGGATAGAGTTGTGTTGAAGCCCCTCTTAAGAATCCATAGATGAGAATTATGAATCATTATTGCATTTAAAAAATGTTAACGTCCTTCCACAATATTGTAAAATGATTGCCTATAGTTAGAGCACACACATTTATAACCCAACATTGATGCTTTCCTCTTTTATACAAAATAGATTGACAATCCAATTACTTTTTGCTTCTACAAATTGTCCCATTTGTATTTGTCCTAGATAATTGTAATAGAGTAGAATTGGGACTATAATAACATATTAATTCCTTAATAACTCTTTATTAGGAGTCTTCTTCATACCCTTAGTATTCCATGATACCATTTTCATCATCACTTTTTATTTTTATTAGCATGCTTAGAACCACTTTTTGTTAAGGTATGTGATATTTGTTTTTGGTTTCCCAAACTGATATCCCTTTATTCTTGATTTCACATCCTTTGTCTTCTTTTTCCATTCCCACAAACACTTTAAAATTCATCAATCTCTTCTATTTTTCATATTATTTTTAATTATACTTATCTTTTAAGGATTTAAGTTGCACTAGAGAATTTGAAGTGCAAAGAATGACCTCAAAAACACTTTCTTATTTATGGTTCCATAGAAATATTAAACTAAAAGGATGTTCCTCCAGAGTAATTAGTTTTGTATTCTTCCCTAGAAATCCTAAATTTTCATGGATATCCTTCATACTCATTTTTTATTATGTTTCTTTTAAAACCCAAAATTACAAGGGGATACACTCTATACTACTTTTATTTTTGTTAGAATGAGAGTATTTTATACTATTGAGAAAAATGAATATACTTGGATTAACCTTGACCTCATTCATCTCCTTTGGTTCAAAATTGGCCTCCCTATATTCCTTCATACTTTTAATTCCTTTTGAGTTTGAATTTGTGCATTGTACCTCCCCATATCATATGTGATTTTTCTGCTAATGGTTTATTCAAGTAAATTGTAATGACCTTTACCATTTGATGATATTGAGGGGCTTTCTTTACCACTTTATTAAGAGTGGAAATTCCTTGATTTAACCTAGCTTCATGTGATATCTTTGTTTTCTATTAAATATTATTTTATGTCCAACAACTTCCATCTCTTTGTCCATAATTTTCACTTTGTAATCTATTGTCGTATGTCTAGTCTCATAATATTTATGACATTGGAAAGCCAATGTTTTCATAATCCACTTGTTGGTACCATTTTTTTATTCAAATATAATCCTAATGGATTTTGGTAAAGGTTTTGAAATATCCATTGTAACATATATTTGGAGGTAAACAACATGCCTTCACTCCTTCATAGTTGTCCCCTCTTAGGTGAATTCACCTAGAGTATTACCAATATTCTTCAAAATCATCCTATTAATAAAGTGATATGAAAGTCCAAAAATCGTAATCCACATTAGAAGTCTTTTAATAGCTTCTATCTCCATAGAAAAAAAATTACTGCATATCTCCCTTTAAATGATGGAACACCTTCCATTATTTTATCTTTGATTTCCAAATTAGAGAATAGAAGGAGGAAAAATCATTTTAGAAGAAAACGCATAGGGTGATTTGAATTCAATCCCCACTTCCACTTGATCCAATTTTGAATCTCTAAAACTTATGTCAAAATTAAATGCAAACCCTTTCATTTTAGGAACCATTATATCATGCTCAATCATCTCATCCTTGATAGTCACTTTTGGTTTAATGTGTATACTACATGCATAAGGTTTTCCATTGATTTGCTCTTCTTATTGACCTTGATTATGGCATCCACACATCTAACTAGGACATCCTTATTTCCAATTAGGCCTTTCAAAAATAACTTTGTTGTCATGCTACCTATATTTTCTTCATAATAATCCTTTAGTTTTAAATTTATCACAAGATCTAAAAAAAAAATACTTCTCATACTTTGCTTCTTTTTTACATTCGTAATTCTTACCTACTTTCTAAAACAAAACGAAAAAAAAGATAAGGCTCACTTCTTACTCCTATTTATGAAAACAAACATTACCACCATATCATTTAATTATCATCTAAATCCGAAATATATATATATATATATATATTTATAAATAACAATAATTATTTTCACCTCATATGAAATAATTAAAATAAATAAATAAATATTACATTAATACTTTCAATTTTAACCATATGATATATTTTTGATTCAAAATAAAATAAATACCTTACAAAATGTAAGTATGTTCATACTAAAGGATATTAGCTCAATCGTTAAAATCCTTCACTTTCAAGGAGGAGTTATTCTTGCAAAAATATACATAATGTCCATGTTGTTATAATGTCGTGATGTGACATATAGATGTTGGACATGTGCATAGAGGAATAGTTTGATGTTTTAAAAATGATATATATTTTTTGGATACATAGGAGAGCTGACTACATCCACACTAATTTTAGCAACTACTAAGTGCAGGGTTCAAACCACAAGACCTGCATCCACCAAACCTATTCCACCTTGTTATTTTTTAGCCTAGCATGAAATGGACCACCGAGTGCTCAGGATTTGGATTGTCATCATTAGTATGGCATACACTCAAAATATTTGGATCAAACTACTACCTTTGCAACAAAATTCCCCCAAGGTTTGGACTTGGGTCTCTTCTTGGTAAGTATCCAATCATACTAGCATGTACAAATCCACCTAGGACTTGGGGGTAAGCCTTAATTAAGGAAAATTGTTTCCCATATCCCTGGCGTACACTTAGAAGATTTGGATCAGACTACTACCTTTGCAATAGGCTTCCCCCAAGGTTTGGACCTAGGTCTCTTCTTCGTAAGTGCCCAGCCAGACTAGCACTTACGAATCCACCTAGCCCTTAGGGGTAAACTTTAGTTAAGGAAAATCGTTCCCCGTATCCCCTAGGGGCTAAGATTTTTTGTTCCACGGGGCTTGTCCCATTTGGGTATACCTCTCAGGCTAGCCGAAGGAGTTTTTTGGTATAAATATTTTTCAATAATTTTACACATGTTTTTATGAGGGGTCATGGTCTCCTCCTTTTGAGTGGGATTTGAACCTTGAACCTCTTAAAAAGAAGCCAAAACTCTTACCACTATAGTACTCTTGCAGCTATAAAATTTATTTGTATAAAACCTTTTTTTTTAACATGCAAGGCCGCATTATCAACTGGATTTTGAGTACCTAATGTGCGTTTCCATTTTTTATACTTGTAGAGCCGTATTATCAACTAGATTTTGAGTACCCAATGTGCGTTTGGTAAGGTGGAGAATGTTTTAAAAATGATATTACTGTATAATTTTTATTAGCATTGAATCCTCATTACACTATCGTTTATAGTGATATTATAACAACTTGATAATTATGCATGTTTCTTGGTAAGAATATTGATTTTTTGAAAGTCAAGCCAAAAAAATTATAGTGTAGAGCATATATAATTACATTCTATTCCATATTCCAATAATATTGCAACAACTTATAATTATGTATATGTCTTATAAAAATATTGACCTTCTTAAAAGTATGTTAAAGTATTTAAATGGTTGAGCTCATATAATGCCCCCAAGGGCTAGGTGGATTGATAAAGGCTTGCTTGGTCAAGTACTTGCCAAGAAGAGACCTAGGTTCAAACCTTGGGGGCATGTTGGTAACTTTAGCATAGGTAGGATTCTATGTTGAATCCTTTGAGTGTGCATCAGACTAACAATGATGGTACAAATCCCAAGAAATCGGTGGTCTCCATCTCACGTCGATTCAACAACAACAAGATAAATAGGTCTTTGAAAGTAATCCCAAGCAACCGATGATCTCCATCTCACGTCAATTCAACAACAATGAGACAAATAGGCTATGGTAAGTAGTCCTTGTAGTTTGAACCCTGTGCTTTCCAGTTACTAAAAATAGTGGTTATAACCAACTCCCCTACGTAACAAAAAAAACAATTTTTTTTTTAAGAATTAGTACTGCTTACCAAGAAAAGACCTAGGTTCAAACTTTGGGGGAAGCCAACCCTTTGCAAAGGTATGTAGTAATCTACTCTGAATCCTCTGAGTGTGCGCTAGACTAACAACAATATGAACCCTGAGTGATCGATGGTCCCATCTCATGCTGGATCAACAAAAAAGAGATGGATAGGTTTGTTAGGAGCAACCCTATGGTTTAAACCCTACATTGACCAGTTAAAATAGTGGTTGTAACCAACTCTCCTATGTCAAAATAAATAATTGTTTTAAGTTTAAATATATCAACTTGCATTATAATTATTTTTAAATCAAACCATATTATATTTTAATGTTTTAAAAAATATATTAATGTAAAATTTCCATTAGCATTGAACCCTTATTACATCCTAACATTTAGTAATATTGATACAACTTGATAATTATACATGTATATGTATCTTAGTAAGGATATTGTCCTCTTTATAAATCAAAAGTCCAAATATTTAAATAATTGAGTTCATATAATTACATTCTAATAATACACAGTGATATTAGTGACATTATAATCATTTAACTATTTTATGTGTATCATTTAACAAAATTCAAGTTTTCAGTGGTTATTTTTGTTGCAAAGGTCACCGATCAGTAAAGATCCTAAGATTTATACTGTTTGTTCTTTATGTCAGGTGCCTAATACTATTGAGCATATTTTATTTGACTATTTATTTGCTTGTGAGATATGGGGGTCATTTCTTTCTGATTTACATGGATGAAATATTGATCATTCACACTTTTGACATTATATTATTTCTAGCTTTATCCTTTAGTTTCATCATTGCCATAATAAATTTTGAATTCCTTTTTCTACGGAGGTTTTATGGTTTATATGGTTATCCAGAAATGAGGAGTTATTTAGTGGTGTTACGAGGGTTCTTACTGAGTCTCTGAGGAGACTCACCAGATTTAAAATTTTTCTTCAAGTTGCTCGGGTTTTTATTGCTTTCAAATCAAAGTTCGGATCCAAGAATCCAATGGTGCTCCCCCAACTTCAGGTTCTACAGGTTAATATGGATGGATACCTTCAGGTGCAATTGTTACAGTTTTATTTACAGTTGTTTATTCAGATATATAATTTACACTTTGTGGATGGCTGACACTTGGTTTTTGCAGAGTTTTGACCCTCCGACTCTGCTGCTCATCTTCTACAGTCTGTATTTAATTCTGGACATGTATATATATTGTAAATACTTTTATAATCATTTAATTATTTTTATTTCAGGTTTTATGCCTCTCTTTAGTTTGTGGCTGATGTTTATATGTTAGTATTATTGTCTTTGGACTAATTTTGTTTGTATATTCCTGATTTTGATTAATATTAGTACATGATTTTTATATAAAAAAAAATCATGTATTTTCCTTAAAATAATAATAACTAATTATACTAATATCATTTCATGTAAAAAAAAAAATTATTAAATTATTATTACATCTTATTTATTAATACTTTGACAATATTATATCCAAATAAAATTAATATAAAAATAAAATAAATTTAAATTTATAATTAGTTAATAATTAGTTTTTTAATTATTAATATTATGTAAAACAAAAATAATATATTTTTATAAAATTAAATTTTATTTTTATTTTACCATAAAGACAAATTAAGATAAACATTATATACAAGTATCCGTGACTTTCCAACTCCCTTTCAATTGTCTTCACTCTGGTCTTCGCTGTAGTCGCTTCCTCTCGGTTAAATGTATGCTTATCTGTTATATACATGTTCTTTTTATAAACAATATATATATTTTTTTTCAAATTATATTTTTTTAATAATTAAATTATAATTAAATAATTATATATTATATAAATAATATTTTTATATAACTTTTAATTTAATCGATTTTAAAAAATATTTATTTATTTTTTAATTATTTTTATATAAAAATTAATCTCATTTTTTAAACCTGTTAATTTTGTTTATTAATTTTACTTTAAAATTTACA
Organism: Wollemia nobilis; assembly: GCA_028583015.1. Lineage (NCBI taxonomy): Eukaryota > Viridiplantae > Streptophyta > Pinopsida > Araucariales > Araucariaceae > Wollemia > Wollemia nobilis. The sequence goes on along the minus strand of JAQPPZ010000252.1, from coordinate 972,839 downwards.
CCATACACTAATTGTAATTATATATTTATTAATAACATTGGATAGTGTAAGGGCTGAATTGAAGAGGATAGAATATAATTTTTATTTTTTATTTATTTTTAATTTAATTAATGTGAGAAATCTTATATACTTATTAATAGTATAATATTAATGTTTTTTATATTTAATAAATTAAAAAATAAATAATTAATAATTATTTTTTTAAAAATAATAATAATTTATATTTATTATTTTTGAGATTTTTTTTTATATAAAAGGGTTTATTTCACTAGTCCATTTTTTAATATGAAGTATTTATTCAATATATATATAGATACAACAAGATCAACTCGTCGTCGACTTCAACAAAGAACATTTACGATGACATCCAACTCTTATATCACTCACTTCGTTATTTTTTTACTGTTTTCTTACTTTATTTTCTCTGGAGCTTCGTTGCTTTGTATATGTCTTGCTTTACAATCCTATTGATCTCTATTGATCATCGATGGACATTAATACAAATACAAATTCAAATAAATAAATAAATAAATAAATAAATATATATATATATATATATATATATATATATATATATATATAAATTTTAATGACTTGGGGGCTAACCCTCTTGCTTTTTAATTGGTTCATGTGATGATCCAAGTCCATTGACATATTCCATAATTGGAATTTTGTTCCACGTATTTCTTCTCAATATTGGAACTATCCACCTCAAACTATAAAACTCTCAGCAAAAAAAAAATGTTTTTCTACTTTAGTACTGGCATGTTTTTAATGTTTTATGAAATTATCTTAATTTAAATAAGAAAACATATTATTATTGTTTTAGGAGTATGATATTAATTATACCATCCATTATATTTTACATTACTTAAAAAAAATAACCTACTATATTTATAAACTCTTTAATAAGATATAACAATATAATAAAATAAAGTTAGAGTTATTTTGAAGAAAAAATAAGTTTATTTATAAAAATTAAATATCATACATTAATTTTTTTAATTAGCTATATGCAATGGAAATAGTGGTTGTAACCAACTCTCCTATATAACAAAAAAAAACATTAGAATATATATTTTTTAAGAATTGGTACTCCTTACCAAGAAGAGACCTAAGTTCAAACATTGGTGGGAAAGCCTACCATTTGCAAAGGCAGGTAGTAGTCTAAAGAAGAGACCTAAATTCAAACCTTGGTGGGAAAGCCTACCATTTGCAAAGGTAGGTAGTAATCTACTTCAAATCCTTTGAGTGCACAAAAGACTAATGACAACGATATGAATCCCAAGCGACCAGCGGTCTCTCCATCTCACGCTAGGTCAACAAGAAGGAGATGACTAGGTTTGTTAGGATAAGTCTCGTGGTTTAAACCTTGGGTTGGCTAGTTAAAATAGTGGTTGTAACCAACTCTTTTATGTCAAAATAAATAATTAATTATTTTAAGTTTAAATATATCAACTTGCATTATTATTATTATTAAATCAAAACATATTATATTTTAATGTTTTTTATTGAGTAAATACTTCTTATACATATACATATCCGTGTGATGTGGTCTACCAGTAAGGACGCCACTTGCATTATTGATGATATGACCCACGTTCATAAAATGTCCATTAGCATTGAACCCTTATTACATCCTAACCTTTAGTAATATCACTACAACTTGACAATTATACATATATCTTAGTAAGGATATTGTTCTCTTTATAAATAAAAAATCAAAGTATTTAAATAATTGATTTCATATAATTACATTCTAATCACTATGATTACGATTAAAATTAATATAAAAATAAAATAAATTTAAATTTATAATTAATTAATAATTTATTTCTTTAATTATTAATATTATATATATATAAATACTACTTATAAAACAAAAAATAATATATTTTTATAAAATTAATTTTTTTTTTATTTTACCCTTAAACAAATTAAAATAAACATTATATACAAGAATCGGTGACTTTCCATCCAACTCCCTTCCAATTGTCTTCACTCTCGTCTTCGCTATAGTCGCTTCCTCTCGGTTAAATGTATTGCTTATCTCTTATACGTGAGATACATTTTTTTTTTTTATAAACAATATATTTTTGTTGTTCAAATTTTTAATTAAATTTATTTAAATTATATTTTTTAATATAATTAAATAATTATATATTATATAAATAATATTTTTATATAATTTTTAATTTAATCAATTTTAAAAATAAATATTATTTTTATACAAAATTTAATCTCATTCCTTAAACATGTTAATTTTTTTTTTAATTTTACTTTAAACTTTATTTGTAATTATATATTTATTAATAACATTGGATAGTGTAAGGGTTGAATTGAAGGCATTGGGATATATTTTTTATTTTTTATTTAATCAATGTGAGAAATTTTTATACTATTAATATTTTTTATATTTAATAAATTAAAAAATAAATAATTAAAATTTTTTATTAAAAAATTTTGGATAATAATAATTTATATTTGTTCTTTTTTATTTTTTTTATATATAAAAAGGTTTTTTTCACTAGTTTATTTGGATTAGTATTTATTTCATTGAAATGACTTGGGGTTGACCTTCTTGCTTTCTAACTCGTTAATGTGATGATGCAAGTCTAGTATTCCATAATTGGAATTTTGTTCCATGTATTTCTCCTCAAGATTGGAAGTGTCCACTTTAAACTGTCAAACTCTCAACAAAAAAAAATTGTTTGTCTACTTTAGTAATGGCATGTTTTTAGTGTTTTATGAAATTATTTTAATTTAAATAAGAAAACCTTGTTATTATTCTTTTTAGAGTATGATCTTAATTATACCACCATTATATTTCACATTACTTCAAAAAAAATAACCTACTATATTTATAAACTCTTTAATAATATATAGCAATGCAATAAAATAAAGTGAGAGTTCAAATTTTGAAGAATAAAAATGATATATTATATATTAATTTTGTTAATTTGTTATATGGGATTTAAATAGTGGCTTTAACCAACGCTTCCATGTAATATATATATATATATATATATATATATATATATATATATATATATATATATATATATATTATATATATGAATTGGTACTATTTATTAAGAAGAGACTTAGGTTCAAACTTTTAGGGATAAGTCAACCCTCTGTAAAGGTAGGTAGTTGTGTGCTCTGAATCCTTTGAGTGCATGCAAGACCAATGACAACAATATGAACCTCGAGTGATAGGTGGTCCCCATCTCATGCTAGGCAAAAAGAATGAGATGAATAGGTTTGTTGGGAAAAGTCCATATGGTTTGAACCTTGGGATGGGTAGGCAAAAAGAAGGAGATGAATAGGTTTGTTGGGAAAAGTCCATATGGTTTGAACTTTGGGATGGGTAGTTAAAATAGTGGTTGTAACCAACTCTCCTATGTGAAAATAAATAAATTAATAAATATTTGTTTTAAGTTTAAATATATCAACTTGCCTTATAATTAGTTTTTTAAATCAAACCATATTATATTTTAATGTTTTAAAAAATATATTAATGTAAAATGTTCATTAACATTAAAAATTTATTACATCCTAAACCTTAGTAATATTACTACATGATAACTATACATGTATCTTAGTAATAATATTGTCCTTCTTATAAATTAAAAGTTAAATTATGTAAATAATTGAGTTCATATAATTACATTATAATAATTCATAGTGATATTATAATTCATAGTGATATTAGTGGCATTATAATCATTTGACTATTATTATACAATGGCAGCTAGGAAGGTTAGCCACACCGTAAACAATATTAATATTTTATTAAAAAAATTGACATTAAGGGTTACGATGGATTTAAAATATTTAAAAAATATTTAAACTATTTAAACTATAAAATATAAATGCCGAGAGTTATCAATCTCGAGGCGCCTATCTATCACACCCCCAAGAAATGAGATAGGTGCCTTGAGATTGATAACTCTTGGCATTTATAGATATATATATTATATATCTAAGTTAGTATGTATATAATTTAACAATATTCAAGTTTTTTCCTTAAAATAATAATAACTATTTATATTAATATTATTTGATGTAAAATATTTTTTATTAAATTATTATTACATCTTATTTATTAATACTTGATAATATTATATTAAAAAAAAATAATATAAAAATAAAATAAATTTAAATTCATAATTAATTAATCATTTATTTTTTAATTATTAATATATATAATAAGAAATAATATATTTTATAAAATTAAATTTTATATTTATTTTACCATAAAGATAAATTAAGATAAACATTATATACCAGAATCACTGACTTTCCATCTAACTCCCTTCCAATTGTCTTCACTATGGTCTTCGCTATAGTCGCTTACTCTCGATTACATGTAATGCTTAGCTACTTTATGACAAATGAATTTTAATTAATGGTTATCAAAGAGGTCAAAAGGATTGTAAAGTAAGACATATACAAAGCAACGAGAGTGCCTAATGCAACTCTAGAGAAAATAAAGTAAGAAAAATAGTAAACAAAATAATATATGATATAGAAGATCTGTGGATCAAGAATTACTTCTAACATTCAAAGCTGAAGAGAAGCGAGTGATATAAGAGTTAGATGTCATGGTAGATGTTCTTTGTTGGAGTCAACGATTAGTTGATCTTGTTGTATCTCTGTGATCACCCTATCGTTTCCTGGTCATGATCTCTAGAGGCTCGAAGAATGAAGTGATAAGTTGGGATCCTATTATCTTCTGCAAAATGTTACTAAGTAGTTCTTTTCTGAGATTGAATTGTTAGGAATGGAGCCTAATTATGAGGAGGCTAAACAGAGAAATTTTTTGGATTTACTGTAGGACGGGCAAGGAAAGTTTCCAGATTTACAGTCTGTTAGTCTACGAGAGGAAGTTTTCGGATTTACAACAGGACAGCTAGGGAAAGTTTTTTTTTTTTTATCCCAAAATTAGATGCTAGGAACTCAATGTTAATCTTGGAATGTATTAAGAAAAGTAGTTTGTTTTTTCTGTTTTTTTCTTATATATAGTTGTGAGGAAAAACAGAGATGACTATGAAAAAGAAAATTACTATGTTGATTCCTTGGAAAAATAGAGAGGAAATTACAGCAGATGTTGGTTGTAGGTTGTAACCCTCTATTGCTTGGATTGAGAAAGGAAGGACTGAAAATTCTCGGTGGATGTAACCCACATTGGGTGAACCACATTAAAATTGTTGTCTCTTCTTTTGTGTGTTTGTCTTATTTTTCTTTAATTCTCTGTTAAATTTTGAAACACTATAATTGCTTTTCTATATTTTATATAGTGATTTACTCTAACAAGTGGTATTAGAGCGGTTGTTTTGTTGGGTGCACTTGACAGAAGGAGAATTTTTGGATCAAGTGGGAGCAATGGCAGAAGAAGGGAGGTTTAGAGTTCAAAAATTCAATGGTCAAAAATTTTAATTCTGGAAGATGCAGATGGAGGATTACTTGTACCAGAAGGATCTTTACTTACCTCTTAAGGGGGAAACTGAGAGACCTTCATCTATGTCTGATGAGGAGTGGAGTCTCCTTTATAGAAAGGCATTGGGTACTATGAGGCTGTGCTTGGGAGCCACTATAGCCTTCAACATCTCTGATGAAAAGACTACCAAGGGAGTCATGGATAAGTTGGCCAAGATGTATGAGAAACCATCAGCATCAAATAAGGTATTCTTAATGAAAAGGTTATTTAACATGAAAATGAGTGAAGGAGGATCTATGCATGATCATTTAAATGAATTTAATATTGTCACTAATCAATTGCATTCAGTAGAATTGGATTTTGATGATGAGCTTAGGGCCTTATTAATCTTATGATCTCTTTCAAAAAGTTGGAACAGTTTGGTAATGGCGGTAAGTAACTCTGCTTCGAGTTCAAATAAATTAGAATTTGATGATGTGGTTGGTGTGATACTTAGTGAGGACATGAGAAGAAAAACCATGGGAGAATCATCTAGCACCGCATTAACTGTTGAGAATAGAGGAAGAGGAAGAGAAAGAGGTAAGAGTTCACATCGTGGCAAATCCAAAGCCAAATCCAAATAACGTGGAAAAGGAAAGCTACAGTGTTGGCACTGTGGCAAAAATGGTCATCTCAAGAAGGACTGTTGGCAAAGAAAGGGTGATGGAAATGAAGGTAATGATAATAATGGTAACACTTTAGAAGCCAATATTACTGGACAAATTCTACAAGATGCTTTAATCTTATCTCTTGATAGCAATAGTGATTGTTGGGTAATTGATAGTGGTGCTTCATTCCATGCTACCTCACATAAGGAATACTTCATAGATAATGTTTCTGGAGATTATGGACAGGTTCTGTTGGGAAATGACCAACCATGTAAAATCATGGGTATTGGAAAGATTTTGATTAAATCCCCAAATGGATGTCAATGGGCTCTTAAAGAGGTGAGACACAAGAGATTTAGAGAGAAATATTATATCGGCAAGTAAGCTTGATGGTGAAGGATACACGGTTGCATTCAAAGAAAATGCTTGGAAAGTTACTAAAGGTTCATTGATAGTAGCTAGAGGTAAATTGGTGGGTACTCTTTATTTACTTACTAATTTTTCTCACTTGCTCCATGAATTTAGTTTCTACAGGTGAGAGTGCATCTTTGTGGCACCAAAGACTTGGCCATATGAGTGGAAAAGGTATGGAAATTTTACATTCAAGAAAGTTATTGCCTAAGTTAAAAGAGATTGATTTGGAATTCTGTGAGGATTGTGTTTATGGTAAAACAAAGAGAGTTAGATTTCTCAAGGATGGCAAGGAAAGGAAGAAAGAGAAATTGGAGCTTGTGCACTCAAATGTTTGGGGCCCAGCTCAGGTAACTTCTCTTGGAGGTTCCTCTTACTATGTACTTTTTATTGATGATGCAACAAGGAAAACATGGATATATTGCATTAAGAATAAAAGTGATGTTTTTAATACCTTCAAGAATTGGAAAGCATTAGTTGAAAATGAAACTGGAAAAATGTTAAAGTGTCTAAAGTCGGATAATGGTGGAGAATATTGTAGTAGAGAATTTGATGTGTTTTGTTCTAAAAATGGAATTAGAAGAATCAAGGTAGTTCCAAGAACACCTCAATAAAATGGGGTTGCAAAAATAATGAATAGAACCATCATGGAGCGTGCTAGGAGCATGAGAATACATGCAGGCTTACCATTATTTTTATGGGCTCATGCTATTGATACTGTAGTATATCTGATTAATAGAGGACCGTCTAGTACCTTGGATGGAGGAATTTCGGAAGAGCTTTGGACAGGTAAACCAATAAATTATTCTTTCCTTAAGGTATTTGGATGTGAGGCTTTTATGCATATAGACAAAGAGAACATAAATAAGTTAGATGCTAAGGCCCAAAAGTGCTATTTTATTGGTTATGGTATTGATGGCTTGGGTTACAGATTATGGGATTGTGATAACCAAAAAGTCATTAGAAGTAGGGATGTCATATTTAATGAAAAAAACTTGTATAAATATCGGTTGCAGGGAAAGAAACAAAAAGAGGAAATTGCTGAATACATAGACCTTGATGGACACATAGAAAAGGTAACTCCAAAAGTGGTAGAAGATCAAAATGTACAGCAGCAACAACAAGCACCTCAATCTCCAGAAAGTGTTGTTAGAAGATCTACCAAGATAAGTAAAATTCCTCAACATTTCATTGATTATGTTTTGTATACTGATGCTGGTGAGCCAAAATGTTTTTAGGAAGCATTACAGATGGATACCAGGAATAAGTGGGAGCTTGCAATGAATGAAGAAATGGACTCTTTATTCCACAACCAAACTTGGGATTTGGTTGAGCTACCCCAAGCTAAAAGAGCATTGACCAATAAATGGGTGTACAGGATTAAAGAGGAGAATGAAGTGCATAAGAGATACAAAGCAAGACTAGTGGTCAAGGGATTCACTCAAAAAAAAGGTATTGATTTTGATGAGATTTTTTCTCCAGTTGTAAAAATGACCTCTATTAGAGCTATTTTGAGTCTTGTAGCTATAGAAAATTTGTTTCTAGAGCAATTGGATGTGAAGACAGCATTTCTTCATGGTGATTTGGAGGAGGAAATTTATATGCACCAACTAGAAGGCTTTCAGGTGAAAGGTAAAGAGGATTGGGTATGTAAACTAAAAAAGAGCTTGTATGGGTTAAAACAAGCTCCTAGATAGTGGTATTTAAAATTTGATAAGTTCATGGCTAATCACAGGTTTGAAAGATGTCAAAGTGATCACTGTGTATATTTTAAGCAAAGCTGAAATGGTAACTATGTTATTTTGCTATTGTATGTGGATGACATGTTAGTTGCTGGAACAAATATGCAAGATATAAACATGCTCAAGAAGAAGTTGGCTAAATCCTTTGCCATGAAGGATTTGGGAGAAGCCAAACAAATCCTTGGTATGAGGATAACAAGAGACAAGGAGAGTCACACTCTGAAATTATCACAAGCAAAATACATTGAAAAAGTGCTTAAGAGATTCAACATGAACAATGCAAAGTCCGTTGCTACTCCATTGGCAAAGCATTTCAAACTCACCAAAGATTTGTGTCCCAAGACACAAAAGGAACAAGAGCATATGGCTAAGGTTCCCCTTGCATCAGTGGTTGGAAGCTTGATGTATGCAATGGTTTGTACAAGACCAGACATTGCCCACGCAGTGGGAGTAGTGAGTAGATTTATGAGTAATCCGGGAAAAGGACATTGGCAAGTGGTAAAATGGATACTCAGGTACTTGAGAGGAACTTCAAATTATTCTTTGAATTTTGGAGGCTCTAATATATGCTTGAAAGGTTTTGTAGATTCTGATATGGCAGGTGATCTTGATGGTGAAAGAAGCACTACTGGCTACATCTTTACTATAGGAGGAGGAGCAGATAGTTGGATTTCTAAACTCCAACACGTAGTTGCCCTTTCAACCACTGAAGCTGAATATGTTGCTGCTACGAAGCAAGCAAAGAGATGGTTTGGTTGCAAATACTAATGGAAGAACTGGGGAAGAAGCAAGAGGATAATAGGTTGTGGAGTGATAGCCAGAGTGCTATACACCTTGTGAAGAATTCGGCATTCCATTCAAAAACTAAACACATCAAACTTAGGTATCATTTCATTAGATCAGTAGTGGAAGATGAATATTTGAAATTAGGGAAAGTTCACACATCACAAAATCCTGCTGACATGCTTACAAAAGTGGTGTCAAGAGAAAAGTTGAGTTTTTGCTCAACTTCAATTGGCCTTAAGGAATAAGAGGCCATGATGAGAATTTTTCAGTCCTTGGTTGCAGTATGGTGCAATGCAATTAGTCTCCAAGTGGGAGATTGTTAGGAATGGAGCTTAATTATGAGGAGGCTAAATAGAGAAAGTTTTTGGATTTACTGCAGGATGGGCAAGGAAAGTTTTCAGATTTACAGTCTGTTAGTCTACCAGAGGAAGTTTTCGGATTTACAACAGGACAGCTAGGGAAAGTTTTTTTTGTTTTTATCCCAAAATTAGATGCTGGGAACTCAATGTTAATCTTGGAATGTATTAAGAAAAGCAGTTTGTTTTTTCTATTTTTTTCTTATATATAGTTGTGAGGAAAAACAAAGATGACTATGACAAAGAAAATTACTATGTTGATTCCTTGGAAAAATAGAGAGGAAATTATAGCAGATGTTGGCTGTAGGTTGTAACCCTCTATTGCTTGGATTGAGAAAGGAAGGACTAAAAATTCTCGGTGGATGTAACCCACATTGGGTGAACCACATTAAAATCGTTGTCTCTTCTTTTGTGTGTGCCTGTCTTATTTTTCTATAATTCTGCTGTTAAAGTTTGAAACACTATAATTGCTTTTCTATATTTTATATAGTGATTTACTCTAATAAGTTGAATAATTCCCCAATGAAAAGGGCAATGAATCTTTAATCTTCATAATTAATCCAAGATTTTAGTGTATGGGTTTCTCTCAATAAGCAATAATATCTACCTCGTATCTCGTAGTAGACAAGACAGGTGAAAATTAAATTATCCACGGATTCCACATCAAGACTGTACAATTTCCAAATACGTTGATCTTTGGAGAGAATGTTTTTTTTCATAAATAATATTTTTTTCAAATTTAAATTAAATTTATTTAAATTATACTTTTTAATAATTAAATATAATTCAAACTGTGGTGTAGGTGAGTGTGTGAGGGGTGGGTATGTGTTCATAAAAAAAATAAATAAATATAATTAAATAATTATATATTATATGAATAATATTTTTATATAACTTTTAATTTAATCGATTTTTAAAACTATTTTATTTTTTATACAAAATTTAATCTCATTCCATGTTAATTTTATTTATTAATTTTATGTAATTATATATTTATAAATAACATTGGATACTATAAGGGTTGACTTAAAGTTCATGACATATTTTTTATTATTTATATATTTTTATTTGATTAATGGAAGAGACCTTATATACTTTTTATTAATAGAATAATATTAATGTTTTTTTATATATTTAATAAATTAAAAACTAAATAATTAATAATTTTTATTAAAAGTTTATTAAATAATAATATTTTATATTTTTTCTTTTTAATATATTTTTTTATTTAGAAATTTTTTTTTTCATTGATGCATTTGGATAAGTATTTATTTCACTGAAATGACTTGGGGTTGGCCCTCTTGATTTTTCAACTGGTTAATGTGATGATGCAAGTATAGTGACATATTCTATATTTGAAATTTTGTTCCACTTATTTCTGCTAGATTGGAACTATCCACCTTAAAAAAATTCTCTCTCTACTTTAATAATGGTATGTTTTTAGTGTTTTATGAAATTATTTTAATTTAAATAAGAAAAATCTGTTATTATTTATTTAAGAGTATGATACTAATTATACCACCGTTATATTTCACATTACTTCAAAAAAATAGTCTACTATATTTATAAACTCTTTAATAAGATATAACAATACAATAAAATGAAATTTCCAAGAGAAATATGTTTATTTATAATAATTAAATATTATATCTTAATTTTTTTAATTGGTTATATGGGATTGAAATAGGTTTATTTCTCAATTGGTTATATGATATTGAAGTAAGTTTCATATGTATTACATCATCACCAGATAATGTTATTACATATAGTGATATTACAATAAAGCTTGAATATTTTTCATGTATCTTTTTGAGAATATTTGAACCTTGGGCTCCTCTTCAAATATCCTTACATATTATTTATGTATAGCTTGGCATGATTTGAATCTTGGTCAAAATTTAAGATTGCATGAATTTTTATAAGAGATTTCAATCACCTATAGAAGTTTGAACTTAGTCTCCTAATAAAAATAAAAAAACTTAGAACTACATTATCTCTTATATATCATTAACTATTATATATTATTAAAATTTAAAAATCTAATTTTAAATTTTTTTTAATTAATAATTTTTTTTAAATATATATTTTTATATAATTTTATAAAAACAAATTCTTAGGTTTCGCTAATTTTTTATTTAAAAACATTGTATATTTTTTTTTTTTTTTTTTCCCTTTCCAAGTCATATTATTTTTATAGGCATATTATCCTAGTTATATTATTTCAATGGGCACAATTTTAATCGAAAAAGCTACTATTATAACCACCTCCCATACCAAACTTTTATTAAGAAACATGAAAGTGCAAACCCACTTTTAAAGGAACCCAAAAAGATGGAGATTGGGACCCGACCTCAAGCTGTATCTTTAGACATATTCACGTGAAAACATTGCGTAAGCCCCTATCTTGTAGACATTCACAAACGACTTCAACGTAGATTTGGGCAAATCGGAAGAGGTCGGCAACTATACACAACAGCCGAGCTGGTTGAAACTTTTCAAGAAGTACAACATTAAACTTCCTAGAAAGTAAGAAAGATACTGCTTGAAAGACAATTTCTAGATTCAAGAAGTGCAAAATGCTAAGGAATGTTAAGCTCTGGATCTTGGGTTCTACCATTTTTTGTCAAAAATTTGTTCCAAAACCTGTGCTTCCTCCACACTAATATCATCTCTTCAATGGGCACACCTTTGGTTTCTGGCAAGAAGAGGCAAACAAAGATGGTCATGACAAAGATCAAACCTGCAAAGAATAGGAAAATCGCATACTTAATGGCACATAAAAGAGGGAGGAACGTCTGTGCAATTACAAATGTGAAGAAGAGGTTCACGGCTACAGTTATGGCCTGGCCAGCAGAACGGGTGTCTAGTGCAAATATTTCGCTTGGGACAGTCCATCCAAGAGGGCCCCATGACCATCCAAATGCAGCTACAAATAAACAGATCATGATTACCAACAACACTGAGAAGCCCTTGGAGAGCTCCTTCTCTCCTCCAAACTTTAAGCCCAATATAATGCTCACTGCAATCTGTGAATAGACAACATAAGTTCAATAGCAGATCTAATTTCAAACCAAACCATATATCCTCAGCTCTGTTTTGTAACACTAGAACTGAAGAAGATGGACAACAATCCTAAAAGTATTATAGCATTCTAGGCAACACAGTTTACCCAAATAGCCTCTGCAAAGTATAAGTATTATGCCCATTTTTAAATCCATGAAGCAACCAAAAAAAAAAATAGGCATATTATGTGAGGGGTGGATATCTTAATCTATACCTGACATATGATCATCTGAATGCCACCACCAATCAAGAGAGTTCTACGGCCCCATTTGTCTACAGTGGCAATGGACACAAGGGTAGAAAATGCAAGCACCGCTCCAGTCAAGACAGAAGAATAAAGAGAGGCATTTCCACCAAAACCCAAACTCTGGAAGAGAACAGGGGCATAGAATAATATACAGTTTATACCGGTCAAGATCTGAAAAGTGGGCATGCACACTGCCATCACAAGCTGTGGACGATTCCTTCTTTTTAAAATATTCCTGAAAGGATGCTTGATAGCTTTAGCCAATTCACTTGCATCCACCATGTCTTCAAATTCAGCTTCAACATTCTTGGTTCCCCTGATTTTTTCCAAAACAGCTCTTCCCTTATCCGGATGGCCTTGCTCAATCAAACTATTGGGTGTTTCCGGTAAAAATATCCCTCCCGCAGTCATAAAAAATGCAGGAGCTGCAGCCAAACCCACAGAGAGACGCCATCCCCAAGGCATTATTTTTTGGGTGCCATAATTCACCATGTTTGCCATGAAAATTCCAAGCGTAGTTGCCAATTGAAACATCATGTTAAGCCCACCCCGTAGCTTTGTTGGAGCTAGCTCTGAGAGATAGAGTGGGATAGCCTACCCACAATCAAATAGAATTTTTTATTAAAAAATCACTTCAACCAAGAAAATCCTTTGGAATTAGTATAAAACCCAAAAACAAAACTAGAAAAATGGTAGACCAGTTCAGTATCAATATAGACAAACTTTTCTTATTCAAAACCTATCACATAACCACAAGGCAGTTGATAATAGAGAACAACAGCTTGCATACTTCACAAGGCAAGAGGATCTACTGTATGTAAAATTCAAAAATGGTAACGCCCAAGATATGAATCTAGGCGATCTTAATCTACTGTGGATGGCTCTGGGCCTAAAAAGCAAAGTTAAAATAGAAAAAATGCGTATCTATCTACCTGGTTTCCAAAGCCAATGCCCACACCAAGCATTATACGTCCGAGATAGAGCATGGCCAAATTAATGGCACCGGTATTGAGGGCTTCACCTACCAGAAAACTGGTACCTCCACTGATAATACTTACCCTACGGCCATGTGCTCTGGTAACGTAAGAAGCACCAAAAGAAGCAATAAGCCCTGCAACATACAATGACGATGTGAACATTGCCAGACCCTGGTCGTCATATTTGCAGTAGCTGTTAGCCTTAGATGCCTCAGAATTCTTTCTGTGGTACACATCGGGGAAGAACTCCTTTAGAAACGGATCCATTGATGTCACTCCCCCTAACACCAACAGCATCAAACATACACACACATAAACAAATCATGGCAGAAATTCACCCTACATCCATCAAACTTAATAATCTAATGACGGATGTCTTACCAGATACGCCAATATCATAGCCAAATACAGAGACCCCAACAGCGGCAACCATGGAGGCCACCACCACATAAGTGGTTACACCACCTTCATATCGGTCTGCTCTTTCTTGGCACACTCCCACTGCCTGTAGAGAACCCCCTGCCATTGAAATATTTCAATGTTTTTCGTCCTTGAATGTTCAGAGTTTACTGTTAATTATCGCACGACACAAAGCAGAGGACAATCTCTGGCCGAAGAGAAGCATGAGCTTCCCATGATTGACATTAAAGGTATGAAGCTATGTCCGTCTTGCACGCTCATTCAGAATTGGTTAATCATGTTATCTATATGGTAGGTGTTCAATAGCTAACAACGTCAGCTCCGAGTCAGGTTTTGGATAACATTAAAATCAATGAAAGAATGATTTATTTTTCAATGATATCATATTCTCTTCCTGATGAGAATTGCGTGATCTCAAATGGTATTACTATTTATGCGTCAGCGGGAGAATCACAGATGGTATATATATATATAATGTTATCTATATGGTAGGTGTTTAATAGCAAAACAACGTCAGTTTCGAGTCAGGTTTTGCATTACATTAAAATCAATGAAACTTAATGATACCATATTCTCTTCCTCATGAGAAATGCGTGATCTCAAATGGTATTATTATTTAGTGATTTACATAACGATAACGTCATCGGGAGAATCACAAATAACTAATCTAAAATATATATATAAAACAATATCAGTTTTGAGTCAGGTTTTGGATAACATTAAAATCAATGAAAGCATGATTTATTTTTTAATAATACCATATTCTCTTCCTCATGAAAAATGTGTGATCTCAAATGGTATTATTATTTAGTGATTTACATAAAAATGCGTCATCCAGATAATCACAAATGATTAGTTCAAAAAATGATGTGTAGGTATATATGTATGTATGCAACTAATTTTTATAATGTTTTTGTTTAAAGTAAGGGTTTGATTTACCCACAAGCTGCTCATGAGCTAATTACTTTATAGAAAGATATATAAAGAAAGTTTACAAGAGATTACGAATGCAAAATTTGTCAATCCTTGTTATCGTCTAGACTACTATTATTTATAGATAATAGGATATTTTCCCTCAAAACGTATTTTTAAGTGAGTTTAACAATTTTAGCTACCTCTTCTAGGAATTTTGAAAATTGAATGAGGTACCCTTGACCATATCAGTTTTCAAGTCTAGTAATATCATCACCATGCCTTTGATAAATGAATCTTTCAATTTCTTGATTGAAATAACATTCGATAGGTGGTCCTTATTTTTGTCGTTAAGGGTGCATTAATTCAACTCACATGGTTATATGCATTTTAGCTCTTTCGAGATGCTGGTGATGGTTTCAAAAATTCTGGCATGCTTGATCCTTTCAAAACCTGATACAATTATGTAGGCTAATTGGAATTTCTCATCACTGGACTTGGTTGGAGATCGCAAAACCCCCAATATTGGAGTTTTCTATGAAGAAGCTTATTTAGTTTTCTAGTTGTTATCCCTATCAAGATTTGTCTTTTGTCATTTAAGAGCTTTTTATTACTTTTGTTTATTAGGAACTATTTTGACCTCTTGCTTTCAAAATGTGTCAAGTTATCTCAGGTTCTAAGGTTGTCTCCTTTGCTTATCATCTTCACAAAACTATGACCACCCTAGATCGGAACTTTTGCCTCCTTTAGAATTTTACCTTAGGTGTAAATTAGTAGTGAGAAGTCACTATAGTCCTTATATCTAGTGGACAACATTTGAAGGATTGGACATCAAGTGGTTTTGGTTTTAAAACCTCCTTAACACTTATCATGATGGTTTGAAATACAAAAAGGTATTGTGTGCATTTGAAGGCTCAATAAGGGTATGGATGTATTAGCTAGTGTAGAAGAAAAGTATTATCGATGCAAATTTCACGGGTTTGGATCCCAACCATATCATTTTGAGTGAGTTGAAAGGTATTTTTTCTTCTACTTTGTTAGTCCCTTAAATATGCATCATGGTTTTATTACTACATGTACCATGGACTATATGATTAGAAGGAATGCATGCATAACCTTAATGTCCAATGGGGTCATGGTGTCAAATAGAAATACAAACGTTATTTTTTTCTATGTTTATAGATGCTTAACTAATAATGTTTTGATACATGTCTAGTCTTCTTACTTTGCATGCCCTATTACTAGATGAAGAAGAAAATTGGCATATCCATTCATCTATCTTGTTAAAAGTAGACTCAAAAGGTAAAGTGGTATTTTTCAATTTTATATTTATATGACATGTTGCATCCTCAAATTGGTCATAAATTTGATTATAATTTTTGAATTCAAATTTTAATGTCTTTGCTAGTGAATAAAGAGGAAAACTTAAGACCATAAATTTTGCATACAAAAGCATTTTTTGACTATTTTTTCCAAATCACACAATCTTTTGAGCTCTTTACATTAGTTGTAGTATTTTTATTCTATTATACTAGTAAAATTTGATAACTTTAAACATCATTATGGACCACATATATTGTTTTTGTTCAAGGACCTCTTATAGTATTAGTTATATAAAGGTTTTTTTGCTACAATAGTTATAGGTTTTGGGTTATTAGTGCAAGGTATGCATTATATTTCCAAATCCCTTTCTAACCATAGGGATAATTATTTAGATACATGCCCACTAGTTAATAATTCTATTATTTTATTTTGATATTGAAGGATATATTATGGTTATCATAATGCATGTTAAAGTTTCTCTCACGAGACACTCAAATATTCAATCCAAAAGGTGGATTCATGGATTTATGTTTAAGAAAGGGTTGATCTATTTCATGTACCTTTAGCAATAGAAGATAGCAAGATTTCTAATGAAGCTTCATTTTTTCTAATTAGTGGAAAAGCTTGACCTAGATCATGTCCCAAGTTTCATGAGAATAATTGTAGGATTATCTTAGATTTGATAGTGTGTTCCTTATGGGAAATTGGTAGTCTTCGAAATGGTGATGAAGGCTCATATTTTTATATCCTGATAGTCTTTCAAATGATGATGGAGGCTTATATTTATAGTCTTTCAATTGATGATGAAGGCTCATTACTTGGTGACTTGAAATTCTTTTAGATTATGCAAGAATATTAGTAGTTCAAATATTCTTTAGTCCAATCCAACATAAATTATTGGGGGAGATGATAACACCTCTAATGTCTTCTATCCTTGTTCCCAAACTTAAATTATGGGAACATATGGTAAGTTTACTTTGTTGGGTATGTTTGATAACTAATTATGTTATCGTAAAAATAACCTTTGATGTAAGCCTATAGGTAATTTTATGTAATCCTACAATTAATCTTGATATATTCACCCTTAGGGGGATTAGTAAAACTACTTGCATGGTTATGTATTCACCCCTAGTAGGATTGGTTAAGCTACTTTATGGTCAATGTTAAGTAAACATTTATTGAAGATAATGGTAATTATAATTTGGGGAGTATGTGTCTACTATAAAAAACCCTACCACTAATCCATTATATTAGTTTATTAGTTTATGATATGAAGTGATATTGCAGGGTGTCTATGGGCACCCAACCCTCCTATTTTGTTCTCTTTCATATACTTGATCTTTCTATTTTGTTTCTTTATGATCTTGCATATAACTTCTTGTGAATGTTATGCTTCATGGATTTATAGAAAGTATTATGAAATTAAACATGTAATAAATGTGCCATTGATCTCATCTATTATAGCCTTCCATTTTTGGAACCTCTTCAACTAAAACAAACATATCACTTTTTAATAAATCCTAAAATATTTGAAAGATAATTTCAATGAGTCCATTGAGGTCAAGCGCATTATTACAATGAAAAGATAAAATTACATCATGTAGCTCCTCCATAGATATATTCATCAAGATTCTATTTTGTCACTATTTGATATTTAATGGAATAATTTGCAAATTCTTACCTTGATCCTCCTTAACCTACCCAACAACTTACAAAATATCTTTGAATTAATTGTTTTTTTCCTTTTATATTCATCTTCCTCTATATTTCTTCTAGATGATGTTGAAATATTCTTGATGTTACAAAAAGAAAATTTGTTTTAAATACAACATAAAAAACTTGTTATTTGTATATTCTTCCTTGATATATATCTCCTATATTTTTTAAACCATTATGACTCCTAATTTTTGAATATATTATCATAATTACAAAGTAATTATTCTTCTTGCACATAATAATATCAATCCATTCTATTGATTTGTACTATCTCTTATGAATATTTGAGCTTTGATTCAATTTCTTCCTTTTTATTGAATATTTTTCCAAAATATTTGAAATTTCATATCTTCATTTGCCTCATTAGATATTTCTTCTTTTAAACAAACCCATACATACATGATCCACTAAAATTTTCTTCATCCCATTATAACATAACAATTTGGAAGAAATAAACGTCTTGGATCTGTTGTGGCTGCTCCACAACGTACCCCAAAATTGGGGACCCACCTTTTTTGCATGTTTTCCAAGAAGACCGAAGTGGCCCATATGCTAAAGATCAAAGAAAAAGCAAAACACCGCAAGGAGGAAAAAGTGTCGCGATATCGCGACATGTTGCATTTTTGCGGTCCAAAGCAAAGAGAAAGAGCAAAGAGGAAAAAGTGTCGCGATATCGCGACATGTTGCATTGTCGCGGCCAAAAGAGAAAAAGTGTCGCGATATCGCGACATGTTGCATTGTCGTGGCCAAAAGAGAAAAAGTGTCGCGATATCGCGACATGTTGCATTGTCGCGGCCAAAAGAGAAAAAGTGTCGCGATATCGCGACATGTTGCATTGTCGCGGCCAAAAGAGAAAAAGTGTCACGATATCGCGACATGTTGCATTTTCGCGGCCAAAAGAGAAAAAGTGTCGCGATATCGCGACATGTTGCATTGTCGCAGCCAAAAGAGAAAAAGTGTCGCGATATCGCGACATGTTGCATTTTCACGGCCAAAAAAGAAAAAGTGTCACGATATCGTGACATGTTGCATTTTCATGGCAAAAGAAGAAAAAAAGTGTCGCGATATCGCGACATGTTGCATTTTCATGGCTAAAAGCAACAAAAGAGAGCAAGGAGGCAAAAGTGTCGCGATATCGCGACATGTTACATTTTCACGGTGAAGGGCCACAAAATGGAAACGAAAGCCTTTTTGGAAACCAAAACACATGCATGCACAAGGGAAGGTGAAACGAACAACCATTGGAAAATGAAACGAACAGTCATGGAAGGAGAAACAATTTTTTTTAGAAGTTTAAATACGCCATTCAAAGAGGCCAGAGGGGTTGGAAACTGTTGCGAGCAGAGTTGCAGATTTGAAGGCAAGAGGGCCATTCTGGACCTGTTTGGGCTGTTTTTCTTCCATTGACTGGTTTGGGAAAACCAGAAATTTCTGTTATTGTAAAATGACAAATTTTTAATACAAAAAGTTTCAGAAAGTTGCATCTTATGGACAAGAAAGGAGGAGTCATTTTCTGCATGCAAGATTAAATGTCTATTTTTCCCCTTTTCAGATTTTAGGCTTGTAAATGGAGTTTATGCAAGTTTCTTGGTTGCTTCATGCGAATGTTTAAATCTGAAAACCTCATTTAAAACCCTAGGAGCCAACACTTAGCTTATCCGGATTGTGCTTGTTTTGCAAGTCCAATAGGTTAGGTTGCATGCATGAAAACCTCACATCTTCGGTTTTTTCGAAATAGGATAGCATCATACTGAATGCATTTTATTTTCATTTTCTGCATTTCATTTTCATTTTCTGCATTTTATTTTTCCAAAAATTTTAACTTATTTTAATTTTCAGGCATTAAAATAAACATTTAAAAAATTTCAAAATCCAAAAATAATTTCACCATTGCGTAGGTTATACTTCATACTTCCAATACGCACTTTGAAATTTCATTTTCGGAGTTGTTTAGTATTTTTAAAAATTCATCGAAGTTGTTGTTTTATTACAGATTTTAAAAAATCCGAAAATAGAAAATTTCCATTTTAAGGTCAAATTTCATTTTTTTTAGTTTCATGTTTCATTCATGAGCCTATGATGACATTCCCTTCATGAAAATTCCAATTTCATTGAAGGAGTTATGTTTTATGGCATTTTCACAAATTTCCATTTTTGGAGCCTAAAATTGCCCTCTCTTCATAAAAATTCTGATTTTACGAAAGAGGGGTAATTTGAGCACTACATCGATGGTCATATGAGGGCCAACTCACATTTGCTTTATTTTGGTTCAATGAACAATCACTAAAGTTTCATGGTAAAATAAACCAACATTGCCCCTTGTTTACAGTTACTTGCAATCACTAAGGTGTTCCAAGCATTTAAATTGAATATCTTTATTTGAGATTACTAATACACATATGCAAATGCTAATATAGCGGAGACCTTGGAGAAGTTGTTTGTTTAACTTCTTTGCAAGAGGGGATTTGGAACCCAAATCCTAAGGGAGAGTGTACTTTCACAATTGGGTGAAAATACCACTCAACATTTTGGCGCTAGAAGGAGGGCCTGAATTGGTTTATTTCAGTGTGATTTAAATGCTATAGGGATTTAAATTTTGAATATTTCATGCCCTATTGATTATTATCTTTAGCCCTCTTTTAACAATACAACCTTGTAGTGTTAAAAGGAGGACATGAATTGCTATGCATTGTTCTAACGCTTTTGATTGTTCATACAGGAATAATGTGTTTTGATTTGATTTTGAAAAATTTTGGTCTTGACTAACGAGGTTGTCTCCATGCAATTACTTTCATTTGATTTTAATGGATACATCTCTTGGTTGATGCTAACATGATTATTCATACGTTACATGTTTGATATTTGCTAGTCATTTCATGCTTATTTGTAAGGAATTATTTTGTCTAAAATGTATTTGTTGTCGGTATTATGCTCTTCACTTGCGTGTAATGCGATCTTGTGAATCAGAAAGCCTACAACACTAGGAGTATGCTCTTCACTTGCGCATATGCGATCTGGTGAATCGGAAACTAATTTACATTTTTAGAATATTGCTTTGTCATGGTTCCTTCTTTTATTCATGACTAACAAATTGGTTTTGAAGTTATTCTTTGAGTTTCATTAATGGCTACAACTGCAGGAACGTGGTATGGGATACATGTTAATCCTTTGAACATTAGTGGAGATTCTCATGATTTACCCAAGAACGTAGAAAAACGTTTGCCCAAATTTAAGCACAATGGTCCAACATTAGCCGAGGAACATATTCAAGCCTATGTGGATATCCTAGTTAGATGGAATGTCGAACATGAGGATGTGGCATGTAGAATGTTTCCTGGAACCCTAGATGAGGTGGCATATGATTGGTACATCAATTTACCCACTGGTTCTATTACATCTTGGACTCAATTGAAAGATGAGTTTATCAATCAATTTAGGTTGCTCATTGATCCTCTCATGATATATCAACAATTTACTTCTTGCAAAAGAGAACCTAATGAGCCAGTGAGAAGTTTCAACTTGAGGTTTCGAAAGCTTTATGCGAGATTAATTTCTCCCTATACTATTGAGGAAAGTGGTGCTCTTCAAATATACTTTCGAGCATTGGATCCATTGTTTGCCATATTTGTTAGGATGAATCCCTTGGTTACTGATCTTGCATCGGCCTACACAGAAGCTATGATTGTAGATCAACAATTGAGGCCACAAGGTTATGGAATGGAGCAATCAACTATGGTAGGACAACTAGGGGCTTGCAATCAAACCTCGATGGTAAATCAAGCATGGGCACAACAAAATTTGATATCAAATGTTTTTCCCTACAATCAACTTTATCCTACCATACCAACTTATGCTCCCACATGTGCTTATACAAGTACTTCCATCCATCCAACTATGCCTCAATTAGAGAATCATGTGGTCACTCATGGAACCATTGCAACAAATGTTCAAGCTTTGTCCGTGGATATCAATCCAACTAATCCTACTACTTCTACCACTCAACCCAAAGAGTTCGTATCGGAAGTAAAAGAGCAAAAGAAAGTGGTTAAGAAGGTATGTAGGCATGTTCCACCACAAAAACGAGCACATCAATGTATGCATCCAAATCATCCTAGGAAGAAAATTCATAATGCCGATCTTAATGATGTTTCATGTTATGCTTCTTCAAGTGATACAAGAGATTTTGAGGTGACTCACGTTGAAGTAAATACCTATTCGAAATGTCTTGAAGAGCATGAAGATTTTGGAGAAGAAATTCTATGGATGGGTAACAAGAAGTTGGAATCAAATGATCACCATCTTGTTTTGGAAAAGAAATATCTAGAATCATTACCCAAAAAGGAGGATTTGGATGAACAAACTTATGTGGATATGATTTGGTCAGATGTACTTGCAAAGGATTGGAGCAACTATATGACACGGAATTCAAAAATTGATCCCATTATAGAAGCTCCTAAGCCATCACAAGTGGCTGAAAATGAATTTGAAAGAAAATCAACAAATGAAGTTGAAGACATAATCGAATTTCACCACTTGTTCTCGAAAGACACTTTGGATGATGTTCTCGAAAGTGATGACCAAGAGGATCCACACCTTCCAAATTGTGATAAAATTGAATCATGGGTTACAAATTTGGATTATGATAGCTTTACCAATTTGAATTCAAGAGATAACCCACTTTTGGAAATAACTGAACCATCTAAGGAAGGTGAAGATGAATTGGATGAGAAACATGTTGATGAATCAGAAGATGAAGAAGAAGTACTTGAGCGTCACAACTTGAACTTGGAGGATGATTACTATGATTCATGGAAGAAATGGGAAGAATATTATCAATCTAAATCTTCTAACAAACTTGTTGTGTCAATTAATATGCAGGATAACTCAATTGCTTCCTCACATGAGGATACTATAAATCCTGTACAATTTGAGAAAGTTTTGGAAGAGGAATTCGAATCTCATCAAATTTTGGAACATGATAAGGATTCTACAACCATGAATCAAGAAAGAGAGTCATTTGCTTTAGATTCCTTTGAAGGAAAAGAAATTGAAAATCTTGATCCACTTACTTGTGCTACAATGATTATGCCATTTCAAAATGAGAAAATTACAAAACCTAAATCATTTGGGTTTGATATCATTGATGATCCAATTGAAAATCTCACGTTACCCAAAACAACCCAAGTGATTGATCATGGAAATGTGTTAGTTAACCCACCCCTAGATAGACAAGACTTATGGTTTGAAAGGGATGGACATGTGTTCAATTGGGTACCTAAGTTTGGTGCCTTTGATAAACAAATCATGGAGAAAGAACAAGTGCTATATGATGAAATGCCATTGAAGGTGAATGAAGAACAAGAATTAATTTCTAACCACACCTTTGATAACGTTACTTTAATGAATGAAAAGGAGCTTGATGCACTTAAATTGCTAAATCAAATTCATCAACAATTAATTCTTGAGTCTAGGATAAAAACTTCTAATGATCCCCATTTAGTAAATATCCTAGATGCTTGTAAATTGTTGCACAATTTTGATTGGCCTAAGAACATGGAAAATGAATTAGCCTTGAAATTTTTAGAAATAGGCTCTTGCTTACAAAATTTCATTTTGAATAAAGAAAGCCTAGTTCTAAATCATGAATGGAATGATGAAATTTACACCTTAAAGAATAGACAAGAAAGAATTGAAAATCAACCATTGTCTAATCAATTAGGTAATTTGAATCTCACCTATGAGAATACTAATGGAGCTAAATCTAATTGGTGGGGTGAGAGAGGAAAGTTGAAGTTGGTTGCATTGTTTGGTCTAGTCTTGTTTTTGTTTGATTCCTTCCACATTTGGCATGTGTATCACATTATATGTCTTTTGGAATGCTCAAATCAGGTTTGGGATCCGGGAAAATGATAATCCAAACTTTGCACCATCTTGTATTATATTGTACATTTGTATATAGATGTTGGTTGTTGGTTTTGGTTTGTGTTTTCAAGTTTCATTTTTGGGATTGCTCTTTGGATTTGGTTTTAAGTTTTGTGTGTTGGTCCTTTGGACACTTTTGGTTTGTCTTGAAAAAAAAAAAGCGAGATGTCAACTTATGTCCTTATGAATGTTGACTAAGACTAGGAGAATATGAAACATCGGAATTGTATTGCAGAAAGCTCCACGAGTATCGCAAACACATTAAAGAATATCGTTTGGAACTTGTGATGCATGAAGTTGTCAGTTTTACAAATTATGGCAAAGTAGGTGATATACTCCATCCGCATTTCAAAAAGAGCAATGCATTCATCCATATCTCATGTTACATTCCACATTGCATATACATTTCATCTCAGTTGCATCTACATTTCAAATACAATCATTGAAAAGGTGTCGAATCCTCTTAGGGTTATTATATAACATATATTAAAAGGATCCTAAGGTTGGGAACTGATGCCCGAACTATCTTGAACCAAGCACGTTCTACACATATTAAAGAGGATCTTGAGCAAAATGGTCAAAACCATACTTGGAAGAAAAGGTGAGGCGAAAGGAGTATTTCGTGTCTGTCCTATCATGCAACATAATCCTTAAAAAAGTGGTTTTTACCACTCCCATAGTGCTTAAAGCCTAAAATCGGAGTAGTAAGGATAGGGTTAAATCCTCATCGAACTTAGGTTGAGGATCCAATTCCCCAAAGCTCTGATTTGACCTTCATGGAGTAGTAAGGATAGGGTCTAATTCTCATCTCGCTTAGGTTGAGAATCCGATTCCCCAAAGCTTCTATTTTGCCCACTCAAGAACTTGAAATTCCAAAGCAAATATTTTTCATTCTACTTTTATTGCATCATTGATATTGGATTGGAAGGATCGTACTACATGTCCCTTGCAAGGATGGGTAGTCATCCCCAAGGTTCAAGAAATCAAAAGTAAAGTCAAATCCTGGATTATGGGGTTGATCTCCACCGGGGCTATAGACGCCTGACTGGAAGTGGAGTATGCTCATGCATGGCAACATGTCTTGTCTAAAAGCAAGACCACTGATTGCTCAAACGGACAGGCTAGCCTGACAGTTTCATCCATAACAGAGTTAAATCATTTTGTTCAAGATGAGGTAATGAACTCCGGATCAGAGTAGTAAGGATAGGGTTAAATTCCCATCTCGCTTAGGTTGGGAATCCGATTCCCCAAAGCTCTAATTTCACTTACACTTGCACATGGGTTCAAGATGGTAGTGACACATAACCAACTTTGGGATCTAGTAAATTAATTCAGTATACACATATTTGGTCCTAAGAGGGTTTGATAGTTTTAATATGTTTGTTCATGATACTAGAAAGTTTGAGCCTTTGCAAAGCAGGTTGTTATATCTCTAGCATAGTTGTCATACATCAAATCCTGCACAAATCATTCATAGCCTTGCATACGAATCATAAGTGAAACTGACAATGGAAAGTTGAACGAGTTTCAAACGATAGGGAATGAAGCACATTGCACACACCGAGCTGATGCTTAATAATTCTAATGCTTCATGTATTTCTCGTCTAGTTTCATTCTTGGGATATTTGCTGACGCTTGTATTTGAGTCTGTGTGTTTTCAGGTTGAGTTCTCACCGAAATGCTCAGGAGCATTTCCCAGCAGAGTCGCCATTTGTTGTGGCTGCTCCACAACGTACCCCAAAATTGGGGACCCACCTTTTTGCATGTTTTCCAAGAAGACCGAAGTGGCCCATATGCTAAAGATCAAAGAAAAAGCAAAACACCACAAGGAGAAAAAGTGTCGCGATATCGCGACATGTTGCATTTTCGCGGCCAAAGAAAGGAGGAAAGTGTCGTGATATCGCGACATGTTGCATTGTTGCGACCAAAAGAGAAAAAGTGTCGCGATATCGCGACATGTTGCATTGTCAGGCCAAAAGAGAAAAAGTGTCGGATATCGTGACATGTTGCATTCATGCCAAAGAGAAAAAGTGTCGGATATCGAATGTTGCATTTGGCAAAGAGAAAAAGTGTCAGGATATCGCGACATGTTGCATTGTGCAAAAGAGAAAAAGTGTCGGATATCGCGACATGTTGCATTTGCCAAAAGAGAAAAGTGTGGATATCGCGACATGTTGCATTGGCAAAGAAAGAAAAAGTGTCGCGATATCGCGACATGTTGCATTTTCCGGCCAAAAGAGAAAAAGAAGTGTCGTGATATCGCGACATGTTACATTTCGGCTAAAAGCAACAAAAGAGAGCAAGGAGGCAAAAGTGTCGCGATATTGCGACATGTTACATTTTTGCGGTGAAGGGCCACAAAATAGAAATGGAAAGCCTTTTTGGAAACCAAAACACATGCATGCACAAGGGAAGGTGAAACGAACAACCATTGGAAAATGAAACGAACAGTCATGGAAGGAGAAACAATTTTTTTAGAAGTTTAAATACGCCATTCAAAGAGGCCAAAAGGGGTTGGAAACTGCTATGAGCAAAGTTGCAGATTTGAAGGCAAGAGGGCCATTCTGGACCTGTTTGGGTTGTTTTTCTTCCATTGACTGGTTTGGGAAAACCAAAAATTTCTGTTATTGTAAAATGACAAATTTTTAATACAGAAAGTTTCAGAAAGTTGCATCTTATGGACAAGAAAGGAGGAGTCATTTTCTGCATGCAAGATTAAATGTCTATTTTTCCCCTTTTCAGATTTTAGGCTTGTAAATGGAGTTTATGCAAGTTTTCTTGGTTGCTTCATGCGAATGTTTAAATCTGAAAACCTCATTTAAAACCCTAGGAGCCAACACTTAGCTTATCCGGATTGTGCTTGTTTTGCAAGTCCAATAGGTTAGGTTGCATGCATGAAAACCTCACATCTTCGGTTTTGTCGAAATAGGATAGCATCATACTGAATGCATTTTATTTCCATTTTTTGCATTTCATTTTCATTTTCTGCATTTTATTTTTCCAAAAATTTTAACTTTTTTTAATTTTCAGGCATTAAAATAAACATTTAAAAAATTTCAAAATCCAAAAATAATTTCACCATTGCGTAGGTTATACTTCATACTTCCAATACGCACTTTGAAATTTCATTTTCGGAGTTGTTTAGTATTTTTAAAAATTCATCGAAGTTGTTGTTTTATTACAGATTTTAAAAAATCCGAAAATAGAAAATTTCCATTTTAAGGTCAGAATTTCATTTTTTCTTTAGTTTCATGTTTCATTCATGAGCCTATGATGACATTCCCTTCATGAAAATTCCAATTTCATTGAAGGAGTTATGTTTTATGGCATTTCACAAATTTCCATTTTTGGAGCCTAAAATTGCCCTCTCTTCATAAAAATTTTGATTTTATGAAAGAGGGGTAATTTGAGCACTACATCGTGGTCATATGAGGGCCAACTCACATTTGCTTTATTTTGGTTCAATGAACAATCACTAAAGTTTCATGGTAAAATAAACCAACATTGCCCCTTGTTTACAGTTACTTGCAATCACTAAGGTGTTCCAAGCATTTAAATTGAATATCTTTATTTGAGATTACTAATACACATATGCAAATGCTAATATAGCGGAGACCTTGGAGAAGTTGTTTGTTTAACTTCTTTGCAAGAGGGGATTTGGAACCCAAATCCTAAAGGAGAGTGTACTTTCACAATTGGGTGAAAATACCACTCAAAAGGATCCACATAGACTAAAAGCAAAATATCTTTGGATGACCATTATTGAGTAAACACATCTAAAGAGAATGGGTTTATGATCTAATCTTGATCACAATAAAATGTTCCAAGATATTGTATACTCTATTTTCAACCATGTGTTGGTAACAAAATCTATTCAATATTTCTACTACATGTGTTTGCCCAATGTATCTCTTGTCCTATGTTTATTAAGAACTTGAAGAAATAGCATCCTAAAGGCCATATGAATTAAAAATGGCACAAAATCTTGCATTGATTTGGAAAATATAGGAGTACCACATTTGCTTCTAAAGGAGATAGTGTTGTGTTGAAGCTCTTCTTAAGAATCCATAGATGATAATTATGAATCATCATTGCATTTAAAAATGTTAAGGTCCTTCCACAATATTGTAAAAGGATTACATATAGTTAGAGCACACACATTTATAATCCAACATTGATACTTTCCTCTTTTCTATAAAATATATTGGCAACCCAATTACTTTTTGCTTCTAAAAATTGTTGCATTTGCATTTTTCCTAGATAATTGTAATACCTTGAGAAGATCCTATAGAAAAACTATCAAACAATCTCTTATCTTATAAATATTTTTAATGCATCTTTAAATTCCTCACTACTTATTTTTTCTTGTATTAGAATAGGCTCGGGACTATAAAAACCTATTAATTCCTTAATAACTCTTTCTTAGGAGTCTTCTTCATACCCTTAGTATTTCATGATACCTTTTTCATCATCACTTTTTATTTTTATTAGGGCTTAGAACCAATTTTTTTAAAGATATGTGATATTTTTTTTTGGTTTCCAAAATTGATATCTCTTTAAGTTTTATTTTCTCTTTATTATTGATTTAACATCCTTTGTCTCCTTTTTCCATTCCCACAAACACTTTCAAATTCATCAATCTCTTATATTTTTCATATTATTCTTAATGAGACTTGTCTTTTAAGGATTTAAGTTGCACTAGATAATTTGAAGTGCAAAGAATGACCTCAGATTCACTTTCTTCTTTATGGTTCCATAGAAATATTAAACTAAAAGGATGTTCCTCCAGAGTAATTAGTTTTGTATTATTCCCTAGAAACCCTAAATTTTCATGGATATCCTTCATGCTAATTTTTTATTATGTTGCTTTTAAAACCCAAAATTACAAGGAATACACTCTATACTACTTATATTATTGTTAGAATGAGAGTGTTTTATACTATTGAGAAAAATGAATATACTTGGATTAACCTTGACCTCATTAATCTCCTTTGGTTCAAATTTGGCCTCCCTATATTCCTTCATACTTCTAATTCCTTTTGAGTTTGAACTTGTGCATTGTACTTCCTCTTATCTTATGTGATTTTTCTTCTAATGGTTTATTCAAGTAAATTGTAATGATCTTTACCATTTGATGATATTGAGGAAAATTCATTTATTTAACCTAGCTTCATGTGATCTCTTTTTTTTCTATTAAATATTATCTTATACCAAAAACTTCCATCTCTTTGTCCATAATTTTCACTTTGTAATATATTATCATATGTCTAGTCTCATAATATTCATGACATTGTAAAGCCAATGTTTTCATAATCCACTTGTTGGTCCCATTTTTTATTCAAATATAATCCTAATAGATTTTGGTAAAGGTTTTAAAATATCCATGGCAACATATATTATGAGGTGTACAACATGCCTTCACTCCTTCATAGTTGTTCCCTATTGGATGAACTCACCTAGAGTATTACCAATGTTCTTCAAAACCATCCTATTAATAAGGTGATATGAAAGTCCAAAAATCCTAATCCACATTAGAAGTATTTTAATAGCTTCTATCTCCATAGAAAAAAATTTACTCCATGGTGTTAAATATAATGCATCTCTCCCTTTAAATGATGGGACACCTTCCATTATTTTATCCTTAATTTCCAAATTGGAAATACAAGGATAAAAAATCATTTTAGAAGAAAACCCATAGAGTGATTTGAATTCAATCCCCACTTTCACTTGATTCAATTTTGAATCTCTAAAAGTTATGTCAAACTTAAATACAAACCCTTTGCTTTTAGGACCTAGTATATCATGCTCAATCCTCTCATCTTTGATAATCATTTTTGGTTTAATGTGTATACTACATGGATAATGTTTTCCATTAATTTAGTCTTTCGATTGACCTTGATTATGACATCCACACATCCAACTAGGGCATCCTTACTTCCAATTAGGCCTTTCAAAAGTAACTTTGTTGTCATGCTACCTAGATTTTCTTCATAAGAATCCTTTAGTTTTAAATTTATCACAAGATTTAAAAATATATATATACTTCTCATACTTTTCTTCTTTTTTACATTCACAATTCTTACCTACTTTCTAAAACAAAACAAAAAAAATAAGGCTCACTTCTTACTCCTATTTATGACAACAAACATTACCACCATATCATTTAATTATCATCTAAATCCCAATGATATATATATATATATATATTAAGAATGGTAATTATTTTTGCCTCATACTAAATAATTAAAATAATAAATAAATATTATATTAATATTTTAAATTTTAACCATATAATATATTTTTGATTCAAAATAAAATAAATACTTTACAATAGATAAGTATGTTCATACTAAATGATTTTAGCTCAATTGTTAAAATCCACATGAGTGTGGTCTTCTAGCAAGGACGCCACTTGCATTACTAGTAAAGTGACATGGGTTCAATCCCTATGGCGGATGTGTATAGGGATTATTACTCAAAACAAATCCTTGAATTTCAAGGAGGAGTTCCTATTTTAAAAATATACATAATGTCCGTCTTGTTATAATGTCGTGATGTGACATATAGATGTTGCAAATGTACATAAAGGAATAGTGTGATGTTTGAAAATGATATTACTATAAAATTTTTATTAGCATTGAATCCTCTTTACACTATCATCTATAGTGATATTATAACAACTTGGTAATCATGCATGTTTCTTGGTAAGAATATTGATTTTTTGAAAGTCAAGTCAAGAAATTAACACTATAGAGTATTTATAATTACATTCTAATATGCATTCCATAGTGATATTACAACAATTTATAATTATGTATGTCTTATAAAAACATTGAACTTCTTAACAGTAAGTAAAAGTATCTAAATGGTTGAGATCATATAATACCCCCAAGGACTAGGTGGATTGGTAAAGGCTTGAATGGCCAAGTACTTACCAAGAAGAGACCTAGGTTCAAACCTTGGGGGCATGCTATCATCTTTAGAAAAGGTAGTAGTCCATGCTGAATCCTTTGAGTGCATGGTATACCGATGATGATGGTACACATCCCAAGTGATTGGTGGTCTTCATCTCACACTAGTTCAACAACAACAAGATAAATAGACTGTTGGAAGTAGTCCTTATGGTTTGAACCCTACGCTTGCTAGTTACTAAAAATAGTGGTTGTAACCAAATCCCCTATGTAACCAAAAAAAAAATTATATATTTTTAATAACTAGTACCACTTACCAAGAAGAGACCTAGGTTCAAACCTTGGGAGGAAGCCAACCCTTTGCAAAGGTAGGTATTATTCTACTCCGAATCCTATGAGTGCATGCTAAACCAATGACAATGGTATGAACCCCGAGCGATACACCCCAAGTGACTGATGGTTTCCATCTCACATTGGGTCAACAACAACAAGACAAATAGGTTGTTGGGAGTAGTCCCTATGGTTTGAACGTTGTGCTTTCTAGTTACTAAAAATATTGGCTATAACCAACTCCCCTATGTAACCAAAATAAAAAAAATATTAAAATATATATTTTTAAGAACTGGTACCACTTACCAAGAAGAGACCTAGGTTCAAACCTTGGGAGGAAACCAACCCTTTGCAAAGGTAAGTAGTAGTTTTCTATGAATCCTTTGAGTAAACGCTATATCTATGACAACGGTATGAACCCCAAGCAAATAGTGGTCCCCATATTACATCAGGTCAACAAGAACTGGTCTCCATCTCATACTGGGTCAACAACAATGAGATAAATAGGTTGTAGGGAGTAGTCCTTGTGGTTTGAACCCTACACTTGCTAGTTACTAAAAATAGTGGTTCTAACCAACTCCCCTATGTAACAAAAAAAACATTAAAATATATATATTTTTTAAGAATTGGTACCGCTTACCAAGAAGAGACCTAGGTTCAAACCTTGGAGGGAAGCCAACCCTTTGCAAAGGTAGGTAGTAGTCTACTTTGAATCCTCTAAGTGTGTTCCATACCGACGATAATGGTATGAAACCCGAGTGACTAATGGTCTCCATATCACGTCGAGACAAAAAGAATGAGATAAATACATTTTTTGGGAGTTGTCCCTGTTGTGGTTTGAACCTTGTGCTGACCAGTTACTAAAAATAGGGACAGTAACCAAATCTCCTATGTCAAAAAAATAAATAATTTTTTTTTTAAGTTTAAATATATCAACTTGCATTTAATTGTTTTTCAAATCAAACCATTTTTTTTCTTGATAAAAAGGGGTTGTACTCGGGTCCCCCACCCTTAAAAAATTACATATCTCTTCTTTAGAGCTTGATATTTTACAAATAGATACACTTCTCATCTCAATTGAGATGCTATAGTTAGAAACCTACATCATTTTACATAAAATGTCTGAATTCTTTATTTTCATTTTTTGGATCTTTTCAAACATTTGTATGAATACAATTACTCCAGAATTTAGCATCTTTATTGACACTTTTCTATAGCAGCCTTCATAATGCCAAAACTTTACCTCTACTATATATGCCTTGTGTCTTAGTAGAGTAATGTTTCCAAAACATCGCATTAACATAGTCTGCTTTACCAAATCTAAATTGCTAGTTTCCTTCTTGAAACACAAGTGCAACCACAAAAATTATAATAAATAGTCTAAATGAACACACATTATTGCTACAAAATAAAATATATATTACCAATGGAAAACATTAAAGTAAATCTTAATCATTAATTGATTTAGGCAATCAACAATTTTTTTTAGCTTCAACTAAACTTTTTACTTCCTCTAACCATGGAAAGGAGATGTTAACTTCATGGTCCTCAACCAAAATTCCTCTATTGGCTAGCTTATCTGCACATTTGTTTTCTTCCCTTAATATATGTGTAAACTTGAATTCTTCAAAGTCTTTAGCAAGATCTTGAATTTCCACAATTATCTCTTGTATGTTCCATGGAGCCTTTGCTTTCCTCAAAATTGAATTTATTACTATGATAGAATTACCTTCCATCCAAAATCTATTCAACTTAATTTGTTTACATATTTTTAACCCTTCTAAATATGCCCAAGATTCAGCTTCATCATTTGTCTTAAATCCACAATTGAAAGCATAATGAGACAAAAATGTATCCTTTGTTATTTCTAATTATTCCCCCTCCTCCTACTGGTCTTGGGTTTCCTTTAGATGCTCCATAAAAATTTGACTTAATCCACTCCACATCTGGTGGTTTCCACTTTATATTCTTTACCTTATTTTTGCTTCTCTTGTACCCAACATCATAATTCCATTTAATGACTTGACTCCATCTATCAAGATTCTTTGCTTCCAATTTAGGGATTGAGTGGGTTGATAGGGTTTGTTTAGACTCATCTATGGCTAAGCATATCTTCTTTTTCATTACCTCTCAGCTACTTTCCTTTCATTTAAATATTCTTATACTCCTTTCTAGCCATATAGTCCAAAGTATTGTATCTTTTGATATATCCCATATTGTCTGTAAAGCCTCACTTTTATAAGTTCTCTGTCATTGCTTTAATCAATCTTAATTTTTTTATTCATAACCAAGCATTTACCAAACATATTAAGAATCCATTGCCATAGATTCCAAACAATTAAGAAATGTCCCAAAATATGGTCAATACTCTCCTCCTTATTACAAAAAACACATTTAGATGGGCCATGAAAACCCTTTTCATAATGTTATCCCAGGATAAAATTCTTCTATGACCGACTAGCTAAACAAATATTTTGACTTTAGGAATGCTTGGGCTATCCCAAATATCTCTCCAGATTCTAGTGAAATTATTATTATGTTGGTGTTCAACATTATATCCACTTCCTTTTGTGTATTCTCATGAGCTATTCAGCTCCCAAATCAATTTATCCTTGGCACCCCTCAGAATAATTACAGTTGTTATCTTCCTACTCAATTGCCTCCTAACATCAATGTCTTGTATACTTGTAAAAAAATATTCTTTCCATTTGTAACTTCCTTCTCGATCCTTGTACACAATTTTTGAAACCCTATCACCATATTTATCTTGAAGCAATATCATCCAAGGTTTCAAAATTGGATCTAAATTGAGTGGATTTTTATCACACCAAGTATCCATCCAAATAAAAAAAAATTCTCCAATTCCCACCACCCATATTAAACCTTTAATCATAATATCAATAGTTTTTTTAAACCATTTCAAAGATAAAAACCATTTGGAAGAGAGAATGCAGTAAATATTAAACTTGAGTCATTGGGATCAACATACTTAGAAAAAATCTTGCCCATTGTCTTTGACTCTCTTTGTACAATCTCCAGATAAATTTTTCCATAAGAGCTAAGTTTGCATCTGTAAGAGATCTTGAACCAAGACCTCCCGTAGTTTTGTCATCACACAACTTGCTCCATTTCACCAAATAAAAATTCCTTTTATCATGTAAACCTGACCATAAAAAGGATTGCATAGTAAATATTAAATTTTTCTCAATTAATTTTGGCATAGAATACAAAGACATATAATATGTTGGAATGGCTTGTAAGACTGACTTAATTAACGGCACTCTTCGTGCTAATGATAACCATCTACCTTTCCAAGCTAGAAGTTTATTTTAAACTTTACTAATAACTAGATTTCATAAATCTATCCTCATTCTCATCTCAAATAAAGTCATCCCTAGATAAGTTGTTGGTAAATTTACCTCCTCCATTTGAAGCAACCTACAAATTCTTGCTTCGATATTAGCATGAGTGTTAAGAAAGTAAATTTTAGATTTAGTCCTATTAACTTTTTGCCTTGAAGCTCTTTTGTACTCTTTTAAAAATTTATTCAAAGCTTTGGCCTCTTTTATCATTACTCTTCCAAAAAAGGTTATATCATCTACAAACTGTTGATGGGTGATGTTATCTATGTTATTACTAATCTTAAGTCCACTTATAAACCCATATTTGTAAGCCTTATTAAAATTCCTACTCAAAAATTCTTCCATTATAATGAACAAATAAGGAGATAGAGGATCTCCTTATCTAAGGTCTCTCTTGACTTTATAAGATTCTGTCACTAACCCATTGACCAACATTGAATAAAAAATTGTAGAGACACAAGATTTAATCCATCTAACTCATTTCTTCCCAAAACCAAACTTATCTAAAACTGCAAATAAAATTATATTTAATATCAAGTTTTAAGATCACAGTTTTCTCTTTTCTTGAAGATACTCAATGTATAACTTCATGAGCTACTATGATCTCATCCAAAATTTGTCTCCCTTTCACAAAACCTCCTTGCTATTCTTAAATTATTTTGTCTAAAAATGGTCTTAATCTATTCGCCATCACTTTGGAAATAATCTTATAAGCCATATTACATAGGCTTATGGGTCTAAGAGAATCAAATTATTCAGCATCCTTATTTTTTGGAATTAGGGCAAGATAAGTAGCATTTATTTTTTAAGGAATGTATTGTTTTACCCTACACTGTAACACTACCATTAATAAATAATCCTTCACTATATCCCAATTATGTTGGTAAAAAACTACAAAGAGCCCATCTGGACTAGGGTATTTATTCTTATTAAAAGATAAAAGGGCTAAATGAACTTCTTATAGAGTAATAGGCTCCATCAATTTCCTATTGTCTTCATTTGTTATAACTAAAGGAACATATTGAAGAAGTTTATCATTAAGAACTTTGGTCTCCTTTGAACCTAGAATATTATGATAAAATGACTTAGCCTCTTTTCTAATTTCACTTTGATCTTCAATCCAAACCCCTTCTATTGATTTAATTCTACCAATTCTAGAATAAGATATTTGTACTATAGCCATCCTATGAAAAAACTTTGTATTTTTATCTCCTTTTAACCAAGTCTATCTTGATTTTAATCTCCATAATTTATCTTTCTTATTAAAAATATTATGATATTCACTAAGCAACTCCCTTTCCTCTGAGCTTGTATTATTTTCATCACCTTTTTTGGAATTTTGAAAGTTTGTCTTTTAGTTCTTATTTGTTCTCAAAAATGTTTCCAAAGGTGTTCTTGTTCCATTCTTTTAATCTATATGTCATAGCTTTAATTTGGTTTGGAAGATCATACAACCCACCATTACCTAAAGAATTCCATGTTTGAGCTATCATACCAACAAATTGAGGATGGTCTTCCCACTTCTACACATATTTAGATTATGATATTTTTTTGAATTCACTAACCACCATTTTAACTCTTATTGGCTAGTGATCTGAACCAATCCTTGTTAAAGTATTAATTTTAGCATAAGTTCTTTCATCTAGCCAATGATCTGAGAGAATGCATCTATCTAATTTTTCTACTATTAGGTTTTGGCCTCTCCTATTGTTGGTCCAAGTATAGTTGTCTTCTTCAAACTCAACTTCCCATAGATTTTTATTTTGAATAAAAGCTAAAAAATATTTCATACTTTGGGTCAATTTCCTAATTTTCCCAAATTTTTCATTCAGCTTGGTAATGGCATTAAAATCTCCAATAATCATAAAATGGGTTTCTTGGTATTTACTTCTCATAAAATCCTAAATCCCACTCCAAACTTCTAATATACCTAACTAAGTTGTAGGACCATACACATTGATAAGGATGAAGTGAATATCAACAAAGTAGCAAGTGGTTAAAGAGGCTATCCAATGCCTAGTTTTATGAATGATTACGCAAGAGGTTCTAGAATGATTCCAACAAGTTAGAATTCCCTCTACTACTCCTTCAGAATCCATAGTATCCCATTTACATCTTGCCCAAACTTCTTTCATAGTTTTTGAAACTTCTTATTTTGTCATTTTAGTTTCCTGGATATAGAGAATATCAGGTTTATTATTTAAACATAGGTCCCTAATACACCTATGCTTTGAGATGGAATTAGCACCCCTTATATTCCATGAGATGATAATCATGTCTCATTAGGGGCTTTTGGCCCCTCTTGTGTATTACCAATATTATTTTATTGTTTGGTAAAGAGAAGTTCAACCAACTTAGTTTGTGTTCCTTTCTCTATGTTAGTTCTTGCTTCCCTAGATCTTGCTTGATAATTTGAGGGTTTTCCTATTTTTGCCTTGCCTATATCAGGAGTAGGTCTTATTATTCTATTCCTCAATATTCTTTCACCTTTTTGTTTTTCAACATATTTATCCTCTCCTTGCTCTATTATAGAAGCTTTTGACTTATCATGCTCATTTTTTGGTATTTCCTTATTAATGGCAAAGGTATTACCTTCTATAGCTACATTTTATTTACCAATTATTTCCTCCTAAATGGTTTATCGTACTTCAGGAGAGTCTTCAAAATATTATGAAACACATTCCTTGGGTTCATCGAGAATGTTCTTTAAATTAGGATCATATTGAATAGACAGTTCCATTCTAATATGTTTAAATTGTTGTCTTGTGTCCTCTAAGTTTTGATCTACTTTTTATGCATAGGCTAAAGCCTCAAAAGAATTGTATTTTCTTCCAGTATCCTTTCTTATTGGTCTCCACTATTTAGTTTATTTTATTTTTCTAGATATATTTCTTGGAAGTTGAAAACAATCTTTATCCATAACCATTTGTAAATTTATCTTATGATTTTATACAAATGATTATGTTGGGCTCTTCTTAGGGCATGATATCTCAATATGCCCCACCTCATGACATCTTATATATCTAAAAGATATTTTTTCATAATCTATAGCTTG
The DNA here is from genome assembly GCA_028583015.1 of Wollemia nobilis. Taxonomy (NCBI): domain Eukaryota; kingdom Viridiplantae; phylum Streptophyta; class Pinopsida; order Araucariales; family Araucariaceae; genus Wollemia; species Wollemia nobilis. The sequence continues at coordinate 935,216 of JAQPPZ010000252.1, read as the reverse complement.
GGTCCACATCTTATCCCCATACATAAGAATGATTGATTTTGGTAAAGCTTTACTTATATCAATCATGACCAATATTCGAGCATAAATAACCAAAAATCCATCTTTTCTTATATTTGAAATATCAAGGAATTCTCCTAGAGTGTTTTTTATTGCCTTGAAGGTATCTATTTTCTAAAATGTAATGGGTAATCCAAACATCCTAACCCAAACTGGTACTAGGGATAGATTTACATTTTTAGGTGAAAAGCCTTCATACCAGTGGGCAAGGAAGATCCCTCCTCTTCCCATAAACCAATGACCCCATTTTAGGATTATTTATGTTTATTCCCTTGAAAAAAAAATAGCTACGAAGAAACATTTGGAAAGAAATGATAGAATCATTCCTGGAGACTTCCAACTCCTATCAATCCATTTTCTCAAGGTTGAAGCCCCTGGCCAATACCCATTAAATTTACCAAAAATTGCCCTATCTTGGAGTAATGACGATATCTCTGAGGTGTGCTCACTAACATCTACCACTAGGGATAATTCTAATGATTTAACTATAAATAAATATATGGAAAGGAAACTAAAACTCAAAATCTAATGAAATTTATCTGAAAGTTCTATAACAAATATAATATTTGATAATAACTTTATAAAATTTTCATGCACAATTTCTAAGATAAAGAAATGGAAAAAATAACTTAGCTAAAACATTATTTTTCCAGATAGAATGTCTTGCCTCATTGAAGTTCTAGCCCTTCATTGCTCTTCCCATCGTTCGAACCCTAGTTGGCAAATAATTGCAATTTCATTTTTTACGACTTGAAAAATTATCACTGCCCTTGTTCCAAATGGTTGACTTTATAGGGTTGTGTCTCCCTCAATATTGCTTGTATTTTTTTTTATGACCACTCATTTTAAAGCTATTAAAATTTTGCACAAGTTGGTCCAAGAATCAACTGAATCGGATAACTCTTCATGAAGATATGACTCCTAAAATATGAGATATTTTTTAGCAAAAAAACCCTAATTCTTCATACTTTACAATTTTGTTTTCGTACTTTGAAAATTGTCAGTGCCTTGGTTCTGAATGGTTGACTTCATAGATTCGTATCTCCCTCAATATTGCTCGGATGTTTGCATATGACCACTCATTTAAAGATATTCAAATTCTACACAAGTTGGTCCAAGAATCAGCTAATTTAGATAACTCTTCATGAAAATATGGCTCCTTAAATCAAACCATATTATATTTTAAGGTTTTAAAGAATATATTAATGTAAAATGTCCATTACCATTACCATTGAACCCTTATTACATATTAACCCTTAGTAATATTACAACTTGATAATTATACATGTATCTTAGTAAGGATATTGTCCTCTTTATAAATCGAGAGTCAAAGCATTTAAATAATTGAATTCATATAATTACATTCTAACCCATAGTTATATTAGTGGAATTATAATCATTTGGCTATTATATGTGTATCATTTAAAAAGATTCAAGTTTTTTCCTTAAAATGATAATAATAACTATGGCTTTGGTTGCTGTGTGGATGGTTTTTTTGGGTGGTCCTCTATTTGGTTCTAGACCTGATTGGCTTGCTTAGCATCAGTTCCTTTTGGGTTGGTTTCTTGCCAACGATTTTGGTCAATCGATTTTGCTTTTCTTATTGGTTGTGGTATACCACTGAATATCCAGTCGGGGTCCCTTGGGGAAGGATATTGGACCAAAGGCCGAACCAAACTTTCTGGGGTGAATGTGGGGTGTTGTTGTTGTAGTAGCTTTTAGTTGTTTTCCTTGGTTGGGGCCAAGTCAGGGTTCCATTGCTTGGGTGGTTGGTTGGTGGTTCTAGCTATAGAGTTCCTTTCTCCAAATTTTGTGGAAATATTGCCTTCATGGTTCCCTAGATGGGTTGGGTGTTTTCATAGCAGGGCCAGACCCTTATTTTACCCTGTTGCTTGTCCACTAGTGTTGTACTTCTCGATTTTCCATTTGGCTACTCTTCATGGTCAATATGCGCTTCTCTTGTTGTGGTTGGCAACGTATTTTGCTATTCAGGGGGCCTTTCTAGTTCTCCTTGAATCTCTTGTGGGTGTGGCAAGTCATTAAAATTTTGGCTCCCTTGCGGCCACCAGGTGGATAGAGCTACATGTCGGCCCAACCTATGTAGGTGATTTGGGGCTTTTGTTGTTGTGCGGATGGTTCTGGTTAGTGGTCCCCTATTTTGTTCTAGACCTACATGGCTTGGTGAGCATCGGTTCCTTTTGGGTTGGTTGCTTTTCGAGGATATTAGTCAATCGACTCTGCTTTTCTTCTTAGTTGCGGTATGCCACTGAATATCCATTTGGGGTCCCTATGGGAAGGGTATCAGACCAAAGGCCAAACCAAACCTACTCGGGTGAGTGTGGGGTTTTGTTAGTACAATAGCTTTTTGTTGTTTTCCATGGTTGGTGTCAAGTCAGGGTTCCATTGCTCAGGTGGTTGGTTGGTGGTTCTACCTATAGTGTTCCTTTCTCCAGACTTTATGGAAGTATTACCTTCATGGTTCCCCAGTTGGGCTAGGTGTTTTCATAGCAGGGGGATCCTTATTTTACCCTATTGCTTGTCCTCCAATTCCATGGTGGGGTCCTGGTTTTGTTTCCATCCTTTCTGCCTATAGCTATTTTTTCCTTTTGTGTTTAAGGTTTGGATGTTCTCGTAGATGTTTGGCTCCTTTCAGAGCCTTTTTTGGTTGTTGTCATGCAAAGGTGTTGCTTTCTTATAGGTGTCCCAGTTGGGGTTCTTTCTTCTATGCCTTGGGCTTTAGATTTTTATTTTGTTTGGTGGTCTCCCAGTTTGGCTAGTCACTATTGGGTTAGGGCTCACTTGTTTCCTGCTTTAGCAGTTGTATTGCTCATGAGTGTTTTGTTGTGAGCGATTGATGTCTGGAGAGGAGTTGCATGGGACTTCGGTTCACTGGTCGGCTTCCTCTGCAAGGATTCAATTTTTACATATGGTGTGGTCTATTTGGCCACGTGGGTTTGTTTGACCTATTCCTCTAGTGGCGGGTTTGCTTCAGTAGGGACTAGAGTGTTTTGTTGGGTCTCTCTATGGAGTTGTAGGGGATCATGGTGTCCTTGGTGATTTCCTCTATGGAAGTGCAGTTTCTGGTTTCCTACTTGTGTGGGACTGGATTAAAATTTCAAATTTTAAATTTCTTACTGCTCTTTGTCCTGTGCTTTTTGAATCCTCTGGCGGTCGGTTTCTTATCTCCAGTGTTTGATTCCTCATGTGGTAGCATCTTTTGATGTTGACTTAACTCCGATTGGAGTTATTGATTGGGGTTTAATATTGTCATCTGGTATGTGGATTTATTCTATTTATGTTTGGCGGTGGTTGGTTGTTCTCCATATGGAGCTGTTGTTTATTGTCTATGTAATGTGCTCCATGGAGTTGTTGTTCAAGGTTGTGGGATACCTTTCAAAACCCTCCTTCGTAAGTTGTGTGTTGTGCTCCTCCTCGAAGCTGTTGTAAAAGGTTGTTGGATGCCTTTCAAAACCCTCTTTTTTAATAGTATCAAATAATAATAATAACTAATTAAATAAATACCATTTGATGTAAAATATTTTTTATTAAATTATTATATCTTATTTATTAATAGTTGACAATATTATATCCAAATAAAATTAATATAAAAATAAAATAAATTTATATCCACGGTGTAGACCAATTGGTTTTCCTTAACCCCGTAAGAGGGACGGAGGTCCAAGGTTCAAATCTCAAGCCTTACTAGATTGAACGTTTATCTCTTTTCTGATGTTTTCAGTGGCTTTTAAGGTGTGCACTGAAGAATATTTTGACGACCTCAAAAGTCGGACAACCTACCCAAATTCATGACAACTTTCAATTCTACCATTAAAATATTTTTATAAAATAAAATTTTATTTTTATTTTATTACATTTTAAGATAAACATTATATACAAGAATCTCTGACTTTCCATCTAACTAGCTTCCAATCGTCTTCACTCTCGTATTCGTTGTAGTCCCTTCCTCTCCGTTAAATGTAATGCTTATCTCTTATATGACGTGAGATACATGTTTTTTTTTAATAAACAATATTTTTTTTTTTCAATTTTTTAATTAAATTTATTTAATTTATATTTTTTAATAATTATATAAATAATTTTTTATATATTTTTAATTTAATCAATTTTAAAATTTATTTTATTTTTTATTTTTTATTTTTTATTTTTTAATTATTTTTATTCAAAATTCAATCGTTAATTTTGTTTATTAATTTTAATTACACCATACATTATTCTTAAATTATATATTTATTAATAACATTGGATAGTTTAAGCTTTACACTATACATTATTTTTAATTATATACATATTAATAACGTTGGATAGTGTAAGGGTTGAATTGAAGGCTATGGAATCTATTTTTTATTTGATTAATGTGAGAAATTTTTATATATTATTTATTAATAGTATTATATTAATATTTTTTATATTTAATAAATTAAAAATAAATAATTAATATTTTTTATGAAAGGTTTATTAAATAATAATATTTTATATTTGTTTTTAAAAAAAAAATTGATATAGAAGGGTTTTTTTCAAAAACATTTATTTCATTGAAATGTCTTGGGGGCTACCTCTTGCTTTTTAACTGGTTATGTGATGATGAAAGTCTAATGACATATTCCATTCCACATATTTCTGCTCGAGATTAGAACTGTCCACCTTAAACTGTAAACTCAAACTCTCAGCAAAAACAACTATATGTCTACTTCCTCGACCCCTTTTCACAAAACTTTAGTAATGGTATGTTTTTAGTGTTTTATGAAATTATCTTAATTTAAATAAGAAAACCTTGTTATTATTCCTTTGAGAGTGTGATCTTATTTATACCACCATTATATTTCATATTTCTTAAAAAAAATAACATACTATATTTATAAACTCTTTTATCACCTTCTTGGTATAGATTTGCAAGTTTTTTTTTTTTTTTTTTTTTTTGGTTGTGGCCACAAGGGGTAAACAGACTATGACCACGAGGGAACCATTACATAACATATCCGCAACATGTGAGGCGAGAGATTTGAACCTGGGCCTCTCAGCAACTAGAGAGGTTTAACTACCCACTTGCTCTCCAACTCCTCTACATGGACAGATAGTATAGATTTGCAAGTTTACCACTCAAGCTTCAAGCGTATTAATTCAATACAATACAATAAAGAGAGTTAAAATTTTGAAGATATTTATGTATCTTTTGGCATGATTTGAACCTTGGTCAAATTTTATGTTTGCACGATTTTTTATAAGAAATCTCAGTCACCTATAGAGGTTTGAACTTGATCTCCTAATGAAAACCCAAAAACTTAGTACTACAGTATCTATTATAGGTTATTAAATATTTTATGTTATTAAAAATTAAAAATCTAATTTATTTAATTTTATTTAATTAATCATTTTTTAAAATATATAATTTTATATAAATAAATCATTAGTTTTTTTTTTAATTAAAAAAAAAAAAAAAAACCTTGCCAGCTGCCTTGGTCTAATAAACCACAACCAGGGAGCTCTACACTGTTAAAATCATCGCACCAGCATAATTAACTCGATTTTAGGTACTGATGGTCTATTATTTTATTTTAAAACATTGTATATTATTTTTATTTTTATTTTTCTTTTCTTAGTGATATTATCTCTATAGACATATAACCTCAGTCATACTATTTCAGTGAACATTGATTCAAATCTGAAAAACTACCATTATAACCACCTCACCTCGATAAATTTTTACTCAAATAAGGAAACATAAAATACAAACCCACTTTTACTTTTATTAAAAAATAAATTTAAAAAAAAAATGGATATTGGAGCCGACCTCAAGCTGTATCTTTAGACATATTCATTTGAAAACATTGCATAAGCCCCTATCTTGTAGACATATTCACAAAAGACTTTAACATAGATTTGGGCAAATCGGAAGAGGTCCTCAACTATACACAACAGCCGAGCTGGTCGAAACTTTTCAAGAGGTACAACAATAACCCTCTTAGAAAGTAAGAAAGATACTTCTTGAAAGACAATTTCTAGATTCAAGAAGTGCAAAATGCTAGGGAATGTGAAGCTCTGGATCTTGGGTTCTACATTTTTTTTTGTCAAAAATTTGTTCCAAAACCTGTGCTTCCTCCACACTAATATCATCTCTTCAATGGGCACACCTTTGGTTTCTGGCAAGAAGAGACATACAAAGATGCTCATGACGAAGATCCAACCTGCAAAGAATAGAAAAATCGCATACTTAATGCAACATAAAAGAGGGAGGAACGTCCGTGCAATTACAAATGTGAAGAAGAGGTTCACGGCTACAGTTATGGCCTGGCCAGCAGAACGGGTTTCTAGTGCAAATATTTCGCTAGGTACAGTCCATCCAAGAGGGCCCCATGACCATCCAAATGCAGCTACAAATAAACAGATCATGATTACCAATAACACTGAGAAGCCCTTGGAGAGCTCCTTCTCTCCTCCAAACTTTAAGCCCAATATAATGCTCACTGCAATCTGTGAATAGACAACATAAGTTCAATAGCGATCTAATTTCAAACCAAACCATATATCCTCAGTTCTGTTTTGGAACACTAGAACTGAAGAAGATGGACAACAATCCTAAAAGTATTATAACATTCTAGGCAACACAGTTTACCCAAATAGCCTTTACCCAAATAGCCTCTGCAAAGTATAAATATTATGCCCATTTTTAAATCCATGAAGCAACCAAGAAAAACAATAGGCATATTATCTGATGGGTGGATATCTTAATCTATACCTGACATATGATCATCTGAATGCCACCACCAATCAAGAGAGTTCTTCTGCCCCATTTGTCTACAGAGGCAAAGGACACAAGGGTAGAAGATGCAAGCACAGCTCCAGTCAAGACAGAAGAATAAAGAGAGGCATTTCCACCAAAACCCAAGCTCTGGAAGAGAACAGGAGCATAGAATAATATCGAGTTTATACCGGTCAAGATCTGAAAAGTGGGCATGCACACTGCCATCACAAGCTTTGGACGATTCCTTCTTTTTAAAATATTCCTGAAAGGATGCTTGATAGCTTTAGCCAATTCACTTGCATCCACCATGTCTTCAAATTCAGCTTCAACATTCTTGGTTCCCCTGATTTTTTTCCAAAACAGCTCTTCCCTTATCCGCATGGCCCTGCTCAATCAAACTATTGGGTGTTTCCGGTGAAAAGATCCCTCCCACAGTCATAAAAAATGCAGGAGCTGCAGCCAAACCCACAGAGAGACGCCATCCAAGGCATAATTTTTTGGGTGCCATAATTCACCATGTTTGCCATGAAAATTCCAAGCGTAGTTGCCAGTTGAAACATCATGTTAAGCCCACCCCGTAGCTTTGTTGGAGCTAGCTCTGAGAGATAGAGTGGGATAGCCTACCCACAATCAAATAGAATTTTTTATTAAAAAATCACTTCAACCAAGTAAATCCAGCAACTATTCTGACAATCAATTAGATATTCTTGGCTTTGGAATTAGTATAAAACCCAAAAACAAAACTAGAAAAATGGTAGACCAGTTCAGTATCAATATAGACAAACTTTTCTTATTCAAAACCTATCACATAACCACAATGCAGTTGATAATAGCGAACAACAGCTTGCATACTTCACAAGGCAAGAGGATCTACTGTATGCAAAATTTAAAAATGGTAACGCCGAAGATGTGAATCAATCTATTATGGATGGCTCTGGGACTAAAAAGCAATGTTAAATTAGAAAAATTGCTTATCTATCTACCTGGTTTCCAAAGCCAATGCCCACACCAAGCATTATACGTCCCAGATAGAGCATGGCCAAATTAATGGCACCAGCATTGAGGGCTGCGCCTACGATAAAACTGGTACCTCCACTGATAATACATACCCTACGGCCATGTGCTCTTGTAACGTAAGAAGCACCAAAAGAAGCAATAAGCCCTGCAACAAACAATGACGATGTGAACATAGCCAGACCCTGGTCGTCATATTTTCTGTAGCTGTTAGCCTTAGACGCCTCAGAATTCTTTCTGTGGTACACATCGGGGAAGAACTCCTTTAGAAACGGATCCATTGATGTCACTCCCCCTAACACCAACAACATCAAACATACACACACGTAAACAAATCATAGCAGAAATTCACCCTACATCCATCAAACTTAATAATCTAATGACAGATGTCTTACCAGATACGCCAATATCATAGCCAAATACAGAGCCCCCAACAGCGGCAACCATGCAGGCCACCACCACATAATTGATTTCACCACCTTCATATCGGTCTGCTCTTTCTTGGCACATTCCCACTGCCTGTAGAGAACCCCCTGCCATTGGAAGATTTCAATATTTTTCCCCTTGAATGTTCAGAGTTTACCGTTGATTATTGCATGACACGAAGCAGAGGACAATCTCTGGCTGAAGATAAGCATGAGCTTCCCATGATTGACATTGAAGGTATGAAGCTATTTCCGTCTTGCACGCTCATTCATAATTGGTTAATCATGTTATCTGTATGGTAGGTGTTCAATCGCAAACAAGGTCAGCTCCAAGTCAGGTTTTGGATAACATTAAAATCAACGAAAGCATGATTTATTTTTTAACGATATCAATTTCTCTTCCTCGTGAGAATTGCGTGAACTCAAATGGGATTACTATTTAGTGATTTACAGAAAGGGTGAGCGGGAGAATCACAAATGGTTAGTTGATGTGCAAGCATAGATATAAATATATATATGTATGCAAATAAATTTTATAGAGATTTTTTCTAGAGTAACGGTTTGATTTACCTACAAGCTGTCCATAAGTTAACTACTTTATAAGAAGATATAAAAAGAAAGTTTATAAGAGATTACGAAGTAGAATTTATCATTTTTATTTTTCTTCTAGACTACTATTATTTCTAGACTACTATTATTTATAGATATAAGGAGATTTTTCCTGTAAGTAGGTTTAATAATTTTAGCTATCTCTTCTAATAATTTTAAAAATTGAATGAAGTATCCTTGACCATATCAGTTATCAGATCTAGGACTATCATCACCATGCCTTTACTAAATGAATCTTTCAATTTCTTGATTAAAATAACATTTGATAGGCGGTCCTTAATTTTTTTAGGTAAGCATGCATTAATTCAACTCACCTACTCCTCTTTTTCATGGTTATATGCATTTTAGCTCATTTGAGATGTTGGTGATGGTTTCAAAAATTTTGGCATGCTTGGTCCTTTCAAAACATGATACAATTATGTAGGCTAATTGGAACTTCTCATCACTGGACTTGGTTGGAGATCACAAAACCCCCAATATCAGAGTTATCTAGGAAGGATCTTCTTTAGTTTTCTAGTTGTTATGCCTATCAAGATTTTTCTTCTCTCATTTTATGAGCTTTTCATTACTTTTCATTATCAGGAATTATTTTGACCTCTTGCTTTCAAAATGTATCAAGTGCTCTTGGGTTTTAAGGTTGTCTCTTTTGCTTATAATCTTCACAAAAATATGACCGCCCTAGATCGGAACTTTTGCCTCCTTTGGGAGTTTGCTGTAGGTGTAAATTAGTAGTGAGAAGTCAATACAGTCCATATATCTAGTGGACAACATTTGAAGGATTGGAAACCAAGTGGTTTTGGTTTTAAACCCCTCATTAACACTTTTATTATGATGGTTTATAAAAAGGTATTGTGTGCATTTGAAGGCTCAATAAGGGTGTGGATGTATTAACTAGTGTAGAATAAAATTATTATCGATGCAAAGTTCACGAGTTTGGATCCCACCCATATCATTTTGGGTGAGTTGAAAGGTTTTCTTTTCTATTTTATTAGTTAATAATTCTATTATTTTATTTTGATATTGGAGGATATATTATGGTTATCATAATGCATGTTAAATTTTCTCTCACGGGACACTCAAATCTTCAATCCAAAAGGTGGAGTCATGGATTTATGTTTAAGAAAGGGTTGATCTAGTTCATGTACCTTTAGCAATAGAAGATAGCAAGATTTCTAATGAAGCTTCATTTTTCCTAATTAGTGGAAAAGCTTGACCTAAATCATGTCCCAAGTGCCATGAGAGTGATTGTAGGATTATCTTAGATAGTGTGTCCCCTATGGGAAATTGGTAGTCTTCCAAAAGGTGATGGAGGCTTATATTTTTTAAATATTTATAGTGTTTCAAATGATGATGGAGGCTTATCTTTTTAAGTCTTTCAATTGATGATGAAGGCTTATTACTTGGTGACTATAAATTCTTTTAAATGATGCAAGAAGATTAGTACTTAAAATATTCTTTAGTCTAATCCAACATTAATTATTGGGGGAGATGGTAACACCTCTAATGTTTTCTATCCTTGTCCCCAAACTCAAATTGTGGGGGTTTTGGAACATATGGTAATTTGACCTTATTGGATATATTTTATAGCTAATTATATAATCCTAAAAACAACATTTGATGTAAGCCTACAAGTAATCTTGATGTATTCACCCCTAGGGGGATTAGTAAAACTACTTGCATGGTTATGTATTCACCCCTAGTAGGATTGGTTAAGCCACTTAATGTTAACTAAACATTTATTGAAGGTAATTGTAATTATAATTTGGGGAGTATGTATCTACCATAAATAACCCTACCAATGATCTATTATATTAGTTTATTAGTTTATGATATGAAGTGATATTGTAGGGTGTCAATGGGCACCCAACCCTCCTATTTTGTTCTCTTCCATATACTGGATCTTTCTATTTTGTTTCTTTATGCTCTTGCATATAACTTCTTTTGAATGTTATGCTTCATGGATTTATGGAAAGTATTATGAAATTAAACATGTAATAAATGTGCCATTGATCTCATTTATTATAGCCTTCCATTTTTGAAACCTCTTCAACTAAACAACTAAAACTAACATATCACTTTTTTATAAATATCAAAAGCTTTGAAATATAATTTCAACGAGTCCACTGAGGTCAAGTGATTCATTACGATGAAAAGAGAAAATTACATCATGTAGCTCCTCCATAGATATCTTCATCAAGATTTTATTTTGTCACTATTTGATATTTTATGGAATAATTTGCAAAAGCTTACTTGATCCTCCATAACTTACCCAAAAACTTACAAAATATCTTTAAATTAATTGTTTTTTCCTTCTATATTCATCTTCCTCTATATTTCTTCTAGATGATGTTGAAATATTCTTGATGTGACAAAAAAAATTGTTTTAAATACAACATGAAAAACCTACTATTTGTATCTTCTTCCTTGATATATATCTCCTAGATTTTTAAAACCAACATGACTCCTACTTTTTGAATATATTATCATAATTAGAAAGTAATTATTCTTCTTGAACATAAGAATATCAATCCACTCTATTGATTTCTACTATCTCTTATAAAAATTTAAGCTTTGATTCAATTTCTTCCTTTTTCTTGAATATTTTTCCAAAATATTTGGAATTTCATATCTTCATTTGCCTCATTAAATATTTCTTCTTTTAAAAAAACCCATACATACATGATCCACTAAACATTTCTTCATCCCATTATAACTTAACAATTTGGAAGAAATAAAGGTCTTGGAGAAAAATGTCTTTGGATGACAATTATTAAGTAAACACATCTAAAGAGAATGGGTTTATGATCTTATCTTGATCATAATAAAATGTTCCAAGAGATTGTAGACTCTATTTTCAAGCATGTGTTGGATAACAAAATCTATTCAATATTTCTACTACATTTCTTTGCCCAATGTATCTCTTGTCCTATGTATATTAAGAACTTGAAGGAATAGCATCCTAAAGACCATATGCATTAAAATGACACAAAATATTGCATTGATTTGGATAATCTAGGAGTACCACATTTGTTTCTAAAGGGGATAGAGTTGTGTTGAATCCCCTCTTAAGAATCCATATATGAGAATTATGAATCATCATTGCATTTAAAAATTTTAAGGTCCTTCCACAATATTGTAAAAGGATTACCTATAGTTAGAGCACACACATTTATAACCCAACATTGATGCTTTCCTATTTTATACAAAATAGATTGGCAATCCAATTAATTTTTGCTTCTATAAATTGTCCCATTTGTATTTGTCCTAGATAATTGTAATACCTTGAGAAGATCCTGTAGAAAAAACTATCAAACAATCTCTTATCTTCCAAATATTTTTTAATGCATCTTTACATTCCTTACTACTTATGTTTTCTTGTATTAGAGTAGACTTGGGACTATAAAAACATATTAATTCCTTAATAACTCTTTATTAGGAGTCTTCTTCATACCCTTAGTATTCCATGATACCATTTTCATCATCACTTTTTATTTTTATTAGCGGGCTTAGGACCACTTTTTGTTAAGGTATGTGATATTTGTTTTTGGTTTCCCAAACTGATATCCCTTTATTCTTGATTTCACATCCTTTGTCTCCTTTTTCCATTCCCACAAACACTTTCAAATTCATCAATATCTTCTATTTTTCATATTATTTTTAATTATACTTATCTTTTAAGGATTTAAGTTGCATTAGAGAATTTTAAGTGCAAAGAATGACCTCAAAAACACTTTCTTATTTATGGTTCCATAGAAATATTAAACTAAAAGGATGTTCCTCTAGAGTAATTAGTTTTGTATTCTTCCCTAGAAATCCTAAATTTTCATGGATATCCTTCATACTCATTTTTTATTATGTTTCTTTTAAAACCCAAAATTACAAGGGGATACACTCTATACTTAGAATGAGAGTATTTTGTACTATTGAGAAAAATGAATATACTTGGATTAACCTTGACCTCATTCATCTCCGTTGGTTCAAAATTGGCCTCCCTATATTCCTTCATACTTTTAATTCCTTTTGAGTTTGAACTTGTGCATTGTACTTCCTCATAACTTATATGATTTTTCTGCTAATGGTTTATTCAAGTAAATTGTAATGACCTTTACCATTTGATGATATTGAGGGGCTTTCTTTACCACTTTCTTAAGAGTGGAAATTTCTTGATTTAACCTAGCTTCATGTGATCTCTTTTTTTTTATTATTAAATATTATTTTATGTCCAACAACTTCCATCTCGTTGTCCATAATTTTCACTTTGTAATCTATTGTCGTATGTCTAGTCTCATAATATTTATGACATTGGAAAGCCAATGTTTTCATAATCCACTTGTTGGTCCCATTTTTTTATTCAAATATAATCCTAATGGATTTTGGTAAAGCTTTTGAAATATCCATTGTAACATATATTTGGAGGTAAACAACATGCCTTCACTCCTTCATAGTTGTTCCCTCATGTATGAATTCACCTAGAGTATTACCAATATTCTTCAAAATCATCCTATTAATAAAGTGATATGAAAGTCAAAAAATTGTAATCCACATTAGAAGTATTTTAAAAGCTTCTATCTCCTTGCATATCTCCCTTTAAATGATGGGACACATTCCATTATTTTATCTTTAATTTCCAAATTAGAGAAGAGAAGGAGGAAAAATCATTTTAGAAGAAAATGCATAGGGTGATTTGAATTCAATCCCCACTTCCACTTGATCCAATTTTGAATCTCTAAAACTTATGTCAAACTTAAATACAAACCCTTTGATTTTAGGAACCATTATATCATGCTCAATCATCTTATCCTTGATAGTCACTTTTGGTTTAATGTGTATACTACATGCATAAGGTTATCCGTTGATTTGCTCTTCCTATTGACCTTGATTATGGCATCCACACATCTAACTAGGGCATCCTTACTTCCAATTAGGCCTTTCAAAAATAACTTTGTTGTCATGTTACCTATATTTTCTTCATAATAATCCTTTAGTTTTAAATTTATCACAAGATTTAAAGAAAAAATACTTCTCATACTTTGCTTCTTTTTTACATTCGCAATTCTTACCTACTTTCTAAAATAAAACGAAAAAAAAGTTAAGGCTCACTTATTACTCCTATTTGTGACAACAAACATTACCACCATATCATTTAATTATCATCTAAATCCGAAAGATATATATATATATATATATAGAACAATAATTATTTTCACCTCATATTAAATAATTAAAATAAATAAATAAATATTACATTAATAATTTAAATTTTAACCATATAATATATTTTTGATTCAAAATAAAATAAATACCTTAAAAAATATAAGTATGTTCATACTAAATGATATTAGCTCAATTGTTAAAATCCTTGACTTTCAAGGAGGAGGAGTTCCTCTTGCAAAAATATACATAATGTCCATGTTGTTATAATGTTGTCACGTGACATATAGATGTTGCACATGTACATAGAGGAATAGTTTGATGTTTTAAAAATGATATATATTGTTTGGATACATTGCAGAGTTGACTACATCCACACTAATTTTAGAAACTACCAAGTGCAGGGTTCAAACCACAAGGGTTGCATTCACCAAACCTATTCCACCTTGTTATTGTATAGCCTAGCATGAAATGGACCAACGAGTGCTTAGGATTCATACTGGTGTCATTAGTCTGGCATACACTCAAAATATTTGGATCAAACTACTACCTTTGCAACAAATTTCCCCCAAGGTTTGGACTTGGGTCTCTTCTTGGTAAGTATCCAACCAGACTAACACGTACCAATCCACCTAGGCCTTGGGGTTAAATCTTAATTAAGGAAAATTGGTCCCCGTATCCCTAGCGTACACTTAGAATATTTGGATTAGACTACTACCTTTGCAATAGGCTTCCCCCAAGGTTTGGACCTAGGTCTCTTCTTCATAAGTGCCCAGCTAGACTAGCAATTACCAATCCACCTAGCCCTTAGGGATAAAATTTAGTTAAGGAAAATAGTTCCCCGTATCCCTCAAGGGCTAATATTTTTCGTTCCATGAGGTTTGTCCCATCTGGGTATACCCCTCAAGCTAGTTGAAAGAGTTTTTTGGTATAAATATTTTTCAATAATTTTACACATGTTTTTATGAGGGGTCATGGTCTCCTCCTTCTGAGTGGGATTTGAACCTTGAACCTCTTAAAAAGAAGCCAAAACTCTTACCACTATAGTAAGCTTGCAGCTATAAAATTTATTTGTATAAAACCCTTTTTTTTTTACATGCGAGGCCACATTATCAATTGGATTTTGAGTACCTAATGTGTGTTTCCCTTTTTTATACTTGTAGAGCCACATTATCAACTAGATTTTTAGTACCCAATGTGTGTTTGGTAAGGTTGAGAATGTTTTAAAAATGATATTACTGTATAATGTTTATTAGCATTGAATTCTCATTACACAATCGTTTATAGTGATATTATAACAACTTGATAATTATGCATGTTTTTTTTGTAAGAATATTGATTTGTTGAAAGTCAAGCCAAACAATTTATAGTTATATATAATTACATTCTATTCCATATTCCAATAATATTGCAACAACTTATAATTATGTATGTCTTATAAAAATATTGACTTTCTTAAAAGTATGTTAAAGTATTTAAATGGTTGAGCTCATATAATGCCCCCAAGGGCTAGGTGGATTGGTAAAGGCTTGTTTGGCCAAGTACTTGCCAAGAAGAGACCTAGGTTCAAACCTTGGGGGCATGTTGGTAACTTTAGCATACGTAGTAGTCTATGTTGAATCCTTTGAGTGCGCATTAGACTGACAATGATGGTACAAATCCCAAGCAACCGGTGGTCTCCATCTCACATCGATTCAACAACAACAAGATAAATAGGTTGTTGAAAGTAACCCCAATCAACTGGTGATCTCCATATCACATCAATTCAACAACAATGAGAAAAATAGGTTATTGGAAGTAGTCCTTATATTTTGAACCCTGTGCTTTCCAGTTACTAAAAATAGTGGTTATAACCAATCCCCTACATAACAAAAAAACAATAAAATATTTTTTTTAAGAATTAGTACTACTTACCAAGAAAATACCTAGGTTCAAACTTTGGGAGGAAGCCAACCCTTTGCAAAGATATGTAATTGTTTTAAGTTTAAATATATCAACTTGCATTATAATTATTTTTAAATCAAACCATATTATATTTTAATATTTTAAAAAATATATTAATGTAAAATGTCCATTAGCATTGAACCCTTATTACATCCTAACCTTTAGTAATATTGATACAACTTGATAATTATACATGTATCTGTATCTTAGTAAGGATATTGTCCTCTTTATAAATCAAAAGTCAAAATATTTAAATAATTGAGTTCATATAATTACATTCTAATAATCAAGAGTGATATTAGTGACATTATAATCATTTAACTATTTTATGCGTATCATTTAACAAAATTCAAGTGTTGCAAAGGCTACCAATCAGTAAATATCCTAAGACTTATATTGTTTGTTCTTTATGTCGGGTGCCTATATTGTTGAGCATATTTTCTTTGACTATTTATTTTCATGTGAGATATGGAGGTTATTTCTTTCTGATTTACATTGATGAAATATTAATCATTCACACTTTTGATATTATATTATTTCTAGCTTTATCCTTCATTTTCATCATTGCTATAATAAATTTTGGATGATTTTTTCTACGGAGGTTTTATGGTTTATATGGTTATCTAGAAATGAGGAATTATTTAGTGGTGTTACGAGGGTTCTTACTGAGTCTCTGAGGAGACTCACCAGATTTAAAATTTTACTTCAGGTTTCTCAGGTTTTTATTTCTTTCAAATCAAAGTTCAGATCCAATAATTTGATGGTGCTCCCCCAACTTCAGGTTCTAGAGGTTAATATGGATGGATACCTTCAAGTGTAATTGTTACAGTTTTATTTACAGATGTTTATTTAGATATATAATTTACACTTCACAAATAGCTGACACTTGGTTTTTGTAGATTTTTGACCCTCCAACTCTACTGCTCATCTTCTACAGTCTTTATTTAATTCTGGACATGTATATATATTGTAAATACTTTTATAATCATTTAGTTATTTTTATTCATGTTTTATGCCTTTTTGGTAAGAATATTGATTTGTTGAAAGTCAAGCCAAACAATTTATAGTTATATATAATTACATTCTATTCCATATTCCAATAATATTGCAACAACTTATAATTATGTATGTCTTATAAAAATATTGACTTTCTTAAAAGTATGTTAAAGTATTTAAATGGTTGAGCTCATATAATGCCCCCAAGGGCTAGGTGGATTGGTAAAGGCTTGTTTGGCCAAGTACTTTCCAAGAAGAGACCTAGGTTCAAACCTTGGGGGCATGTTGGTAACTTTAGCATAGGTAGTAGTCTATGTTGAATCCTTTGAGTGTGCATTAGACTGACAATGATGGTACAAATCCCAAGCAACCGGTGGTCTCCATCTCACATCGATTCAACAACAACAAGATAAATAGGTTGTTGAAAGTAACCCCAATCAACTGGTGATCTCCATATCACGTCAATTCAACAACAATGAGACAAATAGGTTATTGGAAGTAGTCCTTATATTTTGAACACTGTGCTTTCCAGTTACTAAAAATAGTGGTTATAACCAATCCCCTACATAACAAAAAAACAATAAAATATTTTTTTTAAGAATTAGTACTGCTTACCAAGAAAATACCTAGGTTCAAACTTTGGGGGAAGCCAACCCTTTGCAAAGATATGTAATTGTTTTAAGTTTAAATATATCAACTTGCATTATAATTATTTTTAAATCAAACCATGTTATATTTTAATATTTTAAAATATATATTAATGTAAAATGTCCATTAGCATTGAACCCTTATTACATCCTAACCTTTAGTAATATTGATACAACTTGATAATTATACATGTATCTGTATCTTAGTAAGGATATTGTCCTCTTTATAAATCAAAAGTCAAAATATTTAAATAATTGAGTTCATATAATTACATTCTAATAATCAAGAGTGATATTAGTGACATTATAATCATTTAACTATTTTATGCGTATCATTTAACAAAATTCAAGTTTTCGGTGGTTATTTTTGTTGCAAAGGTTACCAATCAGTAAAGATCCTAAGACTTATATTGTTTGTTCTTTATGTCAGGTGCCTATACTGTTGAGCATATTTTCTTTGACTATTTATTTGCTTGTGAGATATGGAGGTTATTTCTTTCTGATTTACATTGATGAAATATTAATCATTCACACTTTTGACATTATATTATTTCTGGCTTTATCCTTCATTTTCATCATTGCTATAATAAATTTTGGATGATTTTTTCTACGGAGGTTTTATGGTTTATATGGTTATCTAGAAATGAGGAATTATTTGGTGGTGTTACGAGGGTTCTTACCGAGTCTCTGAGGAGACTCACCAGATTTAAAATTTTACTTCAGGTTTCTCAGGTTTTTATTTCTTTCAAATCAAAGTTCAGATCCAAGAATTCGATGGTGCTCCCCTAACTTCAGGTTCTACAGGTTAATATGGATGGATACCTTCAAGTGTAATTGTTACAGTTTTATTTACAGATGTTTATTTAGATATATAATTTACACTTCACAGATAGCTGACACTTGGTTTTTGTAGATTTTTGACCCTCCAACTCTACTGCTCATCTTCTACAGTCTGTATTTAATTCTGGACATGTATATATATTGTAAATACTTTTATAATCATTTAGTTATTTTTATTCATGTTTTATGCCTTTTTGGTAAGAATATTGATTTTTTGAAAGTCAAGCCAAACAATTTATAGTTATATATAATTACATTCTATTCCATATTCCAATAATATTGCAACAACTTATAATTATGTATGTCTTATAAAAATATTGACTTTCTTAAAAGTATGTTAAAGTATTTAAATGGTTGAGCTCATATAATGCCCCCAAGGGCTAGGTGGATTGGTAAAGGCTTGTTTGGCCAAGTACTTGCCAAGAAGAGACCTAGGTTCAAACCTTGGGGGCATGTTGATAACTTTAGCATAGGTAGTAGTCTATGTTGAATCCTTTGAGTGCGCATTAGACTGACAATGATGGTACAAATCCCAAGCAACCGGTGGTCTCCATCTCACATCGATTCAACAACAACAAGATAAATAGGTTGTTGAAAGTAACCCCAATCAACTGGTGATCTCCATATCACGTCAATTCAACAACAATGAGACAAATAGGTTATTGGAAGTAGTCCTTATATTTTGAACCCTATGCTTTCCAGTTACTAAAAATAGTGGTTATAACCAATCCCCTACATAACAAAAAAACAATAAAATATTTTTTTTAAGAATTAGTACTGCTTACCAAGAAAATACCTAGGTTCAAACTTTGGGGGAAGCCAACCCTTTGCAAAGATATGTAATTGTTTTAAGTTTAAATATATCAACTTGCATTATAATTATTTTTAAATCAAACCATATTATATTTTAATATTTTAAAAAATATATTAATGTAAAATGTCCATTAGCATTGAACCCTTATTACATCCTAACCTTTAGTAATATTGATACAACTTGATAATTATACATGTATCTGTATCTTAGTAAGGATATTGTCCTCTTTATAAATCAAAATTCAAAATATTTAAATAATTGAGTTCATATAATTACATTCTAATAATCAAGAGTGATATTAGTGACATTATAATCATTTAACTATTTTATGTGTATCATTTAACAAAAATCAAGTTTTCGGTGGTTATTTTTTTTGCAAAGGTTACCAATCAGTAAAGATCCTAAGACTTATATTGTTTGTTCTTTATGTCGGGTGCCTATACTGTTGAGCATATTTTCTTTGACTATTTATTTGCTTGTGAGATATGGAGGTTATTTCTTTCTGATTTACATTGATGAAATATTAATCATTCACACTTTTGACATTATATTATTTCTGGCTTTATCCTTCATTTTCATCATTGCTATAATAAATTTTGGTTGCTGATTTCTACTGAGATTTTATGGTTCATATGGTTATCTAGAAATGAGGAATTATTTAGTGGTGTTACGAGGGTTCTTACTGAGTCTCTGAGGAGACTCACCAGATTTAAAATTTTACTTCAGGTTGCTTAGGTTTTTATTTCTTTCAAATCAAAGTTCAAATCCAAGAATTCAATGGTGCTCCCCCAACTTCAGGTTCTACAGGTTAATATGGATGGATACCTTCAAGTGTAATTGTTATAGTTTTATTTACAGATGTTTATTTAGATATATAATTTACACTTCACAGATAGCTGACACTTGGTTTTTGTAGATTTTTGACCCTTCAACTCTACTGCTCATCTTCTACAGTCTGTATTTAATTCTGGACATGTATATATATTGTAAATACTTTTATAATCATTTAGTTATTTTTATTCAGGTTTTATGCCTCTCTTTAGTTTGTGGCTGATGTTTATATGTTAGTACTGTTGCCTTTGGGCTAATTTTGTTTGTATATTCCTGATTTTGATTAATATTAGTATATGATTTTTATAAAAAAAAAAAAAAAAAGTCAAGTCTTTTCCTTAAAATAATAATAACTAATTATATTAATATCATTTCATGTAAAAAAAAATTATTAAATTATTATATCTTATTTATTAATACTTGACAATATTATATCCAAATAAAATTAATATAAAAATAAAATAAATTTAAATTTATAATTAATTAATAATTTGTTGTTAATTATTAATATTATATAAAACAAAAATAATATATTTTCATAAAATTAAATTTATTTTTGTTTTACCATAAAGACAAATTAAGATAAACATTATATACAAGAATCCGTGACTTTCCAACTCCCTTCCAATTGTCTTCACTCTGGTCTTCGCTGTAGTCGCTTCCTCTCGGTTAAATGTAATGCTTATCTGTTATATACATGTTTTTTTATAAACAATATATTTTTGTTTTTTAAATTTTAAATTATATTTTTTTAATAATTAAATAATTAAATATTATATAAATAATATTTTTATATAACTTTTAATTTAATCGATTTTAAAAATTATTTATTTATTTTTTAATTATTTTTATATAAAATTTAATCTCATTTTTAAACATGTTAATTTTGTTTATTAATTTTACTTTAAAATTTACACCATACACTATTTGTAATTATATATTTATTAATAACATTGGATAGTGTAAGGGCTGAATTGAAGAGGATAGAATATAATTTTTATTTTTTATTTATTTTTAATTTAATTAATGTGAGAAATCTTATATACTTTTTTTTTTAAATAAAGGGGTAAAAATTTATTGATAAAAAGTCTAGATTACAGAGTACAACTGAGCTTCCAACCAGGACTCAAATAAATAACCAAACAAGCTAAAACCACTAGACTAGAATGACACCCGGAAA
This sequence comes from Wollemia nobilis, assembly GCA_028583015.1. NCBI lineage: Eukaryota > Viridiplantae > Streptophyta > Pinopsida > Araucariales > Araucariaceae > Wollemia > Wollemia nobilis. The sequence goes on along the minus strand of JAQPPZ010000252.1, from coordinate 913,948 downwards.
AGACAATAAGAATAAACCACATTAAGTCTGTACATCCTTGTGGATCAACTCCCACAGGCGTTGAGAGTCCCCAGACAGGAGACTCTCCCAATTATCGATACTCCAAGGATCCAGTAGCTTAGAAGCCCTTTTGTCCAGGTAATCAGCAACCACATTCCATTCCCTTGGAATGTGCACAAAGTATATAAATTCAAACTCTTCATTCATTCTAAGAATCTGAACGACTACAGAGGCCAACTACCAATTAACTTCCTCCACCCTTTTACTATTTAAAATGTTAACCACAATTTGAGAGTTAGACTCACAAATAATCCTATGTCGGACAAGAGAAAACCCCCTTTCGCAAGGCCTCAAGAATTGCAAGAGATTCCATAAAATTGTTGGAATGAACACCTTTATAAATGGAAAATAAAAAACTGACACCACCAGTAGAATATCTCTCAACACCACCAATGCTAGCATGTCTAGGATTACCCCTGGATGATCCATCAGTATTAATTTTTAAAACTCCTCTAGAGGGTGGCCTCCACCTACTATCTCTCCTAACCTTCCTGCTGAGCTGAGGAACCCTACTAGGGATAGAAGAGTTCACACCATCCCCAAAGAGACCAAGGGCTTATTTTACCTTCACCTCCCTAGAAACCAAAAGGGGGTCCACATCACATTTACTATGGATGGTTTCCTGAACCATATACAAGATCCTTTGCCAGATTTGTTGAACAATCAAATAACTACCCTAAAATATGTGTCGGTTTTGTTCGAACCAAATTTTCTAGATGATGCAAGAAGAGCCCAAATTCCAAGCGACCCAAAGGAAGGGGGCCTTGGTTGGAGGTCTAATCAGACTACTCCAAAACTCCACCAGGGATAACACATGAAAACATGGATGGTTCCAGACACTCCACCAACGGTGCCAAATATCTCTGGCAAAGGAGCATTGGAAAAATAAATGAGAAGAGTCATCCTCATTCTTACTATAAAGGACACAAAAAGAGGGGCCCTGAAATCTCCTCTTCCTCACATTATCCTAAGTGAGGCATTTATTACGAGCTACCAACTAGAGAATGAAGTTACACTTTTGTCAGGCAAATTTGTTCCACACCTTTTTCCACAAAGTGACAGGAAGACTCCCATACTTTTGCTTATCAAGAACCTGATAACCATAGGCTACCAAGTAGGTTCTCTTAGGATTAGGGTTCCAAGCTAGAATATCTTTACCCCTCAATGAAGAACAAGGCCTCCCCATAATAATAAGAGCAAGCACCTCTCTGTCCTTGGCCAGTCTCCCCTGGGGCCATTCTTGTGGATCTTTCCACCTGTACATCTCCATATTTCCAAAATATTGGATTTTTTTAAAGTCCTCCACACTAGACCAACCTGCTTCCAAGAAAAAAATGCTTAGAGAACATAACTTAGAATATTGATTCAATATAGGAGGGTGGCCATCCCAAGAATCCTCCCAAAAAAGAGCATTTGATCCCTGACTGCAAATCCAGAACAAACCCTGCTTGATTAAATTAGCTCCTATTTTTAGAGTGTCCCAGATAACTGAACCTTTCCCAACCAAGCTGACTCTAGGGATTTCAGCCTTAGAAATACCTCTCAATTATTTACAAGATAATATTTTAGCCAAAATATGATCTTAAGAGGTACACCATCTATAATAAAATTTTGCAGCCAAAGCCTGCCCAAAAAGAGTTGTTTTTCACAACCCAAGGCCTCCCTCTTGCATCGGCCTACATATAGAATCCCACCTAACCAAACTCCATTTAGATTGATCAAATTTTCTAGACCATAAAAACTATCTTGACAAAGCATCCATATCCTTGATGAAGTGAGAGGGAGCTATTTGTACAAAATATCTATAAATGGGTAAATCTTGAACAATAGATTTTAAAAGCAACACTCTACCTATAGTGGATAGCCATCTAAAAGTCCAATGATTCACCTTCCTTCTAAACTTATCAAGCATAGACTGCCAAGAAGATCTAGGTATAGGGTGAAACGAAATTGGAATACCAAGATAAATGAAGGGAGGAGTCCCAACCTGGAATCTTAGAATGTGAGCAATCCTGAATTGAATAAGAGGAGGGGTATTGAAGAATAAAATAGAAGACTTGTCCTCATTAATCAACTATCCAGAAGCACCAAGATATATGTCAAGAGACTTTCTAATATTGCCAACTTCCCTGATAGTGGCAACTCCCAACAAAGCAATATCATCAACAAATTGAATATGGGAAAGAGCTGGCAAACTACTATCCCACTTCCACCCCTGAATGAGACCCTGCATGACTTGAGACTTGAGCAATCTTCCCAACCCTTCCGCCATAATGATAAACAAATAAGGAGATAAAGGATCTCCTTTCCTCAATTCCCTTGAGGCTTCAAATAGCTCTAATGGCTCATTATTAACAAGAACAAAGAATGAGGAAGAAGAAACACAACTCATCACCCATCTAATCCATTCCTCCTCAAATCCAAAAGAGTAAGAACTTTCTGAAGAAAAGACCATCTGACCCGATCATAGGCTTTGGCCATGTCCAACTTAATGAACATAGTTTTCTCCTTAGAATTTTCCATCGATTGAATAGCTTCTGTAGCAATAACAACCCCATCCAAGATTTGTTGGCTAGCAACAAACCCTCCTTGCTCCTTAGAGATGATTTTGCTCAACCATATCTTCAGCCTCTCAACAATAATTTTTGTGATGATCTTATACACAACATTGCAGAGAGCAATAGGCCTGAACATATCCAAGAAATTTACTCCCTATTTTTTGGGTATAAGCACCACAAAAGTAGTATTTATGGCCCTTAGCATTTGTTTTTCTTTTGGGACTCATGGACCACCTCCAAAAGATCAAATTTGATTATATCCCAAAACTCCTGATAAAACTCAATTGGGAATCCTTCTGGGCCTGGGGATTTTCCTTTTTTCATCTTGAATACAACATTTTCCAACTCCTCAAGGAAAATTGGACCCATCAAGTGCTCATTTATCTCTCTAGAAACAATCGCTGGAATATAGTTTAGAATAAGATTTTCATTCTCTTCATCTAATAGGGAGTCCTCCTTGAGAGTGCTCCTTTGTGAATATCTGATCTCTAATATTCCTTGAAGCTTCTTCTATCCTCCTAAGATCTGCCAGCTTAGCCAAGGAAAGGATCCCAAAATTCAGTCTATTCCATCTCTTCAATTTATGTTTTACAAATTGTAGTCGCTTCATAAAGGAATACATAGCGGTGCCATGAGGACGTTTGTCAGTGGTCCACTAGCCTCGCATGAAATCATCAAGCTTAGGATCATGAAGCCACATAAGTTGAAATTTAAAGGAGGGATTCTTTTTTAGCCCTAACTCTAAAGCATATAGTTTGATAGGCCAATGATCGGATCCCCTACCCTCCAAAATCACATAACTAGCACCTCTATTATTACCCATCCAATAACTAGTTATCAAAAACCTATCCAGTATCTCTGAGATGGAAGCTTCCCCACAACTTCTATTATGCCAAGTAAAGATCCCATTTTCAGGCTTGATGTCAGCCAAGTTTAGGGCCTAGATATGAGCACTGAAGACAAAAGAAAAAGGCTCGAGACGGTCCATCCCACCACATTTATCCTCTAGACAAGTGATAGAGTTGAAGTCTCCTGCCAAAATCCATGGGTACAGGGGAACCAAACTTCTCACAAAGCAAATGTGCTTCCAAAAATTCACTTTACCATTGTAATAAATAGGAGCATACACATTTGTAAGTAGTACAATTTCACCAAATTCATTATCATGCTCAACCATTGAAATAGACCATCTACTGGAAATCCAAGTAAGAGGGGATATCTTAACCGGATCCCATAAACAAGCGACACCACCAGCATATCCACATGCACCAATAAACTGACATTGCCCCCTTCTCCACAACTTGGGAGCAATATTGAACATACTATCAATAGCCAATTTAGTCTCCTAAATAAACACCACATCTGGAGAATGCACACAAACCAAATCACGAACAACTTTTTTTTTGGGGATGTTATTCAACCCCCTTACATTCCATGAGAGGATAATCATTTTTGGGGGTTATAAAAATGGGAGTCCAATGTTCTCACCAAGCCTGACTCCACCAAAGTCTCCCCCATTAACTTAATTTTATCCTGGTCCTTCTTCCGACCCACCTTCATATTCTTATCTAAAAAACATTTTTTAATTATTTTTTGTTGTAATCCCAACACCATAGGAGTTTTGTAGTCCAAGGATGACTGCATTAGTGCCTGAGTAAGAGAGGGCATAACTAAATCTATAACACTTTATAAAATAGTTTCCCTTATAGGGCTAGACCCAACCATGTCCCCTATACTCAGAGCCAAAGCCCTTTGTTATTCATTTAAACCCCCTAGATCTGATTCCTTAAGTTCCCCCTCAAGAAGAGACATCTAATTTGGCCTTGTTATATTTGCATCAGGTAGTGACATTTCAGGTATCTCCATGCACTAATCAAGATCATCTAATATTTCAAAACGATTGAGTAGAGCATCTGGTTGGCTATCCTTAAGGTCTTTGTTTGCCCTTCGTCCTCTAGTTCAGGATTTTACTGGAACAAAACCTTCCTTATCACGTTCCCCTTCCTTTATCTGGGCTTTTCCTTTATCCAAAATTTGTCCAGACCGAGAGGGCCTAGGATTTGAAGCCACAGGTGAGACAAACTTAGGGCATTTTCTTTGTAGGTGGCCATATTCATGGCAAATCCGACAATGAAATGGAAGAGCTTCATAGTCAAGTTTTTGAACCCATGTAGTTGATCCAAATTGTATTTCAATAGAATTTGGAATAGGATTATTTAATTCAATTTCAACACAAATACAAGCAACAGAGATTACCTTTTTATCCATTGTCTATTGTGACGGTCCAACCAGCTTTCGAAGCATAAGGGCAATCTTATCCAATATATCAATTCTCCAGAATTCTAATGGGAGCCATGGAAGCCGCACCCAACTAGTTGAAACCCACATGCCAGGGTTTAAGAAAGAGTCCCACTTGGTTATAGAAATAAGTACCCCCTTCAAATGTTTTATTATGATCTACAATACAAGAGAAAACCACCATAAAATAGTTGTTCGCACTCAGCATCACCTCCACATCGCCTTCAGGATTCCAAGTCTTCTTGACCCAAGCCTCCACAAAAGGAAGAGAAATTTAGATGCCCAAAAAATTGCTAATAAGGGCATGTTTGGTTAGATACTCCACATCTTCTGCCATCGAGTCTGGTTGAACCACTAGAACTGGCCTGGCTTCACATCGTTCCAAACATCCATTGTTCTTTAACAAGCGGTTCCCGACATGCACTAGAAAATCTTGTTCCTTCTAGTCATTTTCAAATGAAAAAATATCACGAGCATGCACTCTCTGTGCTGAACCCAATGCCATCATGACATTCCTCCAATTTTTTAGACCTCCTCCAGAAGTTGTTACCATCCCCGCAGAATAGTTTTTCTTCATCAAACCCTAGCAAAGTAGTTTTTCCTCCAAAAATCTTATATACGTATTAATAGTATAATATTAATGTTTTTTTATATTTAATAAATTAAAAAATAAACAATTAATAATTTTATTAAAGGTTTATTAAATAATAATAATTTATATTTATTCTTTTTAATATTTTTTTGATATAGAAGGGTTTATTTCACTGGTCCATTCTTTAATATGAAGTATTTATTCAATATATATAGATACAACAAAATCAACTTGTCGTCGACTTCAACAAAGTGAAAGCATGAGATTCCGAAATGAACGAAACACTATGCACAAAACAGAGAAAAGAAATAAATTGGAAATAACATAAAGATGTATGAAAGCACAGCCTTCTTTATTCAAACTTCTTATCCTCGGTTACAAAGACGTCTCCTCCCTTTTTAGGGGCCAGGAACGTCAAATGAATCTCTGTTACAAATATACACAGTCTTCTTCCTTCCGCATGCCCACATGCAAAATGGGCGAGCCAAAGTGTTGCCGCCGCTGATGTTAATGAGCCCTTGCTTACTCCTGCTTATCCTGCGTTTACAGAAACAATAAACTGTTTAATAGCACCTGCGACAAGAAGACAGAACGTTCGTCTTTGGGAAGTAATGAAAAATGCATGTGAAGGATTGTTTATGTGCGTGAATGAAATAACTCTACGTAAACCTGTCACCTTTTACAGAGAACAGAAAACAACATGCATTCGAAACAGCATAAAACGTAACTATTATTTTAACCTATTCGAAAACAACATATATTATAAGACGTAAACTGTCATTAAAACAGTCAGCCGATTCTAAACGTTGTTGCCTGTAAGTTAATATTTCATTATGTTGCATGATGATATTCAATGAGACGTATTGCAAGAGACATTCGAACGTATAACGTATTGCACGACATATTCTACGTAAAGTTTATTTAAACAACGTGAAACATAAGCCGTTTAAATACTGTTAATTCTGCAGAATATATTGAAAAAGACGACATATATTAAATCGACTAAGAATGTGCATGGGGTGCCCAAGCGGGCCGCCCCGTTGGAGTTTAGTTTCGACGCCAATCCACTGGGAATGGGCTCGAAATCTAAGACTGTGGAGTGTCGGCAAATTATTGGATTCTTGTGATCCAAGGTCGGGTCTGAAAGTTCAGATTCACCTTCGGAAAACCACCCACCAACCTCTCTTTGTAAGAGATTCTGGATGTGAAGAAGGAGAAATCCAAACTGATGCGGTCGGGTATCGAGTTCAACAGCACTTCGTTGTATTTTTAAAATGCTTCGTTCGGGTCCTTTTTTTACATTGCATTGAGCTAGTTTTTATAGAGGATTTCGCCTCTGAAGCATTAATGTCAAAACCCTAAATCTGCAGGCGCCGCTGAGATTTGACTCTTGTCAGATGATTATGAGACATGGCTCGCCTTGAGATTGTCGTCGGGAACTCACATCAGTAGTTATGAGGCATGGCCTCGGACTGGATTTGTTGTTGAGACTGCTCGTCTCATTACTGCAGTTGGTGAAGTCCACCGTTCTACAGACCCACGGGGTCTCTTTGAAAAGGGGCACGTAGGGGTGCCACGTGGCGGTCATTCCTTGGATGTTTTAATGGCGCTTCTTGAATGGTCGAATGTCTGCCTTTGAATGTTGACTTTGACTGCTTCTGCCTTTGATGCCGAAGTGTCACGATATCGCGACACTTCGGTCGGGTCTTGGCTTGGGGACCGAAGTGTCGCGATATCGTGACACTTCGGCCCGGCTTGGCTATAGGGCCCGAAGTGTCGCGATATCGCGACACTTCGGCCCGGCTTGGGCTATAGGGCCCGAAGTGTCGCGATATCGCGACACTTCGGCCCGGCTTGGGCTATAGGGCCCGAAGTGTCGCGATATCGTGACACTTCGGCCCGGCTTGGGCTATAGGGCCCGAAGTGTCGCGATATCGCGACACTTCGGCCCGACTTTGAAGACTTTGTCTTGCTTTGATAAGGCTTGTAGTTTTGAAGGCTCGCTTTAGATGAAGATTTGGCTTTGGATAAAGGCTTGAAGTTTGCTAAAGGCTTGTTAAAACGACCAACTTTGCACTGCTCATTTTTTGACCTTCTAAACTGCTGTGTGAGTGGTTAGGACCATTGTTTGACCTCTGAGGGCTGCCCTGAAAGCTGTGTGTGTCAATGCGATCGGTGTTTGTAGTCACTTAATCGGATGGGTGCTGTTTTGGTGTCTATAGATGCCCCTTTTTGGGAAGCGCTGCGGGTGACGCAGTGCTGAGCAAAAAATAGAAAACCAAAGCACTAATGATTAGGGTTTCTTGGTAACCTAACCAACTTTTGATGCCCCAAGTATGGAAAGGGCATGCATTCTTTGAATCCTTGCTTCTGACGAGCTAAGGAATTTGATTTCAAGTGTTAACCTATTTTGGTGAGGTGTGACTTGAGCTTGGACATTGATCAGTCATGATTAGGCAAAGGGCGTAACCTTTTGTCCACAGGGGAAACCTTGTGTTCATGCTTCGGGAATGCCAAGTGTTTGATCAATTTAATGATTGCTTGTTTACTGCCCCAAGCAGGAGCGTGATTGTCTTTGTCAATGATTCTTTGAATGCATGTCATTGCCTTGATTGGGTGTGTGCTTGTTGATTGGTGACTAAGTGTGACTACCCCCTCAAGCGACGAATCGATGAGGGAATGACCTTCGTGAGAAAAGCGACGAGTCGCTTGACCCAAGATGACTTAGGTTAGGGTGCCTTTAGATGTTTTACCGTTTAAGCACGTGCAGTTTCCCGACATTTGGACCTATTTTTGGTGGGTGTTAACCCTTTTGGTGATGCCATAATGGGGTGAAATCATCAACAACCCATCTTCCCGTGGAGCGGTCCGGCTAGGGGTAGCCTTCTAGGGGAAGTAGGAGAGTAACAAGTTGAACCCCGACATCGATTTTTTTATGCCAAGAAGTTAAGTGCAAGAGCACTTGTGTCTGGCAATGCTTATTGCAATGTTTTTGTGTTGCATTTTTATGATGTTTTTGTTGTTTTAATTTTCTTTCTTTGTGTATATGTCATGATTTTATGCACAATGATTGATGTTGATGGATGCATGCTACTTTATATTGATGGATGCATATGTTGTAATGAATGCAAATGTAGGTGATATGCAGAAATGAAATGGATGGATGGACTTTGTGGTGTTTGGCTATGGCACCATAGACTGTTTAGAACTCTGTTATTATGTTTTTAGGCGATTGCTGTGATGCATAACTTTGTATGTATACATGTGGTTTTTCTTTTCTTTTGTATTTTTTGATGGTATCGTAAGGATGAAAATAGCGCAGTTTGGTTTAGAAGTGTAGCTAAGGTTTTCTGAGACTCAGACGGTTTTAACTTATTAGCCATGACTGTACTTTATCTTACAAGACTTTTGAACAAGGTATGAATCGGGCTTGTTTTTGACCAAGTTATTTCACATCCCTGTGTGTGCAGTTGAGTTCATTTATGTGGTATTTGTCAGGATACCGCCAGTGCCAGATGGGCTTTCAACCGAACCTGTACTGAGGATCACCTAACTAGCTCCACTAACTCCTTTGTTGTATTTAGTTAGATTAATCTGCGGTGTTATCTAGGATACCATAAGCTAGCTCATCCACATGCAAATATTGATCTGTACACAAGTTAATGTGATAGATATATCGTCATGCGAGAAGTTTACCGCCAGTGACCGATAGGCTATCAACCAAACCGATACTGAGGCTTGCCTCATGACCCGTTAGAATGCTGAGAGTTCCAGGGATTCAAGTTCAACTCCCTTCTTTTCTTCAATTGTATTGGGATACTTGCTCGTTTGTAGTGATAAAATCACTGTTTATTTTGATTTGTTTTTCTTTTGAGCAAGGGATTGGGGATATGGAGTGACGATAATCACTATTGTTTGTGCCTTTTGATGTGTGCACTGTAGTATGTCAAATTTTGGAGTTTTGACGCTTGCAAATTTTTGATGTTTTGCAACTATTTAGAATTTTGGGATTCTTAGGGAATTGGGTAGGGAGGATGCTTGTCCTTTTGCCAACTCTCAGCATTCTTGGGGTCATTCGCACAGGGGGATGAGCAAGATAACCGTTTCGCTTATGGTGACCTGGATTACTGTGCAGGTTTCATCTTTCGTTCACACAACTTGGGAATCTTTATGTGTTTTAATTTGTGTTGGGATGTTACGTAACAAGGTGTATTTCAAGTGTAACTCTACCTTCATAAAATCTGTTTGACTTGATACATTACATGGCTAAAGAGCAAAATGATGACTGAATCACGAAAAACCCTTGATACATTAAAAGACCACTGACTCTAGTATGGTAAAAGCAATGCATGGTGTTTTTGTAAAATGGAACAGTGTGGAACAAGATGGACTAGCGGATTTATTACAGCCTATGGTGCCCTTGACCCGTACGACCACAAATATGCAATGTATGGATGCAATGCTTTAATGCAGCTATGTATTTTTGTATTTTTGATGGATTGATTTTTGTGAATATGAAGATGAAGTGCGAGAAGAACTCTCTTATTGATGAATTTGAGTATGCCTAGAAATGAGATGCAAATTTTTGTTGTTTTTGATGATTTTTGTTGTTTTGTTAATTTTCTTGATTTTTGACCAAGCGATTGTGGAAATCCTTGGAGCATTTTGGGATTGACCAAGCGATTGCAGGAATCCTTGGAGCCTTTTGGGATTGACCAAGCGATTGCAAGAATCCTTGGAGCATTTTTGGATAAGCGATTGCAAGAATCCTTGGAGCATTTTTGGGTTTTGACCAAGTGATTGCAAGAATCCTTGGAGCATTTTTGGGTTTTGACCAAGCGATTGCAAGAATCCTTGGAGCATTTTGGGATTGACCAAGCGATTGCAAGAATCCTTGGAGCCTTTTTGGGGTTTGACCAAGCGATTTTGAGAATCCTTGGAGCCTTTTGGGATTGACCAAGCGATTGCAAGAATCCTTGGAGCATTTTGGGATTGACCAAGCGATTGCAAGAATCCTTGGAGCATTTTGGGGTTGACCAAGCGATTGCAAGAATCCTTGGAGCCTTTTTGGGATTTGGCTCTCTTAGATATGAAATGGTCGCAAATGACTGATATTCAAGGGTTCTGTTTCCTTGATACCATCAAGAGAAGCTAGCCGGTACGTCCCGGGTCCTATTTTGCTATCAATGATATATGGACCTAACCAATTTGCCGCAAACTTGTCCCTTAGGTGGGATGGCAAACTGGAATTTTGCTGGTTTTCCTTCAAAACCAAATCACCAACGCGAAAGTCCCTCAGGTGAACTTTCATGTTGTAAGCTTTCTTAAGTCGCTCTTGATAAATACGTAAATGCTCGAGAGCATTAACGCGTCGTTCGTCAAGCAACGTAAGCTGGTCTAACCGGGCCTGCCGTGCAGAATCATCATCGATGAACTCTTGCATGGATATGCGCAGGGAAGGAATCTCCAACTCTAGAGGCATGACTACCTCGGAGCCATACACAAGCGAAAATGGAGTGGCCCCAGTGGGTGTCCGAATGCTAGTGCGATAGGCCCATAGGGCAAGTGGGATTTGAATGTGCCAATCCTTATGACTATCTGCGATGGTCTTTTTAAGGATGGCAACTAGCATTTTGTTTGACGCCTCTGCTTGCCCATTCGCCTGCGGATAATAGGGTGTTGAAAAGCTGTGCTGAATCTTGTACTTTGTGGTCAAAGCACGCACGTCTTTGTTCTTGAAAGGCGTCCCATTATCCGAGACTATTTTGGATGGAATACCAAAATGACATATGATGTTATGCAAAATGAACTCCACAATGCGGGGTCCTGTCATAGAGGTAAGCGGAACCGCCTCCACCCACTTGGTAAAATACTCTGTGGCCGTTATGATAAACGTGTGACGACCTGACGATGCAGGGGAGATCTTTCCAATTAGGTCGAAGCCCCACTGCGAGAACGGCCAATCAGACTGGACTGTCTGCAAGGCTTGAGAAGGTACGTGCATCAAATTGGCATGATGTTGACACTTCACGCACTTCTTGACATAGGTGCAACAATCTCGCTCTAAATATGGCCAATAATAGCCCATGCGAAGAATGCGCTTTGCGATAGCCATACCACTAAAGTGGCCACCACATGTACCATCGTGCGCTTGGGCGATCGCCCAAGTGGACTCTTGCTGGTCCAAGCAACGAAGGAGGATTCCTTCATAGCTGCGACGGTACAAAATGTCTCCTAACAAGACATACTTAGCCGCTTTCTGCTTGAGTGCTCGTTTTGCGGCATGAGTCAATCCAAGTGGGAGATTACCTAGCTTGAGGTAGTCTCTGATGGGTAAATACCAGTCCTGTTGATCAGAAACCTCGACAGTATGAACAGCCAATCTCTCTTGAAGTTCCTCCCTAGCAAACGTTGAATGGGATAGAACCTGTAAGAAGAGCGTTGTGTTGCTATTAATGGGAGTAGGGGAGAACAAGGACCCCCAGTTGGCACGTTTCAGACGATCTCGGATTCGAGAGAACTTATCCGAGGATGGTTCAATCCGGATCATGTGGATTCCTGGCATCAAGTCTGAGCTTGCACGCTCCATCGCGGATTGCGATAAGGTTTTGACTTGAATGGTTGTCATATCACCGAAAAGGTCCTACGGAATTAGTGACCCCAAGGAGGCCATTGTGTCCGCAAAATGATTCGATGATCGAGGGAGGGCCTCGATGTCATACCACTCAAGTTTTGCCAGGAATTTGTCCACAAGGGCTTTATAAGCCTTCAGAACTGGGCATTTGCATTGATATACCCCTTTGACTTGATTGACTATTAACAGCGAATCACCAAAGATATTCAGTCATTTGATGTTCATGGTGATTGTTGTCTGAAGACCTAGGAGCAAGGCTTCATACTCTGCATTATTGTTGGTGCATGGGAAGTTTAATTTAAATGACAAGGGCATTGGGGCACCCTGCGGTGTGAAGAATACAATTCCCGTGCCACCACCTTGCTCACATTTAGAACCATCGAAGAATAGGGTTATGTCAGCTTGTGACTCAGGCTCATCAGAATCTGGCGATTCTGAGACGTGGAAGACCCCATCATCGGGTAGTTCTATGACCAGAGGCTGATCGTCTTCAAGAGGAGCCTCTGCTAGTTGATCGGCTATGACTTGTCCTTTGATAGATTTTTGTCCAATAAACTCTATGTCAAATTCCGTCAACAACATGATCCATTTCGCCGTGCGACTACTATGATAAGTACGACTCATCATGTATCGCAATGGATTCTCCTTAGACACAACATACGTAGTGTTGCTCGAGCATGTAGTGGCATAGCTTTTTGGTAGCAAACACTACCGCCAAGCGGAGTTTCTCAACGTATGCATAGTTAAGTTCATAACCGACCGAGGTGCGGCTAAGATAGTATGTAGCTCTGTTCCTTGTGAAGTTCATTCTTCTGGGCTAGCATGGCGCCCAGTGCCACCTCAGTAGCTGAGATGTATAAGTAGAACGGCACTCCTGGTCTAGGTGGTGCCAATACTGGCGACGAAACCAGGTATTGTTTGATCTCGTCAAAGGTTGACTGGCACTCGTCATCCCAATGAAATGTAACTCCCTTGTGCAATAATTTGTTCATGGGTCGGCACTTGTCAGATAATTGCGCTATGAAGCGTTTAATCGATGCGACCTTGCCCTGCAGACTTACGAGTCGCTTGATTGTAGTTGGGGGAACCATTTCGAGGATTGCCTTGACTTTCTTTGGGTCCACCTCGATTCCTCATTTTGAGACTATGAAACCCAAGAGTTTTCCAGATGTGACACCAAAGACGCACTTCTTGGGGTTTAGTCTAACTTTATGCTCCATGAGGCGATCGAGGATCTTGCCTAAGTCATTGATATGATTTGAGCGCAAGAGAGACTTGGCTAATAAATCATCCATGTAATCTTCCAAAGTTTTGTGCATGTAATCATGGAAGATATATGTCATGGCACGTTGGTAGGTGGCACCAACATTTTTAAGGCCAAAAGGCATGACCTTATAACAAAATGTCCCCCAAGGCGTTGTGAACGCCGTTTTGAGTTGATCCTCAGGATTGATACGAATCTGATTGTATCTCGAGAAACCATCCATAAGGGAGAGCATTTCGTGACCTGTTGTAGCGTCTACCAATGCGTCGATGCTTGGCAAGGGGAAGTCATCCTTAGGACTCGCTTTGTTTAGATCTCAAAAATCGGTGCATATGCGAATCCTCCCGTCGGGCTTCTTGACGGGAACCATGTTGGACAGCCATGGCGGATAATCCACGCAGATGACAAACTGTGCATCCAACAGCTTTTGCAATTCGTCTTTGACCATCAAGGCCACTGTTGGGTGCATCTTACGTAGTTTTTGCTTTACGAGGCTTGATTGTCGGATCAAGCGTTAAATTATGCGTGACTAGTTGCGGGTCTAGTCCTGGCATATCTTTGTATGACCATGCAAAAACCTCCTTCTTCTCTTTGAGAAGGGCAATGTAGTCGGCTTGCTCTTCGGGGGATAAACTTACCCCCGACTTGATAATCTATGGATTCATTGGGTCTAAGCCGATGTCTACATCAGTCGTCTCCTCGACTGACATGTGGGATCCTTCCTCCAACTGATGTGGAGTCGGGATCAAATGGATATCATTGGCTGAGTTTAAATCTGCGTTTGGAACCTCGGGTCCCTCTTCAATCTGAAAAATATCCTGAGTTGTCCCTGGGGTAAAATGATGCATTTCATCGAAAGGCCAGTACTACGATGGTGATAAAGGTGAATTGACGCGATCCCAATCGATGGCATCTATGTCTAGATGCAATGACCGTGATGGATCGGCCGGATTGCGGATGGGTGCGGTCAAATCAATGGAGATCATGTGGATGGAATGAATTTGGTCTCCATTACCATGGGTGTGATAACTTGATTCTTCTAGATGCTCCCTATACTCTGGATCTGGTTCTGTAGGGACGGGTATGAACGGATCGGCCTTATGTGTTGATAGGAAGACGGGGTCTTCCCTCGGTACTGATGTCATGATAGGATCTCGTGGTGGACGGTGCTCATCTTGAATTTGGAGCCATGGATCCAACACTTGGTCCCACCTCGCTGGGTCTACCCACCATTCATGTCCTAACCTTATGCCCATCTGTCCCATTAGATCTTCATGAGTTAAAGGGCGATAATTCCGTCGCGCATGTCTGAGATAGATCATCTCAGTCTCATCTTCTGAATCACTTTCGGAGATCCAAAAATGTTCATTCTCTTCAGCAATTGTTACTTGCGATATTGAGGGTTCTCCTTGTTCCAGTAAGTTAATCTGGTCCCATGGCGGTTGTTCCACTCTTGGTGGAGGGACCTGATTCTCTTGACATGGTATTGACTCAACTGGAACCTCTAAGGGGAATAGTTTCAAAAAGATGTCTGGACATCGTTGATGTTCTCTGTGAGGATTAGTGTCCGAACTTTCACCTCTTTCTATCAAAGGAGAGGGATTACTGTTGTTGCCAAGGGTGTTGGTTGACCATGGGAGGTAATCTCCCAATGTAAAGTCTGTATTTGGGTTGGCATAGAGATCGGGTGCCAATCCCCCCTTGTTGCCTATTTCTAGGCCTTGCATATTTTCTACCAAGATGTCTAAGGGCAGGGGGTGGTTGAACCCTACTCCTGACTTATCATATGGCATCTGATATCTTGGTTGGCAAAGGACCCGCATCCCTTGTTCATATCTGCCTAGCCCGTATCCATGCCAATTGCATTGGCCGAGATATTTTAGGGCGAAGTTTGGGTTTGATAGATAGTTGATGTTTTCAACAAAAGGCTCTTCGTCTGCTTCCTTTTGCTGGCATGGTTCAAGACCATGATCAAGGCCCCCATACACAAAATTTGTCTGGTTGGGTGGGTGACCTAGAGGAACAACTGTTCCTATGGGAAGGCGAGGTCTCCCCATATCCTGTACTGATTCTAATGCGGGCGTTGCCACAACATTCTGCACTAAATACTCCCCCAGGCCCGTGCTGGCCATTTCAATAGTGATTGTTGATGCTTGGGAGGGAGGGAACGGGAGTCCTTCCTGAGTCCATTCCATGTTTGGTGTTTTTGGAGTCTCAGCTTCCGTAGTGCTAGGTGTTTCCTCTGTTGATACCGTTGATATTGTGGGCAAACCCTCTTCTAGGGGCTGAGCCTCTTCCATGATCTGTTTTCCCTTGTCCTTCTGTTTAGCCATGACAGGTGGCATTGGTAATGAAGGAGCAGATGATGAGGATTCACCTGGCTGGGATTTTGGTGATTTGGTCACCAGTGGTGCCTACGGTATTGGACCCTGTTTAGATGGATTTAACTAGAAATCCAAATGCGTTGAAGGGAGGGTCGATTGAGGCATTAGTTGTACCGCATTGCAATACTTGAAGGGTTCCAAGTCCATCGGGACTACATGTATTTCTCCTTCAAAAGCATATTTTAAGCACTGGTGAGCGATCGAAGGGACACACTTCATGTCCCTGATCCAAGGCCGCCCTAGCAGTATATTGTAAGCCATCTCACCTTCCAACACATGGCACAATGTTGGTATTGTCTTTTGTCCTACCTGGATAGGTAGAACAACTGTGCCGACTGTCGAGCATATTGCATCATTGAAAGCTCGCAGTGTGTAGGTGGAGGCTGTGATATGAGAGGCTGGCAACTTCAAATGTTTTAAGGCTGCAGTGGTAATGATGTTACTGGACGAGCCAGTATCTACCAACACTCTCTTGTACGGGATCCCGTTGATCCGTGCAACAACGTGCAGGGGTGGATCTGCCACGTCATTCGATATTGCTTTGACTTCATCCTCTCTGAAGGTGATGACCGGTTCAGTACATCGTTTCACATGTCCTACGAAGTTGTTGAAAGAATTTGCTTCGTGAGGCTGTAAGTCGATGGTTTTTAAAATGTCCATAAGAGCTTCCCTATGAGGTGTTGACTGTTGAATAAGCTCGTAAATGGACAGCCTAGCCGATGTGGTCCGCAAACTCTGCGTGAGTTTGGTCCGTATCGTGACCTCTGGTCTAGGCGGAGGTAACTGCGTTGGGCGTTGCTGAGGCTGCGATGTTGTCGGGACTTCCCTTGTAGCTACCTCGGGGGTGACTGCTGGGTACTTTTTGTTCCTTGTCACTATGCTGATCATTCCCACAAATCCTTGCATGGGAAGATTCTCTCGCACCTCGTTAATCTGGAGAGGTTTTGCCTGTGCCTCGTGGGCAGGCAAAGGGTCCTTGAATACCCCCATTTGTTGATTATTTGGCGCTATGGGGTTGTCTACGGCCAATGTTTTATTGTCGATTAAATCTTGGATCAATCCTTTGAATTTCCAGCATCCATTTAAATCATGTCCCCTGCGCCTATGGAATCTACAATACAATTCCTCTCTGTATCCCTTAGGCTTGGGGGCGTTAGGGTCTATAGTTTGGATTTCTGGCAAGGTGACTAAATTTGCCGCTGACAAGCGGTCAAATAGGGAGTCCCTGGACTCCGTGTAAGGGGTGAATTGTCGCCTAGGGCGACGCTGCTGATTCTGCTCCTATTTCTTATTGTCTTTTTCATAACTAGGAGGCACTGCCTGGTAATTAGCCTTTTGGGGCTGCATTTCTTGCACAGGCTTGGGAACATTTATCGCAACTTGATTAACCGCAGCGGGTTGTGATTGCGTATTCCCAGTCTTAGTGGTTTTATTCCACTCTTTCTTTTTAGGCTTGGCGATTGCGCCTTCGCCTATCTTAATCTCTTCTATAACTCCGGCTTGTGCCAAAGCTTCTTCTAAGCTATCGTATTGCTGCAGCGAGAATAGACCGGAGATTGATTTTAAGCAACTCCGTGCAAACATCCGTGTAAGATCGGACATAGGGGGACGGTAGGGTAGCCTAGAAAGCAAAGCCCTCCATCGATTCCCGTATGCTTGCCATTGTTTCTTCCTCATATTGCTCGAGGCTGGCCGGATCACTCAGTGATGCCTTCTTCTTTGTGTTGAAAGCAAAGCGTTCAAGAAATGCATCTACTAATTGATCGAGATTGTTTATGCTGTGTTTGGGTAATTGTGTGAACCAATCCGAGGCAGGGCCTACGAATGTGGTTATGAAAGTTCGAAGCAACAATGCATCATTATCTTGGATGCCGAAGCATTGACTTAGGAACCTTGTGACATGTTCTTGTGCATCCTCTTCACCTTTAAAGACTGCCAATTGAGGCAACTTGAAGTGTTCGGGGTAAAGAGGTGTAGGCACTGAGGGATGCACTGGATGACTGCGGAGTTGACGTAATGTGGGTTTTTGATGCCCGAAGCTTTTGTCTCCATAGACTCCAAACGCTCTAATAGCGCTTTGTATGCATCGAAAGATTTTATTTCTTCCTCTTTTGTTTGCTCCCGTTGTGAGTCATGGGAGACTGGAGGCCTATGGGGGGGTGGCCGAGTGGCAGCCCTCCCGCCTTGATGGGGCATTTTGGCCCGCTCTATGTCTGGTTCGTACTCTTCATAAACTTCTTGAGGAGTCTCTGGGTGAGACCTATGACCTTGATTGAGTCCCCGTTGGGGGTACCCATCATTGTTTCGGGGAGTGGCCTCCCTCTCGGGTCTATAAGGTCTCGGAGGCAAAGCTTGACGAGGTCGTGGAGACCTGTCCGGCATCAAAGGGTTGTGCCTCTCATATTGTTCTTCTCTGTGGGTGCGAGGGGTTGGCACCCTCTCAGGTAGCTTATAGCGCAACTCATCCGCTTCGCGCTGCATGCGCTCTTTATTCAAGCGGTATAAGTACTCTAACTCCTGATGACCCTGCTCAAGCTGCGTGATTCGAGCTTGGCGAGCGGCATGTCTGGCGACTGCCGGGTCAACTGGGTCTGCCCTCTTTTGTTGAGGAGGCTTGAATGTTTTGCCTATGTGTTTGCCTCGATCTTGATGGTCTAAAATTTCAATGGGTTGCTTCCCTTTGTCGAGGTAGGCGACATTTGCTTGAGGCTCTAGCCTTGATGTGTGATCATGATATCTGGCAGGTGCAGAAACACAAGGTTCCCGCGCTGTATGTTGTTCCCGAGGAATGCGATGATCTTCCTCGTACTCCCTTTCATGGGTGTGAAAGGGGCGGGCGGAGTTAGCTTGCCCTGTGTAAAGAGCCTTGCGCTCTGGATGTTGTCTTTCTGTTCTGATGGGAGGTAAAGAAGAGACGCCATATCCACGTTGTCTCTCCAAATGGATAGTATGCCTCTCTAGCGCTTCATCGTGCTGTGGCCATTCAAATCTAGCCTCAAGAGGCGGTTGTCTACCTACATTGAGATCTACGTGTAAAGCGTCTTCCCGAAAGGGGCTGTGTTGGATGGGCATACCCCAATGAGGAGGCTCCCAATAATTTCTTTTTGATGGGGCCTGATATGGACTCTCTTGTAGGCTAGACCGCCAAGGCGGTATGGCCAAGTCCTCGGGGCTAAAACGAAGGCGACTAGCGCCCTCTCTTTGTGCACCTTCCACAGCGTCCGCCCTTGATTGGGCTTGGCTACGGGTGTACACCATTGTGGCGCTTCTCTACTATCTAAGCAGATTTTATCTCATTTATGGTGATTTGTCTTTTGGTCTACACTAAGCAGAAATGAACACACTCATACACAAAATCGTGATTATCTCTTTTAAGGATTTGATAGTGTGTCCTAAACTGGTTTAGTGCATTTTGATGTTTTGTTATGTTTTTGCAAATTTTGAAGAACGTTTAAATGCATAATGTTGGCTCATATGACTCCCATAAATGGTCGCCCCTTCAATATACCATTGCCGGACCGATATACCAACCTCTCTATATACCCGCCCTTACGAGAGGGAAACTATAGGTACGTGAGAGCAGATGGTACGTGGAACATAGGCGGTACGGAAGGGGGATTGTCCTGTTAATGACACCTACCATAGAAGACTTATCCTCGCGTGCATGGGAATCACCCCAACAACACTCGGTCAGCTTTCGTCAGGATTTACGTCTAACAACAGTGACAATCGAGGAAATGGATGCAAAGCTAAGCCAAGGTGGTGATGAACCCACCGTTGGTCTTGCTCAAGGGCTGGGGTTTTACGACCAGCTCCTTGGTTCAAATTTACCGCGTGCAATGTGTGGAGTTCATTTTTTATTTAATAAAAATGAAACGAGCAACAAAAAGAAACTTTCCCTATGCAAACCGGAAGACGGCAAGAAACACTACAAACCGGAAAACAGCAAGTAAAAATTTAATTTAATTTTTTTTTTTTTTTTTTAAAGCAAGAAAAATTTACGAAAAATTTCTCTACCTTTCTTTAATAAAAAAATAAAAGTAAAAAAAGAAATATTATAGCAATATTATAGCAAAAATATTACAACTAAAAAGAAATTAAATAAATAAAATAAACAGAAATATTACAGCAGAAAATGAAATAGACAGTTAGAACCGTTACCTCTTCTCTGTCGGGATTTGCTGTTTCTGACCTTCAGCTTAAAAAAAAGGTACCTGTTAAGCACAAAGCACAACAAATCTGATTAGTTTCTGTGATTTAAAAATCTGGGAACGGTCCCACCGTGATCGCCACTGAAAGCATGAGATTCCGAAATGAACGAAACACTATGCACAAAACAGAGAAAAGAAATAAATTGGAAATAACAGAAAGATGTATGAAAGCACAACCTTCTTTATTCAAACTTCTTATCCTCGGTTACAAAGACGTCTCCTCCCTTTTTAGGGGCCAGGAACGTCAAATGAATCTCTGTTACAAATATACACAGTCTTCTTCCTTCCGCATGCCCACATGCAAAATGGGCGGGCCAAAGTGTTGCCGCCACTGATGTTAATGAGCCCTTGCTTACTGTGCTTATCCTACGTTTACAGAAACAATAAACTGTTTAATAGCACCTGCGACAAGAAGACAGAACGTTCGTCTTTGGGAAGTAATGAAAAATGCATGTGAAGGATTGTTTATGTGCGTGAATGAAATAACTCTACGTAAACCTGTCACCTTTTACAGAGAACAAAAAATAGCATGCATTCGAAACAGCATAAAACGTAACTATTATTTTAACCTATTCGAAAACAACATATATTATAAGACATAAACTGTCATTAAAACAGTCAGCCGATTCTAAATGGTGTTGTCTGTAAGTTAATATTTCATTATGTTGCATGATGATATTCAATGAGACGTATTGCAAGAGACATTCGAACGTATAATGTATTGCACGACATATTCTACGTAAAGTTTATTTAAACAACGTGAAACATAAGTCGTTTAAATACTATTAATTCTGCAGAATATATTGAAAAAGACAGCATATATTAAATCGACTAAGAATGTGCATGGGGTGCCCAAGCGGGCCGCCCCGTTGGAGTTTAGTTTCGACGCCAATCCACTGGGAATGGGCTCGAAATCTAAGACTGTGGAGTGTCGGCAAATTATTGGATTCTTGTGATCCAAGGTCGGGTCTGAAAGTTCAGATTCGCCTTCTGGAAAACCACCCACCGACCTCTCTTTGTAAGAGATTCTGGATGTGAAGAAGGAGAAATCCAAACTGATGCGGTCGGGTATCGAGTTCAACAGCACTTCGTTGTATTTTTAAAATGCTTCGTTCGGGTCCTTTTTTTACATTGCATTGAGCTAGTTTTTATAGAGGATTTCGCCTCTGAAGCATTAATGTCAAAACCCTAAATCTGCAGGCACCACTGAGATTTGACTCTTGTCAGATGATTATGAGACATGGCTCGCCTTGAGATTGTCGTCGGGAACTCACATCAGTAGTTATGAGGCATGGCCTCGGACTGGATTTGTTGTTGAGACTGCTCGTCTCATTACTGTAGTTGGTGAAGTCCACCGTTCTACAGACCCACGGGGTCTCTTTGAAAAGGGGCACGTAGGGGTGCCACGTGGCGGTCATTCCTTGGATGTTTTAATGGCGCTTCTTGAATGGTCGAATGTCTGCCTTTGAATGTTGACTTTGACTGCTTCTGCCTTTGATGGACGGGTCTTGGTGGGACCGAAGTGTCGCGATATCGCGACACTTCGGCCGGGCTTTGGCTATAGGGCCCGAAGTGTCGCGATATCGCGACACTTCGGCCCGGCTTGGGCGATAGGGCCCGAAGTGTCGCGATATCGCGACACTTCGGCCCGGCTATAGGGCCCGAAGTGTCGCGATATCGCGACACTTCGCCGCTAGGCCGAGTGTGCGATATCGTGACACTTCGGCCCGCTGCTATAGGGCCCGAAGTGTCACGATATCGCGACACTTCGCCCGGCTATAGGGCCCGAAGTGTCGCGATATCGCGACACTTCGGCCCGGCTATAGGCCGAGTGTCGCGATATCGCTGGGCTCCGACCTCGCTTAAGGCCCGAAGTGTCGCGATATCGCGACACTTCGGCCCGGCTTGGGCTATAGGGCCCGAAGTGTCGCGATATCGCGACACTTCGGCCTGGCTTTGAAGACTTTGTCTTGCTTTGATAAGGCTTGTAGTTTTGAAGGCTCGCTTTAGATGAAGATTTGGCTTTGGATAAAGGCTTGAAGTTTGCTAAAGGCTTGTTAAAATGACCAACTTTGCACTGCTCATTTTTTGACCTTCTAAACTGCTGTGTGAGTGGTTAGGACCACTGTTTGACCTCTGAGGGCTGCCCTGAAAGCTGTGTGTGTCAATGCGATCGGTGTTTGTAGTCACTTAATCGGATGGGTGCTGTTTTGGTGTCTACACAAAGAACATTTACGATGACATCCAACTCTTATATCACTCACTTCTCTTCAACCTTGAATGTTGAGAGTAATCCTTGATCCACAGATCTTGTATATCATATGTCATTTTATTTATTTTTTTTCATACTTTATTTTCTCTGAAGCTTCGTTGCTTTGTAAATGTCTTACTTTACAGTCTTATTGATCTCTATTGGTCACCGATGGACATTAATACAAATACAAATTCAAATAAATAAATATAAATATATATATATATATATATATATATCATTGAAATTACTTGGGGATTGACCCTCATGCTTTTTAATTGGTTAATGTGATGATGCAAGTCTAGTGACATATTCCATAATTGTAATTTTGTTCCACGTATTTCTCCTCAAGATTGGAACTATCCACCTTAAACTGTAAAACTCTCAGCAAAAAAAATGTTTGTCTACTTTAGTAATGACATGTTTTTAGTTTTTTATGAAATTATCTTAATTTAAATAAGAAAACTTATTATTATTTTTTTAAGAGTATGATCTTAATTATACCACCATTATATTTTACATTACTTAAAAAAATAACCTACTATTTTTATAAACTCCTTAATAATATATAACAATATAATAAAATAAAGTTAGAGTTATTTTGAAGAAAAAATAAGTTTATTTATAAAAATTAAATATCATATATTAATTTTGTTAATTAGTTATATGGGATTGAAATAATGGTTGTAACCAACTCTCCTATGTAACAAAAAAAAACACTAGAATATATATTTTTTAAGAATTGGTACTGCTTACCAAAAAGAGACCTAAGTTCAAACCCTGGTGGGAAAGCCAACCATTTGCAAAGGTAAGTAGTAGTCTACTTCGAATCCTTTAAGTACATGCTAGACTAACGACAACGATATGAACCCCAAGCGACCGGTGGTCTCTCCATCTCACGCTAGGTCAAGAAGAAGGAGATGGATATGTTTGTTATGAGTAGTCCTCATGGTTTAAACCTTGGGCTGGCCAGTTAAAATAGTGGTTGTAACCAACTCTTTTATGTCAAAATAAATAAATAATTATTTTAGGTTTAAATATATCAACTTGCATTATAATTATTATTAAATCAAAACATATTATATTTTAATGTTTTTTATTGAGTAAATACTTCTTATACATATACATATCCGCGTGATGTGGTTTACCGGCAACGGCGCCACTTGCATTATCAATGATGTGACCCAGGTTCGTAAAATGTCCATTAGCATTGAACCCTTATTACCTCCTAACCTTTAGTAATATCACTACAACTTGACAATTATACATATATCTTAGTAAGATATTGTTCTCTTTATAAATCAAAAGTCCAAGTATATAAATAATTGAGTTCATATAATTACATTCTAATAACCCATAGTGATATTAGTGGCATTATAATCATTTGACTATTATATGTGTATCATTTGACTATTATAATCATTTGATGTAAAATATTTTTTATTAAATTATTATTAAATTTTATTTAACAATATTATATTCAATTAAAATTAATATAAAAATAAAATAAATTTAAATTTATAATAAATTAATAATTTATTTCTTTAATTATTAATATTATATATATATATATATATATATATATATATATATATATACTTATAAAACAAAAAATAATATATTTTTATAAAATTAAATTTTATTTTTATTTTAGCATAAAAACAAATTAAGATAAACATTATATACAAGAATCGGTGACTTTCTATCTAACTCCCTTCCAATTGTCTTCACTCTCGTCTTCGCTATAGTCGCTTCCTCTCGGTTAAATGTAATGCTTATCTCTTATATGACGTGAGATACATTTTTTTTTTTTTTTATAAACAATATATTTTGTTGTTCAAATTTTTAATTAAATTTATTTAAATTATATTTTTTAATATAATTAAATAATTATATATTATATAAATGATATTTTTATATAATTTTTAATTTAATCGATTTTAAAAATTAATATTATTTTTATACAAAATTTAATCTCATTCCTTAAACATGTTAATTTTCTTTATTAATTTTACTTTAAACTTTACACCATACATTATTTGTAATTATATATTTATTAATAACATTGGATAGTGTAAGGGTTGAATTGAAGGCATTGGGATATATTTTTTATTTTTTATTTGATGAATGTGAGAAATCTCCATACGTAATATTAATATTTTTTTTATATTTAATAAATTAAAAAATAAATAATTAAAAAAATTTATTAAAAATTTATTGGATAATAATAATTTATATTTGTTCTTTTTTTAATTTTTTTTTTTTTTAATATAAAAAGGTTTTTTTCACTGGTCTATTTGGATAAGTATTTATTTTATTGAAATGACTTGGGGTTGACCTTCTTGCTTTCCAACTCTTTAATGTGATGATACAAGTCTAGTGACATTCCATAATTGGAATTTTGTTCCACCTATTTCTCCTCAAGATTGGAAGTGTCCACTTTAAACTGTCAAACTCTTAACAAAAACATTTGTCTATCTACTTTAGTAATGGCATGTTTTTAGTGTTTTATAAAATTATTTTAATTTAAATAAGAAAATCCTGTTATTATTCCTTTTAGAGTATGATCTTAATTATACCACCATTATATTTCACATTACTTCAAAAAAATAACCTAATGTATTTATAAAATCTTTAATAATATATAACAATGCAATAAAATAAAGTGAGAGTTCAATAAATTTGTTTATTTATAAAAATTAAATATTATAGATTAATTTTGTTAATTGGTTATATGGGATTGAAATAGTGGCTTTAACCAACCCTTCTATATATATATATATATATATATATATATATATATATATATTAGAATTGGTACCGTTTATTAAAAAGAGAATTAGGAGATGAATAGGTTTGTTGGGAGCAGTCCCTATGGTTTGAACCTTGGGATGGCCAGTTAAAATAGTGGTTGTAACCAACTCTCCTATGTCAAAATAAATAAATTAATAAATATTTGTTTTAAGTTTAAATATATCAACTTGCATTATAATTAGTTTTTTAAATCAAACCATAATATATTTTAATGTTTTAAAAAATATATTAATGTAAAATGTCCATTAACATTAAAACTTTACTACATTATAACCCTTAGTAATATTACTACAACTTGATAACTATACATGTATCTTAGTAATAATATTGTCCTTATAAATTAAAAGTTAAAGTATTTAAATAATCGAGTTCATATAATTACATTATAATAACTCATAGTGATATTAGTGGCATTATAATCATTTGACTATTATTACGTCAGTAAACAATATTAATATTTTATTAAAAAAGCCGACATTAAGAAAATTATCCGCCATAAAATATTTAAACTATAAAATATAAACACCAAAGTTATCAATATTGAGGTGTCTATCTATCACACCCCCAATATTGAGGTGTCTATCTATCACACCCCCAAGAAATGAGATAGAAACCTCAAGATTGATAACTCTTGTCATTTATAGATATATATTTTATATATCTAAGCTATATCATTTAACAATTTTCAAGTTTTTTCCTAATAATTAATTATATTAATATTGTTTGATGTAAAATATTTTTTATTAAATTATTATTACATATTTTTTATTAATACTTGATAATATTATATTCAAATAAAATTAATACAAAAATAAAATAAATTTAAATTTATAATTAATTAATCATTTATTTTTTAATTATTAATATATATAATAAAAAATAATATAATTTTATATAATTAAATTTTATATTTATTTTACCATAAAGATAAATTAAGATAAACATTATATAACAGAATCATTGACTTTCCATCTAACTCCCTTCCAATTGTCTTCACTCTGGTCTTCGCTGTAGTCGCTTCCTCTCAATTAAATGTAATGCTTAGCTATTTTATGACGAATGAATTTGAATTAATGGTCATCGGTGATCAAAATAGGTCTAAAGGACTCTAAAGTAAGACATATACACAGCAACGGAAGTGCCTAATGTAATTCCAAAGAAAATAAAGTAAGAAAAATAGTAAACAAAATAATATATGATATATAAGATCTATGGATCAAGGATTACTTCTAACATTCAAGGCTGAAGAGAAGTGAGTGATATAAGAGTTGGATTTCATGGTAGATGTTCTTTGTTGGAGTCGATGATTAGTTGATTTTGTTGTATCTCTGTGATCACCCTCACGCTTCCTGGTTATGGATTTTGGAGGCTGGAAGAATGAAGTGATAAGTCAGGATCCTGTTATCTTCTGCAAAATGTTACTAAGTAGTTCTTTGCTAAGATTGAATAATTCCCCAATGAAAAGGGCAATGCATCTTTGATCTTCATAATTAATACAAGATTTTAGTGTATGGGTTTCTCTCAATAAGCAATAATATCTACCTCGTATCTCGTAGTAGATACAACAGGTGAAAATGAAATGCTCCTCGGATTCCACATCAAGACTGCACAATTTGCAAATACGCTCCTCGGATTCCACATCAAGACTGCACAATTTGCAAATACGCTCCTCGGATTCCACATCAAGAATGCACAATTTGCAAATACTTTGATTTCTGAGAAGGTGATAATCTGTCTCAATTGAGATAATGTTTTTTTTCATAAATAATACCTTTTTTTCAAATTTTAATTAAATTTATTTAAATTATATTTTTTAATAATTATAATTCAAACTGTGGTACAAGTGAGTGTGTGAGGGGTGAGCAAAAGTTCATAAAAAAATAATTAAATATAAATAAATAATTATATATTATATAAATAATATTTTTATATAACTGTTAATTTAATCTATTTTTAAAACTATTCTATTTTTTATTTTTCAATATTTTTTATGCAAAATTTAATCTCATTCCTTAAACATGTTAATTTTATTTATTAATTTTATGCAATTATATATTTATAAATAACATTCGATAGTGTAAGGGTTGAATTAAAGTAAATGAGATATATTTTTTATTATTTATATATTTTTATTTGATTAATGGAAGAAACTTTATATACTTTTTATTAATAGTATAATATTAATGTTTTTTATATATTTAATAAATTAAAAACTAACCCAAGTGTTGTAGGTGAGTTGGAGAGGAGAGGGCAATCCTCTAAGGGATGTCCTAGGTTCGAATCTCCACCTACCAAAAAGCTGAATTGGGTATCCAAAATCCAATTGATAATGTTGGTACGAGCAGGGCTGGGTGTGACCTCTGGGTGATTTTGATGGTGTAGAACCCCCTGTTCGTGGTCTCTTAGACCAAGGCGGCCCCGTAAGGGGTTTTTCATTTTATAATAAAAAAAAAAAATTAAAAACTAAATAATTAATATTTTTTATTAAAAGTTTATTAAATAATTATATTTTTTATATTTTTTTTTTAATATATTTTTTTATTTTGAAGGTTTTTTTTTTCGGTGATCTATTTGGATAAGTATTTATTTCACTGAAATGACTTGGGGGCTGGCCCTCTTGCTTTTCAACTGGTTAATGTGATGATGCAAATATAGTGACATATTCCATATTTGAAATTTTATTCCACTTATTTTTGCTTAATATTAGAACTATCCACCTTAAAAAAATTGTCTCTCTACTTTAATAATGGTATGTTTTTAGTGTTTTATGAAATTATCTTAATTTAAATAAGAAAACGTTGTTATTATTTATTTAAGAGTATGATATTAATTATACCACCATTATATTTTACATTACTTAAAAAAATAGCCTACTATGTTTATAAACTCTTTAATAAACAATACAATAAAATAAAATTTTCAAGAGAAACATGTTTATTTATAATAATTAAATATTATATCTTAATTTTTTTAATTGGTTATATGGGATTGAAATAGGTTTATTTTTCAATTGGTTATACGAGATTGAAGTAAGTGTCATGTATTACATCATCACCACAGAGTGGTATTACAATAAAGCTTGAATATTTTTCATGTATCCTTTTAAGAATATTTGAACCTTGGGCTCCTCTTTAAATATCCTTACATATTATTTATGTATAGCTTGGTATGATTTGAATCTTGGTCAAAATTTAAGATTGCATGAATTTTTATAAGAGATTTCAATCACCTATAGAGGTTTGAACTTGGTCTCCTAATAAAAATTTAAAAAATTAGAACTACATTATCTCTTATATATCATTAACTATTATATATTATTAAAATTTAAAATCTAATTTTTAAATTTTTTTAATTAATAATTTTTTTTAAATTTATAATTTTATATAATTTTATACAAACAAATTCTTAGGTTTTACTATTTTTTATTTAAAAACATTGTATATTATTTTTATTTTATTTTTCCTTTCCGAGTCATATTATTTTTATAGGCATATAATCTTAGTTATATTATCTCAATGGGCACAATTTTAATAAAAAATAAAAAAAACTACTATTACAACAAACAAGGAAACATAAAAGTGCAAACCCACTTTTACTTTTATTCTAAAAAATAAAAATAGAAAAAGGAACCCAAAAAGATGGAGATTGGGACCCGACCTCAAGCTGTATCTTTAGACATATTCACATGAAAACATTGCGTAAGCCCCTATCTTGTGAAAGCACGAGATTTCGAGCGAAGGAAACACTAATTGCGATGCATTCAAAATCAAATACGCTTAAGTCCTAAAAATGTAGAATGCATGAAATGAAAGAGACGCATTGAAATGAGATACAAGCAAATGGAGAAAACACAGCCCTTTCATTAAACTCTCTTGATCTCTCTTACAAAGACGCCTCCTCCCTTTTCAGGGGCTAGGAGCGTTAAAAGAATTTGATTACAATCAAGACTTAAGGTTCCTCTTTCCGCGTGCCCACACTTGAGATGGGCGGGCCAAGACGATGTCATCGCTGATGTTGATGAGTCCTTAACCTCTGCTGCTCCTCCTGCGAACAAAGAAACAACAAAGATGTCAGTAGCACCTGCTGCAAATAAGAAGTGTTTGTTCTCTAAAATTAACGAAAGATGCATGTAAATGATTAGCCAAATCGATAGACAAAATGACTCTAAATGACCTGCAAACTCGACAGAGACTGGGAAACATCACCAGAAGGCCGCTGCCATCGAGACAGCCGGCCAATCTGCCTTCACCTGGAATTCGTCCCTGGGCAGGACGAATTCTGACTGCTATTCGTCCCTGGGTGGGACGAATTCTACTGTGTTGGAAAAGCCGAAGTGATCCTGCTCCAATGTCGACTCCCGAGACCTCCAAAACACCTGCAAACAGAGGGGTTATGTAATTGGGGCCATTTTGGGACGACCCAGATGGTCGGATTCTCCCAATTTGGCCTCTATCCTCGAGAATTCGATGTCGCTACCTGCAAGTTAGTGGGACAACAAAGCGACAAAAGGCATGATAAAATATGATCAAAATGTTATGGAAATGAAGCTATGAGTTCACTAAACAGAATAACATAAAATGCAACATGAACAAATAATCTAGAATGCTTTTAAAATAAAACTTAGAAAATGCGGGGTGCCCAAGTGGGCCTCCCACCGTTGGCACTTGATTTCGGCGCCAATCCACTAGGGATGGGCCCAAAACCTCTTAGGATTGGGATGTCTACAAATTGGTGGTGTAAGGTGGTCAAATGTTGGATTTGGGTTGGATCCACGCTTCCAAAAGCCACCCAATAACCTCCCTTGCGAAAGAGATTAGTGGATGTGAGAAGGTGAATCAAAAAGATGCAAATGGGTATTCAATTGGACAGCACTTCGTTGCTTGAAATCGCCTCCAATCCTCCTTTTTGGGTGAGAAAAGTCCCACCTTTTATAGACCCATGGGGTCTCTTTTGAGAGGGAAGCATAAGCGCCATGTGTTGGTCATAGGTGCCATGTGGCGGTCATGTCTTCCCATGAGGGAGGGGAGTCCTCCATGACTTGGGCTTTCATAACTGCCCTTGTGAAAGTCCTCTAACGGCCTATTTGCCCACCCACACACGCGTGCGAGGCAGGAGTCATCAACTGACTGTCTTTGGCTGCCACTTGGCGCCATTCTTCTTTTTGCCCGTTAAACTTAGAATTCGTCCCTACCAGAGACGAATTCAGAATTCGTCCCTGGGTGAGACGGATTCCATTTTGAATTCGTCCCCGGGTGAGACGAATACTGAGCAAAGTGTCTAAATGTGCCAAATTGCCTCTTGACCTTACAAAATTGCTATGAAAGTGGTTAGGACCACTGTTTGACCTCTGAGGGCTGCCCTGGGGGCTGTGTTTGTCAAAGCGATCAGTGTTTGCAGTCACATAATCGGATTGGTGCTGTTTTGGTGTCTATAGATGCCCCTTTTTGGGATGCACTGTGCATAGCGCAGCGTCGAGCAAAAATAGATAACCAAAGCACTAATGATTAGGGTTTCTTGGTAACCTAACCAACTTTTGATGCCCCAAGCATGGAAAGGGCATGCATTCTTGAATCCTTGCTTCTGACGAGCTAAGGAGTTTGATTTCAAGTATTAACCTATTTTGGTGAGGTGTGACTTGAGCTTGGACATTGATCAGTCATGATTAGGCAAAGGGCGCAACCTTTTATCCTCGGGGGAACCTTGTGTTCATGATTCACGAAATGCCAAGTGTTTGATTGATTCGATTGTTGCTTGTTTACTGCCCCAAGCAGGAGCGTGATTGTCTTTGTCAATGATTCTTTGAATGCATGTCGTTTTCCTTAATTGGGTGTGTGATTGTTGATTGGTGACTAAGTGTGACTACCCCCTCAAGCGACGAATCGATGAGGGAATGACCTTCATGAGAAAAGCGACGAGTCGCTTGACCCAAGATGACTTGTGCAAGGGGGCCTTTAGAGGGTTTACCGTTTAGCATGTGCAATTTTTCCAACATTTGGACCTATTTTTGGTGGGTGTTAACCCTTTTGGTGATGCCATAATGGGGTGAAATCATCGAAAACCCATCTTCCCGTGGAGCGGTCCGGCTATGGTAGCCTTCTTGGGGAAGTAGGAGAGTGATAATTTGAGCCCCGACATCGATTTTCTATGCCAAGAGGTTAAGTGCAAGAGCACTTGTGTCCGGCAATGCTTATTGCTTTGTTTTTATGTTGCATTTTTTTTGTTGTTTTGATTTTTTTTTTTTTTGTGACACCATTTGGGGATTAAATTGTCGAAAATCCGTCCTCCCGTGGAGCGGTCCGGCTATGGTAGCCTTCTTCGGGAGTAGGATAGTGACAATGTAAACCCCGACATCAATTTTGCTATGCCAAGAGGTTAAGTGCAAGAGCACTTGTGTCTGGCAATGTTTATTGTTGTTTGTTGTTTTGATTTTCTTATTGTTTTTGAGTGGGCTTTGACCCATTTGTGACGTCATTTGGGGGTGAAATTGTCAAAAATCCGTCTTCCCGTGGAGCAGTCCGGCTATGGTAGCCTTCTTAGAGAGTAGGATAGTGACAATGTAAACCCCGACATCAATTTTTCTATGCCAAGAGGTTAAGTGCAAGAGCACTTGTGTCTGGCAATGTTTATTGCTTTTTGTTTTTGTGTTGCATTTATTTGTTGTTTTTGTTGTTTTTATTTTCTTATTGTTTTTTAGTGGGCTTTGACCCATTTGTGATGCCATTTAGGGGTGAAATTGTCAACAATCCGTCTTCCCATGGAGCGGTCCGGCTATGGTAGCCTTCTTAGAGAGTAGGATAGTGACAATGTAAACCCCGACATCAATTTTTCTATGCCAAGAGGTTAAGTGCAAGAGCACTTGTGTCTGGCAATGTTTATTGCGTTTTGTTTTTGTGTTGCATTTATTTGTTGTTTTTGTTGTTTTGATTTTCTTATTGTTTTTGAGTGGGCTTTGACCCATTTGTGACGTCATTTGGGGGTGAAATTGTCAAAAATCCGTCTTCCCGTGGAGCGGTCCGGCTATGGTAGCCTTCTTAGAGAGTAGGATAGTGACAATGTAAACCCCAACATCAATTTTTCTATGCCAAGAGGTTAAGTGCAAGAGCACTTGTGTCTGGCAATGTTTATTGCTTTTTGTTTTTGTGTTGCATTTATTTGTTGTTTTTGTTGTTTTGATTTTCTTGTTGTTTTTTTAGTGGGCTTTGACCCATTTGTGATGCCATTTAGGGGTGAAATTGTCAACAATCCGTCTTCCCGTGGAGCGGTCCGGCTATGGTAGCCTTCTTAGAGAGTAGGATAGTGACAATGTAAACCCCGACATCAATTTTTCTATGCCAAGAGGTTAAGTGCAAGAGCACTTGTGTCTGGCAATGTTTATTGCGTTTTGTTTGTGTTGCCTTTGTTTGTTGTTTTTTTGGTGGGCTTTGACCCATTTGTGATGCCATTTGGGGGTGAAATTGTCGATAATCCGTCTTCCCGTGGAGCGGTCCGGCTATGGTAGCCTTCTTAGAGAGTAGGATAGTGACAATGTAAACCCCGACATCAATTTTTCTATGCCAAGAGGTTAAGTGCAAGAGCACTTGTGTCTGGCAATGTTTATTGCTTTTTGTTTGTGTTGCATTTTTTTTGTTGTTTTGTTGTTTTGATTTTCTTTGGTCTTATGCATGATGGTTGATGAATATGGATGTATGCATGTTGATTTATTTTGATGGATGCATATGCTATGATGAATACAAATGTTTTTGATTTATATGTGATATGCAAAGATGAAATGGATGAATGAGATTTGTGATGTTTGGCTATGGCACCATAGACTATTTAGAACTCTGTTATTTTGTTTTTAGGCGATTGCTGTGATGCATGACTTTGTATGTGTAGCTGTGGTTTTTCTTTTTTTGTATTTTCTGATGGTATTGTAAGGATGAAAAGTAGCACAGTTGGTTTAGAAATGTAGCTAAGGTTTTCTGAGACTCAGACGGTTTTAACTCACTAGCCACGATTGTACTTTATCTTACAAGACTTTTGAACAAGGTATGAATCGGACTTGTTTTTGACCAAGCTATTTCACATCCCTGTGTGTGCAATTGAGTTCATTTATGTGGTATTTGTCAGGATACCGCCAGTGCCAGATGGGCTTTCAACCGAACCTGTACTAAGGATCACCTAATTAGCTCCACTAACTCCTTTGTTGTATGTAGTTAGATTAATCTGCGGTGTTATCCAGGATACCATAAGCTAGCTCATCCTTATGCAAACATTGGTCTGCACATACACAAAGCGAATGTGACGGACATATCGTCATGCGGGTAGGATACCACCATTGCCGGATAGGCTATCAACCAAACCTGTAATGAGGATCACCTAGATGGTTTTTGAATGCTGAGAATTCCAGGGATTCAAGTTCAGGATATTTGTTGGCTGAATGATTTGGAAAGTTGCTCGTCTATATAGTGATGAAAATCATTGTTTATTTTCTATTAATTCTTTTTGAGCAAGGATTTTGAATAGTGGTGATAACCACTGTTATTTGATTTTGTGTTTTGAGTATTGTGAATGACTTTGATCCTCGTGGCCTTGGGGACGACTACCCATCCTGGTTAGGGGTGGATAGTACGAATCCTTACGACGTTGGGGACCAAGGGGTGATGGAGATTATGGAGTAAGGGCATTGATCTTTAGGCCTTGGGGATGACTACCCATCCTGGTTAGGGGCGGATAGTACGAATCCTTACAACTTGGAGACCAAAGGTGAATGGAAAGTGTTAGGATGATGATTTGTTGGAATTTTGTTTGTGAATGGTGTTGATCCTTTTAAGTCTTTGGGATGACTACCCATCCTTGGAAGGGACGTGTAGTACAAATCCTTACAACTTTGGGAACCAACTATGATTGGAATTTGGTAGTGGTGAAAACCACTCGTATATGGAGGTGAATGGATAGGAAAGAGCTTGTCCTTTTGTCAATTCTCAGCATTCTGGAACCATTCGCACAAGGGGATGAGCAAGATAACCGTTTCGCTTATGGTGACCTGGATTACCCTGCAGGTTTCATCTTTCGTTCACACAACTTGGGAATTTTTATGTGTTTTAATTTGTGTTGGGATGTTACGTAACAAGGTGTATTTCAAGTGTAACTCTACCTTCATAAAATTTGTCTGACTCGGTACACTACGTGGCTAAAGAGCAAAATGATGACTGAATCATGAAAAACTCTTGATACATTAAAAGACCACTGACTCTAGTGTGGTAAAAGCAATGCATGGTGTTTTTGTTGTTTTTGTAAAATGGAACAGTGTGGAACAAGATGGACTACCAGAGCAATTACAGCCTATGGTGCCTTTGACCTATACGACCACAAATATGCAATGTATGGATGCAATGCTTAATGCAGCTACATATTTTTGTATTTTTGATGGATTGATTTTTGTGAATATGAAGATGAAGTGCGAGAAGAACTCTCTATTGATGAATTTGAGTATGCCTAGAAATGAGATGCAAGATTTTGTTGTTTTTGATGATTTTTGTTGTTTTTGAATTTTCTTGATTTTTGACCAAGCGATTGTGGAAATCCTTGGAGCATTTTGGGATTGACCAAGTGATTGCAAGAATCCTTGGAGCCTTTTGGGGTGACCAAGTGATTGTGATAATCCTTGGAGCATTTTGGGGTGACCAAGTGATTGCGATAATCCTTGGAGCTTTTGGGGTGACCAAGTGATTGCGATAATCCTTGGAGCTTTTTGGGTGACCAAGTGATTGCGATAATCCTTGGAGCTTTTTGGGTGACCAAGTGATTGCGATAATCCTTGGAGCTTTTTGGGGTGACCAAGTGATTGCGATAATCCTTGGAGCTTTTTGGGGTGACCAAGTGATTGCGATAATCCTTGGAGCTTTTTTTTTTTGGGTGACCAAGTGATTGCGATAATCCTTGGAGCTTTTTGGGGTGACCAAGTGATTGCGATAATCCTTGGAGCTTTTTGGGGTGACCAAGTGATTGCGATAATCCTTGGAGCTTTTTGGGGTGACCAAGTGATTGCGATAATCCTTGGAGATTTTTGGGGTGACCAAGTGATTGCGATAATCCTTGGAGCTTTTTGGGGTGACCAAGTGATTGCGATAATCCTTGGAGCTTTTTGGGGTGACCAAGTGATTGCGATAATCCTTGGAGCTTTTTGGGGTGACCAAGTGATTGCGATAATCCTTGGAGCTTTTTGGGGTGACCAAGTGATTGCGTTAATCCTTGGAGCTTTTTTTTTTTTTTTTTTTTGGGTGACCAAGTGATTGCGATAATCCTTGGAGCTTTTTGGGGTGACCAAGTGATTGCGATAATCCTTGGAGCTTTTGGGGTGACCAAGTGATTGCGATAATCCTTGGAGCTTTTGGGGTGACCAAGTGATTGCGATAATCCTTGGAGCTTTTTGGTTTGGATTATGGCTCTTCAGGAGATAGAGGTACCCCCAGCTTGATGGTCTTTGCACTCCAGATCTGGCTCTGGAGGTATGGGCACGAATGGATCGGCCCTATGCACGGATAGGAGGATAGGGTCCGACCTCGGCACTGATGTCATTATGAGGTCTCTGGGCGAAAGTTGATCTTTGTGTGCCCAAAGTGGTAGATGTAACGCTTGGTCCCACTGTGGTGGGTTAACGCGCCACTCATGCCCTAGTATTATGTTTATCTGTTGACATGCTTCTTCGATTTTTATGGGATGTCGATGCTGTCACATGTGATTGTTGTGGGCTATCTCTATTTTATCTTCACCTTCGACCAGTGAGTACAGCTCATCAAAATTTGGAGATTCTGAGACATGGAGGACTGCATCATCAGGTAGCCCTACGGTTAAAGGTTGATCCTCTTCAAAAGGAGCCTCATGTAATTTGGGCCTTGGGAGCTCCAAAATCTTGGTCTCTATCGACTCTAAGTGCTCTAGTGCTTTGCATGTATCAAGAGATTTGAGCTCCTCCTCTTTGGTTGGTTCCTGTTGAGGAACTTGGGGCCTATGGAGGGGTGGCTAAATGGCACCCCCCATGCCTTGGTAGGGCTTTTCATCCCACTGTTCTTCTCGCTCTGATTCCTTAGAGGCTTCTTGATGAATTTCTAAGGGTGGCCCATAAGCCTGAGTGGGCTCTTGAGGAAGGTTCCCGTCATTGGTTATAGGAGCGGCCTCCCGCTCATGTATAGGAGGCGTCAAGGGTGGTGCTTTAGGAATCAAAAGAGTAGCATCCCGCTTCTATCTAGGAGGTGTTGGGGGTAGCGTTTGATGAGGTCACGATGACCTGTCTTGCCCCCATAGGTTATGCCCCTCAAAATGTTTTTTATTATTCGTGTGAGGGGTTGGAGTCCTCTCCTGCATAGTGTGTTGGAACAACTCATCCTTCTGGTGCTAAAGGTGCTCTTTGTTAATATAGTATAGTTCCTCTAAACATAGTTGCTCTAGCTCAAGCTGCGTAAATTGCATCCGACATGTGATGTGCTTGATAGATTCTAAGATAGTTGGTCCTATCGCATCATGTCTAGAATGCCTAGATGCCTCTCCTACATATCTATCTCGGTCGTAGTGATCCAATATCTCCATAGGCGACCTCCCTTTGTTGGGGGTAGCGGCATTCCCTCGGGGCTTTGGCCTCAGTGAGTGGTCCTGATAGATAGCAGGTGCGGAGGCGTGTTGCTCCCGCGATGTGTATTGTTTTTGAGGAAGGTAAGGGTTTTCCTCATGCTCTCTTTCATAAGTGAGAAAGGGATGGACGGAGCTAGCTCGCCCTACCTAAAGAGCCTTGTGCTCTGGATTTGTCCTTGTAGTCCTGACAACTAGAGGGGGTGAAGGAGGGATAGTGTAATCATGTGGTTCCTCCCGTCGAACCCTATGTTGACCTAGCGCTTCATCGCGTGGTGATCGCTCATAGCGATCATCTAAGGGAGCTCTCCTATGACTGTACCCCTCATGGAAGGGTGTGTGCTGAATGCTATGCTGAACAGGAGTGCTCCTCGAAGAGGTGTCCCTGTAGTCCCTTTCCTTTAAGGTGTGGAGGGGACTGCCTTGTGTGTTAGGTCGCCAAGGTGGTATGACCAAATCCTTGGGACTGAAGCGAAGTTGACTTGTGCCTCCTTGGATATTCCCCATAGCCTCCGCCCGTGATTGGGCTTGGCTATGGGTGAGCACCATGACGATGTCTCTCTAAAAACCCTAAAAATTGAAATGAGTCAGATGGGGCCCAAAATTGGTGTGCGCATCCCTCTTATAGTAGATAAGATAAAAATGAAGTTTCAAGTCCTAACTCTAAATACATTAGGAGATATTGACATCCGAATAGCTCAAAAAGTGTAAAAAATTGGGCACGCAATTTTAGAACCTAATTTCGGGGCACTAGATGATGGAATTTGGCCCCGAAAATTGACTTTTTTGGGCAAATAGGATTCCGGACCCAGAATCCTATTTGCCCAGAAAAGTCAATTTTCGGGGCCAAATTCCATCATCTAGTGCCCCGAAATTAGGTTCTAAAATTGCGTGCCCAATTTTTTGCACTTTTTGAGCTGTTTGGATGTCAATATATCCTAATGTATTTAGAGTTAGGACTTGAAACTTCATTTTTATCTTGTCTACTATAAGAGGGATGCGCACACCAATTTTGGGCCCCATCTGACTCATTTCAATTTTTAGGGTTTTTAGAGAGATCATCATGGTGCTCACCCGTAGCCAAGCCCAATCACGGGCGGAGGCTGTGGGGAATGTCCAAGGAGGAACAAGTCACCTTCGCTTCAGTCCTGAGGACTTGGTCATACCGCCTTATCGGTCTGGCCTACAAAAGAATCCATGTCAGAATCCTCGGTGGGGTATGCCCATTCAAAATAGCCCCTTTCGGGAAGACGCTTTACATGTAGACCTTGATGTAAACAGAGAATCACCTTCTGAGGTTAGACATGAGTGGCCACAGCGCGATGAAGCGCTAGAGAGGCACACTATCCATTTGGAGGGACAACGTGGATATGGCGTCCCTTCTTTACCTCCCATCAGGACAGAAAGACAAAATCCAGAGCGCAGGGCTCCTTACACAGGGTGAGCTAACTCCGCTCGCCCCTTTCAAACCAATGAAAGGGAGTACGAGGAAAGCCATCGCATTCCTCGAGGACAACAAATAGTGGGAACCTTGCATTTTCGCCCTTGCTAGGTATCATGATCATACATCGAGGCCAGAGCCTCGAGTAAATGTCGCCTACCTCGACAGAGGGAAGCGACCCATTGAAATTTTAGATCATCAAGATCGAGGCAAACACATAGGAGAAACATTCCAACCTCCTGAGAAAAATAGGGTAGACCAAATTGACCCGATAGTCGCCAGACATGCCACCCGTCAAGCCCAAATCATGCGGCTTAAACAAAGTCATCAGGAGATAGAGTATCGACACCGCTTGGATAGAGAGCGCATGCAATGCGAAGCGGATGAGTTACGCTATGAAATACACGAGAGGGGGCCAACCCCTCACACCCAAAGAGCCAAACAATATGAGAGGCATAATCCGTTGGTGCAGGACAGGTCTCCACGACCTCGTCAAGCTTTGCCTCCGAGACCTTATAGACCCGAGAGGGAGGCCACTCCCCGAAACAATGATGGGTACCTTCAGCAAGGACCCAATCAGGGTTATAGGTCTCGCCCAGAGACTCCTCAAGAATTTTATGAGGAGTATGAACCAGAAATAGAACATGCTGAAACTCCCCATCAAGGCGGGAGGGCTGCCATTCGGCCACCCCTCCATAGGCCTCCAGTCTCCCATAACTTACAACGGGAGCAAACAAGAGAGGAAGAAATAAAATCTTCCGATGCATACAAAGCGCTATTAGAGCGTTTAGAGTCTGTAGAGACAAAAGCTATTGGGCATCAAAAACCCACATTACGTCAACTCCACAGTCATCCGGTGCATCCCTCAGTGCCCACACCTCTTTACCCCGAACATTTCAAGTTGCCTCAATTGGCAGTCTTTAAAGGTGAAGAGGACGCACAAGAACATGTAACAAGATTTCTAAGCCAATGCTTCGGCATCCAAGATAATGACGCATTGTTGCTTAGAACATTCATAACCACATTCGTAGGCCCTGCCTCGGATTGGTTCACACAATTACCCAAACACAGCATAAGCAACCTAGATCAATTAGTAGATGCGTTTCTTGAACGCTTTGCCTTCAACACAAGGAAGAAGGCATCACTGAGTGATCTGGCTAGCCTCGAGCAATTTGAGGAAGAAACAATGGCAGCATACGGGAATCGATGGAGAGCTTTGCTTTCTAAGTTACCTTACCGTCCCCCTATGTCTGATATCACACGAGATGTTCGTAAAAAGTTGCTTGAAATCGATCTATGGGCTATTGCAGCTGCAACAATATGCCAGCTTAGAAGAAGCTTTGGCACAAGCCAGAGTTATAGAAGAGATCAAAATAGGCGAAGGCGCAATCGCCAAGCCTAAAAAGAAAGAGTGGAATAAAACCACTAAGACCGGGACAACGCAATCACAACACGCTGCGGTTAACCAAGTTGCGATAAATGTTCCCGTGCTTGTGCAAGAAATGCAGCCCCAAAAGGCTAATTACCAGGCAGTGCCTCCTGGTTATGAAAGAGATAATAGAAGGCAGGAGCAAGAATCAGCAGCGTCGCCCTAGGCGACAATTCACCCCTTACACGGAGTCCAGGGACTCCCTATTTGACCGCTTGTCAGCGGCAAATTTAGTCACTCTGCCAGAAATCCAAACTATAGACCCTAACGCTCCTAAGCCTAGGGGATACAGAGAGGAATTGTATTGTAGATTCCATAGGCGCAGAGGACACGACTTGAATGGATGCTAGAAATTCAAAGAATTAATCCAAGATTTGATCGACAATAGAACATTGGCCGTGGACAACCCCATAGCGCCAAATAATCAACAAATGGGGGTATTCAAGGACCCTTTGCCTACCCACGAAGCACAGGCAAAACCTCTCCAGATTAACGAGGTGCGACAGAATCTTCCCATGCAAGGATTTGTGGGAATGATTAGTATAGTGACAAGGAACAAAAAGTACCCAACAGTTGCCCCCGAGGTAGCTACGAGGGAAGTTTCGACAACATCGCAGCCTCAACAACGCCCAACGCAATTGCCTCCGCCTAGACCCGAGGTCACGATACGGACCAAACTCACGCAGAGTTTGCGGACCACATCGGCTAGGCTGTCCATTTACGAGCTTATTCAACAGTCAGCACCCCATAGGGAAGCTCTTATGGACATTTTAAAAGCCATCGAATTACAGCCTCACGAAGCAAATTCTTTCAACAACTTCGTGGGACATGTGAAACGATGTACGGAGCCGGTCATCACCTTCTAGAGAAGATGAAGTCAAAACAATATCGAATGACATGGCAGATCCACCCCTGCACGTTATCGCGCGGGTCAACGGGATCCCGTACAAGAGAGTGTTGGTAGATACTGGCTCGTCCAGTAACATCATTACCACTGCAGCCTTAAAACATTTGAAGCTGCCAGCCTCTCACATCACAGCCTCCACGTACACACTGCGAGCTTTCAACGATGCAATATGCTCGACAGTCGGCACAGTTGTTCTGCCTGTCCAGGTAGGACAAAAGACAATACCTACATTGTGCCATGTGTTGGAAGGCGAGATGGCTTATAATATACTTGCTAGGGCGGCCTTGGATCGGGGACATGAAGTGTGTCCCTTCGATCGCTCACCGAGTGCTTAAAGTATGCTTTTGAAGGAGAAATACATGTAGTCCCAATGGACTTAGAGCCCTTCAAGTATTGCAATGCGGTACAATTCATGCCTCAATCGACCCTCCCTTCAACGCATTTGGATTTCCAGTTAAATCCATCTAAACAGGGTCCAATACCGCAGGCACCACTGGTGACCAAATCAACAAAATCCCAGCCAGGTGAGTCTTCATCATCTGCTCCTTCATTATCAATGCCACTTGCCATGGCCAAACAGAAGGACAAGGGAAAACAGATCATGGAAGAGGCTAAGCCCCTAGAAGAGGGGTTGCCCACAATTTCAATGGTATCAACAGAAGAAACACCTCACACAGCAGAAGCGGAGACTCCTAAAATGCCGAACATGGAATGGACTCAGGAAGGACTCCCATTTCCTCCCACCCAATCATCAACAATCACTGTTGAAATGGCCAATACGGGCCTGGGGGAGTATTTAGTGCAAAATGTTGTGGCAACCCCCGCATTGGAGTCAGTACAGGACATGGGAAGACCTCGCCTTCCCATAGGGACAGTTGTTCCTCTAGGCTACCCACCAAACCAGACAAATTTTGTGTATGGGGGCCTTGATCATGGTCTTGAACCATGCAAACAAAAGGAAGCAGACGAAGAGCCTTTTGTTGAAAATATCAACTATCTGTCAAACCCAGAATTTGCCCTAAGATATCTCGGCCAATGCAATTGGCATGGATACGAGCTAGGCAGATATGAGCAAGGGATGCGGGTCCTTTGCCAACCAAGATATCAGATGCCATATGATAAGTCGGGAGTAGGGTTCAACCACCCCCTACCCTTAGACATCTTGGTCGAAAATATGCAAGGCCTAGAAATAGGCAACAAGGGGGGATTGGCACCGAGATCCTTATGCCAACCCAAATACAGAATATACATTGGGAGATTACCTCCCATGGTCAACAAACACCCTTGGC
Source organism: Wollemia nobilis (assembly GCA_028583015.1). Classification (NCBI taxonomy): domain Eukaryota; kingdom Viridiplantae; phylum Streptophyta; class Pinopsida; order Araucariales; family Araucariaceae; genus Wollemia; species Wollemia nobilis. Next base: position 872,209 of record JAQPPZ010000252.1, on the reverse strand, counting down.
AACAGTAGTAATCCCTCTCCTTTGCTAGAGAGAGGTGAGAGTTCGGAGATTAATCCTCAAAGAGAACATCAACGGCTTCCAGACATCTTTTTGAAGCTATTCCCCTTAGAGGTTCCAGTTGAATCAATACAGTGTCAAGAGAATCAGGTCCCTCCACCAAGAGTGGAACAACCGCAATGGGACCAGATTAACTTGTTGGAACAAGGAGAGCCCTCAACGTCGCAAGTAACAGTTGCTGAAGAGAATGAACATTTTTGGGTCTCCGAAAGTGATTCAGAAGATGAGACTGAGATGGACTATCTCAGACATGCGCGATGGCATCACCGCCCTTTAACTCATGAAGATCTAATGGGACAAATGGGCATACTACTAGGGCATGAATGGTGGGTAGACCCAGCAAGGTGGGACCAAGTGTTGGATCCATGGCTCCAAATTCAAGATGAGCACCGTCCACCCCGAGACCCTATCATGACATCAGTACCAAGGGAAGACCCCGTCTTCCTATCAACACATAGGGCCGATCCGTTCATACCCGTCCCTACAGAACCAGATCCAAAGCATAGGGAGCACCCAGAATGTTCGAGCTATAACACCCGCGGTAATGGAGACCAAATTCATTCCATCCACATGATCTCCATTGATTTGACCGCACCCATCCGCAATCCGGCCGATCCATCACGGTCATTGCATCTAGACATAGATGCCATCGACTGGGATCACGTCAATTCACCTTTATCACCATCAGAGTATTGGCCTTTCGGTGAAATGCTTCATTTTACCCCAAGGACAACTCAAGATATCTTTCGAGCTGAAGAGGGACCCGAGGTTCCAAACGTAGATTTAAACTCAGCCAATGATATCCATTTGATCCCGACTCCACATCAGTTGGAGGACGGATCCCACATGTCAGTCGAGGAAATGACTGACGTAGACATCGGCTTAGACCCAACGAATCCACAGATTATCAAGCTGGGGGTAAGTCTTATCCCCTGAAGAGCAAGCCGACTACATTGCCCTTCTCAAAGCGAAGAAGGAGGTTTTTGCATGGTCATACAGAGACATGCCGGGACTAGACCCATAGCTAGTCACGCATAATTTAACGCTTGATCCGACAATCAAGCCCGTAAAGCAAAAACTACGAAAGATGCACCCAACAGTGGCCTTGATGGTCAAAGATGAATTGCAAAAGCTGTTGGATGCACAGTTTGTCATCTGCGTGGATTATCCGCCATGGCTGTCCAACATGGTTCCCGTCAAGAAGCCCGACGGGAGGATTCGCATATGCACTGATTTTTGAGATCTAAACAAAGCGAGTCCTAAGGATGATTTCCCCTTGCCAAGCATCGACGCGTTGGTAGACGCTACAGCAGGTCACGAAATGCTTTCCCTAATGGATGGTTTCTCAGGATACAATCAAATTCGTATCAATCCTGAAGACCAACTCAAAACGGCGTTCACAACGCCTTGGGGGACATTTTGTTATAAGGTCATGCCTTTTGGCCTTAAAAATGCTGGCGCTACCTACCAACGTGCCATGACGTATATCTTCCATGATTACATGCACAAAACTTTGGAAGATTACATGGATGATTTGTTAGCCAAGTCTCTTTTGCGCTCAGATCATCTCGGTGACTTAAGCAAGATTCTCGATCGCCTCATAGAGCATAAGGTCAGACTGAATCCCAAGAAGTGCGTATTTGGCGTCACATCTGGAAAACTCTTGGGTTTTATAGTCTCAAAATGAGGCATCGAAGTGGACCCAAACAAAGTCAAGGCAATCCTTGAAATGGCTCCCCCAACCACTATCAAGCAGCTCAAAAGTCTGCAAGGAAAGGTCACGTCGATTAAACGCTTCATAGCGCAATTATCTGACAAATGCCGACCCATGAACAAATTATTGCACAAGGGGGTTACATTTCACTGGGATGACGAGTGCCAGTCAGCCTTTGATGAAATCAAACAATACCTGGCTTCGCCACCAGTATTGGCACCACCTAGACCAGGAGTGTCGTTCTACTTATACATCTCAGCTACTGAGGTGGCATTGGGCGCCATGCTAGCCCAAAAGAATGAACTTCACAAAGAACAGGCTACTTACTATCTTAGCCGCACCACGGTCGATTACGAACTTAACTATGCATACGTTGAGAAACTCTGCTTGGCAGTGGTGTTTGCTACCAAAAAGCTATGCCACTACATTCTGAGCAACACTACGTATGTTGTGTCTAAGGAGAATCCATTGCGATACATGATGAGTCGTACTTATCATAGTAGTCGCACGGCGAAATGGATCATGTTGTTGACGGAATTTGACATAGAGTTTATTGGACAAAAATCTATCAAAGGACAAGTCATAGCCGATCAACTAGCAGAGGCTCCTCTTGAAGACGATCAGCCTCTGGTCATAGAACTACCCGATGATGGGGTCTTCCATGTCTCAGAATCGCCAGATTCCGATGAGCTTGAGTCACGAGCCGACATAACCCTATTCTTCGATGGTTCTAAATGTGAGCAAGGTGGTGGCGCGGGAATTGTATTCTTCACACCGTAGGGTGCTCCAATGCCCCTGTCATTTAAATTAAACTTCTAGTGCACCAACAATAATGCAGAATATGAAGCCTTGCTCCTAGGTCTTCAGACAACAATCGCCATGAACATCAAAAGACTGAACATCTTTGGTGATTCGTTGTTAATAGTCAATCAAGTCAAAGGGGTATATCAATGCAAATGCCCAGTTCTGAAGGCCTATAAAGCCCTTGTGGACAAATTCCTGGCAAAACTTGAGTGGTATGACATCGAGGCACTCCCTCGATCATCGAATCATTTTGCGGACACAATGGCCTCCTTGGGGTCACTAATCCCGCAAGACCTTTCCGGTGATATGACAACCATTCAAGTCAAAACCTTATCGCAATCCATGATGGAGCGTGCAAGCTCAGACTTGACGCCTAGGAATCCACATGATCCAGATTGAACCATCCTCGGATAAGTTCTTTCGAATCCGAGATCGTCTGAAACGTGCCAACTGGGGGTCCTTGTTTTCCCCCACTCCCACTAATAGCAACACAACGCTATTCTTACAAGTTCTATCCCATTCAGCATTTGTTAGGGAAGAACTTCAAAAGGGATTGGTTGTTCATACTATCGAGGTTTTCGATCAACAGGACTGGTATTTACCCATTAGAGACTACCTCAAGTTAGGTAATCTTCCCTTTGGATTGACGCACGCCGCAAAACGAACATTCAAGCAGAAAGCGGCTAAGTATGTCTTGATAGGAGACATTTTGTATCGTCGTAGCTATGACGGAATTCTTCTTCGTTGTTTGGACCAGCAAGAGTCCACTTGGGCAGTCGCCCAAGCGCACGACGGTACATGTGGTGGCCACTTTAGTGGTATGGCCATTGCAAAGCGCATTCTTCGCATGGGATATTATTGGCCATCTTTAGAGCGAGATTGTTGCGCATATGTCAAGAAGTGCGTGAAATGTCAACATCATGCCAATTTGATGCACGTACCTTCCCAGGCCTTGCAGGCAGTCCAGTCTGCTTGGCCATTTTTGCAATGGGGCTTCGATCTAATTGGAAAGATCTCCCCTGCATCATCAGGCCGTCACACGTTTATCATAACGGCCACAGAGTATTTTACTAAATGGGTGGAAGCAATTCCGTTAACCTCTACGACAGGACCCCGTATTGTGGAGTTCATCTTGCATAACATCATATGTCGTTTTGGTATTCCATCCAAAATAATCTCGGATAATGGGCCATCATTCAAGAACAAAGACGTGCGTGCTTTGACCACAAAGTACAAAATTCAGCACAACTTTTCAACACCCTATTATCCACAAGCAAATGGGCAAGCAGAGGCGTCAAACAAAATGCTAGTCGCCATCCTTAAAAATACGGTCGCAGACAGTCATAAGGATTGGCACATCCAAATCCCACTTGCCCTTTGGGCTTATCGCACTAGCATTCGAACGCCAACTGGGGCAACTCCATTTTCGCTGGTGTATGGCTCAGAGGCAGTAATGCCTCTCGAGTTGGAAATTCCTTCCCTGCGCATATCAATGCAGGAGTTCATCGATGATGACACTGCGCGGCAGGCCCGGTTAGACCAACTTACGTTGCTTGACGAACGACGCGTTAATGCTCTCGAGCACTTACGTATCTACCAAGAGCGGCTTAAGAAAGCTTACAACATGAAAGTTCACCTAAGGGACTTTCGGGTTGGTGATTTGGTTTTGAAGGAAAACCAACAGAACTCTAATTTGCCGTCCCACCTGAGGGACAAGTTCATGGCAAATTGGTTAGGTCCATATGTCATTGATAGCAAAATAGGACCCGGGACGTACCGGCTAGCTTCTCTTGACGGTATCAAGGAAACAGAACCCTTGAATATCAGTCATTTGCGACCATTTTATATATAAGAGAGCCATGTCCCAAAAATGCTCCAAGGATCCATAAAATCGCTTGGTCAAAAACACAAAAGCTCCAAGGATTATCGCAATCACTTGGTCAAACCAAAAAAAGCTCCAAGGATTATCGCAATCACTTGGTCAAAACCCAAAAAGCTCCAAGGATTATCGCAATCACTTGGTCAAACCCAAAAAGCTCCAAGGATTATCGCAATCACTTGGTCAAACCCAAAAAGCTCCAAGGATTATCGCAATCACTTGGTCAAACCAAAAAAGCTCCAAGGATTATCGCAATCACTTGGTCAAAACCCAAAAAGCTCCAAGGATTATCGCAATCACTTGGTCAAACCAAAAAAGCTCCAAGGATTATCGCAATCACTTGGTCAAACCCAAAAAGCTCCAAGGATTATCGCAATCACTTGGTCAAAACCCAAAAAGCTCCAAGGATTATCGCAATCACTTGGTCAAATCAAAAATGCTCCAAGGATTATCGCAATCACTTGGTCACCCCAAAAATGCTCCAAGGATTATCGCAATCACTTGGTCACCCCAAAAGCTCCAAGGATTACCACAATCACTTGGTCAAAACATCAAAAGCTCCAAGGATTATCGCAATCACTTGGTCAACCCAAAAAGCTCCAAGGATTATCGCAATCACTTGGTCACCCCAAAATCCCCAAGGATTATCGCAATCACTTGGTCACCAAAATGCTCCAAGGATGTCCACAATCACTTGGTCAAAAATAAAAAATAATCAAAAACAACAAAAATTTGCATCTCATTTCTAGGCATACTCAAACTCATCAATAGAGAGCTCTTCTCGCACCTCATATTCATATTCACAAAAATCAATACATCAAAAATACAAAAATATGTAGCTGCATTAAGCATTGCATCCATACATTGCATATTTGTGGTCGTACGGGTCAAAGGCACCATAGGCTGTAATTGCTCTGCTAGTCCATCTTGTTCCACACTTGTTCCATTTTACAAAAACAACGAAAACACCATGCATTGCTTTTTACCACACTAGAGTCAGTGGTCTTTTAATGTATTAAAAGTTTTCATGATTCAGTCATCATTTTCCTCTTTAGCCATGTAATGTATCAAGTCAGACAGATTTTACGAAGGTAGAGTTACACTTGAAATACACCTTGTTACGTAACATCCCAACACAAATTAAAACACATAAAACAATTCCTAAGTTGTGTGAACGAAAGATGAAACCTGTAGAGTAATCCAAGTCACCATAAGCGAAACGGTTATCTTGCTCATCCCCCTGTGCGAATGACCCCAAGAATGTTGAGAGTTGGCAAAAGGACAAGCATCCTCCCTACCCAATTCCCTAAGAATCCCTAGTTCTCAATAGTTGCAAAACATCAAAAATTTGCAAAACGTCAAAAATCAAATATTTGACATCATACAGTGCACACATCAAACGACACAAACGATAGTGATTTTCATCACTCCATCTCCCCAATCCCTTGCTCAAAAGAAAAACAAATCAAAATAAATAGTGATCTTATCACTACAAACGAGCAAGTATCCCAATACAATTGAAGAAAAGAAGGGAGTTGAACTTGAATCCCTGGAACTCTCAGCATTCTAACAGGTCATGAGGCAAGCCTCAGTATCGGTTTGGTTGATAGCCTATCGATAGCGGCGGTAAACTTCTCGCATGACGATATATCTGTCACATTAACTTGCGTACAGATCAATGTTTGCATGTGGATGAGCTAGCTTATGGCATCCTGGATAACATCACAGATTAATCTAACTGAATACAACAAAGGAGTTAGTGGAGCTAATTAGGTGATCCTCAGTACAGGTTCGGTTGAAAGCCCATCTGGCATTGGCGGTATCCTGACAAATACCACATAAATGAACTCAATTGCACACACAGGGATGTGAAATAGCTTGGTCAAAAACAAGTCCGATTCATACCTTGTTCAAAAGTCTTGTAAGATAAAGTACAGTCGTGGCTAGTGAGTTAAAACCGTCTGAGTCTCAGAAAACCTTAGCTACATTTCTAAACCAACTGCGCTACTTTTCATCCTTACAATACCATCAAAAAATACAAAAAAAGAAAAACCACATCTACACATACAAAGTCATGCATCACAACAATCGCCTAAAAACAAAATAACAGAGTTCTAAACAGTCTATGGTGCCATAGCCAAACATCACAAATCTCATTCATCCATTTCATCTCTGCATATCACATATAAATCAAAAACATTTGTATTCATCATAGCATATGCATCCATCAAAATAAATCAACATGCATACATCCATATTCATCAACCATCATGCATAAGATCAAAGAAAATCAAAACAACAAAACAACAAAAAAATGCAACACAAACAAAAAGCAATAAACATTGCCGACACAAGTGCTCTTGCACTTAACCTCTTGGCATAGAAAAATTGATGTCGGGGTTTACATTGTCACTATCCTACTCTCTAAGAAGGCTACCATAGCCGGACCGCTCCACGGGAAGACGGATTGTTGACAATTTCACCCCTAAATGGCATCACAAATGGGTCAAAGCCCACTAAAAAACAAAAGAAAATAAAACAAAAAAAATAAAGCAACACAAAACAAAAAGCAATAAACATTGCCAGACACAAGTGCTCTTGCACTTAACCTCTTGGCATAGAAAAATTGATGTCGGGGTTTACATTGTCACTATCCTACTCTCTAAGAAGGCTACCATAGCCGGACCGCTCCACGGGAAGACGGATTGTTGACAATTTCACCCCTAAATGGCATCACAAATGGGTCAAAGCCCACTAAAAAACAACAAGAAAATCAAAACAACAAAAACAACAAATAAATGCAACACAAAAACAAAAAGCAATAAACATTGCCAGACACAAGTGCTCTTGCACTTAACCTCTTGGCATAGAAAAATTGATGTTGGGGTTTACATTGTCACTATCCTACTCTCTAAGAAGGCTACCATAGCCGGACCGCTCCACGGGAAGACGGATTTTTGACAATTTCACCCCCAAATGACATCACAAATGGGTCAAAGCCCACTCAAAAACAATAAGAAAATCAAAACAACAAACAACAATAAACATTGCCAGACACAAGTGCTCTTGCACTTAACCTCTTGGCATAGCAAAATTGATGTCGGGGTTTACATTGTCACTATCCTACTCCTGAAGAAGGCTACCATAGCCGGACCGCTCCATGGGAGGAGGAATTTTGACAATTTAATCCCCAAATGGTGTCACAAAAAAAAAAAATCAAAACAACAAAAAATGCAACATAAAAACAAAGCAATAAGCATTGCCGGACACAAGTGCTCTTGCACTTAACCTCTTGGCATAGAAAATCGACGTTGGGGTCACAAATTGTCACTCTCCTACTCCCTAAGAAGGCTACCATAGCCGGACCGCTCCATGGGAAGACGGATTTTACGACACTTTCACCCCATTATGGCATCACAAAAAGGGTTAACACCCACCAAAAATAGGTCCAAATGTTGGAAAAATTGCACATGCTTAACGGTAAACCATCTAAAGGCACCCTTGCACAAGTCATCTTGGGTCAAGCGACTCGTCGCTTTTCTCATGAAGGTCATTCCCTCATCGATTCGTCGCTTGAGGGGGTAGTCACACTTAGTCACCAATCAACAATCACACACCCAATTAAGGAAAACGACATGCATTCAAAGAATCATTGACAAAGACAATCACGCTCCTGCTTGGGGCAATAAACAAGCAACAATCAAATCAATCAAACACTTGGCATTTCGTGAATCATGAACACAAGGTTCCCCTGAGGATAAAAGGTTGCGCCCTTTGCCTAATCATGACTGATCAATGTCCAAGCTCAAGTCACACCTCACCAAAATAGGTTAACACTTGAAATCAAACTCCTTAGCTCGTCAGAAGCAAGGATTCAAGAATGCATGCCCTTTCCATGCTTGGGGCATCAAAAGTTGGTTAGGTTACCAAGAAACCCTAATCATTAGTGCTTTGGTTATCTATTTTTGCTCGACGCTGCGCCATGCACAATGCATCCCAAAAAGGGGCATCTGTAGACACCAAAACAGCACCAATCCGATTATGTGACTGCAAACACTGATCGCTTTGACAAACACAGCCCCCAGGGCAGCCCTCAGAGGTCAAACAGTGGTCCTAACCACTTTCATAGCAATTTTGTAAGGTCAAGAGGCAATTTGGCACATTTAGACACTTTGCTCAATATTCGTCTCACCCAGGGACGAATTCAAAATGGAATCCGTCTCACCCAGGGACGAATTCTGAATTCGTCTCTGGTAGGGACGAATTCCAAGTTTAACGGGCAAAAAGAAGAATGGCGCCAAGTGGCAGCCAAAGACAGTCAGTTGATGACTCCTGCCTCGCACGCGTGTGTGGGTGGGCAAATAGGCCGTTAGAGGACTGTCACAAGGGCAGTTATGAAAGCCCAAGTCATGGAGGACTCCCCTCCCTCATGGGAAGACATGAGCGCCACATGGCACCTATGACCAACACATGGCGCTTATGCTTCCCTCTCAAAAGAGACCCCATGGGTCTATAAAAGGTGGGACTTTTCTCACCCAAAAGGACAGATTGGAGGCGATTTCAAGCAACGAAGTGTTGTCCGATTGATTACCCACTTGCATCTTTTTGATTCACCTTCTCACATCCACTAATCTCTTTCGCAAGGGAGGTTATTGGGTGGCTTTTGGAAGCGTGGATCCAACCCAAATCCAACATTTGACCACCTTACACCACCAATTTGCAGACATCCCAATCCTAAGAGGTTTTGGGCCCATCCCTAGTGGATTGGCGCCGAGATCAAGTGCCAACGGTGGGAGGCCCACTTGGGCACCCCCGCACTTTCTAAGTTTTATTCTAAAAGCATTCTAGATTATTGTTTCATGTTGCATCTCATGTTATTCTGTTTGGTTAACTCATAGCTTCAATTTCATAACATTTTGATCAGATTTTATCATGCCTTTTGTCGCTTTGTTGTCCTACTAACTTGCAGGTGGCGATATCGAATTCTCGAGGATAGAGGCCAAATTGGGAGAATCCGACCATCTGGGTCGTCCCAAAATGGCCCCAATTACATAACCCCTCTGTTTGCAGGTGTTTTGGAGGTCTCGGGAGTCGACATTGGAGCAGCATCACCTCGGCTTTTCCAACACAATAGAATTCGTCCCACCCAGGGACGAATAGCAATCGAATTCGTCCCGCCCAGGGACGATTTCCAGGTGAAGCCAGATTGGCCGACTGTTTCAGTGGCAATGGCCCTCCGGTAATGTTTTTTGTCCTCTGTCAGGTTTTTAGGCAATTTGGACTCACTTTACTACCTATTTTGGACAAATGTTTATATGCATCTTTTGGCGATTTTAGAGAACAAACACTTCTTATTTGCAACAGGTGCTACTGACATCTTCGTTGTTTCTTTGTTCGTAGGAGGAGCAGCAGAGGTCAAGGACTCATCAACATCAGCGACGACATCGTCTTGGCCCGCCCATCTCAAGTGTGGGCACGCGGAAAGAGGAACCTTAAGTCTTGATTGTAATCAAATTCTTTTAACGCTCCTAGCCCCTGAAAAGGGAGGAGGCGTCTTTGTAACAGAGATCAAGAGAGTTTAATGAAAGGGCTGTGTTTTCTCCATTTGCTTGTATCTCATTTCAATGCGTCTCTTTCATTTCATGCATTCTACATTTCTAGGACTTAAGCGTATTTGATTTTGAATGCATCGCAATTAGTGTTTCCTTCGCCCGAAATCTCGTGCTTTCACTTACTGCGGACGGCTTGGATGGAGAGACGCAAGGAGCAATGAAGGAAATCGGGGATGTTCATGGGCCTAAAACCTCATACGTGGTTGATGAGGGCAAGGTGTAAGCTGGCCATGGGCTTGGCAGGATCGTCACAGGCTAAGTACTGCATGAGGGGGATAGCCACCATAGGAAAAGAATCAGGGAGGGACTCACAAAGGAGGGCATGGCCTTCCCACTAAAAGTTTTGATAATTAGGGAAACCGACCAACTCTGGCTCCCAGTAATGCTTATCATAGTGCACCAAACGGTCAGCAACTGGAAGAGCAGTAATGTCCCCAAGGAGCTAGGGAGTCACCTTGAAGTGAAAATTGCAGACGCAGACATACCCGTTGGACCAAGAGCAAACAAAATTGGATGTAATGTCCTTATTTGGGCCCCAAAACTTGGAAATCAAGGTCATCAGGCGGCAACCTTGGAGGTAGCCTGATGCTGTGGGATCGAGTTGGAGAGAGGTCAGCTCGATAAATGCCATGGGGCAGAGAGGAGGGGAGGCAGAGGGGAGGCGCTCAGAGGCCAACTAAGCATGATGATAGGGATGGGGAGGAACAACTCCACTACAGGGTTGAAAAAGGGAGGGAGATGCTAGAGAGGCACATCGTAGGAAGTGGTAAGATGACAAGTGGACTACTGGGAATCAGCATGGGGATGGGGAGGCGAGGGAAGGGACATTGGGGGGATAACCACAAAGGTGGTAGAGAAGGAAAGGGATGCGGGCACAAGGAGGTGTGAAGGGCCACAAAATAAGGAATCCATGAGGAGTACATTGGGAAGATACATCACCCAAATGGGCATGGTAAAATATGACATGGAATACTAGTAGAAATAATGACTATCACTCGAGGCTAGAGCATAGCCACTCTCGTGGCTGCAATAAATCATGTTTCATAGACAACAGAGGTGGCAATAAAACACACGATGAAAAGGTGAACCTCTATAGAAAATCATGGTGCAAAACGGCTAGGACATCACATGCCTGAGATGGCTTCAGAACGTGCCAGCTGGAGGATCTCTGGCAGGAGAGAATGGTGCCAAACTGTTAGGGAATGTCTGCTCAGCCCAAAATTGGCTAGCCCGTCAGCGACTCTGTTTGCTTCCCTGTACATGTGGTTAGAATCCACTTGGTTGTGCTGGTGCAAGAGGGCTTTGCATTCGAGAATCACCATTCGGATGTTCCACGGGGGTTGCTTGTTTGACTTTAGGTAACCAGTGACTATGGCCGAGTCACCTTCAATATGGATATCGAAGCGTTGGTCCTTGATGAGCTGTAGGCCTCTCCACAAATCCCAGGCCTCAGCGAAATTATTGGTCTGATGATGTCAGTTCTCCATGAAGGTGAGAATAATGGTTCCACGATGATCCCTCACGACACCCCTAGCTCCAACCAACCTTGGATTACCTTTAGATGCGCCATTGAAATTTAGTTTGATCCACCCAGCCTTGGGAGGATGCCAAACTACTGAGGATCAAGGATGGGGGGTGGGAGGGTCCAAAATGGGAATGGGGATGCTGAGGGAGGTGAGGATGGAGACTTCCACCTGGCTGAGGGGGGCATAGGCCCAAGGGATGAGCTAGAAGTTTTCAATGGCATAAATGAGGGATTTACTGGCTGTAGTAATGGGATTGGAGGAAGTCCCATAGAAGACCCTATGGTTTCGTTCTAGCCATATTTTCCAGACAAAATGAAGGAGGCAGATCTTCCAAAGGAAGGCAATTTTTGGATGACAAAAAGGGGATGGCCATTGGGCAAAGATCTCCACCAAGGAATTGGGACAGGCCCACTGAATCTGGAAGGATGAATTCAAGAATTCAAGACCTTCTTTGGTGAATTTGCAATCAATAAACAGATGGTTTACCGATTCCCAGTCAGATAAACACAGATGGCATCTATTAGGGACAAAGATCCCTCTTTTCATCAAGTTGTTAGTGGTAAGCGTCTTGTTTTGGATAGCAATCCAAGCGAAGAACCCAATCTTGGGAATGAGTTTGACCCAGACCATAGCAGGAGGGAAGGATATTCTTGGGGGATTCTCGAGGAGGGAGTAAGCTGAATTAACTGAGAAATCACCACTGTCAGTCCTGGCCCAGATCAGGCGGTCAGGAGTAGCCATCATGGGAATGATGTGAGTTTTTAACAATTCAGACAAACAAGATCTTGCTCTTCTTGGGAAGCACCTCCATTGATTGTGATGGTCAATATAGTATTTTACCCTTCGTCCCCACTCTCTTTCTGACTCCTAATGTAAAATAGAAAAATAGGGATACTCTTTGAGAGGTTTATCTTTGATCCAGATGTCATCCCAAAAACTGATGGATGACCCATCCCCCAGCATCCATCTGGTTCCTTTGGATACGAGGGATCTGGCGTGGAGGACCGCTTTCTAGAAAGCCGACCCATTGGAGAGGATGTTGTTGTCTAGCAAAGAATTATGTTTCAAATATTTGTCCTGAATCATAGAGACCCACTCCATGTTGAAGTTGGTAAGCAGCTTCCACGTTTGTTTGGCTAACAAGGCAAGATTCATATCTATTGACCTTCTCAAACCTAGGCCTCCAGCATCCCTAGGTTGGCAGACCTTTTCCCAACTGACCAGGTGAAATTTACTAGAGTTTTCTAGTCCTCTCCAAAGGAAGGTCCTCTGAATTTGCTCGATCTTGGCATGGATGGAGGCAGGAGCTTTGAATATCGACATGAAGTAGACTGGAATGCTTTGAAGAACCACCATGGTGAGCGTAGACTTAGCATCTTGGGACAAAATGGAGCCTTTCCAAGCAGCTAACTTACGCTTAAATCTATCAATAACCCCATCCCACATGGCATTCTTGGGGCTTTGGGTGAACAAGGGGAGGCCTAAATAGGTCGTAGGGAGTTCGCCAATGGAGCATTGGAGGATGTGGGCAATCCTTCTTTGTCTGATGCCCGAGGTGTGAAGAAAATAGTAGTTGCTTTTTGTGTAGTTTATTTCTTGACCAGCAGTAGTAGCATAGGTGTCAAGGATCCTTTTGATGCATCTAGCCTGAGGGACAGAGGCCCATGTAGCAATGATGGTATCATCCACAAATTGTTGGTGGGATAAGGAGGGGAGAGAGATGATGTCTGCAGCCCAAAGATGCCACCATCGTCCATAGCCCTTTTGATTGCCCTACCCAGGGATTCAGCTAGAATGATGAAGATGAAAGGGGACAGGGGGTCTCCTTGATGAATTCCTCTTGAAATTGGAAAGTAACCAACCACCGACCCGTTGACCAAGACCGAGAACCAGGGGGTTGAGATGCAACCCTTGATAAGAGCAGTCCATTCTTTGTGAAATCTAAATTTGTCTAGAACCTAAAGCAGGAAGTCTCTTTTGACTTTGTCAAAGGCTTTGCTAATATCCAGTTTGATAAACATGGCAGCTCGCTTGTTGCACAGGGAGGAGTGAAGGGATTCATGGAGGGAGATGATAATGTCAGTTATGGATCGCCCTTCAATGGAGCTACCTTGGCAGGGGTCAATGATGGAGGGGAGGATTTTCTTGAGCCTTTGAGCCAGGGATTTGGTTAGAATTTTGTAGAGAATGTTGCACAGACTAATGGGTCGAAAGTCATTCAAGGATTTTCTCTGGGGGCTCTTGGGAATAAGGGCAATGAAAGTGGAATTGATCCCACGAGGGATGATATTTGTGAGCTGCATTTCCTGAACTGCATTGAGAACCTCTTCTCCAACCACCTCCCAATAGGTTTGGAAAAAATGGGGGGGAACCCATCAGGCCCAGGGGCCTTGTCACCCTTCATGGAGAAAAGGGCATCTCTGATTTCTTTGGCCTCCAAGGGTTGAGTCAGAAGCTGATTCATCTTCGGAGTAATGAGAGGAGGGATGTTGTCAAGGAGGGAAACCTAAGCAAGCCAATCAAGGGGAATATCTAAATTCAATAGGCTATCAAAGAAGGAAGAAGCTTCTTGGTGGATCTTGACAATGTCTTGGGTAGATGACCCGTCGATGAGGCAGAGCTCCCTGATCTTGTTAGAGATTTTGTTATAGAGAGTGGATGCATGGAAAAAATTGGTGTTGGCATCCCCTTCCTTGAGCCACAGGGCCCTGGACTTCTGTCTCCAGAAGGATTCTTCTCTGGCCAGAATGTTGTGGTGCTCTACAAGTAAATTTTTTTCCTCTTCCCTCATTGAAGGAGTCTAGGGGCTGAGCTGGCCTTGGTGATCAAGCAGTTTGAGGTAGTCAGAGATGTCCCTTTTGGATTTGAAAATATCCCCAAAGAATTCCTTGTTCCAAATTTTGAGTCCCTCTTTGATGATATTCAACTTTTGAGACACACGAGAGATGGCTGATCCTTGGACAGGAGTGGCCCACCACTCCATGATCCTCTGTTTGAGCTTCAAGTGAAGGATCCACATGCTTTCAAACTAGAAGGGGGTCTTGAAGGAAGGGGCTATGTTGGATTCCAGAAGGAGGGGGGAGTGGTCTGAGCCTATGCGGGGAAGGGGAAGGAGGGAGGTGTCACCAAATAGGGGAATAGCCTGCTGGGATAGGAAAAATTGGTCCAGCTTAACTTGAATATGGTCAGCCCCGACCCTTCTATTGCTCCATGTGAATTGGTGTCCCCGAAGCTGAATATCCATGAGTTCGTTGTCATAGACAAAGTGCTAAAAATTGCTCATGCTTTTATATGGCAGATTGGTTCCCCCTTTTTTCTCAGATGCATAAATGGGGGAGTTGAAATCCCTTGCCACCATCCATGGAAGGTTGGACACTACATTCTTCATGAGAGTCAGAGAAGCCCACATGTTATTCCTTTCCATGGGGTTGTTGGGAGCGTATATGTTGGAAAGCACCCATGCAAATCTCTTTTCTTTGCAGTAAAACACCATATTTAGGGATCTGTTCAAATAAGATATGATTCTTCCCTCTACCACTTCAGGGTTCCACATGCATAGAAGGCCTCCTGTCGACCCTTCTGCTGGAGATGTTTCCCATTGCCCCTTTTTCCAAATCTTGGGGGCAATGCTTGTAGTTCTATTAATATCAATCTTGGTTTCTTGAAGGAAAATAATGGATGGATTATTTTCTTTCCTTATGGATCGAGCTAACCTCTATTTGCTCCTGCTATTAAGACCCCTTATGTTCCATGAAAGGATCTTCATCTCGATGATTTGGGGGGTTTTTTGCCTCCTTTGCTGAAGGTAGAAGGAGGTTTGGAACTTCTGCTATCATATTTTTGGTGACTGAAAAGGGTTTCTGACAAGGTTAGCTGGCTTCCATCTGCCACCTGATCTTCGGTCTCTTTCCTGATTAACTCGTTGTTAGGGGGTCTCCCTCTTTTCCTTTCCAAACCAGAGTCGACTGGGGCTTTCTTGCTTCTAGTGATGATGGTGGGGATTCGATCTAGGGAATCTGAGTCTGACTCAGAGGGAGAAATGGGATCCTCAGCATGGGCATCTAGAGAGGGGGAGGGGTTGGGAAAAATCAAGGGTTCCACAGGGGGGATCTGAAGGGGTGACAGAGGAAGGCTTGGAAGGTCCAGGTGCTGAGAGGGAGGGGGAATACATTCCTTGGGGTATGGGATTGGATGCAGGGATAGATTTAGGAAAGAGAATCTCATCCTTCGAAGATTGAAGAGGACCAAACCTGTTCGAGAAGGCAAACAGGGACATACCTGGTCAAGATTCGAAGAAGGATTGAAGGTGGGAGACCTCTGAGGATCCCTTTGAATAGCTTTCCTACCAATGCTCACCGGTCTGGAAAGCCGATCATCGTGTCGGGGAAGAGGCTCCTTGCCAGGGACAAGCCACTGGGGTTTAAGGGAGGGGCACTGGGAACGAAGATGCCCCTGCGAGTTGCACTCGATACAAAAGGGGGGCTTATTTTCGTATTCAATGGCCTGGCACCAATGGAAATCTTATATACTTATTAATTTAATTAATGTGAGAAATCTTATATACTTATTAATAGTATAATGTTTTTTATATTTAATAAATTAAAAAATAAACAATTAATAATTTTATTAAAGGTTTTTTTCAAATAATAATAATATATATTTATTATTTTTAAGATTTTTTTTATATAGATATATATATACAACAAGATCAACTCGTCGTGGACTTCAACAAAGAACATCTATGATGACATCCAACTCTTAAATCACTCACTTCTCTTCAACCTTGAATGTTGGGAGAAATCCTTGATCCATAGATCTTGTATATCATGTCATTTTTTTTACTGTTTTTCTTACTTTATTTTCTCTTTGCTTTGTATATGTCTTACTTTACAATCCTATTGATCTCTTTTGGTCACCGATGGACATTAATACAAATACAAATACAAATTCAAATATATATATATATATATATATATATATATATATATATATATATATATATATATATATATATATATATATATATATATACATTTTAATGACTTGGGGGCTGACCATCTTGCTTTTTAATTGGTTAATGTGATGATCCAAGTCCATTGACATATTCCATAATTGGAATTTTGTTCCACGTATTTCTCCTCAAGCTTGGAACTATCCACCTTAAACTATAAAACTCTCAGCAAAAAAAAATATTTTTCTACTTTAGTAATGGCATGTTTTTAGTGTTTTATGAAATTATTTTAATTTAAATAAGAAAACTAATTATTATTTTTTTAGGAGTATGATCTTAATTATACCACTATTATATTTTACATTACTTAAAAAAACAACCTACTATATTTATAAACTCTTTAATAAGATATAACAATATAATAAAATAAAGTTAGAGTTATTTTGAAGAAAAAATAAGTTTATTTATAAAAATTAAATATTATATATTAATTTTGTTAATTAGTTATATGCAATGGAAATAGTGGTTGTAACCAACTCTCCTAAATAACCAAAAAAAACATTAGAATATATATTTTTTAAGAATTGGTACTGCTTACCAAGAAGAGACCTAAGTTCAAACCCTGATGGGAAAGCCTACCATTTGCAAAGGTAGGTAGTAGTCTACTTCGAATCCTTTGAGTGCACATCAGACTAATGACAATGATATGGACCCCAAGCAATCGGTGGTATCTCCATCTCAAGCTAGGTCAACAAGAAGGAGATGAATAGGTTTGTTAGGAGAAGTCCCCATGGTTTAAACCTTGGGTTGGCTAGTTAAAATAGTTGTTGTAACCAACTCTTTTATGTCAAAATAAATAAATAATTATTTTAAGTTTAAATATATCAACTTGCATTATTATTATTATTAAATCAAAACATATTATATTTTAATGTGTTTTATTGAGTAAATACTTCTTATACATATACATATCTGTGTGATGTGGTCTACCGGTAAGGACGCCACTTGCATTATCGATGATGTGACCCAGGTTCGTAAAATGTCCATTAGCATTGAACCCTTATTGCATCCTAACCTTTAGTAATATCACTACAACTTGACAATTATACATATATCTTAGTAAGGATATTGTTCTCTTTATAAATCAAAAATCGAAGTATTTAAATAATTGAGTTCATATAATTACATTCTAATCACTATGATTAAAATTAATATAAAAATAAAATAAATTTAAATTTATAATTAATTAATAATTTATTTCTTTAATTATTAATATTTTATATATATATATATACTACTTATAAAACAAAAAATAATAAATTTTTATAAAATTAATTTTTTTTTATTTTACCATAAAAACAAATTAAAATAAACATTATATACAAGAATCGGTGACTTTCCATCTAACTCCCTTCCAATTGTCTTCACTCTCGTCTTCGCTATAGTCGCTTCCTCTCGGTTAAATGTATTGCTTATCTCTTATATGACGTGTGATACATTTTTTTTTTTATAATCAATATATTTATGTTGTTCAAATTTTTAATTAAATTTATTTAAATTATATTTTTTAATATAATTAAATAATTATATATTATATAAATAATATTTTTTTTTTTTAAAGCAAAAAACTCCTTGTGGAGCCGCCTTGGTCTGAGAGACCACGAACAGGGGGTTCTACACCGTCAACATTATCAATTGGATTTTGGATACCCAATTCAGCTTTTTGGTAGGGTGGAGATTTGAACTTGGGACCTCCCTTGGAGGATTGTCCTCTCCTTTCCAACTCACCTACAACACCTGGGTATATAAATAATATTTTTATATAATTTTTAATTTAATCAATTTTAAAAATAAAAATTATTTTTATACAAAATTTAATCTCATTCCTTAAACATGTTAATTTTTTTTATTAATTTTACTTTAAACTTTATTTGTAATTATATATTTATTAATAACATTGGATAGTGTAAGGGTTGAATTGAAGGCATTGGGATATATTTTTTATTTTTTATTAATGAATGTGAGAAATTTTTATACTATTAATATTTTTTATATTTAATAAATTAAAAAATAAACAATTAAAATTTTTTATTAAAAATTTATTGGATAATAATAATTTATATTTGTTCTTTTTAATTTTTTTTTTATATGTAAAAAGGTTTTTTTCACTGGTTTATTTGGATAAGTATTTATTTCATTGAAATGACTTGGGGTTTCTAACTCGTTAATGTGATGATGCAAGTCTAGTGAGTTTGTCTACTTTAGTAATGGCATGTTTTTAGTGTTTTATGAAATTATTTTAATTTAAATAAGAAAACCTTGTTATTATTCCTTTTAGAATATGATCTAATTATACCACCATTATATTTCACATTACTTCAAAAAAAATAACCTACTATATTTATAAACTCTTTAATAATATATAGCAATGCAATAAAATAAAGTGAGAGTTCAAATTTTGAAAAAAATATATATTTATTCATAAAAATTATATATTATATATTAATTTTGTTAATTTGTTATATGGGATTGAAATAGTTGCTTTAACCAATCCTCCTATATATATATATATATATATATATATATATATATATATATATATATAAATAGAATTGGTACCGTTTATTAAGAAGAGACTTAGGTTCAAACTTTTGGGGATAAGTCAACCCTTTGTAAAGGTAGGTAGTTGTGTGCTCTGGATCCTCTGAGTGCATGCAAGACCAACGACAACAATATGAACCCCGAGCGATAGGTGGTCCCCATCTCATGCTAGGTAAAAAAGAAGGAGATGGATAAGTTTGTTGAGAACAGTCCATATGGTTTGAACCTTGGGATGGCCAGTTAAAATAGTGGTTGTAACCAACTCTCCTATGTCAAAATAAATAAATTATTAAATATTTGTTTTAAGTTTAAATATATCAACTTGCCTTATAGTTAGTTTTTTAAATCAAACCATATTATATTTTAATGTTTTAAAAAATATATTAATGTTAAATGTCCATTAGCATTAAAAATTTATTACATCCTAAACCTTAGTAATATTACTACAACTTGATAACTATACATGTATCTTAGTAATAATATTGTCCTTCTTATAAATTAAAAGTTAAATTATTTAAATAATTGAGTTCATATAATTACATTATAATAATTCATAGTGATATTAGTGGCATTATAATCATTTGACTATTATTACGCCGTCCTACAATGGCAGCCAGGAAGGTAAGCCACACCGTAAACAATATTAATATTTTTTTAAAAAAATCGACATTAAGGGTTAATGTGATTTAAAATATTTAAAAAATATTTAAACTATCCAAGAAATGAAATAGGCACCTGGATATTGATAACTCTCGGCGTTTATAGATATATATATTATATATCTTATGTATATAATTTAACAATATTCAAGCCTTTTCCTTAAAATAATAATAACTAATTATATTAATATTGTTTGATGTAAAATATTTTTTATTAAATTATTATTACATCTTATTTATTAATACTTGATAATATTATATTAAAAAAATTAATATAAAAATAAAATAAATTTAAATTCATAATTAATTAATCATTTATTTTTTAATTATTAATATATATATATATAATAAGAAATAATATATTTTATAAAATTAAATTTTATATTTATTTTACCATAGAGATAAATTAAGATAAACATTATATACCAGAATCACTGACTTTCCATCTAACTCCCTTCCAATTGTCTTCACTCTGGTCTTCATTGTAGTCGCTTCCTCTTGGTTAAATGTAATTCTTAGCTATTTTATGATGAATGAATTTGAACTAATGGTTATCAAAGAGGTCAAAAAGACTATAAAGTAAGACATATACAAAGCAACGGGAGTGCCTAATGCAACTCCAAAAAAAAATAAAGTAAGAAAAATAGTAAACAAAATAATATATGATATAGAAGATCTGTGGATTAAGGATTACTTCTAACATTCAAGGCTGAAGAGAAGTGAGTGATATAAGAGTTGGATGTCATGGTAGATGTTCTTTGTTGGAGTCAACAATTAGTTGATCTTGTTGTATCTCTGTGATCACCCTACCGCTTCCTGGTCATGACCTCTAGAGGCTCAAAGAATGAAGTGATAAGTTGGGATTCTATTATCTTTTGCAAAATGTTACTAAGTAGTTCTTTCCTGAGATTGAATAATTCTCACATGAAAAGGGCAATGCATCTTTGATCTTCATAATTAATCCAAGATTTTAGTGTATGGGTGTCTCTGAATAAATAATAATATCTACCTCGTATCTCGTAGTAGACAAGACAGGTGAAAATGAAATGCTCCATGGATTCCACATCAAGACTGTACAATTTGCAAATACGTTGATCTCTGGGGAGAATGTTTTTTTCATAAATAATATTTTTTTCAAATTTAAATTAAATTTATTTAAATTATATTTTTTAATAATTAAGTATAATTCAAACTGTGATGTAGGTGAGTGTGTGAGGGATGGGTATGCGTTCATAAAAAAAATAATTAAATATAATTAAATAATTATATATTATATGAATAATATTTTTATATAACTTTTAATTTAATCGATTTTTAAAACTATTTTATTTTTTATTTTTCAATTATTTTTTATACAAAATTTAATCTCATTCCATTTTAATTTTATTTATTAATTTTATGTAATTATATATTTATAAATTACATTGGATAGTGTAAGGGTTGACTTAAAGTTCATGAGATATATTTTTTATTATTTATATATTTTTATTTGATTAATGGAAGAGACCTTATATACTTTTTATTAACAGTATAATATTAATGTTTTTTTATATATTTAATAAATTAAAAATTAAATAATTAATAATTTTTATTAAAATTTTATTAAATAATAATATTTTATATTTTTTCTTTTTAATATATTTTTTTATTTAGAAGTTTTTTTTTCAGTGATGCATTTGGATAAGTATTTATTTCACTGAAATGACTTGGGGGCTGGCCCTCTTGCTTTTCAACTAGTTAATGTGATGATGCAAGTATAGTGACATATTCCATATTTGAAATTTTGTTCCACTTATTTCTGCTCAAGATTGGAACTATCCACCTTAAAAATATTCTCTCTCTACTTTAATAATGGTATGTTTTTAGTGTTTTATGAAATTATCTTAATTTAAATAAGAAAAATCTGTTATTATTTATTTAAGAGTATGATACTAATTATACCACCATTATATTTTGCATTACTTCAAAAAAAAATAGTCTATTATATTTATAAACTCTTTAATAAGATATAACAATACAATAAAATAAAATTTCCAAGAGAAATATGTTTATTTATAATAATTAAATATTATATCTTAATTTTTTTAATTGGTTATATGGGATTGAAATAGGTTTATTTCTCAGTTGGTTATATGATATTGAAGTAAGTGTCATATGTATTACATCATCACCAGAGTATTACAATAAAGCTTGAATATTTTTCATGTATCTATTTGAGAATATTTGAACCTTGGGCTCCTCTTTAAATATCCTTACATATTATTTATGTATAGCTTGGCATGATTTGAATCTTGGTCAAAATTTAAGATTGCATGAATTTTTATAAGAGATTTCAATCACCTATAGAAGTTTGAACTTAGTCTCCTAATAAAAATAAAAAAACTTAGAACTACATTATCTCTTATATATCATTAACTATTATATATTATTAAAATTTAAAAATCTAATTTTTAAATTTTTTTTAATTAATAATTTTTTTTAAATATATAATTTTATAAAAACAAATTCTTAGGTTTTGCTATTTTTTATTTTAAAACATTGTATATTATTTTTATTTTATTTTTTCTTTCCCATATAATCCTAGTTATATTATCTCAATGGACACAATTTTAATCGAAAAAACTACTATTATAACCACCTCCCACAACAAACTTTTATTCAAACAAGAAACAGAAAGTGCAAACCCGCTTTTACTTTTATTCTAAAAAATAAAAATAAAAAAAGGAACCCAAAAAGATGGAGATTGGGACCCGACCTCAAGCTGTATCTTTAGACATATTCACGTGAAAACATTGCGTAAGCCCCTATCTTGTAGACATTCACAAACGACTTCAACATAGATTTGGGAAAATCGGAAGAGGTCGGCAACTATACACAACAGCCGAGCTGGTTGAAACTTTTCAAGAAGTACAACATTAAACCTGTTAGAAAGTAAGAAAGATACTGCTTGAAAGACAATTTCTAGATTCAAGAAGTGCAAAATGCTAAGGAATGTTAAGCTCTGGATCTTGGGTTCTACCATTTTTTGTCAAAAATTTGTTCCAAAACCTGTGCTTCCTCCACACTAATATCATCTCTTCAATGGGCACACCTTTGGTTTCTGGCAAGAAGAGGCATACAAAGATGGTCATGACAAAGATCCAACCTACAAAGAATAGGAAAATCGCATACTTAATGGCACATAAAAGAGGGAGGAACGTCTGTGCAATTACAAATGTGAAGAAGAGGTTCACGGCTACAGTTATGGCCTGGCCAGCAGAACGGGTGTCTAGTGCAAATATTTCGCTTGGTACAGTCCATCCAAGAGGGCCCCATGACCATCCAAATGCAGCTACAAATAAACAGATCATGATTACCAACAACACTGAGAAGCCCTTGGAGAGCTCCTTCTCTCCTCCAAACTTTAAGCCCAATATAATGCTCACTGCAATCTGTGAATAGACAACATAAGTTCAATAGCAGATCTAATTTCAAACCAAACCATATATCCTCAGCTCTGTTTTGGAACACTAGAACTGAAGAAGATGGACAACAATCCTAAAAGTATTATAGCATTCTAGGCAACACAGTTTACCCAAATAGCCTCTGCAAAGTATAAGTATTATGCCCATTTTTAAATTCATGAAGCAACCACGAAAAAAAATAGGCATATTATGTGACGGGTGGATATCTTAATCTATACCTGACATATGATCATCTGAATGCCACCACCAATCAAGAGAGTTCTTCGGCCCCATTTGTCTACAGTGGCAATGGACACAAGGGTAGAAAATGCAAGCACCGCTCCAGTCAAGACAGAAGAATAAAGAGAGGCATTTCCAACAAAACCCAAACTCTGGAAGAGAACAGGGGCATAGAATAATATACAGTTTATACCGGTCAAGATCTGAAAAGTGGGCATGCACACTGCCATCACAAGCTGTGGACGATTCCTTCTTTTTAAAATATTCCTGAAAGGATGCTTGATAGCTTTAGCCAATTCACTTGCATCCACCATGTCTTCAAATTCAGCTTCAACATTCTTGGTTCCCCTGATTTTTTCCAAAACAGCTCTTCCCTTATCCGGATGGCCCTGCTCAATCAAACTATTGGGTGTTTCCGGTAAAAATATCCCTCCCACAGTCATAAAAAATGCAGGAGCTGCAGTCAAACCCACAGAGAGACGCCATCCCCAAGGCATTATTTTTTGGGTGCCATAATTCACCATGTTCGCCATGAAAATTCCAAGCGTAGTTGCCAATTGAAACATCATGTTAAGCCCACCCCGTAACTTTGTTGGAGCTAGCTCTGAGAGATAGAGTGGGATAGCCTACCCACAATCAAATAAATTTTTTTATTAAAAAATCACTTCAGCCAAGTAAATCCAGCAACTATTCTGACAATCAATTAGAGATTCTTGGCTTTGGAATTAGTATAAAACCCAAAAACAAAACTAGAAAAATGGTAGACCAGTTCAGTATCAATATAGACAAACTTTTCTTATTCAAAACCTATCACATAACCACAATGCAGTTGATAATAGCGAACAACAGCTTGCATACTTCACAAGGCAAGAGGATCTACTGTATGTTGATAACGCCCAAAATGTGAATCTAGGCGATCTTAATCTCCTGTGGATGGCTCTAGGCCTAAAAAGCAATGTTAAAATAGAAAAATTAATTATCTATCTACCTGGTTTCCAAAGCCAATGCCCACACCAAGCATTATACGTCCGAGATAGAGCATGGCCAAATTAATGGCACCGGTATTGAGGGCTGCTCCTACCAGAAAACTGGTACCTCCACTGATAATACTTACCCTTCGGCCATGTGCTCTGGTAACGTAAGAAGCACCAAAAGAAGCAATAAGCCCTGCAACATACAATGACGATGTGAACATAGCCAGACCCTGGTCGTCATATTTGCAGTAGCTGTTAGCCTTAGATGCCTCAGAATTCTTTCTGTGGTACACATCGGGGAAGAACTCCTTTAGAAACGGATCCATTGATGTCACTCCCCCTAACACCAACAGCATCAAATATACACACACATTAACAAATCATGGCAGAAATTCACCCTACATCCATCAAACTTAATAATCTAATGACGGATGTCTTACCAGATACGCCAATATCATAGCCAAATACAGAGCCCCCAACAGCGGCAACCATGGAGGCCA
Organism: Wollemia nobilis; assembly: GCA_028583015.1. Lineage (NCBI taxonomy): Eukaryota > Viridiplantae > Streptophyta > Pinopsida > Araucariales > Araucariaceae > Wollemia > Wollemia nobilis. The sequence goes on along the minus strand of JAQPPZ010000252.1, from coordinate 847,249 downwards.
CCACCACATAAGTGGTTACACCACCTTCATATCGGTCTGCTCTTTCTTGGCACACTCCCACTGCCTGTAGAGAACCCCCTGCCATTGGAATATTTCAATATTTTTCCTCCTTGAATGTTCAGAGTTTACTGTTAATTATCCCATGACACAAAGCAGAGGACAATCTCTGGCCGAGAAGAAGCATGAGCTTCCCATGATTGACATTGAAGGTATGAAGCTATGTCCGTTTTGCACGCTCATTCATAATTTGGTTGAACATGTTATCTATATGGTAGGTGTTCAATAGCAAACAACGTCAGCTCCGAGACAGGTTTTGGATAACATTAAAATCAATGAAAACATGATTTGTTTTTTCAATGATTATCTTCCTCGTGAGAATTGCGTGATCTCAAATGGGATTACTATTTAGTGATTTACACACTTCCTAACGATAGAATCAATTTGGCCTTTGATTTGAATATTTTTGTTTCAATTATTTATTATTTTATATATATATATATATATATATATATATATATATATATATATATATATATATATATATATATATATATAAGATATATATATATTAACTATTAGATTTGTATTATCACATTAATCGGTTAGAAATACGTAAAAAAAAACTTTTACCAAATGTTAAAATAGTCTTAGTCCCTTTACCGATGTTTGAACTTGGGTCTTCTAAATAAGAACCCAAAAACATACCACTATATCCAAAGATAATTTTTATATATTATAATTAAAATTTAAAATATTTAAAATTAACAAATGAATAATAAAATAATTATTATGATTTAATAAAATTTGTTATAATTATAATAAATTTTATTATATTTTAATTAATATTTAAGATTTAATATATAATCTATTTATTTACTATTTTATACACATTTTAAAAATTTAATTAATTTTTATAAATATAAGATTTGTTGTGTCAATCTATTAAAACACAAGCCCTTCTTAAATAGGCAACCTCCTTAACATTGAATAATAGGCTTATAGATACTTTATTAAAATATATAAAAGATAATGTTAAAAATATGAATATCTATATTATTATATATTTATATATATTAAATAATTAAAAGGTATTAGTTTAATTGATTAAACTTTTTTATAGGTTTAATTTTTGTCAAATAATATATGTATAATTATTAAGTAATTATTATACTATTATGTGATGTAATATGGATGGGTAAATAATTATGTGTTGTAGTAACATAAACTTACATTACAATATTACAATGAAACACGATGAGTTCATAAAATATTATGTGCACATAAAGTTCAATAAATCCATTCACTACTAAGATGGGTCTTTTTTTAATATATTAACTTTTTTTTCATTAAAATTAAATAATTTTAATTAAATCTATAAGATCAAAAACTTTAATGCAAGAAAAATAACATTATAACTGTTTTGAAACTTGGATCTTTTATTTTAATTTCTAATTATACTTTTTAGATGAAGTTAAAAACAACTCAAGAATCCTCTTATCCTCTTGTGTTTTTTATTGATTTTGATAAATTCCTTAGATTTTCTATCCTCGTTCCTTTAAACAAAATCCTTTAACATTCTTTCAATTTGAATTATTATTTGTGTGCAATTTTTTTTATCCTAATGTGACGAATAATGATAAAGTCAAGGGAGCCTCAATTATCCAATGAATCGAACTAGGATAGCCTCTTGACAAGCACTTGACTACTACCAACTTGCCTATCCCTGTAAGTTAAAATTTTAGGGTAAAACACTTATCAAGAAGAGACCTAGGTTCAAACCTTGGGGGCATGTCTGTTGCAAAGGTAGTAGTCTAATATGTCATAGTGCACACAAGGTAGTAGTATGATCTGTCTAAGTGTGCATCAAATCAATGATGATAATACAAATTTCAAGTGATCGATGGTCCCCCTCACGACAGGTTACAACAACGAGGTGGTATAGGCTTGTTGGAAGCAATCCCTATGATTTGAACCCTGCACTTGACAATTACTAAAAATAATGTGGATGTAACCAACTCCCCTATGTATCCAAAACAAATTAGGATAAAGCACAATCTTTGAAAGGAGCCTCAGTTTTGGAGGTTCGTCGAGTTTGAACTTGGATCTTATGAATGAAAATAGGTATCCCTCACAAAACGATTACTTGTGTGAATGTTAGTTAAGTTATATGTTTTGTGTATTTTTATAATAGTAAGACTTTGAGTGGGCTTATCCATAATACCTTGGAACTCTAAGTGATAGCTTTAGATCGAATTCAATAGAGGTAAAGTTGTGCATTGCATTTGGATAAAGAGAGAGGAATAAATAACATTTTCTACTTGGATAAATATAAAGAGAGGATAAAAATATTTTCTATAAGGATTGTCTATATGATCTATAGTCTCATGAGCTTAAAAACTCACTTTGTCTTTTATTTTTATAAAAAAATATAAATACAAGGAGAGGATAAAAATTATTTTTTATAAGGATTGTCTCATATGATCTATAGTCACATGAGCGTAAAAAATCACTTTACCTTTTATATTTATAATTATAATTATGTTTTTTATAAATTTTTATTATTATAATTAATTTCAAAAATGCATAAAATTAATAAATAAATAGCAACCATCATTTATAAAAATGTTATTAAAATAATAGCTATTTTTTTACACACTCTTTTATGGTTTGAACTTGGATCTCTCAAATAAGAAACAAAAACCATACACTATGATGTTCCATTCATTTTTTTTATTTGGTTAGTGTGTGAAACTCCTATGATGAGCACTTAGGGCTAAGCATTCCCATCCCAACCATGACCCATAATAGGGTCGAGAGCTAAACTTATCAACAGATGACTAACACACAACCACACACATGCATTGTTTGAATCTTGGACCTCTCAAAGAAGAGCTAAACCTCAAACTAACTCAAGTCATGGTTTGAACTTTGGACCTCCCAAAGAAGAGACAAACCTTGAATCATTGTGTTGTCCCATGTGGGACTAATAAAATTTATTATTTTTTTTGGTAGGTAAAAAAAACTTTATTTACTGATTGGGTTGAAGGGTCCTAGCCTTATTACATAAGGCATACACAGTGTTGATAATACAAGAATGAGCCAATTTTGACAAAAAAATTTGAGGGTCCAACCCTTCCAACATAGGTAACACAAAAACAATCAACCATAACAAAGTTAAACAAAAACTCATACTATCTCCGAATTTTTCCCCTTCTTAAGACTCTCTTCCCAGGGCTACTGGGAAGCCTCTTTTCCATCCTGATGGTCAACTTATTTTTGGAAAGGGCCAAGGAGGGCCTCGAGAACGTCAGGGAGCTCCTGAACTTCGTTGATGGCATTGGACAGACTGGTTTCGACCTCCCTGATGATGTTGGTTGCTGACTTCAGGAGGTCCACAGTTTTGTTGATGCGAGAAAGGGTTGCCACATGTAGCACATCTTTAGCAGTTCTGGATGCTTCTTCATCCTCATCAATGATGACCTCAAGGATCTTTTTTGAAGTGCTCGCATTATTTGTCTATAGTCGATGGGACTTCCTACTTTTTTGAGAGGGGTGGACTAATTTTTGCTTGCTTCTCAGGGGCTTTTCGGAGGGGCGATGATCAGATGGAGCAGAAGTCTTGGGAGTGGGAGCCAGGGAGAAAACTTCTTACCACTGGGATGCACGAGGGAAGGGGATATTGGGGGGAGACGGTGGGGGACGCCAACTTTTGAGAGGAATCTACAGAAGTGGGGGAATGGGGGGAGCTATCCTTGTCCTTGCGAAGAGAAGCAGAAGAAGGTTTAGGGCTGGGGGAATGATCAAGGATGTCACCAAAAACCTGGTGTGCAAGGGCGTGCTTGTAAAGGACAAGGAAAAGGCCCTGGTGATGAGGGGGCTTGGAGGACATGCTAATTTTGATATTGGAAATGGTGATGCGGATGGACCGGAGAAGGAAGTCCAGGAAATTCATTGGTTTGACATCACGAAGGTGATTCACAAAAGCTAGGTGATAAGCATGCAGAGGATGGTTGGGATTATCGACAATGATGTATTGAATGATAGGGACAATGACATCGTCCCAAGGCCTAGGAAGAGACGAGCGCAACACACCCCCCTTCTCCCACTCCAAATATTTCCCCTTATCGAGGAAGTGCTCTAGTTCTTCTTTGAAATTGTGTCTATCTCTACGAACACTTCTACCAGCCGAAGATAAACCAAAAATTTCAGCGATAGAGTGGACGCTTACCTCAAAATTAAGGCCACAGACCTAAACTTCACCATCATTCCAAGTACTGACGAAATCCTTGGTCACTTGCTCATCCACGCTGGTGAACAACTTAAAGAAAGGGGTGAATTTCTTAGCTTCAAGTAAAGCTTCAACCCCTGCCTCAAGCTGAATGTTTAGGGGCTCCATAATGATCTTCACAATAGAGGGGTTGAGATCAATCGAACTATAACACTATCTTTTGCAACACCAATTGGAGGTTCTCACGTGGGTGCACAAAGAAGGGACTGGGCTTAGGTTAAAAAACCTAATCTTGACACGGGCATGACAAGCTATTACTCCAAAAAAACTAAAGAATCCAAACTTGAAAGGAGAAGGGGGACAAGTAGAGAAGGCGATGCAAGAAGTGGGCGAGGGGGAAAAATATGAGGGTGGCAAGAGGTCACCATGGGGAGGGGGAAAATGAGGGAGAGGGATCAAAGGCACGATGAAAGTGGAGGCAGCGGGGGGTAACTGGTCAAGATGACACGAGCAGAGCAACCCACATGGGTGGTCATACAGGAACACCTATCTGGCATTGAAGGAATACCTTTGTGGCTGCTAAAGCTATCATTTGCAACAATCCTTAGATTTGTTCTGGTGTTGAGAAAAAACACCTTAGGTGTTAATGAAACACCATTTTGGCAGCTAGTGCTACTCTTTATGAATGCACCTTGCATCATGATTGGTTGTCGTGCGGACTTCCTGGGGGAAGACATCTTCCCAAATGATCAGGCTATCTTGATTGGTCGTTGAGTTGGCCAAGAGATCTACCACCTTATTTGCTTCTCTAAAAATGTGGGTGATCACATTTTGAGGATGCTACTGGAGGGAAATCTGATAGTCTTGGATAATGTTGTGAATGTTCCAACCCCCATTGTTGTTGTTGTTGATATGATTAACCACGATGAGTGAGTCACCTTCGAAAATGATTGGGTTATTCATGGTTTTGCTGATCTGAATACACCTCCAGAGAGCCCGAGCTTCCACATAGTTGTTAGTTTGAATCCCCACATTTTCCATGAAGGCCAAAATGATGTTGCCTTCATGGTCCCTGAAAACTCCTTCGGCCCTCGCATCTCCTAGATTGCCTTTGGAAGACCCATCAAAATTGGCCTTGAGCCAACCGGGAGGGGGGGTCCATTTGGCGTCACTCCTGGAGCTGGTAGGATTCTGGGGTCTGGAATACTCAGTGGAAATCCCAAAGCTTTTGATCAGTGTAGCCTCCCTTTCACAGGAAGGGGAATCTATGCAGGGAGTGATGTTGGCATTTTCCACAGCAAAATTCAAGGCTTTGTTGGCAACAACTTTAGGGATCCTGGGCTTGTCATTGAAGATGTGATTGTTTCGCTCCAACCAGATTTTCCAAAAGGTATGGTGCAACAAGGATTTCCAGAGAAACTTGAGTCTTGAGTGCTTGAAGACGTTGGGCCATTGGGTGACCAAGTCAAGGATGGACTTGGGCCAAGCCCAACTCACTTGGAACCTACTCGTCAGTGAGGAAAATACCTCAATGGAGAAGGGACAGTCAATGAATAAGTGTTGAGTGGACTCCCAGGCCTAGGTGTAGAGATAGCATCTATTGGGGACTATGACCCCCCTCTTGATCAAGTTGTCTATGGTCAGAATTCTGTTGTGGACTATGAGCCAGCAAAAGTGAGTGATCTTCGGGACCAGGTGCTTAAGCCAAATGGACCTGGCAATGGTAGGGTTGCTGGTGGAGCTAGATCACTTGGGAGGGGTGACAACCAGTTGGTAGGCTGACTTCATAGAGAACTACCCATCATTGGTACCTTTCCAACAAAGCTTGTCAGTCGTCTGATTCTGGGGGATGAAATTCACCCTGAGGATAGACTAGAGGGCTAAACTTGGCTCTGTCTACAATAGCATTCCTAACCCTGAACCAAATTGTCTTCCACCTACGACTATCTTGGGTGGTTGTTATGAAATTAGTGACTTTGTGGCCAAATTTGCTGTCGATGAGGTGTTTAATTGTTGCAATGTCAGGGTCTCTGATGAGAGGCTCATATCTGGCCCATGGATCATGCCAAAATTTGATGTCCATTCCATTCCCAAGCTGCCACCTTGTTCCCTGTTGGATGAGGTGCTTTGTTTGGGATATGGATCGCCAGAAGTGGGACCCAATGCTAGGAGTCCCTTCATCTCTGAAAGAGTGTTGTTGAAGGTATTTCCTATGGATGATAGAGACCCAGTCCAAATTGGCATTGGTGGCCACTTTCCATGCCTATTTGGCTAGGAGGGCTTGGTTCATGAGGCTGATTCTATGCAAACCAAGCCCACCTTTGGCTTTCAGAGTGCAAACTTTGTCCCAGGCCATCAGGTGGAACTTTCATTGATTATCCTTCCCTGCCCAAAGAAAGTGTTTCTGGATTTTTTCTATGCTTTCTCCCACAACATTTGGGATTTTGAAGACAAAAAGAAAAAACATCGGAATGCTTTGGAGAACAACCTTAACTAAAGTGGCTTTACCTGCTTGAGAGAGGAGAGCCCCTTTCCACCCTACCAACTTCTTATGGATTCTCTCCATGACACTATTCCACATGGTCTTGGTTGGCCTCCCTTGAAACATTGGGAGCCCAAGATAGGTGGTTGGGAGATCAACGATTGTGCAACCCAGAATACCTACAATTTTAGCCTGCCTCCTTGCAGGGGTGTTGATGAAGTAGAGCTTGCTTTTGCTATAATTAACCTTCTAGCCAGCAGCTTCCTCATACAGATTGAGGATAGACTTGATGACCTTGGCTTCAGAGATAGAGGCTGATGTGGCCAACAGGGTATCATCCACAAACTGCTGGTGGATCGAGGGTTGAAGGTTGGAAGCTACCTTGATACCAAAAATTAGTCTTCTTGAGCAAGCAGATTTGACAACTCTTCCCAGGATTTCTACCAAGATGATGAAGAGGATGGGGGAAAGGGGGTCCCCTTGTCTCAACCCTCTGGAGCTAGGGAAATACCCTGCAGCTAAACCATTGACCATGACAGAGAACCAGGGAGAGGAGATGCAGTTAGAGATCAACTTGACCCACTTCTCATGGAATCCAAACTTGAGGAGGATTCTGGACAGAAACTCTCGGTCCACTCTATCGAAGGCCTTGTTCATGTCAAGCTTAAGGAAGAAGGCTGACTTGTTGGACATTTGGGCCGAATGGATGAGCTCATGGATAGTGATGACTCCATCAACGATGTTTTGACCTTTGATAGTACTACCTTGGCAAGGGTCAATGATGGATGGGAGAATGTTGGTCAGTCTATTAGCCATGGCTTTGGATAGGATTTTGTAAATGACGTTGCACAAGCTGATGGGGCGGTAATCAAACATGGATTGGGAATTGGGCCCCTTGGGAATGAGAGCTAGGAAAGTGGAATTCACATCCCTGGGAATGAAACTGGAAGCTTGCATTTCAGAAATGGCTTGGCAGAGGTCAGGCCCTATGATGTCCCAGTAGGTTTGAAAAAACCTAGGAGAGAACCCATCAGGCCCAGGAGATTTGTTTGGCTGCATAGAGAAGAGGGCATGATGGATCTCTTTAGGGGTAAGAGGGCTAAGAAGGTGGGAATTCATGGCCTCAGAGATAGAACTAGGAATGTGATCAAGGAGGGAGTCCATAGCCTGACTAGGGGGAGGACGGGACGTCGAGGAGGGATTTGAAATGATTAACAGCTTCATCCCAAATCTGGTGGATATCGATGGTGCTAGAACCGTCTTTTTTGATGAGGGATTTAATCCTGTTGGCCCCTCTATGCTTAAGAGTGGAGATGTGGAAAAACTTGGAGTTGGAATCTCCTTCCTTGAGCCACAACTGTCTTGATTTCTAGTGCCAGAACATTTCTTCCTTTTACAGAGTATTATGGTATTCTGATAGCAAAATTATTTCCTCTATTCTAAGATTGTCATCTCCCTACCCCTGTTGGAACCTATCCTCAATCTGATTAAGTCTATTTTTGATGATGTTTTTGTTTTCAAAGATGTTCCCAAAAGTCTCTTTGTTCCACACTCTCAATTTGCTCTTAATAGATCAAAGTTTCTGCATTACCTAGTTTATGGCTGTCCCAAGGACTTTTTCCCCCCACCACTCAACAATCTAATTCTTGAGGTCTGAGTGTTGTGTCCACATAGATTCAAATCGAAAAGGGGTTTTAAACTGAGGTCTGCTGGCAGTTTCGAACATCAAGGGACTATGGTCAGACCCAATTTTTGGAAGAGCCTACAGGTTGGCATCCCCAAAGAGAGGGAGTGCTTCTTGGGACAACAAGAAATGATCTAGTCTCTCTTGGATGAGGTTTCCTCCTATCCTCCTGTTGCTCCAGGTGAACTGGGCCCCTTGCAGTTGAACATCCATAAGTTCATTTGAGTCTACAAAGTGAGCAAAGTCCTCTATTGCTCTGGAATTAATGGCATTCCCCCCTCTCTTCTCGAAAGGATGCAAGGGAGTATTGAAGTCCTCTACTAAGATCCAAGGAACATCGTTGAATGCTTGTCTCATCTAGGAGAGGTTGTTCCACATAATTGTTTTGTCCTATGGGGTGTTGGGAGCATACACATTGGTTAAGACCCAAGAGAGTTGGGTGTTAGAATCATGAAAGAGGATGTTGGCCAGGCGCCCATCACCTAAAATAACTCGTCCTTCAAATTTTGCTAGATTCCAGAGGCAAAGGAGTCCGCCTAAAGTACCCTGGGCTGGGGTATAGACAAACTCACACTTCCTCCAGATAGTTTTGGTGACTCTTGGTGACCAATGCTCTCCTAATTTAGTTTCTTGAATAAGGAAAATAGTAGGATTTGTTTCCTTCTGCATGGCAGCAACCAATATTTGTTTGACTACCCCATTTAGTCCTCTCATGTTCTAGGAGAGGACTTTCATTTGGAACTTTTGGATGGTTTTCTGCCCCCTTTGCCTTGTTGTGCAGGGGTTTTGGATCTTTTAGTTTCTTCCTTGCTTGTTATCCCTAGGTCCTATATCAGATTTTTTTTGGTGTCGTTGTTTATATCTTCAACTACATATCTACTTCTCAGGTCTACCCCTGAGGGTCTCCCCTTATTTATGTCACCTCCAACATCAATCTAGGTCTTTTTATAACTTCAGATCTATTTTGGGCTCCAATATTCTGAGTACTCTTTGGAAGAATCATCACTGACGGCTTCAGCTTTGAGGGATTTGGATGGGGAACAGGGTGACCCAGTCTCACTGGGTGGGGAAGGCAAAGGTGGAGGAATGGGTGGGTGTAGGGGTCTGGGGGGAGGTTCAGGGAATCATGATTAGTGATGATGATAGGGGAAGGGCATCGAGGAGGGAAAGGGAGGGGGTTTTTCTAAAGGATGGCCTCAGTGGCTTCTAGTTGAACAGTAGGGTTTGAGTCAGGGTTTTCCTCGTCGAGGATTTCCTCATATTGGACTTTATCAATGTGACCAGAATTGCTAAGTAAATCAAATTTGTTGGAGCTAGTGAATAGATTACTTGCCTTTTGTTTATCATCGCTAGGGGAGGAAAAGCTTGTTTTTTGCCTTTGTAGTTCTGGTTCTGTCGTGTTCCCACCTTCATCTTAGGATTTTCCCCCTAAACTGGACGGGCCACATCCTACGACTTTGACTACAATTTTTTATGGTTTAGGCACTGGGACGAAAGGTGCCCTTGTAGTTGGCACTCAGAGCAAGAAGTTGGCTTGTTTTCAAACACCAACGACTGGCTTCACCTATAATTCTCATAAATTAGGTTAACCTGGATCGGGAGCTGCATTTCAAGATTAACATTGACACAAATGCATGCTTGTGTCAGGCGATTTCGAGCGTGAGTTGTTGGGTCTATGGCTACCAATTCTCCTATTGCTCGGGCTATCGCTTGGAGTGCGTCTTCATAGAAGAAATGTGGTGGCAATTTTGGTAGCCACACCCAGATAGGGGTGTAATTTATGCTTTGTGATTCAGGATCAAAATCTTCTCCCCACTTTCGGAGGAAGAGACTCCTCCTCCCAAAAAACCATGGACCTCCTGATAAGATGTGATTTGCATCTTCTTGTGTGTTGAGGTGGACCATGAAAAACCCTCGAGACATGGCTGACAACTCTAGGCATCCTCTGGTTTTCCACTTCATCACTGTCCACCACCGTAGTGAGTCCATGTCCGGTCTCCCTCCAACGAATTTCCCTACTAGGGAAAATGCGTCATGGTTGGCGTATTCCATCATGGTTTGCTCAAGATAGAGGACATTGCATCCTTGGGTGATGAAGGTGTTCACTGTCGAGGGCCTAGGTTTGGATTTTTCTCAAAGCGCTTCTATAAAAGAAGATTGATTGGTCTTCTTGTCAGTTGTCTCATGTTTATCTGGTGGGTCTTTGCCTCTACGTCCTTTCCCATCTCCTACCGTGCCTAGATGTACATCGCTTGTTGGTTCCTCCTCTTCCTGGTGGGAATTGGGATTGTCACTCAATTGCGAGCTGGTCCTAGAGTATTTTTTTCCACTTTTTTGCTTCCCAGTCTCTGGTGCGACACTCTCGGGATGTTCATTTTTTCTTAAGTCTCTTTGTCTCCTACCTGTTGATGGCTCGATCATCAATTTTTTGCTTACCTCCGCCCATTTTTTTCTCACCATCGCTTCAAGGAATTATCATTTGATTCAAATTTTTCTAATAAAAATACATATTAAAAACATTCTAATAAAAATACATCTTTATTATTTTATATACATCTTTAAAATTTAAGTAAATATGTTATTATATTTGCATTATCACATTAACCGGTTAGAAATACATCAAAAATACTTTTACCATGTATCGTTAAAAAAATTTTGAAAGACTCTTAGTCCCCTTTACCGAACTTGGGTCTTCTAAATGTTAACCCAAAGACATACCACTATACCCAAAGATTATTTTAATATATTATAATCAAAATTTAAAATATTAAAAATTAACAAATGAATAGTAAAATAATTATTATTATTTAATAAAATTTATTATAAAAATAATAAATTTTATTATATTTTAATTAATATTTAAGATTTAATAAATAATCTTTTTATTTACTATTTTATACACATTTTAAAAATTTAATTAATCTCTATAAATATAAGATTTGTTGTGTCAATCTATTTAAACTCAAACCCTTTTTAAATAGGCAACCTCCATAACATTAAATTATAGGCTTATAGATACTTTATTAAAATATATAAGAGATAATGTTAAAAATATATATATATATTAAATAATTAAAAGGTATTAGTTTAATTGATTAAATTTTTTTATAGGTTTAATTCTTGTCAAATAATATATGTATAATTAGTAAGTAATTATAATACTACTGTGCCATGTAATATGGATTGGTAAATAATTATGTTTTGTAGTAACATAAACTTACATAAAAATATTACAATGAAACATGATGAGTTCATAAAACATTATGTGCACATAAAGTTTTATAAATCAATGCATTACTAAGATGGGCCTTTTTTTTAAATATATTAATTTTTTTCCATTAAAAGTAAATAATTTTAATTAAATCTATAAGATCAAAAACTTTAATGCAAGAAAAAAATAACATTATAACTATTTTGAAACTTGGACCTTCTATTTTAATTTCTAATTATAATTATTTACAAATTTTTAGATGAAGTTAAGAACAACTCAAGAATCCTCTTATCCTCTTGTGTCTTTTATTGATTTTGATAAGTTCCCTAGTTTTTCTATCCTCGTTCCTTTAAACAAAATCCTTTAACATTATTTCAATTTGAAATATTATTTGTGTGCAATTTTTTTTATCCTAATGTGACGGGTAATGATAAAGTCAAGGGACCCTCAATCGTCCAAGGAATAAAACTAGGATAGCCTCCTCACAAGCACTTGACTACTACCAACTTGCCTATCCCTGTCAGTTAAAATTTTAGGGTAAAGCACTTATCAAGAAGAGACCTAGGTTCAAACCTTGGGGGCATACCTGTTGCAAAGGTAGTATTCTAATTTATTTTAGTGTACACAAGGTAGTAGTATGATTTGTCTGAGTGTGCATCATATTGATGATGATAATACAAATTTCAACACGTCATATCAACAACAACGAGGTGGTATAGACTTGCTGGAAGCAATCCCTATTATTTGAATCCTGCACTTGATAATTACTAAAAATAATGTGGATGTAACCAACTCCCCTATGTATCCAAAAAAAATTAGGATAAAGCACAATTTTTTAAAGGAGCCTCATTTTTGGAGGTCCGTCGAGTTTGAACTTTGATCTTATAAATGAAAATAGGTATCCCTCATAATACTATTACTTGTGTGAATGTTAGTTAAGTTCTATGTTTTATATATTTTTATAATAGTAAGACTTTGAGTGGGCTTATCCATAATACCTTGGAACTCTAAGTGATAGGTTTAAATCGAATTTAATAGAGGTAAAGTTGTGCATTGCATTTGGATTAATAGAGAGAGAGAGATAAAGAACATTTTATACTTGGATAAATATAAAGAGAGGATAAAAATATTTTCTATAAGGATTTTCTATATGATCTATAGTCCCATGAGCTTAAAAAATCACTTTACCTTTTATTTTTATAAATAAATATAAATATAAGGAGAGATAAAAAATATTTTTCATAAGGATTGTCTCATATGATCTATAGTCACATGAGCATAAAAAAATCACTTTACCTTTTATATTTATAATTATAATTATATGTTTTATAAATTTTTATATATTATAATTAATGTCAAAAATACATAAAATTAATAAATAAATAAATAGCAACCATCATTTATAAAAATGTTATTAAAATAGTAACTATTTTTTTTACACGCACTCTTTTATGGTTTGAACTTGGATCTCTCAAATAAGAACCAAAAATCATACACTACGATGTTCCATTCATTTTTTTTATTTGGTTAGTGTGAGAAATACCTATGATGAACGCTTAGGGCTAAGCATTCCCATCCCAACCATGACCCATAATAAGGTCGATAGCTAAACTTATCAATAGATGACTAACACACAACCACACACATGCATTGTTTGAATCTTGGACCTCTCAAAGAAGATCTAAACCTCGAACCGACTCATGTCATAGTTTGAACCTTGGACCCCCCAAAGAAGAGCCAAACCTTGAATCGTTGTGTTTTCCCATGTGGGACTAATAAAATTTATTATGATTATAATAAAGTTTGTTGTTTTAAGTTGCAAGCTTAATGTAGTGGTAAGGCATTTGGCCTCTATTTGAGAGGACCAAGATTCAAACCCCACTCATTATGATGAGACTGAGACCCCTCATAAATACAATTTTCTTTAATTGAAATATCAAATATATTAGCCCTCAAGGGCTACGTGGATTGGTAAGTGTTTGTTTGGCCAAGCATCTACCAAGAAGACACCTAGGTTTAAAATTTGAGGGTAGCATGTTTGCAAAGGTAGTAGTTTGATCTTAATCCTCTTAGTGCATGTCAAACCGATGATGATGATGATATGAATCCCGAGTGATTGGTGGTCCCCTTCATACCGGGTCAACAATAACAAGGTGGAATAGGTTTGGTGGGAGCAACTCCTATGGTTTGAACCCTAAACTTATCAATTACTAAAAATAGTGTGGTTGTGACCAACTCTCCTATGTAACTCTATATATATATATATATATATATATATATATATATATATATATATATATATATATATATATATATATATATATATATATATATATATATATATATATATTTAAAATGATAAATATCTAGTAAGTTTTTTTAAAAGAATAAGTTTGATTTTTTTAATAATTTTTAATAATAATATTATATAAGCCACAATATCTTGAATAAGAATTTTGACACCATGGATGAGATTACTTCAAGATAAATATGGTTATAGGGTTTCAAACATTTTTTACAATGATCAAGAAGGAAGATACAAATGGAAAGAATATTTTTACAAGTATACAAGACATTGATTCTAGGAGGCAATTGAGTACAAATATAAAAACATTGATTATCCCAAGGGGAGCCAATGATAAGTTGATTTTGGAGTTGAATAGCTCAAGAGAATACACAACAAGAAGTGGATATAATATAAAGCACCATCAAAATAAGAATATCGCAAGAATATGGAGTGATATTTGGGATAGACCAAACATTCCTAGAGTCAAAATGTTTGTTTGGCTAGTAGATCATAGAATAAATTTATCCTAGGATAACCTTATGAAAAGGGGTTTTCATAGCCCCTCAAAATGTGTTTTTTTGTAAAATGGAGGAGAGTATAGACCATATCTTAGGACACTTCTCAATAGTCTGGAAACTATGGCAATGGATTCTTAATATGTTTGGAAAATGCATGGTGATGAATGGCAAAATTGAGGAATGGTTAAAGCAACAACAGAGAACTTTTAAAAGTGAGGCTTTACAGAAAATATAGGATATATCAAAATATACAATATTTTGTCCTATTTGATTAGAAAGGAATAGAAGAATATTTAAAGAAAAGGAAATTAGTTTAGAGAAGATGGAAAGGGATATTTTTTTAGCCATAGAGGATTCTAAACCAACCCTATAAACTCACCCAATCCCTAATATAGAAGTAGAGAGCCTTGATAGATGGATTCAAGTCATCAAATGGAATTATGATGTTGGGGATAGGAGAAACAAAAAGAAGGCAAATAATATAAAGTGGAAACCACCAAATGTGGAGTTGGTCTGATTACATTTTTATGAAGCATCTAAAGGAAATCCAAGACCAACAAGAGGAGGAGGAATAATTATAACTAACAGAGGAGAGATTTTATCTCATTACACTTTCAATAGTGGATTTAAGACAAATAATGAAGCTAAATCTTGGACGATTTTAGAAGGGTTAAAAATATGCAAAAAAATGAAATGGAACAAAGTATGGATGGAAGGTGATTCACTCATAGTAATAAATGTGATTTTGATTAAATCAAAGACTCCATGGAACATAGAAGAGATAATTGTGAAAATTCAAGACCTTACTATAGAGTTTGAAGAAATCAGGTTTACACATACATTAAGGGAAGGAAACAAACATATAGATAAGCCAACCAATAGAGGGGTTTTAATTGACGATCATGAAGTTAAATTTTATTTTCCTTGGTTAGAGGAGGTAGTAAGTTTAGCTAAAGCTAACATGAAAATGTTGACTACCTGGATTAAGATTTACTTTCAAAATTTTCCATTAGGAATATATGTTTTTTAATAACATTAATGCTCTTTCATATATAGTATTTATTACAAATTTTGTGGTTGCACTTGTGCTTAGGAAGGAAACTAGCAATCCAAATCTAGTAAAGCGAGCTATGATAGTGCAATGTTTTGGAAATATTACTCTACTAAGATGCAATGCATATATAGTAGAGGTGAAGTTTTGGTATTATGAAATTTGTAGGAAAATGTCAAGAAGGATGCTGAATTCTAGAATATTTGTATTCACATAGAAAATTGGAAAATTTTCAAAAAATGAAAATCAAGAATTCATATATTTTAAGTAAAATTATGTAGGTTTCTAGCTATAGCAACTCAACTGAGATGAGAATTGAATTTTTTTGTAAACTCTCATGCTCTAAAGAAGAGAGTTGTGATTTGTCAATGGTGGGGATCTGAATACAACCCCTTGTTCTCAAGAAAAAAATATTTATATCTTGAATAAGAATTGAAAATTATATTATTATGGTGTCCCACAAAAAATTAATAATATTTATTAAGATTTATTATGATTATTATAAATTTTATTTATATTTAATATTTAAAAATGGTATATCAAATATATTACTTATTAAAATGATAATTATTTTGATAAGTTTTTTTAAGAGAATAATAATAACTAATATTTAATAATATTTTTTTTATTAGGGTGAAAAGAAGGGGTTTTTGAAATGGTCCCAACTCTTTTTTACAATACCACTCCTCTGCATTAAATCAAACAATAAGAAATTAGAAAAAACAAAAAGAAACTAATACATCAACAATCTGCAATTACAATTTAGGATCAGCTTTCACGAGCAACAATTATACCTCTGGTTCCATCCTACAACAAACTTTTACACTTACTCTCTGCTCTGGAATCCACAATATGTTCTGTAAGTAATATCAATAGTATTCCTAGTGGCGTCTGATTTTCTCTTTGCATCAAAAATATGGTATGTGGGAGTCGGAGGTGATATGTTGGAAGCTTTTGACATAAATTTGGATGACCCCTTTTGGGGGAGTAAGCTTAGGGGCCCGGGTTCATCCTCATCTTGGGACCTAGGGAAATTAGGAGGAGTTCTTGATAATGGGGATTGTTTGCCTTCCTTATCCTATGTTGAGGCAATGTCCGATCGGTGTTATTGGGATGAACTCGACCCCTATGAGGTGGACTTTGAGGCCTTTAAAATTTGTATTCCAAACCGTATGGTGAATTCTATATTGGAGAAAGGTTCTTGTGACCTCATTGGTAAGTTCATGGGGGGTAGACCAGATCTTGATGTTCTTAAGAGGTGGGCAATTTTGAGGTGGAAACCCAGTGGTTTGCTAGAGTTGGCCTCTCTCCCTAGGAATTTTTTTCTCATTAGACTTTCCTGTGATGGTGACTCGAAGAGGATCTTAGAAGGAGGTCCCTAGTTTTTTGGGAAGCAAGGCCTATTCCTTAGGCACTGGGGCTCTGAATTTAACCTAGCTCTACAATGGGTGAATTTGGTGCCATTTTGGGTGCACCTTCCTGAGTTTTCCACATTTTTATGGCATGAAAGTGTGTTCAAGGTTGTGGCCAAGTCGATTGGATATTTTTTCTCCTTTGACGTGTTATTGCTTTTGATTGCCAGCCACCAGTTTGTTCACATGTGTATTCTAGTTGACATTGAGAAGGTGCTTCCAAAATTAGTGGAGTTAGTCTCTCGCCTTGGGTGTTGGACTCAATCAGTGTTCTATGAAAATAAGCTTTTGCCTTGTAAATTTTTTGGCTTGGGAGGGCACCATCAAAATTTCTATCTATAGAAGCCTTATTGAAAGCCCCTAGTTTAGTAGGCCAAGTGTCCTACTTCTGAGGATGTTGCTTCAGGACCCAGATCTACTTCCAAAAAGTAGAAGGTTTGGTATAAGAAATTTTAGGGTCCATCTAAAGATAAAGGCTTGGTCCCTTCACCTCTGAAGGGTGATATGGTGGTTCCCCATCCTAATAATACTAGTATTTCTATGGCTCCTATGAATGAGCCCCTCAGTAATTTGGAGGTGGTTCTTCAGTTAGAGCCTTTGAATAAAATTGATGAGATTCCTCTGAGGAACTCTTTTGATTGCCTTGTGTCGGATGCTCCGGAGGCTTTTGAAATTTCTAAAGATATGGAGATCTCTTCTCCAAAGGTGAATGGTGGTTCGTCATCTCCTAAGGAGTTCCATTCATCTCCAAAGGTGATCGGTTGTTCATTGTCTCCTAAATAGGTCCTTACTTCTCCCTCTAGTGGTGTGGGTAGCCCTGTGGCTTCACCCAAAATTATCATGGAGAAAGGATCTCCCGGTCCAAAAACTAGAAGCCAACGTAAAAAAGGCATTGACACTAAGGTGGTTAAAAAGCCAAGAAGACCTCCTAGTAAATCTGGAAGGAAGAGTCTAATGGAGGAGGTAACTTCCAATGGGGGTCAGGATCATCTCATTGTGGAGGAGGAGAATGGTGATAGGCATTTGAAGCTTGATAGCTTTCGATCTCCTCCCAATGGAGGGTCAAGGAAGAAGCTTTCCCTTTAATTTTCCCATGAATATTTGTTCTTGGAATGTTAGAGGACTTAACAGTTCCTCTAAGAAGAGGTTATTGGCTACCTTGAGAAAGTAGAGAGTCCCTGACTTTTTGTGTATCCAATAATTAAATCTTGTTGATACGTCTTGGGAGGTGACTCATAATTTTGTTTGGAAGGATTTTGGTTTCATGGCCAGTGAGGTTGTAGGTGCTTCTAGGGGTTTGCTTTTCTTTTAGGACTCCATGAAGTTTGAAGGGCATGTTATCTCTTCCTCCAATAGGGTAATCAACATATTTTTTTTGGTGCAAGGCCATGCATAGAAGGTGGGTAATGTCTAATATCTATGCACCCAATTCTTACTGTGATAGGCATAACTTTTGGCACCTTCTACTTGAAATGAGAGACTCTTTTTGGGATGAAGCATGGGTTGTTGTTGGGGATTTTAATTCCCCTCTCTATCCATATGAAAAGTGTGGTGGCAATGAGGTGGATATTAGGAGCTTAAATGACTTTTTTGGATTTATTAATTCGGTTGGCCTTAGAGACTTAGACTTGAAAAGATCAAGATATACATGGAGTAATCGTAGATCGGGAGTGAACCTTATTTTAAGCAGGTTGGATAGGTTTTTGGTCTCTAATTCCTATCTTAATTTTTTTGGTGATGCTTTGTTGTCCACCCTTCCAAGAATAGGGTCTGACCATAACCCTTTATGGCTTGAAGTTCCTGAGGGATTGTCTTTCCTTCTATGACCATTCATATTTGAGATGATGTGGTGCTCTCACCCTGATTTTGAAGCCTGTTTATCGGAGTGGTGGTAGGAGGATGTTGAAGGAGAAGGTTTGGTCAGATTTTCTAATAAGTTAATATTGCTGAGAGCCCATATAAAATTATGGAACAAGTTCTCCTTCGGGAATATTTTTAGGGAGAAAGAGAAGCTTGTGGAGTAGATCAAAATTGTTGAATCAGAGTTGGAATATGGGAGTAGCTCTAAAGAGTTGCTCCATGAGGAGAGATCCCTTCTTGCTACTTTTCACAATATTCAAGTGGAGGAAGAGCTTCACTGGAAGCAAAATTCAAGAGAGTTATGGTTAAGATAAGGTGACCGGAACACTCAATTTTTCCATGCTTCCACTCTGCATCATAGGGGATGTAACAGAATTAGAGAAATTAAGTTAGAGGATGGGAGTGTTTCTTCTAATATATTAAAAATATAGGAGGAGGTTATTGATTTCTTCTCCTCTCTCCTGTGTTCGGTCTCGGCTCATGATATTGGAGTGGAAAATTTAATGTTAGACTCTATTCCTAGATTGGTCTCTGATGAAATGAATGTTGGCTTATTAGCTCCTTTCGTGGATGATAAAATTTTCAAAGCCTTGAAGTCCATGGGCCCTCTGAAAGCGTCGGGGCTAGATGGCTTCCCTCCAACCTTCTTCCAAAAATATTGGCATATCTATGGTAATGAGGTGTGCTCGGCTCTCAAATTTACCCAATGATCCTTGGTGATTCCTAAGGTGGTGAACTCTTCTCTCTTGGATTTGGTCCCAAAGAAAGATTCGACGACAATGTTTAATGATTTTCATCCAATCAGCTTGTGCAATACGATCTACAAGATCCTTTCTAAATTTTTGGTCAATAGATTGAAGCCGATTCTCCCATTGTTAATTGACAAGGCCCAAAGTGCCTTCATCCCTAGGAGACAGATTTTGGATGGGGCTATTGTTATTCATGAGCTTCTGCACTCCGTGAAGAAAAGTGGTAGAGTAGCTTTCTTCCTCAAATTGGATATCAACAAAGCCTATGATAGAGTCTCATGGCCCTTTTTGTTCAACGTGTTGAAGAATTTTGGCTTTGATGACTCTTGGATTAAGTTGATTGAGGCTTGTGTTTCCACAACCTGGTTTTTAGTTCTCATCAATGGTGCCACAGTTGGGTTCTTTAAATCGAATTGGGGGATCAGGAAAGGTGACCCCCTCTCCCCCTTCTTGTTCATTCTCATGGCGAAAGCATTGGGTAGGTCGATTTCTAGAAGAAGTGATGAAATTGGTCTTCATTCAACTTTGTCTTGCCATTTATTTCCCATCAGTAGTTTTCTAACGACACTCTCCTCTCATGTGTAGCCTCGGTGTTCCATGCGAGAGATGTGAAGTCACTTCTAGACTATTATGATAAGGTGGTTGGGCAGCATATTAGCTATGAGAAAAGTAGTATCTTCTTTGTTAATACTCCAGAGCCTAGGCAGAGAAATATTATAAGAATTTTGAATTGCAGAAGTGCGACCCTTTTGGCCACTTATCTAGGTCTCCCACTTTTTTTTGGGTGGTTAAAATATTTATTTTGGTCATCGATGGTCGAGAGGGTTCAAAGGAAATTGGCCTCCTAGAAAGGGGCCCTTCTTAGTCAAGTCGGGAAAGTTGTTTTGGTCTAGAGCACTTTGCAAAGTATCCCGATCTACTTTTTATCTCTTTTTCATCTCCTCGATAAGGTGGTAGCTAAGTTTGACAGCATTTGTAAAGCCTTCTTATGGGCTAGCCCAGCTTTGAAAGGGAAATTTCATTTGGTGTCATGGGAGCAGATATGCAAAAGAAATAAGGATGGGGGTTTAAACCTAAAAAATGTGGCCATGATGAATAAGGCATTGGTTGCTAAGCTTGGTTGGAAGGTTGCTTCTAATTCCAATCGCCTTTGGTGCAACATTTTGAAAGCCAAATATAATTTTGTGTCATTTTTATCAAAATTTCTTCCTAATGGAGGCTCGACATTTTGGAATAGCCTTTCTAAGTCTCGTGATTTTTTAAAATCCAATTGCAGATGGGTTGTAGGCAATGGTAGGTTGGTAAATTTTTGGGAGGATCAGTGGCTTAGAGATCATCCTTTATTTGAGGATCAGTGCCTTGGTGTCTTACATCATCACTCTAGAGATTTGGGCTTTCAAAAAGTGGTAGACTTTTGGAAGATTTGTAATGTAAGGAAATATTGGTTTAACTCCCTCTCGGGTCTAAGCAATGAAGACAATCTCCTTTTGTGGTGTACTCTCTTGGATGAGCTTCAGTTGGTTGTGTTGCACCATGAAGATGTTGATGATCGGTTGGTGTGGAGTGGGGATAGCGAGGGTTCTTTCACTATCATATCTACATATCAACTCCTTAGTTCAAAAGAATTTACCCATTTCCTAGTTAATTTAATATGGATTAAGAATTTAACCCCGAAGATCAATATGTTTTATTGGTTGGCTATGCAGAATAAATTCCTTACGATAGAAAATATCCTTAAGTGAGGTTTATATCTGGTCAATAGGTGCTTTATTTGTAAAAAGGATTGGGAATCGGCTTCCCATATATTGCTCAGTTGCCAAGGCTTTCAATCGATGTTATCCTTTATTCTTTCTTGGTTGGAAGTTGCTTGGGTTCTCCCAAATACTATTATTGATTGCGTTCTTCAGTGGAAATATCCCTTTTCCTCTCAACATCTTAAATGTTTTTGGATGTTTCTTCTCCCCCATGTTCTTTGGGGGGTTTGGAAGGAACGCAATGCTAGAGCTTTTAAGAATGTGGAAAGTAATATGGAATTGACTAGCATTAAAATTATTTGGAAGGTTTCAGAGAATGTTACAACTACTCTCAAGAACTTAAATATTTCTCTAGCTCTTTCTCCAAGTGAATTCAAACTCGAAGAGTGGCTTGGATTTGTGTCATTGTCTCGTCCTCTGCTTGCACCCAACCCTAGAATTTTTGTATGTTGGTCCTCACCACCCATGGTCTGGTTCAAATTAAATTTTTATGGGACCTCTAAGGGGAACCCTGGATTAGCTGGCATAGGTGGTGTAATTTGAGATAATCATGGTGATCTTATCCTTGCCTATGCAAAAATATTGGGAGTGCAATCCTCCCAATTCATTGAGGTACGGGCTACCTTTAATGGTGTGGCATAGTTGAAAATCCTTGGTATCCAAAATGCTATCATTGAAGGTGATTCCTTGCTGGTGATTAACATGCTCAAGGGGGTCTACCAGCCTGGTTGGAAAGTGTCTAATCTCATTGATGAAATGATATGGAACTCTCACTCCCTCGATAATGTCAGGTTTGAGCACGTGCTAAGAGAGGGTAATATGGTGGCTGACTCAATGGCAAATCTAGGCATTCATTCCTAGGGTTTATCTATTTGGTAGGGGAATTTTCCCAATGAGATCTTTCACCATGCAAGGGATGATATTCCTTAAATTTTGTTAGAAGGTTGTTCATGGGCTACCTATGTGGTGGATTTCCTGGTGTCTTCATAGGTCCTTGGTGGTATTTTTCTAGTACAAGAAATTTATGGTGCCTTCTTTATTTTTTTGGTTCCGCTCTCTATGGCTGATATCATGTTGTCCTCTTTGGCTTTGTGGTTTTCTCCTCGTTGCTTGTGTCTCTTGGAGACGTTAATATTTATTTTTTGAATCTTGATTTGGCACGGTGGATGTTGGGTGGTTCTTCCCACCTTGTTTTTTTCCATGCAAATGTGGTTGTTTCTTTATGGCTATCAAAAATTTGGTCCTGTGTCATGATTATTTTGGATTGCTTGGTGCCCTCGTAGGTCTTTGGTAGTTGGCCTCTGATTTGTGGTTCTTTTGGGCTTTCCTTGTTTGATAGGCATTATTAATTGTTGTACCCCATTACCCCTTGGGGGGACAAGGGACCTTCTCTTTATGTCGGTGTCTTGAGAGTTGTTTGTCTTTTTGGCCCTTGAAGTGGAGTGGCGGTCATTGGGAAGGATCTTGGGGCTTTGGGGTTGAACTTTCTCGGTTCCCCCTAGCCCTTTGTTCCGTTCCTTAGGTTGGCTCTAGTATTTTCCATTGTTTTTTTTACCTCTCCCTTTGGGTGGTCAACTTTTATCATTTTGGCCTTTGGGCCTTTCTATTGTAAAAGGTTGTGGGGCCCATTTCAAAACCCTCTCCTTTATTAATAGTACCAAAAAAAACAATCTGCAGTTACAAAGAGTAACAGTAGAACAAAACAAGAAGTCACATAGATACCTTACAAGGAAAAATAGAAATGCTTCACTTATTATGACTACAAGAGGTGGATAAAGCTTACAATTATTGATTAATAACTTAATTATAATTGTGTCTATAATAAGCTTACAACTCCCTCTCAACTATACTTCTCAACTCATTAGTGAAATCATCCCTCCATAGAATTGGTTTAGGATTGTCTACACCTTTACTGGCCAACCAATCCATCGTTTGATTTACCACTCGATAGAATGCACTATATTAACCTCCTCCAAGGCTACAATGATCTCTCTTGCATTGATATAATGTCTAATATGTTCCAACTAGATTCATTTGCACCCCTTAAGCAAATAATAATATTTAAAGAGTTAACTTCAATAATGATCCTCTTTATTTTCAATTGCTTCATTAAGCTCATGCCTATGAATAAAGCCTTTTATTTTTGCCATATGGTTGAATTGAATGTCATAATATTCTACAAATGCCAATATGATCTTATCACTTGGATTTCTAAAAATTCCCCCTTCTCCTGCCCTACCAAGTTCTCCCTTAGTTGCCCCATAAAAGTTCACTTTAATCCAATCGACTTGACGTGGTCTCTAGATTGCATTCCATCTAGCCAATATTTTAGGATCAATATCATAATTTTTGCTTACAGGAAAGCCACATTTTAAAGCAATTTTAGCTTCCACTATGCTTCCTCCATAATTATGATGAGATATAATAGAAAAAGAATCCTTAACTATAGCTAGAATTTTGTTGAAGGTTGATATTTTATTCCCATACATTTTCTTAAAAGTTATGTTATTCATTTTCTTCCAAATATCCTAAAAAAATCAAGGCAAGGCTAGCTTCTAATATTGAGATAACCCTAAATTAGAAAAGAAATATTCCCATTATTCTAAATAATTTGTAACATCCTTTGGCTTCACCCATTGAATTTCAAATTCCTTCATCATCAATTTGAAAATATTTGAAGAGAAGGGCCACTACATAAACATATGCTTGACTAATTATTCACTTTTAATGCATAACACACATCAATTGGGGAGAGAAAATACCCTTATCATTAAGTTGTCTAGTGTTAAAATATTATTTTGTATGGTTAGTCATAGGAAGAAGGTAATCTTTGGAATTAAAAACTTCCTCCAAATGTTATTTGCATCAAAGTTGCCTAGGGAGGAAGATATTTGCAATTCATATATTGATTTAACTAAATATCTATGAGATGGATTGGAATCCCAAATAATAGTATGTTTGTCCTTATTTTGGCTTAAATGATATCCTTCTAGCAATTGATTTATCTTCACAATTGTTCGTTGAATGTCCCTTGAACTAGAATGCCTATCAACCTTTTTTATTGCTTGCCATAAATTCCTCTATTCACGCAATATTTATATTTTTTTTTGAAGTAATTAGCCAAAATATTTTTAGCAATATTTGATTCATCAATCATACATAGAGGAGGATCCTTGAGCCACAAGTGTTCCTATAAATCAATCGAGGAGCCATCTCCATCCTTCCATTGAATCTCTTTCCAAAGAAGAGGTCCCATATTAAAAAAATTATTCCAAAGAGAGGAACCTAGAGGAGGATTTGCACATCTTATAAAAGAGTTATTATTCTCTATATATTTATCTCTGATTATCTTTATCCATAAGGTCTCATTCTCTTGAATCAAACTCCATCTAATTTTTCTAACCAAGGCTTTATTAAAACCTTTCATTTTTCTTAGTCCCAATCCTCATTCCTTTTTTAGTATTACAAACCCTATCCCAATCCACCATGGATATTATTGGTTTTTATTTTGTACCAATCCATAAGAATCTATTTTGCATTTGTTCCAACTTGTTTTCTACTTTAGTCAGCATTTTAAATAAAGACATGTTGTAAATAGGTAAGCTTTGTAGAGCTATCTTTACCAACTGAAGCTTATTAGTTTCACTTAAAAGCACCCCTTTCCACCCTACTATTTTTTTCTTAAATTTATCTAGAATAAGATTCTATAATTCTTCTTTCATTCTACCTTTAAACATGGGAATCCCTAAGTATGAGGGCAACTCCTCTACTCGATAGATGAGAAGTCCATAAATGCTATGTTGCTTCATTATTGAAGTATTAATAAAATAAACTTTGCTCTTAACAAAATTGATCTTTTGATTAGAAGTTTGTTCATAAGTTTGAAGAATGTATTTTATCTCCCTTGTGTCAATTATTGAAGATTGGCCTACTAGAATGGTATCATCAACAAATTGTTTATGAGTAACTACCTCAAGATTTGAAGTTGGTTTAAAACCCTTAAGACTTGTAGAAGCCCTGGATATAGAAAATTATCTCCCTAATGCTTCTACCATGATAATAAAAATATATGTGGAGGTAGTATCTTCTTGTCTTAAGACTCTCTCACCACTAAAACACCCTTTAGGTACCCCATTAACAATTACTAAGAACATGACAAAAGAAATATAGGTCCTAATCCATTGTCTCCAATGGTCATGAAAGCCAAATTTTTTTAATATTTTATTAAGGTCCGACCACAAAACCCTATCATATGCTTTATTAATATCCAATTTAAGGATCATCTTAACATTTTCACTTTTTTCCATGGAATGAATAATTTCATGAATAAAAATTACTTCATCCATAATTTTCTTTCCCTTCACAAACCCTCCTTGTTGTTGAGATATCACTAGAGGGAGGAGTTTCTTTAATCTATTGGTCATTAGTTTGGTTACAATTTTATAAATAGTATTACAAATACCAATCAGCCAGAATTCCTTGAAATTTTTTGCCCCTTGTTTTTTAGGAATTAAGAGCAAAAAGGTAAAGTTAATATCTCTTGGAATATTGCATATAACCAAAAATTCCCTAACAATCACACTAACATCTTCTCCAATTATATGCTAGGATTCTTGAAAAAAACTAGCTAGAAATCCATTTGGTCAAGTAGCCTTATCCTTGGGTTTCTTTATCCTTTAAATTTTGGACCAATTTTATTTTTGTTGCAAAATATTGCCAAAGACCTTCATATTCCATTTTTTTTAGATTGTATTTAATATTTATTAACTTCTTGGAGATCTTGAAAATGGACATACCTAAAGAATAAGCATTCCACTGGTGTTTAATTTTTTCTCCCAACCTAGAATGGAAAAGCCACATTAATTCAAGTCTAAATGGACTTTTAAAACTTTTCTTATCTTCAATTTCCAGCAAAAGAGGATTATGGTCTGATCTAATCTTAAGAAGCATCGATAGGCAAACATTACAATTCCCAACAAACCAATCTTGAGTAACCAAAACTCTATCCAATTTTATTTGAATAAGACTTTCCCCTAGTTGCCTATTATACCAAGTATACTTGGCTCCCCTTAAATCCAATTCTAGCAACCTACATTAGCAAATAAAATTTCTAAACTCTTCCATACTATCTAAAAAGGCCTGATTTCCTTATTTTTTATCACTTGAAAATAAAGTTGTATTGAAGCCACCTGTAACCATCCATGGGATACCTAATGAGTTTATCTAACCTAGATGATTTCCTCCCATAATTTTATTCTTTCAACCATATTATTTGGGATGTACATAGTAGTTAGTAGCCACTTATAGTTCCTATTCTTTTAAAAAAGGTCACTAAGATAAACCTGCAATTCTTAATCAAACAAACTCTCTCAACCACTTCTAGATTCTACATTATAAAAAGACCTCTAGAAGAACCATTTGCACTACTAGCTACAAAATAAATAAAAAACATTTAACTCTATCCTCTATTTTTGTTTCTTAAAATAAAAGTATATCATAATAATATTTATTATGATTATAATAATTTTTTTTTTTTTTCAATTCATATTTAAGAATTGTCATATCAAATATATTACTTATTAAAATGATAATTATTTTGATAATTTTAATATATAATACAAACATTAAAAAATAATATACCTTTAATTATTTTAAATACATGATCATAGTTAAATTATACCAAAAAAAAATTGTCATTATGCAAAAACCTTTATAATCTCTAGCTCGCTGGATAAAGACAAATTAAATTATCTGAAAATATTATTTAAGTTCCTGTAAGACACCTAATGGTTAGGGCTTTCGGCTCTCGTTAAGAGACTTAGGTTTCAAAAAATGGTGGGGCAAAACAAAATATTATTTATATGTTTATATATATTGAAATAATGCACAGTACAAGAGTGACACAACTAGGGCCACACTATATATATAGTGTGGCCCTAGTTGTGTCACTGTTGTACTTTGCATTATTTCAATATATATATATATAAAGTACAACAGTAACACAACTAGGGCCACACTCCCTGGGGCATAGGAATAAGGGGCCTTCCTTCCCATGATTTGAATTCAAGTCACCATAAATAAAATTATATGTTTATAGTTGAATAAGATGTATGAAAGTGAACTCAGGTCACCATGAAGAAATTTATATGTTTATAATTAAATAATATGTTTTATTTAAAACACCATGAAAGTGATGTGCACTTGGCATGAAGACATTATTATTATTTCCTTTTTCATATAATGAAATTTCTAAAATATTTAGACCATTGGTTAAAGATTAATCAAACCAGCCTATGGGTAAACACTTGGTTACTACCAACCAATCAATTTATTTTAAATTATATGAGGAGATAAGACAGTGTTATAATCTTTGATATAGCTCTATTATTTGGTATAACTTTGGTTGATGAGTAATGCTGGAGTGATTTGGATTACTACATCCAAACAAACTTATAAGAAATAAAGCATAATTTAATTTGACAAGATTGATATATGCTATGTTAAGTTAACTCATATAATGGTTTCAAAGAACTAGATCTAGACATATTATCATGAATGGCATGCCTAGGTTTTTTTTCAAGAGAAGCCCTTTGGTGTTTCGTTAAAAAATGTCGATAAAGTTGAGTGAAATATGGGTAATATGATGGTTTTAATCAGGTTACAACACCTTAATATTTTTAAATTTTATAATTAAAGAAGTTTAGATTTAGTGGTTGAGACATAAAGATGATGTAGTCTATATCAAAGTTCAATTTTTTTATTAGATGGGAAAATGAGTTTTGAAATGATCTCCAAACCTTGTACAAAAGAGACTAAGCTCCATCCAAAAAGAGGGAGCTAAAATTACTTACATCTGGTAATAATCGAGGAATGGCCAATCAGAGGAGTTACCCCTTCCAAAGCCAAACCAGTACATAGGTAAGACCATATATAATAAAAAACATAAAATAAATTTAAACCAAATCAGGATGTTAGAGATAACCCGCCAAACACAGATTAGTAGAAAGACCTGAACCATGAACTAAACCATGCACCAGTCCCATTCTCACGTGAGGTTGTTGCTTTACTAGGTCTTCCAGCCCATCAGAGCAATAATTTCTTCCGCACTGGATATTGCGGCTTGCAGGGAGGAAACAGTAGCTCAGAGATGAAATTTGGTGTGAAAACCCAAAATCAAAAAGTGCCCCAAGTTTTACAACCAACTCATCAACAACTCGACCATAGTGAATCAAATGCTAATTGTGTATGAGGTCATTATCGATAGAAGCAATATCCGCTAGGAAATTATCCCATCACATCACTAAACCATTATAAATAACTCTTTTGCTAGTCAATATATTTGTCGTTCGATTATCTTCCATGTATGTATGCTTAAAGTGAACCTCTTCCATATTTTGGATGTATCTCTAAATTTCCATAAGAAGGTTCAAAATAGTCCAGGTAAGATATTGATTCCCTCTTGCCATATTTATAATATTAAGGGAGTCCCCTTCAGTGATTAGTTTTCTGCAACTTACAGAATCCAATATACAAACTCCTTAAAACAAGGCTCTAGCTTTGGTGAAGTAACTGGTTTGATGGCCCAAATTATCAGCAAAGTCTAAAATTATCAAGTCATCATGGCTCCTTAGAATCCCTCCAATACTTGCAGGACCCTAATTCCCTTTATATGCATCATCGAAATTCAACTTCAGTGAACCAATTGGAGGTGGCTCCCACTTAACCCTGGCTCTGTCCAAAGGCACTAAACAAATTAAATAATTTTAAGCTTGAATCTTGACATGCTTAATGTAATGTATTCTAATATATATAAATTTTATTAAAAGAAAAATTTTAAAAATAGTAATAAATTAATCAATAGTATATTTTGTAAATATTTATTTTCATTTATTGTATTTATGAACAAATACGAGTATAAAACAATTACAAAGGCTGTGCATCACCTTTTTAATTTATTGTATTTATGAATAGGAAGTGAGACTTACCTTTTTTAATTTTTTTTTTGGTTATTAAAAAAGGGTTTTAACAGGGTTCTCCATCCTTTTACAGAAAAGTGAGCTAGAAACTGAAAGAGTCTCAAGATAACAACACTTACTAGAGGCCAAAAAAATAGAGTCTTATTGAGCTTATGCCTAGCCTATGCATTTATACTTAATATTTAAGCTCTAAGAACTATGCGTGGAACTCGAAATAGAAGTAAGATATCTAGAGAAAAGTCCCTAGAATATGCATTCTATTGCCAAGGTGAACAAATGACTGCCTTGTTGGGGATGGTTTACATAAAAAACCAAGTAGACCATTTGTGAGAGGGAGTTTAGCAAAATAGTACCAATATCCTTCTAATCTAAAATCCATTGTGAATCCTAAGATCAAAATTTAGGACTCACTACTTGCTCCTTTGAAATCCACAACTAAACTAGAGGTCTAGCTGCAAGAAAAGATTCTAATGTCTATTTTGGCTCAAAATTGAACTCCATTGTTGGTATGTGTTAATATGTTCGGGCATTAGTTCAGATAGACTAACTTGAATCTGGTTAAAAATAGCCTCAGAGCTCCTTGTTTTTCCTTTGAAGATCCTACTATTTCTCTCCTTCCAAATACACCAAAGAAATGTTGGGATTTCTAGGCTCCATATCAATTTCTTCTCCTTACTTGGAGGGATCCATTGACACCACCAGTCAAGAATTTCCTTGGGCATGATCCAAGATACCTTTGTAGTATTCATCCATTGGTTCCACATAGCTTGAGCAAAAGTACATTTCATGAACAAGTGATTTGTTGTCTCTTCATTTCTTTTACATAGGTAGCATCTACTTGGGCCTAGAAAACCTCTTTTGACTAGGTTGTCCCAAGTTAGGATTTATTTTGGAGAACCAACCATGTAAAGACTTTTATCTTTGGAATACATTTTTTCCCCATAAGTTCCTCCAAGGTTTTTTTTTTCTGAGGTAGATCTAGATATTCCTTGTATCCACTTTTAATTGTATAGTTTCTTATTGGCAATCTAGTCCACTCTAATTGGTTAGGTTCCTCTAAGTCTGTATTAAGATAATATCCTATTTCTCTATATATGATAAAGATTATAAAATGATTACAAGGAGTGAGTCTTATTTTTCTTATCTTTGGAGAATTAAAAAAAATCTTCCGAGGAAAAACTAGATAACATGAAAGCAAAATTACTTATAAAAGCCTTGGTGAAATATGAATACCCAGTTTAAAACAAGAGAAATAATAAATTTATACTAATCCCTATTTAGGTAGTAGATGTTAAACCACAAATGATTATTGAGGGTGAGATGATTAAGTACGATTTAATGGTTCTTAAAAGAAAACAGTTAATATGTAAGTTTCACAAATAATGGCAAGGATTCATAACATTTTTTTTAAAAGGTTACATGTGGCTTCTATTATGGCCACTCCCATAAAAATATCAAATTATTACATTTGTTGTAGCATACATTTTTATTAAAAAAAATTCATTTATTTTTTCTCTTAAATATATTCTTAAACATCCTCTAAGTGCTATGTTTCCACAATCAACTCCTTGACATAATTTTGATTAAGACAAAATCTCACTCGACCAATTGCCTTCTAAAATTTGAATTTCATTGGGATGAATATCAACACCATAATTTGTTAATTTATCTGTTAATTGATTTCCTTATCTATAAATATGCTCACACTGCCAGGAGATTACCTCTAGTAATAGATGATGAACATCAACAATAATATTATTTTTATCTAGTCTCTACATATATTTTTGTTAATAGCATTGACAAAATTTGTGAGTCCCCCTCAATTGAAATATATTTCCATCCTTTTTTGTTACAATTTTAATCCTTATAAGAAGTGCCCTAGCCCATACATAGTTGTTAGTTCAAGTTCCATATGATTTTGAATAAGTGAGGAGAATTTTTCCTTCACTATTTCTAATAATGCCACCTCCACCAGCCTTTCCTATATTTCCCTTAGAAGCACCATCAAAATTATTTTTGATAAACCTAACTTTTGGACATTTCCATTTTACCATAGATCAAATTAGATCCTTTGTTTTAATTCCATTATCCCAGATGACTCTTCCATGTATGTTCAAATCCTATAGCCAAGTTATTAACACCTATTTTTTTACAATTGAGACTTCCCATGATGAACACCATATTTGTAGATATTATACAAGAGAGATACTAATATGATTCCAAAATTGGGCATGTTTTTGATATTTATTTTTTAAAATTTGGTTATTCCTTTCAATCCATAAATTCCAAAAAATAGTGGTAGGGCCAATCCTCCAAAGAATACATAATGCTTTATCTTTGAAATATATTATCCAACATTTTATTAACTCTTTCAATGTTTATGGAGCTACCCAATATAAATTAATATTTTTGTAAAATAACCCCAAATGGTGTGAGCAAACAGATAATGAAGAAGTAAATGGTCTGACATTTCTAAATCCTTCTCACACAAGGCACATATGAAGGGTCCATAATATCCTCTTCTTTGTAGAATTTCTCCCATAAGAATCTTACTTTGAACTTCTAACCAAAGAAATGTTGAGGCCTTAGAGAGAGCCTCTAATGACCAAACATTCTTCCAAGGAAAATATTTGGGAGAATGAAATTTTTATTGTTCTAAATCCTCATATCCCAACTTGATCGATTATCCACCATCCTTTGATATATTCCAAATCAACTCATCCTGTTGTGTAAAAATTTGCAAATAAAACTCTTGAAACATCTTTTGAAGTTCATCTGCAATTTTTTTGAGTTCCTCTCCTTTAACCAAGTTACTAAATAAATCCATGATCTATTGTTTTTACTCATAATAATATAATATTTGACCTTTTTATCTTTACATGCTAAGCACGCTTGAGCCAATGGTTTCCATTTTGAGTTAGAGATAATTTCATAAGGCTTTAGCCAAGCAGTAGACCAAAAATTTATGTAACTCCCCTCATTGATTGACCATCTAATATATTTCTTTATCAATTGCAAACTCTCTAATATGAATATCCATGTTGATGATCCTTTGGGTAGAGTTCTTTTCCTAAAATAATTCATTGCATCAAGGAAACCTATATATTTTTGAAGTAATTTTTTTGCCCAATTCTTTCCTTGATCTCTAAATAATCTCCACCAAATATTTGCTCCTAATGCCAAATTCATAAATCTGTAATTCTCCTCCAATATTCTTTCCTTTGCAAACCCTATCCCACTTACAAAGAGGAAACCTAAATTTTTCCTCACAACCTTTCCATAGAAAGTGTCTGCAATTTTTGATGCAATACCTCTTGGAAGTCTTGAAAGGGGCATCATATAAATAGGAATGGATTGCAAAGTAGTCTTTATGAGTTGTAGCCTTCCTACCAACATTAAGAAGTTACCTTTTCAACCTACCAAGCAAGCTTTCATTCTATCTAAAAAAGAGATGCAAAGCTCTTTTTATTTTTTTTATCAAACAAAGGAATACCCAAGTAGGTTGATGGAAATTTTTCAATTTTAAACCCTAAAATATTCACAATATTTTTTTGTAAATCTAGGGCAGTATTAATGAAAAAAATCTTAGATTTTGAAGTATTTACCAATTTTCCAATAGCCTTCTCATAGCATGATAATATTGATTTAAACTCCATGACCTCACTGACTGAGGGATGATCCAAAATAAAAGTATCATCAACAAATTGGAGATGATATTCAAAGGGACTATTTTTTACAACTTGAATACCCTTGAATTTTCCTTTCATTTTTACCTTTGAAAATTCTCTCCCTAATGCTTTGGTTAGAATAATGAATAGATAAGGAGAAAGAGGATCATCTTGATGAAGTCCACAAGATGACTTAAAGTACCCAACAAGAGAACCATTGATCAAAATAGAAAATTTTGTAGTGCTATAACAACATTTAATCCACTCACACCAACTATAATCAAAGCCAAACTTTCAGAGAATAGCATGTAGAAAATTTCAGGAAACCATATCATATGCTTTTTTCATATCTAATTTCAAAAGCATACCTGGTTTTTTCATGGAATGAAGAGAATGTATGGCCTCTTGTTTAATAATTATACCATAAAAAAAAAATTACCATGAACAAAACCACCTTGTTCCTTTGATATAAGACACCCTAGAGTTCACTTCAACCCATTTTCCATAATTTTTTAAATGATCTTATAAATCATATTACAGAGGCTTATTGGAAAAAAATTATCAAAATATTTTGTCGCATTTCTTGGGAACCAAGGTAATAAAAGTAGCATTGATCTCACTTATTATAGCCTTCCTTTTTTGGGCCTCTTCAACCACATCTAACATATCACTCTTCAATAAATCCTAAAAATTTTGAAAGAAAATTGTAGGAAATCCATCAAGACCAGGTGCCTTGTTAGGATGGAAAGAGAAAACTGCTTCATGGAACTCCTCCATAAATAACTTCTTCATCAAGCTTTCATTTTGTTTCTGAGTGATAACTAATAGAATATTTTATAAAAAAAAATTCTTATGACTCCTTATATTACCTAGAATCTAACCAAATATATTTGAAATTATTTATTTGCTTCCTTCTTGATATCTTCTTCGTCCTCAATATTTTTTCCATCTGGAGTTATAATATTTTTTATATGATGAACAAAAAAAAAATTGCTATAGCATGAAAATTTTTGTATTTCTATATCCTTCATTGAGCCATTTGTCTCTAGATTTTTGGAACCAATATGACTCCTTTTTTCAATGCATTATGATAATCAGAAAGTAATTGTTTTTCTTTCACATAAGAATCCTGATCTATTCTATTAATTTCTACTATCTCTTGTAAATTTTTGAGTTGGAATTCAATTTCTTTTTTTTTCTTTAAAATTTTACCAAAATATTTGGCATCCCATATCTTCATTTGCTCCTTTAAATATTTCAAATTTTGAACAAACCTATACATATATGATCCTTCAAAATTTGAATCATCCCACCATAACATAACCATATGGAAAAAATAAGGGTTTTGGAGTCACATAGACTGGAAATGAAATGGATTTCGATGAAAATTATTAGGTAACTCACAAGTCAAAAGAATGTGTTTGTGATCTGATCCTACTCACAATAAAATATCTAAAGAGATTGTATACTTTTTTTGCAACCATTTATTGGATAACAAGAATCCATATAGACTTTCTAATATATGATATTTCCCAATGCATATATTATCCTATGCATATTGAAAGCTTGAGGAACTAACATCCCAAAGATCATTTGAATTAACAAATGAAGCAAAATATTGCATTGATTTAGACCATCCTAGAATGCCACCCTTTTTTCCAAAGGAGATATAACAGTATTAAAATCACCCCCAATAATTTATAGATCACAATGAATCATCACTGTATGTGATAAAAATATACTAAGGTCCTTCCAACATCTTTCATGAGGAGTAACTATAATTGGAGCATATACATTTATAGTCCCAAATTTGATGTTTTCCTCTTTCCTACAAAGTAATCCAACAACCCAATTACTTTTTGCTTCTAATAGTTATCCATACCATTTGCATTTGTCATATATTATTGCAATACCACCTAAATCTCTTGTAGAAGAAATTGCTAAACAATCATTTGTCTTCCAAATCTTCTTAAAATCATCCTTACATTCCTCATTGCTTAATTTTATTTATTGTATTAAAATAAACTCAAGGCTATAACAACCTATTAATTCCTTTTTTATTAATAATTTTACACATGTTTTATGAGGGGTCATGGTCCCCTCATACTGAGTGGGATTTGAACCTTGGACCTCTCAAAGAGAAGCCAAATCCCTTGCCATTGCAGTAATCTTGCAGCTTTAGCTTTACAACAACCTATTAATTCCTTAATAACTCTTTTTAGGGATTTTATTCATACCCCTAATATTCCATGATATCATTTTTATCATCAACACTTTTTATTTTTATTAGTGGTCTTAGCCCCACTTCTTGTTAACACTTGTGATATATTTATTTGGATTTCTAGATGAATATCCTTTTGAGTTTCTTTTTCTCTTTGTTTCTACTTTGATGGCCTTTCTCTCCTTCTTCCATTCCTTCCAACACTCTCATCTTCTACAATATCTTCCATTTTTTCATATTTTTCAAAATGATATTTATATTCTAAAGATTTATGTTGCTCTAAAGAGTCAAAAGTGCAAGGAATAGCCTCATTAACATTTTCTTCTTTATGTTTTCCTAAAAACTTGAAACTACATAGATGATCCTCCAAAATCATCACTTTCTTATGTTCACTTGAAAACCCTAAATTTTCTTGGATATCCTCCATAATATTTTCTTTAGTTCACTTTAAAACCCTAAATTTTCTTGGATATCCTCCATAATATTTTCTTTATTATACTACTCTTCAAATAATACACTTCATACTAGTTATATTTTTATTTTAAGTAGAATATTTTAAGATACTTTAGGATAATAAAGGTGATTTGCTTGGATTAAGCTTGACCTCCTTCACCTAATTTTCTTTGAAATTCATCTCCCCATATTCCTTTGTTTTAAAATTTTCCTTCCCCTCTTCCTTCACACCTTTATCTCCTATATTTGAACTGGCACATTGTACTTTCTCATTACCCATATCACTTTTTCTTCTAATGGTTGATTCGAGTGAACTGTAATAGCCTTTGCCATCTGATGATGTAGAGGGATTTTTCTAACCACTTTCTTAGGAGTAGAAAATCCTTTATTTTACCTAGCTTCTCCTGTGATATGGTCTCCTTGTTTCAAATTTAAGCTACCCTCATGCCCAAAAAATTCCATCTCTTCTTTCCTTTTCACTTTGTGGACTCTTTCCATGTGCCTAGTTTCATGACATTTACAACATCGGAATGCAATATTTTCATAATATATTTGTTGAACCCATTATATTTATTCAGATTTAATCCTAATAAACTATTGTAAATATTTAAAAATATCCATGGCAACACATATTCAAGTGTATACAACATGTCTTCTCTCCTTAGTAGTTGGTCCATTATGGATGAGTTCACCTAGAGTATTACCAATATTCTTCAAAACCTCCTTATTGATGAGTTGATAAGAAAGTCGAAAAAGCCTAATCCATACTGAAAATATTTTTTGTGTCTACAAAAAAATTCTCACTCCAATGTCTTAAATATAATGCATAGTTACCCCTAAACCATAGACCTCCATCCATTATTTTATCCCATATTTATGAATTGGAGAAAATAATGAGGAAAAATCCTTTTGGAAGAAAATTCATGGAGTAATTTGAATTCAATCCCCACTTCCACTTAATCCAATTTTGAATCTCATAAAATCCTGGCCAATATCCATGAAACTTACATATTAACCCTTTGGTTTTAAGAATCATTATATCATGGGCAATCATATCGTCTTTGATAATCACTTCTAGTGTATAATATGGTACCTGGACTGGGTTTGTCATATATTTTCTCTTCCTCTTATTGCTAGCTAGGGCATCCAAACTTCCAACTTGGCCTTTCATACTTTTAGTAAAGACTTTAACAAATGAATTTTTTCCCATGTGACTTATATTTTCTTCAAATAAATCCTTTAAATTCTCCTAAGATATGGAACAAGAAGTGGCACTTGTTCCTTCATCACACTTTGCTTTCTACTTTCTACTTTCCTACTCACACTTCCTCCTCACTCCCAACTCATGCTCACACTCACTTTTGGTTGCACTCACTCTCAGCTCATGCTCGCACTGCTTTTGACTTCACTCACTCTTGTCTTATGCTCGCACTCTTGCTTATGGCTACATTCACTCCTAGCTCATGCTTGTATTTGCTTTTTACTGCACTCACTCTTAGCTTATGCTCACACTCACTCTCACTCTCGATTGCATTCACTCTTGGCTATGCTCGTACTCTCTCCCAGTTGCACTCGTACTCACTTTTGATTGCACTTGTAAGGATTCATAACATTTAAATATCAATAGAAACTTGTTATATAAATAGGAAATGAATATTATCTTTTTTTTTAGATGTTTAAGAAATCTCATAGAAAGAATATGAATAGGAAGTGAGACAATATGGAACAAGAAGTGGTACTTGTTCCTTGATCACAATTTGCTTTCTACTTTCTGCTTTCCTACTCACACTTCCTCCTCACTCCCATCTCACACTCACCCTTGATTTTGGCTACACTCACTCCTATCTCACTCTCACACTCACTTTCAGCTACACTCACTCTGAGCTCATGCTTGCACTCACTTTTAGTTGCACTCACTCTCGACTCATGCTCACACTCTCGCTTATGGCTGCACTCACTCCTAACTCATGTTTGTACTTATTTTTAGCTGCACTCATTCCTTTATCACACTTTGCTTTCTACTTTTTGCTTTCTTGGTCACACTTCCTCCTTACTCCCAGCTCATGCTCACACTCACTTTTGGACACACTCACTCTTAGCTCATGCTCACACTTGCTTTTGACTACACTCACTCCTATCTCATGCTTGCACTTGCTTTTGGTTGCACTCACTCTCGATTCATGCTCACACTCTCACTTATGGCTAAACTCACTCTTAGCTCATGCTTGTACTCATTTTTGGCTACACTCACTCCCAGCTTGTGCTCACATCACTCCCAATTGAATTCACTCCTGGTTACACACGCACTCACTCTCAACTGCACTCACAAGGATTCATAGTATTTAAATATCAATAAAAAAATTTTGTATAAATAGGAAATGAATCTTATATTTTTTGTTTTAGATGTTTAAGAAAGCTCATAGAAAGAATATGAATAGGAAGTGAGACTCGCATTTTTTAATTTTAGATATATGAGAAAGAGTATAAAATGATTACAAGGTCTGAGCCTTAATTTTTTTATCTTTTGGGAAATTCAAAAAAAAACTTACGAGGAAAATTAGATATCATGAAAGAAAAGTTACTTATAAATGCCTTAGCTGAAATATTCATGCCTAGTTTGAAACAAGAGAAATAGTAAATTTATAGAAATTTTTATTTGGTAGTAGATGTTAAACCACAAGTGATTATTGAGGATGGGATGATTAAGTAGGATATAATTATTCTTAAAAGTAAAGGTTAACATGTAAGTTCCATAAATAGTGGCAACAATTCATAACATTTAAATACGATTAGAAACATGTTATTCCTTTAAATGTTTAATCATGGTTAACATATTTTATTATCCAACCATAATATTTTTAATTAAATTGTCTAGTAGGTGCAATCCCAAATAAGAGAACAAAAAAATTCCTCAAGAAAATAATGATATATATTCCAAGAAAGTAGTTAAAAAATCAAAATCATTCTCTGGATTTTTTTTTCACTTATTTCAAAAAGATATAATGACCAGAATTTTCATGCGAATTCATTTTTGTATTTCACACAATGACTTTTGTATCCTTTGAATGCATAATAATAATCACACAATGACTTTTGTAGCCTTTGAATATATAATAATAATTGAACCTTGTTTAGAACTTGGAGTATACTATACTAAAAGTGTATTTTAAAACCAATAAATCAAAGGTTTATCAAAATAATTCTATTGTAGTTTTTATTTATTTTTATGTGAAGTTATTTTATATCTATTCATCTATTAATTTTTGTAGTCACTGAATTGATATTAATGATTGGTGTTTGATGTCTAGACATTTTTAAGAAACTAGAGTTTATTGCAATAGAAATGTATCCTACCATCAATAGATTGAAGGTATATCAAAAGAGTTTCATTATAGTTTTTATTTATATTAGTGGCTTTAATTATTTTTTAGATTTTTTTTTTTATTACACCATTTTGACATATTTAGTTTTTGGATATTTCTTACTATTAATTCAAATAGAAGTAAGCTCAAGAAACAAGATAAAGACAACTTCTAAATAAAGTTTTCATTCATCTTTGTCTTTATTTCATAAAACAAGTATTTTTTCTAAATAATAGCTCGTTGACATAAATATCCTAGCTCTCTTTGAATTTTTGGCTTTTCCAAAACTTCAATAACCTTTGGGTTTTTTCAATCTTCTATGATGGCAAATAAAATTCATATTGAAGGATAAAACCAAAATAAAATGGGTAATAGAAGTATTTTTACATCTAAAAATATTGACTAGGCGATAGCCAAATCATCTAGGGAAACAAATTTTAAGCTATCTCAAAAGTGGTCCAAGGTCATCATAGGACCTCATCTTAAAGAAATATCCTTGGATAATCATGTTCATTCTAAACCTCTTAGTGTACCAAAGAACACTCTATCAAAAAAGGTCATAAATAAAATTATATCATTTACATGTTTTATTGAGATTATTCAAAGAAAGAGAAGCTAAAGGAAGAGAAGAGAATTGAAGAGAACACAATTCCGTATGATCTTTGGTCTAGGAAAATACTATATTTTTGTTGAAATTAATAACTTACTGTGATACTATTGTTGTTATCAAGAATGAGAAAATATCTTTAAAATATGTTTGTATTTGTAGAGTTCTTGATTATTTTTATATAGGTAATTGTTGAACGAAGAAATTATATTGGCTTCTAATTAAAACTTGTACCCCAGTTCTAGTTTCAACATCCTTAGGGTGACATAAATAAAATTGTTAGGTTCATTGTATCCTTACATGGCATCAAATTTTATCCTAATAAAATATTAGCTATCATTAATATGGAACCCCCTTGAACTTTGACATAGCTTTGGAGTCTCCAAGGCAAACTTCAAGCCATTCAAAAATTCATCTCTCAGCTTGTTAATAAGTGTCAATCATTTTTCAAGCTCTTGAGGAAGGATGTAGTCTTCAATTGGTATGGTGAATATTAAGCAACCTTTGATGCTCTCAAAACCTACCTCATGTCCCTTCCTATCCTTCTCCTTCCTAAACTTTCTAAGCCTTTGTTGCTACATATAGCAATAATAGACCATGTATTAGGCAGTATGTTGGTGTGCTACGATGACCAACACAAAGACCAGCCCATATTTTACATTAATAAGACTTTGGTCAACTATGAAGTCTTTTATATTCTTTTAGAGAAGCCTTATATTGCAATAGTATTCACTTTTAAAAATCTTAAACACTACATACTTATCCATAAAACTTTTGTTATTACAAGGGTCAATCCCTTACAATATCTCATGTCTAAGCCTCATCTCTTGGGATAAACATTAAGTGGGACATCACCCTTAGTGAGTTTGAACTTGAGTTTGTTATCCAAAAATATATAAAAGGTCAAGTCATTGTAGTCCAACTAGTAGTAGCACCCTTAGAAGCTAGAAATTATTTAGATATAGAATTCCTATATAAATAAATCTTTGCCCTAGAGGTTGATCAACCTAATTCCTAGACTTGTTACATTGATGGTTCTTGATGTGTCAAGGGAGCAGGGGAAAAAATCATCTTGGCCACTCCTCAGTAATAACTTATCTCTCATCCTTCAAGATTAGGTTTTATTGTACCAACACCATAAAATACAAAGCTCTTATCCTAGGACTCTACACAACCTTGGCCTTGCATATTAGTACCCTCTATTTTTTGAGACTCTAAACTTGTAGTCAACCAAGTCAATAGTGTTTATTAAAAAAGGACAAAAATATTAGGTCATATAAAAAAATCATCACTAAAATAATTTCTACTTTGATAAAATCATTGTCAAATCCATCCCTTAGTCTAGCAATTGCCATTTTGATATTATGGCCACAACTATATCCCTCATCCACCTAGATTTGGATGATAAACAAGCTACAATTATTATTTTATAAATTAGAGAGTCATAATTCTTAGATTCTAGATAGATTCCTCTAGAATTTTTTTCTATAGAAGCAGATCCATATCCTAATCCATGTTACAAGGATGTCTTTATCTTCCTTAGGGATGGCACGTTGTTTGGTAGTTTAAACTGCAACTAGCATAGAAACCTTCAACAATGTATTTATTGATATATCATAATTGGTGATATCTTATACCATTATTCCTTTGATTTTATTATCCTTAGGTGCCTAACCTTAGTCAAAGCCCAAGTAGTCAGCAAAGTGGCCCATGATGGATCATGCAGTAATCAACTTAGCAAAGTTACCATTGATAAGAAAATCCTATAGACTAGATATTATTAGCCTTCCATTGAAAAGGACTCTTATGATTATGTTAGGTGTGATAAGTATTAGTAGCATGACAAACTTATCCATGCTCCATACTAAGCTCTCTAATCCTTGATCTATCCTTAGCCCTTTGTCATCTAGGGCTTAGACACCATTGAGAAGATCAAACCAGTATCGTCTAATGGATATATGTTCATAATCATGACTATTGATTACTTCACCAAATGGTTTGAATTCATACCTTTAGACTCAGTAATTGGAGTATATATTTATAATTTTATCCTCAATAAATACCTCTACCATTATAGTATCCCTTCCATGCTAATTTTTGATAATGGAAAACCCTTAAAGAATAAGGATGTCCAAAAACATTGTTCTAAATACAAGATTCAATACAAATGGTCAATGCCTTACTATTCTCAAGTTAATGCTTAAGCTAAACCTTCTAAAAAGACTCTAATCAATATCCTTAAGAAGATCATTAGCAAGACCGATCAAGATTGACATCTTCAACTTTATCTAGTCTTATAGGCTTATCACACTAGTGTTTGAACTCCCATTGGAGCAATGACCTATACTTTGGTTTATGGAACTAAAATTATCTTATCTTTTAATATGTAGATGCCTTCATATTTTATTATAGGAATTATCTATAAAATTTGAATATCATCTCACCTACCTTAGCTAGTTGGAACTACTTAATAAAAATTAAATCCATGCCTTAAATAATTTATAGGTCTACCAATAAAGGCTTAAATATGCCTATACCAAAAAGGTGTGATGCCACTCCATTGAGGTTGGTGATATCATTATCAAGAAGATTTAAAAGAACAAAAATTCCAAAACTAATCTCAAAGATAAGTTTAAGATAATTTGGCTAGGTCCATTCATCATAACAACCAAGTTTAGTTTAATATCTTATAACCTGGTTACACTTGATGGAAAATTATTTAAAGAACCTATAAACATAATGTATCTTAAAAGATGTTATATTTGAGTCTACATTGACTACTTATTTATTTAGTTGCTTGTAGTTGCTGGCTTTCATTACTACCTGATGTCATACCTACTTGTATGCATGTGCTT
The DNA here is from genome assembly GCA_028583015.1 of Wollemia nobilis. Lineage (NCBI taxonomy): Eukaryota > Viridiplantae > Streptophyta > Pinopsida > Araucariales > Araucariaceae > Wollemia > Wollemia nobilis. The sequence continues at coordinate 804,871 of JAQPPZ010000252.1, read as the reverse complement.
GTTTATATCTAGACTACCTATTGTATATAATGTGAGGGATCTATGATATTATAAATTATTATCCTAGTTAGAATAGTTCATTCTTGCATTGCATTTATGTTAGGTGGCTGATGTGAGTGGATCCTCCTAGTCTCATCTTTGTAAATTAAATTAGAATTCACATAACGATCTATCTCTATCAATTTCTATCATCTATATTTTTATATCTACCAATATCTATTTATTTTGTCTCAAAATCATAAAATATTCCAAACTACAACTTCCTTTCGATATAATTAATGCTACAAATTTTATAGGTGTTGATGGAAAATTTTAATTAGTCACATTCTTCTATCTCATAAATGGATACATGATGAATACTATGAGGTTTTGAGGTGATGATAGCCCAATTAAACTTATCATCTATTGCTCTCCACCCTAGCATCTTATGTGTGGGGGCAACTAGTCAACAACAAATTATCTTTCCAGTTAGGGGCATCATTCGCTACCACACCAATAAATCATGAGTCCTCTATAACATTCCCCTACAATGCAAATTAGACTAAATAAAAAATCCCTATCTAAGAAAAATCTTTTATTAAATTATCAAATATCTTGTAATTATTAGAGATAATAAAGCTATTAAAAATATCCTTTAAGTGTTTACTTAAAGGTAATCAAATTCAAAATTTCTTGTAAATATTTTACTCTTAGTAAAGGATTTTGACCATAAGATGAGAGCAATTGCAGTCAGGATAAAGTGTGAGTATAGCTAGGAGTGAACATAGTTGGTAGTGAGTGCAAGTACAATTTAGGAGAAATTCCAGTCAAGAGCATGTGCAAGCATGAGTTAAGAGTGAGTGAAGCCAGAAATAAGAGTACGAGTGCAAGCCAGGAGTGAGTGCAGTGTAGAGTGAACACTGTCAAGAGCAAGTGTGAGCATAATCCAGAAGTGAGTGCAAGCACAAACTAAGAGTGAGTGCAGCTAAAAACAATAGTGTGAGTGCAATTCGAGTGTTTCAGGAGTGAGTGCAACTGCGAGCAAGTGTGGGCACGATCCAGGAGTGAGTGCAGCCAAAAAAAAGAGTGTGAGTGCAAGACAAGAGTGAGTGCAGCCAAAAATGAGTGTGAGCATGAACTAAGAGTGAATGCAACCAAAAACAAGTGTGAGCATGAGCTAAGATTGAATGCAACCAAAAGTTAGTGAGAGCACAAGTTGGAAGTGAGGAAGAAGTGTGAGGAGGAAAGCAAAGTGTGGTCAAGTAAAAACTATTATTTCTTGTTCTAGATATTAGGATAATTTAAAGGATTTCTTTGAAAAAGTCTAGGTAACATGGAAAGAAAGTCACTTGTGAAACTCCTTACTGAAATTATGAATGGCCAAGTTGGAAGTTTGGATGCCCTAGGTAGCAATAATAGGAAGAGATAATCTATGGCAAACCCAGTTGAAGTAGCATGTTGTACACCAAAAGTGATTATCAGGGATGAGATGATTGACCATGATATAATGAATCCCATAAACCATTGGGTTAATTTGTAAGTTTCATGGATATTGGCCAGATTTTTTTGAGATTCAAAATTGGATTAAGTGGAAGTGAATATTTAATTCAAATTACTCTATAAATTTCCTTCCAAAAGTATTTTTCTCATTATTTTCTCTAGTTTATAAATAAGGGATAAAATAATGGATGGAGGCCTATGGTTTAGGGTTAATGATGCATTATATTTAATACCTTGGAGTGAGAATTCTTTTGTGGACACAAAAACTATTAAAAGACTTCTGGTATGTATTAGGTTTCTTGGACTTCCTTATCAACTCATAAATAAGGAGGTTTTGAAGAATATTGGTAATACTCTAGGTGAACTCATCTAGGAGGGACCAACTACTAAGGAGAAAAGGCATGTTGTATACACTCAAATATGTGTTGCAATGGATATTTCTAAACATTTATTGCACTAGATTAGAAATAAATATAAATCAAGATAATAGGATCATCAAGTGGATTATGAAAATATTGCATTCTGATGTCGTGAATATCATGAAACTAGGCACATGGAAAGAGACCTACAAAGTGAAAATGGAGGAAGAGATGGAATTTTTTGGGCATGAGGGTAGCTTCAATTTGAAACAAGGAGATCATATCACAGGAGAAGCTAGGTCAAATAAAGTATTTTCCACTCCTAAGAAAGTGTCTAGAAAAATATCTCTACATCATCATATGGCAAAGTTCATTACAATTCACTTGAATAAACCATTACAGGAAAAAAATGATATGGAGGATGAGGAAGTACAATGTGCAAGTTCAAATATAGGACCTAAAGGTGCAAAGGAAGAGGGGAAGACAAATTTTAAAGTAAATTAGGTGAAGGAGGTCAAGCTTAATCTAGGTAAATCACCTTTATTATTCTCAAGTAGCTTAAAATATTCTCCTTACAATAAAAATGAAAGTAGTACGAAGTGTATTCCTTGCACTTTAGGTTTTCAAGAGCAATATAGTAAAGAAAATATTATGGAGGATATCCAAGGAAATTTAGGGTTTTCAAGTCAACATAAGAAATTTATGACTATGGAGGATCATCTATGCAATTTAGAGTTTTTAGGGCAACATAAAGAAGAAAATACTAACAAGGTTATTCCTTGCACTTTTGACTCTTTAGAACAACATAAATCTTTAGAAGATAAGTCTCCTTTTGAATAAAATGTAAAAATGGAAAAGAGATGAAGATGGGAGTATTGGTGGGAATGGAAGGAGAGGAAGGCCATCAAAGCAGGAACTAAGAGAAAAATAAACTCAAAAGGATATTGATATAGGAAGCCAAATAAAAATATCACAAGTGTTAACAAGAAGTGGGGCTAAGCCCACTACGAAAAATAAAAAGTTTTGATGATGAAAATGATATCATGGAATATTAGGGGTATGAATAAAACCCCTAAAAAATATTTATTAAGGAATTAATATGTTGTTATAGCCCCGAGTTTATTTTAATACAAGAATGAAGTATGGGAAAAATGGTGCACCTAACAATGCTAAACAAGATGCATCTATCGCTAGTGTTGAATAAGCATTACAAAAGGAGCATTCAAGTAAGCATGATAAGACAAATAAAATGCATGAAATGGAGTTATTTATTTATTTCATTTGATGGATCAAATCATGGTTACATAAATGTCCCCTTGAGGGCTCTAGATTGATACACTTGTTACAAAATGGTGCCCAAGGATCAAATCCTTTCAATAACTCTGGTGCACTTCCAATGTTCTTCCTCGTACCCACGATTGAAGTGGGTGGGCCTATGATGCCGCCACTTTGTTCTTTGATGTTCTGATCCTATGCTCCTTCCTCATGCACTGTAAAACCTGCACCTACACACAAGGAAACCAGATTTTGTCAATAGCAAGTGCGGATTGTGAAACATGCAAAAGCAATACATGCAATAATAGACTAGAAAGTGTAAATATGCAATGCGACCATCTAAAACAACTCCAAATGATTCCAAATTTTAGAGGCATGCATAAAATATGATTTTGGGAAGATATAATTGAAAATAGAATAGAAATTGCATCTGAATCCATGTCGCATTTGCAGTGTACCTATGAAGCCTACAAAACCCAAAATGAGTAATTTCTGGCCCTAAACATCTCCAAATCAAACCAAACTTGGAAAGAATATATAAAATAATATTTAAAGAGGACCCATATGAATATATTAGCAAAATTGATCATAGATTCAAGTGCACCTTCAGATGAGCCAAGTAGACCTACAAAATACTAAAAATGTAATAACTCACTCAATATAACTCCAAATTGCATGAAATTTGGATAGTAGGTTCCTGATATATCCTAGAATATGCCTATTTAAAAATAGTAGAAAAATAATGCTTCAATATATCATCATACCTTGCAGGGATGGTGGTGACTATCATAGAATGGGGACCATCCTAGGGTGGGATGACCACCAGTTCTGCTGATTATTTACCACCAATTCCTCTATGAATTGGTCAAAAACCCTCTCAATAGTGTTGTCATAAAATTTTGTGGTGAAATTCACTCAATTGGTTTAGTTTTGTAAATAAATTGCACCTCTTGAATCACTCGAGAACCTCCTTCGCTAGGTAGATATTTCGAGGGAAAAGGCACAAAAGGTTGAGGGGAAATCTTGGCAGCACTTCGTTGCTATGTCTCAAAACTCCTCTCTATATTTTGGGTGGAAAATGGATCCACTTTATAGCCAAAGGAAGCCTATGGCCAAATGGGCATGCAAGGACATGCAGGGCAAGAGGCACCATTTGTCCAAAATTTGGCATGCATTGGAAGGGGAAGAGAATCTCCCTTTTTGGCCTCCATTCTGTAGCATGTCATAAGGATTATGTGCCCTCAGGTCTGCATGCTTGAATAGGTAGGATAAATGGTAGTTTTTGGGTGCCATTTGTCCAAAATTTGACTTTTTGGAGTCAAAGGCCATGGTCATCCCACCTAGGGATGGCTGCTTGTGATCGTCCTTGGGTGGGATGGTCATGAACTGTGATCATCCTAGGGTGGGATGGTCATGCCTATGTGGCCCAAAACCTCCCAAAAGTGGGGTAGAGCCTTCCAAGAGTGGTTAGGACCACTGTGTAACCTCTGAGGGTTGCCCAAGGGGGCCATATGATGTCAATTAGCCAATGCTTTTGGTCACCTAATCGGATTGACATGATTTTAGTGTCTATAGATGCCCCTTTTTGAGATGCATTGTGTGCAACATAGTGTTGAGAAAAAATAGATGACTAAAATGTTAAATTATTAGGGTTATTTAGTAACCTAACCAAATTTAGATGCCCCAATCATGGAAAGAGCATGCGTTCTTGAATCCTTGCTTCTGACGAGCTAAGGAACTTGATTCAAGTACAACCTTTCCAGTAAGGTTTACTTGATCTTGGACATTTTTCATTCATGAAGTAGTGAAGCCTAGATCCTTCATGATTCTATAATTCCAAGCATTTTTTTAATTGAAATTTTTGCTTGTTTTCTGCCCCAAGTAGGGGCATGATTGTCTTTGTCAATGATTCGTTGAATGAATATAATTTGCATGATTGAGTGTTTGATTGTTGATTTTGATTATGAATTTGTTAAGTATGACTACCCCCTCAAGTGATGAGTCGATGAGGGAATGACCAGTGATAAAAGTGATGAGTCACTTGACCCATATGACTTGGTTAGGGTTTTCCTTTAGTTTTACCCATTGAAAAATGGAGCATTTTTTAGAGGATTTTGATGATTTTGTTGATGTTTTATGGAAGAAAGGAGCTGAAAACCTCATTCCCATGGGGTGGTCCAGACACAATGGCCTTCTTAGGGATTGAAGTAATAACTTTTCCCATTCATCCATGAGAAATTTAGGTTCATCTTGATCCCTAGTGAATTTTGACCAAATTTGAGTTATTTTTGGTGGGTTTTGGACCCTTTTTGGTGCATTTTTGAGTTGTTTTGATGTGATTTTTTGGTGGCCATCCTAGGGTGGGATGGTTGCACATTTTATGACTATCCTAGGGTGGTAAATTAAACCAATTAGCTACTCATACCACCTAAGGATGGTCATGGCCTCTTGGAGGCTTATTTAAGCCAAAAATTGGGAATTTGGGCTCATTTGTGCATTTCTAACTTTGTAGTTTGAGAGGTGAGGAGGAGGAGAGTGATTATATGTAGTGGAGTGCTACCAAAATAATCCTATAGTCACCATGAGCTAGTGTGTAGACTCATCCAATGGTGGAGCCGATGCGAGATGGGTAAGGATTGAATTTCTTACTACACTTTGCTAGTGTTAGAAGTGTAATTATGGCTTGTTTTTATTTTTGGTAGAGCACACTAAATCCTTGGTAATTGAACCTAATTAGTGATGTCCTACAATTTTTTATGCTTGTATTTGAGTTTTTGTGCAATTTTATTGCTTTTTCTTGCTTTATTTTGCTATTTTTTGACTATTTTTGGTGGCTTGGAAGGCCAATTTTGGCCCATTTTGGGGGTCATCCCTGGGTGGGACGGCTAGGGCTATTTGGTGGCCATCCTTGGGTGGGATGGTCATAGATTTGGGGGTCATCCTTAGGTGGGATGACCATAATTTGGCCTAAAAAGGGGTTTTTTTTTTTGGGTATTTTTGAGTAATTTTGAAGCATGTTTGGTGCTTGTTATTGACCTGCTTACCTCTCTAGGTGGTTAAGAGTCAGTATCAAGTTTTGAATCTCTTTCAGACCATGAGAGACTTATTGATAGAGGTATACTAGGAATGGCTTGATGCCATTGGCCTCAAGCATGTGACATGGTTAGAGCCTATGGTGGGTGACCATGCTTATTTGACCGCTCTTATTGATTTATGGGATCCATGCACCAACACCTTCCACCTATCGATAGGGGAGATGATGGTGATGCTTGAGGATATCTATCAGATTTTGTGTATTTTGATAGAGGGGTGGTCGATCGTATCTACTCACCAAGAATTGAGAGATACAGTCATGGAGAGGTACTTTGGCAGGGAGTGGGAGGAGGCAGTATGTGACTCATTTAGTGGAGGGATACTGGTGGGGTTGTGGTATGAGGTTGATGTATTGACCACTAGGTATGTTTTATTGATGACATTGATCTCTAATATGCTACTACTAGACTCATCAGGAGCTAGGTTTCCTTGGAACCTATTGGAGTTAGTGTTTACTCTGGTAGAGTGCACTATGGAGCAGCCACTAGTGATGGCTTGGGGGATGACATTACTGGCATAGTTGTATGATGAGTTGTATGAGATCTACTCTCATGGGTGGAAGGGCTTGGGATGTAGCTTTCTACTATAGGTGTGGGGATGGTAGCACATAGTTATGGATCGATCATAGGGATTACCTTGGATGACATGGGCATAATGGTGGATAGGGAGATAGGCTATGGGATCCTATGGTAGAGAGCTAGGAGGTAGGGTAGAGTCATCATTGTAGGTGATGTGGACCATTATGCATAGTATTTTTCATGACTCAGGGTAGTAGAGGTGATTTGGAGACCTTACAAGGATTGCCCAACATGGGCTAATGTTGAGGTACAACTTCATAGGGTGAGGCGAGGGAGATGGCTAGTTGGGTGACATGGGACTGAGTAGGAGTACTTTCCTTATGCTTGAGTCTTGTGATAGTTTGGGCTACATTAGGGGTTTCCTAGTGAGCTAGTGGTCTACTAGCATTATGGGATGAGAGGACATTGAGTTGGTTAATAGTGGAGGTAGTGGGGGAGGAAGATCTTGTAGTGGATATTCTAGATTTGATGATGTTGAGACCATAGAGGAGTATGACTCATGGTGGGTGATGTACTAGTTGTAGGGAGAGGGGCCACTAGGGGGTGATGTTTGGTAGGGATAGAGGAGGCTCATAGGGATGCTCTGATGAGGGTTAGATGTAGGTGAGTGATATGTGTATAAGTGAGTGGTAGATGAGTGGGTAGACCTCCTTGACTTAGGAGATCTAGGGGATGACTTGGATGAGGATGACTCTAAGGATCTTGGGGTGTCGACATAGTAGGTAGTATGAGGTGGTATAGGTACTGAGCTATAGGATGAGTTGGGTTAGGTAGGAGAGAGATCTCCTATAGGCATAGGTATAGAGCATAATGGTTGAGCTTGATAGGTAGGATAGAGATAGTGGCTCTATGGGCATAGGTTAGATCATGGAGCCCTAGTCGAGAGGGATCTAGTAGTGGGGATATGGCTAGGCTATGGGAGGAGGTGGCATAGCTCTAGGCCTTAGTGGGAGTCTTCTAGGCTCATTTTTGAGAGGAGTGGACCTATATTGAGGAGTTGGAGGATGAGATAGTGCACCTTAGGGGGCACTTACCAGCCCATCCATCTGCTAGTGGGTCACACTAGAGTTGAAGGAGTGGTACAGGGTAGTATTATGAGGATGGAGGCACTTGGCTCTACATGGAGGGTAGATAGGGTAGGGGGTAGTAGATCTAGGAGTTCTCGATGGGCTTCGACTGAGGGTGGGGGTGAGAGTCATAGTATCGGTCCTGCGTGACCATGGTTGGTGAGACTCTGATGGCTCTTTTTGTATTTTTGGATTTTGGGAGTGTGAGGTCTGAGGACCCACTTTATTGTAGCCTATGGGTAGTTCAAGGATTATGATGTATCTTTTTACCCCATATATACATATATATATATGAGCTTTTATGTTTATCATCATGTGTTTTCTTATTGCTTTATGAGATGTATGCAATGTATTTATTTGCTTTATGATATTGTGATGGATGCTTATCATGTATGCATATGTTGTAATATGATTTGATTTGATGATATGTATATGCATGGATGCATAATGATATGGATGATTTATTGATCTAGATGATGAAATATGAATACTATATGACATACTATGTTAGCACCATAGACTGTATAGAATTCATCGATTCATTTGTAATGTTGTTATGTGATGGATTTATGGAAATGTAGACTTAATGAAATGTGATAAAATGGAATGAATGAAATGAATGTTATAGAATGTCTATGAGGTTTTCATGAGACTCAAACACTCTAGTTAATTGATCAAAAGTTATATACTAACCATGCAAGACTTTTTGACAAGGTATGAATCTACTAGGATGACCAAGATACTCAATATCCCTATGTGTGCAAGTGAGTTCATTGTTGTAATACGCATAAGATTACCCTAGTGCCAAATAGGATTGATGCAACCCATCTATACTGAATATCACCCTATGAGTATCATGATCCTAGGTTTTGTACGTAGTTGGATTAGACCACTAGGTAGTATAGGCTACCAAAAGCTAGCTCATCCACATGCAAACATTGGTCTGTACACACGCAAGATGCTAATGTGATAGACATATCATCATGCATAAGGATACCACCATTGCCAGGTAGGCTTGATGCCACCTAACCTGTAATGAGGATCACCTTATGGTTTGTCAAATGCTGAGAATTCTAAGGATTCAAGTTCAATACTCCCTTCTTTTCTTTTATTTGATTTGGGATACTTGCTCATACTTAGTGATGAAAATCACTATTTATTTTGTATTTTGTTTTCTTTGAGCAAGGGATTTGTTTAGTGATGAAAATCACTATTTATTTTGCTTTTGATTTTTGCTTTTTGGGATTTTGCTTATTGATAGTGGTGAAAACCACTATTTATTTTGGGGAATTGGGTAAGGAGGAGCTTGTCCTTTTGTCAATTCTCAGCATTTTTGAACCATTCACATGGGGGATGAGCAAGGTAAACTTTTCACTTAAGGTAACCTAGACCACTTTGTAGGTTTCATATTTCCTTGTGCAAAACTTGGATTTATTAGTGTGAAAATGTGTTGGGATTTTGATGTATACAAGGTACAATCTAAGCAAGACTCTACCTTCTAAAAATTAGGATAGCTTTCTATAAAATTTGAAAAGAAAACTAGAGATGGTTGAGTGATCAAAAACCCTAATGACATTCTAGAACAAATGACTAGGTGAAGGGAAATGGACACAAATATGAAAAGTGGGAAATGTAGGTGGAGATGATAAGTGAAATATGAAATGATGTGAATGATGACTTTAACAAAATTGATTTTGAATGATGACTAATGTATAGTCTTAGTGCTTAGACATGTATGAGCAACTCTAAAATGCAAAGTGCAATGATGAGTATGCCTAATGCAAGTGATTGTATAATGCAATGGTATGCAATGTGATGCAATGCAATATTTTTGTATTTTTGATGTTTTGATGATGTTTTTGAGTTTTGATTGATATATATGTATATACATTTTGACCAATGGGCTTAATAGATGCCATTGGGGCTTTTTGGGTGACCAAAGGGCTTATAGATGCCTTTGGGGTATTTTGGGGTGACCTAGATGGTTGTAGACTACCTAGGAGCATTTTAGGTTGACCTAGATGGTCGTAGACTACCTAGGAGCATTTTAGGTTGACCTAGATAGTTGTAGACTACCTAGGAGTATTTTAGGGTGACCTAGATAGTTGTAGACTACCTAGGAGCATTTTGGGGTGACCTAGATGGTTATAGATACCCTAGGAGCATTTTAGGTTGACCTAGATAGTCATAGACTACCTAGGAGTATTTTGGGTTGACTATGATGCTCTTAAGCATAGAAAGGCCATAGATGAAGGATGTTCAAGGGTTTAGGATCCTTGATTCCTTCAAGGGTGGCTAGGCGGTAAGTCTTGGGTTCGATTTGACTAGTGATGATGAAAGGACCTAACTAGTTTATCATAAACTTGTCCCTTAGATGGGGTGGCAAATTAGAATTTTGTTGGTTCTCTTTCAGAATGAGGTCACCAACCTAAAAGTCTCTAGGATGGACTTTCATATTATAGGCTCTCTTAAGTCACTCTTGATAAATGTGTAAGTGCTCAAGAGCATTGACGCATCATTCATCAAGCAATGTAAGTTGGTCTAGGTGAGCTTGTCATGTAGTGTCATCATCGATGAACTCTTGCATGGATATGCATAGCGATGGGATTTCTAGCTCTAGAGGTATGACTACCTCGGTGCCATACACTAGTGAAAATGGAGTTGCCCTAGTGGGCATCCGAATACTAGTGCGATAGGCCCATAGAGCAAGGGGTAATTGCATGTGCCAATATTTGTGATTCTCTTTAACTATTTTCTTCAGGATGGCAATCACTATTTTGTTTGATGCCTCAGCTTGCCCATTTTCTTGTGGATAATAGGGCATCAAAAAGCTGTGCTGAATATTATACTTTGTTATTAAAGCATGCACATATTTGTTCTTGAAAGGTATCCCATTATCAAAAATTATCTTGGATGGAATACCAAAATGACAAATGATATTATGCAATATGAACTCCACGATGCGGGGTCCTATCATAGTGGTAAGGGGAATTGCTTCCACCCATTTTGTAAAATACTCGATAGCCGTAATGATAAATGTGTGATGGCTCAAGGATGCGGGTGAGATTTTCCCAATTAAATCAAACCCCCATTGCGAGAATGACCAAACCGATTGAATCGGTTGTAAGGCCTGAGAAGGTACATGTGTCAAGTTAGCATGGTGTTGACACTTTATGCACTTCTTAACATAAGTACAACAATCTCACTCTAAGGTTGGCCAATAATAGCCCATGCAAAGAATGCACTTTGCGATGGCCATGCCACTAAAATGGCCACCACATGTACCATCGTGTGCTTGGGCGATTGCCCAAACTGACTCTTGATGCTCTAAGCAATGAAGGAGGATACCTTCATAGCTTCGATGATACAAAATGTCTCCTAGCAAGACATACTTTATTACTTTTTGTTTAAATGTCCATTTGGTGGCATGCGACAACCCATAAGGGATATTACCAAGCTTTAGGTAATCTTTGATTTGAGTAGACCAGTCTTGATGTGAGGAAGCCTCGATTGCATGAATTGCCTACCCCTTTTGAAGTTCATCTCAAGTGAATGTTGATTGGGAGAGAACTTGTAAGAATAGCATTGTGCTGCTATCAAAAGGAGTTTGAGGGAATAGAGTCCCCCAAGTGGCATGATTCAAGTGATCATGAATTTGTGAGAACCTTTCCTGAGGAGGTTCAATCTGAATCATGTGGACTTCTGGTATGGATTGAGTGTTCTCATGCTCAATCGTAGATTGTGATAGCATTTTGACTTGCTGGTTGTCATATCATCGGTAGGGTTCTACAGGATTAAAGACCCCAAGGAGGCCATTGTATCCACAAAATGATTAGATGAGTGAGGGAGTGCCTCGATATCATACCATTCAAAATTTATCAGAAGTTTATCCACAAGGGCTTTATAGGCTTGTAGAACTAGACACTTGCATTGGTAAATCCCTTTGACCTAGTTTACGATGAGCAAGGAGTCACCAAAAATGTTGAGCTTGGTTATTTTCATGGTGATAGCCATTTGAAGACCTATGAGCAAGGCTTCATACTCGACATTGTTGTTGGTGCATGGGAAATCGAGTTTGAATGATAGGGGTATTGGAGCCCCTTGAGGTGTGAAAAACACAATTCCTATGCCACCCCCTTGCTCGCATTTGGAGCCATCAAAGAATAGAGTCATATCAGCCTATGACTCAGGCTCATCAAAATCAGGTGATTCTGATATTTGGAAGACTCCATCATCGGGAAGCTCCATGCTAAGAGGTTGATCATCCTAGAGAGGAGCCTCTGCGAGTTGATCGATGATGACCTAACCTTTAATAGATTTTTATTCAATAAATTCTAGGTCAAACTCCATCAACAACATGATCCATTTTATCATGTGACTATTGTGATAAGTATGACTCATCATGTATCACAATGGATTCTCTTTTGATACAACATACATGGTATGACTAAGCATGTAATGGCATAGCTTCTTGGTGGTAAAAACCACCGCTAGGCATAACTTTTCAATGTATGCATACTTGATTTCATAACTGACCAAGGTGTGGCTAAGGTAGTAAGTAGCCTGTTCCTTATGCAATTCATTCTTTTGGGCCAACATGATGCCCAATGCAATCTCAGTAGCTGAGATGTATAAGTAGAATGACACTCCTGGTTGGGGTGGAGCCAATACTGGTGGTGAAGCTAGATATTGTTTGATTGCATCAAAGGTAGCTTGACACTCATCATCCCAATGGAATGTGACCCCCTTGTGCAATAGTTTGTTCATGGGTCGACATTTATCTGATAATTGCGCTATGAAGCACTTGATGGATGTGACCTTACCCTATAGGCTTCATAGCTGCTTGATGGTAGTTGGGGGAGGCATCTCAAGGATTACCTTGAATTTGTTGGGGTCTACTTTGATGCCTCTTTTAGAGATGATGAATCCCAAGAGTTTTCTAGATGTGATATCGAAGATGCACTTCTTGGGGTTCAGTCTCACATTATGTTCAATAAGGTGATCGAGGACTTTGCTCAAGACATCGAGATGCTCATGGCATAATAATGATTTGGCCAATAATTCATCCATGTAATCTTCCAAAATTTTATGCATATAGTCATGGAAGATGTATGTCATGGCACGCTGGTAGGTAGCATTGATGTTTTTAAGGCCAAAAGGCATGACCTTATAGCAAAATGTCCCCCAAGGTATTGTGAATATCATCTTGAGTTGGTCTTCTGGATTGATACGAATATGGTTGTATCCAAAGAAACCATCCATGAGGGATAACATTTTATGGCCCATTGTAGCATCTACCAGGGCATCGATGTTCGATAATGGGAACTCATCCTTGGGACTCACTTTGTTTAGGTCTCGAAAGTCGGTGCAAATGTGAATCCTCCCATCGGGCTTCTTGATGGGAACCATGTTGGACAACCATGGTGGATAGTCCACTGATATGATGAACTTGGCATCCAACAACTTTTGTAGCTCATATTTCACCATCAAGGCTACTATCGGATGCATTTTTCTCAACTTTTGCTTAACTGGCTTGGCCTTTGGGTCAAGCGTCAGATTATGCATGACTAGATTTGGATCCAGTCCTGGCATATCTTTGTAGGACCATGCAAAAGCTTCCTTCTTCTTGGTGAGAAGGGCTATGTAATCGGCTTGCTCGATGGGGGACAAGCTTTCCCCTAACTTGATACATTGAGGATTCTCAGGATCTGAGCCGATATCTTTGTCAATCATTGGTTCAATTGACATATGCGACCCCTCCTCCAACTGATGGGGAGTAGGGATCAGATGAATGTCATCCGCTGGGTTTAGATCATCAATTGGAACTTCAGGTTCCTCCTCAGCATGGAAGACATCTTGAGTAGGCCTTGGAGAGAAATGAAATGGTTGTAACATCTCATCGCAAGGCTAGTACTCAAAAGGTGATGGGGGAGAATCTCCTTGATCAAATTCAATTACCCCCAAGTCGAGGTGTAGTGGCTTTGATGGGTTATTTAGATCTCGCATGGGTGCAAAAAGGTCTATGGAAATCATGTTAATGGATGGATGATTTCCCCTAGGTGGTTGATGGTGTCTATTGACATCTAGGTGTCACAAGACTTGTGGAGGTGGTTGCGATGGAGGTAGAATGATCAGAGGTGGTCGGTGTGGCTATGGGTGAGCTTGCTCCTCTAAAGGTAGAATTCTCACTAGATAGGATGGTGTAATGGGAACATACATAAATAGAACTCATCCTCATCATCCATAGGGATGATCCACATGTACTCTCCATCCGAACTAGAAGAGTCAATGGATGCTACTTCATAATCTGACTCATCATCAGATGTCCACTCATAGGGAGACCCTTGATCTTCTTCCTCACTATCATGTGGAAGGGTATGTAAACTTTCACCTCTCTCATAAGATTGGTTGACATCATAAGGTATCTCTTGATCACTCATGGGTGTAGGGAAGTAGTCTCCCAGTGAATAGACTCGATTGGGGTTGGTATAGGGATCACACGTGAGCTCATCCCTAAAGTTTAGGGTCATGCACTCTAAACTATCCATGAGGATGTCGAGGGGCATAGGCTTGTTGTGTCCCAAACTAGACTTGTCATAAGGCATTTGATACTGTGGCTGGTAAGGAATGTGGGTGCCTTGCTCATACAAGCCCAACCCATAACCATGCCAATTGTAGAGATGAAGATATCTCATGGTGAAGGTAGGATTGGACATGTAGTTAATATCCTTAGAAAAGGGCTCTTCATCCTCTTCCTACTATTGATAGGGCTCTATGCCATAGTCGAGACCCCCATAGATGAAATTCATTTGATTTGGGGGAGGCCAAGAGGTACGATAGTGCCTATGGGAAGATGAGGTCGACCCATGTCTTGCATCGACTCGATGGTAGGAGTAGTTGTGATGTTCCTAACTAGGTATTCTCCTAGACCGGTGGTAGCTAAATGCACTATGACTTGTGGTAGTGGAGGAGGAGATGGGAGCGAGGCTTGAATTGATTCAATGTTGGCCTCATAGGGTGGCTCCTCATCTATTGGACTAGGAATCTCTCTTGTGGAGATGGTGGATATGGTTGGAGGGGTCTCATCAATAGGCCTTTTCCCCATGTTCCTCGATGGAGGATTCATTGATGATGAAGGTATGTCTGGGGGTG
This sequence comes from Wollemia nobilis, assembly GCA_028583015.1. NCBI lineage: Eukaryota > Viridiplantae > Streptophyta > Pinopsida > Araucariales > Araucariaceae > Wollemia > Wollemia nobilis. The sequence goes on along the minus strand of JAQPPZ010000252.1, from coordinate 789,868 downwards.
CCGATTATGAGGATGGTATGGCATGAGATGATGATGGATTGATTGAAGGTGATGGTGAAGGAGTCAGACCTTGGCTGGATGCATTCGGTAGAAAATCTAGATGGGTTGATGGTAAGGTCGACTCAGGGATTTGCTGCACCAAGTTGTAGTACTTGAAGGGCTCAAGGTCTACAGAGATGACATGGACTTGCCCTTCATAGGTGTACTTTAGACATTGGTGAGCGATGGAGGGTACACACTTCATGTCCTTGATCCAAGGTCTACCCAGCAAGATATTGTATGCCATCTCACCCTCCAAGATGTGGCATAGTGTTGGTATGGTCTTTTGTCCTACCTGGATAGGTAAGACTATCATACCAACTATTGAGCATATGGCATCATTAAATGCTCGAAGGGTGTAGGTAGATGTGATAATATGAGATGTCGGGAGCCCAAGATGTTTGAGAGCTATTGTAGTGATGATGTTGCTGGAAGAACCAGTATCAATCAAGACTCTCTTGTAGGGTGTTCCATTTACACATGCGATGATGTGCAAGGGGGAATCCACCATATCATTTGGAACCGGCTTGAGCTCATCTTCTTGAAAGGTGATCACTAGTTTCATACATTGTCGAACATGCCCCATAAAATTGTTAAAGGAGTTAGACTCTTGGGCTGTAGCTCGATCACCTTGAGGATCTCCATTAGAGCTTCTTGATGAGGTGGAGATTGTTGAATGAGCTCATAGATGGAGAGTTGGGTAGATGTTGTTCTCAGGCTCTGAGTGAGCTTGCTCTTGATCATGACCATGGGTCGAGGTGGGAGGCTTGGCACTAGAGGTGGCAAAGGTTGTGATATTGAAGGAATATCACTTGAAGCCATAGGTGGTGCGACTGGACTTGGGTACCACCTATTCCTCATCACAATGTTGATCATGCCAATGTACCCTTGCTTAGGGGTGTGTGATGGACCTCATTCACTTGTGGCACTGGCTTTGCCTATTCTACATGGGCAGGCAATGGGTCTTTAAAAACACCCATCTATTGATTGTTTGGTATGATAGGGTTATCGACCTAAAGGTCATTCCTATCGATCATATCTTGTACCAGATGTTTGAACTTATAGCACATCTACACGTCATGCCCATTTTGCCTATGAAACTTATAGTATAGGTCTTCTTGGTATCCTTTGGGATTTGGTGCATTTGGATCGATAGGTCGACTCTCAGGCAGATTAATTGCCTTAGCTGCATAAAGGTACTCAAACAAAGAGTCCATGGACTCTGCAATGGGTGTAAACTATCACTTAGGGTGACGTTGTTGATTCTACCCTTGGTTTGGCTGATTATCCTTGTTGTAGTTCCTAGGTGTGGCCTAATAATTAGGCTTTTGAGGTGGTACTGGTTGCATAGGCCCTGGGATACTAATGGCAACCTGATTGACTGATGTTGGCTTAGGTTGCATTGGGTTGTTCTTGGAATTCTTGTTCCACTCCTTGTGAGGCTTCACAATCTCTCCCTCTTGAATCTTGATGTCTTCGATTGTTCTAGCTTGTGCTAGAGCATCTTCAAGAGTTGGATATTGCTTGGAGTTGCAGCAATAAGGAGATCAGATTTAAGTAACTCTTAGAAAACATTTGATTCAACTCCATCATGGGGAGTAAGTATGGTAGCTTGGCAAGCAATGCTCACCACCTATTGCCATAGTTTGTGATTGACTCATCATCAAATTGTTTCAACCTTGCAAGGTCAGCTAGTGTCACCTTTCGCTTGGTATTGAAGGTGAAGCATTCTAGGAATGCATCTATGAGTTGATCTAGATTGTGGATGCTATGCTTTAGGAGTTGGGTGTACCACTCTATAGCTGGGCTAGAGAGGGTAGTCAAGAATATCCTCAAAAGCAAAGCATCATTATCCTGGATGCCAAAGCATTGGCTCAGGAACTTGGTAACATGCTCCTATGCATCTTCGTCTCCCTTAAAGGTAGCTAGGTGAGGTATCTTAAACTACTTTGGATAGGAAGGGGTAGGTATCAAAGGATGGAGTGGTTGACTATGCAACTGGCATAGAGTGGGCTTTTGGGTCCCAGACCTAGAGGTCTTGTTCTCCACTGATTCTAGGTGCTCTAGCAATACCCTATATGCATTGAAGGATTTGATCTCCTCTTCTTTGCTTTGATCCTATGATGGAGGGTGAGGAACCTCAGGCCTATTGTGGGGTGGTGGAATATCACCCCCTACCTTGATAAGGTATCTCAAGATATTCCACTTCTAGCTCATGCTCGGTGTAAGCCCCATAAGGCATCTCTTGAGCTGGCCTATAGAGAGGGGTAACTGCCTACGGTGGGCACCCTATGTTTGGCCTAGGAGGCAAGTCCCAATTTGGCCTAGGAGGTCATGGAGGTAACATTGGATAAGGCCTAGGAGACCTATCTTGAATGATAGTGGGTTGCCTCTGATGGACTTCCTATCTATGGGTACTAGGGGTAGGAACCCTCTCATGTAAGGTTTTCTAGAATAGCTCATTGGTCTATCATTCAATCCTTTCTTTCTCTATTTGATGCAAGTGGTCCAAGTGTTCTTTGTCTCATTGAAGCTTCTTGAATTGTGCTTGGTATTCTACATATCTTGTGATCACTTGATTGATATCTATTCTACTATGCGGGGTCTAGGAGGCCTAGTAGCATCACCCTAAGGTCTATCTCACTCAAGATGATCTAAGATATCAATCATGTGCTTCCCTCGATTGAGGGTAGTCATATTCACTTGAGGTTCAGGTTTTAGCATGTGATATTTATACTCTATTAGTGTAGAGGCACATCATGCCTGTGTAGTATACTATTCTTGAGGATAATCAAGGATCTCCTCATGCCTTCCTTCATTGATGAGGAAGGGAAGGGCTGAGTTGGCTCACCTTGAGCGATGAGTATCATACTCATCTTGGTATCTAGGTTATTGTAACCTATTAGGGTAGTGTAAGGGTGAAGTGTGATCAATTGGCCCTACCCAATGTGTGTACTCTTGCTCTTGCCCATAAGCGGGTGTGTTAGACCTAGCAGGCATGTGGATGCATGGTACTACTCTATCTACTAGCACCTTAGTGCATGGTTGCCTTTCATCAAAGAAGGCATGTGAAGTGTCTAGATATTGGGAATATGCTCTCAAATTAAGATCAAAACCTATAGGGGTGTCCCGCATAGGGCTCCCTTGTAGGTGATGTTCTTGACTTGCTATTCTGGGACTTGGGTGAGTAGAAGGCCACCAAGGAGGTATGACCAGGTCCTTGGGGCTAAATCAGAGATGACTCATGTCTCCTAGTCTACTCTCTATAGTGTCCACCCTTGAGTGGGCTTGGCTATGGGTACACACCATTGCTATTCCCTACCAAACCCTAGATGATTATCTCCTTTACAAATTTCTTAATAAAGTAGCACACAAGAATGGAAACATGTAATAAAATAAGTGTTTATCTCTTTTAAGGATTATGTGTGTTCCCTAAGCTATTTTGTGTGTTTAGATGTGTTGTTTGTAAAGAAGACCTTGTGTCACATGTTTTGCTCTTGTTGGATGATATTCTTGTGTTTAATTGGATTTCACCTGTATGCTCATAGCTCGACAACCGATAATGAAATTCTGGTCATGTAAACCCACCAAAGTATGGATATGAAACCCATACCCGATCAGGGAGCACAGGTCCTACTAGTCCTCACCCAGTACTCACTTGGTCAATGTTATACCCTTCGAAGAGAAGTACATGCAAATTTTCCAAGCTACATCGGATCTTGGAGCCGGCCTTGGCCAAAAATAAGGGTTCATGGGATTTGAGACAATGGGTGGAGATGAAAGCCACCATCATTGATCTCTACTAGTGGTTGGTGATGAAATCCAACTCACTAGCATTCAAGTGGAATGTGGTGTGTGTGGTTCTTTTTAAGCTTAAATAAAGTAAACAATGAAGCACTCAATGATATTTCACTAAATGCAAGGAAAGGTACGTTTTACTTTCAGAAAAGCTAGATAAAAAGCAACCTACAAAATGCATTCCCTAAATGATAACCTACCCATTAGGTAGGCTACAAGCAAGCAAACCATAGAAGTGCATTTCTACTTAGTTCCTTTTTAATTTTTCTTCTTTTTTTGTTGTTTTTGCAATTATAGAAAAGTAAAACCTATCTTTCTACCTTTCAAGCAATCAAGGGAGGCAAGAAAAACCAAATTTTAGCAATTTTGAATAGTAGAAATGAAAACTGAAGGTTTAGGCACTTACCTTGATGGCCTATAAACTTGTTGTTTCTAGAATTTTGAGCAGAAAAGCTTCTATTTTGTGGCCATCCTAGGGTGGGATGGCTAGTTTGATGGTCATCCTAGGGTGGGATGGTTGTGTGGTCATCCCTGGGTGGGATGGTCAGTAGTCTAGAGGCCATTTTAGGCTAGAATGACCAGTTCTTACAATAGAATAAAGGCAAAAATAGGGTCAAATATTTAACCAAATCAATAGGGATAGGGTCCCACCATGATCACCACTGAAGTATGGGAAAAATGGTGCACCTAACAATGCTAAACAAGATGCATCTATCGCTAGTGTTGAATAAGCATTACAAAAGGAGCATTCAAGTAAGCATGATAAGATAAAATAAATGCATGAAATGGAGTTATTCTTTATTCATTTTATGGATCAAATCATGGTTACATAAATGTCCCCTTGAGGGCTCTAGATTGATACACTTGTTACAAAATGGTGCCCAAGGATCAAATCCTTTCAATAACTCTGGTGCACTTCCAATGTTCTTCCTCGTACCCACAATTGAAGTGGGTGGGCCTATGATGCCACCACTTTGTTCTTTGATGTTCTGATCCTATGCTCCTTCCTCATGCACTATAAAACCTGCACCTACACACAAGGAAACCAGATTTTGTCAATAGCAAGTGCGGATTGTGAAATATGCAAAAGCAATACATGCAATGATAGACTAGAAAGTGTAAATATGCAATGCGACCATCTAAAACAATTCCAAATGATTCCAAATTTTAGATGTATGCATAAAATATGATTTTGGGAAGATATAATTGAAAATAGAATAGAAATTGCATCCGAATCCATGTCGCATTCGTGGTGTACCTATTAAGCCTACAAAACCCAAAATGAGCAATTTCTAGCCCTAAACATCTCCAAATCAAACCAAACTTGGAAAGCATATATAAAATAATATTTAAAGAGGACCCATGTGAATATATTAGCAAAATTGATCACATATTCATGTGCACCTTCAGATGGGCCAAGTAGACCTACAAAATACTAAAAATGCAATAACTCACTCAATATAACTCCAAATTGCATGAAATTTGGATAGTAGGTTCCTAATACTATCCTAGAATATGCCTATTTAAAAATAGTAGAAAAATAAGCTTCAATATATCACCATCCCTTGCAGGGATGGTGGTGACTATCATAGAATGGGGACCATCCTAGGGTGGGACGACCACCAGTTCTGCTGATTATTTGCCACCAATTCCTCTATGAATTGGTCAAAAACCCTCTCAATAGTGTTGTCATCAAATTTGGTGGTGAAATTCACTCAATTGGTTCGGTTTTGTAAACAAATTGCGCCTCTTGAATCACTCGAGAACCTCCTTCGCTAGGTAGATATTTCGAGGGAAAAAGGCACAAAAGGGTGAGGGGAAATCTTGGCAGCACTTCGTTGCTATGTCTCAAAACTCCTCTCTATATTTTGGGTGGAAAATGGATCCACTTTATAGCCAAAGGAAGCCTATGGCCAAATGGGCATGCAAGGACATGCAGGGCAAGAGGCACCATTTGTCCAAAAGTTGGCATGCATTGGAAGGGGAAGAGAATCTCCCTTTTTGGCCTCCATTCTGTAGCATGTCATAAGGATTCTATGCCCTCAGGTCTGCATGCTTGAATAGGTAGGATAAATGGTAGTTTTTGGGTGCCATTTGTCCAAAATTTGACTTTTTGGGAGTCAAAGGCCATGGTCATCCCACCTAGGGATGACCGCTTGGGATTATAAATGTATATGCTACAACTATAGTTACTCTTTGTGAAAATTCTAGAAGGACCTTAGTATATTTTTATCAAATACAATGATGATTCATTGTGTTCTATGGATTATTGAGGGTGATTTTAATACTATTATATCTCCTTTGGAAAATATGGGTGGCATTCTAGGATGGTCTGAATCAATGCAAGATATTGTTTCATTTATCAATTCAAATGACCTTTGGTATGTTAGTCTCTCAATATTTCAATACACATGGAGTAATAGATGCATTGTGAAAAAACATATAGCAAAAATATTGGATAGATTTTTGTTATCTGATAAATTATTGTAAATAAAGTATACAATCTCTTCAGATATTTTATTATGGGCAAGATCAGATCACAAACCCGTTCTTTTGACTTGTGAGTCACCTAACAATGGTCGTACAAATCCATTTTGCTGCTAATATATGTGACTTCAAGACCCTAATTTTTTCCATATGGTTATGTTATGGTCGGATGAATCAAAATTTGAAGGATCTCGTATTTACATGTTTGTTCAAAATTTAAAATATTTAAAGGAGCAAATGAAGCTATGAAATATCAAATCTTTTTGTAACATTTTTAAAGAAAAATATATATATTGAATCCAAGCTCAAAAAATTACAAAATATAGTAGAAATTAATGGAATGGATCAGGAATCTTCTGTGAAATAAAATAATTACTTTTTGATTATCATAATGCATTTAAAAAGGAGTCATATTGGTTCCAAAAATCTAGAGAGAAATGGCTCAAGGAAGGAGATAGAAATAAAAAAATGTCATGCTACAACAAAAATAATTCTTTCCTTATATAGTCTTTGTCATATCAAAAATATTATAAATCTAGATGGAAGAAATATTGAGGACGAAAAAGATATAAGGAAGGAAGGAATAAATTATTTCAAAAATATTTTATTAGATTCTAGGCAATATAAGGAGGCATAAGAAAAATTTCTACAAAATATTCCATAAATTATTACTTAGGGATAAAATGAAAGCTTGATGAAGAAGATATCTATGGAGGAGCTCCATGAAGCAATTTTCTCTGTCCATCCTAACAAGGTGCCTAGCATCGATGGATTTCCTACAATTTTCTTTCAAACATCTTGGAATTTATTGAAGAGTGATATTTTAGATGTGTTTGAAGAGGCCCAAAAAAGGAATGCTATAATAAGTGAGATCAATGCTCTTTTTATTACCTTGGTTCCCAAGAAAGGTGACACAAAATATTTTGATAATTTTCATCCAATAAGCCTTTGTAATATGATTTATAAGATCATTTCAAAAATTATGGTAGACAAATTGAAGGGCATTGAAGGTTATCTTATCTCAGAGGAACAAGGTGGCTTCGTTCAAGGTAAATAAATTCTTGATGGTATAATTATTGCACAAGATGCCATACATTATCTTCATTCCATGAAAAAACTAGGTATGCTTTTAAAACTAAATATGAGCAAAGCTTATGATAGGGTTTCCTATAATTTTCTACATGTTATTCTCTTAAATTTTGGCTTTGATTATAGTTGGTGTGAGTGTATCAAATGTTGTTATAGCACTGCAAAATTTTTTATTTTGATCAATGGTTATCCTACTGGGTACTTCAAGTCATCTTGTGGACTTCATCAAGAGGATTATCTTTCTCCTTATCTATTCATTATTTTGGTGAAAGCATTAGGGAGAGCCTTTTCAAAGGTGAAAATGGAAGGAAAAATCGAGGGTATTCAAGTTGGAAAAAATGGTCCCTTTGAATCTCATCTCTAATTTGTTGATGATACTTTTCTTTTGGTTCATCTCTCAGTCAATGAGACCATGGGGTTTAAATAAATATTATCATATTATGAGAAGGTTATGGGACAGTTGGTAAATACTTCAAGAACCATGAGTTTTTTATTAATATTGCCCTAGATTTACAACAAATTATTATGAATATTTTAGGGTTTAAAATTAAAAAGTTTTCATCAACGACTTGTGTATTTCTTTGTCTAATAAAGAAAATAATAAGGAACTTTGGATATCTTTTTTAGATAGAATGAAAGCTTGCTTGGTAGGTTGGAAAGGTAATTCCTTAACCATGGCAGGAAGGCTACAAATCATAAAGACTACTTTGTAATCCATTCCTATTTATATGATGTCACTTTCAAGATTGCCAACAAGTATTGCATCAGAATTTGATAAAATTCCAAGAGACTTTCTTTGGAAATATTATGAGGAAAAAATTAGATTTCCTCTTTGTAATTAGGATAGGGTTTGCAAAGGAAATAATATTGGAGCAAGTTTGCAAAATTGCAGACTTATAAATTTGGCATTAGGAGCAAATCTTGGGTGGAGATTATTTAGAGATCAAGAAAAGAATTGGGTAAAAATATTACTTCAAAAATATATAGGTTCTCTTGATGCAATGAAATTATTTAGGAAAATAACTCTACCCAAAGGATCATTAACATGGAAATTCATATCGGATAGTTTACAATTGACAAAGAGAAATATTAGATGGTTAGTCAATGAGGGGAGTTACGCAAATTTTTGGTTTGATGCTTGGTTGAAGCCTTATCCTCTTATCTCTAACTCAAAATGGAAACCATTGGCTCAAGTGTGCCTATAATGTAAAGGTCCAAAGGTCAAAGATTATATTATTATGAACAAAAACTCTAGATCATGAATTTATTTTAGTAACCTAGTTGAAGGAGAGGAACTCAAAAAAATTGCAGATGAACTTCAAAATATGCTTCTAGAGTTTTATTTATCAATTTTTACATGAAAGGATAAGTTGGTTTGGAATTTATCAAAGGATGGTGGATACTTAGTCAAGTTATGAGGGTTTAGAACAATCAAAATTTCCTTCTCCCAAATATTTTTCTTGGAAGAATGTTTGATCATTAGAGGCTCTCCCTAAGGCCTCAATATTTCTTTAGTTAGCAGTTCAAAGCAAGATTCTTACAGGAGATAGTCTACAAAGAAGAGGATATTATGGACCCTTCAAATATGCCTTGTGTGAGAAGTATTTAGAAACATCAAACCATTTACTTCTTCATTATCCATTTGCTCACACCATTTGGGGTTATTTTTTTAAATATGAAATTATAATGGTGTCATGACCCAGCTTAGTAGGACTCTTTAATGAGAAAAACTATGTATTGAAATGATGATTTAGTACTTAGTTTCGATGCATTTGAATGATTTTATGCATTTATTATTATGATTTTATGTTATATGGATATGGTGTTGTTGATGTTGTGATTGGGTGCAATATCAGGTGCTCTCGTGGGTGGGTGATAAAGTCGGCCATCGAGAAAGAGATGCTAGAAAAAGGGAAATGATGTGACAAACGATCTAGGGTAAGATGTACCCAGGGTAACAAGTGATTACTGCATGTAGTTTGCATTTATGCATTCATGCAATTGTGCTTGTGGGTAGTCATCATCATCTAAAAAATCCATCCATTGCAAAAGTAGATAACCTTGAAGTTATCATAATAGTCTTATACGTACTAGATAGAAGAAGGAATGATGGTGCATTACTGCATTTTGCTTGGGTTTGTGTGTTTATCTTTCTTGTACTTGTGGTTGTTTACCTCTTGTGATGAGAATTCTATTAATGGAAATAGATTAAAAGTATCTTATGATGATATATTAATAAGATGAAATTATTAATAATTAATATATATTAATTTGAACATTAGATTTTAATGCTATAGTAATATTAATAAGGTGGATCTATTAATATTTGTAATTTATTATTATTTCTAATGTTGAGTTACATATTAATAAGGCAAACTTATTAATATTGATAATTATCTATGATAATTAATATTTTCTAATGTAAAAGTAATTATATATATAAGGTGGACTTATTAATAATGATAATTATCTTTGATAATTAATATTTTCTAATGTAAAAGTAAATATATTTATTTATTTATTTATTTAATAAGGTACTTTTATTAATATATTATAAACATTAGAAAAACAAGAGCATTAAAAACAATGGTAATTATGAAAATACTGCATTTATTAATTAAAAGGAAGAACAAATTGTTTTTGGGTGGTTGAAAAATTTGTTACTTGAGCGGACTATCTCTTTGAACCTTATTAATAAAATGAAAAGGATGGAAAAAAATGAGAGATCTAGATGCTTTGGGAGAAATATTTAGAGGATAGAGAGCTTGGAGGCAATATGTTGGACAAATACAAGAGATTTGCATCGTCAGACTTTGCATCTTCTACTTCCATAAATTCTAAAAATTATAGGTAATCCTTTACCATGTTATTTGGAACTCTTGTATTGAATGGAATGTGATATACTTTTTAGATTTCTGAAATGTATTACAGAATTTCAAGAAAAGAGAAACTCTTTTTAGAACCATTAAAGAATATTGAAAATTTTAGGGTTTTCACTTGTGCATAGTTTTCTTGATTAAAGAATATAGAAAAATAAGGAAATATAAAATATAAATAGTGGAGTATTTATATTTTTAAATTATTAAAATATCTAAAATTTTAAGATTTCCAGTTGTGCATAGTTTTCTTAATTAAAGAATATAGAAAACTAAAGAAAAATAAAATATAAATAGTGGAGTATTCATATTTTGAAATATTTAAAATGAATTGAATATATATATATAATCCTTATATTTTTATGTGTGAAATTAAAAATGAGTTGAACACTAAGTTTCATTTGTTTGTCTTATGCATTGTCTTTTTTGGGAATATGCACGATAATAATCGTGAGTTGATTTGATAAATTGTAAGGGCTTTAGTTTTTATGTATAGTAGTGTTCTTTATTAAAATAAAATATACCTATATATATAAGTGAAACTTAGTAGAGTTGTCCCAAGGGGATAGCACAATATTTTGGGCTTTGGATCTTCTTCGGGAGGTCCAAAGTTCAAACCCCAGCATGGGTGAGTGTGTGAGGGGGTGGGTGTGTGAGAAAAAAATTGGATGTTCTTTTAAGTAGGTTAAAAACTTAGTGAACATTGGGTTTATTTTCAAATATTGAGCTAATGGAAAATTAATATGGGATAATTGAAAATTCTCATATTTTAAATAGAGTATTGAATGGATTTTAATTATTTTATATTTTAGGGGTAAATGAAATAAATGTTTTATGGATTCTTTTATTTTAAAAGAATCTATATTAGGGTTTGATTTTATAATGCTTCATTTAAATGGGAATTATAATGAATGATAGGTATGTATTACAAAAAAGTTTTGTATTATTATTCAATATTCCCTATTTTGTATTTATTTCTTTAGAGAAATAATATAGTTGGAAATTGAATTATGTTTTTAAAAATAGAATGGATTATTAAATAGTATATGTTCATTTTATAGTTTGGGAATAAAATGAATAAAAGTTATATGTTTTCTTTTATGATAAAGAAGTCTTAATTTAATAATGGAAGAATATGGTTAGATGTTTGGATGTGGAGTCCAAAGAAAAGGAAAGAAACTTATGGGGGTTTCTTTAAAATGCAAGTAGATATGTAAAATGGGTGTACATTGTATGTATTGAATACTTTTGCTAGAGGAAATTATGGGAGTACTTTGATTACACTAAATGAAATGTGTTTGCTTGAGAAAAACTTATGGGAGTTTCCTCCTTGCTTTCAAATGAATGAAAGAAGAGAATATGTATGTTGTTTATAGATGCATTGAATGGAAACATGCATTTAGGTTTGCATTTTCATCATAATGGAGTTGTCTTGATCCCTTACCTATTCACTCCTTGAAATAACTCAAGGAGAGTCCAAACAAGGGAAGACTTTGGATGGCTTTGGAGAAGTTATTTGTATATCATATTTAAGAAGAGAAAATAATTATTATGTATATTTGAGATGGGCATTGTAAAACAAAGGTGTTTTTAAATATGAAAAGTGAATCTAATTCCCTACTTTGAATAGATAAAAGTCTATATGTTAGATAGAGGAATTTGATTAAAGCTTTAACATTGCAATATCCCTCTCATTATAGAATGTATGCTTTAAAAGCTCATATACACCCTTTTTATAAAGTAGATGTTGTACTTTATTTTATACAAGTAAATTGATAGAATGTTAACTAATATGATGAAGAGAGGATGTAAGAGAGAAAGAGAGAGAGAGAGAGAGAAAGAATGCTTTCATGCTTCATTATGGGATTAGGTTTTGTATCCATGGGGGTTATCCTTATCTGGCTAAACCTATAATAACCTTAAAATACATATCCAAACCTGAGGTAGTTGTAATGTAGTGACACTTGAGGGTTTTTGCTATGGGTACTTTCGATAAAGGAACTTTGAAGTGGACCCAAATATGGGAAGTCTTTGGAAAAGATTCAAGTGGAGTAGCTTGAATCCTCTTTTCCAACCATGGAGGTTTGGATCCTATTAGCAAATTAAATTTGGTGATGGAGCCCCAAATGATGTTGGGTGTCCATGTGAGGGATATCATGCAGAGTGATAATCACCTCAATTAAACCATCACAAATATGGGATAATTGAGCACTATGGTTCTACACATGGTGTAATGTGTAAACTAAGAGACTTTATGCTAAAAAGGACTTATATTAGTAAAGGAATTGGCATCCCTTTTCTTGAGAGACTGAGATAGGGTTAATCCCTAAACTTTGGTCAAGTTTTCCTACATTTATAGTGTTAAAAAATGGGGTGACCATGTATAGGTGTACAAGGTGAACCCTAGAGAATTTATGGGAGATCAACCACTCCTATCCACTTCAGGGATATTTGCAGCATCTTGCACTCATATGTGGTGAAGTCTCTATAATTTTAATCTTATTTAGTACATATTTAGTAAAATTTAAAAAAAAAACTCTCTCTCTTGGGTTGACTAGATTTGGGTTGTTACAATTGGGTAGCTCCATCAACATTGAAAGAGTTTATAAAATGTTGGATAAATTATTTCAAAGCTAAAGCATTATGTATTATTTGGAGGATTGGCCCTGCCATTATTTGTTGGAATTTATGGCTTGAAAGGAATAATAGAATTTTTAAAAATAAATATCAAAATCATGCCCAAGTTTTGAACTACATTAGTGCCTCTCTTGTAGAATATCTACAAATATGATTCTCATCATGGAAAGTCTCAATTATAGAAAAAGAGGTGCTAATAACTTGACTACAGGATTTGAACATACATGGAAGATTCATCTACAACAATGAAGTTAAAACAAAGGATTTACTTCAATCTATGGTAAAATGGAAATATCCAAAAAATGGGTTTATCAAAATTAATTTGTATGGTGCTTCTAAATGAAACCTAGGAAAAGCTAATGGAGGTGGTGGTTTTAGAAATAGTGAAAGAAAAATTCTCCTCACTTTTTCATAATCATGTGGAACTTCAACTAAAAACTTTGTAGAGGCTAGGGCATTTCTTAAAGGGATTAAAATTATGACAAAAAAATGATGGAAATATATTTCAATTGAGGGGGACTCAAAAATTATCATCAATGCTATTAGCAAAAATGGATGTGGAGACTGGATAAAAAAATAATATTATTTTTGATGTTCACCATCTATTACTAAAGGCAATCTCCTGGTAGTGTGACCATATTTATAGAGAAGGAAGTCAAGTAGCATATAAATTAGCAAATTATGGTGTTGATATTCATATCGGTGAAATTCAAATTCTAGAAGGCAACTAGCCAAGTGAGATTTTATGTCTTAATCAAAATGATGTCAAGGAGTTGATTGTGGAAACATAGCACTTCAAGGAAGTCGAATAATATATTTAAGATAAAAAAGAAATGAAAAAAACGTGATAAAAATGTATGCTACAACAAATATAATATTTTGGTATTTTGATGTGAGTGGCCCCTAATAGAAGCCACATATAACCTATTAGAAAAAAAATTGAAAACTTCCTTTAAGAATTTGATTAAAAGTTATTAGATCAAAAAAACATCCTTTAAGCCTTAGCTTAAATATAATCAAGCTATCAAAAATGTCCTTTAAGCATTTTCTTAAAGGTAATCAAATTTTAAAAAAATTCCTTTAAAAACTTCCTTAAGGTAATCAAATAAAAAATGTGCTTTAAGTATTTTCTTAAAGATAGTTAGATCAAAACTATCATTTAAGTGTTTGCTTAAAGGTAATTAAAGAAAAAATATCTTTTAAGAATTTACTTAAAACAATCAAATTATAAATTTCCTTTAAGCATTTACTTAAAGCCAATCAAATCAGAAATGCCCTTTAAGTAGGTACTTAAAGGTAATCAAATTATCAAAAATTCCTTTAAGCATTTGCTTAAAGGTCATCAAATCAAGCTATCAAAATTATTTTATTATGATCAATGAAAATTTAAGACTCTCTTAAAGAACACTTAATTTTATTGACCATTATAATTGACCATTTTAAAATAACATCTTCCCTAATAATTATGTTATTAATTAACAAAAATTAGTATACTATTCCTAATCATGATGAGTTTTTAACTTAATCCACAAAATAGACAAAAAACTAACCATTTAATTATAAATAATATTAATAAACTCTAGGAAATGTATATCATATTTCAAGTAATAATTCCATCAGTTCACATTGTATCCTTATTTCCAATTCCTAATTTTAAAATTTTTATTTTTAATGTCAACTTGGAATCTAAATCCATAATATTAATCGAAATAGATATCTTCTTGAAAATATTCCTGATATCTATTATATAAATAAATGAGATTTATTTATATGTGTTTGATAAATAACATTCAATCTATATGGCTACTTGACACACATGAATCTAGTGGAATAGGATAGGTTCAAAAGCCCTCTTACCAGATGTTGGGGCTTGGAAGCTTGATTGGGTTTATGTATTATTTTGTTATTGTAAGCTTATTTTATTCATGTCAGACTCTTTGCCTTAGAAAAATTATGAATTTGGTATTGTCTTTTAGTGCTAGACTTTATCAGCTTTCATGACGTTAGCGCACTTGTACATTTAGCTATATTTTTTATCACCTTAGGATGACATTAGAACCTCTAGAAGTCTGACCTTATTTTGGATCTATCTTCATACTTAGTCAAATTTAGGGTCTAGTAGTGTACTAGATGCTAGATATTTTTTGGTGATGACATTAGCTACATCAAAATTCTAGCCCATATGTTATGCTAGATGTTTTACCTTAGTCCAAATTTATATCTGACCATGCGATGAATGTTGGATGCTAAAATTTTGTTTTATCTATGCTTACGTCACCTTTGGAAATGTTTGACTCTCTCTCTTGAATGTTGGATATATGCCTTAGCCAAAATTTTAGTCTAATATTGTTGTAAAGTGTAATATTACCCTACCTTAGCCAAATTTTGTGTTTGGCTAGGCTCTATTGGGTATTAAGTTGCTTTATAGTTCTTTGACTTGACTTCCTCTTTCCTTTTGTAGTTAATTCTTCATTAGAAACTTGATTCAATCTTCAACTTGTGCAAATATGATGCTTCAATTCTGGTTACTATGTTGTTGCCTTAGCAAAATTTTAACAAAATTGAGCAAAATCATAATCCATCCTAGTTTTCCAGGACTTGTGAATGTGGGTGACAATTTGACCCACATTTTTAGTGATTTTCGAGGATTTTTAGTTGCAAAAATAGAGAACCTAGCAGGCCTTATTTATGGGAAGTGGAATCATTAAGGGGAGTATGATCTAGAATACAAGCTAATAGAGAACATGAGAATGGAATAAAACAAAGCGTAAAACTATGAGAAATAAAATAGTTTCAGAATAGATAATTGATGGAGAAAAAGTAGAAATGTGGAAGTGAATGGATTATGTAGTTGTGACAAGAAATTTTTTAAATATGTAGTGAAGAGTAGCATTTTTGCATATTCATTCCATTTGCCTACAAAATATAGGATTATCTACAGAATTAGAATAAGGAAATGTTCGATAAGGAGGCTAGTGGGAAGTGAATATTAAAATTATGTAACAAGGAGAAGTAATAATAAGTGGAGGTAGGAATTTAAGGAATCGTGGAGGGCAAGGATGTGATCGGGAAGGAAAAGGGTGCAAAGATATGGAAAACAAAGATAGGAGGAGGGAAATATGAAAATATAAGAAAAAAAAAAGAGATACCTAGCTACATGGACCTCCAACAAGACTGAATCCTAGATGAGCATAGTCCACTACTGCTAAAAATTATTTTAAATCTAGGCCAGTTACCTTAGGTAAATTTTAAAACCACTCAAAGGACTAATTATTTTACTATTTACCTTTTATTTCATCTTAATAGAGTCACAACTACTTCTCTAGGTTGCAAACCCTTGTGCACCATCTTGGGACTTCTAAGATGTGCATGGTTGCTTAGCTTAATATCTCAATGTTGAAGAAAATTTTAATGCACAATTCTTGTCTCACATCTCCTCGTATAGCTTTGTAGATGGTAGCAATAGTTGAAGCTTTAATTCAACTTTTATAAAATTTGGTACCATTGAATGGGAATCATACTTTATGCATCATGTAGACCTACTTTTCTTTATGTCTTCACATGCTTGCTTTTATAATTTGAGTTTTGAGGCATACAGATAACAACTTGTTGCATCATCCTTATTCTTCCTCCCTATATGCTTGTGCTACTTGTCACTCATCTATCTTAGTAGTTACGGTTTCTCTAGATCTTCATATTTTATTACAATGCTTCCTTTTTTGTAGCTAATAACTTTTTTCTAGCTTTGTCTTTCTCATGATAAAACTTATGTTTGCTTTCATAATTAAGGCATTGAGGTGTCATACCATAGGTTTCATGCTTGTCATGTTTCATCTCCACATAACTTCACAATCAACTAAAACTCTCTTAATCACTTGCAAAAATTTAGTCAGCCTATCCATTAGGCTATGGAGGGTGAGGAATGAACAAGAGTGAGATAGGGTACAAGAGGGATGGAAAAAATTGAAAGCGAATATGGAATGATTAGAAGAAAAGGGTGTGAACTGGGATATAAAATATGAATTGGAATATAAAAGGTAAGGGGAGACAAATGTGTAATGGATGGGGAAGAGATGATATCTAATAATGTTTAGCACTTTGCCATGACTCTAGGTTTCACTTTTACACCTTCTTGTCATTTGGTAATTTAAAATTTCAAATGGAAAAAAAGGGAAAAAAGGTGAAACCAACCTATGTAATTGAGAGGTACCTCTACAAAGTTTCAGCTCTTCTTTTTCACATATATTTAGATGAATTTCCATATGATTAATTCTACATATGCTACAGATCCACTTGTCTTGAAAGTTGATTGTGTTTGCCAGGTAGTGAAGCTTAACTCCTTTTTGCAAGAGAAAATTTTTGATGGCAAGCCGAGATTCACACAAACAACACTTCAAATTAATTTTTGTAAATTACTTGACACAGTATTACAATACCCTTTCTAGGCATAGTTCTTCCCCACTCAATATCCAATTCACCATCCTTTTCCCTTATAATTTCTGAGTTTTTATCGAGGTCTCGGCCCTCCAGGCAATTAATGACCCACCTGAGAGAATTCACCAAACAAAACCAAAAAATTCCTTCCCTCCACCAAGTTTTTGAATTTTCTTCCATTAATGGGCCACTGCCCCGATCTGCTACGGAGTTTGCATTAAAGACCTCCCTTGTCCTGCAATCGTCGCTTTGGTCAGACCGTTCTTCTAAACCGCCGTCTCACCCATACTATCCATGCTCTACAACTGTTGTTTTGTCAGAATTTAAAAATATGCATGGCCGACATGCTTGTCCAAAAATTTCTTTAAGATGATTATCTCCAGTTTAATATATGTGACCGTCAACTCTGTTTTGAATTACGTGGCAGTCTGCATGTCTATTTTTGGCTTTTTCTTCAACTGGCTGTGTCGCTTTATCACACGTGGCATCCATGTGTCTATTTCAGCCTTGCTTGGTCATCTGCATGTATACTTTGGCCTATCTTCTTATTGGCCGTGATATCGCGACAGGTCACGAAATCACATGTCATGATATCGCGACCAAAAGTGCCTTCACCCTGCCATAGCCCTTTGGGGTCATGATTTCGTGACCCCCTTTGCCTTCTTCTTGTTGTAGCCCCTTGGGATCATAATTTCATGACATGTCACGAAATCACGACATGTCACGATTTTGCGACCCCCCCTTGCCTTCACCTTGCCATAGCCCTTTGCCTTGTCTTTCGCCTTGCCTTAGCTTTGAAGTCATGATAACATTGCCATGTGGTAGCTTTTAACTGGTTGCGATATCACGACGGGACTCCCCCCTACGCCTTAGTTCTGAAATATTGTCGCGATATCGCGATGTCGACGAAACTTGCCTAAGCCATGACACAGCTTTTAAGGTCGTGATTTCGTGACATGTCACAAAATTGTGACATGTCACGATTTCGTGACCCCTTCCCCCTTGCTTTACAAAAACTTCCCCCTTGGGAAAAACTGAAACAAATCAAAATGCAAAGTACTCAGAAAAATTTGGAAAAAATTTGGAAGATGCAAGATTGCTCTACTGTCGCCGGATGCTCCTGCATCAGACACCTGGGGTAAATTAAAAGTGATCCACACTTCTGTTTTGTTATGGGAAGACCCAGGCGGTCAACCTCCATTTTTGACAACCAAGTTGCATCTTCAACAGGTTTGTCCTTTGTTGAGCAAGATGTTGCCAGAAGGTTGTCATTGTTGTCAACACAGGCAGTTAGATCCAAAGATGCAGGCAGTTAGGTCCAAGGATGCAGTGGATAACAGACTTGAAATGGGTTTTTCTTAAAACCCAAGTTGGCTCTTCGTTTTGTTGAAAAAGATGCCCCGGTGATGAAGATATTTAATTTTAAATATTTAGTTTAAATTTTTATTTTATTAAAAATTTAAATTAGAATATTAAATTAAATTAAAAGGGCCGACGTGTTACTATTTCGCGGCAATAAGCTACAGGAAGGTAACGAAGGTGGAGAATGACGCCGACAAAGTTAAATCTGGGCCGACGGATTTTAGGGTTTTGCAGCCGACATTCTTAGGGTTACAGCCGACGGATTTTAGGGTTTGGCAGCTGACAAATTCTAGGGTTTCTCAGTCGACGTTCTTCTAGGGTTTGCCTCTAAAATTTCTTCTACAAAAGCAAGGGTTCTTCGAGTTTAAAGTGTGGAGAGTGATGCGATCTATGTGAATGAAGTTCGTGTGCAGCAGAGTGTAAGTCGTTTCGATCTCGAGTATGAGCAAAGTGATAGTTCTTTGGAGTTAAAGAAAAGAGATCGCAGCGAGGAGATAGTGAGTGAGTTCGTATCGACTATCGAGAACAAAGAGAGTGATATGCAGACGACGTGTTTAAAGTCCGAGGCAAAAATACGCAGATGGTTGAAGTGAGATTTCTGTGAAGTTGCAGCAGAGAACGCGGAGAGATATAGAGGAGTGGTTGAAAAAGTGCGAATCATTTTTCACAGCAGCAGTCGAATGCCGACAAGCAGCAGATCGCAGAAAAATAGCGGATCGTGATAATTGAGGTGAAAGTTTACATTCTGCAATTTTTATTATTATCTTCAAGTTGTAGCTTGAAAAAGGGGTTGGTGCCTCTTTCCGGTTGGTGCTTGGAAAAATTGGAGTTGGTGCTCCATTCTGTTGTAGGAGATAAAATTTAGAGGTTGGTGCCTCTTACCGGTTGGTCTTTGGTGAATGATTATGTAAAGTTGTAGCTTTGCATTTGACTGGATTTGGATGGTAGTCCAAGCAGTCTTTTTGAGGAGTAGCCACATCGGTGAACCTCGTTAAAATGTCGTGTTATGTGTGATGCTCTTAGTACTTTTATTATTTTTGTTTTAATCTGCTGCAGTTTATTTAAAAGTCTAAATTGTTTTAAGTTTTTAAAGAACACACTGATTCACCCCCCCTCTCAGTGTCATTGTGATTACAACAATTGGTATCAGAGCCAAGTACCTGAAGAGGCTTAAATAGCTAAGGTGATCTTGGAAATCAAGCAATGGCAAGTGGTGAAGGATTCTCTTCGAACAAAGCACCGTTGTTTGATGGGACAAATTATGCGTTCTGGAAAATTAGAATGCAGACTTATCTCAGTGCTTTGGGCTTTGACATCTGGGGTGCGGTAGTCAATGGTTACAAAGCTCTTGCCACTGCTCCAACAGACACTACAGAATCTTCAGAGGACAGTTCTAGTGAAGACTCTGAAGAAGGAACAGGTGAGGCTCTCTTTATGGCGTTTGAAATAGACGAATCAGAAAACATAGAGGGGATGAACTCTGAAGTTGAAGATGTTGAGGCTGAAGTTGATTTAGAGGGTGAGCTAGTGTCTGCTCTTACGGAATGGGAATCGGAGAAAAAGAAGAATGAAAAACTGACAAGGAAACTTAAGAATGCAAACGACATTATTGCCAGTTTAAAAACACAGACTGAAGAATACAAGAAAATGTCTGAAGATCTGGAAATACAGGTTTCTATGAAGATAGACCACTGCTGCAAATTGGAAGAAGAAAATGTGAGTCTCCGAATACAAATACAAGAGCTGGATCGAAAAATCAACTGTCATCTAAAACGTGAAGAAAGCTCGATGAAACTGGACAAAATTCTGAGCGATCAAAGATCCACAGGCATCAAATTTGGTCTCGGCTTTACTAAAGGAGAATCATCAACTGAACCAAAAACAAGCAATGTTGAAAGTGAAAAGAACAAAGACAAGAAACAGGTTGTGGAAAGTAAAACGAATCAGGCAAAAGAAAGATATAATGCCAGACCTGAAATGACAGCTGACAATGATGGCTTTACTAAGGTCACACATCAAAAGAATAGAAGATCCAAGGCTCCAGCAACAACCTGGCCAAGACCATCTTTCAGGTTTACTCATTATTTCTATGGTTTTTGTTTTAAATGTAATAATTATGGGCATAAAATTGCTTGTTGCAAATACAATATAGGTCCAAGAAGTTTCACTAGTAGAAATGCGTTTGCTCCTTTAATGAATTATGCAGTAGAGTGTTTTAAGTGTCACAACTTTGGGCATATTGCCAGAAATTGTCGTAGTATGTCTGTTTCATATCAACCTCAGGAAAGTAGATTTCAACCGTATAGAGCAAAACAAAATAGAATTTATATTGAAGGATATGTGCAAAATTCTAAAAAGGGGAAGTCACAGCTAGAACCCAACAACATAGTTAAGACAGAATGGAAACAAAAGGAACAGCTCAGGAAAGAACAAGAATCCTTAATAGTGCAGACTGCTTTTAGAGCTCAGAATAAATATGTACCGTGGATTCTTGATAGTGGCTGCTCAAGTCATATGACAGGTGATAGACAAAAATTTGAGAATCTTCAGAAATATGAGGGTGGTTCTGTGAAGTTCGGCAATAACGATGGAGCCAAAATAATAGGTAAAGGATCGGTCAAAATAAGTGAAGGGAAAATCAAGTCAGAAGAAGTTCTATATGTGGATGGTCTGAAACATAACCTGTTAAGTGTGAGTCAGATCTGTGACAAAGGACATGAAGTGGTGTTCAAGAAGCAGGGTTGTGAAGTCAGAAAAACAAAGAACGGGAAATTAATAGCAACCGGCTCAAGGACGTCTGGCAATCTGTACACACTCTCAAAATTTTCAGAAGGTATGTGCTTCATGGGACAAGAAGAAGAGAACTGGTTGTGGCATAAGAGGCTTGGACACATAAGTTTTGATAATCTGGTAAGAATTAGCTCTAAACAAGCAGTGAGAGATATTCCAATCATTAAGAAACCTGCAAACAACATGTGTGCTTCATGTCAAAAGGGAAAACAGACCAGAGTTTCATTTAAAACAAAAGAACATCACACTAGCAGGCCTTTGGAACTCATTCATACTGACTTATGCGGACCAATGAGGACTCAAAGCATAAACGGCGACAAATACTTCATGCTGTGTATTGATGATTTTTCCAGAATGACTTGGATATTCTTCTTAAAAGATAAATCAGAAGCCTTTGAAATGTTCAGAACTTTCGGACAGTGGTAGAGAATGAAACAGGGAAAAGAATTAAATGCTTGCGGTCAGACAGAGGAGGAGAATTTATTTCGAATGAATTTTTAGAATACTGTGAAAAATATGGCATCAGGAGACAATATTCAGCAGCCAGAACTCCTCAGCAGAATGGTGTAGCAGAGAGGAAGAACAGAACAATTCAGGAAATGGCACGCACCATGTTGGCAGAAAGCAAAATAGCAGATAGATTCCGGAAAGAAGCAGTTCACACGACAGTATACATTCAGAACAGGTATATGTTAAGAACTCATGAATGCAAAACTCCGTATGAGCTGTGGTTTGGTAGGAAAGCAACAACAAAACATCTCAAAGTATTTGGCTGCAAGTGCTACATCAGAAAAACTGATGACAACCTTGGAAAGTTTGAAGATAGAGCAGATGAAGGTGTGTTTGTTGGTTATTCTCCACATAGCAAAGCTTACAAATGCTACAACAAGAGACTCAAGAAAATTGTGGACGGTGCGAGATGTTAAATTCGATGAAGGGAGGAAACAAATAGTTAATTTCCAAGAAAACTATCCAATATACGAAGAAGTCATTGAAGGAGATGAAGTACATGACACAGAAAATATGTCTACGGCTGATGCAGGTAACTTATCGGATGACTCAGAGGTACAAGAAAATAGAAAATTCAGAATGAGCAATTGGCAGAAAAATCATCCTAGAAACCAAATAATTGGAGATCCCACAACTGGCATTCAGACAAGAAAGAAAGTAATAAGTAATTACTCTCTTTTATCCAGCATTGAGCCCAAAAACATAGATGAAGCAAGCAAAGATGACAGTTGGATGAAGGCAATAAATGAAGAGTTAGATCAGATTGAAAAGAACAGAACTTGGGAGTTAGTACCTAGACCTGCAAACAAGAATGTAATCGGCACCAAATGGATATTTCGTAATAAATTAAATGAAGACGGTCAGGTTATTAGAAATAAAGCAAGACTGGTTTGCAAAGGCTATGCACAAGTCGAAGGCATTGACTTTGAAGAGACTTTCGCACCAGTGGCCAGACTAGAAGCTATTAGAATGTTTACGGCACTAGCGAGTTCACAAGAACTTCGAGTTTATCAGATGGATGTGAAATCTGCGTTTTTAAATGGGAAACTTGAAGAAGAGGTCTATATTGAACAACCAGATGGCTTTCAAATCAGTGAAGATCCCAACCTTGTCTGTAAATTAAAGAAAGCATTGTATGGATTAAAACAAGCACCACGGGCCTGGTATGCTAGGCTAGATAATTATCTCTCTCAACAGGGATTCAAGAAAGGTTTAGTGGACAACAATCTGTATGTGAAAACAGAAGATGGGCATCTCATTGTTCTTGTTGTCTATGTGGATGACATCATATTTGGTAGCAACAAAGATGAATCTTGTAAAGACCTAGCAAACAAGATGCGAGAATGAATTTGAAATGTCAATGATTGGTGAAGCTGTCTTATTTTTTGGGACTACAGGTTAATCAAAATGAGAAAGGTATATTCATTTCCCAAATCAAATATGTGAAAGAGATGTTAAAGAAGTTCACTATGGAGGATAGTAAGCCGATCAGTACTCCCATGACAACAAGTCGTAAGTTAAGTAAAGAAGACAAATCTCCACCTGTAGATCAAACCATGTATAGATCAATGATAGGAAGCTTACTATATTTAACCGCAACCGGACTCGATATTTTGCGGGCGGTGTGCATGGTAGCCGGATTTCGGAGCCGGTCCCAAAGAGACTCATGTAACGACGGTTAAAAGGATTTTTCGGTATCTCAAAGGCACCATGGAGTATGGATTGTGGTATCCAAGAGGCAAAGATTTCACTCTTATATCATATTCGAGATGCAGATTGGGCGAGGATGTGTTGATGACAGAAAGAGTACCGGTGGAGGAGCATTCTATTTGGGGGACAGATTGGTTGCATGGCACAGTAAGAAGCAAGAGTCGGTGTCTTTATCTACGGTCGAGGCGAGTATATTGCAGCGGCAACATGTTGCACACAAGTTTTGTGGATGAAACGGACCTTGAAAGATCTTGGTATTAATTTTAGTGAACCAATATCAGTAAAGTGTGACAACACCAGTGCAATCAACATTTCTAAGAATCCAGTAATGCACTCACGGACAAAGCATATTGCTATAAGGTATCATTTCTTGAAAGACAAAGTTGCAGAAGGAGAAGTCGGATTGGACTATGTCCCAACTACGGAACAGGTAGCGAGACATTTTTACAAAACCTTTGCCCAAGGAAGTATTTGAGTATCTTCGAAGCAAATTAGGAGTAGTCACACTTCCTAAGAAGTGACTAGCTACAGGGATCACCTTCTCAGGTGGAGCACTTGAGTGTTTGAGGATGGACTGAAGGGGAGTCAAATTTTGCCTGAGAAGTGTGAGGATGGACTCAGGGGGAGTCAAAATTGTGCCCGAAAAGTGTGAGAATGGTCACAAGGAGAGTCTGACGACCCTTTGGTATTATTGACAAAGGGGGAGAAGAGTTACGAGGAAGGTATACGAGTGTTGCCAACAATTCCAAAGGGGGAGATTGTTGAGCAAGATGTTGCCAGAAGGTTGTCATTGTTGTCAACACGGGCGGTTAGATCCAAAGATGCAGGCAATTAGGTCCAAGGATGCAGTGGATAACAGACTTGAAATGGGTTTTTCTTAAAACCCAAGTTGGCTCTTCGTTTTGTTGAAAAAGATGCCCCGGTGATGAAGATATTTAATTTTAAATATTTAGTTTAAATTTTTATTTTATTAAAAATTTAAATTAGAATATTAAATTAAATTAAAAGGGCCGACGTGTTACTATTTCGCGGCAATAAGCTACAGGAAGGTAACGAAGGTGGAGAATGACGCCGACAAAGTTAAATCTGGGCCGACGGATTTTAGGGTTTTGCAGCCGACATTCTTAGGGTTACAGTCGACGGATTTTAGGGTTTGGCAGTTGACAAATTCTAGGGTTTCTCAGTCGACGTTCTTCTAGGGTTTGCCTCTAAAATTTCTTCTACAAAAGCAAGGGTTCTTCGAGTTTAAAGTGTGGAGAGTGATGCGATCTATGTGAATGAAGTTCGTGTGCAGCAGAGTGTAAGTCGTTTTGATCTCGAGTATGAGCAAAGTGATAGTTCTTTGGAGTTAAAGAAAAGAGATCGCAGCGAGGAGATAGTGAGTGAGTTCGTATCGACTGATCGAGAACAAAGAGAGTGATATGCAGACGACGTGTTTAAAGTCCGAGGCAAAAATACGCAGATGGTTGAAGTGAGATTTCTGTGAAGTTGCAGCAGAGAACGCGGAGAGATATAGAGGAGTGGTTGAAAAAGTGCGAATCATTTTTCACAACAGCAGTCGAATGCCGACAAGCAGCAGATCGTAGAAAAATAGCGAGATCGTGATAATTGAGGTGAAAGTTTACATTCCGCAATTTTTATTATTATCTTCAAGTTGTAGCTTGAAAAAGGGGTTGGTGCCTCTTTCCGGTTGGTGCTTGGAAAAATTGGAGTTGGTGCTCCATTCCGTTGTAGCGAGATAAAATTTAGAGGTTGGTGCCTCTTACCGGTTGGTCTTGGTGAATGATTATGTAAAGTTGTAGCTTTGCATTTGACTCGGATTTGGATGGTAGTCCAAGCAGTATTTTTGAGGAGTAGCCACATCGGTGAACCTCGTTAAAATGCCGTGTTATGTGTGATGCTCTTAGTACTTTTATTATTTTTGTTTTAATCTGCTACAGTTTATTTAAAAGTCTAAATTGTTTTAAGTTTTTAAAGAACACACTGATTCACCCCCCTCTCAGTGTCATTGTGATTACAACATCCTTCCACTTTATCAAATATTCAAAATACTGTTTGTTTCTGGTGCTTCTGCCTTCACGAGTGTCTAATATTTCCTTGACCTCGTCGGTGGTTGGAGTAGATGCTGGAATTTGCCATAATCTTGTACTTGGTGCCTCTGTACTCTCTCCCTCATGATATTCCACTAAATCTAAAATGTTAAAAACAAGTGAAATGTCAAGCCAACTTGGCAATTCCACTTCATATGCATTGCCTGACTCCCATTTTTCCAGTATTCTGCATGGCCCAAACTTCTTCATCTTTAATTTGTTGTAAGTTTTGGCTGGAAACCTTTCCTTCCTGAGATGGACCATGACTTCATCTCCTACTTCGAACTCTTTGAACCGCCGCTTCTGGTCTGCTCTTGTCTTATATTGAGTATTCATTTTTATAATTTGTTTCCTTACTTCTTCATGTAGACTTTTCATATGTTCCACAAATTCTTCTGCCTCGGCACTGCACTTTTCTCTCTTATCCAACTTTCTCAGTTCAGACACATTTCTTGGGTTGTTTCCATATATTATCTGGAATGGAGATTTATTTGTGCTCTTATTGACTGAATTGTTATATGCAAATTTTGCCTACGGTAAAACTAAATCCCATCCCTTGGGTTGATCTGCTATCAAGCATCTTAGTAAATTACCCAGGCTTCTATTTACCACCTCTGTCTATCCATCAGTCTATGGGTGGTATGCAGAACTGAATTTCAGATCTGTCTTCAACTTCTTCCACAGAGTTCTCTAGAAATACCCAACAAACTTTGTATCTCTATCAGAAACAATGCTCTTCGGTAGACCGTGAAGTCGTACCACTTCCTTGAAAAATAACCCCGCAATGTGAACCACATCACTTGTTTTCTGGAATGGAATAAAGTGTGCCATCTTGGAGAATCGATCAACCACCACAAATACAGAGTCATTTCCCCTCTGTGTTCTTGGCAATCCGAGGATGAAGTCCATGCTGATGTCCTCCCATGGCCTCTCAGGTAATGGTAACGACTGATACAACCCCGTGTTCTGTCTTTTGCCCTTTGGCATCTGGCATACTCTACAACTCTGCACAAATTTCCACACATCTTGTTGTAGTTGCGGCCAATAGTAATTTTCACTCACCAGGGCAATTGTCTTATTCCTGCCAAAATGCCCGGCCAGTCCTCCGCCGTGCTTCTCCTTGATCAAGTTTTCTCGCATGGAACTCCTTGGAATGCATAATTTACTTCCTCTTGAATAGCATTCCATCTTGGATTAGAAAATCCAACCATTTTGTCCTGTCCACAGTAACAGTGCCAAGCAAGCCATCCAGAGCTCTTGCAAAATCGGGATCTTCGGGGTAAAAACCCTTTAGTTCTTCAAATCCCACTACTTCCACTCGTCATTTCAATCAGCAAATTCTGCCTTCTACTTAAGGCATCCGCAACTCTGTTTGATTTCCCGCTCCGTGCTTCAAGACAAAGGTATAGCTTTGGAGGAACTCAACCCACTTCATGTGCCCTTGATTCAGTTTTGTCTGACTGTTAATGTACTGTAAAGCCTGATGATCGATAAATAGAACAAACTCCTTTGGCAATAAATAATGTCTCCACTTCTTCAGAGCCTGAACTATAGCATAAAATTCTTGGTCATAAACTGAATACTTTTTTCGAGCATCATTTAGCTTCTCACTAAAATAAGCAACAGGTCTGCCTTCCTGACTCAGTACAACCCCTATTGCACTGCCACTGGCATCATAGTCTACCTGAAATACTTTGTTAAAGTCTGGAAGTGCCAAAATAGGTTGTTCTATGACCCTTTTCTTTAACGCATCAAAGCTCCTTTCAGCCCCTAAGGTCCACTTGAATTCTTTCTTATCCCCTCTCATTGTCTCTGTGAGGGGTGCACAAATGCTGCTGAAATTTTTAATGAATTTTCTGTAAAAGCTGGCTAGACCATGAAATGATCTCACCTCTGTTGTGCTTCTTGGGGTAGGCCATTCGATGATAGCTCTCACCTTTTTCGGGTCCATTTTTAGACCTTCTGCTGAGATGACAAATCCTAGGTACACTAGTTCCTTCTTTACAAAATTGCACTTTTTCAGATTAATTAATAACTGCTCCTCCCGCAGCTTCTCAAAAACCCTTCTGATGTGCGCTAGGTGCTCCTCCTTGGTTCTACTAAATATTAATATATCATCTAAATATACAATGACAAATTTTCCCAAAAATTCTTTTAGTACTTCATTCATCAGCCGCATGAAGGTACTCGGTGCATTGGACAGCCCAAATGGCATGACTAACCACTCATACAAGCCCTCTCTGGTTTTGAAGGCTGTCTTCCACTCATCTCCTTCTCTGATATGGATCTGATGATAACCACTTTTCAGGTCAATCTTCATGAAGTACTCAGCTCCACTCAAACAGTCCATGATATCATCCATCCTTGGCAATGGGAACCTGTACTTGATAGTGATCTTGTTAATTGCCCGAGAGTCTATGCACATTCTCCACTCTCCATCCTTCTTGGGTGCTAGTACTGCAGGCACTGCACACGGGCT
Source organism: Wollemia nobilis (assembly GCA_028583015.1). NCBI lineage: Eukaryota > Viridiplantae > Streptophyta > Pinopsida > Araucariales > Araucariaceae > Wollemia > Wollemia nobilis. The sequence continues at coordinate 761,567 of JAQPPZ010000252.1, read as the reverse complement.
AAGACTCTCCCTAATCAATCCTTTCTCCAGCAACTCCTGGACCTGTCTGTTTAACTCCTCAGTTTCTATAGGTGTCATTCTGTGTGCAGCTTTATTTGGCAAGCTTGATCCTGGCACCAAATCTATATGGTGGCTGATCTTCCTTACTAGGGGTAAACCCTCAGGCACATTATCTGATACAATATCTGGAAATTCCTCCAACAGATCTAGGACTTCTATCGGGGTATCTTTGCATTCCTCCTCCCTAACTCTAGGAATTATTGCATAACACAAATTTTCATGCTTCAAACCATCCAAAAATTTTCTCCCTTCAACTAAACAGATTTTGGAGCTGTTACACACCTTTTCATCCGCCTCCTTCATGGGTTTCAGCTTATGGCGTACGCCATTCTTTGTCAATGAGTAGGTGTTGGCACGACCATCATGCACTGCACTTCGGTCGAACTTCCAGGGCCTTCCTAGAAACATATGGCAAGCATCCATAGGCAGGATGTCGCACAGGACCTCATCACAATAATTCCCAATATTAAATTTAACGAAGCACTGCTCATTGACCAAATCCCTATGGTCCTTTTGTAACCATGTGACCCGATATGGATGCGGGTGCTTCTTCCTCTCTAAATGTAACTTGGTAACCATTTCTTCTGAAACCAAGTTATCCGTGCTACCATTATCAATAATAATATTGTAAATCTTGCCCGTGCATTTACACCTTGTGTGGAATAAACTTCTTCTCTGATCTGTGTCCTTCTCCTCATTCAATAGGACTCTCCTTACGATCATTGCTTCCCCTCTCTCTACTTCTTCGAAATGTTTAGATCCAACATCTTCCTCTGCCACAGTAGCTCTGGCGAGACCCTCTGGCCTCTTGTTCATCCTTTCTCGATGTTGTGGACATTCGAATGCTTGATGTCCTTCTTCACCACAGTGGAAACATGTCCCACAAAATACTCCTCTTCCAAACCCTCGTCTAGATCCACCCCGTCCTCTTGGGTAGCTGTTCTGATCATGGGGCTGATAAACATCCTCCTCCCTTTGATCCTGGTTACTACCGGCTTCACCAGTCTTCTTCATATCTTTATATTTTTCTCCACTGGTTCTCCCACCAGTTCTTCCACCATGATCCCTTCCTCTTTGCTTGCCTTCAAACCGCCTATTCAATTTTTCTTCCACCTTTAAGGCAAATTGGTAAGCATCCTCAATGGTGCTTACCCGAACTAGGCTCAGTTCTTCCTGGATACCGAGTCTCAACCCATTTATATAATGGGCTACCTTCTCTTTGTTTGCCTCTAAATGTCCAGTTCTAATAGAGATCTTGTAAAACTCCTCGGTGTACTCTTGGACAGTTTTGTTTGTCTGTCTCAAACTCTGCATTTTTCTTAGTAGATCCAACTCGTAATCTGTCAGAATAAATTGTCCCTTCAGCTTTTCCACCATTCTATCCCATCTTGTTATTCTCTCCTTCCCCCTTTTGTTCCTCTCCAGCTGTATTCCCCTCCACCAAATGCTGGCATGACCCTTCAACTTGGTCTTAGAAAATCTGACTCGATTAGGGTCTTCAACCTCCTCATATTCGAAATATTCTTTTAAGTAATTTATCCAGTCAATCACCTCTTCCAGATTTAGGTTTCCCGAATATGTAGAAACCTCCATTTTTGGTTTCTTTCCAATCTGGGAGATGGCTTTGTACAACCTGGCTTGTGCAGGATCCACAGCCTCTTCTTCTTCCTCAGGTTGGTCCTCTTCTTCATCAAATTTGTCTTCACTTCCCTCATCCCTTTTGGGCTCGTGCCTTCTGCGTAGCTCTTCTTGCAGGGCTTGAACTTGCCTCTGTAAGGCTCGAAAGTCTTCGACCGACACCACATTTCTTACTCCACCATGGTTTCTTCATGGAGGCATTTTTCTTTCTTCCCTTACAAATTTCTTACAAATTCCTTCCACAGATCCTGGTGTAACTGCCTCTCTTCGGCGATCTGTTACATGCTCAGGAGCTCCCGCTCTGATACCACTTGATGGCAAGCCGAGATTCACACAAACAACACTTCAAATTAATTTCTATAAATTACTTGACATAGTCTTACAATACCCTTTCCAGGCATAGTTCTTCCCCACTCAATCTCAAACTCGCCATCCCTTTCCCTTACAATTTTTGAGTTTTTATCGAGGTCTCGGCCCTCCAGGAAATTAATGCCCCACCTGAGAGAATTCACCAAACAAAACAAGAAAATTCCTTCCCTCCGCCAAGTTTTTGAATTTTCTTCCATTAATGGGCCACTGCCTCGATCCGCTACGGAGTTCGCATTAAAGACCTCCCTTGTCCTACAACCGTCGCTTTGGTCAGACCGTTCTTCTAAACCGCCATCTCACCCATACTGTCCATGCTCTGCAACTACTGTTTTGTCAGAATTTAAAAATATGCGTGGTCGACATGCTTGTCCAAAAATTTCTTTAAGATGATTATCTCCAGTTTAATATACGCGATCGTCAACTTTGTTTTGAATTACATGGTAGTCTGCGTGTTTGTTTCTGGCTTTGTCTTCAACTGGCTGTGTCGCTTTATCACACGTGGCAGCCATGTGTCTATTTCGGCCTTGCTTGGCCGTCCGTGTGTATACTTTGGCTTGTCTTCTTATTGGCCACGATATCGCGATAGGTCGTGAAATTGTGACATGTTGCGATATCGTGACCAAAAGCACCTTCACCCTACCATAGCCCTTTGGGGTCACAATTTCGTGACATATCACAAAATCACGACATGTCACGATTTCGCAACCCCCTTTTGCCTTCGTCTTGTCATAGCCCCTTGGGGTCACGATTTCGTGACCCCCCCTTGCCTTCGCCTTGCCATAGCCCTTTGCCTTGTCTTTCGCCTTGCCTTAGCTTTGAAGTCATGATAACATTGCCACGTGGCAGCTTTTAACAGGTCGTGATATCGTGACTTGTCGCGATATCGTGACGGGACTCCCCCCTACGCCTTAGTTCTGAAATATCATCGTGATATCATGACGTTGCAATATCGTGATGAAACTTGCCTAAGCCATGATGCAGATTTTGAGGTCATGAAATCATGACATGTCACGATTTCGTGACCCCTTCCCCCTTGCTTTACAAAAACTTCCCTCTTGGGAAAAACTGAAACAAATCAAAATGCAAAGCACTTAGAAAAATTTGGAAAAATTTTGGAAGATGCAAGATTGCTCTACTGTCGCCGGATGCTCCTGCATCAATTTTTGAGAGGTGGGATACTTCAAAGCGTGTGGCTCTACAACATCTTTAATATCACTCAAATAATTTTTTTTCTTAATCTATAGCTGCCTCTACTAATCTATTATAAGCTTTTTAGCCTTATCAACTTTGCAAGTTAGTCCTCTTCTTTTGCTTTTTTGCTTTCTCTTGGACTTAGTTGTTGCAATCTCTCATGGAGAGTGAATTCCAAGGGTAGTGGAGATATGAAAATAAAATGGAAACCTAATAGATAAGGTTATCTTTATTAAACTTCTTCATTGTCAGATCACATCAAGAGAAGAAAAATCCCTGTCATAATTGCTAATGATTATGTACTACTATAGGGAGAGACCACCTTTTATAGAGTCTGAAGTCCAAAGGAAAATTTATTTAATCATGGATCTAGCTTTTTTTCCTCAAAATTTTACCTCACCAAATTTCAAGAATGGGTAGTACCAATGTGCTTAGAGTTGCATTCCACATAATCTTCCTTGTTCTTCCTATCATTGCATATTCACATATGATTTACCTAGTGTTATTTTCAAAATTGTCATTTCATTGTCTACTTGGCCAACTACCGTATCCCTGAGTATATTTGTTGATAATTGAATTTTATTTACTTGTAGCCTAATTGCACAAAATTGTATCATTCCTTCTTACATCAGTGGTGATGAGCTTTGATTCATCCTCAAATTTTTCAATGACCAAACCATGTGATGCCAAATTTATATTTTTTTCTTTGATTAGCATTTTGGAATATGTAGCTTGTTTTGTCTAAGTGTTGGCATCTGATTGATTTGGAGCTCATGTTGGTTTTTGAATACTTCTAATAAGTGGTATCAATCAAAGGCATATACAATTATTCTTGAGCATGTGAATAGACAATCACCTTTCCCATGTGCATTCATCTATTGTGCCAAATCCATAGCCAATAGTTGATGAGTCCCAAGACTCATGAGAATATTTGTCTTAACATACCTCTAAAATACTCTTTAGTTATATGTGGTCTTTCATGTAACTATCCCAACATTTTTGGATTCATTTTTTGGGACATGTGATTAGCCATGTGTTGTAACAAATCATAGCTTGCTTACATGTCTTGCTAATTTTCTAGATTTAACAAAATTATTATTTTAAGGCTACTCCATAGGATATTATGCTAGATTAGCTCCTGATAAATTCCTGACTAATCTGTTACCTCCACTTGTGAATGCTCCCCAAATTTTACCTCCATCTATACCTTTTGCTCTTCATATCTTCCAATATGATAAGCCCAAAAATGTTTAGCATGAACCCAAACCACTTTTTGAATGTGGAGAATAGTCATATAAGCATGGTCATATGCCATGTGTCCCCCAACTTGTGCCAAGAACTCTCTTGATATGCTCATACCAAATAGAGATGGCAAGTCAACTATTGCATCTTGCACTATTGAAATATCCAACAATCTATACAAAAATATTGGTATATTTTTTATGATGCCTACAACTTGAACTTGTGCTTAATTAAAACACAATGTCCTAGCATCAATTCTAGCATAAGTTAATTTTAGAGCATCATAAACTTCCCAAGGCATAATTGTGATATCAACTTTTAGATTCATTATGCAATTACATAGCACATAGTATTTTGAGCACATAGATAAGTAATAGGACAAAGACTTAGACTTATCCATACTAAGAAATGGTCACTTGTGCACTAATTTGGATTATGGAAAGGAAACTATATCCACTATTTTGCCTTTTAGATCTATTTCAAATAAATTTATTTTTCCATATACTAGCAAGGTTTCTTCCAATTTTTTTGTTTCTTGCACAATGTTGCCTATAGAAGTGTCCATCGACTTGGTTACCTTTTGATCTTGTCTTTGATAGACCTCCATCATATCTTCCCTCTATTTTCTTATGATTTTTGGATAGTGCAATTTTTGGAAGCCTATTTTCTTTAGCAATGTAAGCATAATGCTTCCAAACCACATTGTTTTGCATGTAAGTCTGATCTTTGCTTTTCTAGATGCTTCCCTTATGAATATAATACCTCCTCTTGCTCATATTATTTATCTTGTTCATTTTTTACTTTATGTTGTCCATATTCTGTCCAATAAGGATGGCCAATTCTTACATCTAAATTTACCAAACACACTATGGAGTTGTTTTCTATTGCAAAGAAGTGACTTAGATCCATTACAAGGGCTAAAAAATCATCTAATTATTGATATACCCCTATATGAAAGCATAGTTGATAGTTTTGATAAATACCATTGTAATGACTATCATTTGATTAGCAATTAAGCTTGACAACATAAAAAATGTTCTTTATAACCCTCATTAATGTACACCATTTGGTTTTATGAAGAAGATGAATTATGTGGACATGCCTTATACCCGTATCCTTATCCTAAATATTTTTGGTTCTCCTTATTTAGTTCATTGGTCAAGTGTTGAATCACAACCCTTAACTCTTGCACTATCTAGGATTCTATGGTAGTTACAACAAGCACATTTTCTATCAGAGATACATGAGGAATAAGAACTAGGAGATGTTTCTAGCAATGGATAGATGAATCTATAAATGACATTTATAGGTTTGTTTGATGAATTTGAGGAGTATCTAACATGGTGGTTATGGTTAGGAGATTTTCTATTGATATGAGCATATTTTCTGCTCTTATGGCTAGCTAAAATACTTATGGAAAATATATCTCATTAGACTATCGTATCAAAATACTTAAGTCTAGGCTCAAAGCATGAAGGTCATAGATATATGCCTAGGTGTGTGAAGATGTTATTCCTTTGGGAATTCTTTTCTAGGTTCTTCTAAACTTTATATTTAAATCAATGATGCTCTTCTGAGAAATCCTTTGTATGAAGGAAAATAGAATGAGTAGTAAGAAAGAGTCTTTTGGATCATCATATTCTAATATGAGGGGTTCATCTAGGTCTACCTTGATCCTAATGCTACTATCCTCCAAATAATGGTACTAGTGTAGTACTTTACTTTAAAAGGATAACATTAGAAGTCCAACCATTACATATTCGAATGGAATATTATAAATGGTGGCTAGAGTAGCTACCTCTTGAAAATGCTCATAAGTAGTTTTCCCATTACCAACATAAATGGGCAATGCCTTTAATGCAATTTAGGGAATTTCATGGAGATATAGAAGATTAAAGGGTTCAACACTATTCCGTGTTGGAAAATTTTGTCTAACCATGGCTCTAATAAAATGTGTTGCTTTTATTGTGGATCCATGCATATAACTATTGTGTCGTGATTTATTTTGTCTTTAAGTCCCATTATTAGCAATTCTAAGCGTATATACTAGCGAAATAATAAATGTTTTGGTTCTTGAGCTAATGGAGTTGCCAAGTGAACATGAATTCTTCTCTTATGAGGTCAATATTATTTACCAAAATCTTGAGTCCTCTGGGTAGTTGAGATATTTACTTCAACTATCATAGTTTTTTAGTCCTTTTTAGGTGAGATGATTTGTCACATCATGCATGCCAAAAAATCTTGATCCAAAATCTACCTATGTGTATGAGATGCACCCTGAGATCTTAGCCAAGACTAGAAGACACATAATAGCCTCTAGATTGGCCTCCAAAGTAGGCCAGTTCTAATGATGCTGGCTAAACTAAAATTGTGTTTAAAGACTAAATAAATAAATGTGAAGGGCTAGAAGTTAGAAATTAAAATTGGTTAGGATTTGACAACATCAAGAGAAATAAGGTATGAGATTATTCCACTCTCAATTCAATTAAAAGGCCTAAAAGTCTAGCTACCTTAAAATATTACAAAGTACTAAACAAATCAGCACAAACACAACTAAGCATTTTAGGGCTAAAAAAATAATAATCTAGACAATTATCCAATTTACACAGAGTAAATTTAATAGAAATCACCATCTAACATTAATATAAATGCTTAACAATGTGATTCACATACATACATGTTCTACAACATCTTCAAATAGAGGCCAAAAAACACTTTAATCTTTATTGAGGTATATAGTACAATCATCATATATCTTATTCAATTGTAAAAGCTAAATATCAGATCCTTATTTTGAGCTAAAATGAACTATTTATATATTTACATTGCATTATTTTAACTCATAATTATTTTACAAAACTAATTGTAGGCTTAAAAAGGGTAAGTATGGAAGGTGGATATCCCTTTCCAAATTAGTTGAGCCTATTTGTCTTGATAATGGCTTATTAATATGTTCAATCCTAATTTCTTCTATTTATTTTACTTCCATATGCTTCCAGTAGATTGTAGTATACTTTGATAGGTTCATTTCTAACCATTCCCTTCTATTGCTTTTATCCAGCTACTCAGAGACAGGTGTATGATGGAGAAACATCTAACATGTTTGTTTTTTACCACTCCATTCTATTGCATTAGCTCAACACACGTTTTGATAGTTTCAAAATGGGTTGTTGGTTGACATGCAAAAATCTGGTGGACAAGGACAGGTTTAGAAGCCCTCTTACTATATGTCAAGGCTAGGATGCTTGACTAGGTTTCTGAATTCTTTTATTATTACAATTTCAACTTCTTCATGCCATACTATTTGCCTTAGAAAAATTATGAGTCTAATATTGTATTTTTGCATTAGCCTTTATTATATTTTATGATGTTATCTCACTTCTAAGTTTAGCTATCTTTCCATACTTTAGTCAAAATTATGGTATGGTAAGGTGCTACTTGATACCAAATGCTAAACATTTTTATCACCTCAGGGTGATGTTAGTGCCTCTAGAAGTCTAACCTTATTTTGGATTGATATTCATACTTAGTCAAATATAGGGTCTAATAGTGTACAAGATGTCAGATATTTTTTGCTTCTATGATGATGCTAGTTGCATCAAAATGTTGGCCTCTCTATTATGTCAGAGGCTTTACCTTAGTCAACTTTTATATCCACCCATGTGATGAATGTTGGATTTTGGACTTTTGCTATGCCTATGCTTACATTAGCCTTTGTAAATGTCTTGCTCTCTCTTTTGCATGTTGGATACCATGCCTTAGCTAAAAAATTTAGTTTGGTGCTATCACAATGTGCCAAATTACCCTTCCTTAGCCAATTTTTTGTCTGGCTAGGCTCTATTGGTTATTAAGTTGCTTTCTAGTTGTTCAACTTGACTTCCTCTAATTTTTTGTAATTTAGTCTTCATTAGAAACTTGCTCTAGTCTTCAACTTGTGTAAATATAATGCTTTTAGTCTAGTTTTTGTGTTGTTGCCTTAGCAAAATTTTGAAAATTTTTGAGCTAAATCACAATTTGGTCAAGTTTACTAGGACTTGTGAAAGTGGGTGAACAAGTTCACGCACAATTTGCTTCTATTTCCTATACCATAGCTTCATAAACATCTTTTGCACATTAATACTAAAATTACCCAGAGAATGAAACCAAGGATAACCAAGAACAATATCCACATCATCCATATCAATAACATAAAAATATAAATCTAATACATATTTATCCATGACTATTTTCAAATTTTCAAATATTTGAACATTCTCACCCTCAATTTGTGTCTTTAATTTTCTTTACTTGAACATGCACCTCATAGCAAAAGCAATATTAATGAAATTGTATCTGTTGCTAGAGTTTATAGAAATAATAATATTTTTCTTCTAATACATCCATGAACATGTAAAATAAAAATTGATATTCAAACAAGTTCAAGCTTACTACAGTGGTAAGGGATTTGGCCTCTCTTTGAAAGTTCCAAGGTTCAAACCCCACTCAGTATGAGGGGACTCGGACCCTTCATAAAAAGTTGTGTAAAATCATTGGAAAAAAATTATATTCAAACAAATCCTTTTGATCACTCTTTGGCTTAGTTGACACCACAACTATGGTTCCCTCTAATTGCATACAATCATTCTTATTTTTTTCTTCTATTAATATCTTGAAAGTTTCTAAATAGCTTTTGGCAATCTATAATGTGATACTCAAGTATTCATTTAATTTCTCTAATAGAGCTTCTTCCTCTTTAGAAAAATTTTGAACTCATGACCTCAAACCAAAAAAAAATCCCAAGGCAACTAGGGTTTCTCAAAAATAAATTTTATCTATCCCTTTCCATAAATAATTAGACCTACATTTTTTCAAAACAAAATAAATTGAAACTGATAAATATCTTTAAATTTTAATTTTTGAAAAACACACTTTGAAAAATCACCACTACCCTTATTCTAGATAGTTGCCTTCATAGTTTCATATCTTCCTCAACACTACTCATATTCCTTCATATAACCACTCATTTTAAAGCTCTTAATTCTTTGAATAAAATAGCACAATAATTATCTAAATCAGATAAGTTTATTCTAGGATATGGCTCTCACAAATTGATATATTTTTCTAAAAAATATTTCTCTATCGCTATCCTTGTTGCAGATGGCTGATTTCACAAGGTCATATCTCCCTCAATAATGCTCAAATTCCTTCATATGACCGCCCATTTTAAAACTCTTTAAATTTCAAGAAAAATGGCATAAGAATTATCTAAATCAAACATTTTTTTGTAAAGATATGGATTTTAGAAGATGAGATATTTTCTTAATAAAATATTCCCTAATTCTATAATCCATAAAAACATAATCCCTATCTTATCAGAATTGATGCTCTTATACCAATTGTTATGAACCTCTATTATTATTAATAGAAATCAATCACCATATACTAAAATAAGAAAATATGCATCCACAATATTAATTCCACAATTATAGTTGTAAGCTTACTGCAGTGGTAAGGGCTTTGGCCTCTCCAAAGTCCACTCGATATGAGAGGACCAAGACCCCTCATAAAAACCTATGTAAACTCATTGAAGTTACGAGCTTATTGCAGTGATAAGAGCTTTGGCCTCTCTTTGAGAGGTCTAAGGTTCAAACCCCATTCAGTATGAGGGGACCAAGACCCCTCATAAAATCTTGTGTAAACTCGTTAAAAAATATCAATTCCACAATAAAATACATATGTAGATAATGTCCTTTAGGTAGGGCAATACCAAAAATTTTCCTTAAGGAAATCACTCTAGATCCACTCCATGAGCCAAGACCATTACAAATAATACTTGATTCAAATTGCTTCCTTACAATAACCATATTCCTTCTTTATATACCCACTTTACTTTTTTTCAATGAGTTTACACAAGTTTTAATGAGGGGTCATTGTCCCCTCATACTGAGTAGGTTTTAAACCTTAGACCTCCAAAAGAGAGGCCAATGCCCTTACCACTACAATAAGCTTGCAACTTAGATTTTTTTCTTATGTTTACATAGGTTTTTATAAGGGGTATCAGTCCCCTCATATTGAGTGGGGTTGAACCTTGGACCTCCCAAAGAGAGGCCAAATCCCTTACCACTACAGTAAGCTTACAACTTATATACCCACTTTCTTAAACCCTTATCCCACTCAATATTATAATATAACCAACCTTGGGTTATATGTGGCCCATGCCAACTATCCATAATACCCATACAATATAATATTATATTCCCACATTCCTCTCTCTAAGTATCTAACATAAAATTTATTAATTTATATAATATTCTCTAACTTCAAAAAAAAATTCAAGAACATCATAATTTTCAAGATTATCAAAAAATTTCAAATTTTTCAATATCTCATAATTTTACAAAATTATCAAACTTGTCAAATATAGCAAAATTATAAGCCCTTTAAGTAGGACATCTTGCTTAAGGATGAATCTAAATTACACCTTTAAGTAGGTTGTCTTACTTAAGAATGAATCTAAACTACAAGTCCTTTAAGTATGGAGGTTTTCTTAAGGATGAAAAAAAGTACAAGTCCTTTATGTAGGAAGTATTACTCAAGGATGAATCTAAATTATAAGGTCTTTTAGAATGAGGATTTGTTTAAGGATGAATCAAAAGCATGCATAAGTCCTTTAGGAAAAAGGTAGTATCTAAGGATGAATATTTTATACATTTTTATATATTTTTATATATATCTTGTATCATAGCAAGCTAACCAATGCTAATAAAATTTCCCCCTAGGAAATCTCTTAAAGCTAATAAAAAGTTCTTTAACTAGGATATCTTGCTTAAGGATGAATATAAACTACAAGTCCTTTAAGCAGAGGCCTTGCTTAAGGATGAATATAAACTATCAAGTCCTTTAAGTAGGAGGTCTTTCTTAAGGATTAATCTAAACTACAACTTCTTTAAGCATGAGGCTTTGCTTAAGGATGAATCAAAACCATAAGTCCTTTAGGAATAATCTAAGAATGAATCTTTTGTACATATTTATATCTAGTTTTTCAGATTTTTATCCTACTAATCATGCATCCTTTGTTAATTATAGTTATAATTAATTAATTATATTTAATTAACCCTCTAATTAAACATCATCCATCATTACCAACATTAATCATAATCATACAACATTTAAACAGTTACTTGTATGTTACAATAAAAAACAAACATCATCTCATCATCATCATCACATAACTATAAAATACTAAAGTAATCACATAAATCATAAATATTAAGTCACACATATCATCATATCATAAATCACATAACACCATTAATAACTAATAAACATTTCCATATATATTAATTTGTACATGTGTACAATTTTGTAAATACAATGTCCATTCCATCAATGGTACAATCATACAAAACTAGCACATCATCCAAATCCTCCTCAAAATCAAGGTAGATGATAATAAAACTAGTACTAACTCTAGTAGCCCATGTCCAATGATCTTCCTCCTACAAGTGGTAATGGTGGTATCCTTATCAGCCATTATAAGTACTTATTCATAGATATAGAGTGGGTTAGTATCTTCATTATCATTGATGAAGGTACACATTGATCTGCTAGGATGACTACATAGTAAGTCATCTAATAATGAGTTGAACACTCAAAATTTTCTTGTAGATATGCCTATACCTATGCTAGCTATTCCCATATTATTTGTACCATTTTGCCTCCTCCATATAGGGTGGTTATTATGGCTAATGTCATTTTTGAATCATTATACACAGCTAGATCCTGCATAGTCTATTACATCATGAAATATCTTCTTGCACTAAAGAACACAAGCTTATACTGAGAGGGGGGTGAACAATATAAGACCACTTTTTACTTTCTTTCCAAACCAATATCAATTAATGTCCTTAATTGCAATAACCAAATATAGCAGTGTGCATTAATAACTTAGATAGCAATAGTAAGCAAGAGCACAAGTCACCACACACAATTGAGACACAAGATTTAACGTGGTTCACCCAATGTGAGGTACTCCACGGAGAAAATATTTTACTAAAACTTTCTCAATCAATCTCTTTGGGAATCACTCCCAATTACAATGTTTATGGATCTCTGTCCAAAGGAGATGTTGATCCCCTAATCTCAAGTTCATGGATCTCTTCCATAGGAGAACTCTTTCCCCTTCTACTCTGGCTATGTGATCTTCTAGAAGACTCTGTCTCTCTGTTGCACTTACTGGTGGACCTCTCTCCACTTGAAGACTCCTCACTCAGATCTATCTTCAACTATGTTGGCTATTTGGATCTCTATCCACTGAGACTCTATCCTCTATACTCTATCACCTCCAAAGCTCTATCAATAGGCTCACTAAGAACCCGCTCAATAGGCTCACATAAAACCTGCTTAACAAGCTCACACAGAACTTGTCAAATATAACAAGCCCACCACAAGAACTTTTCCAAATTTGCTCTAGCAAGCTCACAAGAACTTGCCCAATTGCTCTAGCAAGCTCACCAAGAACTTGCCCAAATCTGCTCTAGCAAGCTCACCAAGAACTTGCCCAAACACTATCCTCAAATCTATCCCAAAGGCCTTCTCAAAGGCTCAATCAATCATGCTCAAGTAGTACTCAAAATGAACTCAACAATGAATGGCAATCTCAACTCAAATTAACTTCATAGAAGCATAAAGAGAATTGTTAGAGACTCAATATGTTCTAATCTCACTCTCAACCCAAATCAATCTCAACTCAACTCAAATCAACTCATAGAAGCATAAAGAGAATTGTTAGAGACTCAATATGTTCTAATCTCACTCTCAACTCAAATCAACCTCAACTCAATTCAAGTCTTATAGAACCATAAAGAGAATTGTTAGAGACTCAATATGTTCTAACCTTAATCTCAACTCAACATAGAATGATGGAATAGTTTGTTTCATAGAACTTGAACAATCACTTCACACATCACTTGACTAGGCTCAATCAACTCAACTCAACCAATCATCACAAGGGACAACTCTCTCTCACACAACCCTAGTCCAAGTATGTATCAACCAACTCAAATGTTTCCAACAATGCTCAACCACAAATCTCACATAACAATGATACTCATGTTCTTTTCTAACTCAAGTTCTTTCACAACCAATGGGCTTCAACAACTATGCTTATAAAACAAGGTTTAAACACAACTCTCAAATCAGAAAACCTTGAAGCATTCAACCAACCACTTTCGAAAAGGAAACCACAAACAATCCTTTTCCCTCCAATGATATTTCAGAAATCAACCACCATAAACAATCAATAGGAGAATGTGCCCATACCTTTTATGAAGATGAAAAAACCTCTTTGTAAATCTGCCACAATCACAAAATTCTTTTGCCAATCTTCACAAGGGTTAGTAGATCACAAAATAATCAACATTACTCCACTTTTCAATAATCATCACCAAGGCCTTTAATTGCACAACTTCCTTATCTCTCCTAAAACCACTTGTACCATAAAATAAAATAAATCAAAACATTGCATAACCTTTTCACTCCCAAAACCACTTATACCATAAAATAAAATAAATCACAATATTGCATACCTTGTCACCTCATGAAAGAATTAATCCTCTTGAAAAAGAACAAGGCAAACTTCACTTTTGGAACCCCTTTGCAAAATCAGAAATATCTCTTTACACACACCTTATTTCTCCTTCTAAATAAGTTATTCAAATATCCCTCGAAATAAGCTTTCCGATGATATATAATATGCCCCCTTTCCGAAATAAATTGAAACCTTTATATATATATATATATATAATGCCAACCTCCATTAATTGCACATAGGTCGGCCCTCCATTAATTTAAACTTAAACTTTAAACTTTAATATCTTCATCACCGGAGGTCCTTTTTCAATGAAACAAAATTCCACCTTGGCTTTTAAGAAAATCCCTTTCCACATAAGCCCACCATGGTTTTAAATAAAACCTTTTATTTTCCTGCCTTGGTTTTCATAAAAACCTTGTATATATCCATGCTCTCCAAAATATCATAGATGATTATCTATGAAGTGCTTTTGCCACCAAAACTCAATATGATCCATGTGACATCAATGACAACATAAAATACCTCAAATTAACTCAAATTTCCAACAATCTCCCCCTTTGTCATTGATGGCAACACCTCTAATGCAAACACCACAATCACTACAAAAACCATCTCTGAGAATCAAAGTTGCTCCCCCGACTCAATACTCTCTATGGAGGCTCCCCCTAACTCAATACTCTCTTTGGAGGCTGCTCCCCCTAACTCAATACTCCCCCTTACTCAAATCTCTCCCCCTTTGACATCAATGGCAAAAGGGACACCTATGGGGCTAAAAGATATGACTCTTAAGCTTAGCCCCCTCACCCCCTTCTCTTTTGAGGTGATTAATTTTGGGGTGGGAGTACTTTTACTCCCATATCACTTTGTTTCTTTCCTCTATCAACTTCCTTCCATGTTTTTCTGATATCCTTCTCTTGATGAATTACTTGATCTTCTTGTCTAGAACCTGTTTGACCTTCTTGCCTTGAACCTATTTGGAATTGAGTCCTACACCATCTTGCAATATGCCCAAAGTTATTGCAATTAAAACACTTGATATTGTAGCCTTTGGTTGGTGCCCATGTCCTGAAATTATTCTTAAAATAATTTCCATATCCATTCCTTTCCTGAACCCTGTATTGTGAAGCTCTAAAACCAAAACCATGTTGCTCATTTCCTTTGCACTGAAAAGCTCTATGACCAATCCTATTGCATGAGAAGCAATGTCCCTGAAAACCATACCTTCTTCCCTTGAAGTTTCTTCTAGAAAAATCAAACTTCTTTGATTCATAAACCCTACAGTGTATAGCCCTATGTCCAAATCCATTACAAGAAAAACAATATCCTTGAAAAGCCCTTTGTTCATGCCTTGGTTCCTCATACCTTTCTTGACCATTATCCTTATGATCATCTTCAACTTGTGCATTGCATTCTTGAACCTTCTTTGTAGCATCTAAAACCTCTTCCTTGCCTTTCTCTTCAAGAATTTATTTTCCCTTTGAGCTTGATTCACCTATCTCAAAACAAGAACCAAACTGAATATTTGAAGCCATAGGAACTTTGGAACTTTCCTCACAAATCTTAGGTGCTTCCTTGCTTTCATATTTTAGAACTTCCTTTCCTTTTTGAATATTTTCATCTAATGTATCATGTCTTGTCGTTGTTACCCTTAGTTCTTCATTCATCCTCTCTTCTATCCTTTTTGCATTTTGAAGCTCTTCTCTGAGATTACTGATTGTTTGAAGTAGTTCTTCTCTGATTTTGACATCTGTTCGAATCTTGTTTTCAAGATTCTTGTATTCTTCTTTTAACCTTTTGATTTCTGATTTTTGTTTACTTGGCTCATCCTCTTCCTTTTCTATTACCAAAAATGAGACTTCTTTGTTTTCACTGTTGTTGGAATTATCACTAGAACTGTTGCTTTCTTTTTCAAATACACTTTCCTTGTTGTAATTGTTGTAGTATGTGCAATCATCATCTATATGCCCAAAATCTCCACATATGAAGCATTTTAGTATCCTTAGACCTTTCTTGTACCTATCTGCTTGCTCAATGGCTATGGCAAGCTCTTCATGTCTTTCTTCAATAGGCACATCCTCTTCTTTAACTTCAATAGTTTGGAGTGAATGTTCTTCTTCTACTTCTCTTATTCCATAGAAAAACCCTTCTTCATCTTCACTGTCACTAAGATCATTATAATATTCTATAGCAAACAAACTCTCAAGATTTCTTTGACCATGCCTGTTTCCTTGATGTGTCATCTCATCTTCACTATCACTGAAACCATTGCAATATCCTGATCTGTGATCTCTTTGACCACACACAAAACATTGTTCTCTTTCACCTTCTATTCCTAGGAATAAATGCTCTTCCTTTTCATCATCTGAATTGTCTCTATCACTATGATCTGAGCTATCACTTGCTTCTACAATGTAGTAAGATTTCTTTGCCTTACGAAAAATTTTCTTCTTCTCATACCTGTTTTGCTTGAATCTAACATCTTTGTCATGCTTATGCTTTCCATATTCTTTTCTTCTGTGACCCTATTTTTCATCATCACTAATTTCTTCATGTGGACACTTGTATGCATAGTGACCAAGATCACCACACTTGTAGCACCTGACTTTCCTTATATCTCTAAAATTCCTAGAGTCCTTATTCCTTTTGATGAAGTTAGCTTCCTCATCATTTTCTAAAACTCTATCTATTTCTGAAACTTTCCCTTTCTCTTTTTCTGAAGCCTTGAAAGCAATCTCTTTTATTGGAGCTTGATGCTTACTTACCCTCATCTCATAAGTTGTGAGAGTACCTTGCAATTCTTCCATTGTTAACTTGTTGATATCCATTGTTTCTTCTATTGTTGAAACCTTTGCATCATATTTCATGGGAAGTGATCTCAAAACCTTTTGAGTAACTTTTGATTCTTTCATCTCAAAACCTAGGCCTCTCATAGTGTTAGTAATCTCATCAACTCGAAGTAAGAACTTTGCAATATCTTCAGAATCTTCCATTTTCAATTCCTCAAATATTTTTCTATGAGTTTGTAGTTTTGCCAACTTTACCTTGGAATCTCCTTCATAAGTATTCCTCAACTTGGTCCACATCTCATTAGCTGAAGTACATACCATGACCTTTGCAAAATCTATCTCACGAAGCCCACTCAAAATACAATTCATTGCTCTTGCATTGATCTCAACCAATTTCCTAGTAGTCTTATCTTCCTCGGGATCACCTTCAACCCTATACTCTTTTTCAACCATTTTCCATACCTCATATCCTTGTGATATCAAGTAGTTCTTCATCCTCATGCTCTAGAAAGCATAATTGTTACCATCAAACAATGGAGCCTTATTTGTAGATAATCCATTCTGTGAAGCCATCTGTGTTCTTGTAGAATCTGCCCTCAAGTTGTTAGCCTTTTCGAAGGAACCCACTCTGATACCAATTGAAGAACACAAGCTTATACTGAGAGGGGGTGAACAGTATAAGACCACTTTTTACTTTCTTTCCAATTCAATATCAATTAATGTTTAATTGTATAAAAAATATATGATGTGCATTAATAACTAGATAGCAATAGTAAGAAAGATCATAAGTTACCATACACAATAAAGACACCACAATTTAATGTGGTTCCCCCAATGTGAGGCTACTCCACGGAGAAAATATTTTACTAAAACTTTCTCAATCAATCTCTTTGGGAATCACTCCCAATTACAATGTTTATGGATCTCTGTCCAAAGGAGATGTTGATCCCCTAATCTCAAGTTCATGGATCTCTTCCATAGGAGAACTCTTTCCCCTTCTTCTCTGGCTATGTGATCTTCTAGAAGACTCTGTCTCTCTGCTGCACTAACTGGTGGACCTCTCTCCACTTGAAGACTCCTCACTCAGATCTATCTTCAACTATGTTGGTTATTGGATCTCTATCCACTGAGACTCTATCCTCTGTACTCTGTCACCTCCAAAGCTCTATCAATAGGCTCACTAAGAACCTGCTCAATAGGCTCACATAGAACCTACTTAACAAGCTCACATAGAACTTGTCAAATCTGAATAACAAGCTCACATAGAACTTGTCCAAATATTCTTAACAAGCTCACCAAGAACTTGTCCAAATATGCTCTAGCAAGCTCACCAAGAACTTGCTTAAATTGCTCTAGACTTCATTCTCTCAAAGAACTTGCCCAATTGCTCTAGCAAGCTCACTAAGAACTTGCCCAAATTTTATAAATCTCAACACTTGTCCTCAAATCTATCCCAAAGGCCTTCTCAAAGGCTCAATCAATCATGCTCAAGTAGTACTCAAAATGAACTCAACAATGAATGGCAATATCAACTCAAATTAACTTCATAGAAGCATAAAGAGAATTGTTAGAGACTCAATATGTTCTAATCTCACTCTCAACCCAAATCAATCTCAACTCAACTCAAATCAACTCATAGAAGCATAAAGATAATTGTTAGAGACTCAATATGTTCTAATCTCACTCTCAACTCAAATCAACCTCAACTCAATTCAAGTCTTATAGAACCATAAAGAGAATTGTTAGAGACTCAATATGTTCTAACCTTAATCTCAACTCAACATAGAATGATGGAATAGTTTGTTTTATAGAACTTGAACAATCACTTCACACATCACTTGACTAGGCTCAATCAACTCAACTCAACCAATCATCACAAGGGATAACTCTCTCTCACACAACCCTAGTCCAAGTATGTATCAACCAACTCAAATGTTTCCAATAATGCTCAACCACAAATCTCACATAACAATGATACTCATGTTCTTTTCTAACTCAAGTTCTTTCACAACCAATGGGCTTCAACAACTATGCTTATAAAACAAGGTTTAAACACAACTCTCAAATCAGAAAACCTTGAAGCATTCAACCAACCACTTTCGAAAAGGAAACCACAAACAATCCTTTTCCCTCCAATGATATTTCAGAAATCAACCACCATAAACAATCAATAGGAGAATGTGCCCATACCTTTTATGAAGATGAAAAAACCTCTTTGTAAATCTGCCACAATCACAAAATTCTTTTGCCAATCTTCACAAGGGTTAGTAGATCACAAAATAATCAACATTACTCCACTTTTCAATAATCATCACCAAGGCCTTTAATTGCACAACTTCCTTATCTCTCCTAAAACCACTTGTACCATAAAATAAAATAAATCAAAACATTGCATAACATTTTCACTCCCAAAACCACTTATACCATAAAATAAAATAAATCACAATATTGCATACCTTGTCACCTCATGAAAGAATTAATCCTCTTGAAAAAGAACAAGGCAAACTTCACTTTTGGAACCCCTTTGCAAAATCAGAAATATCTCTTTACACACACCTTATTTCTCCTTCTAAATAAGTTAGTCAAATAGCCCTCGAAATAAGCTTTCCGACGATATATAATATGCCCCCTTTCCAAAATAAATTGAAACCTTTACATATATATATGCCAACCTCCATTAATTGCACATAGGTCGGCCCTCCATTAATTTAAACTTAAACTTTAAACTTTAATATCTTCATCACCGGAGGTCCTTTTTCGATGAAACAAAATTCCACCTTGGCTTTTAAGAAAAGCCCTTTCCACATAAGCCCACCATGGTTTTAAATAAAACCTTTTATTTTGCCTGCCTTGGTTTTCATAAAAACCTTGTATATATCCATGCTCTCCAAAATATCATAGATGATTATCTATGAAGTGCTTTTGCCACCAAAACTCAATGTGACATCAATGATCCATGTGACATCAATGACAACATAAAATACCTCAAATTAACTCAAATTTCCAACATGCACCTTGTCTCACTTTGCCTACATCCTTACCACATGTTGGTCTCTTTATTATAACTTTATGTATAACTCTACCACTCGATGTTCTAATGTATCTCACTATACCTTTATGGCTACTTGAGATGACTTTTTAGGCCTCATCTTGCCATACTCACTTGTAGGTTGTGGTAGTGCTAGTAGAATAGGAAGTGTTCCTAGTGGAATTGATGCCCCAATCTCTCACTACATCTGCCTCTACTTTTATTGTACCTCTCTAATATAGCATAGTAAAATTAGGTCAAGATTTTATCTCTATCTCCATGTTTGTACCCTAGTATTGTAACCCTCTATGGTTGGTCCCCCATACCACTACTTATATCCAATTACCATACCTAGATCATCCTTCCCTAGGTTTAGTATCACTAGGTCATCCAAGTTGATGTCTTGATAGGTTTTTGGATCTACTGGCCTACCAAATCCTCTCTTTCATGTGGTCTTTCTAAACCATATTGGTCCTATTAACACCCTATATACTCTACCAAAGTAGCATATCATCCTATCAAAATAGTGGATATCCCACTCCCCACATGGTCCAACTAGCCACTTGATATGCCTAAGTTGTTCTAGGTGATAGGCATCATCTTTCCACCAAAGATGAATCTTATAAGATCTCCATATAATATTTTCTAGCTACATCATACATAGCCTACCTTTCTATTGCTAGATACCCCTTATGTGATCTCCTTTATCTAGCCTCAAAATGTTGACCTCATCAAAATGATACCAATGCCTTTGGATCCTTCACATATGTTGGAAATACTAGTTAACACATGATGTCAAGGTGCACCCATTCCTAAACCTATAATAATGTGCAATAGAATATAGTATTCCATCTCTATACACCATCTTATGGAGTATTTGGTATAGTCTATCCAATATGATTAGGTCCCATGTAAAATACACCTACTTATCTTATATATGATCCACCACATCCCCCATCCCCAATGAACCACCCTATTTCTTTTATCTACTAGCAAGACTCCCAACACTATGGATGATAAGAGGGTGGTTTGCCTATCCAAGAATACCCTAGTGTAGGTAGTACTAATATTAATACTTGACCTAACAACTATAAAAAAATCATATTTTTTTAGCCTCTATAGGGAGCATATTTTGTCCTACCCCATTTTTACTACTACCCTCCATATTGAAATGCAAATGATCCACCAAACATACTCCAAGATCACCATCATCTCACCAATGGCTAGTTGAAAGGTTCTCATCTCCAAGTATCATCTTTCAATTAATGTTGTAAGTAGTGCCTAGTTAAATTATACCTTGGTAATTAGGGCCACATGGTATAGCTTGACCATTGCAAGGAGAGCCTAATACTCCACTCTAAGAAACCCCTATATAGTCTCTAAAGTATAGGGTTGTTGCTTATAGCACTCTAGTGTTGCTTGCCATACCTACATACAAAATTAAGAAATTTGTTAAATTACCTAGCATAAAGCTCCAAATCAAACTAATTCTTGTCTACCCATTTCTATAAGTTCCATAAGGGTTCAAAAAGAGTCATCAAAGCATGAAAGTGTTGCTAGGTGCAAAAGTGTTGACATGTACAAAAGTGCCACCTATTGACAACAATGCCACGTAGAAGTGTCGAGCCTATGCAAAAGAATTATTGCTTTCATACAAAATATTTTTCAAGTAAAAAACAAAAATAAATGGTATTTTTACACTTACCAATGCTCCTACCTTACCCCCAAATGTTGGCACTCATAATACATCTACATAATGTATGGGTCATTCGTGTTGTGCCATCAAACTCTCAATATTTGAAAAGTTCCTAGAGCTCTCTATAATATCTTTTTCTTGTAATAAAAATTAATTTATTTTTACCCCCTCAAATTTTTATCCACCCCTCCTAGGCCTCTAGGCTATTTTTTATCATATATCCTTATTTCTCATCACCGCTCCTATGTGAATCATATCCAAGTCAAGTTTCTTGGTTCATCTTAGTTTTCTCTCTAAAAATTGAGGGGGCACATCAAGGCATGTCAAAATTTAATAATTTCCAAAAATCAATTATTAACATCATGTGTAAACAAACATTATATGCATCACTCATCCAACATCATTGACCATAAGTACTAGAAAATATTTTTATCTCAAAATTAGGGAATCTAGGTTAGTTTTTAATGGATTTATTATGTAATGAATGTAACAAAAAGGGACAATTTTAGACACCCAATTTTTTACATAGGGATAATCATAAATCTTACCATTATCCTCGTTAGTTAGCCTTCTAACCAATCAAATTAACCTAACCTCGCTCATGCTCAAATTTAAATTATTTATTGCTCTAAAAATAGAAGCATTAAGGCATGAGCGATAGTGCTACTAGTACTACCATTCCCTTGGTGGTGCTTCTACAATATTTGGCCCTTTGATATTTTTCTACTCATTTTGACCTCCACGAGTCATCTAGCACTAGTTCTATCTTAATAGCACTTCCTATCTTCTACATCCTAGCACTTTTGACCTAGCACATGCCAAATCTTAGAGGTATGCCTCCCTATCCTTGTTAAGCCACCTACCATTAATGGGTATGATAATGCTTGTTGATCTATAGCGCTTGTTATATAACCTTCAAGACCAATACTTACCATTTTTATGCCCTTTCATCTTAACCCTCTTTATCCTTCTTGATTCTTACCTATTTTGATCATGTTTGGGTGGCAATTTCATCATAGTTCTCATGGTAGCAAAAATTTATAGAATTTATAGGAATTTTTCATCAAGTATTTCATGCACTAAAGCTCTACCAAAATCTCTTTTCACCACTAATTTTCAAGCATCCAAAATCTATCAAAATTTATTTTCCATTGTGATCATTCTATCATTTTTTCTTTCCAAGGTTATGCCAAATTTTTGGTTCAATCTTACAAAAACTTAATGTCTATAAAATTTAAGCCTTTGTCATCACAAGCATTTGATCAAGCAAATTTAATTTCAATAAAGCATCACATATTCAAGCAAGATGAAGGAGATCATTAACAAGCATCAAGTAATATTTTAACAAGTCCCATCAAGGGGAGACAACGTACTATCTTGGGTTGTGTCTTTCCTCTTTTTTTGCTTGTTTAGCTCTCCTTTCCCTTACTTTTATAATTTTATCAAAATTTTGATTATGTTTATCTTAGTTTAATATTTCTAGTCCATCTTGATTAAGCTTGTATCTCATTTTTATATTTAGTTAGGCTTGTTATTTTGGTATTTAATCTCATCATCAAATAATTGTATCATTGTCATTATATTGAATAGAAGGGTCTCTAGACTCCTAAGATGGAATCCTTCAAATTTTTATTGTTATATTAAGTTTTATCATATTTAATCCCTCCATAATATTCATAGAGTTAGAAGTGTTGCTAGACTATAGGTCAATGGCACTGATACTCTTTGTTTTACATAGAATAAAAGCATATACATTAGAAGCATCAATGAAACTTTTGCCTAGTGGCACTTCTGACATCTTAGCATTTAATCCAACATTTCATCATTTTCTATCATTTCATTAATTTTATCTTGTCTGAAAAGGGTTCTAATCATTGTGTCAAGGAAGCAAATTGTCTTCCACTAGGTCAAACAAACCCCTTTGCACTAACCCCAATTTATTTTTGTCTATTTCTTAAGTACCATCAAAAGTGTTAATAGTTTATGATAGCGATAGTGGCACTTCTATGAGCAAATAGTTATTCTACCAATATGGTAATATCAGTTTTTTTTGCTCATAGTTCCTGTTATTTTAACATTTTACACTTAAAATATGTTTATTATGTTCATAGCTAGGTTTTTATTTTCTATTTTCACTAGAGTAAATAATTAACCTAGGTTAATATTAATCTTAATATGGGACATATTTATCATTAGCATTAGGAAACAAATCGAAAGTGCATGTAGTTTTTATTCTAGGCTAAAATATTTTTTTTTGTATACTCTCTTAGATCCTTTTTTGAAAAGAAAGAAAAATTTATTTATCTAGTTTAATCATTAAATTAAAAAATCATTTTAGTCTTAGATTTTTCATCTTGCATGCTATATTAGATTAAGGTCAGTCTTCACAAAAATGGGATCTTAGAAGGAACCTAGTTTTCTTTAAAAAATATGTCTCCAATTTACACATCAAATTAGTCCTTAGGTCTTTAACATCCCCCTTATCCCCCCCGCTTAAAGTGATAAGTCTAAATAAATAAAAGTGTTGGATACCCTAGTTTGCCCTTCAAAATATTTTCCCACTTCTCATAGTTGTAGTAGTTTTTATGCTTTTATTTTTATGTCAAACATCATACACCTTCACCAATTCATTGAATTTGAAGGGGGTCCACTTAAGAGTTTTTTTCCAAGACCCTTTATGTTTTATCTTCCTCTTGGAAAAGTGATCCTATACCATCTATTATGTTTTGTCTAACTAGTACACTTGTAACACTTGATCATTCATGGATTCACTTTCATTCTTCTTATCCTATATCATCATATATATGGTTGTAACATTATATTTTATGGGAATGACAATATCAATGACATATATCAACTGGAATGGGGAATACTTTATGGATGATGTGATTGTGACCCTCTAGGCCCATAATGTCATATGGATTCTTTTGTCCCATGTGTTAACTTACAAAGTTGCATCCTTTGAAATGAATTGACATAGCATATGATTGGCTCATTCTACCTATCCATTGGTACCCTATTTATATGCAATCATCTTCTTGTGCTTGATAATAAATTAAATCATAAATTATTCCATCACTCTATTCAAGAAGTGAGTACCTTAATCAGATATGATATCCATTAGACATACAAACCTACTAATAATTTATTTATAGATGAACCATACAACTTCTTCCTCTATCTCTTTCTTTATTGACCAAGATTCATACCACTAAGATAATCTATCATAGTAATGATGCATCTATTTCTTCATACTATTGTAGGAATGGGTCCAATAGTATCAATTCCCCAGTTTTCAAAGGGTCCAAGAGGAAATATAGGACACAATGATGTTGTTTATGTTCTATGATTCCCAAATGACTAACACACATTACATGTCTTATAATACTCCACACAATATTTTAAGAGTATTTTTCAGTGATATCTTGAATCTAAAATCCTACTTATTGTGAGTTTCCTAGAGAAGTTCCCTTTCCACATGCCATCGTCGAACTCTACAACCAACTAAATCCCTTAATCTCATTCAATTGCTTATTGACACTTCCCATATAGGTCTACTCAATAAGAAAATCCTTGCACTATTGAATATGTTAAAAATATTATTATTACATTATTTGTGAGTTATAGCTAAGCTCACATTGCTTTATTCTAGCAACATTATATGTTTAAGTAGATCATAATAGGAAGTCTATTCCTAGTTAGTTGTTATAACTAATTAGCCTGTTATTGTAAGTAGCCTAATGTATTTATTCGTTGATTCAACATCAATAAAATATTTATTTATACCAATAGAATATGGGTGATTGGCCTGATCAATCTTCCTCCTCATTTTTGGTGTTGCACCATATAAAAACCTAAAATTCAATTATGTATTTTCAAATGTCTAGATATTCTCGTAAAATGGATTCTAGCACTAGCAAAAATACATTAGAAAACTTATTATCTTTACATTTAGAGAAAATTTTCTCATATGCATTGATATTCTTCTTATTTGATCAATCGATAATGTTAAAGTTATATTCTTGCAAAAGGAGAATCAATCTAGCTATCCTTATTGATGGATTATGCTTATTGATAATATACTTAAAGGTAGCATTACCTATAACAATAGTAAAATTTTGTCTCAAAGATATTTCCTAAATTTATTGATAGCAAAGATGATTGTTATGGCTTCCTTCCTTATAATTGTAAACTTTACCTCATCACTACTCATTTGTTTGCTTCTAAAGTAGATAGGATGATCATACCCATTATCATCCTACTGACTCAATGTTATTCCAAGTTCTATGTTAGATACATTTGTGTAGACATTAAATGGCCCACTCTACTCTAAGGTTATTATCATTAGAGTAGTTATTAGGCCCTACTTCAATTTCTCAAATACAACCTTAGTCTATTTTCCTTATTTATAGTGTATATCCTTCTTAATAGACTTCATTAATGGTAACCACAATCCTTGAGAAACTCTAGATGAAGCTCCTATAACATATAACATGGACCAATAATTATCATAACTTATTCTTATTGATAAAAAATGGTAGCTCCTTAATAGTTTCAACCAGTGTAGGATTAGTTGTGATCCCTTATTGGGAGACATGTCCCAACAAGGTACCTTTGGTGCATAAAAATGTCATTTTTCAAAATTACAACCTTAGACTTATCCAACCACTAAAATGTATTTTCAAGAGAAGTTATATGATCTACCTTCTTACCAAAAATATAAAAATCATACAGAAAAACTCTAATAAAACTTTTGATGTAAGGTTAAAATACATATTCATGAGTTAGTGGAAAGTTGTAGGTACATTACATAACCTAAATGACATCACTCAATGGGAAAATATGCCCTAAAAAGTGATAGGTTGTCTTTATTTGGTCTTTTTCTAGTATTATAGAAAAAGATCAATCAAGTTAGTATTATCCTGCAACTTTTTCTAGTAATCAACAAATATCCTTATCTTCCATTCTTATTCCTTACAATGATGATTGGAGACACCTACTTTGAGTTCTCTATTATAAAAATGAAGCTTTCATCTAACACCTTGTCTATCTCTTCCTTGATAGACTTGGCAAAATTTATATGTATATGATATGGAATTTATTTCATAGCTTTATCATTATTGAACAACTCCATATGATACTTCACCCAATCCACTTGTTGTAACTCTTTATAATCAAAAGTGAATAAATGAATATAACTCTAGAAAATCCAAAATTAAATATATTTTTTGTGCTCTTCTATTGCATCCCCAAAGTATAACTTTTGTAGTTGGTTATCCACATGTTTCTCAAAAAATTGATATGGGTGATCCACTAGACTATAAAAAAGGATGTCAACTAATGATACATCCACCTCAATTTCTTCATCATATTTGTATCCACTTCTCTTATACTTGCATAATATGAGGTTTTCCACCCTCTTTATTTTTCTATTTCTATTATCCCCAAGGTATGAGTTTGAGGTGTCACATTTATCTTCACTTGCTTTGTTACATTACCAATAGTTATGTACCCCTCATACTAGTAATTGCAAGCAAGGGATTTTATTAACCATGGTCTTCCTAAAAACATTGGATAGGCTATTGAACCATATTTCATGACTTGAAAATCTACCACACATGTGATTGCCATGACTAAAAATGCTATATAAAAAACTACTATTGGATTTATTTTTCCTTTATTCAAAGATCTTAACTTTAAGTTGGATTTGTGATCTATATATATTTTGAATATCTTCAAAGTAGACTTTATCATTATATTGATAATGGCTCTAGCATCTACCATGATATTATAAATAGATTTATCTTTATGTTAGCTTTTTATGGTGTATGCCAAAGGAGAATACAATCATAGGATATGAAATATGCAGAAATGTAAGATGCTAAAATATGCTATTAATGAAAAGTGACAAAAATGATATAATGCAATATGGAGGAAATGAACACTCCAAAACTGATACTAAAGAACTACATTGTACCCCATCACCAATCTATATGATGATAGACATAGCATACCTACTACTACCTATAGCAATATATAATCATTCACTATGAGGTCTTTTATATAGAAATATGGATTGCTTGGCCAACACTCTACCTAGTTTTACAAGGGGACACATTCCACATTTATAACTTGCACATAGACACTTGTGCATTTATTATATTACTTGAAGTAAATAGCTAACTACCCCCTAAATTAATATGCTACTATAGTTATGTACCAAAGGTGGTATATTAACATGAACCAAATGATGTAATATACTCTAACACCCCCCTATTACATTATTTGGGTATTGAAGACTTTAGTCTTCAATATGGATCTTCTTCTTTTGAATAGTCATTGGCTGAAATTGGTTCTTCTTCTCTTGCAGTAGTCTTCATGTTATATCCATTGTTCCTTGTTGTATAGCATCTTTGATGAACTAGAGATCTCATAATTTTTCATGTTGCAAGTGGATCAAGGCAACTCCATTTTCCCTCCTTTGATACTTTGTATAACCTACCTCTTTGATCTTCATAAATGTTAAGCTTGAACTTATCGTTAGTGGATGCTTCTGAAATAAGATCTTGAAAGAAATGTTAGGAGGGAAAAACTGAAGGGGATTTATTATTCATAAAAATGTGTTACATATATAGGCAGAAGGCCTATATGATAAACATGACACTTGTCAATGAAACTAACAAGTGTCAAACTGAAGGCATAGTGCACTTTAACTCTAACATTTTTTTTTTTTTGAAAACTAATGGGATTATTTTATTCATAAAAATGGGTTACATATATAGGCAGAAGGCCTATATGATAAACATGACACTTGTCAATGAAACTGACAAGTGTCAAACTGGCATAGTGCACATTACATTGACAAGTGTCATGTTTATCATATAGGCAGAAGGCCTATATGATAAACATGACACTTGTCAATGAAACTGACAAGTGTCAAACTGAAGGCATAGTGCACTTTAACTCTAACAAGAAACAGTCTATTATGTATAGTAGTCTTTTTTCATGACTTTTGTAGTACTTATATTTATAGTAATAGAAGAAATATAAATGGTTCTTTCCTCCACAATATTTACAAGGATGGAGGTTCTAGCAGTTCACCTTTTCATGACCAATTTGATTGCAGTAAGTGCATAGTAAAGATATTCCAACTGGTTTGTTATCTATTTTAGGAATATCATGTTTATCTATCTCCTTGATGAGATACTTAAACCATATGTGGATAATTGAAGCAATTGCATTGTTAATTTTTTCATATATTTGTATGATATTCTTTTCTTCTCCTATATCTTCATTGCAGTTATCACCAATTACTTTTGTTATCTTAGTTGAATATGTAATGGATGGATCTATCTTTCCATTATCAAAAATTATTTTAAGCTCTATTGATTCTTTCCTTATGTCTGTATTTTTCTCATTGTTATCCATTGAATCATCGATCATGCTTCTAATCCATATTGGTATTTTTCTTAAGCCTTTTCTGATAATATAATTCAAGATGTTAGTAGACATCCTTATGACTCCCTAGATAAGAGTATATGAATTAATTTGATAAATCTATCCAAGGCTTAGGTTTTGTAGAATTCCTTATATATCCCTAGTTAAGAAATGATAAATAATTTCATAAAACCTTTTTAGAATTAGGTTTTTTAGGCTTCCTTATATCTCCCTAATAATTAGAATATGCTTAGTTCACCTTTTAAGTTGATTTTGTAATGTATTTAGAATAATCAACTTTTTAATTTTACCTTATCTATCCCAATGAAGTATGCTTTAATAGTTGAATTTCTTCTTGTCTCTTTAGAATGAGTATGAGAATTTTTTTCAATTAATTCCAACTCTATATATAGGCAATTGATTTACTCATCTTTACAATAGATTAATTTTCTAAATTCTAATTATATGTATATAGTTTGATGTAGTATGCCTTATATCTCCCTACTTTATTGAATATTTAGAAAATAATGTTATTTGCAATTTTATAATGATTTAATCTAATTTAACAACCTTATTTTTCCTAATTTATTAATTGTAAATACAAATATTTAATATCTTGAAATAAGCTTGCTTGATAATCACTAATGCTTGTTAAATTTACTCCAATGTAATAGTCTATATCACCTTATAACTCTGATTTTAATTAAAGCAAGCAAATTTAATCTTTACCTTTATAAGGCTTGATGCTCTACGTATCCTTGAGTATCTCCACATACTTTTATGGTTTATTGGTACATATCTCAATGTTGTATTAATGTTGCTTTGACCTTGCTATCCAACAAATAGCCTGTGTGTTCTTTCTTCATGCTTTGTGCTTCCACAATGCCTATTTTGGCTAGTTCTCCTCCTTAATGGGTGTTTATCACAATAGGAATTGAATGTTGGTTTATGATAGTCTTCACTGCCTCCTTTGACTCTAATTTCATCATAATATTAGTGATTCAAACATTGTAATTTTGCTCCAATTTTGCTTCACATATACACCTCGGAGTTGAATGCTTTGTATATCTACGTGGCACATACACTTTGAATAACATTTGAGGTATTTTTTAATACTTATTTGAGTGATGTTCAAGTGTCTCTTGAACTCCAACATGCATGGGGCTTCTTTCATAGCACTTATGGTTGATTCTAATGCTTTATCCAAGTGGCTTATGGGCTCCAATCATGAATGGAGATGTTGTAATGTTCCTTCCTATCAAATATGCTTTGTAACTCCATTCGCTCTAACATTAAAGCGTTTTATTATGATATGAGCACTTATTTTCAATGATGACAAATGGTATATTCCATGTATTTTCCCTCCAATGCTTCTCTTCTATATATTCCTCTTGACAATGTAAATCTAGTTGTTTCTTATTTCTCAATGCTTCTTCCAAGTGAGTATGAGTTGGATCTTTATTCGATGGAGGTCTTGGGAGCTTATAGATGGTTCTATGGTGGTCTAAGAGCTAATTTGAGTGCTCATTTGGTGGACATATTCTCCAAGAAAGGGCTTGGATATTGCTTCTTTTTCTCTATGATTCTTCTTTCAATATGTTGGTTCGAATGCTCCCTTTGCAACTATGTTTTTCCTTTCAAAATGATGGTTTGAATGCTCCCTTTGCAATGTCCAATAGATGACAACCAACATGGATAATGATCCCTTTTTTTATATTATGTGCTTCAAATTGGTTTATGGGAACACCTACTTTTGTAGATGTAAGGGTATCTTTGGACATTGTAATGATATATCTTTGTTAGCTCTTCTCTCTTGCTTTGGATAGTGCTCCTCTTCAACCGCTTGTATGATGTTCCTCACTTGTGGAGAATGTGTCCTTAGGATACTCAATTTATGTCCTCTTTACTATGTGGGAAAAGATGTTATGGTGTAGTATAATGTAAATAGACTTGTAATAGAATACCTTGATTTTGCACCTTCTTTTTTATAATCTTCTTTTGCTAGTTTTAATGGCAGCTTCTCTATACTACTTCTTGTAGGTAAGGGTTGATTGATGTTGTCTTCTCTTATAGACAACTCTCTCATTCACTTGTTTAATCTACTAATTAACCCAAGATAATAATCATGTAGATAATATGTCCTTTAAGTAGTAATTTCTGCACCAATCTTTTACCAGTAATGATCTCTTAGTGCACCTTGAATCTGAGACTCACCAAGTCTTTATTTTTGGCTTCTATCATTGATTTAATGGATGCCTTCTTCTTCTCCACTCCTTGGAGGAATTTTGATATTCTTGGAGGCTTCTATAGGCCACAATATCTTGGAGGCATTGAGTTCTTAATAGTGTCTTTATACACGTTGATTATTTGTATATTTGTGTCCTTGATCTTAATAATCAATACATAAAATAACCCTTTGAGAATAACTAGTTTAATGAACAACTAGTATAGTGCAACGAATCAATAATACATTAAATTTAATGCACTTTAAAGGTAACAATAATCTCACCTTATGGCTCTTGTTAATAAGCTCTCAAAGTAGTTTCAAATGTACTAATGATCACTACAAATTTCTTAATGTAGTCCTCTTCTCAATAACTAGATAATAGGAAGAATGTATCTAACTCCTATTAATGTGCAAGTAATGAAACTTAACAAAATCTATCTTCTACACTTTCTTTGAGGACTTAGAATGCAACCTTCTATTTTGCAACTTCCAAATTCTAATAAGGCACTTAATGAAGTTAAGTAGTAATCCAAAATAAGTGTTCAAGTAATGAACCTTTTGCACCTAAGTTGCTTACCTTTGATGATGAATATCTTGATGAATTGATTCACCAAATTTATTGTCTGAAATGGTGGTTGTTCATAGTTGTGAATGCTTCTAGTCTTATTATCTGAAATTGTAGTAGATGATTTCAACTTCTCCTTTAGGATCTAGCCTAGAACTTCGAATTATTGTAGCTTGTAATGCTATCTTGATTGTTACATTTTTGTAGTCAATCTATTCACTAAAATGTGCCTTATTTAGCTATGAAGGGCAATCTCCAAATCTTCTTGAATTTGGTAGGTTTCTTCCATCTGAGTTCTTCTTCAACCTCTTTTTCAAGTTCTAACTTCAAACAAGATTTTTTTCTCAATAATCTAAAGGTCTTGAGGTATTCAATATTCTTCTTCGAGATTTGGAACTCCTTGCCAAATTCTTCTCCTTTTGGGCTTGTTGTCGAATGGTGATAATTATCCCAAATATTTCACTATATTTTATAGTGAAATTATCCAATGAGTTCTCCTAGGAACTTCTTTTATGAATTCTCTAATTTCTACAATGAGGCTCTCCAGGCCTTCTCCTTGTTTCTCCTTGAGATCTCTCCAAGGTCTTCAATCTTGCAGCTTCCTTGGTCTTCTCAATAAGACCTTTACTTCAACCTTCTGATGTGGAATTTTTGGCAATGAGATCTTCCTCTTGGATCTCTAAAATATGCTACATCTAAAATTAGGTACATTATCTTGCTAGTCCTTCTTCATTATTCCAAGATTGGAAGTTCTTCAATGAGACCTTATATGGGTCTTCTTCAACTTATTCTATAGCAAGTCTTTAATCTACTGTCTACAGGTTTCAATGGAGATATCCAACATCCAATCTTCTCTAGGACTCTTCTTTGGAGTCTTCTTCAGTTTCAAGGCTTCTACGATCTTTTTTTGGATCAAGGCTTCTATGGCCTTTTCTTATACAATAAGGCTTTTGTGGCATTCTCTTATGCAATAAGGCTTTTGTAGCCTTCTCTTCTGCAATAAGGCTTTTGTGGCATTTTCTTCTTCAATAAGATTTGTGTGGCCTTTTCTTCTTCAATAATGCTTATGTGGCATTTTCTTCTTCAATAATGCTTATGTGGCCTTTTCTTCTTCAATAATGCTTATGTGGCCTTTTATTCTACAATGTGCAGGACTACAGAAGGGCTTCCTTTAGTTTCCTTTTTTTGCAACAAGATATTAGTAAGATGATTCTAAATATTTTCAATGATAAATCTTCACTAGTTTATTTTTCAATCTAGTGGAATGAATGTTGAGTCCTAGTCTTCATGAGTTTTTTATAACTTTGTGGAAAGACTCTAGCAAAATGCAGTCTCAAAAGTTTTGGAACTAAGATTTGCTTCTCTCCTTTCAATCTATCTTGTGGCTCTCCCTATTCCTATCTAATCTACCTTGTGCTCTTATACCATTGTTAGTTTTTTATGGTGTATGCCAAGGGAGAATACAATCACAAAATATGAAATATGCATAAATGTAAGATGCTGAAATATTTTATTAATTTAAAGTGATAAAAATTATACAATACAATATGGAGTAAATGAACACTCCAAAACTGGTACTAAATAACTACATTGTACACCATCACCAATCTATATGGTGATGGATACAACATACCTACTACTATCTACAATGATATATAATCACTCACTCTGAGATCCTTTATATAGAAAGATGGATTGCTTGGCCAACACTCTACCTAGTTATAGTTATACAAGGGGACACCTTGCACCATAAACACTTGTGCATTTATTATATTACTTGAAGTAAATAGTTAAATACCCCCTGAAGTAATATCCTACTCTAGTTATGTACCAAAGGTGGTACATTTACATGACCCAAATGATGTAATATACTCTAACACTTTCCATAAGATTTCAACTTGTGGAGCATATGAGTCAATTTATATATTGAACACATTAAGTTTGACCTTATTCATTTGTCTATCACTAAGTCCATTATACAACTTCATTCACTTGTTTGAAGATAATTCCAATAGATGCCCATATGTGACTTTGGTAATTTGTTTCAATAAATCCTCCATAATTAAGTATAGTGCTTGTCCTGCTAGGATTGGAAAATCTTGAACTCATAATTTTTCTCCTATTTTTAACCTCTTCTTTTTTTTTTTCCTTTATTTCATTGGGATTCCTATCATGAGCTTTTTTTATCATCATGACATCAACTTCTTCTTCATCACCTTGAACAAGACCAACAATGTTAATTGGAGTTTTGCCTTCCCATTACTCTTTGTTCTTAAAGTAGATGTCTATTAGGGCAATTTTTATTTTAATGTCCTTTATATTTGTACACATAGCAAAATACTTTTGATAAATTCCTCCTCACACTTTAATATTTATATTGGGGTTATTTCATTCCTATGCCCTTTCCTTGTAATAAATTAATTGTAAGTTTTCTTGTCTTTATAATTAGTTTTTCTACTTAAATTGCAAAAGTAGAGGAATATGGACTTACTACTGCTACTATTATTGTTGGTTGTGAAACTTATATAGAAGCTACCAAATTAGTTTGTGTTACCAGAACTAGCTCCTCATTTAAAATATCCTCTTGTTGATTCACAACCTTGTATGCATATTGGGTAGTGGTAAGTTGATTATATTTAAACCTTGGCCTAATTGTTACTTTAGACCTACACTAAAATGTTTATGATTCATGTTATCCATGTCATCCATTATGTCATTAGGCATGTTCTGATTTTTAATTGAGACTCCACTTTCCTTCAAAGCTCCTACACTCATGCATAATAGTTACAAACTTTCTCTTTAGGTCCTTAAACCATCTTTGGATTTTTTAGATAGATAATAAGGGGTTGTACTCGGGTCCCCCACCCTTAACAAATTACAACTCTCTTCTTTATATCTTAATAATTTACAAATAGATACACCTCACATCTAAATTAAGATGCTATAGATATAAACCTGCATCATTTTTACATAAAATGTATGAATTCTTGATTTTCATTTTTTGGATCTTTTCAATTTTTGTATGAATATAATTATTCCAAAATTTAGCATCCTTATTGAAATTTTCCTATAGCAACCTTAACAATACCAAAAATTCATCTCTATTATTTATGCCTTGCATCTTAGTAGAGTAATATTTCCAAAACATTGCACTATCATAGTCTGCTTTACTAAATCTGGATTGCTAGTTTCCTTCCTGAAACACAAGTGCAACCACAAAATTTATAATAAATAGTTTATATGAAAATACATTATTGTTACAAAATAAAGCAAATATTATCGATGGAAAACATTAACGTAAATCTTAATCATTAATTTGTTCAGGAAATCAACATTTTCTTGTTAACTTAAACTAAACTTACTACTTCCTTTAACCATGGAAAGGAGTATTTAACTTCATGATCCTCAATAAAAACACCTCTATTGGTTAGCCTATCTGCACATTTGTCTGTGTAAATCTAATTTCTTCAAACTCTTTAGAAAGATCTTTAATTTCTACAATTATCTCATGTATGTTTCATGGATCCTTTGTTTCCTCAAAATTGCATTTATTAACATGAGAGAATCACCTTGCATCCATACTCTATTCCATTTCATTTGTTTGCATATTTTTAACCCTTATAAATCCACCCAAGCTTCAACTTTATTATTTATCTTAAATCCACTAAGAGTAATGAGATAAAATCTCTCCTCTATTATTTCTAATAATTCCTTCTCCTCTTTAAGGTCTTATATTTCCTTTAGATTCTCCATAAAATTTCAATTTAACCCACTCCACATATGGTGGTTTCTATATTATATTCTTTACCTTCTTTTTGTTTCTCTTTTACCCAACATCATTCCATCTATCAACATTCTTTACTTCCAAATTAGGGACTACGTGAGTTGATAGGGTTGGTTTAGACTCCTCTATGGATAAACATATCTTCTTTTTCATTACCTCTAAATTGCTCTCCTTTCCTTTAAATATTATTTTATTTCTTTCTAGCCATACAGTCTAAAGTATTATATCTTTTGATATATCTCATATTATTTGTAAAGCCTCACTTTTATAAGTGCTTTTTCATTGCTTTAACCAATCTTAAATTCTACTATTCATCACTATGCATTTACCAAACATATTAATAATCTATTGCCATAGATTCCAAACTATTGAGCAATGTTCCAAGAGATGGTCTATACTCTCCTCCTTTTTACAAAAAACACATTGATATGGGACACGAAACCCCTTTTCATAAGGTTATCCTAGGACAAAATTCTTTTATGACCTACTAGAAAAACAAACATTTTGACTTTAGGAATTCTTGGGCTATCCCAAATATCTCTCCATATTCTAGTGATACTATTAAATTTTTGGTGTTGTACCTTATATCCATTTCTTGTTGTGTATTCTCCTGAGCTATTCAACTCTCAAATAAATTTATCCTTGGCTCCCCTTGGAATAATCATAGTTGTTATCTTTCTACTCAATTTCCTCCTAGCATCAATGTCTTGTATACTTGTAAAAAATATTATTTTCATTTGTATCTTCCTTCGTGATCCTTGAACAAAATATTTGAAACCCTATCACCATATTTATCTTTAAGCAATCTCATCCAAGATTTAAAAATTGGATCTAAATTGAGTGGTTTTTTATCACACTAAATATCCATCCAAATAGACTCCAATTCTCACCACCCATCTTAAACCCTTAATCATAAGATCAATAGATTTTTTAAACCATTTCAAAGAGTAGAACCATTGGTATAGATAATGCAATAAATATTAAACTTGGGTCATTGGGATCAACATACTTAGAAAAATTCTTGCCCATTGTCTTTGAATCTCTTTCTAAATATCTATATTACTTTCCCCCTTAGAGCTAAGTTTGCATCTGTAAGAACTCTTAAACCAAAACTTCCTCTAGTTTTATTATCACACACCTTGCTCCATTTCACCAAATAAAATTTCCTTTTATCATGTAAACCTGACCATAAAAAGGATCACATAATATAGATTAAATTTTTTTCAACTAAATTTGGCATAGAATACAATGACATATAATATGTTGGAATGGTCTATAATACTAACTTAATTAAATACACTCTTCCTACTAATGATAATCATCTACCTTTCCAAGTTGGAATTTTATTCTAAACTTTACTAATAAATGGATTCCATAATTCTATCCTCATTATTCCCTAAAATAAAGGCATCCCTAGATAAGTCATTGGTAAATTTCCCTTGTCCATTTGAATCAACCTACAAATTTTTTCTTTGATATTAGCAGGAGTGTTAAGGAAGTAAATTTTGGAATTTGTCCTATTAACTTTTTTCCATTATGCTCTTTTGTATTTCTTTAAAAAGCTATTCAAATCTCTGACCTCATTTATCCTTGCTCTTCCAAAAAGAGTTGTATCATCTATAAATTGTGGATGAGTGATGTTGTCAATGTTATTACTAACCTTAAGTCCACTTATAATCCCTTCTTTGTAATCCTTATTGAAGTTCCTACTCAAAACCTCTACCTTAATAATGAACAAATAAGGATATAGATAATCTCCTTTTCTAAGTCCTCTCTTGGCTTTAAACTATTATGTTACTAACCCATTGACAAAAACTAAATAAGAAGCTATAGATACACAATATTTAATCCATCTAATCTATTTCATCCTGAATTTAAACTTTTATAAAACTATAAAAAAGAAAATCCTATTTAATCCTATCATAGGCTTTACTCATATCAAGTTTTAAGATCATTGCTTTCTCTTTTCTTGAAGTTGCTAAAATTATAACCTCATGAGATACTATGATCTCATATAGAATTTGTCTCCCTTGCATAAATCCTCCTTGCTCTTTTGAAATGATTTTATCTAACAATGGCCTTAATCGATTCACCATCACTCTGGAGATAATCTTATATGCCATTTTACATAGGCTTATGGGTCTAAAGAATCAAACAATTCATCATCCTTATTTTTTGTAATTAGGGTAAGATATGTTGCATTTATTTTATAAGGTATGGATTGTTCTACCCTAGATTGTTCCATTACCACCAATAAAGAATACTTCACTATATCCCAGTTATGTTGATAAAAAGCTATATATAGCCCATTTGGACCTATGGATTTATCCTTATTAAAAGACAAAATATCTAAATGAACTTCTTCTAGGGTAATAGGCTCCATAATTTTTCTATTGTCTTCATTCATTATAACCTAAGGAACATCTTGAAGAAGTTTATCATTAAGAAATTCAGTCTCCTCTGATCCTAGAATATTTTATTAAAAAAATTTACCTCTTTTCTAATTTCACTCTGATATCCAATTCAAACCCCTTCTATTTATTTAATTCTAATAATTTTGGATGTTTATCTATGTACTATAGCCATCCTATAAATAAACTTTGTATTTTTATCTCCTTTTAACAAAGTTTGTCTTGATTTTAATCTCTATAATTTATCTTCCTTACTCAAAATATTATGATATTCACTAAGTAACTCCCTTTCCTCTGAGCTTGGATTATTATGATCACCTTTTCTGGAATTTTTAAAGTTTATTTTTTAGTTCTTCTTTCTTCTCAAAAATATTTCCAAGAGTTTTTTTGTTCCATTCTTTTAATCTATATGTCAATGATTTAATTTTATTTGGAAGAGCATACAACCCAACATTACCTAAATAATTCCACGCTTGAGTTATCATATCAACAAATTGAGGATGGTCTTCCCACATCTAACATATTTTAAAATATGATCTTTTTTTGAATTCACTTACCACTATTTTAACTCTTATTGGCTAGTGATCTAAACCAATTCTTGTTAAGGTATTAATTTTAGCACAAGCTCCTTCATCTAGCCAATGATTTGAAAGTATGCATCTATCTAATTTGTTTTCTATTAGGTTCTAGCCTCTCTTGTTTTTGCTCCAATTATAATTGTCTTCTTCAAACTCAACCTCCCATAGATTATTATTTTGAGTAAAAACTGAGAAATCTCTCATACTTTGGGTTAATTTTCTAATTCCCCCAAATTTTTCATCTAGATTGATTATGACATTAAAATCTCCTATGATCATGAACAGGTTTTCTTGGTATTTACTTCTCATAAAGGCTTAAATCCCATTCCAAACTTCTAATCTACCTAACTGAGTTGTAGTTCCATAGACATTAATAAGTATGAAATGAATATATGCAAAGTAGCAAGTAACTAAAGAGGCCATCCAATGTCTAGTTTTATGAATGGTTATACAAGAGGTTATATAAGGATTCTAACAAGTTATAATTCCCCCTACCACTCCTTCAAAATCCATAGCATCCTATTCACATCTTGCCCAAACTACTTTCATAGTTTTTAAAACTTCTTCTTTTGTCATTTTAGTTTCCTAGATACAAAGAATAGTAGGCTTATTACTTAAACATAGGTCCCTAATACACCTTTTATTTGAGGGGTATTAGCACCCCTTATATTCTATTAGATGATAATCATGTCTCATTAAGGGATTTTGGCCCCGCTTGTGTATCACCAATATTTTTTTTTTTTTTGATAAAGAGAAGTTCAACCAACTTAGTTCGTGTTCCTTTCTCTATGTTTGCTCTTGCTTTCCTAGATCTTGCTTGATAATTTGAGGGTTTTCCTCCTTTTTCCTTACCTATATCATTAGTAGGTCTTATTATTCTATTCCTTTATATTCTTTCATAATTTTATTTTTCATCATATTTATCCTCTCTTGGCTCTATTACAAAATCTTTTGATTTGTTCTACTCATTTTTTGGTATTTTCTTATTAATAGCAGAGTTATTAACTTCTAAAACTATATTTTTTTACAATTTTTTTTCTCTTGAATGGTGCATGGTACTTCAAGAGAGTCTTCAAAATCTGATGAGACACATTCCTTAGGTTCATCGAGAATTTTCTTCCTTATATTATGATCATTTTGAATAGACAATTCCTTGTTAATATGTTGAAACTATTGTACTTTGTCTTCTAAGTTTTGATCTACTTTTTCTTCATAGGATAAAACCTCAAAAGAGTTGGTATTTCTTCTAGTATCCTTCCTTACTAGTCTCCACTATTTATTTTCTTTTATTTTTCTAGATCTATTTTTGAAATTTGAAAACCATCTTCATCCATAACCATTTGTAAGTTTCTCTTACAATTTTCTACATATGAATCTATTGGGATTTTCTTAGGGCATGATCTCTCAATATGCCCCACCTCATGATATCTTCTACATATAAAGATATGTTTTCATAATCTATGGTTTGGGTCCACATCTTATCCCCATACTTAAGAATTATTGATTCTAGTAAAGCTTTAATTATATCAATCATGAGCAATATCTAAGAAAAAATAGTCGAGAATCCATATTTTGTTGTATCTAAAATCTCAAGGAATTATCCTAGAGTGTTTCCTATTGCCTTGAAGGTATATATTTATAAAAATTCAATGGGAAACCCAAACATCCTAACCTAGACTAGTACTAGTAATAGATTTATATTTTTATATGAAAAGCCTTCATACCAATGTGTAAGGAAGTGTAACAATCTAAAAACTAATCAACCTAAGAGATAAATATTTTTTGTTTTACCAAGAACTCAACAAGGTTCACAAAGAGTATCCATAGAATATATTTGAATAGGCATGACCATATTTTGAGTCCATGATGCTATAGATGTCTCTCAAGTGGACAGGAGAGGCCAAGCTCTCGTAGGTACTAGGGTTTACCTTATGTACCTCCATGGTATAAAGTATGCTTTGGATACTCATACTACATTTCTAGCATTCTCCATGAATGTAGATATTTTGACCAAAGCATTAGGATTATCCCCTCTCAATTTTTT
Organism: Wollemia nobilis; assembly: GCA_028583015.1. Lineage (NCBI taxonomy): Eukaryota > Viridiplantae > Streptophyta > Pinopsida > Araucariales > Araucariaceae > Wollemia > Wollemia nobilis. The sequence continues at coordinate 720,940 of JAQPPZ010000252.1, read as the reverse complement.
GAGAAGAGGGATGTCATTCCATAAATCAAACATAAGTCATTTTATGTTGAGTCATTTTTAGGTGTAATGGCTTGATTTTAGTTAAAGGCACATCTGAAGTGATCCACTAAAATTTAATACTTATCTACCTCATCTCCATGATGGGTTACCAAAGCATCTATCACTCCGTGTGATCATATTCTCATGGACATAGGAAAACTAGGTGTTGCCTCTCACAACTACCCCAAGTTTAGATTATTAAGGAGAACTTTAATTAAGGTACAAAATATTTACCCCCTTAAAAAGAACCTCCAAACTCTTATATCTAACTCTCTCTAGCAAATATAGAGTATGCTTAAAGGAATATTCATTAATTAGAAATTAAAGACTTCTTATCTAAGTTGAATTGAAGCATGAAATAAACCAAGGATATTCTTTTAAACCCAAGCATTAATTCAAAATAAAAACCATTGCTTTAATATTATTTAAGAGCCATGAATATTACACCATTATCATAAAATATGGTACCAAGCATAATAATTCTTCAAAGGTATAAATTATACACATGAAAAGTCTTTGCTTCTATTACAATGAATCCTCTTTCACTAAGAGGGATTTCCAACTTAATCCTTCCATAGGATCCCATAAAACAATTGGAGAATCCACTAACATGATCTGATAGAAGAATAATTTATCTTCTTCTTCCCATGACCTCCATGGTAGGAAGTAGGTAGGGATTAGAATATCTCTTTGAGTATATATGGATGCATTTCTATATGAGTCTTTCCAATAATGCAAAAGATATTAAGCAATCACAAAAGAAGTTCATAATTATTTCCTATTATCCAATTTCATTATTCAAATAACCACCATAAAGTAAGTCTTAGATTTTCATATAAAATAAATAAATAGGAACCCTCATACATTCCTATACCATAATTAATTTCATAATATTTTAACATCAAATAAAAACTACATAAGAACCCCCATAAATTCTTATACCATAAGTAATTTTATAATCTTTAAACATCAAAAGAAACTAAATAAAAATAGCCATAAATTCCTATACCATAAATAATTTCATAATATTTCAACATCAAATAGAAACTACATAGGAATCCCCATAAATTCCTATACCATAAGTAATTTCATAATATTTCAACATCAAAAAAACTACATAGGAATCCCCATAAATTCCTATACCATAAGTAATTTCATATTCTTTCTAGAAAGCAATATTTACTTCTACAAAAAATCCTTAATTTTCTTTCCCAGGAGAAGAAAACATGCCAAGAAGATTCTATAACAAATATATTCCAATAATTTAATATAAATTCTATCTCCTAATCTACTATATTAAATAAAACATCTTATGATTACAATAAAATCATAAAACCCCTTTTGATTAAAGAACAACCTCACTTATATTTCAATAACTTCCAAATTAAACTTGTCTAGAATCCATTAAGCTAAATAGAATACATTCTAAACTTCAAAGGTATTTAATAAAGAAAAGTCTAAAAATGAGTGATAGGCAAACTCCAAAGGTGGACATAAAAGAACTCAAATATGGTTAACAAAGGCCCAATCATAGCTAAGCATAGAATGAACCAAAGAATAAAGAGGGAAGAGCAATAATAAATCCAAATTTCCAAGGCAATCATCATGACTAAAGAATAAAAAGTAACCAAGGTACTCAATAAAACAAGTTAATGCTAAATCACTAAGGTCGAGCACCATGTAAAACAAAACCTTAATCAAGAGGTGGGTGCTTAAAAAAAATTAACAACAATAAGGTTTAAACAAGAACAAACACTTTACAAGTGAGCGATAAAAACCTTGATGAACAACACCTATCTGAGATGCACAGGGAGGAGGAGAGCACACTAACAGGCTTACACCCAATTGATATAAATAAAAATAACAACAATATCTGAGGTTTCACTAAAACTGAGGTACCCTCACTTGAAGAACCAACCAACCACACACAAACAATGATCAAGACAAAGGTAATATTTACATTGCAAGTATATACAATCAACACCAAGATTTCCATCAAAACAACAAGCTTCAAAAAATCCAATACATAGGGGGAAAATTGAGTCTAAGAGCACATAAAAAAAACTTCAAATGAGCAAGTGCATGGTTGCAAACAACAAATATCTCACAAACAATGATGAAGGAGAAGTAAGGAATACAATAACTAATAAACCAATCAAAAACCAAGATACATAATACATAAAAATATAAAAGAACACTTGTTACATTCTCCTAGTTTTGAAAACACTAGTCTCAATATCCTTACTCTATCCAATATGTTTGCTTCAGTATTCAACCTCCTCTTTTATCCTCACCCCTATTATGTTCTTCTGAACCACCATCCTCCTTATTAGCTAGTGAATATTGGTAACCTTTCATACCTCAAGCTATCAAGTGAAATGTTCAAGAAAACATTTCATTTTCTACTCCATGCATGCCACCTGGATATTCATTCATGATCCACTCCAAAAGTATCAAGGAGGATTAATGGGTACCACCATGATCTTTATTCAAGAGCCACTCCCATGGCAAGGTGGTAATTAAGATTTAATCAAAGCTAAGATAACCATACCATAAGTTGAAGACATAAAGTAATCCAAAAATTAGAAAACCAAATTTCAATTACATGGTTCAAGGATTACTCAAAGTCCACCTTTGTTTTTGAATATTAATATCAATAAGGTAACTAATGCTTCAATAATACAAGGAAGACTCAATCTATATCCTAGCATACCATAAGAAAATACAATTGCACTCCCTCGACGTTCCACACCATTATTTTATCCTTAAGTGGGTGGTAATTTTTAAATATAGACGAAGTTATCACCAACTCTCTTTAAGGAGACTCATTGCAAACAACTTCCTAGTCTAATGGCATGAATACAAGTACAAGCAAAAATGTGATGCACCTACATGAAGGGTATTTATCCATGTTACCCTAAGATATTGATGAACAAGTTATCATAATTATTTATCTTTTAATATGGTCTCTCATTCCTTGTGGGCACTTCCTTATCCACTTACGAGAGTACCTAATCCTACAACCATGCGTAGAATCAACAATACCATATCCATGTATTTATAAAATAATCAAAATAGTGAATGCATGTATCCTTCCAATTGCATCAAATACAAGCATTAAATAGTATTTGTTCATACAAATTTTATCTTATAAAGGTTATACCAAGGTGGGTCATCACAAGAAGAGTCTTGCTCTTCCCATAAACCAAGGACTCCCTTTTAGGATTTTTCTCTTTCTTCCCTAGAACAAAAAATGGCTAGGAAGAAACCTTTTGGAAGAAATTATAGAATCACTCCTAGAGACTTCCAACTCCTATCAATCCATTTTCTCAAGGTTGAAGCCCTAGCCAATACCCATTAAATTTACCAAAAACCATCCTATCTTGGAGCAACAAGGATCTCTCTGAGGTGCGCTCACTAACCTCTAACCCTAGATATGATTCTAAGGATTTGACTATAAATCATTCTATGGAAAGGAAACTAAAAATTAAAATCTATTTAAATTTATCTGAATGTCCTATAGCAAATATAATATTTGATAAAAACTTTATTATAATTTGCATGCACAATTTTTAAGAAAAAGAAAGAGAAAAAAACTTAGCTAAACAATTATATGTCCAGATAGAATATCTTGCCTCACTAAAGTCCTAACCCTTCATTGCTTTTCCCATCATCCGAACCCTAGCTAACAAATATTTGTAATTTTGTTTTTCATGTCTTGAAAAATTGTCACTACCCTTGTTCTGTATGGTTGACTTCATAGGGTGATATCTCCCCTAATATTTCTTAGATTATTCCACATGACCACTCATTTTAATTCTATTCAAATTATACATAATTTGGTCCAAGAATTAGTTGAATTGGATAACCCTTTGCAAATATATGGCTCCTAAAATATGAGATGTTTTTCAGGAAAAAAAACTAATTCTTTATGAAGCTCTCTTGAACCATATTTGTTATCTCAATCATCAGGTTAAAATATTTTTTAGATAGATAATACTCCTCGATCATCTTATCACTAATCTCATCCCCTAAATTCTTGATATTTTCCTCGTGTCTCATATCATCTTAAAGTAACACAATTTTAAAATATTACCAAGAACTTTGTCTATTTCTTCCATCGTGTCAAGCCACTACAAATGCATGCTCTCTTATATTCTTGAATGAAATTTTGGCATCTTTAGAAGATTGGGATGAAAATATTAAAAAAAAATCCATCTTTACAATAGCCTTAAAATTCTAGGTACAACTTTTCCTAGTAAAAAAACCAAGGTCTCATGAATTGAAAATTGAATCTACCTATAAAGTACTACAAGTATCAAACTTACTAGATTTTTCCTACCAGTTCAATAACTTTATGTATTAATTGTAGATACATAAATAAAACAAGGAAAACTAGATGGTAGAATATTATTGGTAATCATAATCTATCTGCAAGATCACCAAGGCATACACTTGTGGACTACACTTCACTAGACAAGTACACTAGTAAGTACAACAAACAAGTTCCATAATAAAGATATTGACTAGTGGTATCACTTGGTAATATACCCAATAAATAGGATTTACCACATAATAAATTCTAGATTTACCATGGTAAAAATTATTTACCATCGTTAAAATTGGAATTACCATGGTAATAGTAAAAAATAATACTACATAGTAAATTTGATAGTTACTATAGAAAAATTAGTAAGTAGTATACCAAGGTTATTGCAGAGTAAAAATGTATTTACTATATAATATCACCCCCCAAGAGGAGTGGTCGTAGAAATAGAATAAAAAATATTTAAATGTAACATGCACATTTTGTCTCTTTGATCCCTCCTCTTAGTATGGTCTTTATTGTTGACATAGTCTTCATCTTGTGATGGCATGCTAACACAAAACCGTCATTTACAACAAAATATCACAACATGAAAAAGAGTAAATAATGACAACACAATATGTAGTATAATGAAAAGAAAAAGAATTTTATTATATATAAATTATAAAATTATATAAGTGTTCACTATATTTTATTAGGGAGCAAATATGACCCTCTTGTTGAGCCTTCACCTCTTATGGACTTTCCCAACAATTGTATCCCACATTCTCACTTTGAAAATCTTGGAAACACCTTTGACAAGTAGATACTCTTCTCTAGCTATTTTGTCTTTCCAACTCTTACTCTCACCCTAGACTCTCTCTTACTTCCTTGAGCTCATACCTGCTCAACTTGCCTGCCATAAGGGGGATATCCCCTATTTATAGGCTCATGGGAGCTATATATTACGTGTATGAATAACACTATATGAACCCATGGTAACACTTTCTAGAGAGCTCTTTTGGACTCTTTCTTTAATATCAAGATATTCTAGATATATTTCTTAGACTTTTCTTAGGATATTTACAATTACATGAGATAGTCCAAATATCACATGCTTCTAGGGAATTTCCTTTTGACCTTTTCCTATGATATTTCAATAATTACATAATACTTCCAAAAATGCTTTTGACCATCTTGGATTTCTAGAGATTTCACAATATATTATTTACAACATATCTTATGGTGATAAAAATAATTTACCATGACAATGACACTTTTACTATTTTGTATTAGTTTTTATCATGGCATGTCCCTATCACAATATTTTTTTGTACTCCTTCCATATAAACATTCTTTGTGTAATTCCATTACTTCAATAATTTCCACAACCTTCTTAATAAATCTACTACACCACAAGCACCTCGAATAAGTTATCAAATCATAATTTTATCTAACAAACCATCCAACTATATAATATACATGATCCTTATAATAGTACACATGTAAATAACATGAAATATTTTATGCCAACATCCCATTCTTGGTTCTAGCATTGTCAAAATGCATAATCCATATTTTATCTTATCTCTATGTCTAATAGTTGGTCAGAGCTAGGATGTTAGCCAAATATTTAGATATCAAGTATTCCCTAGATTAGTTCCTTCAAAGCTTATTTGTAAGTATTTCCCATATTTAAGCACACTAATGATCACATTGGTTTTGGAAATCTAGTCACTCTTGATAACTTTTGACTCACAAATTTGAGCAACTCATTCTAGATTGCTCTACCATATTCATTTAGTTTATGCAACAAGTAGTTACATGGCTTATTATCAATTGGGATTGTATTCCCATCCCAAGGTACATTCATATGGTTATAATCCATATCATAAGACTTTATTTTTTTATTCTCTTAAGAGCACCATGCCCAAATATGGAGGGATATTGACCACTATAACTTAATGGACTACCACTAACTAATGATGTTTTTCCATATTCGTGATTAAATCTTAAATAACTCCTATAGTATTCGCTTGAGTTTCATTCATCTAGATTGGATTCCTAGTAATATTTCTATAGGACAAGATCATTTACTCATAGACATACTAGGGCATCACTATTATAGTAGTTCCTAAATCTACTATTCAAATCCTTATTATTCTTTATTTTTAGAGTCACATAAAATGGTGGTAGTTTTAGGGTCTTAGAATTTGGAACATTTTTTATATCTATTGTATTGCCTTGAATAGTTGATGGATATTTTGCTATTGGTTTCTATTTCTCTACAAGATTATATTAAGCTAACTTAGATTTTCCATTCTTGGCATAGTTTTTTTTCTCCTTGAGATGCTCTTGAAGTATATTTCTTTGTTCAATAAGGGAAAAGGCCTCTAGCATGCTCACTTTTTTGGGGTTTTCTTCATTTCCTCGACTATATTTAATTTGAATTCAAGAGAGTTGTTTTATTGTGTGATATGAATTTCCTATGTTTCCTGATGACTATACACATCCTTTGCTAGTAAGATAAGGGTATCCAAGATATTGTTTAGCCTAACTTTGTGGTTTATCCCTTTATTTCTCATTCCCTTTTTTCCTTGACCAATGTGTCCTATCTTAACTACCCATTTTTATTTTGATTTATTTTTCTATGTATATTTGTTTTTCCTTATCAACTTATTTGTATGCCTAGGCGGCATTGACTAAATATTTTTTATCATTCTCATTTTATCTCTTGTTGCATCATGGTCACTAGTCCCTTAACTTTTACATGTAGTGATGGTCTTCCCCTTTTCAATATTGTGGGACCCTTGTTTGCTTTAGCCTATTTCTAAATCAACACTTTTCCTTCTAACATATTTCTCTTACCTTAGGTTCCAACCCCTTTTTTCTTAGTGCATATGATATTTTCATTGAACAAGGGATCTTAATCTTCCTCAACAACACCAAATTTGAAAAATAATGTTTTTGGGGATTGGTAAAGTTGGGATTGCCTATTGTACTAGAGTTCGAGCTTGATAAATGGGTCAAATCATGATGGATGGCTTATAGATGGTTGGGTCCACCATAAAGGGTTGATTCATTATTGGTATCATTTTTCCCATGGTGATGGCATGTTGGACTTGGAATTTTTTATCATATTGATTTTTTTTTATTTCTTGATAGCCACACCATAATCTATAGGATTATTTCCTATGTTACATATTGATCTTCGAATTCATATTCCATGTAAAACAAAGCACAATCCCATAGATTTATTGTGATATATTCCATATGACACAATAATATAATGATCTTTAAATTCATTCTCACCATAATATTGTACACATAATTCATACATTATCTAGTGTTTTGATAGGGCACGTGATCCTTAATGAGGTAGGAAGTTTTTCTCGATTGCCAATTTGGTCATTTCCATCTATTATTTTGTTGATACTATCTCTTTTCCATGTTATTTTGGTTTATCATTACCTTTACTACCTCTACCATTTATTTCATAATGATTTTACATTGAGTTATGACTTTGGCATCATTGCTAGTTTATGGTGGAGCCAACAAAGTTGGCAATTGAGACTAAAAAGTGATATTTGACAATAAATTTTGACTTGGGTATATCATGATATATGGATAAGAGTTAATTATTGGATGACTAGGTATTTGTAATAGAAGAGATAAAAAATATAAACAAAAAAAGTTTAGGGTTCTAGATGATGTGAGCAACATAAGCCATAGTTACGGTAGATGAGAGTTTTCTTATTCTAATAAAGGCATATTCTACATGAGTCACCTCTTTAAAAGTTATAGCTAACATGGTTATCATTACAAACCATTAGCACTAAATAAAACTATAAGCTTTTAATATAAAATAAAAATGTTTGTTCTTTGTTAAGTCTAACATTTTAAAAGAATTAAACGCAAATTTTCATGCATCTAGTATTATAATCATGAATATTTTCTTGAGGATGCATTTGCATAGCATTTAATTGAAACAAAATAGAATACCCATTACCCATGTTAAGAAATCTATGCAAGAAAGGTTATAAAAATGATGCCCACTTAGAGATAGAAATATCTAGTAATCCCCTATATCATAAAGTAGCTTTACCCCTTAATGAATAAATGAGCAAACATACCATAATATCTTCTTCCTTAATATGGTGAATTATTTTTAGTGTGGAGAGCTTGTTAAGGTAATCTATTGTTATTTTGGTCCAATTTTTTTAAGTTAGGTAAGGCTCTCATAGAAATAATTAAAATGGGAGAACAGACTGATGTGGACATCCTTAGACCTAGGCTTATGTTTATTAGTTTTAGTTTATTTTATCATTTACTAAATCTTAAGTCCTAAGTCTAAGTTAGAAATTATGTTCTAGACTAGGTGTTAGATTTTACTTATTTAATTAAGTATTAAGTCCTAAGTCTAGGTTTGATTTAACAATATCTAATTCCAATTTGTAAATTTTGGCACATTTGGATGGCATAGACTTTGTATTAGATTTGTTAGCTTAGTGAAAGTTAACAATTTGATTTTGAGTTGCTTAGTCATAGTTTATGGTTATCATATTTCATTTTTGGAATATTATGGTTGTAAATAGTGCTATTTCAGCACAACTTGGAAATAAATTTGAGTTAGTGTTTTTTTATTCAATTTTCTCATCACTTGTATGAAAGCCTATGATCAGGCTTGTGATAGTTGGCTCTTAGTTCACCTAGGAAGCCACTAGTTTTCATAGGATTAGGTGATAAAATCCTTGCAAATTCTCCTTCAAATTCCTATTTTAGGTCCCAAAAAGGTTCTTTGTTAGCTTTGTCAAGTAAATTTGCTTCCATGCATACAATTTGGTGTAATTTGAATCAGTTTACTCCAAGTTTTAGTCAAATAGATGGAATTTAAAGTTCAATTATGGCTAGAATTTGATTTAATATTAATATTTTTATTAAATATTAATATTTATTTTTTTCAAATAAATCCCGAGAACATTTGGCCTTTTGGCCGCCTCCTTCCTAGTGTCATAGGTCGACCAACCTACTGACCATACTCAACAGTTGACCATTATTAGCCAGCCAAATCTGGTCAGCATTCCGACTACACTCGACTTTGCCGACCACCAAGACTGATGAATTATGAGGTCAAAGTAGTAGGAGATATTTTAATTGATTTATCAAATGAAAATGTATAGTTAGTAATGTACTATATGTACCTGGATTTACTACTAATATTCTTTGAGTATATCAATTAATGGATCATTACGTAGCAGTTGAGTTCAAAATTATTAATAACAAAAAAAATGCCTTATTACCAAACAAGGAAAAGTTATAGCTTTTGGTTTTTACAAAAACAGTATATTTACTCTAGACACATCATCAAATGTGGTTTTATCAATAAGCATTTAAGAAATAAAAGAACTTTGGAATAAAATGTTAGGACATATAAGTGCATCTTCCTTAAATGAGATAAGTAAACATCAAATGGTTAAGGGTTTACCTAAACTTTCATGGGAATCTATAGTTTGTCTAGAATACCTTTTAGGGAAACAACATAGAATACCTTTTAAACTTAGTAACTACGAGCTCAAGAACCATTGGAATTAATATATTTATTTATTTATTTATGTGGTCCAATGAACATTAATAGTATTGGAGGACATAGATATTTTCAACTATTTGTTGATGATTACTCCAAAAAAATATAGGTGAATTTTACGAAATTCAAATCTAAAGCATTTAGTTTCTTTAAACAATTCAAGCAATTACTAGAAAATGAGGCAAGAAAATCAATCAAAAATATTTGTTTATATAGAGGGGTGAATTTTAATCAAAATAATTTGATTCTTTTCTAAAAACAAATGGTATAAAAATACAACTTACTAAAATATATTCACCTCAAAAAAATGGTTTTATGAAAAGAAGAAAATGATATATTATGGAAATAGTTCTTTGTATACTAAAAGAAACTCATCTTGATCATCAATGTTGGGAAGAAGTTATTAAAAAATATATGTATATACAAAATAGATCTCCCACAAAAATACTAAAAAATATTACTCTTGAAGAAGTATGGTTAGGACAAAAACCAACAATAGAATAATTAAGAATTTTTGGATGTAAGACATATGTGTATGTTCCAAAGCAAAGAAGAATAAAAATGGATGCTAAAACTATTTTTGAAATATTTCTTGGTTATGATGATGATTCAATAGGATACAAAATAATTAATCCAACTACAAAGAAAATTTATATAAGTAGAGATGTAATTTTTAAAGGAAACAAAAATATTTATATATATCAAAAGGTTGATACAAGACCAATTCTAATTTTTTTATATGAAGAGAACTCAAGTGAAGAATCAGGGTCAAAAGTGTATGATGAGCAAATTAAAAATCTAGAAATCACTACAACACCACAAAGGAAAGAGCCAAAATAGTTTAGAGATACACTTAAGGACTCAAAGCTAGAGCAAATGCTAGATCTTACTACTATGAGACCTCAAACGCATAGCTTAACAAGAAAAAGTATGGGATTAATGAGTTCTATAGTAGAAGCTACAACTACTCAAGCTGCTTTAAGACTTCTAGAATGGAAGGCAACCATGGATTCAGAATATGCAACATTAATGAAAAATAAAACATGGACTCTAGTTGACTTACCACAAGTAAATAAAGTAGTAGGATTTAAGTGGATATTTGAGATAAAATATAAAGTATATGGCTCTTTTGACAAATACAAGGCTCGATTAGTGACAAAAGGGCATACTCAAATAGAAGGAATAGATTATGAAGAAAATTTTGTGCCAATCGCACAAATGACTACTATTCAAACAATTTGTGCATTAGCAGCACATCTTGGATGGAAAATTCATCAAATGGATGTAAAATATGCATTTCTCAATGGTGATATTGAAGAAGAGATATATATGTCTCATCTAGAGGGATTTATGATCAAATTACAGGAACAAAATATTTGTAATTTGAAAAAATATTTTTATGGTATAAAGCGAGCACCAAAAGCATGGTATATAAATATTAATAATCATCTATTACAACATAATTTTAAAATAATTTCATTAGGTCCAAATCTTTATGCAAAAGGGTTGGACTAGAAAGAATAATACTTATAGTATATGTTGATGATATAGTAATCACACAAAGCTCAAAAAATTTGATAGATGAAGTTAAAAGGGACTTAGAAAAGGATTTTGAAATGATAGATTTCGGACTACTTCATTATTATTTTAGAAATTTATCAAAATGAAATAGTATCACAATAATACATACAAATTATTTAAAATTATTACTTGAAAAGTACATAATAGAAATTTGTAAATTTAAAGATACACCTATGGAACAAGGATTACAATTGTCTAGATATGATGAAACATCTCTAGTTTTAGCCACTATCTATCATAAATTAATTGGAAGTATTTTATATTTAACAAATACCAGACTGGATATTATTTTTCTTATGAATTATATTTCAATAATTATGCAAGTACCCAAATAAAATCATTGAAAATCCACAAAGAGAATACGACAATATATGAACAAGACTATAGAATATAGGCTTTGATGACAATTTTTATCTACAAGGATATTCAAATTCTAATTATGTTGGATGTATATATGATAGAAAATCTATATCAAGATATGTATTCTATCTTGGGTCAAGACCTATTTCTCGGTATAGTAAAAAACAGCATGCAGTAGCACTTTTATCTATGGAAGAAGAATATTGTGTAGCAAAAGATGTAGTGTATGAAGCACTTTGATTATAGTACATATTGTTAGTTATGGGAATCAGGAGAACACCTACAATAGTAAATTGTGATAATTTAAACTAATCAAAAATTCAATAATTCATGAAATAACAAAATATATTGAAGATCAATGTCATTTTATTAGATATCATGTTTAAAACCATCATATTTAGTTAAAACATGTTTCTACTGAAAATCAAATTGTAGATATTTTTACAAAAACTCCTCGTTGAAACAAAGTTTGACAGTTTAGAATCATGATTTATATATTCCTCTTATGTAAATATCCATGTGCAAAATATGCACAAGTATCATGTATACAAGTGGCAAGATGAGAAGCCAAAAGTCATGTAAGAGTTGTTATATGAAGAGCAATAGTTAAGTGCATGAAAAGTCATATTGTATGGCTATATTATGGAGATAAAGCTTCATGTATTGTATCTGAAAAATGTATGATTGCATTCAAGCATTGTTAATATTGAAGCTTTTATGCATATTTTGAGCAATAATACTATAAGTGTTCTTCATGAATGATATTATCTTGGACAGTTTACATTCATATTTTATATTATCTTGAAAGTTAGTATTATTTATATTTGCCAACATATATTTTTATTGCTCTTATATTTGAGTTTACTCTAGATCAATAATATGGGGACCTAATATAATTTGGCTTAAAATCCAACAAGAAATCATTGATTTGATCTATTTTCTACTATGATATGTATTAGAACTTAAGATTCAAATATTTTGTATTATATAATGATAGGTATTCAAAGTACATAGGATACCTTATTTAGGCTTAACAAACTCGTAATTACTTCTATCCTATGCCACATGCAAGAACCTTATGAAGGGTGGTTAACTCACATGCTCTATTGCATGGACTATGATGGTGGTTATACCTTTATCCTATAGTAGACCATACAAACCATGTGTTGAGTGGTTACTCAACTTATATAAATACCTACTATGATGTAATAATTCCTAACATTCTCCCCTTATTACATCATAGTCAAAGCTCTATTTTAGATCTTTTGACTTGATAAAATTTTTAAAGGTGATGTAGGAATTTTAGAGAGAAATTCTCCTTTTAATGTAGACATACTACTTTGAATATTTAGGAGAGTTAGATTCTTCAAATAATGCACTCAAAATACATTTATTGCAAAATAAATTATTCAAGTACTTCAATGCTTGAAGTGTGTTTCCTAAATGTGGATGATCTTCATTAAATATTTTAGGTGTTGATGAGATCAAGTATTTCCCACTCGTGTAGACTTGTTCCCATATATTATCTTGATTAATATCTTATACTAAGGTGAGATCAATTACTTCTTTCCTCTTTTCCATGAATTTACTTATTTGATTAAGTTTTTGCTTGTGATATTTCTTATCCCTTTGATATTCAATGTGATGTGTTACCATGCAACCTATATCTATCACACAATTTATTGGTTTCCAGTATTTCTTGTGTATTGACATATCCTCTATTTGAACTAATTTCTATTTCAAGATTTAATTGTCACTCGATGAAGTTATATCAATATTCTTCTACTTTTTTTGCATTGTTCATCTATAGAATATTTTGCTTGTGGTATGCAATGTAACATCGCTTTCTTTGGTGTGCTATTCATGGTTGAAACTTCAATGTTTGTTGCATTGATTTTTGATTCTCTTTGTTGTCTTTGTTTTCAAGTACTTCTATTGATAGTGAAGAATCACATTTTGAGTGCACTTATGAACTATTGGGTCTTTGATCCTTGGAATTATTGGTTGCATTGTACTAATAATAATTTACATGATTTAAATGCATCCAATTTTCTTGACCTACCATATGTTTGGAACCATACCAAACATTGTTGTACTATCTTATATTTTCTTGTACAATAAATACATGTTCTTCTTCTTCATTTTCTTGATTTCTTTCTTCTTCTTATTCTTTTTTAATTGATTCTCTTTCACTAAATTACTTTTATGTGCCTTTATCCAACTTTAATTTTACTTTTGTAAAGATGACCTTTCTTGTTGCTCGTTCATATCTCATAAACATGATCCATTTTTAATAGAATATGCCAACAATCACTCATTGTGTGTCCATTTCTTCCACAATGAGCACACATCCTTTGTGTGTTGAAAATTATCCTTTGAGAATCATTACTTTGATTCTAAAATATAAAACAAATTATTTTTTGGAAGCACTATAGAGGTCTCATACCTCTTCTGAATGGCTACTTCCCTTTTTGACTTGTAACTAGTAGATGTTCTTCTTCCTCTATAGTATGTGAGGCCTCTACTTTTTGAAGTAGGTTCATCAGCATATCAAAACTTGGTGTTTGCTTAGTAATATTTAATATAATCACAAAAATATTACACTTAGATGGAAGTGATCTTAAAATAATAGAAGCTAACATTTCATTAGATACATAAGTTCCTAGTGTTTGCAATTCTACTATTATTCTCATGAATCCGCCTAGTTTTTCTCCACTCCTCATTTTTAGACAATGGAGCTAAATTTGGAGGAAAAGAATCTGATTTTGATTCTTTGGTTGTGGTTGTATCTCTAATATATGCTTGTAATTCATCTACTACTCCAAACATGATGATAAGTCTTACCTTTCTACCTTCCTTGTCAAACTTTTCTTGATTATCTCCTTCTTTAGTAGGACAGGTAATACTTTGATCTACTACTTTCCAGACTTCCTCAACTTAAGTTGTGCCATGAGTTTGGTCTTCAATTGATGTTTCCAAATTTTGAGAAATAATTGTCTCATTTTACAAAAAATAAAAGTAGAAGGAATACTTCTTCCCCTAAAAAATATTATCTGAAATATTCTTTCTTTTTAAAATATTATATTCACTTTTTCTTTTGACATTTAAGTATTTGCAGTAAGGACAAATATTATATTTGTCCAAATGAAATTCCCACTCTCCAATGTAGGATTTTAACTTTTTATTTTGAAATAAGTTTAAAGCTTCTTTCTTCTTTTAATTTCATCTTAAATTCTTCTCCATTTATATGCACATATTTCTTTCTTTTTAGTAAAAAATATATCTCGATCAATATTTTATTCTTTTGAAGATTAAGGTGGCACATTTATATTTATCACTAAATATATCAAAGTCCACTTTAATGGAAACTAAATTGTTATTTATTTTTGAATGAGATTCTAATCACTATTGCAACCTATTCAACTACGAGTATGAAGAATTCATGAGGTTGTTGAGCTATAGATGATGATATCTCCTAAAATTATCATTTGGGGCATGCTCTTAGGCTGGTATTTCTAGTAAATTGTATTTTTAATCTTCCAGGCATGTTCTTTATCATCTGAGTGCTTCTAGGTGCATGTTTATCTTCTAGGTGCTTCTCTAGGCTATGACATTTGAGATACAATTACAAAATGTTTCCTCTTCTCTTACAATTTCTCTTGGATCGCTTTTCCTTATTTGTTCTCTTTATTTATATGGACATGAGCCTACTTTAAATATTTTTATACAATGGAATGCAATGTCTAAAATGAGCGTTGTTCTATCCCCTGGTACAATGCCTTTTATCTAAGCCAGTACTTTATTTCTCTTTCATTTCTTGTCATGGTGAGTGCTTGTCTCTCATTCACTATGTATCGATGTTCTCTTGCTTATATAATATGCTTGGATTTTGAATATGGCTAGAATAGGAGGCATTGATATTTGTCTAGATTTTCATAATATTTTCATACTTTTTCATTGGAGTGTGGGCTTTAAATTTTCCTTAGAATTTTTTTTCACGTGCTTTCCACTTTTCTATTCTCAATTTCATAGTTTGGATGTGTCTTTATGTAGTGTCCAGTGTTATTCCAATTTTGGAGCACTCTTCAATTCTTGTGAATAGAACTTGGTTTCTTCCTTATGCCATAACGCCTTTGGGCACATGTTATAATCTTTTTCACTAAATAATTCTTCTTTTGCATTCAATTCTTGATCTCCAAGTGCATTCTTTCTTGGAATTTTTTAATCCCTTTGTGAGATAATTCCTTCTAAAATGTTGCAACTTATATAGAATTGCTTTGATTCTTCTTCTTTTATGAGCTTCTTCAATCTTCTTAAGAAACTTTTCAAAATAGCTTTTCTTGATATCTTTCAATTATCTAGTTCACACCATTATTTGGTATTTTTGCAATTATATGCTACTTTTCAAGAGTAGCTTTAGGGATTAGTGCTCTATTTTAGAGATATTTTTTGCCCTTTCTTCTTTAAGTTCTCATTGGTTCACAAAGGCTTTGGGTCTTTTAAAACTTACATGAACCAAACCTTTCTTATGCTCCTTTAGAACATAGTAATTTCTTGAAAATATACTTCAATCCTTTGAAGGGGAATTTTTCTTGTTATCAATCTATAAGAATTCTTCAATGGATTCTTTGTAATTATTCAAAAGGATCTTCAAATTGATTCCTTTCAATATTTTATGGAGCTTGCAATAGCTTCCTTTTCTTAATTAAATCTTCTTTTTGGAAAAAGTTTTCCACCCTGAAATATTTTTAATTCAACCATGGAATTTCTCTTCATGGTGATGATTTAACACAAGGTAATTTTACCCTTGAAACCTCTTATCTCAATCTTAAAATTTTCCTCAAATAGAGTGCACCTTGGCTTTCTCTATGTTGAAGCTAGAGGAGGATCAAAAGGAGAATTCTTTCTTCCTTTTACTTATTTTGATACCACATGTTATAACTTAAGATTTGAATGTTTTGCATTATATAATTATAGGTATTCAAAGTACATAGAATACCTTATTTAGGCAAACTTACAACTACTTTTATACAAACCATGTGTTGAGTGGTTACTCAACTTATATAAATATTTACGATGATGTAATAATTCCTAACAATATGATATCCTTGCTTCATATTGAAGTTTGTCTCATGCCCAAATTTTTCCATTTTTTCTCCATAATTTTCACTTTGCAATCTCTTGTCATATTTCTAGTATCATTATATTTGTGACATCATATTGCCATGTTTTTATAATCCACTTGATCTTATTCTCTTTATTCAAATTTAATTATAATGGACCATGGAAAAAGTTTTTAAATAAACATGGAAAAACATATTTTAGTGTATATATCATACATTTTTCCCTTAGTACTTAGACCCTCTTGTATGAACTTCCCCTAGAATATTTCCAATATTCTTCAAAACATCCTTATTGATAAGTTGGTATGGAAGTTGTTTTGGAAATATTACTCTACTAAGATGCAAAGCATAGATAGTAGAGGTGAATTTTTGGTATTGTGAAGGCTGTTATAGGAAAATATCAAGAAGGATGCTAAATTATGGAATATTTTTATTAATACAAAAAATTAAAAATATCCAAAAAATGAAAATCAAGAATTCAAACATTTTATATAAAATGATGTAGGTTTCTAGCTATAGCATCTCAATTGATATGAGAAGTGTATCTATTTGTAAAATCTCAAACTCTAAAGAAGAGAGTTGTAATTTTTCAAGGGTGGAGGACCTGAGTACAACCCCTTATTATCCAACCAAAAAAAAAGATAAGTTGGTATGGAAGTCTAAAAATACTAATCTGTGCTAAAACATCTTAATAGTCTTTTTTTTCATAGAAAAATTTCACTACATGGTTTAAATATAATGCATGTTCCCCCCTAAACCATGGGTTAGAATCCATTGTTTTATTCCTAATTTTTGAACTAAAGAAGATTTTTGGGAAAAATATTGGTTAGTTTTTCTATGGTTCAATTAATTTCCTCCATTTAATTGTCAACCCGGGGTAGCTTGTAGTCTTGTGAGTAGTCGTGCAAAATCTATGCTTGTAATTTATCCTTCGGAGATTATTCCCTTAGATTATGGTTTAGGGGGTATTTGGTTTTCATTGGAGTTTATGTTTAAACCAATAATATCATGTTAAGTCTAAGAAAACATGACTAAAAAATATTTAAAATTTAAATGACTACCTTGTTGGAAATCACAGAAAACAAGGGAAATAATTGGAAATAAATTAATCTATGAAAATAAATGCAAAAAATAGGGGAAATAGGGAATAACTCTATTGTAAGTGGGCCCACACTTCCAACAGGTTCTACCCATGGTAAAATTATCATCGGATGCTTTTAGAAGATGTTTTACAGAAAAATATGTAGATATTTTATTAACAGTTGCAACAAAAAAAAATTACAAGAAAGTCTGGGGGGTCTTCTTCAGGGGTGGCTTGGGTATTTATAAGGTATGCGGCTAGCCCTATTAAAAAATTTAGGATGAATTAGAAAATGATTTGTTGTTACAACTGTTTTCTTGATACGGGTAAAATATTGTGATATTTCAGCGTATTTTATTTCCAGAATACGCTGATATTTTATTTACCCGACTTACAAAAATGATTTACGTATCAGCTAAAAAATGGGTGATGAGTCACCTTTGACATTTTTCCATGTCCGATTTCAATTCTAGAAATCCCTTCACATTGGTTGTCGAAGTTTCGCTTTGTTCTGCCAACCATAGTGTCATTCTGAAGTTTAGCGTTAATGGAAATTAGGCATCATGGTTGAAAAAGTCGAGAAGTAGGTGCCTTGTATGTAGAATTTGGTAAGCAAGTGCCTTCCATCGTATAACGAGAAGTAGACACCTTCTACTGTACAATGGGAAGGATGCACCTAACAAAAAGTAGGCACCTAACGGGAAGTAGGCGCCTAACAGTTTAGTGCCAGGTGCTTCAAAGGAATTTGGGCGACTGACTTTGTACCTCTTCATCGATATTTCGTAGATGTTTTTTCTTCATTAAATTACAAGTGCCAAGTACGAGTGGGAACTTGACGAAAATATGCCAAAATGCAACAATTTTCACTAAATATACACAAATTACACTTAAAGAAAAATATTAGAGAACATGCAAAATAAATTGTTAATTATATATATAATTTCCATAAAATATTTATATCTACAAGAATATATGCCACACATTATGGGGAAAAGAGTACAAAAAATGAGCAATTATGTGGTTCATCATCCCCCCATGCTTAAGGGGTGGCACATCCCTATGCCACTTTGAACTAGTAATTACCATTTCTATTCACTTCATCTCAGTAAGCCCTATTGGTCTGTGTCCTCTTCTTCTTAGCAGCCTTGACTTTCTCTTTGTCTTTGGGCTTTCATCCCTTTGATGCCTTGAGAGTGGTTGTCTCTTGACCCTACTGCTTCTGGTGTTTGCTGTGCCGAAGTGGTTCACTTGGTCCTACTCTCTTCTTGGGCAGTTCTTTGGTCCAGGCCACCTTGCCCTTATCAACGTTCAAATAATGACCAGAGAAATTGGTGGCATCCTTTTGGAATGCATGCTCAACCATTTTTTAGTACTCATGGCGAGGTGGCAATTTTTCACCCACAGGTACTGATTATTTATCTCCAAGTGGGATGCTAGATTACTTAGAACCCTGGCTATGGGACTTTCTGCCCCTATTGGTTCAATCTCAGGTTCATATTTGACCTATATTTTTACTACTAGGTGAGTTATGTTGCTTGATGCCAGATCTTCCTACTACATAGGATCTAGAAATATCATCCTTTTAAAATATGCCTGCATCCTTGAAGTTTTTCCATCCTTCGACCCATATAAATACCAGAACTGATTAGGTTGAGCAACTAGAATTTTCCTATGAGGCCTACTAGATTACTTCCTGGCCTCCTTTTCTAATTCCTTGAGGGCTTTCTTGGAGGCCTTCTTCTAGTTCTTCTTTTCTGCCTTAATTTCCTCCTTAAGCTCCTCAAATTTTTGTTTTTGGGAAGCAAACAAATTCTTTGCTGCCTCCAATTCTTCATCGAAATCTAGCTTTGATTCCTTATTAGATTCAATACCCAGTGCCTTCAACTCGGTAACTCTCACTATGGTTTTGGGTCATCATTGAGATGGCATTATGGCTTTTTATTTTGATCTCAGCTTGATATTATGTATCCTAGAGTGTGTTGGTGCAACCTATGTTTCCTAGGTCACAAGGAATTCAGGCTGTTGAGCCTCCTATGATACAAGAGATTTAGGTTTTTGAGCCTCTTTTTCCTCTATAGCAACTTGCTGCACAATAGGGACTGCTTCTTCCTCTTGAGGTTGTTCGACCCTTGCATCAATTGGAGAGTGCTCTGCCTCTCCCTCTTTACCTAAAATTTGAGGCTCTTCGACCTCTATCTCCTTCTCCCCCTCATCTCCCTCCTTTGTAGGTTGTTCTACATTTTGAGGTTCCTCAACTTCAACCTCATCCTCCTGAATTACCTATTCTATAGAGGGGGATGTAGAACAAGGCTACTCTACTTCCATTGTAGTAGCATCTCCTTGTTCTATTTTTATATCAGCAGGGGTACCTATGTTGCCCCATCGGTCTGCACTGCTACATCAACTCTGGTCATCTACTCAGCTCCTCCTGGTCCACCTTGTAACTACAATTATCTCTGTAGTTGCCAATTTTTTGATACAATTCATGCATTTTTAATGTAGCCTCCTTGTGGGACTCCTCAAATAGAGTCTATTCTTATTTAAATTTGGCTTTCCAAGTGGAAGCCTGCTCTCTTAAAACCTACAACTATTACTGTAAATCCTCTACCTAGCCTCATGGTGGTACATCTTCCATGGCCACCTCTTGATGAGAAGTTGGCCCACTAGAAATATCATGTAAAATATGGGCCATGTACTCCTTCCTATTGAGCTCATCAATTGGTATCTCCTCATTGGATGAGCTCGAAACCACCCTCGATGCCTTAATTCTTCTGCTTAGCATCCTGGTGGAGATAGGCATAAAATCTTGCTCTGCCTCATCTTTGAATTGAGTTGTAGAAGGATACAAAGCACCTACCAGATGAGAGTACCTACCATAGCATGTGAAGAAATGGGTGATCTACTCAAAAACTACCCTCCAAAGCTCAAGAATGTGTTGTTTCAGCAAGCTAGCATATGTTAGGTACTCGGTTGGTGCTCAAAAAAATATTTATGTATAGAGGGTAAGGATATTCTCCTTGTATATATGCTTTCCTATAAGTGGGAGACCCGTAACTCTAGTAATGTAGTCCTAAATGACTGGGATCTCTAGCCCCCGCATGCACATGATCCCATCTCTCATTGACACCAAAATTCATTTGTCACTGTCGTATCATGGCCCTGACTGACTAGTCAACAGTAGTCCATCCATTCTATAGTGTCCAGCTATGTTTGGACATCTACAAAAATGCCCAAGCAATCGATCGGCTCACTCTTCTTAAGGTCATGATTCTTAGAATTTCCCCCTATGCTTTGCATTTAGTTCACAATTCACTCAATGATGTTACTATTGACAATTTTGTCACATTGCACAAGGGGTAGAAAAAAATCAAAAAAAAATTCCTTTTGCAAGAGTATTTCTTTTCATTTGTAAGTGTTGCAGCAATTTTGGCTTTCCATGCCACTCCCTTGTATACAGAATGAAGAAGAAAAGCTTCACTGCCAAACAGGCCAAAGAAAATAGCTCCAAAGCACAATAAAGAAAAAGTGTCGCGATATCGTGACATGTCGCGTTTTCGCAGCCGACAACAAGGGAAAAGTGCCAGCAAGAAAAGCGTCACGATATCGTGACATGTTGCATTTTCATGACCGCCAGCAAGCAAAGAGCGCAGCAAGGAAAAAGCGTCACGATATCGCGACATGTCACAAAATCATGGCTCAAAGCGACAAGGGAGAGCCAAAGAGAGAAGTTGTCGTGATATCATGACTGTCGCATTTTCGTGATCGACAGCAAGGGGGCAGAGCCAAAGAGAAAAGCCATCATGATATCACGACTGTCACAAAATCGTGGCCAATAGCAAGAAGGCAAAGCCAAAGAGAAAAGCCATCCCGATATCGTGACACATCACAAAATCATGGTCGATAGTAAGGAGGCAAAGCCAAAGAGAAAAGTTGTCGTGATATCGCTACACGTTGCAAAATCATGGTTGACAACAAAGAGGCAGAGCCAAAGAGAAAATTCGTTGCGATATCGCGGCACGTCGCAAAATCATGACCGATAGCAAAGAGGCAAAGCCAAAGAGAAAATTTGTCGTGATATCGCGACATGTCACAAAATCATGACCGACAGCAAAGAGGCAAAACCAAAGAGAAAAGCCATCGCGATAT
Organism: Wollemia nobilis; assembly: GCA_028583015.1. Lineage (NCBI taxonomy): Eukaryota > Viridiplantae > Streptophyta > Pinopsida > Araucariales > Araucariaceae > Wollemia > Wollemia nobilis. The sequence goes on along the minus strand of JAQPPZ010000252.1, from coordinate 698,720 downwards.
CGCGACATGTCGCAAAATCACGGTCGATAGTGAGGAAAGAGTGCAGCAAAGAAAAGTTGTCGCGATATCGTGACATGTCACGTTTTGTGACCAAAGGCAAGGAGAAAGCGCCAGGAGAGAAAAGCATCACGATATCGTGACATGTCATATTTTTGCGATGCAACAAGAAGAAACAAGCTGAAGGCAAGGAAATGTCACGATATCGCGACATGTTGTTTTTTCATGATGGGCACGCACTTCAAGCTGGGTATTTTTCAAAGACAATCAAGTGCCTCGTAAATGCATTCTTTCTTGCCCAATAAGCTCGCTGCTCTTTTTTGGCAATTGGAAGCGAAGTGTCAGTCAAGCATGGCGGCCCCTCGAGCACTACACCCAAAAATTGAGGACACTCAAACGGCTCATCATGGCACATTTTTGTGGTTGACCCGATTACAGTTGCCATTTTTGGTAATGGATTTGAAAGCTCGGTCTCGAGGGCCACGAGGAGCTGACTTCTCAGATATCAAGAACATACTTCGCCATTCTGTGTAATAATGACTCAGAGGATCGGGTCCTCTATAAAAACCTAGATTTTATAATGTAAAAGGGGGGGGAACTTTCTGCTAGAAAGCTATTGTAACTTGATGTCCTGTGATTAATACTAAGAGACTTTGAGCTCAATTCTTCTCTTTTATGCTACCTTTTGTGCTTGATTCTTCTATCTCTCTTTGTTTGTAGACTGAGATGCTGAACTCTACGTCCGGGGTGCAATCAAGGACAGTGTCCTAAAACTCGTTCGAAAGGATACATAGGAGTTAGAAAAGTGTCTTATTAACTTTCTTTTATGCTGCCTGCCTTGCTTGATTCTTCCATCTCTCTTCATTCACAGACTGAGATGCTGAACTCTGCATCCGGTGTGCAATTGGGACAATGTCCTGAAACTCATTCGAGATGATACATAGGGAGGTTGATATTACGTTTCTTTCATTTTACTCGTAGTGTTCTTTGCTTCTATTTGGGTGTCAGTTAGTGATCGTGCTTCTTGTTCTCTCCCACCTCAAATCATCAGCCTCTCTCCCTTAACCCTTTTATTTCTTTCTCTAACCCTACTCCTTTTTTGTTTCTTTCTCTAACCCTACTCCTTTTATCTCTTTCCTGCACTCTTGTCTCAAACCCCAAAAGTAGATTAGTATAGGAGTCGGCCTTTCTCCGGAGATTGGCACAAGGGGCATCTCTTCCCCTTGGCATTTCAATGTTGGTCGCAGGTCTAGGGCATGCAAGCCCACCGAAATTCCTTTCCTATGTGGATTTGATGACCAACAGTTTTGGCATGCCCGATGGGACTAACGTCCCATATTTTCATAGACCTCAAGCCCGTCTCCATCGGAGCCAATAGTTCTAATAGTTCCCGGTGAGATCCGGTCAGTCTCATCTTCTAAGTGGTAGTGAGAATTGATGCTGTCATTACCAAAAGACTCCTAGCATCTGGTGACTCTGTTTTATCCAAAAATCTCTAAGTCGTAAAGACCAGTACCTTCATGCCAAAAGCCTTGTGTTTTAAGAAAGCTCAAGTTTGGTGAATCTCTAGCTTGTCTTTATCTGGCAAAATCACCTGGCGACTGTTGATCTGAATACCCAGATTATACCTCAGAGGAATCAAGGTTCGGTGAGCAACCTTGACCTCACAAGCAGAGAAAGTATGCTCACCTGGTGACTTTGACCTAGTGGCGAGGACCGTGATCTCTGTAGGCCACTGCTATAATGGAGAGGGTGTGTTATCCCAGTTGGGATGTTTATAACCCTCTAAATCTTCAAAGTTACCATGAAATTCCCAAAGGCATCTTGAAAAACATGCCAAAATATGATGGCGCTAAGGGAATGGCCCTAGAGCACCTTGAACATCTTGTTGATTTAGGGTCCATCTATGACATACTCCATGAAGATGTCATGATCAGGCTCTTGGTCCTATCTCTAGAAGGAAGTGCACTGTAGTGGTACAGACTGCTCGAGCATAAAAGCATCTACTTGTGGTATGACTTAGCGAGAGCACTACTCGAAGATTTTGATGGCTCCCAAGACCCCTTCCAACTATCAAGCATACCTCATCAGGAGGTAGACCAAAGAGAGGAGCAGATCCAAGTGGTAGCGCCTGAGAGCAAAGAGGGCACATTTTTGCACCCTTTTTGTGTCCTAGTGGATAGTACACAGACATTTAGCTAGAGCCCATTAGGCATGCCTCATCAAGAAGCTAAACCTGATGAGGCCCTAGAAGATCACTCTTTGTCGGAGGAGCCCTATTACCCCATTAGAAGGATGGAAGAACCTGTACCCAGCCCATAGTTAGAAGATTCTTCAGTATGCTGGTATTGGTTCCAGTCCCTGCCACAGCCAATACCCCAAGAGGCCCCTCATGAGATGAATTTCTTTGCCACATCTTTCATCAACGGTGCGAGTACTGGTAGGAGTGACAACTCACTACGCTGCTTCCTGTTTGCAACATGGACAACTTTGAGAAGAAGCCAGTCGGACTTCAAAGATCAACTGAAGTTCAATCTGATCTGGTCCGGGCACTGCAGATTCATCGGATAGACACCCAAGGATGAGTTTATTATGGCGATATGTTTGTCATGCCGCAAATTTTGTATAAATTGTAAATAATCCGGCTAGTAAATAAGATCTGAAAGCACTAAGGTTGCTTAGGAGCTTAGGCATAAATAAAAAAGATATGCTGTCAGTGGATGATTAGAGAAGAAGATAATGATAATGACTCTGTTGCCCAATGGATAAAGGCCTGGGATCTCTACATTCAGACTAGAAAAATGCCCCACGAGCCGCCAAGAATGTTGACAATTTTGTCACATTGCACAAGGGGTAGAAAAAAATTAAAAAAATTCCTTTTGCAAGAGTATTTCTTTTCATTTGTAAGTGTTGCAGCAATTTTGGCTTTCCATGTCACTCCCTTGTATACAGAATGAAGAAGAAAAGCTTCGCTGCCAAACAGGACAAATAAAATAACTCCAAAGTGCAATAAAGAAAAAGTGTCACGATATCGCGACATGTCATGTTTTCACAGCCGACAGCAAGGGAAAAGCGCCAGCAAGAAAAGCGTCGTGATATCGTGACATGTCGCATTTTCACGATCGCCAGCAAGCAAAGAGCATAGCAAGGAAAAAGCATCGTGATATCATGACATGTCACAAAATCATGGCTCAAAGCAACAATGGAGATCCAAAGAGAGAAGCTATCACGATATCATGACTGTCGCATTTTCATGACCAACAGCAGGGGGGCAGAGCCAAAGAGAAAAGTCGTCGCGATATCACGACTATCGTAAAATCACGATCGACAGCAAGGAGGCAGAGCCAAAGAGAAAAGCCATCATGATATCGTGACATGTCACAAAATCACAATCGACAACAAAGAGGCAGAGCCAAAGAGAAAATCTGTCATGATATCGCGACACGTCGCAAAATCACGATCGACAGCAAAGAGGCAGAGCCAAAGAGAAAAGTCATCACGATATCGCGACATGTCGCAAAATCATGGCCAACAGCAAAGAGGCAGAGCCAAAGAGAAAATTCGTCATGATATCATGACATGTCGCAAAATCATGACCGACAGTGAGGAAAGAGTGCAGCAAATAAAAGTTGTCGTGATATCGCGACATGTCACGTTTTCATGACCAAAGGCAAGGAGAAAGCGTCAGGAGAGAAAAGCGTCGCGATTTAGCAACATGTCATATTTTTACGATGCAACAAGAAGAAACAAGCTGAAGGCAAGGAAATGTCGTAATATCACGACATGTTTTTTCATGATGGGCATGCGCTTTAAGCCGAGTATTTTCTCGAGACAATCAAGTGCCTTGTAAATGCATTCTTTCTTGCCCAATAAGCTCGCTGCTCTTTTTTGGCAATTGGAAGCGAAGTGTCAGTCAAGCATGGCGGCCCCTCGAGCACTACACCCAAAAACCGAGGACACTCAGATGGCTCATCATGGCACATTTTTGCGGTTGACCCGGTTACAGTTGCCATTTTTGGTAATGGATTTGAAAGCTCGGTCTCGAGGGCCACGAGGAGCCGACTTCTCAGATATCAAGAACATACTTTGCCATTCTGTGTAATAATGACTCAGAGGATTAGGTCCTTTGATGAGTGTCATTTAGTTCATCATTTAATCATTATTTATCAATCCGGGCAGGTGTCCTAAGGCTATTTACGATAGTCAATTCAAGCAGATGTAAGACATTCTATTCAGAAAATGGCTTTATTGGCAGAACAGTTAGTGTTTGTTGGGGGTTCTTCTGTCACTCTAAACCCTATGAACTGAAAGGAAACTAGATTATGCTTGCTGAAATAAAATTGCAGAAATGAAATAACTGTCAAAGAAACCTATTTACTTTTGCTAAATCTGAAAATGCATTCAAAAACTGAATTAAACTTGTTGAAATGAAAGTTGCTGAAATTAGAATTGCAGAAAGTAAACTAACTAACTTGCAAAATAAAAGAACAGAACTGAAAATAAACTTAGAAATGATAACTCAGAAATAATAATGAAACTACAAACTCTAAAACTGAAAATGATTTCAGCAAAATAAAGAAATGCGAGGAAAAATGACAGGTTTCCTATTTATTCTGCTGCAGACAGATTTAAACAAGAAAACCTGGTAAAAACCTTCTTCTGCTCCTGGGAGTGGCCCTTGCTCCCTGGTTCAGAAGAAGGTGAAGAAGTAGCTCTGGTTTACTACTTAATCACTCCTTCAATCATAAAGCAAAACTGATAAAAACTGCACTTTTTATTGAATTAAAAACATGCAAAAAAATTTTGCATGTTACTGCTACAGAAATCTGATTTCTCACAATATTCAGAATTATCCTAATTGCAATCCTAATTCTCCCTTAGCTCAACTCAGATGGGAGCTGGTTATTTATATTAAAAACATGCTAAATCAGGTGTGGAATGATTCTAATTTCAGGCATTTTAGGAATGTTGTTGAAACTGCATTCCTAAAATGCAGAATATGGTTACATGAATGAAATCCGTTTGTTGCACATTTGTTGGAGGTCTTTTGCATTGAAAAAGGTGCACAATAGATTCACATAGCTGTCCTTAACACTCTCCTACAATTTTTTCGCCTTTCCTGAGCTATTCTGGTCAAAACTATGCTTTTTCGGTTATTTCGGAGCAGTCCTGTTATTCCGGAGCAGTATCTCTGTTATTCCAGAGCAGTATTTCTGTTGTTCCAGAGCAGCGCCAGAATGCCTGTTTTCAACACAGTTTGCGGTTCTTTTGCCGAGCATTTGGTGGATCAGACTTGGAAGTCTTTCAACAACCTATTCACATGCTCTTTTAAGTTGAATTTGACCAAATTCCAAGCCATGCAAATCTGGCTGGAATTTGTCCAAGTTAAAACAGTCAAAATACAGTTTTGCACAGCTTGCAGTTTTGTCCTATTTTTAGTGCTATTTTCTGCATTTGACAACTTCAGAGAGCATGATATGAATGTTATATATCCCACACGTGATTGCACTAACACATTTCACAATAAATCATTATTTATCAACAAAACTTATGCAGAAAATACAAAAAATTAGTAAAAACAGAATATTATGCTTCTAAACAGTCAAACATGTAAATAGTAGTAAATATTGTATTTCATCAGCAGAATTAACATCAAAACATATCAAAAAGGTCTATTAAGGATGTCTAAAATAATCAATAATGAGGCAATATTTGGCCTCATCATCCCCCCCAACTTATTCTGATGCATGTCCTCATGCATTCTGTGAGGCTACAATAGAGCAGAGATCCTTGTCCATGACTCTCTCTTGGTAGCTGAACTTTGGACCAGGAATCCTGTAGAAACCTCTGATTTCCTTTATCTGCTTGAGCCATGCCTGAAACTGATCATCTGGCTGAGGGTCATCATCAAAAAACCATGGAACAGGGGTGATTACAATGGGCAATCTGTATCTTAATCCTATCCACTGATGTTGCAGCTGCTGAATAACTTGCATGATACCTTCAGCTCTTCTTTTTGACCACTGCAAGTTATTGGGGGAGATAGGTTCTTTCTTCTGCAAAGAAATAGATAACTCTCCCCAACGATTTTTACAGGCTACTAAAGCACTATTAAAATGCTGGTGAGTAAAATTCTGAAAATCGACTAAGCATTCCTGAAGATTGGTTTCATAAATTTTTCTCACCTTTTCTTCCCTCATCATAGTAAAATGTTGATTGGCTGCAGCCCTGTAATCACAGTGAATTGGCCTCAGATATAGTGCTGCATTTGCCTCATTTTCCTTAATCATCTGCTTCTGTTGTTCCCAATATTCTTGATTTTGTAGAGTGGACATGAAGGCTCTCAACTGAATATCCCCTGTAAAAATGTGAGGTAGGAATGTGTCATCACCAGGCATAAAGAAGTTATGTAAGAATAACTCACACAACAGACTTTTCTGTTCTGTTGGGCTGTGCAGGTAGGCATCCACAAATTCTTCAGGGTTTTCCAATTTGTATGGCAAATTAGAGTGGATTCTCATAATTTGCCAATGGATAAACCTTTCTCTAAGGATTAAGGTATAAAACCTTGCAGGTCTTCTGCATTGGACTAAACACTCTGCATTCTGACAGAGATCCTGCACCTGGTTCTTCAATTTGGTTATTTCTGCCTCTTTAGCCTCACATTTTTCTTCCAAAGGTTTCAAAGCTAAAACCTTTTCTTCTAACCTTTGGCATTTCATCATCCACTTTGATAAATCTGTATTATATTCCTCAAGTGGAACCATAAGAGGATTGCGGACAGGTTGCTGCATTTGAGGAACAATATGAACCTGCACCTCTTTGTCAGTCATGTCAACCCTGACAGAATCTGTTTGTATCTCCTTTTCTTCTATTTCTGCCAAAGGCAAGTTGACCTGTATCCCTTGTTCCTCTATTTCTGTCATAGGTAATTCAGTTTGAATTCCCATATCCTGTGTTACTATGAGGGGTACATATGGTTCAATAGCTGCAGCAGGAATTGAGGAGATCTGAAGTTGTTCCTGTCCCTGTTCTCCTTCAATATCCATTATAGGTTCCTCCCTGATTGGTGAGTCTGCTACGTGTGCAGCTATTGCTAATTCTAACAAAATGTCAGCCATTTGAGTGTCATGCATAGTTTCATCAGGTTGTGGCTCTAAAGATGCAATTTTAGCTTTTAAACTTGCCACTTCTTTCTGCAACATTGCAATCATTTGATCTTTTTCTGAAATAGAAGCTTGACACTTTTCTATCCAACCTGTTTGTGTTTTTACCACACTTCTTGCCGCAAATAGCTGTAGTTGGATATCTTCTTCTTCCTCTTCCTTTTCTTCTGCCTCTGACTCCTCCTTAGAATCAGAATCTGTATAATCCACTAAGACTACTTCAGGGCTGGATGTTGGTTCTGTTATGTTTGTGGCTGCAGGTTCTGCTGATTCTGCTAGGTCTGTCTCTGCTGCTACTGCTTCTTGACTTCCTTGGTCAGATGATGTTTTACCCAATTGAAGTCTTGCAGACCTTCGTAATTTTTGAACAGGAGTCTTTCTTTTTCCTGTTTTGGGCATTTCTTGAGCAGATTCTCCTGGTTCTGCTTCATCAGAGCTATTGGACTGCAAAATAGTCACATCTGCTGAAAATGACACCCTTCTACATTTTTTAGCAGAGTCTATTCCAGCATGCTTTTCTCTTTGTCTTCTAGTCCTAGAAGAGGGAGGTCCCTGTGGAGAGGATGGACCCTCTTCTTGGACAGACTCTGTCTCAACCACTGGCTCAGGTATTTCTATTTCCTCCTCTTCAATGCCAGGATTTCCAGTTTGTTCTGTAGATTTAGGGCTTTCAACTTGTTCTGCAGATTTAGGGCTTTCAATATCTTCTTCTGCTCCAGCTGCAACTGTAGGGTTTCTAGTTTCATCCCACTGAGCAAAGAATCTGCCAAAGCTCTGCAAATTACCCCTAAAGTGATGTTTACAGATTATTTTAATCAAACCATGATGCCTAGGGGTTCCTTTTCCTTCTTGATATTTCTTGGCCATAGATTTTAAATTTTCATAAAAGTACAGGGGAAAATTAACTTGGAATTCAGGGTTTGTGTGGCCATATCTCAAATAAATTAGAATTCTCATATGGTGCCCTGATAAAACAGCATACTGACCTTCACAAGTAATAAATCTAATCATCCATTCGGCTACTTCATCCCAGGGAGATTCCAGACTTTCCCTTTTAACTCCTTTACAAATATTTTTACTCATGACATACTCAATAGGTTTATCATTTTCTGCCCTAAATTGGTTGGCCAATTCACTTAGGGTATTCCTAGCTATTTTTCCAAGATTAATTCCTTGCAAAGGAAATTCAGTAATTTGGCTCAAAATATCTGGAGTTACCTGGATTATCATGCCATTGATGTTGATCTTGTTATTTCTGAAGGTTCATGCAAATTCTGCGGCCAATCCCTCGGAGTTCCCATCAAATTTCTGTAAAAATGGCATAAATCCTCCATCGATGAAAATTTGCAGCAGCGTAGGATTTTCCAGTATGAAGCTGGCATTTTCTGGTTCACTTCTGTTCTTCCTGCCACCCATTTTCTTCTGCTTTGCTCACGAATATTTTTCTGAAACGCTGGAATGACAGTTCTAGGGCACATGCACTGGAATGAAGGTTCTTGCGCCGGAACAAAACATGTAAAACCAACTTGTTGATTCGTTTTTTAAAACCGATGGAATATGCTGAAAATGAGGAAACATTAGTTCCAATGCAGATTACACGATCACGATTTGCTGAGTTGGCATTAATTAATTTGATGTGAATTTTTCAAGATAAAACAAATCTGTTTTCGATGTTCTTTGATGCGTGTGCCATGATTACGCGAATCACGAAATCATGATATCTAAATATCATAGATTTCAGAAATCACGTGTTCCATAATCACTTGCCACGTGTTTCTGCCTGAATTTTTAAGAAACGTCAACATATTCCGAAGCCCTGATATTCTGGAGCAAATGTCGTTATTTTGTCATTCCGGAGCATATCTGTCAATACTCATTCCGGAGCACAACTGTCATTACCCATTCCAGAGCACAACTGTTACGGAGCTTTTGATGTTTCGGAGCTCCAGCGCTTCTGTTCCGAAGCAGTGGTTATTCGGAAGCAAATTTCATTCCGAAGCATATGTCATTCCGGAGCATATGTCATTCCCCCTTTCGTTGACTAATTTAGACATCCCCAATTTTAACCTTATGAATGCTTTAAATGCTAATCAAGTGAATCTATACACTACATACCTTAACTATTTACAATATTTAAAATGTAAAGAAACACATACCTGTCTTGACTACCTTTCTACATTTTATACAATTGATTAGCTTTGCTATTTTTTTCTTCTGACAAGTGCAGTACTGTAATTCTGAAAAACACAAACAATGTGGGTGATGGCAATGACAATGGTGGTGAATGACAATGGCAAAAAAATGATAATGCTAAGGAATGAATGGTGATGGAATGAATGGCGATGGAATGGATGGTGATGGAATGGATGGTGATGGAATGGAACTCAGTAAACATGCCAGATAACTGGTTTTCATGTAAACCAATTTTTTTTTTTTTTGATAAAAACTATACTGCTGCTGCTTCAGTGGAAGAAGGGAATTCTTCCATTATGTGCACATCCAAGTGCTCTATTTGTTTTAAGAATTCATTTTTAGTTAGTGGCTTATGGTAAATCCGGAGACGATGTCCATTAACCACTAACTTCCTTCGTGAATCATCAATTGGTGAGAGACGAACTGCTCCATTCGAGAAAACCTCTTCAATCTGATATGGTCCAAGCCATCTTGTCTGCAACTTCCCAGGAAAATCTTCATAGCGGGAGTCAAACAGTAATGCCCAATCCCCTTGCTGGAATTTTTGTTCTTGGATATGGCTATCATGCCAGATTTTACGTTGTGCTTGGATCATCTCGTTCTGATGCAAAGCGTCTCTTCGTATTTCATCCAATGCATTGAGTTGCAGGATCCGGTCCGTTTGTGCCTGTGACAAATCAATACCAACTTCCAAAGCAGTTCGAAGAGTTAGTAATTCAAATTCAATGGGTAAAAGGGGTTTTTTACCATAAACCAATTCAAAAGGGGTAAATCCCGTAGTGGATTTCCAAGTAGTGTTATAAGCCCAAATTGCTTCAGGTAACTTTTCTACCCAATTCCTTCTATGAACTGCTACAGTTTTGGTTAATATTTTCTCTAATTCCCTATTTGTCACTTCAACTTGACCATTGGCTTGTGGATGATAAGGAGAGGACTTCTTGTGCTTGATTTCATATAATTTTACAAAGGCTTCAACAACCTTTGAAATAAACTGAGGTCCTTGATCAGAAGTAATAGACTGTGGGGCTCCAAATCGTAGAAAAATCTGTGAATACAGAAAATCAGCAACTTTGTCTTCTCGGGCATGCTTAAAGGCACGGGCTTCTGCCCATTTGGTTACATAGTCAACACATACCAGGATGTGCACCTTCCCTTGGGAGGGTGGATCAATAGGTCCTACAAAATCTAACCCCCACCTCTCAAATGGTTCTACACCTAATTGAGGCTGTAAAGGCATTTCATTTATGAAAGTAGGCTTACCCATTCTTTGACATGCATCACAATTTCTGATATACCTTTTTACATCTTTATGCAATGATGGCCAGTAGTAACCAGCACCCAAAATCTTTCGAATGGTATGTTTTACTGAATAATGCCCTCCTGAAGGTTCATCATGACAGGCTCTCAAAATGTCATATATCTCATCCTTACGAACACACCTGCGTAAAACATGATCAGGACTGCATTTAAACAATATTCCTTTTATCCATTCAAAAGAAGAGCTTTGCTTGATTAACTATTTTTTCTGTTTTGAGGTAAAATGAAGAGGAATCTTCCCTGTAGCTAAATAATTAGCTATATCTGCAAACCATGGAGTTTGAACAGAGACAACAAACAATTTTTCATCAGGGAATGCGTCTTCAACTAGTTCTTCAGTTTCTGCATTTGGCAATCTTGACAAAAAATCTGCCACTACATTAGCCTTTCCTGGTCTATTTACTATAGTAATATCAAATTCCTGCAGTAAAATCAACCAGCGAATAATTCGTGCACTAACCAAAGGCTTATTCATCAAATATTTGATAGCAGCATGATCTGTATGGATGAATACAGGATAACCTGTGATATAGTGTCGAAACTTGTTAATGGCATATACTATAGCTAAGAATTCCTTCTCAGTTGTAGTGTAATTCTTTTCAGCTCCTGTCAAGTTTTTGCTAATATAATAAATGGCATAGTGTTGTCCATTTTCAATCTGCCCTAGTGCGGCTCCAATAGCAGTATTGGAGGCATCAGCCTGAATATGAAAGGGCAGCTCCCAGTTAGGGCCTCTTAGTACTGGCAGACTGGTTAGCTTTTCTTTCAAAGCTTCAAAGGACTTGTGGCAATCATCAGACCATACAAATTCAGAATCTTTCATTAACAATGCAAACATTGGATTAGCAATGGTACTGAAATCAGTAATAAATCTACGATAAAAGCCAATATGTCCTAAGAAACTACGGACATCAGTTTGAGATTTCGGAGGAGGAAGACTCTTGATGACCTCTACTTTCTTAGGATCAACCTTAATACCTTGAGCAGAGATATGATGTCCTAAAACAATTCCTTCCTCCATCATCAAGAAACATTTTTCAGGATTAAGAGATAAATGATATGCTTCACAGCGTATTAGAACCTTTTCAAGTTGCTCTAATGTATACTCAAATGTGTCACCAAACACTGTGAAATCATCCATGTAAATCTCTACACTCTCATTGGTTAAATCAGAAAAAATGGCCAAGACAGCTCTTTGAAATGTTGCTGGTGCATTACATAATCCAAAGGGTAATACTCTATAAGCAAATGTCCCCCAAGGACATGTGAAGGTTGTTTTTTCCTGGTCTTCTGGTGCCACTTGGATCTGGTTATACCCACTAAAACCATCCAGAAAATAGAAAAATTTCTTACCAACAAGAGTGTCCAGCACTTGGTCTATAAATGGTAATGGAAAGTGGTCCTTGTGTGTGACTTTGTTTAATTCCCTGTAATCCACACACACTCTCATATTTCCATTCTTCTTAGGCACAATAACTAATGGGGAAACCCATTGACTATCTGAAATCGGATAAATGAATCCTACTTCCAACAATTTTTCAATTTCTTCTTTAACAATGTCTTTCAAAGCAGGATTCAGACGTCTCTGCGGTTGTCTAACTGGTTTGACATCCTCAGTGTATATCCTATGTGTGCATACATCAGGGTGGATTCCAACCATATCCGTATAATTCCAAGCAAAATCTTGAACATGTTTCTGCAAAACAGCAAATAGTTTGGCTTCTTGATCGTCAGTCAACCAGCTGTTAATATTTACAGGTTTTCCTGGCTGAATTTCAATTTGCTTGACTCCGGGATAAACAGAGTCAACATGTTCATATTTGCTGATCAAAGCATTTAAAGGACAATGATGTGGTTGCAGATTATGAAATACTCTTGATTCTATGTTAAATGCAATACCTGATGGAAGCATTGGCATAGGACAAGTGAAAGAAGTCAAAAGATGATGATGCCATCCATGTGGCAATGTAAAGGAACTTTCTTGAAGTGGAATAGATGGTAAATGTTCAGCAACTTGTTCATCATCTTTCCATAATAGGCGATTGACCAGAACTTGATCATCCCTGAGGCCTTCTTCATACAATGTATTCACCAAGACTGTTTCATGTTCAAAAATTTCTCTTTCTGGTGAATTCAGTTCTTCAATGTGTTCCTGTACTACAATGGTGGCAAGGGTAACAAGAGGCTCCTGTTCTTCATCAGACTCAGGATACCATAACTGTCCAAAAAATTTAGATGATGGTTGAGCAGGTGGATACAAAGAAATTTTCTTAAGATCTACTCCATTTGAAATAGTCATTTCCCCTGATCTACAGTCTATGAAAGCAGCTGCAGTGGCAAGCCAGGGTCGTCCTAGGATGATAGGATAGCCATTAGCTGTACTCCTAGGTTGCAACACTAGGAAATCTACAGGGTATTCCCAAGAAGATACTTCAATGGGAACATCCTCCAAAAGTCCTTCTGGTTTGGCAACTGACCTATCTGCCATTTCCAAAACTGTAGCTGTAGGACTCAAATCAGTGAGCTACAATTTTTGCATAATATCTTTGGTCATGACATTAATTGCAGCTCCTAAATCAATAAGCACATTGGGAATTTGAACCAATCCTACAGTAATGGTGATTACTGGACTTCCTGGATCACCATATTTGGGAGGTACTAATTTCCCAGAGAGAAGATCAGCCAACTTTCCATCTACTTGTACAGTTTGTGGAAAGGCTTTCTTCTTCTTGCCAGGTTTCCTTATGCATAAATCCTGAATGGTTTTCTTAATCAATGGTACATCCTTGATTGCCTACAACAGAGGAAGTGAGATTGACATTTTCTTCAATTCTGTGATTAACTCTGATTCAGGGGTAGTGATGGGGTGATCAAACCTTTCAGGAAATGGTAAATCTGATGTGACACGTTCAGATTTTCTTTGTAAGTTTTCTGCGTTCTTTTGCTCTGATTGTATTTTTTCTGGACTTGAAATTTTTGGAATTTCTTCAATTGTAGGTGGAGCAGGGTCAGGTAAAATCTTTCCTGAACGTAGCTGGATGTTACTACAGTCAAGTACATGAACTGCAGCAGTGTCTTCAGACTCAGCCTCATAAACAGGGGTTGTTTGTCTGGCATTATTGGGGTTAGTCACAGGCTGAGCTGGGAGTGGAGGTTGTTTACTGGTTGTGCTTGTTGATGTTGTGTTCTTCCCTAAAAATTTGGATTAGGAGCTGGCAGCAAGTTTTGAGTTTGCCCTTGATACCTTTGTTGTCCTTGATGGGGTTGATATTGTTGTCCTTGATAGGGTTGATATTGTTGTCCCCATATTTGTCCTTGTTGTGTCCATTGAGGAGGCATGGTATGCCAAGGTGGGTTCATCCATCCAGATTGTGACCAATCTGGAGGAGCTGTCCAAGGTTGGTTCCAAGGTTGTGCAGAAACTTCTGCCTGTCCCCATGGCATATTCATATTCCAAGGAGATTGTCCCCAGTTTGGAAATCTAGGAGCATTGGGATATTGTGCATAACCACCACCAGGTCTCTGCCCAATAGCATTGAGTTCTTCTGTTTGGGTGCCCAAAACAGATTTTAGATGAGGCAACAAAGGGCATTTATCTGTTGAATGTTCCTTGGAACAAATTCCACAAATAGAAGTTTTGTTTAGGGGCGAGTCTGCAAGGCATGCTTACTCCTACACCTTGGGCAATAAATTGCTAAAGGTGGTGTAGAATTAGATCTTGTGTTTTTCTCACCTAATGCAGTATTAAGTTGAACAAGGATATCAGTTTTTAAATTGGCCATTTCCTCCATCAACTCTTTCATACCATTATTGCCAGAATTCTTTTTCTTTCTCCGGTGGTGAGTGCGGGAATAATTTTTGCATAACTCCACAATATCTTCAAGGTCAAGTTGATCTATGTCTCCTTTTCCCATTAAATCTAACACTTCCCTAGATTCATCCTGTAATCCTCTTAAGAAAATAGGCTTTAAGAAATCGGGTTCTACAGCACCACACCTCTTTTGGACAAAGGCAAAGCGATCAAGATAATCTTCTAGACTCTCATCCTCTTCTTGCTTGATCCTAAACAACTCATCTTTCCTGTTTCTTACTCTACAATAATCCTGATATTTATTTAAGAATGCAGTCTCCATCTCATCCCAGGTACTAATTGAGTTAGGTTCAAGATTGCTCATGAACCATCGGAGAGCAGCGTCCTTAAGTGTGGAAGGAAACAACTTCAATTTTTGATTATCATTTATGTAGTCATAAGTCTGACATAACACTTTGAATTCAAACAAAAATTGATCAGGATCTTCTGAAACAGTTCCCCTAAAAATTGGCAATATGGATGGGGAGATTGTTTTCATGGGGGCATCTAGAAGTGGATCCAACCGAATGGGATATTCAAAAGTTTTAGGAGCATCATCAGGATTATCATATCCACCTGCTGCTGCTGCTACAACCATAGTTGTTTTCTTTCTAAAGGATGATGGGAATAGTCTAGTCAGAGGGGAGTGTTTAGCAGCTAGTGCTTCAAAAAGCTCTTTTTCTAATTTTTCCAAAAATGCATCTGATGAAGAAGGTATGTCTGGCTTTTCTTCTTCAGTGATTTCAAATTCTTCATCTGACCGAGCAGGTCACTTTGGTGGTTCAGAACCACTTCGGATAAACCTCCCTCTTTCGTCTCTCAGCCTATGCATTCATGCACATTTACTAAACAGACTGTAAAATTTGCAAGAACTATTTTCTGTATCCAGCCTACAGTTCTTGACCTACTTAAATTTGACTAACAACACCATTGTTCCCCCGACAACGGTGCCAAAAATGATGAGTGTCATTTAGTTCATCATTTAATCATTATTTATCAATCCGGGCAGGTGTCCTAAGGTTGTTTACGATAGTCAATTCAAGCAGATGTAAGACATTCTATTCAGAAAATGGCTTTATTGGCAGAACAGTTAGTGTTTGTTGGGGGTTCTTCTGTCACTCTAAACCCTATGAACTGAAAGGAAACTAGATTATGCTTGCTGAAATAAAATTGCAGAAATGAAATAACTGTCAAAGAAACCTATTTACTTTTGCTAAATCTGAAAATGCATTCAAAAACTGAATTAAACTTGCTGAAATGAAAGTTGCTGAAATTAGAATTGCAGAAAGTAAACTAACTAACTTGCAAAATAAAAGAACAGAACTGAAAATAAACTTAGAAATGATAACTCAGAAATAATAATGAAACTACAAACTCTAAAACTGAAAATGATTTCAGCAAAATAAAGAAATGCAGGAAAAATGACAGGTTTCTTATTTATTCTGCTACAGACAGATTTAAACAAGAAAACCTGGTAAAAACCTTCTTCTGCTCCTGGGAGTGGCCCTTGCTCCCTGGTTCAGAAGAAGGTGAAGAAGTAGCTCTAGTTTACTACTTAATCACTCCTTCAATCATAAAGCAAAACTGATAAAAACTGCACTTTTTATTGAATTAAAAACATGCAAAAAAATTCTGCATATTATTGCTACAGAAATCTGATTTCTCACAATATTCAGAATTATCCTAATTGCAATCCTAATTCTCCTTAGCTCAACCCAGATGGGAGCTGGTTATTTATATTAAAAACATGCTAAATCAGGTGTGGAATGATTCTAATTTCAGGCATTTTAGGAATGTTGTTGAAACTGCATTCCTAAAATGCAGAATATGGTTACATGAATGAAATCCGTTTGTTGCACATTTGTTGGAGGTCTTTTGCATTGAAAAAGGTGCACAATAGATTCACATAGCTGTCCTTAACACTCTCCTACAATTTTTTCGCCTTTCTTGAGCTATTCTGGTCAAAACTGTGCTTTTTCGGTTATTTCGAAGCAGTCCTGTTATTCCGGAGCAGTATCTCTGTTGTTCCAGAGCAGCGCCAGAATGCCTATTTTCAACACAGTTTGCGGTTCTTTTGCCGAGCATTTGGTGGATCAGACTTGGAAGTCTTTCAACAACCTATTCACATGCTCTTTTAAGTTGAATTTGACCAAATTCCAAGCCATGCAAATCTGGCTGGAATTTGTCCAAGTTAAAACAGTCAAAATACAGTTTTGCACAGCTTGCAGTTTTGTCCTGTTTTTAGTGCTATTTTCTGCATTTGACAACTTCAGAGAGCATGATATGAATGTTATATATCCCACACGTGATTGCACTAACACATTTCACAATAAATCATTATTTATCAACAAAACTTATGCAGAAAATACAAAAAATTAGTAAAAACAGAATATTATGCTTCTAAACAGTCAAACATGTAAATAGTAGTAAATATTGTATTTCATCAGCAGAATTAACATCAAAACATATCAAAAAGGTCTATTAAGGATGTCTAAAATAATCAATAATGAGGCAATATTTGGCTTCATCATCCTCTATAAAAACCCAGATTTTATAATGTAAAAGGGTGGGGGAACTTTCTACTAGAAAGCTGCTGTAACTTGATGTCCTGCAATTAATACTAAGAGACTTTGAGCTCAATTCTTCTCTTTTATGCTGCCTTTTGTGCTTGATTCTTCTATCTCTCTTTGTTTGTAGACTGAGATGCTGAACTGTGCGTCCGAGGTGCAATCAAGGACAGTGTCCTGAAACTTGTTCGAAAGGATACATAGGAGTTAGAAAAGTGTCTTATTAACTTTCTTTTATGCTGCCTGCATTGCTTGATTCTTCCATCTCTCTTCATTCACAGACTAAGATGTTGAACTCTTTGTCCGGTGTGCAACCGGGGACAGTGTCCTAAAACTCGTTCGGGAGGATACATAGGGAGGTTGATATTACGTTTCTTTCATTTTACTCTTAGTGTTCTTTGCTTCTATTCAGGTGTCAATTAGTGATCGTGCTTCCTATTCTCTCCCACCTCAAATCATCAACCTCTCTCCCTTAACCCTTTTATTTCTTTCTCTAACCCTACTCCTTTTTTGTTTCTTTCTCTAACCCTACTCCTTTTATCTCTTTCCTGCACTCTTGTCTCAAACCCCAAAAGTAGATTAGTATAGGAGCCGACCTTTCTCCAGAGATTGGCACAAGGGACATCTCTTCCCCTTGGCCTTTTAATGTTGGTCGCAGGTCCAAGGCATGCAAACCCATCGAAAGTCCTTTCCTGTGCGGATTTGATGACCAACAGTTACTACTTCCCCTTCGAATTACTATTGTGCCTCACTACTCTATTTTTTTCTTGTTGAAGGTGGCTTCACAATAGCTAGTAAACAAATTTTTAAAACAACTATGTTTATGCATGCAGGTGGTTAATTACCGTAATCAACAGTGATTATGGTTATCCATAGTAAATTTCCTTCGAGCATGTGGCCGATTGTGCGAAGATAATAACCATAAATTGTTGACCAATCATAGGCATGCCACATAGCATCATGCCAAGTAGATTTGTTCAAGTGGTTAAGGTAATAATGGGAGGTTGTGCCAGCATATTTCCATAGACACACATGTTCATGAAAATAATATAGACAAGAAACAAAAAAATTAATCATGCACCTAAATTTGTTTCGTGGGTGCATATGTGTAGATATCCATGGTGCATTGCTATTGGTTGGCGTTTTATGATGGGGTAAATCGCAATGGACAGCGATGGCCATGGTTCTCATACAATGAATTTTCTTTGATGTGATTGGTTCTTAGTAGCTACAATATGGCTTATTTAAGAAATCTTGCAAAATTAAAAACAAAAATTAGAAAAACGTATTGCCTTGGGACGATAAACATCCCCTCAAAAGTTGATCGTTGTCAAATTTTAATTTTATCCACTGGTAGATTTGACTTTGCACATACATGGGGTGCTAACATGGCTTGGGCCACATCCCAAGGCTGATGTGTTATTCCATCAAGGTAAAAACAATCGTAGTAAAGGGAAATTAGGCATCTTATTTTTGAATTATGGTGCACAAGTACCTTGGAAATTGAAAGCGGACACCTTAGGAATCGATCACTTTGCTTAACATGGGAAGCAGGCACCTTAACAATCAGGTTCTTGTTGGTCCAAAATCTGCCACAGGAAAGGATTTTACGAGTGCACCCTAGACCTGGCCAACATTGAAAGGCTGGAAGCAAGAAATGGCTCCCAGAACAATCTCCAGAGTGGGATGGTTCCCTTCACTATTCTAAACTTGGTGTAAGATAAGGGTTCTTGGAAAGAAATTAAAAAAGGTTACGAGAAAGAAATGGGAAATATGGCCACGAGGCCGAAGTTATGGGATCGAGAAAATAGCGACGATGAAACTTCAAGTGCGACAACGACAAGCAATAAAAGTTACTAACTTAACTTCCGCACGATGCATACGAGAAAAACCCTCCAAAATCACATTCCAGGAATTTATACTCTTACGGCAATATTCAAATCAAGTATGCAGAATTTAAATGTAACGACCATGAAGACATACAAATGCTATTAGAAATGCAACATGAACAGAAAGGAAATCACGAATGCAAACGCTTGAAAAATAGAAGCCAATCCTTTATTCCTGCAAATGAACTTCCAGTCTCTAGCAGAGAATTTTCCAACCACCCTTTCAAATGAAGCTTACATTGATTTTTATAGAGGGTCGTCCTCTTTGCGGCATTAAACATTTGAAACCGACTTCCTTGTGATCTACAATTATGCATTGGAAATTATGCACACGATCCCCTTAATTGCAGCCTTGGAGACCCACAAAATTGAATGCAATGTACATGTCAGCTTCGAAGAACCACCTTCATTAAATTTGTTTTTTTTTTAAATATGCATGAAACCATTGACTCAATCCACGAACAGCAGCTTCGAACCAATAAATCCTTCAATTTTGGTGGCTTGGGCGCTTCTTTGACCTTGAATGCATTGGAAATCCTCAAAGTATTTAATTTTGGATTGCATTTAATTCTCGGAACTCACAAAACTGCATTGGGCCACAACTTAAGCATGCATAATTAATAATAAAAATTAATGTGGCAAAAATGCCAACATTCTTGGCGGCTCGCGGGGTATACAGCTCGCTGTATGCAAGAATCTAGGCCTGAATCCATTGGGCACAGAGTCATATCAGAACAGAAAGCTGGCTGCGGTGATACATCTTAGTGAACTGCTGCAATACTCTTCTGCTAAAAAGCTGAAACTGCAAGAACCTGCACATAATTGGTCATGAAACAAATGGAGTGGGAGGATGGAGTGAGATCTTGCGATTGTGCAAGCGGTGACTGCAAATGGAATGGTAATATAATAGAGTGATGAAATGGGTGAAAGTGATACGGTGAACATAGTGAGATGCGGTTGTACTGCAATGAAAATGGAATGAAAGTGAATGAACTTATGGAATGTAAATGGAAATAGGAAGGTTGTGGAATTAAAATGAACTGAACTGTAAATAAATGCGTAAAATGACATAACTTAGAAGAAAGGGATAAGAAGGGACGGGGAAAAATAGAAATGGGGAAAAGAAACAACAGTCGTGGCTTGTTTTTTTTTTAATACAAAAGAAAAAGAAGAAGAAGGAGGAAGATGAAGAAAGGAAGGAAAGAAAAAGGGAAGGGAAAGGAAGAATTTTCTAGAAAGCCACCAAACTGTTGGGAGGAGAAAAACAAAGGAAAAACAAGCACCTACGGCTCGCATGCAACAAGAGCCGAGATGAACAAATAAAAACAATACCACTCTTTTTTTTTTTTTTTCTCTTCTTTTTTCTATTTTTTTTTTGTTTTTTTCAAAATACTATATACAATAATGCACGACATGATTGGCATGTCGCCACCAGACATCCAATCTCAGAATGTTATCCGGTAAATCTGCAATGTCCCGACCAGATCTGATCATACTTAAGTCGGTCCTTGAAATTAGGTTGGCTCCTTCCTGAAGTTCTCCATGGTGCGAATAGGATGCAATTCAGCAAATTATCCTTCTTACTAGTACCCATATGGAGGACTTCTTCGAGTGCTTGGATGTAGTGGTTGGAACCAACACCACCACTTTGCGGACTTTCTCGGTCTGTGGGCTGAGTACAGGCTCCTCTAACTCCTTGATGTGATCACAGGGCTCTTCAAGTGAGAACTCGGATTCTGGGATCTCCTCAGACTCTGAAATTTGCACTTGTTCTTCTACTTGGCCCATCTCTTGATGAAAACTGCAAGCAACCATATTGTTCATTGCTGGAAAAGTGCTTGCATGTTCCAATCCTTGACTTTGGACGAGATCTGTCCCTTGAAATTCACATGACTGCATCTCAGGGATCTGGCATGAATGTGCAGGGTAAACAGGAGCAGCAACCACCGGAGAAGGTAATGGAGTTTCTCCCCACGGTAACTTTCTTGATAAGAGCAACAGTGTTCCGCTCGCACTGCTTCCTCAAAGATTTGTGGGAAGCGTTGTTCACCTGACTACAGCAAAAAGAGACCTATGTCAGAGTTAAAAGCTCGAACATAAAAGAGGTGGGCTTGGGTGGGTGATGGACGGATCTTCTCTGGAATTCTCTTCCAGCTTCTCAAGAATCGGACATTGAAGTCCGTGATGCTTTCTTGAGGTGCTCTCTTGATGTACATGAAAAATTGGTAGAGATCCAAAGAACCGTAGAAAGGATCTTCATCAAATCTTTTGATCAGTGCTCCCGCTAGATCATCCCATGAGTCGATGCTTTGACGTTTGAGCGATCTGTACCACTGCAATGCTCTTCCTTCCAAAGACTGAACCAGAAGTCGGATCATAACATCTTCGTGTTCTATGACATGGATCATGGACAGAATAGCAATATCTTCAACATGTGCCAGAGCCATGCCTTCGGTACCATCATATTTTGCCAGGTTCTTCAGGGCACCTTCGGGAATTTCATGCCGAACTTGGAGATTCAAGAGGGCCAGGATCATCCCATCTAGAAAAAACCCTCGCCTTTGTGGCAGTGGTCTGCGGAATCACGGCCATCGCCATTAAGTCAGAGTCGCCAGATGAACATTCTTTGAATTTTTTTTTTTTTTTTTTTAAACAAAAACAGGCGTCCACGAACAGATCTTCAACTCAGCAAAGTCGCCAGATGAACTTAAAAATCTCCGCTGTGAGGCCAAGACAGCTCATCAAATCTTGAGACCTCCGGGTGTTTTAAAAATGTGCCAAAAAATGTTGGCACCGGTGGGGTTATCACTTTGGAAAATTATGCGTATCCCACCGATTATGAATTCTTGGAGACAGAAACAGTCTGTCCCACCGGGCGTGCCAAAAACTGTTGGTCCAAAATCTGCCACAGGAAAGGATTTTACAAGTGCACCCTAGACCCGGCCAACATTGAAAGGTTGGAAGCAAGAAATGGCTCCCAGACCAATCTCCAGAGTGGGCTGGTTCCCTTCACTATTCTAAACTTGGTGTAAGATAAGGGTTATTGGAAAGAAATTAAAAAAAGGTTACAGAAAGAAATGGGAAATATGGCCACAGGCCGAAGTTATGGGATCAGAAAATAGCAGCATGAAACTTCAAGTGCAGCAACAGCAAGCAATAAAAGTTACTAACACTTCGCGATGCAAGAAAAACCCTCCAAAATCACATTCCAGGAATTTATACTCTTACGGCAATATTCAAATCCAGTATGCAGAATTTAAATGTAACAGCCATGAAGACATACAAATGCTATTAGAAATGCAACATGAACAGAAAGGAAATCACGAATGCAAACGCTTGAAAAATAGAAGCCAATCCTTTATTCCTGCAAATGAACTTCCAGTCTCTAGCAGAGAATTTTCCAACCACCCTTTCAAATGAAGCTTACATTGATTTTTATAGAGGGTCGTCCTCTTTGCAGCATTAAACATTTGAAACCGACTTCCTTGTGATCTACAATTATGCATTGGAAATTATGCACACGATCCCCTTAATTGCAGCCTTGGAGACCCACAAAATTGAATGCAATGTACATGTCAGCTTCGAAGAACCACCTTCATTAAATTTGTTTTTTTTTTAAATATGCATGAAACCATTGACTCAATCCACGAACAGCAGCTTCGAACCAATAAATCCTTCAATTTTGGTGGCTTGGGCGCTTCTTTGACCTTGAATGCATTGGAAATCCTCAAAGTATTTAATTTTGGATTGCATTTAATTCTCGGAACTCACAAAACTGCATTGGGCCACAGCTTAAGCATGCATAATTAATAATAAAAATTAATGTGGCAAAAATGCCAACAGTTCTCTACTTAACACGAGAAGCAGACATCTTAGCAATCATGCGCTTATGCCTAACATGGGAAGTAGGAACCTTTTTGCTAACTGTCGGGTACCATATTTATAAAACAAACTTTATACAAACTTCTTTTTTTTTACATATGCTAAGAATATTTGGTGTCAGTTTTCCAAAAACTGGAAGTCGATCATTCTCCTAAAAAATTAGGAGTCAGGCGTTGATTTGCCAGGAAACAGAATGCAAGCACCATATTCATAACATACTGGGATTCAGGCACCATAAAGCGTATAATGTGAAGCATGCACCTTCTACCATACAATAGGAAGCAAGTACCTTTCATCATACAATGGGAAGCAGGTGCCTTCCACTGTACAATAGGAAGCAGGTGCTTTCTTTAATAACAAAAATTAGGCGCATTCCCATAAAATACAAAAATGGTGCTTTAATTTTATTCAACGAGTGCTAACTTGTCCTTGTATATGCACCATTAGGTTGATCAGGTCCTTCAGGTTGTAAACTAGACTCAATCATATATGTATCAGACGCATGGTATGGATACAGGCGGTGGCCATTAACTATTAAGGTAATGTTGTTGTCATCTATTATTCTGATCCTTACAGCCCCATTGTTGATGACTTCAGTCACTTCATATGGCCCCATCCAACATTGCATGAGCTTGCCCTTCCTTTCCTGAAATCAAGAATCATAGAGTAATGCCCATTCTCCCACTTTAAGTTGCTTTGGCCTGGTGTGGCGGTCATGCCACTTGGCCCTTTGTTTTTGAATGATCTCTATTTTTTGCAGAGCCTCCAGGCGGTATTCATCTAGCTGATTAAGTTGATGAATTCTTTTTGTGCATCATCCAGGTTGATATTTAATTCTACAATAGTCCTAAGTATTTTAACTTCAAACTCTATAGGCATAATGGTAGTTTTCTCATAAACTAACTAAAATGGTGTGAAATTAGTAGTAGTCTTCCAGGTCATCTTGTAGGCCCACACTGCTTTTGATAATATAGTAGCCCAGCTCTTCCTATGTTGTTGCACTGTCTTTGTCAGGATATTCTCCAACTCTCTATTGGTCACCTCAACTTGCCCATTCATCTGTGGATGGTAGGGAGTGGTTTTGTTATGCCTAATTTTGTATTGTTGCATGAGTTCTTGGATCATCCTTGAAGTAAACTGAGGTCCTTGATCTATTGTGATCTCCCTTGGGACCCCAAATCTTGTAAAAATTGATGAATACAAGAAATCTGCTACAGTTTTCTCCTTTGAATTATGCAAAGCCTATACATCAACCCACTTTTTCACATAGTCATTACAAACTAGGATATACCTCTTACCTCCTGACTGTAGATTAATAGGTCCTACGAAGTCCATCTCCCATTTATAAAATGGTTGTGAACATGTGGTTGGAGTGGCATCTCATATCTGATAGTAGGTCTGCCCATCCTTTGACATTGATCACGTTGGCTCACATGCTTGGCTGCATCCTTGAATAGTGAAGGTCAATAATAACTAGCCTACAACACTTTATATGCAGTTCTTCTTCCTAAAAAATGGCCACCACAAGGTTCATCATGGCAAGCCTTCAGTATTTCAATTATTTCATTCCCAGCAACATATCTTCTCATGATTTAATCAAATCCTATTTTAAATAGGCACCCATCAATCCATGAAAATCTAGACTTTTATCAATTAAAGTATGTTTTTCCCATGGTAAAAGTATAGGGGATACTTTACCAGTGGCTAAATAATTAGCCATATCTGTGTACCAAGGCATCTGATCATTTAGAGCAAACAAATGTTCATCTGGAAATTGGTATTTTGTAGCTACATAGTCTGGAGGTGTCAACCTAGACAAGAAATCAGCTACCACATTGTCCTTTCCTGGCTTGTCCACTATTGTCACATCAAATTCCTCCAAGAGCAAAAACCATCTAATAATTCTACCACTAATCCTAGGTTTATTTGTCAAGTATCTAATTGCTAAGTGGTCAGTGTGTACAAATACCTGGTAACCTATAATATAATGATAAAATTTGTTAAGAGCATGTGTTACTGCAAGAAACTCCTTCTCTATGATAGTATAATTGATTTCAGCACTTATAAGGTTTTTACTAACATAATAGATGACATAAAAATAATCACCATATTTTTGTCCCAGTATCGAGCCTATTGTATTGTTATATGCATTAACATATATGTGAAAAGGTATGGTCCAGTTTGGACCTCTCAGCACTGGAGCAATAATTTTTTTTTTCTTTAAGCTGTTGAATGCTTGTTCATATTCTTTAGTATAGACAAACTTTGTATATTTAGTTAAAAATGTGGTAAGAGGTTTAATAGTTTTACTAAAGTCTGATATAAACCTCCTATAGTAATTGGCTTATCCTAGGAAACTACAGATATCCTTTTGTGTTTTGGGAGTAGGTAGGGTTTGGATGACTTAAATTTTCATCTATCTACTTTTATCCCATATGTAGAGAGATGATGTCCTAAAACTATCCATTCCTGCATCAATATATCGCATTTATCATTGCTTAAGGATAGGTTAGTTTCCTCACAATGTTTAAGTGTCTTTTCCAGATTTTTGTGGCAATTTCAAAAGTTTCACCATATGTAGTGAAATCATCCATATATACCTCCACAGTTTCTCCAATCATATCTAAAAAAATGCTAAGAACTACCCTCTAAAATATGGTAGGTGCATTGCATAGGCCAAATGGTAAAACTCGGTAAGCAAATGTCCCCCATGGACAAGTGAAGGTGGTTTTATCTTGATCTTCCTCCCCTATTTGGATTTAATTGTATCCACTGAACCCATCTAGGAAATAAAAGTACTTCTTACTTGCTAAGGTGTTAAGGACCTAATCTATAAAGGGTAAATGGAAGTGGTCCTTCTTGGTTGCTTTATTCAACAACCTGTAATCAACACAAATTCTCCACTTTTCATTCTTCTTGGGAACCACTACCAATGGTGATACCCACTCACTATCTAAAATGGGGTAGATGAATCCAACTGTGAGAAGTTTCTGTAACTCTTTTTTGACAATTTCTTTCATGGTTGGGTTTATTTTTCTCTATGGTTGTCTTACTGGTCTGACATGGTATTCTAGATATATCCTATGTGTATAGGTCTCAGGAGCTATTTCTCTCATGTCAAAATACTCCCAAGAAAATGCATCTTGATGTTTTTCTAATATTTGTTTTAGTTTGGTCTGTTGTTTAGCTATCAACTGGTTATCTATGTTCAACATTCTACCAGGTGCAACTTCTATTTGTTGAATATGGTGGTCTTTCACTAATGGTAACTCAGGAGGAGGATAGGAGGATTCTCCTTAAAAAAAGTGAGATATCACCTTATCCTCATCACATTCATCTTTCAACTCCTCAGGTGTCATCACAGGTTGGATTATTTATAGACCACGAATATTTTGATTCTCATCCTTAGGTTCTCTCAACAAATCTAAAGACTGTGCAGGTGGATGTATGATCATTTTCTTTATATTATAACCATCTAAAATGGTCATTTTTCCATCTCTACAACTTATGTAAGCATAATTTGTTGCCATCCAAGGTCTACCTAATATTAATGGGTATCCACCTAGTCCAAACTTAGATTGTAACACTAAGAAATCTGCTGGATACTCCCATGCATCTACTGCAATAGTAATATCTTCCAATATTCATTTAGGGAGTACTATAGATCTATTTTCCAACTGTAGCATAGTTTTATTGGGCTTCAGATTAGTCAATTTCAATTTTTGCATGGTCTCCTTGGGCATGACATTAATGGCAACCCCTAAATATACTAGTGTGTTGGGTAAAACATAGCCTTCTATTTTTATAGTTAGCATAGGGCTTCCTGTATTTGTGTACTTCTGGCTGTAGGTATTCCCTAACATGAGGTCAGCTAACTGACCTACCAAACTACTTGTTTTAGCTGGTTTCCTCCCTGGTTTCTTGAGGCACAACTCTCTTATGGATTTTCCATAAATAGGTATGTCTCTGATGGCCTAAAAGAGAGGTATTGTGATTGTTAAGTTTTTTAAACTAGAGATGATATCAAACTGTGTTTGTATTGGTTTCTTGGGTTCTTGTAACCTTTGTGGAAAATGTGGAACCTCCTCTTTTTTATGTACAAGTGTTGATTCTTCTTCTACATCTTCTATAAGGGGTGATTCCCCTTTCTCTATTTCTATTGGTTCCTCTTATTCTACAAGAGGAGTGACTTCTACTCCTACTTGCTTTCCTGATCTTAACTGGATAGGATCGCAATATACCTTAATATTATACATAGGGTACATCTCATTTTCCATATGATAGGCTAGTTGTTGCTTGTTTTTTGGGTTTGTTGTTAGCTGTACTGGTAAATAAGGAGTCCTTAGAGCAGGAAGAGTAGACATACTTGGTTTTGGTGGAGCTGGAGTAGTATGTTGTGGATACTGATTCCAAGCATTCTAATTTCTCCACTGCTGCCCAGGCTGCTGGTATTGGTTCCAAGGGTAAGGGTTGTAAGGATTAGCTCCTTGGGGAAATGGATTCCAAGGTTATTGACCATACCAACCCATGTTGGGTGGTTGGGATTGACATTGGTTTTGGTAATTGCTACCCCCATTGGATGACATTCCTGATTGCATATTGTTATCCATAGGAAATTGTTGCCAGTTCCTCCTATTACCCATGAAGTAAGCCTTTGCTACTTTTGTTTCCTCTTTATATTTCATTAATTGTGGACACAAATTTATTGTATGATCCTTCGTACAAACAACACATACACAAACTTTGTTTTTTGGACACTCATTTCTAGGGTGTTTGCCTCTACATTTAGGATAGAAGTAGGTAATTGTTGCCTCATTCTCCTACTTCTTTATCTAAAGTAGAATGTTATCTATTTGAAGAGCTATATATGATAATATCTCACTCTTAAGGTCCTCTAGCATGTTACCTATTTTTGTTTTAGTGATAGTGGTTGACTACTTCACATTTCTAGGGGTTAACTTACCCTTTCTTCTTGAAATTTTTTGACACAACTGTCGAATATTGTCCATTTGGTGTTGGTAAATGTCTCCCCTAGATATCATGTTTAAAGCTTCCAAGGATTCATTTTTCAGTCCTTTCAGAAAAATGCTTCTTAGGGACCTATCTCCTAGTTTTGAATGGGGTGATCTTTGCAAATTGAAGTTAAACCTATCCCAGTATTCTTCCACATATTCCTCTTCCTTTTGAGTCATGTCTAGGACTTCCTCTCTTGCATCTCTTGCTCTACAAAAATCATGATACTGATCAAGGAAATTTTTCTCAACTATTATTAGGTAGTTATTTATTTATCCCCCAAGCTGATGAACCAGTGCAAAGCTGAATCATCAAGGGTGGAAGGGAATAATTTTAGTTTTTGAGCATCTATGGTGTAATCCACATATCTACATAAAACATCAAATTTAAACAGGAAAAGATCTAGATATTTTTTTGGTAGTCCTCTAAAGGTTGGAAGGTGGGTAGGAGAGATGTGTTTCATCTTGTGATCTCCCTCTGCCTCTCCTATTGGAAAACTAAAACTAGTGGATGTTTCCTCTGGATTTTATGCCATTATGCCTACTACTGGTGTTTCTACCCTTGCTTCATTCAAAGTAGCTATCAATTCTTCTATTTCATTTCTTTTATCCTTTAGAAGGATGGATAAGTCAGCGTTTGATATAGTTTCATCTAATACTGCTTGCCAACATTCAACATTCAGTAGATCTTCCTCAAATTGAACTCTACTTATCTTTGATCCTGCTCTAAGATTTTACTAGATCATTTTAGAAGGATATTGTGCAAATAGTAGGTGTTCCTGCAAATGCACAAGTGGAGATTGTAATGGTAAGAGTTCAATCTTAGGTTCAAGTTCTACTAAAGTAGAAGGATTCAGAGAAACAACTTCTTTGTTTTTGACAAAACAACCATCTGGTCCCCTGTTCTTAGGTGGACTCATACAAAGTTTCAGATAAAGGTTTATGAAGAAAACACTATAAACTACTATAATTATGCTTTCTTCTAAACAATAAATTACAATGGCTACTCCCCGAAAATGGTGCCAAAATGTTGGGCAAAACATTGGTTAGTTTTTATATGGTTCAATTAATTACCTCCATTTAATTGTCAACCTAGGGTAGCTCGTAGTCTTGTGAGCAGCCATGCAAAATATATGCTTGTAATTTCTCCTTCGGAGATGAGTCCCTTGGATTATGGTTTGGGGGGTATTTGGTGTTCGTTGGAGTTTATGTTTAAACCAATAATATCATGCTAAGTCTAAGAAAACATGACTGAAAAACATTTAAAATCTAAATGACTACCTTGCTAGAAATCACAGAAAACAGGGGAAATAACTGGAAATAAATTAATCTATGAAAATAAATGCAAAAAATAGAGGAAATAGGGAAGAACTTTGTTGTAAGTGGGCCCACGCTTCCAGCTAGTTCTACCCATGGTAAAATGATTTTTTTTTTAAGAGAAAAACCCCTTGGGGGCTGACTTGGTCTAAGAGACCACGAACAGGGGGTTCTACACCGTCAAAGTCACCCGGGGGTCGCACCCAGACCTGCCCGCACCAACATTATCAATTGGATTTTGGGTACCCAATTCAGCTTTTTGGTAGGGTGGAGATTCGAACCTGGGACCTCCATTGGAGGATTTCCCTCTCTTCTCCAACTCACCTACAAAACCTGGGTACCCGTGGTAAAATGATTATCGAACACTTTAATAAGATGTTTTACAAAAAAATTGCAGAGATTTTATTAACAATTGCAGCAAAAGAAAATTACAAGAAAGTCTGGGGGGTCTTCTTTAGGGGTGGCTTACGTATTTATAAGGTATGCAGCCAACCCTGTTACAATTTTAGGATGAATCAAAAATTATTCCTTGTTATAACTATTTGCTTGATTAGAGGAATCAGGCAGAATATTGTGATATTTCAACATATTATGTTTCCAGAATATGTTGATATTTTATTTTCCCGACTTGCAAAAATTATTTACGTATCAGCTAAAAAATGGGTGACAAGTCACCTTTGACATTGTCCCATGTTCGATTTCAATGCTGGAAATCCCTTCATGTTGGTTGCCAAAGTTTTTCTTTGTTTTTTCGACCACAAAGCCATGCTAAAGTTTGGTGTTAATGGAAAGCAGGTGCCATGGTTGAAGAAGTCAGGAATCAAGTACCTTGTATGCAAAATTTGGAAAGCAGACACCTTCTATCGTATAATGGGAAGCAGGTGCCTTCTACCGTACAATGGGAAGCAGGCGCCTAACGGGAAGCAGACACCTAATAGTTAAGTGTCGAATAGAAGTCAAGTGCTTCAAAGTAATTTGGGTGCCTAACTTCGTACCTCTTCACTGATATTTTGTAGATGTTTTTCCTTCATTAAATTGCAAGTGTTAGGTCTAAGTGGGACCTCGATGAAAATATGCCAAAATGCAACAATTTCCACTAAATCTACACAAATTACACTTAAAGACAAATATTAGAGAACATGCAAAATAAAATGTTAATTATATTATAATTTCCATAAAACATTTACATCTACAAGAATATATGTCGCCCATTATGGAGAAAATAGTACAAAAAATTAGCAATTTTGTGGCTCATCAAAGATGATGATGAAAATTTAATTGGAAGAAAACTCATGGAGTTATTTGAATTCAATCCCCACTTCCACTTGGTTCAATATTATATCTTCAAAAATATTAGTATCCATGGAACATATATATTAACCCATTGTGTTTAAGAACCATTATGTCATGCTCAATCATATCATCCTTGATAATCACTTCTAGTGTAATATCTACTACTTACATAGGATTTTTCATATATTTACCCTTCCTCTTATCCCCAACTAAGGTATTCATACTTCCAACTAGGGACTCCTTACTTAAAGTTAGGACTTTCAAAAATGATTTTTTCTGCCAAGTTACCTAGATTTTATTTATAATAATATCTTAGTTATTGATTTTTTCCAACTATCTAGAACAAGAAAAGTGTTCCTCACTCCTTGCTTGTGCTTGCTTCCTACTCTTGAAGATATCATATTTATCGTCAAATTTTTAATATTATTTTTTGTATTAACTCCATTTATGCTTAATACTTATGATATTTATTTTTAGCTTCCCAAATCAATGTCCCTTTTGTTGGAATATGCAGTGTTAAAATTCCTTTGTACACCTTGTATAGGTGGGTTTATTATAATATTTAATACTAAACCTTAATTTTCATTGTTTCACCTTGACCTATGGTCACACGTAATTCATGTACTTATAGGTATTAAGATAAACTATTATTATTGGTTGGAGTGCTTAATATTCCTTTAGTGAGAATAATTTGTTGTCTATGATACCTTTCATAATACATTGTATTTATCTATGAGTTGTTCTTTCATTTTGGGCAATATTTTGATTTCATTTGTTTCCAAAAGTAATGTTAAATCTAACATGTTATTAGCATAGGTGTGATTATCTATTACTTGACCTAAATTTTCTATCAATTTATCTTTTATAATAGATCTAAAAGTAGTGTGGTTTCTTGTAGAGGGTTGTGGAAGATTTATGTGTTGTTTGTAATGTTTTTAAGGGTCTTGTGTAAAAACCCTAGGTGGTTTTGGATCACATGGATATTACTATGTCACAATAGATATGTTTCTCTAGAGGAAACAATCACCAATAGGTTCCTCTTTCCTTTCTTGAATTTAATCCAAATATTTTTTCTTGAGAAAATGGATACTCTAATTGTTTGGTTGAATTTTAATGATTTTGAAACCCTCATTTATCTCTTACATATTTTTCAAAAAAAAATCCTTATCTACTTCTTATTTTTGGTATCAATGTGACAAATGAGAGGACAATTTGCATGATTACTAAAGAAGAAAATAAGAGGTTGAACATTTTTTAACTTCCATTACATACCAAAAAAATATGTGGAAAAGATATTTGAGTTGCTTGACAAAGTAATAAAAATGGTCTAATGACTTTTTTGATGCATTGGTGAGAGAGGATGACTTGATTGGTTATGTTCCAAAAAAAGGTTGTATAGAGAAAATCATAGAAGATATTGATGAACAATGAGCCTTTTTGGATTCTTTGTAAAATTTCAAGGGGTCCAAATTTGGCACTTTCTTTGTTTTGCCTCTAGGTGCTTTATTTATGCATAAAAAAATATCGTAATTTACCTCCAAAATTCAAGATTCTGAATTTGAAAAAATATTCCTAAGAATATTCTTGTTTTGTGGGGAAAATTTATAGGTGGTCCATGATAATTGAAGGTACTTTGCTTTAGTATGGGATTCAATAAGAAAAATATCCCAACTATAAACCCACTAATGACATTGGTTTGATGGCTCTCCCTTGTCTTATTAAGGTATTGATGCTTCTTGGTTGTGGGTTTGAGCTCTTGTATGTATTATTATGTGAGTGAAATAAAATTATTGTGGGTGATATCAGGGGGGTGTGAAGAGTGCACATATTCACCTCTCATAATGACATGGAAATATTGATTTTTTTTCTTTTGGTTAGACTTTATGCATTGCACAACATGGTTGTTTGGACACCTTATGTTAATTCATTTCCTCTATTATTGTTGGATTTGAATTCCATTCCCATCATCTAGCTTGGGGTAAGGCATGGAAGTCTTTCATTCTAAATTGCTTAGCCAACCATATTTTGTCTAAACAAGGTGCTTGAGAATCAAACCACCTTGGTGGATTTGTGGCTAACCGAGAGCATGTTAAACATGTTAAGGCTTGGCACCCTAAAGTTCCTTGGTTTTAATACCGTGTAATTCATTTTGGTTGGAATTATTTTATAGGATGCCTATGGCCAACATGGCATCATTTTCTAAAATGGTAGTCAAGACATGGCACCCAAACTCATTTTATATATATATATATGTTAGATAAATAAATCAATTGATGCTAGATTGTAATATAATCTATACTTGCCTTTAACTATTCAAAAGTGGTATTAAGTGGCATTAGCTCAACCGGTTAAATTCCTCAACATTTAAGGAGAATACCATGGTTCAAATCTTGTCAAGCAATACATGGATAATATATGAGCTTTGTTGTAATATCACTATGTGGTGATGATGTAATACGTGTGGGGCTCATTTCAATCCCATATAACCAATTGAAAAAAACTATTCAAAAGTGGTAAAATTGACTAAGGGACACTTGGAACTATCTATATTATCAAGATCTTACATAGTTTACAATGAAAATTCCACCTCCTTTTGATATATGGTAGGCTCTTATTTGCTAGAGGTATTGTCAATTTTTTTTTGAAAATTTTTATGGCAATTTTTATGGTTGTTGGGCCAAATTTTTAGGGTCATAACTTTTACATATGAGAGTATTTTACTCTTGTTTTTTAAATCACAATTTTTAAGCTCACCACATTGGCAAATATTGTTTATAGTCATAGTTGTATACATGAGTATATTTTTGTAAGGATTCCATAGATCAGCATGTGTCGTTGCTTAGTGTTCCTAACTGTGTCACCTAAAAAATCAAGATTGAAACTTTGTTTTAGAGTAAGGGACTCAAAAAGTATAACATGTGAATTAGGACCTTAAATAAATTGAATTTGAAGAGACAAAGAAGTTGTACAAGGACAAGAAAGAGGAATTCAATGGTGTGATTACCCTATATGCTGATAAAATCTTTGACAATTACATTAGTATCTTCTTGAATCCAAATAATTTATTGGATAACTTCTAGTAGATTTGCATCCACATTAACTCTACCCAAATTAGTAGGTAAAGGCAAAACTTACTACTTTTCACATGAATAGTATTAGAATTATTTTGATTAGATAAACTAGTTCAAGAATTTACATGAAGACATTTGTAATGCCAAAGGAGGTACTAATGGAAAATTATAACTTGTTCTTATTAACATGTTTTTTAACAATGCTAATTATACATATGAGATAGTTGTTATTATAATTTATAGGCTTCAAGTGTAATTCCAAAAATCCATACATTATCTCTTGATGATTTTTCAAATATATTTGTCATCGATATCAATGACAAAAAAATATCTAAACATTCATGCTCATGCAAAGGAAGTGGCTAAAATGGACACTAAAAATAAATCAAAGCAAGGAGAGAAGAAATTCAAGAAGCCTTCATGAAAAACCATCTTGTAGGTTTTACATGAATAAAGGACACAAGGTATATTTATGGGTTAAAAAACTTAAAGAGGAAGCTACAAGGTGGTGTTCATGTTGCTCTCTTATTTACCCAAGGTGAGGATAACCATGATGGAAAGACATTGTAGGCACATGTAGCTATTCACTTAGAATATTAGACATCCACCTCTTTTGAATAGTTTATGGGGAAACCTAACATATGATTTAGCATTGCCATTTTTGCATTATTATAATATATATCATTTTGGAGAGTCTATGGTTATTGGTGATGAATCTTATTCACAGGTATTGAAATGTGGTGAGGTTTCCTCCTCATTTGGTAAAGTTATTCATATTCCAAGTATGGGCCCCAATATTTCTTCTATTTATAGCATCACCCAAACAAATAAGAAGGTTGATTTTTGGTTAGATTGATGGATGATTAAGGATATTTATGATGGATTTAAGATGGTTGCTTTAGGATATTGTGTTCATACCAACTATATATACAAGCTTGGTGAGTGTCCATCTTCCTCTAATTGCTCTTAGAAGAGATACTTTGTGGTTATAGTGACATAGAAAATAACACTAGTAGGCGATGGCACCATAGGCTTGGTCACATTGTCTATGAATCCCAAAGATACATAAGTTGACATTCATTGGATGATGGTATTTCTCCTATTCATACCCTAGTGGTATTTATAAGGGATACATCCTAGGGAAGCATCATCAAGAGTTCTTTCTAAAAGGTATAGGCAGGTATCCTATGCAAACCTTGGAGCTCATTTACAATTATATTTGTAGGTCATTGAGGTCTCCATATCTCTCTAAAAATAAGTTTCTCATCTCTATTGATGATTTATCTTGGTATATTTCTTGTATAACATCCACACCAAAGATAAATCCTTTTGAAATTTCAAGGACTTAAAGGATCCTAGAGAATATTAGTTTGATAAGAAGATCAAGTGCTTAAGGACTAATGGATGAATGAGTATGTTAGCAATACCTTTGGTGTTTTTTGGTTCTTCATGGTATTTATTTTAAAAAGACTATACACTATATCATGGAGTAGAAATAGGTGTTTAAGTGAAATAATAGGGTTATCATGGTGATGTGTAGATGTATGTTGCATGCTTCATATATGAAGCCCAAGTTCTAGGGTGAAATAGTGATTTGTGTATCTAATGTCACCAGTCGAATTCTAAATTGGGTCATCTAGGCTCTAAGTCCTCTTGAGATATTGAAAGGTAACAACGTTGACGTCTCTAAGTTCATAATATTCACTACATGAGCTCATATTTTCAAAGATACATGGAGCAAATTTTATCCCAAGAGTCATAATTATATTCTTATGGGGTATTCAAGAATCTCGAAGGAGTATTATTTGTATAATCCCATAAAGTAGTAAGTTTCTATTTGGACAAATATGATTTTTTATGAGTAGATTTCATCTACTCCTTTTGAACCATTTCCTATTCTTTTATAGAATGATTCTCTTCCTATGACTCCTCAAATGGTTCTTTTTTTGCTTCATCAATTTTATTCTATTTATTCTAACTTCCAACCTCCTCATGTAATTTCATTAGTTGGTTCCATTGATATGACCCCTTCTCTTCCAAACTAGGTCCAATACCTACTCTACTTTTGAACCCTACAATTGATGAGCTTGATCCTCTCATGCCTTATCTAATGGTTTTAGATGTTGATATAAATGGTGATATTGGAACCAATACTCAAGCACTAGCTTTTGATATTACTTCTATGTAGAATGTGCTACAACCCTACATGGATTAATCGATGACCAAGTGGGCCTACACCCTTCTTCAAGATAATAATCATATTCTTTATTAAATGAATAGAGGATAAAAATGATAAAGTATTTTTTGACATCTATGAGGCCATAGGCCATATGAGACTACCCTCATGAAGGATGTCGTTTACCAAATATATGGTTATCCAACCATACTTTGGTTACTAAATCATGGTGTACAACTCTAGCCCCATTAGGATTTAAACCTTAGACCTCTACTCAAATTTCGAAAGTATCCATTGCTAGGCCACTTAGCTTGTACACCATGGGACATTGGAAGGCTCCCTCTTAGGACTTCATCTTTAGAGTTGATGATTATGGAGATCCCCTTAGTTATTCTTAGGCCAAGGGTTATTTAGATTGGGATGATGTTATGTTTGTTGATTATAATTCATTAATAAAGAATGAGAAACGAAAACCTATTCCTCTTTATGATGGAAGGAGAAAAAACGAATCTTCTCATGGTAATGGAATTCTTGATCTAGTGAATATTCTCAATAAAGTAGACAATAGATATACTAATTAAGGTCATGTCTAAGGTGCATTTGATGTGATATAGGAGTGAATTGGAGTAGGAGAGTGTCCCTTGAGGATAATCACTAGGAAGGGTCTCTTTGTGTGTCCCTCGTTCAACTTAAGGAGATGTTAGAATATATGATATTAAGCTTCACTTGAGGCCATAGTAAACTTTTGTATTATATTTGTTGCATAGTCCTATAGATCTTGTACTTGTATAGGTCATTTATTGTAATACTTTAATAATAAACCTTAATGTCATCCCTTTAACCTTGATCTCAGGTCACATGTAATTTGAGTATTTATAAATCTTGAGACCAACCATTTCCTTATCAATTAGATTGTTTGATCTTTCTCTAGTGATATTACTTTTGGGTTTATATACACCCTTAATATTGCATTGTATTTATTTGCGATTTATTCTTTCATTTTGGGTAATGTACTAATTTCATTCATTTTTTAAAAATTAATATTATATAACACTGTTTAGTTTTATTTTCTCCTTGATCTTGCTTTTAGGGTTTTTCTCTTCTTTTTTCATTCCTATCAATGCTTTAATCCTCATTGTTTATTTATTTTTCTACATTGTTTATATTTTGACATATCATTTATATAATTATGACATCCTAGATAACTTGAAGTGCAAGGGATATTCAAAAACATTTATCTTCTTTATACTATCATAGGAGCCCTTAAGTACAAGGTGCATTCTTCATGGTGTTGATTTTTTTATGCCTCCCTACTAAATTGCAATGTGTATCATCCGCATTACATTCTTTATTATGCTTCTTTTGTAACCCAAAGTACAAAGAGCAAATTCTATTCTAATTTCATTTTTATTACAAAGATAT
Source organism: Wollemia nobilis (assembly GCA_028583015.1). NCBI lineage: Eukaryota > Viridiplantae > Streptophyta > Pinopsida > Araucariales > Araucariaceae > Wollemia > Wollemia nobilis. Next base: position 661,568 of record JAQPPZ010000252.1, on the reverse strand, counting down.
AATTTTCTACTACTTGAGAAAATGGAGATGATTTAGCAAATTAACACATTAATAAATAAAAATTTGTAATCTAACCGCAATGGTAAGGGCTTTAGCGTCTCTTTGAGAGGTCCAAGATTCAAACCCCACTCAATATGAGGGGACGGGGACCCCTCATAAAAACCTATGTAAACTCATTGAAAAAATGCATTAATTGACAAACCAAAAGTAAACCACACACACACGCACACACACACACACACACATATATATATATATATAAACTTTCCTTAGATGCCAATAATATAACTAAGTAGACAATAATTGTATTTAACTGCTAAAAAATTGTATGACAATTGGTGTTGTAAACATCCCCAAGGTCAAGGTTAAAGAACCAACCATTGGATAATAATAAATTAATATAAAGGATTCATTTTACAAGGTGTTCATAAGCCATATCACAATACAAGGTCAATTGTTGCCTCAAGTGAATATTGACCACTTTCTTCAACATCCCCCTTAATTTCAAGGATGTACATGTGTAGATACCCTCATGAGTCATTCTTATTTAAGAGATTCTCTCCTACACCAAGAAATTTCCATAATTGCACATAGGCCTCCTCTGACAGATCCTTGGTTAGTATATTTGTAGACTATTTTATAGTAGGCACATAAACTAGATTAAGCATCCCATGCATATGAAGAAAACAAACATAATACTTCCACCATAATATATTTTTTTAATTGATGGAAAACTAGATTATGGAAAATAATTATGGAGATCTAATTTTCATAAGAGTGTTATAGGAAATCACTTAGGAAGTATCTACTCAAGAATAATAAACATTCCTCGAATATTTTTGGTTGGCTCATTATGAGCACAATATTTAGCTTTAATAAAATATTGAGTTATGATACACTATCATCAAAAACACCAAGAATAAATCCAAACCCAATATAAAACATAAATTTGGTAGTAACTTGTCATTTATTGAGATCATATATGCAATCCATATTAGTATCCTTATATGATAGAAAGTGAATTGATAGATAAATAAATATCCATATATTAGTTACTTGTAATATAACTTAGAATATGCTTGGTATCTATCTAATGGATCCAACAAGGTGCATGAATGTACTTAAAATGATGACTAGTTACAAACACAATATCTAACCAAGTGTGAATGAGGTAAAGAAGCCCCTAACAAGAGACCAATATAGAGGGACATCCACAAAGGAGTGGAACAGTCATCTAAAGGCTTCAATCCTAAAGAAAATTAATTATGTTTGGGCTTACACTTCATAATAAATTGATAAAGATGATTGAAGGTATACTTAGATTGTAATATAGTGACCATGAAAAATCAATTTGAATCCCTAAGAAATAGTTAAGAAAATTCAAATCTATCATCTAAAAATTTTCTTCAAATCATTGGTCTATCTCCCAAGTCATGGATGTTGAGCTTTCCATAATGAGAAGACCATCAATATATAAAGCAATAACAAGAATATTTCCATCATGATGTATATGATCTATCACACATTAATGAAATATTCAATTGATAAAGAAATAATGTATTTTCTCATGTCAATCATAAGGCATCTACTTAGTTCCATACAAGGCTTCTTAAGTTAACACACTATAGGAATTGGACCATCCAAAATAAATCTAGGAGGTTATTACATGTAGATATCCTCGTAAAGCTTCTCACGAGTAAAATCACTCTTTATGTCCATCTGGTGAACTTACCATCCATAGAAAGCAACAATAAATAATCCATACAATCCATAGAGGGAAAGTATTTGAGTAATCAACTCCCTCAAAAAATTATTTAGTAATAAGGCATGTATTATGCTTATTAATATATCCAATGATAGTAAATTTGGTTTTTTATATCCATGTTACCCTAAGGTGTAGAAATAAATATCTAAGTTTGATCGTTCATAAGGAAATCATACCCTTCTTGCATAACATATCTCTACTCAGGGATCCCCTTAAAATCAAAGGCCAAGAATATGGGAATTCTTACTATATGATAGGATGCACATCTTAATGAAGAGTATTGTCCAAAATAGACATAGGATGATCTACAAAAGGTAGAGGCTCATCATGCTTTAGAGCATCAATAGAATTTGGTATATCATCTAGCTTAATACCACAAGGTACAATAGGATCAAGCTCATCTAAAAAAAAATTGAAGATAGGAGAAGAGACCAATGTTGATGGAGGATATATTAATGAAAACACAATTGAATTTGGTATATCATCTAGCATAATGCCACAAGGTACAAGAGGATCAAGCTCATCTAAAAAGGGATCAAAGATAGGAGAAGAGATCAATGTTGATGGAGGATCTATTATAATGAAAATATAATCACCAGTGTACACAAAAGAAATAAAAAAAGAGATAAAAAAATATTAGATAGACCTAGAGTAGGATCACCTAGGAGAGGAAGATAATTAGTACAATAATAGTACAAGAATTGCCAAGAAGAGACAAAAGTGGGCTGAAAATACTTGAAGAAAGGATCTCCTCAAACTCCACATCATATCAAGTAAAAATCTCCCCAAAGACAATTGTAGAGGTGATAAGGCTTAGAGTTATAACTATAACCCACATTAATACATTAGTGAATTTTTGCCTAACATTTGTCCCACTTATATTTTAGAATGTAAGCCCATGCAATTGATCCAAAAATGTAAAAATGAAAAACTAAAGGTTTTACCCCTCTCAAGTTTTCAAGATATGGTATACCTTTAATTGCTCAAGTTAGTGTTTTTTTGGTGATGTGTGTTGCACAAATTATTGCTTCATCCAAAAACCAAGTCTTCATCTACTTGGCATATAACATAAGATAATCCATCTACAAAAACTATATTTTCTCACATCCACCCTTATTTTTCTTAGGAGTATAATGAATAATCCACTATAAGGTCATATCATGAGCTAACAAGAAATAAGGTATCACTAGTAAATTTTCTACCCCCATCATTGTTTTGACACTTAATTTGCTTCTCACATTGATTCTCCACTAAATATTTGAAAATCTAAAAAATTTCAAAGGATTCATTTTTAATCTTAATAGTATAGATCCATATAACCTAGAGAAATCATAAATAAAGGTGACAATATACTTATTTTCAAAGAGAAATCAATTTACCATAGGACAATAAATAAGCTCCAAGGGATGATATGCATGACAAACCTTCCATTTTAAGAAATGTTCTTATTGATGCTTATCCAAAATGCATCCCTCACAAATGCCATTGGATGGGTCAACAAATACAAGCTCATCAACCATATGAAGACAACTCATATATCTCAAAGATCTATAATTGATGTGTTTGAGTCATTGATGACAATGCTTACTAATGTCATGTATCTTAGAAACTATAGCAACAAACCCTTATAATAAGAGGAAGAGGAAGAGGAGGTCGTATATAAGCATATAAATTTTATCTCATTCACCATAGCATCCTAAAGAAACTATTTTAAATCCACTATTAATATCATTCACCATAGCATCCTAAAGAAACTATTTTAAATCCACTATTAATATCTTTAATCACTCGCACATCATGCCAAATTTACACCTTTATGTTAGTGTGAGTCATGTATTAAATGGAAATAAAGTTAGGATCAAAACCCCAAAAATGAAAAAAAAATCTAAGACGTGAGGATCTATGAGTCATCACCACATCCAAGGACCTTTAAAAAATAATAATCATCGATGACAACTTGCTTACCATGATGTTATTCACTATAATCAACCAAGATATGAAAATGCTTCATCGTATGTCATGTTACTCTAGAATAACAATTCATTGCTATGAAGTTATGGAAGTTAATAAGCTATATGGATGACCACATGTACACACAAGATCTATTCCTCATATTTATCATCTTGTTCAAAAATGAGAGAATAATAACCTACACCTTCCTTGGTTACCTCACCAATCTTCTTGATTTGAATATGATAAACTCAACTTTGTGATCCTATTTCTTGTAAAAATTATTAGTTTTCTTAGACAATTTTTACCTCCTAGTTTTGGCTTCTTCTTCTTCTTAGTATTTTTTAGTTTTTGTATTTGGTACATATTTTTTATTAGTTTAAATAAAAGAAGATTTTTTGCTTGTGATGCCTCAATTGTGGTTGGTGATGAACATGATAAGTGAAAGCAAATATCTAATTAAGGAACAAGATGTGATGCAAAATCATTTAAAGCATATTAAAGAATGTGGATACACAATCATGTTCCTTTGAAACATTGTTGAGGATCATGTTGAGGTAATATTTGGGAATTTTGGTGGCCCCTCTTGTGGCAGAAATACCCTCCTGTAATTTCTTGAAATAGTTTATGTACCCTTCAATGGTTCCTAAATTGGCCATCTACAAGGTAGAAAGCTTGATTCCAAATGAATGACTTGTGTGACTTCAATTTTACTAGGCAACTTTTTGAAGAATTATAAAAATGATGAAGGGTTGAAATTATTATTGATATGATTTTTTAGATCCTTATCCACATATACAAAAATCACTCAATGCACTTCTTTTTTTGGATTGGATGAATTTCTTCTTCTTTTTTGTTTAATTTGTAGTTATCAATGACTTAGAAATGACTCTTCACAATCCTTTGTTTTAAATAAGAGCTTCTAACTTGATATTTTAGGAAGAGTAATTTTCCCATTGATCATGGATCCTTGTGGCATAATTTCCATTAAGCTCTTGTATAATTTCATTCTTCTTTGAAAAAAAGATAAATCTACCAACACCATTGTAAAGGGCTAGAAAAATCATGTGTTCTCAAAAAAGGGTCACCAAATGCTCTTGTATAAGTGAGTTATGGCCCCCAAAATTTTAGCTTCTTCATCATAAAAATAAATGTTACCAAAATAATAAATGGGGTTTAAATTTTTGAAAAATATCTCCAAAATCGTTGACCTTCTATGCGGCATCCAAAACTCTAGCAATGGAGCAAATCATCAACTAAAGGTTTCCCTTTGACTATATTGTTTATTAGAAAATGCAAGGTTTCATATTTGATACTTGGTGCCTTTTGATTGGTTTTATATACAATTTTTTTTGTTTGTTATGAGGTCATATAGGTTCTATCTTAACCATCAACCCATTCATGTTAATAATCTCATACCATCTAAGGAATGCCAAAGCAAACCAAATGGCAAAATATTCAAATTAATGACATGATCAGTGTGTAAAACCTATACTTCCCTAGCTAACCAAAAGTCCCATAATCCCATCATAGTTATAAGGGTTTCTCTGTACATATAAGTTTATCTTCACATTGAGATGAGATGGGAGGACCCCTAGGAGAGGGCTTATGCATTTTAAAATTAGGAGCAAGACCTCCAAAACTCAATGTGCTACCTAAAGTCATCCTCTATGATTGAAATGAATCTACACACACTACTATCATAGTTAAACAAAACACCACAATGAGTTTTGAACATTCAACTTATGAGCACCAAGCCTTCAATAAGCATCAAGCCAACCAACCTTCATATTATACAATGTAGAATGACTTTACATGGTGTTGAATAGAGGGAGGGTGTCATTAAAAGAGAATAGAGATAATAGGGCCCTTTATCAGTCCCTCAAAATTACTCTTATGCACATACCCCCAACAACCACACCATGCACATTATTTGGGAGCATCTTACCATGCCACATTGATGCCCAAGAACCCTACAATTACTAAGATAATATTTATTTCAAATAAATTACCTTCCTTCCCACAAACACACATACACATATTTGAATATCTAAAATTACAAATTTTGAAATTTAAATTTAGGAGGTAAAATGGTACAAAAAAAATTCATGGTTGAAATGAACCCTTGATGACAAAATGTTAAAAGGTGGCCCTATGAGATTTCACAAAGAATTAAAAATTATGATAACTCACCCATATTTTTGATAATTGGTCCTATACGAATTTTTTATGACATAAAACTTTTCAAACAATCTTCTTTTGTCGAAGCACTTTAAGAGCTACTAGAGCCTTCTGATGTCTTTTTAGTCTTAAACTAATTCCTTTTGCATGCATAGAAACTTGCCTAAGAATTCTATGGAACATGGGAAAATCATAAATTACTCAACATCTTCATTGTTTTATTGGATGCCACACAAATTGTCTTATCATCTATCATGCTTGAATGCCAAATAAATCTAGAAAAACAAACCATATGCATTTTTAAACTATCACAAAAATCTAATTATTTTTTCTTAGAAAGCTCTAGAAAATCAATCAAATGCTCTGTGACATAATTTTTCATTCAAATTCACTAAGACAATCCATTACAAAGAAGATAACTTAACCAAATGATTGAATATCCAAAAGAGAGGAATATAATGAAATATGTTAACCAATATTTCTATAGAGCTAATCCTTCCCATTTGTAGTTCTCTAAGGTGTTGCAACAATACCATCATGATCCAAACTTCAAGTAGGGTTTTTAGAAAATCATAGAAATTATAATATCCATTAAACCAATTCACTTCACAACTACTCTTTCCAAAAATACACCTCTTTGGATATTGTCATAGGAGATCCAACAATGGAACTTCTAGATCATGTGACAAAGACTCATACTTGCTATGATACCTTGTTAGAATGTACAATATATTAAAAAATAGCTAGAATCAATACATTAATTAGAAAACCAAAAGCAACCCACTTACTTAGAAAACCAAAACCAACCCACATGAATAAAACAACTACGAAAGGTTCTCTTAGATGCCAATATTAACAAATAAGTAATTATCTCTAAACAATGAAGAAATACTTGGACAATTTGGGGTATAAATACCACCATAATTCAAGGTATTCAATGTCAATATTATAGAACTAGCCATTGAATAATAACAAAATGATACAAAGAATTTTTCTTACAAACTCCTTATAGGCCCATAGGGTAATATACAAAGTTCACATTACAAGGTCAATATTGGCCTTAAGTGAAGATTACCATTTATTTTAACAAATTAAGTTTGACATCTTCCATTTTCTTATTTTAAATTGCCTTAAAGGTATTCCTTCACATCTTTAATTCCTTTCAAATTTGAACTTGCACATTGTAATTTCTCATCCTTTGCATCCTTCTTGGTTTTTATAATATTTGCTTCAAATGAACTATGAAGGACTTTTCCATCCAATGAGGCATAGAGGATTTTTTTGCCACCTTTTGGGATTAAAATTCCCTTGATCTAAGCCAACTTCTACTACAATATGATTTTCTTATTTCATTTTCAAGTTTATTTTATGATAAAATTTTCATTCTTTCTCAATCCTTTTCACTTTGAAATATTTTATCATATTTTTAATCTCATAAAATTTTCAAAATTGAAACATAGTGTTTTCATAATCCTCTTGCTAATCCTATTCTCTTATTGAACTTTAATCTTAATGAATTTTGGCAAAAGTCTACAAATATCCATGGAATAACATATCTGATTATACACAATGTTCTTTCGTTCTTTAATAGTTTCCCCCTCATGGATGAAATCCCCTAGAGTATTATTGATATTTTTCAAAATTTTCTTATCGATAAACTAATATGGAAGTAAACCTAACCCATGGTGTAAGCCATTTAAGATTTTGTCTCCATAAAAGTGGTTCTCACTCCATTGCCTTGAATACAATCCATCTCTTCTCCTAAACCATAGGCCATCACCCATCATTTTATCTAACTTTGGAGTTGGAGAAGATGATTAATGTAAAATCATCTACTATTGAATTTTTGAATAATTTAAAATCATAAAATAATGTAAAATCAATCCTCAATTATGTATAATCTACTATTGAATATTTGAATAATTTTACCATTATCCATTGAACTTATATATGAACCCTCTATTTTTAAGAACCATTATATCATGCTCAATCATCCCATATTTGATAATATTTTTTTTGTTTGGATAGAGATTACACTAGGTTTATTCTTCATTTTATCCTCAACTAAGGCATCATTAATCCTAGTTAGGGCTTTCATAAATAACATTCCTTTATTGCTAGCTAGCTTTTCATTGCAAAATTCTTTGAATTTCTCAAGAGATCTAGATTAAATATTTTTTGAACTCTCCCTCTACTTGAATTTGTTCTTTACTCAGTGTTTTTTATATTTTAAAGTACAATTTTTTTTTATAAACATAATAAAACTACTTATTTTGGTTACATACCACTAAAACAAGTCTCACTTGTATTACATCATAACCACACCGTGGTTTTACTACAACTTGACAGCTACACATACATTCCTTGTCAATATTGGAATCTAGGTCTTCTTGAAAGTTGAGGAATTTAACTATTGGAACTCATTCCATTTGATAATTTGACTTTATTTATTTTATGATTTAACTATTTTTTAATATTTTGTTAATACCAAAAACAATGTGATTAGTACATATATATTACATTGACCTCACTTTCAATTTAGTTATTATTTTAGGTATTTTACAGTATTTTTAAGGTACTAAAAATTTAATTGCAAAAATAAGATACAAAATTTATGCATGTATTATTTTATAATTTAATTGGTTTTAATGCATTATATCATTGTTCAAATAAAAATGGGCTAGAGTATGGATTGGAACTTTCATCTATCTATTAAAATAATGTCATTATGATTTGTTAAAATATCATTATAACATGAATGAGATTCATTGCATAACTCATTAAAATGATAAAATTATTTTTGTTAATTGGTTATTTGGGATTAAAATAAATTTCACTTGTATTATATAATGACCCATAGTTTAATTATCATGCATATATCTTTTGATAAGATTTGAACGTGAATTTCGACTTTTTGAGACTATTAAACTATTTATTTGAGTTCTTGTGGTTGCACTTATGCTTCAAGAAGGAAACTAACAAGCCAAAGCTAGTAAAACGGCCTATAATAATGTGAAGTTTTGAAAATATTATTTTACAAAGATGAGTGCACAAGTAGTAGAGATAGAGTTTTGGTATTTGTTGTAGAAAAATGTTAAGACAAAGGATGCTAAATTATGAATTTTTTCTATTTACAAAGAAAATTGAAGATGCAAAAAATGAAAATCAACAAATCAAACTTATTATGAAAAAATATGTAGGTATGTAGCTATAGCAACTAAATTGAGATGAGAATTGAAGTTGTTTGTAAACTCTCAAGCTCTAAGATTTAAAGAAGAGAGTTGTGATTTGTCAATGGTAGGGGACCCAAGTACAACCTTTTTTTCTTTAGAAAAAAATTATTCAAATAAAAAATAAATTAAATTATTATTGTATAATTGTTTATTATCATCTATTGTTTATATAATTTTAATAATAAAAATACTTTATTTGTTTGCACTTATGCTTAAAATGGAAATTAGTTGTCCAAATATGGTAAAGCAAACTATTATAATAGCATAGTTTTGGAAATATTACTCTAGTATGATGTAATGCCTATTGACTATAATAGCATAGTTTTGGAAATATTACTCTAGTATGATGCAATGCCTACACAATAGAGGTGGAGTTTTGGTATTGTGAAGAATGCTATAGGAAAATGTGAAAACGGATGCTGAATTATGAAATATTTGTATTTGCAAAGAAAATTCAAAAAATAAAAATAAAAAATTCATTTATTAGAAGAGATGTAGATATCAAACTGTAGCAACTCAATAGAGATGAGAATTGACCCTTATTCTCCAAAGAAAGAAAGAAAAACTTTCTTTATTCTATTTATTTTAATTGTATTTTTTAAATATAAAAATAAGAATCTAAATTATCATGTATGCATGTATATATGTAAAGTAGATTAAATATTAAAAGTTATTTAAAATATAAAATTAATTTAAAAACAACACTTTTTAAATATTAATAATTTTAACACAATATTTCTAATTTTAATACAAATTCATTTTAAAAAATGTTTCTATTAATTAACTAAAATGAACTCAGCCAGTTTCATATTATTTTTTACCATACAAAAAATTCTAATGTTCTATGAAAATGTTTAACAATAATTCGTTCAATATATATTTTTTACATTGTGTCATCATGTCATACTTAAGTTTATTATATTAAAAAGAAAATCTTATTATTTATAAGAATTATAAAACTCTTGAGAATGAGTTATTCGATCTATAAAATTTGCTTCAAATTAGAAATTGCTAGTATATAATAAAGAGTTCAAATCTGAAATTGTTAGTATATAATAAAGAGTTCAAATCTAATAAGTTGGTCATTCTGGATGATCTTATGGCGGTCACCATGGAGGAGGGCTCGTGGAACCTTGTCGGCAAATTCCATGGTGGCAGACCTGATATTGATGCCATAAGGAGATGGGCGATGGTCAAATGGAAACCAAAAGGTTCTCTGGATATTGTTGTGGTTTCTAACGCATTCTTCTTGATTAAACTCAATTGCGAGGAGGACTCAAAGTGGATCCTTGGAGGGGGTCCCTGGTTCTTTGGAAGAAAAGGGTTGTTTCTACGCAAGTGGGGGCCAAATTTTAATCCACGAACCCAGAAGATCAATTTGGCTCCTTTATGGGTACGTCTTCCTGATTTGCCCTTCCATATCTGGCATGAAGACATCCTAAGGGGTATAGCTAAGGTGATTGGTGAGTTAGTGTTAATAGACTCGACCACTAGAGCAAAATCCAGAATGATTTTTGCTCGGATGTGCGTAATGGCAGACCCGAAGGTGGAGTTGCCAGGTCATATCGATCTTATTTCCAAACACGGTGTATGGACTCAAATGATAGTCTATGAAAATAGGCTTCTTAAGTGTTCAGTTTGTAGGAGGTTGGGCCACTCGACTGGTTCGTGTTCGGCTAGAAAGGAGGTTCCCAAGGGGAACTAGGTTAGAAAGTAGGGAAATTTTAAGTCTCAGGGCCATCCTCAGTCGGGGTCGTCTGAGGCCTCAGGCCCCAACCAGTTTGCTTCAGAGAACTCAGGACCCAACCAAATTGAGAATGATTCCAGGGTGATGGAAGTTAGCAACCCAGAGCCGACTGCTATCAATCAGTCTAGTGTTTATTCTGGCCTCCCGTAGGTGGATAGAGCAGAGTTGGTGACTGAAATAGGTATCCTATCAAATTTTCTTCATAATTCCTTTGAATGCTTAAATCCTGAAGATGCTAACCCTAAGGAGGAGAAAGGAAATCAGGATGAGCCAGAGGTGCTTGTCTCACCTCAGAAGATGGTGAAAGACTCTAGCTCTTCTCCCAAGCCAAATATGGCCAAGTCATCGGAGTGGGGAGAAGGTTCATCAGGGGTGAAATATTCTCATCCAAAAACAAGAAGTTCTCAAAAGGGATTGGCTGATGTTGGAGTGCCCAGGAAGGTGGGTAAGCCCTCTAACAAAAATGTAAGAAATAGGGAGGCAGAAGCAGATATTGCAGATGGCTTGCAAAGCCAGTTGAAATTTGAGAAAGAGTCTAAAGGGAAGCAACTTAAACTGGATTCATTTTGTCACTCGCCCCATTCTCCTGAGGGGGCAATCACTCCAAATATCGTAAATGAGACTCATCACATGGAATATTAGAGGCCTGAATGGGACTTCTAAACAAAGAGCATTGGCCTCTCTAAGGAAAGAGTTTAAGCTAGATATTATTCTTGTACAGGAAACAAAAATGGATAGTTACAATGTTGAATTAGTTAAAAAGAAAATTTGGAGAGAATCAAATTTTGTTGCCAGCTCAACAAATGGAGCTTCAGGAGGTCTGTTATGTATGTGGAACCCAAAATCTGTTGAAGGATCGACTCTGCTAGTTTCTGATAGAGTTATAAATATTTTATTTTCTTCCAAAGTCTCAGGGGTCAAGTGGGTTACTTCGAATATTTATGCCCCTAACTCTCCTCAAAATAGGTTGGTATTCTAGGACTCCTTGCGAGTTATGAGAGAGATTTTTAACAAGGAAGCATGGCTTTTGGTAGGAGACTTTAATACCCCTTTATACCCATCTGATAAGAAAGGAGGGACTCTAGTCTGCAAAAGCATGGAAGACTTTACCTCTTTTGTGAATTCCCAAGAGCTTATGGATTTGGAGCTGAAGGGGTCTAGGTATACGTGGAGCAATCGATGATTGGGATGCCAAAATATTCAGGTCAGGCTAGACAGAATCCTCATATCTAAGGAAGGGCTACCTTTTTTTGGAGATGCATCTTTGTAGTCTCTTCCTAAAGTGGCCTCCGATCATAATCCTCTGGTGCTGGAGCAAGTTCAGAATTATCCATTTTTTCCTAGGCCCTTCAGATTCGAGGCCATGTGGCTCCCTCACCCGGACCTAGAAGGTAAGATCAAGGAATGGTGGGCTAAGGGCTTTTCGGGCCACCCTATTGCTCAAGTTGCATCGAAGCTGAGGTATATTAAGGCAAAGCTGAAGGAATGGAATAAATTCATTTTTGGTAATATTTTGTTAAGGAAAAATGAACTCATTGAGCAGCTCAAAGAAGTGGAAGCCATTTCAGCCAGGTCGGAGGTAGTGGAGGCGGTGAGATCCAAAGAAAGAAGTCTGCTTGTGGATTTGCACAATGTCTTGGCTGAAGAAGAGATTATGTGGCATCAAAAATCAAGGAATTTATGGCTCAAAGAAGGAGACCGAAACACAAATTTTTTTCATACGTCTACATTGAGGCATAGGAGTCACAACAGGATCAAGGAAATCAGAAAGGTGGATGGTGAGGTTACTAAGGAAATTAACGAAATTAGGGAAAGTGTTGTGGAGTTCTTCAAAGACTTGTTATGCTCCTCGGTTCCCAGAAACTTGCAAGCGGAAAATCATCTTCTCTGTAACATCCCAATGCTGGTCTCTGAAGATATGAACAAGATCCTGTGTGATCCCTTCAATGATGATGAGATCAGAAAGGTGGTATTCTCAATGGGAGGTCTTAAGGCTCCAGGTCCAGATGGTTTCCCGCCTATATTTTTTAGAGGTTTTGGCATATTCTGGGTCTTGATATTTGTAATGCAATCAGAGAGGTCCAAAGATCTAATTTTATCTCGATCGATGTAAATTCCACCTTTTTGGTTTTACTACCTAAATCATCGGGTGCCAAAGGATTTACAGATTTTAGGCCGATTAGCCTATGTAATACGATTTTCAAAATTTTGACTAAATCCATGGCCAATAGACTTAAAATTTTGCTCCCTTCGATCATTGATGCTCCGTAGAGTGGTTTCATGCCCCAACGATAGATTTTGGATGGTGTTATTGTTGTTCATGAGATCATCCACTCTACTGATAAAAGTGGGAGGCCCGAGACTCTTCTCAAGTTGGACATGAACAAGGCGTATGATAGAGTGGCTTGGGATTTTCTTCTTAGGGTCCTTGATAGGTTTGGCTTTGCCCAGTGCTGGTTGAGACTAATTAAATCTTGTATATCTTCAGCCATATTTTTAGTAATTATTAATGGATCTCTAGTGGGCTACTTTCATAGCAATAGAGGTCTACATCAGGGAGACCCTTTATCGCCCTACCTTTTTATTCTTATGGTTGAGGCATTGGGCAGGTCCATCAAAGCTAATCAGGTTATTCAAGGTTTGAAGCTAACCCAATCGATAGATCCCATATCCCATCACCAATTCATTGATGACACTCTTCTTTCCTTCATGGCATCAATCCCTCAGGCTAAAGTGGTTAAATCAATTTTGGTGGATTTTGAGAATGCGATAGGTCAGAAGGTGAATTTCAAAAAAGTTTACTTTTTTCTTTCACACCTCGATTGATAGGTAGAGGAAGATAGCAGATATTCTGGGGTGCAACATTGGTTCCCTTCCCTCGGTTTACCTTGGGATGCCACTGTTCAAAGGTGCATCGAAACCATCATTGTGGGATTCAGTAGTTGAAAGAGTTCAAAAGAAGTTAGCGGGGTGGAAAGGTGCCCTTTTAAGTCAAGCGAGGAATATTTTATTGGTCAAAGCCACTTTACAAAGCATCTCGATGTACTTCCTCTCCTTGTTCAAGATTTCGAGGAAAGTTATCGATAAGTTAGAGCAAATCCAATGATCCTTCTTGTGGTCAGGGGTTGAAGAGAAGAAGAGATTCCACCTGGTGGCATGGGATCAAGTCTGTAGTAGGAGAGAAGAAGGAGGCTTAGGTTTGAGAAGGTTGAGAATGTTGAATAGAGCCTTGATTGCAAAACAATCTTGGAAATTAGTTCAGGATGACAATGTCAGCTGGGTTAAGATTGTGAAGGCTAAGTATCTTGGCGGTGGCAGCAATTTCTTGAAATCCCAAGCTCTCCTGGTGGGGTCTACTTTTTGGTCCAGCATAGTTGGTAGTCGGGCGGATGTGCGTAAAGGCCTTCGTTGGGTGGTGGGGGATGGTTATTCCATTGATTTTTGGGGAGATTCTTGGGCCTCGCCATCCCCTCTTGAATATTGCCTGACCTTCACCTGTCTGAAGCCAATCACAGATAGGTTCTTTGGTCCCAAAGTTTCTGAATTTTTAGAATTATTCAATGGTCATCTTCGATGGAAGTCCTTTGACTTCCCAAATATTTCTCAGGAGGAGAAACTTGCTTTTATAAATTTAAAAAACTCCATAAAATGGTTCCTAACCCCAGGTACTGGTCTTCATGATAGGTTGGTTTGGGGTCCTGAGAAAGATGGCCAGTTTTTAGTTAAGTCTGCTTATGGCTGCTTGGACTATGATTCGGATCCCTGGTTCTCGATGAATCAAGTCTGGATTAAAGGCCTGACGCCTAAAGTCAATGTGTTCTTCTGGTTGGCAATTCAAGGAAAGTGCCTTACTCTTGATAATCTTCAAAAATGGGGAATGATTTTCCCTAATAGGTGCTTCTTGTGTGGTAGGGCTTTTGAATCACCTTTCCACTTATTTTCCCATTGTGCCTATACCCTTGAAGTCTTTCATCAATTATTTTTGGAGTTGGGTGTTGCTTGGGTTCTTCCCAACTCGTTGGAGGACCTGGTTGTTCAATGGGTCTCCCCCTTCTCCTCTCCCCACCTATGCTAGTTTTGGAAATTTGGGTTACCCCATATTTGGTGGTGGGTGTGGAAGGAAAGGAATGCCCATGCCTTTAAAAATATTTGCCATCCTGAGTCATCGGTCTCCTCGAGGGCCATTGTAGATATAGTGGAAAATGTGAAAGCTTTAAAACTGGATTCGATAACTTGTGAAGGGGAGATCGGTTTGGAGAGATCGTTGGGTTTTTTAACTCAGCCTCAGAATACAGTGAGTAGGGTGAGTCAGGATAGGGCTAGCACGATTTGGGAACCCCCTCCATCGGGTTGGCTGAAATTCAACTTTGATGGAGCTTCTAAAGGGAACCCGGGTCCGATGGGTGCAGGGGGTTTGTTTAGAAACTCGGAGGGCAAAATCCTTCTTGCCTTTGCTAAAAACTTGGGTCACCAAACCAGCCATTTCGCTGAAGCTCGAGCATTATTTCAGGGTGTTTCCCAACTGAACTGGGTGAATTGCAGGAAACTAATCATAGAAGGAGATTCACTCAATGTTATCAACATGATTAATGGCAACCAAAATCCCTCCTGGACTGTTGCAAATTTTATAATTGAAGCCAAGAGAATGATTCAAAATTTAGAAGAAGTCCAATTCAAGCACCGGTTCAGGGAAGGTAACAAAGTTGCGGACTTCCTGGCTAATCAAGGTCTTACACAACAAGATCTTCACATTTGGATAGGTAATTTCCCAGATGGCCTTAGATCGTTGGACAATGAATTCAGGCAAAGGTCAAACTCGAGTCAGAATACTTAGGGCGGGTGGTTGGAACCCTCCCCATTGGATGTTGCTTTTTGAATGTTTTGGTCGGGCCTACGTGCCCAGTTTTTGTCTCTGTTTATCCATGCGGGCCTGCGTGCCCAACTTTTATCTCTGTTTGGCTTATGTGTCTGGGTTTGTTCGGCTAGTATATGTTGGTCTGGGTGTAGGTAGTTGTGTCCAAGGGTTGGTTGGCTTTAATGTTTGAAGTGTCCTCAGTCTCCTAGTGGCTGGAGATTAGCTTCTTTTTGTTATAAGGTTTGGAGGTCCTTTCAAAACTCCTTTCATCCAACTAATTAAAAAATAAAATAAAGAGTTCAAAGCCACGTCCATCATCTAATCTGTAGATTTGAGATGTCCAACCACCTTGTGCTCTTAAAGACTAAATCACATTCCATTCCACAGTTCTTTAAATATGCTGTATATTGTCTACTAAATCTCATTCCATTCCTATTTAGATATGCTGAATGTTGTCTTGTTCATAAGGTGTTAGCATATCCCATTATCCACTATAGGGATAGGCCTCATGGGAGTCAACACGGTAGAACAAATAATGTGTCACAATGATGACAACATGAGGAAACCAGAAGACATTGGGATCGACAAAAGAAAGGCATTGGATATTGACTGAAACAACTCAACCACTACAAAGAAATGAGAAGTGTCTTTTATTATCCATACTCGAATTCAGATATAACAACAAGAGAGTCTCCCTCACCAAAGCTCACTGCTTTCAACTTGTCCTTTGGGTTGATAACCTGTTGTATAGCAACTCTCATTGTCAATGTCAATGACAATGGCAAAAAAACAAATACAAAGATCTATTATCATAAACTTGAATTGCATACCGTTTCATTGGCTAGTATATAACCGATGGCTACTTCACCACGCAAGATAGCCCTTTCAGAAAGTTCATGAAATGAAGGGCTCTCTCCCTTCTTCAAGTAAAAGCTAATATCCTGAGAATCAATTATAAAATGTTAGCTCTTAATCACAACCCAAATTAATAAAAAAAATGAAACCCACTGAATAGTGTAAGAAATTATATATACAAAGCCCACAATTACAGTCAACAATACTGTTTATCAAGAAGGAACGCCTACCTTAACATAAATTTCACTACCCCAAGAGTTCAGAAGGTCCGTCCAAATCCCATTCAGCTCACTGTGTTCTGCCACTGAAATGTAACCAACAAAAAAAAGTCAAATCATTCAATGACATCTGAACTTGAGTTAATGTGAAAAGAAACCCACAATCTTCACAAGGATGAAAACCTTGTGCTGTCACAAGGCCCATCAATTCCTCGGTGCCAATGCATGTCATATTTTCTCTTGTATTGCATACCTGCATGAATGAAGTAAATTTAAACAGGATGCATCCCATTGCATAAAATTATCTCCACAGAATACAAAGAACAAACAGAAACCTTGGGAACAAAAGTTAAAGGTATAACCTACTTGCTTCCCAAGTTGTGTGTCAAGAAACTCTGCAACAAGATTTGCTACCTGTTTAGAAAGTCGTATTATGATTTAAGCGTATAACGCATATGATGACTCATGAATTTAATAACATAAAATCACAACTGAAAGCCAAATTGATCTAGTTGCAATTACTTAATGCAAAGGAAGAATGAACACTAATTGATAAATCTTAACCTTCTATGAACTTTAAACCATGACCCACCCAGTGGCTGCATATAAGCTTCCTGCCATTCTTCTCTGAGTGGGGATAAATAATAAACTGGAGAGGAGAAATGTAAGTAATGGAAGGCTAGGGCTTCACACCAAAGATAGAACAAAATGACTTAGTTTGGAGACAGGTGATCGAAAATAAAATTGATAGGCAAGATCACATCTTAGGGAGCAAATCTCAGTACCAATTATCGTCAATGACCACAACTCAGCAAGCCCCACGAGCAAGACTCAAATTGGCACATGGAAAGAACTTAAGAAAAAGTGGATTAAATACCAACTCAAACTACCTTAGACTAATTATGATATTTCATTGCTAGTTCTGATGTTATTTTCACATTAAGTTTGAAACTGTGTAATAAATTCATTAAAGAGTTCACTTTGCTTGTTTCCCTCGAGAATATTCAGGAAAACAACTTCACAGTGAGATTGCTACTGTGGACCTAAAATATTCAGAAATTATATCACCTATGAGTTGACATCAAGGATGAGACTTCACTCAAGTCCACACATCTTGCCCACTCGTTGTTAAATAGAAGACTAATGACCATCAATAGGTTGGCTTGTCTTCCTTTTAAATTTGCAAATTATTCACAAAATGTTATACTATCTTAAATCCAGCACGTTCCTCTTGCTCAATGTCTTGCACTTTTAAAGGTGTAAATGCAATAATTCCATAAGGCATGTCAAGTGGGTTATTAATTGACAGTATCTGGTGACTGGATGGTAGATTTCACATGATTGAATGCATGCATTTAGTCTCTGCTACAATTGCTTCCATAGCATAAAAATAATTCAATCTAAACCGTCATATTTGAATAATATTTTTTTCTAAAAATATGGGATGCTTAGCTGCAAACCAGCTAATGATATTTTATTCTATAACAAGAAAAGCTGTTTTGGAAAAGGTCTTCATCAGCTTCCTATTTCATTTAAAGGCCTTCCTCTCACATGGCTATTTGTACTCAGATCATATGTTTAGGCTTTTAACCACTTTAGGTTTACTCTCCAGTAATGTTTACATTGTTTTAAAACTTTAAAACTCTTCAGATCTTAGGGTTCCTTTAAACCTAGTACTTTCTATTGTAATTGGATATACTTTTGAATCCCATTGACATACCTTCTTGGATCTCTGCAGAAATTAATAATATTTCTGTTTATATTTATTTTTAACCTTTCGTTTTCAAGCATAACGTTTTGACTATAATATTTAAAGTTTGAATCTTTATCAATAACTATTCCTATAAGTGAAATGATTGGTAGCACAAAGTGAAACTTTACCAGTAATATTTATCTTCTTTGATTTGAAACCCACAGATAATTACATTAAAATGAAAAGTTCAACAACAAAACAAATGCCCAGAATAGGCAAAGTCGTCGAAAATGAAAATATAATCTAGACACTAGTATCGATATTGGGCCTATCATGAGGATCTATGGTTTACTCCTGTCTTGTGTTTAAAAGAAAACATTTTGACCTACATTTTCGCAAGTCACAAATTGGTCAATAATTTTTCTGTGAAGACTTTTAAAAATCTGCCCTCACATAGCTCTTCTTGGCAATGTATAATTTCTAGATGAGGACATAACACATTCATGCATGAACTTTGTGAGTTAAAGGGTGAAGACGTCCAGTGATAATAAGATAATTTATCTAAAATTCAGTAGCGAATGTCCTTTTTAGAACATACGAGATTGCTGCCAAATAGAAACAGTATCATTGCAACAGATTTTACAACGTACCAACATAGGAGATTGATGAAATTGTTAAATAGATTGTACACTAAGATCCAAGAAAAAATGTTTAGTTAATCTAGAAAGATTTGGTAGAAGTTACTGAATGTGTATTTTTTACATAACTGGCCACAAGATGAGACACATTCCCATCCCAACAAAGAAAGAAATAAACAAAGAAATTATACTGATGTCTGTGAATGAGCAAAGTAGGTTACGAGGACTCTCGATTACAGCAAAGCATAACAGCAACTTGGGAGTCCTAAAATCAGGAAACATGGAACCTGACAAGAAAGGGAAGGTGGGCAGGCAAACAAGAAGGGAGATAAATACAAGTGGGTAGAGTATACAATTATATGAAATTATATACTGCAAAAACAATCCTGTAAAGAAAGCATCTTTGACAAGTGTTACCAAAAAAACCAAGAGAGGGGTGAATGGAGACTAAGGATTTAGTCTGCATCAAAGTGTAAAGAAAAATAAGGGCCAGCATGCTCATGAATCGCCATGAAACGGTCAATAGAGGATTTCATGATATATTCAAGAAAATGATGATGGCTGAGATGGCCAAACTGAACAAGCTTATAAAGAAAGATATTCCTTGTAGGGCCTCCCTAATATAATGGTGATGATCTGTCAGATGTATAGAGAACATTGGTAATGCATGTTCACACTTGTCCAGATTGTGAATAACTAGCTGACCATCTGCAAGAAATGTAACTAATCATCCATATCACATGTGAAAGTAAGATATTTAAGGTGCCCTAGGTGCCAACCACAAAGAGGGACAATCTCATTGATCTATCACCTTGTCTGCTAGTAACTACAGTATTCATCAAGTGGTTGATACCCTCACAATTGCTAACCTAGGCTGAAAGAAGGAAGTAGTCAATCTAGTAGTGCAAGAAGTCACTTTTAAAGCCATTATATGAAATTGATTACATCTTGAAGGTAAATACCCAAACAATCTAATCTAGATAAAATAAAAGCATAGCAAGGAACCATCCTATCTTAGTGCCACCATTGATATCTCAAATAGAACTTATAATAGATAGAACACCTTAAATTAAGGTGTTTATCTGTCTTTTGGGCTATTAGTTCAGCCATAGAGCATGCCCCTAATAATCAAGTGATCGCATCTAGGCTGTGAAGGCTATTTCTTCAAGAAAACATAGATGACAAATCTTATCACCTGGAAACCCTGTTTATCTAGGAGGTGAAGGAGAAGATATGCATTCATTTCTGCATTGCAAGCAGCATATCCAGCCAGGGGAGGTGTTGTACAAGGATTGTCGTACGAGTGGAGATGTGGAAAGTGTCGTACAAGTGGATTGCAATATGTCATTCAAGTGTTTTCATACAAGTGGATGACAAGCTTGCCATACAAGTGGATATCAAACTTGTCGTTCAAGTGAAGACCAACCTGTTGTATAGTGTGATAGTTGATTGTCGTACAAGTGCATGATGACCTATTGTAAAATTACATTGATTGTAGTCTTGTTTGGCCTCTAAATATGTCATTTTGTTCCTCCACCATTGGGAAACACACAACCATGCTACAAGAACTAGTTGAGGAGATGAGCAAGCATTTCATTCTAAAAGTGTTGAATTTGAGTAGACCTCCAAATCTAAGATAGAGCATCAATGAGCAAATTGATACCTTCTTTGACAAGCTTACTGGAGTGCCAGGAAAAGTGTGCACAAAGTTCCAAGTTGGTTGTGTTGGAGACTGGCAACGATGGCAATTTAGGATATAAAATAAACTAGGCAAGTTGGTGCATTGAGATCATGATGAGGAGAGGATGAAGCTTGCTTCAATTCATCAGACAAAGCCATGAGAGCTAGAAACTGGTAGTAATCAATGTTGGGAGTGAAGAACTTGCTAGAAGGGACTCAAGCACTCTACTGGTATCCAACACGAGTGTACATAGACAAAGGAAGTTTGGCAGCCCTTCCTGAGGCTTCCTGAGGAAGAATTAGGTGTCAAGTATGTCAAACTTGCACTTGAGTTGGTGAAATCATATGCAGGAATAAATTTCTTGGTATAACTAATCCAGTGGTTAGCTACTGGGTTGGAAAAGTTCCAGCAGAAGGAGGAGCACGCTAACGAATTGTAGACGTTGGAGGCACAAGTACGGTAGGTGCAAGAGGATGTCGATGCAAAAATAGTAGAGTTGAGAAAGGAGTTTGAGGAAAATAAGGCATAGGAGGAACATAATCGGTTGATCGGAAAGCTAAAATATGAATGCATGGTGAGGGAGCAATCGTTGGAAGAAAAGAATCGTGAAGTCACTCACCAAGATCAACTGATAGAAAAGAGGGATGAGGAGTTGGCAAGTGCAACAAGAAGAGAAGTGGAAGCAATGAGAAAAGCCTCTAAAGCAACCAAGAAGGAAGTTGAGGCTGAAGCTGTAAAGAGAGAAGTGGAGTTGAATTCTAGGCTAGCACAAATCGAGCAAAGGTCAAATAACTACGGTTTATAGTGGGCTCGATACCAAGCCAACGTGAAAAGGTTGAAGGGAGAAAATGAGGCCTTGAAGATACAAATTCAAGAGCTTGGAGATGTACCTATTCCCATGCCTCAATCTCAGCAGAACCTGAGTCCCAAGGAGTAGAGACAGTCGTTGACGAAGGCATTGACCAATTTATGAGCAAATGATAAATGAATATGAGCAGATCTTGTATTAACAATAGTTTGTACGGTTAACTACGTATAGCATCTTCTTACATATAAATATATGTGGAATATCTCCTTCCAACACCTACACGCTTTAGCCAACAACCTCCAACTAGCCTCTCAACATGACTCGGCAACCACACATTTTGACCTTTGACACAATTCCAACCATCATACGAATCAATGAGGTAAGGGTCTTATTTATACAACTAAAAGGTAGTTGCCTCCTCCAACTATCCGACACCTCATCATTTTCCTAAATTACATTTGACTTGCATGTGACTTTTAAATTTCATTTCATGAATCATTTTATGACTTAACCGTAAATAACTTAACATTACACATTATCATATGAAATATTACATTATGACTTTAATTATACAGATGCACATTTCGCCAAACACTTTGTGTACAAACTACAAAATAACATAAAATGACAAAACTTATTCTCTAATTATACAGACATCAATTTGCCTACCTACAAGATGTTGGAACTAGTTTGGATCAGCCTCAACAAAGGAAAGTGTAAATAGAAAAATAAGTGCAAATGCACAAATGTACATGAAATGTAAATGTTAATGCAATTTCGTAATGTAATGTTGTTTGAAGTCAAGGGTGATGACATAAGCATTGATAAATCAAAGTTTGTAATGTACAACAAATGTATGTAATTAGTAATTTAGTATGTGCAAATGGAGGGCAGTTAGATGAGGTGTCTTGGGTGGCAGTTGCTATTAACTGCTAGCCCTCAAGGATAAATAGGACCCCCCATTCATTTGTGCGGGTATCCAAGGGATCCATCAAGTATCATCCATGATTGTGTATCATCGGTCTATGTAATACAAGTGTTGTATAGGCAGGAGTAAATGCAATACTATTCATCCTTCATCTATGTGTCTATGTATACATTCTGTATGATGTCATTGCTGCAGCAAGTATAATATTAGGTTGTTCTTTCCAAGTTCTGTGTGCAGGTTGGATTTGAGTTGCAGTCTAGAATTGTCTTACAAGGAGTGTCATTGGAAGTGTTGTATGAGGAGTGTTGTTGAGTGTTGTATGAGAGGAGTTGTCGTACGAGGAAGTGGAGTCACTGCCATTCAAGTGTGTTCCATACAAATTCATTTGCCATACAAGTCATATTGTCAAGTCATTGCCGTACACGAGATGTTACAAATTGCATTATTGGTTGACTACTGAATCTGTCATATCAAAATGTTCCTTGAAGTGTTGGAGTACTTACCACCGTTCTACAATCTTAGCCACAAGATTTGTTCAAACAATGGCATATGGATTTTATTATATCATTGAAGACCAACAGAAGAGGTTGTAGGTACATTGTCATGGAAATTTAGTGTCTAACAAAGTGGGATACGTGAGGACATTGTCAAATAACTCTGCAAAGAGCACTACACAATTCATATATGAGCAAATCATTACAAGGTTTAGAGTACCTCTGAAGTTAACAAGTGATCACAGAGGCCACTTTATTAATGAAATTATTCATAAGCTAACATTGGATTTCAAAATTTTGCATTTGTTGTTGAGTCCATACTATCCAAGGGCAAATGGGCAAGCAAATGCAATGAAAATGCAACGTATAAAGTTTCAATGCAAAAATGATCCGATTTGGAGCAAAATGGGCAAATCCGATCAAACGATTTGTGGGTTTTGCACGTGTTAGTGTGATACACAATCCTTTTTATAGATGTGAAAAATATGAAGTATGCTTGTGGATCTACAAAATTATGTGTGGGTAGGACAATATCAATTTCATATTGAAATCGCACTTGTGTGTCCCATCAAGCTTGTTAGAACCGTTGAACATGGAAATAGTCAAAAGTTATTTTTGTCTATGACTATAGTTCAACAAGTGGAACTGGAGAGTTTTACTCTCCCCAACCTTCGGATTTGGGTTGGTTCCCTTCCAACTTTGTTGAAAAATGTGAAAAGAAACTAGTCTAAGTGTGCAAAATTTAAATCTAAGCTAAATGCGTGAAAAGTAAATTTGATTGACTTTGTAAGAAAAAGAGTGGGAGAGATTAAGCAAATATAGTAGAAAAATAATTATGGCAGAAGTCATTGCGAGATCAATGTTAGTATAATCAACAAATCTAGCAATGATCAAATAAAATTCAAAGCATCAATTCTTCAAAAGTAATCAACAATATCACAAAAGAACCAAAGGAGGAAAGGAAGGTAGAGCCACTAGATCCATGCGTTCATGAAGTAAGAATTCATAGACAATTAATTCAAAAATCCATGCACAATCTTTCGTTTTATTGATCTCAAAATTTCAAGTCCAATTGGTTTCCAAAGAATAGCTCTAGTATGTTGGGTAGCCAAAAAACCCTTACAATGAGAATGAATCACTTATTTTTACTTGAAAAATAAACCCTAATCTATCTCTAGACTTGCAGTTCTATTTTTGGATTCATTCAAAATTGCATGTGGACTCGTCATCCTTATCCACAATGCCAAAATTAGGCACACTACCCAGAGAAAGGCATGCAAAAGTAAAAGTGGTGTGCATCAAGAAGAGTGAGTGGGGCACACAAGGATGAGTACCAAGGTGCATTGGGCCAAGTGGGGCACATCGAGAAGTGAGGTGCACTGGGCCAAGAGGGGCACACTGGGAAGCAAGGTGCACTGGGTAGAGCGAGCAAGGCACACCAAGAAGCGAGACATGCTAGGTAGAGCAGGGCACACCAAGAAACGAGCAACACTAGGCAAAGTGAGTGGGGCGCATCAACAAGCAAGTCATACTTGACTAAACAGGTTGTTCTTGAATTGAAAAACTCACACGTGAGCAAGGCACACCAAAGTGAGCGAGACACACCATACAAAGCAAGTGTGTTGCACTTGATCCAATAGGTGCATTGGAACTGAACGAGTCGCATGCGAGTGGGGCACTCTAGGAAGCAAGGCGCTCTAGGAAGCAAGGCGCACCAGGAAGTGGGTCACACTCAACCTAATAGGTTGCACTAGAATAGAATGGATCTCATTTTACTGAAAGGATCAAAGTATTTTTCTTTTTTTAAAGCGAAAAACCCCTTACGAGGCCGCCTTGGTCTGAGAGACCACGAACAGGGGATTCTACACCGTCAAAGTCAGCCGAGAGTCGCACCCAGCCCTGCCCACACCAACATTATCAATTGGACTTTTGGTACCCAATTCAACTTTTTGGTAAGGTGGAGATTCGAACCTGGGACCTCCCTTGGAGGATTGCCCTCTCCTCTCCAACTCACCTACAATGCCTGGGTAGCACTATTAGGTACCTAACATATATTATAATATTGTACTTAATATTTTTTTTTTGATTGGTTGAAAACGGGTTTTGAAAGGATCCCCGAACCTTTTATATAAGAGCCTTACAAAAGAGACCATCTTCTGAAGACGATCTCGAGGAGACACCAAATGAGACAGGGAGACGAACTCTGCAGGGAGACGATCTCTGCAGGACCAACTACAAAATCATTCAAATTTGAAACATAGGAGCTTCCCACTCGAAATTGAAACACAACTTGAAACCAATAGACGATCTCCGCAGGATGAACTACAAAATCATTCAAATTTGAAATAGGAGCTTCCCGCTCGAAATTGAAACACATTTTGAAGTCAATTGAAACACGCATCTTTATAAATTGAAACAAGGTTTCCCGCCCAGGGAAACCCTCACCAGACAATTGGGATTTGAAAAGAAGTTTCCCGCCCAGGGAAACCCTCACCAATAGCTCAGGAATTGAAAAGAAGTTTCCTGCTCAAGGAAACCCTCACCAACACACTAAACCAGGAAAGTTGACAAAATATTTGGCTGCAAGAGCATCTTGAAAAAATGCGAATCACCAACACCAACATCCACTAGGGCCCCACCAAGAATTTGACCAAGAAACCAAACCCAGAACCCCCCTCTACAGCAAGCGTTGGAACACTTGGTCCCCTTCAAGACCTCATAGATCTGTAGAGAACAAAGTTCAAAGGAGCAGGCTCCTTGCCAGATGAAACAAAGACCCCCTCCCAAGGGTAAGCCCAGGAGGCCAACATTGAAATCCCTCGACTGCGGCCATCATGAAAGCACGAGGTCTCTCCCTTGACGAGACAAATAAATCACAGAGAAAGGCTCACTGAGGACCAAGGGCCAAAACAGGAAAAGGACCAAGACTCTCAAACTGAGAAGTGATCTCCGAAACCCTTCCTCCGTGGGCAGTGAGAAAGTCCCTGGTCTGCCGTCCAAGACCACAAATTACCACGGAGAAAGATTTCCGTCAAAACGCCTCTCAAGTAGACTGCATAGGGCTCCAACACCCAAACCCACCGTTGCCAGACCAAGAAGCCGTCCATAAAAGCCCTCCTCCACGACAATAAAGAGCCTCATCTCACCTCAAAGACCACCAAAAAATGTCGAGAAAGGCTCCTCGGACCACCTCGCGCATCGAGCAAGCAATGGACAAATCGACCAAGGTTGTCATATTGAGAGTAGATTTCTGAAACCCTCTTCCGTGGGCAGCGAGAAAGCCCCTGGTCCCCCATCCTAGACCACAAACAACCATGGAGAAAGAGGTCCATCAAAATGTCTCTCGAACAGACTATGCAGAGCTGCACCACCCTTTCCCACCGCTGCCAGACCAGGAAGCCATCTAAAAAGCCCCTATTCCACGACAATAAAGAGCCTGGTCTCTCCCCAAAGAACACCCAGAAACGTGGAGCAAAGCCCCTCGGACCACCTCGCGCATCGAGCAAGCAGAAGACGAATCGACCACCAAGGTGCTACTAACCAGCATCAAAGAAGACCATGCACACCAACTCAGCCAACAACAAAGAGGATATGGAAATGGAGGAAAACCGCTCAGGCCGCCCAAGACCACCTTCAAAGGAGTACGAGAGGGAGCCAGGAGAGGAGAGGAGGGAGCCAGGAAGGCCTCCTGCTCTGGGCGGGAGGCCACCTGTACTTAATATTATCATATTATAATAAATGTAATTATCCCACATGTGTGGATAAGCAGTAGTGGTAGATGTTGGCATTTTTGCCACATTAAATTTTTTGATAAAATTTTGCCTAAGTATGGAGCTTTAAAGTGGCAAAGAGCATGCAGAAGTGTTGGCGTTTTTGCAGGCCCTAAAAGAGGATGATAAAGTGGATGAAATGATCTTTGGATATTTCGTCATTGCAGATCTTTTCGCAAGCTTTCCGGCAATATATTACAATAGGCGATCGGGTCAGCGGATCAAAAGTTATGGCCCCGAGAAGCAGAGCCAGCGAAAGCCCACTTCGGGCTTGAAAATTTGGCTAAGGCATGGCCCAAAATGTCTACTTCGGCCCAAAAATGCTCATTTCGGCCCAGAATGCCTACTTCGGCCCAGAAATGCCAACTTCAGCCCCGAAGCTCAAGTCGGCCAGCGAAGCTCAAGTCGGCTAGCGAAGCTCCATGTCGGCCAAAACGTTCAACATCGGCCAAAGTGCTCAAAGTCGGCCAGAAAACCCCACTTCGCCCCCGAAGATCAATGTCGGCCCCGAAGCGCAATGTCGGCCACAAAACTCAAGTCGGCCGAAATACCTATGTCGGCCGCGAACCTCAATTTCGGCCAAAAAGCTCCACTTCGCCCCCAAAGCTCCATGTCGGCCCCGAAATGCCATGTGGGCCCCGAAGTCCAATGTCGGCCAAAGTGTTCAATGTCGGCCCCGAAGTTTGATGTCGCCCGCGAACCTCAATGTCTGCCAAAATCCCAACGTCGGGCAAAATTCCAACGTCGGCCAGAATCCCAACGTCGGCCAGAATTCCAATGTCGGCCAAAACCCTTTATGTCGGCCAAAAATGCTCAAATTCGTCTGAATCACCTGCGAACCTCAGCTCCAGGGGCGGACTGCAACAAACTCCGGTTTTAGCATGCTCCCAAAAAAAAACACTAAAGCAGGTTTACCTCCAAGTTCGGCCTCCACCCCTCCCAAACCCTAGTTTCGGGCCATTTGTTCAACGAACTTCATCCTCGGACCCAGTTTGGGCGAACTCCAATAGAATTGGGCGAACTCCAGCAAAGGCATTTTTTAGACGTTGAGACAGCAACATAAGAGAGCAAAAAGGGACAACTTCGCTCAAATAAGGGTTAATGGGCAGCTGCGTTGAAGAAAATAGGCAGAAAGTCCACTTTGGGCCTGAAAAAATACTAATGCGGTTGGCTCACTTCACCCAGGAAGTTGCCGAAGTTACACTTTGGCCAATATTTTCAGCGAACCATCCCTTTTAGACTGCCAGTTCGGCCTCAGGCAGGGCGAAGCAGGCACTTCGGGCGGCAAGATGGCCGAACCTCCACTTCGGGCCTATTTCTGGCGAAGCAACCATCCATCAAGGCAAGAGGCTTTGACCTTCTTCGCTCCTCAACTTGCCGAACCACAACTTCGGCCCACAACTTTTGCGAACCTCCCCTTCAGACCTTCACTTCGGCCCGATTTCCTTGCGAAGCTACACTTCGGGGGCAGACTGGGCGAACCTCCCTCCAATTGCGATTCAGGCCAGATTTTCAGCGAAGCTCCCCCTAAGCCACCCCTGACACCGGTACTACTCCCGAGGGGCACGCATTCAAAGATGGGGTATGAATCCAAGGCACTTCCGCGGTGCATAAATGCAGATTTCTCCGCCCAAAGAGGTCCTGTAACTAATTGTAGTAATCAGATGGGAGGTTTCAATTGCGAAGTGCGGCAGGCACCAATTTTGAGTCGCTCTTGCGTCCTTGTGTATCTAGTTCATTAATGGCTCAGAGGGAGGGTCCTCTATAAAAACCCAGACATTGTAATGAAAAAATGAGGGGGAACATATTGCTAGAAAACTGCTGTATTTGAAACTTTTGCATCAATACCGAGGAATATTGGCTTCAATTCTGTGTTTTCTTTGTATGACACCTCTGGTAGGTATTTCTATACATTTCATCTATTTTTCTGATTGCTGTAATTCTGCTATCTGGATTTAGGCATTGGAGGATATATGAACCTGGAATCCTTTTAGGGGATACATAGGGAATATTAAGGCAGTATTGATTTATGTTCATTTTCTGTATTGATAGTTGTTGGGTTAAATATAGATGAGTTATTGTGTTGCTTGTTCTTTCCTACTGCACTGTTACAACTATGCATTTTACATTTCTTTCTGTAATTTTTCAATCTCTTTCCAGTTCCCTTATCTCAAACCCCAAGTAGTTAGTATAGGATCCGACCTTCTCTAGAGATTGGCATGGGAGACATCTCTTCCTCTCGGCCTTTCAATGTTGGTCTAGGTCTAGGGCGTGCGTACAAACCAAAACCCTTTCCTGTGGCAGATCCGTGACCAACAGTAGGT
Source organism: Wollemia nobilis (assembly GCA_028583015.1). Lineage (NCBI taxonomy): Eukaryota > Viridiplantae > Streptophyta > Pinopsida > Araucariales > Araucariaceae > Wollemia > Wollemia nobilis. Next base: position 632,428 of record JAQPPZ010000252.1, on the reverse strand, counting down.
AGTTGAGTATTATATAATGTAGGTATGAGGCTCATATTGGGATATGAAGACAAGAATATTGTATTGTTGGGATCTCATATTGAGATATATGAAGGACTAACTTCCTTCCAGTAAGGAGCGTTGTATGGTTTTGCCCTACCTCAAGGGTTTGAATTATAAATTAAAAACATTGGAGTAATTTACATATTTGTTTTGTTTTACTTTATGTGGATTATTCATTGTGGCTATTTCTTTACTATGTCTGCAAATTGTTAATAATTTTTGTAACTTTACAAGGCCGTGTTTCATTGTAGAAGCTTTAATTATTTTAGAGCACTTTTCAAGGTTGTATTTTGCTATAGAAGCTTCAGTATTTCAAAGCACTTTCTTGGGACATGTTTCGTTGTTCACCGTTCAGGTCCTAATTCGAAGCTTAATAAGCATCTGCATTAGGCTAATAACCTCTTGTAGGATTGGGTGCAAATCCCAAGCACTTAACAAAGAAAAGTAATTCGACTAACATTTGCCCTAAAACTCATTTTGAGGAGTACCCTAGGAACCCCAGAGTAACTGGTTTGAGTGTGTCGCCAATGAAAAGGGTCAATGGCCCCACACCCTGTTAGTAGTATTTTTACCTTGAAGGATTTTACAAAGAGTTTTCCTTTAGAGGTAAACCCATGGCTGGTTTCTCAACAATTATTCCATAGTGGAAATATTGTTGATAATTAGAAAGCGGTAGTTGCTTAGATAGCCTTTGTGGTTGGTGAGATTTACCTTGAGCCACTAGAAAGTCGAAGTTTGGGGCCTAGTTTTTTGCCAATATTTACATTGAAGTGCCCTATAGCCATCAACAACAATTTCTGCATAGTTTCCATAGTATGCAACAATTCCACAGCTTTAGCAGAGAAAATAGTTGAGTGCAAAAAATAACTAGTTTGCAATTGGTAGCAATTTGCCCCAAAAAAAGAGTTTGCAATTTAGTAGCAGTCCATATATATAAAAAAAAAAAAAAAAAAAAAAACTACAATTTGGTAGCAGTTTGTTAAAAAAAAAAAAAGGTCTGCAGTTTGGTAGCAGTCTAGAAAGAGAAAAAGAAAATTAGTCCATAGGTTGTTAACAGTTGGTTGTCTGAGTGAAAATATCTGTCAGCCAAAGTCATGGTGTTGTCAATATTCACAGGAAGGGATGACAGTGATGCTAAGGAATGGTTGATGAATTGGAAAAAAAAGTTCTTTAAATTTTTTTGAACTGAAATGAAAATGTAATATTTGTTTTGTTTTGAAAGAGGAAGTTGGTTCTTGGTTTTCAAACTTTAGTCATGCCCATAATTATTCAATCGCATGGAAAGAAGTTGAAATTGCATTTTTAAGCTATGCAGATTTGAGAAAAAAGATGAAAAGATAGCTAGACTCTAGGATGAACTAAAGAAATTAAAGAGAGTAAGAAATTTTCAAGAAATTGATGGACGAAAAAGCTAAGGATGATAGTGTGCAGGCTATGGAGACCACACCTTTTGTGTCTGATAGAACAAACAGTGGTTAGAAAGAATTGTTGGAATCTGAAAACTTTATTTTATTTTTTAATGGAAGCATTCAGAAGGAAAAGATTATTATTTCTATTAACCCTAGTAACAAACATAATTTTATCTATATCACTTTGGCTTAGAGGTTGCAGGTTTAGACAAAGAAAATCAAAGACATACAACTTGAGGGTACAAATAATGAAATTTTTGAAGATTTGAAGATCACCATTGACAAATATATTTTACATTCAAATTTTTATGCCATTGAGATGGACAATATGGATATTGTTCTTGGTTATCCTTGGTTAAATTCTTTGGGTACTGTTAATATTAATATACAAAAGAAGTTCATGAAGTTCTGATACAGAAAAAAGAAAATAACAGTACAAGATATTTCTCAATGTAAGAGGCAAGGATCCGAGGAAAAACAGGAAGATGTTGTAGGGCAACAAATTGAGAAAGAAGCATTAGAACCTGAAACAGAATCCAAGAAAGTATCCGCAGCAGAGTCAATGAAAGAAACAACAAAAAAGTCCATGGGAAATCAACAAAGTCCAAGAAAATCATAGAAGAGCTCAGGGACACATCAAACGAAGGGCACATGAGAGGAAAAAACGTGGAGGAGTCAAAGAAGGTAGAACATTAATTTAAGGTTGCAACATATCACCATCCACACCACTAGGGGCAACAACAATCTTGGAGGCATGGCTTAAGGCAACAATATTATGGTTTTACATGGAATTAGAGGGCACCAAGTATGGCAATGTTTGGCAAAGAAAACATAGTGATTCTTGTTTTCAGAGTGGTGCAGCAGCATCAAGGAACAAATCGACCCATCATTTGAGTTACCAGAGTAGAGCAACAAAAGCGTGGATCCAACAAAGCAATCTTGGGTAATCGAGTGGCAAAGGCAAATGCGTATGGATAAAAGGAGTGATATTTATTGCTAGCAAAAAGATGCCCCCAACACATGGAACCAAAAGATTACTTCCAAATATTCAAATGACAGAATGACATATCGGCATCAACAAAGACCGCCAAAAATTGGAGTTTTATTACGATGGATGGATGATCGAGATCGGTACCAATTCATAGCAAGGCTCAAAAAATCACATTATTTAGTCTCTTATTATGTTTTAAGGACAAAACATTTTGTAAGGGGGATGGAATGTTAGGTACCTAAGATAGGAATTTAATATTATAATATTGTACTTAATATTATAATATTATAATAAATGTAATTATCCCACATGTGTGGATAAGTGGTAGTGGTAGGTAGTTGAGTATTATATAATGTAGGTAAGAGGCTCATATGGTGATAAGAAGAGAAGAATATTGTATTGTTGGGATGTCATATAGAGATATATTGAGTGGCTTCCTTCCAATAAGGAGCATTGTACGGTGTTGCCTACCTCAAGGGTTTGAATTATAAATTTAAAACATTGGAGTTACGTATTTGTCTTATTTTATTTTATGTGGATTATTCATTGTGGCTATTTATTTTATGTGTCTGCAAATTGTTGATAATTTGTGGATGAGGAAATAGGTTCTTAACATGCACATGAACCGAAAGGATCACATTTGACCGAACGTCACTTAAACCGAACAGGTCGCATGCAACAAAGCAATTTGCATTGGAATGAAGCAAGGCGCAATTGGACGAAGTGGTTCACACTTGGATGGAGCTAGTCACACAAGAATGGAGTGGGTCACACTAGAGTGAGGCATATTCAAATGGAGCGGGGCACAATGCTTAGGAACACTTAGGCAATTTTTGTTGATTTTTGCCCTGATTTATCTTTTGCATTAGTTTGTGTAACAGATCTCTGTTTGGAGCATGATGGTAGTAGAGAGCTACTACAGAGACTCCGATGAGCTTTAAAAAAGCTTGTCGAGTTTCACATGTATACCTAAAAGTGTAACATTATTCAAAAGCTTTTGATGTATATTGTATTCCAACATCTCATCCTCATGTCTATCGCTCTAGGACTAGGCCTAACGATGGCCAAAGGGGAAGGGATCCAACTAATGTGGAAGAGGGATTTTCTACTCTAGAGGTAAAGGGCTGGGATGGTTATAGAAATGTAGAAAATGCAAGCAAGTCAGGATGTGGATGATGCTATTTTCCAATGGCTCTTTGCTAGTGACATCCCATTACATGTTAGTCATTCTCCTTTTTATAAGGAGGCATTCAGGAAATCCATTAAAGTTGGTCCTTCTTACATACTCCTAGGATAGGGAAAAATGCAGACCACTCTTCTTGAAAAAAAAAACACTCCAATATTAAATTGTTGATGAAGTTGAGAAAGACATAGGTGAGGTTACATTGTAACATCATCATTGATGGGTGGATGATATAGCCCATAGGCCACTCATAAACATAATTCTTACCTAAAAAATGGGGCCCTCCTTTTTTAAAGCTATTGATTGTTTTGCAAAAAATGAAAATGCAACTATCAAATTTTAGATTTTGAAGGATTCTTTAGAGATGGTTGGGCTCACTAATGTAGTCCAAATGGTAACACATGCATCCCATGCATGTAGATTTGCAAGTCTAATGACCCAACACATTTACTAGCATATTGTTTGGACTCCATGCTATGTTGATGTGTTGATTAACACATTAAAAATCATAAGAAAATTTGTTATGGTGAAAGTAGTTAATGCTCGGTATGCGCAGGTGTTTTTTTGTGACCATCATAACTATAGTTTTTCAATGAGTTTACACAGGTTTTTATGAGGGATTGCGATCCCCTCATACTGAGTGTGGTTTGAACCTTGGACCTCTCAAAGAGAGGCCAAGGCCCTTACCACTACAATAAGCTTGCAGCTATGACCATCATAACTATAGTTGTAAGGTATGCTAACAACTTTATTTTGTTGGAGAGGATTATTAAGATGTAGGAGTCACTATAGTCTATGGCAGCATGGGATGAATGTACTGAATGATGAGAGTACAAAACAAACTAGGGGAAGAAAGTAAAGCAAATGATACTAGATGATCATCAATGGAATACTATAAAGCATGTTGTCACCCATTATGGATGTCATTAGATATGCAAACATTAAATTTTTCTAATCTTAGATAGATATATGAGGCTTTTAGCAGCATGCTTGGTTGCATGAGGGTAAACAATCGAGTCAAGGATCCAATATTAACATTTTATGAGCAGCACATTTAGACCATTATTCAGAAGAGATGGGATAATATGAAGACTCGACTAATGTGGTGACATATGCTCTCAGTCTTAAGTGGTGTGATGCAAGGTCTGAGAGAATACCTCCTAGAGAGGACACTGAGGTGAACAAGGGTTTCATTAAGGGAATTACAAATATTTACTTTAGAAATGAAGCATAGTCAATACAGGATCAATGGGTAAGATTTGTAGGGCTTGTAGAAGAAGGATCAAATCATGAGAAGCTCGAGAGGATAGACTCACCATTGAACAACAGAACCCCATTGCATGTTCACAGCTAGATGGGGATAGAGTTCCATTTCTATGGATGCTTGTCATCTGCCTTCTTTTGCAAGTTGCTAGCTTCCTTGCTATTGAGAGGAAAAGACCAACCTATAGCTTCATTCACTTTGTCAAGAGGCATAAGCTTATCTCAAGATGCGCATTAAAGTTTGTTGCAGCACATAGTGCCTTGTTTCTTGAGAATCAAAAACACCTCAGTATCACGAAAATTCAGCAGCACGATGGGATGTTGACCCTGTAGATGTGAGGCAAATTGATTAGAATCAGGAGACATAAATAGGATTGCTTGGAGTCTCGCTAATGAGAACAGTGAGGATGAGTTGATTTTGAATATGTTATCGTTCTTGAGAGTCTAGACTTTCATATTTCGTATTTTTGTTTTATTTTGCTTATGTATTGGACAATTGGAACTTGGAATATGGCTGAAATTTAGGCTCTTGCTCTCAACTCCCATTATTATTGTCTAACTTTTGATTCTTATCATTTTAATGTGTAATATGTCAAATGTCAAACTTTAATGTATGCCTATAGTTTTACAGTTTGTTGATATATGGGCCCTTTGAGGTAATGTTATTAACTTATTTAGCTTGTGTATTGGGTGATGTTGCATATTCATACTTAAAGAGATCCATATTGTGTCTTAAATGTGTTTGTACACACACACACACACAGATATACCCTCGGTCATCTTGCCACCATTCTCAAAATTGGGACCAAAGACTAGCTTTCATGGAGATGCATCTCACCATATTGTATCATCGTTGTCCTAGAAACTTCATGGAATATAGCATTTTGTTCTTACTTAGAACTTACCCCAAAGCAATATCACAATGCTTAATCTTGTAGGACTGTGAACCTCAGGAAAATATGTATGAGAGAGGATTTGCTGTATAATTCTTTCAAGATCAATAGATCTAGAAAATCCAGGTGTTTGTAATAGAAATCATGTATTTGGAATTAGCATTCTATAGTTGTAAGGTGGAGCCTTTTTCTGGTTTTAGAAGTACAAGTTACTTCTAGTGCAAGAGGCCATATAGTTTACCAGCAAACTTACAGATCTATAACTTAAGTTAGTAACATGTTTAGCTGGTTCAAAGTGAAAAAGCATTGATTGGTTTCTTTACATGGTATTGTCAGTTGGTAATAATAGTTACAAATAATGCATACAAGCTTAAGCAAGTTTCAATGACCTAACAATTGATATTAAGCCCGACAGAAATTCTAAAATTGCAAGCTTATTATGTATTCTTTACATGCTAAAATTTAATGAGTACTTGTTTTATGTAAGGTACAAGGAAGTGGTGTGGCCATCGAAAAGATGAGTAACCACAACTCAGTTCTTAAATGATTGAATAGTAGATAGAGTTATGATGCACAAAACAAGAATGATCTTCAAATAAAAAAGATAATTCGAGCGAGTGCACAAAGTCATTTCATGCAAAATTAGAAATATCAAGAACATGAATCATCCAAACAAAAATAAGCATACAAAAAACCAATGCACTTTGTAGCAATGTAAGAAATAGCTGTTTTCAGATTTGACAAAAATTTCCAACTGGTTTAATATGATGGAACAGTCAAGCGGATACAGATCACAAGAAATTACTAGTAAAAATACAAATTCAAGTCTTCCATTATGGAAAGCATCTAAAGAATAGAGTGAGGAATGAGGAAAACCTTCACAAACTTCATAAACAACAATGCTAGAGATATGTACATTAGAATTGTTTTCTATGTGTAATGAGGGCACATATTTTTAGCACACCATTTTAATGTCCTTAGCCTTTCACTAGAGTTAAATATTTATGATATAGCATTGCATTCTATGTAATAAATACCTGAAGATCATAATCATGGCAAATTTTTTCTGCCATAAGAAGAGCAAAAACAGATTGCTTGTCAGACTTAGATGGATCTGCAAAATTCAGAGGGATTAATATCAGAAGTGCAAAGATGCAGATTCATGTTTATAAAGTCACTCTCTATCCAGAACATATTTTACTACCTCCTGCAAGCCATCGTCTGTCTGAGACGACAACTACTGACAAAGGTAATTTATCATCTTCCTTGTTGAAACTCCTGGTTATGTCAAGTATGGCAGCCTTTAAGTCTGAGTAGTTGTTAGTATTCCCAACCTAAAAGACATAAAAATCAATTGCAAACTGTTTTGATAAAAGTGACAAATGCAAACATTGCAAAGTTCTTTTGGTACATGTAGAATGATATTTTATGACTAAGCCATTGAAGAAAAATCTAAAAGAAAATCCTTGAATAGATCCACAAAACTTTGCACTTGTATGAGCAGTACAAAAATCAAACCATTTACTTTGATACTGAAATAAGGAGAGACAAACCCTATGAGTTATATGAACATTCTTCAGTTTTTTATTGATTATTCCATTCATTGAATGTTCTCTCTCTTCAATTGGAGTTTTTGCCAGTATTACCTGCAATGTCCCAAAGAACCCAACAATTGTTCACAAAATGAACTTAGATCCATTAATTATTTGCAAACACAAACTAAACTTCATTAAGCAAAGCAATTCAAATGGATGGTATTTCTTCAGTAATTCCTTTTTGTCATGAAATAGGAAAAGCATGCCACAATTAAATGGCAAATTTTTCATCTAGGTCACCTAAATCTAAGATATAATTCTTGAATACCATCATGAGATTGAAATCATGTGGGCATGAAATATTCCAAAAGTAACATGTTGAGGACAAAGACTTATCAGCATTACTATCTCCAAGTGAGAAAGCCCAAGAGAAATGCATTAAGACCATACGCCACATGAACTTCTCTGCAAGTTTAGCAAGCATTGCATTCCTCATAGAAAGCAGGGTGCATGTAAGGAGAAAAGTCCTCTACAACTTTGATAGCAGCTCACTTTGGATTGACTAAGTTAATAGCAAGACCACAAAGGTATGTGTGTTGGCTAAGAATGCATGATAATATTCTTAAGTTCATAAAAGGATTTACTGTGTGCTCCACTAGCAAGTTGAGCAATCAGAAAACAGATTTGTACACTCCTTTACCAGTTTTCCTTCAAGGCCATCAGAAAGTGGTCTTGGATTTTCTTGAAGAGTCACCAACTGTAAGGAATGGAAATTACTATTTCTTTGTAGTGGTAGATATGTTCAGTAAGATATGCATAATCATTCCTTGCATTAAAATCCTCTAAAGTCAAGAGGCACTTCACCGATTTTGACGTATCTTTGGGTTCATTTTGGACAACGAAAATTCATTATTTTATGTCAAGATACTAGGTTTTTGAGTGTCATATGCAGAACATTATGGGGAAAGTAGAATTTAAAGTTGTAAAAGGTTCATCAACAATCACATGTTGACATAGCATTTGACCTTCCAAGTAGGAATGAGGATGAAACCAAAAAGAAGCTAGATTAGGCCAGCAAATTCACTGGGTAAATCCAACTGATACATCAAAAAGTAAAGAGAATTTAAATGAGTCCACTATATAGTTATAGTGCTAGACATGACAAGCATAGGCAAGACTTTGAGTTTCATTTTGATGACTTCGTGTGGTTTCATTTAGTAAGGAAAGGGTAAAATGCTGAGACTATTAAGATGTGGCCTATTTGAGACCATCAGGTTGGCAACAGTGGATAGAAGTTGAATCTTCTTCCATGCATGCAGATGTATTCAGTTGTTAATATGGAAAATGTGAAATTGTATGAATTATCAATTATTGATGATGAAGAAATGATAAACAATTAAAAAAAAAGACAGTGGTAGATGATTTGATGCCGAGCAGCAAAGAAAATTTGCAAAATCACATTACCTCAGAAGTATGAATTACCAACTTGACAAGTGAACAACAATTTTGGTCAAATGGCTTGAAAGGAAAGTTTGTTTGAAAAGCTAGTTTTTACCGCAAGGACAAGGTGAAAGTAATTGTTGATCACCTTATCTCAAACTAGGATTTAGAAGGACCAAAAGCCTCCCATTATGGAGGTTTGATCCAAAACAGTTCATTGAATGTCAATCTTTGAGGCAAGAAAAATTAACAATTTTAGATACTTTAGAAAATCAAATGTAAATGAAACACTTAAAATTTGAAGATCATTGTGTTTAGGAACATGTGGTAGGATCTTGGAAAGATCAGAGGTTGGCTTGGATCACAATCAACAAGAGTCATATCATGTAGAATTCATAGAAAACTAAGAAATGGACTAGTTGCATTTTGCGACAAAAGTTGTATATTGAGACAACCAAATTCGGATTTTGAACAAAGAGTAATTCAATCACAATTTTGAGCGTATTTTAAGTCAATTGTGGGTGGGTTACTCTATGATACCCATTTGTAGGCACAGTTCTAGACAGAAGCAGAAGTAAAAGTGTTTGCAAAAATGTCTAAGTAATAAGGCATTAAGTTAGACTAAGTGGAAATGAAATGAAATGAAGTGTAATGCCAATAAAATGCAATGAAATGTAAATATTATGCCAAGTTGTTATAAGTTAGGAAATATGCATATATTACAAAGTTGGCGCATATATGTTTTGTACGTATGTATGGGGTAAGTAGTTATAGGTGACGTGTCCTGGAAACCGTTGTTGCCAATGGCCAGGACTGCGTTATAAATAGGACCCCCTTTTTTCATTGTAAAGCATAGATATAGATGGAGAGACATAGCACATAGAGGATATCTATGTGACAATACGAGAGTACGAGGTCTTGTTGTGCATAGTAAACATGTCTGAGTCACAACGATAGACAAATATTTCCATTGTATGCCATTGTGATAGAACTATTACTGCAATATACATTCTCTGACCTCATTATGTGCAATTGTGTATTGATTTTTAACTGGTGGTTAGACTGTTAGATTGGTATTGCAAGGTGTTGGATTGTAGGTTGGAGGATTCAGACAGTTGTAGTTGTAGACACAGTCAAGAGGTGCAGATGCCATCAGACAGAGTTAGCTGCCAGAAGGAGTAGACGTGGTGCAAAATGGAGTTCGTCATCAAGATGATTGTCGTCTACATCATGCCATCATGCCATCACCATGTGCCATCCTGTTCTCATGATTGACATCGTTCGAGGCTAAATATTAGAGTATGTCGTCTAGCCTCTGTCATCTGTAGCACACCATATAGGGACAACTCCTAGATTGTGTTGTCTGAGCTAGAGTAAGACCTGTTGTCTAGAATTGTATTGATCGAGTAACTTGTCGTTTGGGATGAGTTCCCATATTTCCCTTGACTATAGTTTTGTTGCCCTTTAACCTATCATTCCGTCATCATTGGGAATCCTCACTGTTGTGCTACATTTGGTGCCATTACCTAATCAAAGTATAGGTTAGTAGATATCGAAGCATCAGGATGAGCATGTGTGAAGAACAAGAGGGTGAATGACATATTTGTGAAGAACTTTGGAGCAACCTATAAGAAGAATTATGAGAATTGCCAAAAAAGGACTGTAGCCAAGAATAGAACATACACAACCAGAAGTAGTGAATGTTTGGAATCCTGCGCAGATCTACCATGGGCACTCTTAGTAATGCCCATGAAGATGTTTTGATGGAGTGGAAGAAAAACCAGACCGAACTTGTGTAAACCAGTCATTGGCTTCGTCTTACATCTTGGAGCAGGAGATCCATGTGGTGTAGGGGCTCCCTGCAGAGCGCAGCACGGTGCCACCACAGGCTCTTGCACTTGGCGCTATATTGCTCAAAGAATTGCCACAGGCGCCCACACCACGCTTCCATATCCAGACTTCAACAATAGTGAGATGCGTGTGGAGTGGTATATCGAGACTTCCTTCATTGCAACCTGAATGCTGCCACCATCGTAAGGGCCATGGGCCTCGGCCACAAGGTGGGAGCCCATCACAACAACATGCAAGTTGCCACAAGAACTGTGCGCATGATCCACATAACTGAGCAGAGTGATGCATCCCTGCCAATAATATCAAACTATATTGTTGTAGTTATGTGTAATATCCCACCCAAGCTGAGATACGAAATTTTTGCCTTGTTTTGTTATTTTGGAAATTTGCAAGGTTTTCGGTTTTTGTGCAATGTTTTGATTTTTTTGTATTTTTTATTTAAGTACAAAATGATGCAGGAAAAAGTTAAACTGCTAACTTGAACAAATAATATCTAGCAAACTACTTGGCGGGAATCAATGAAACTTGGAATTTAGATAATATAAAACTATAAACCCTTTAAAGGACTTTGGAAAGTATCAAAATACCCGAAAGCTGTACAAGACTGAAAATGACGACTTTATAGCTGAACAGCAACATAGGAATATATGTATTTCTTTCCCAACAACAAATAAAGATGTCTTTTTACAATATCAATGCAAAGGAAAGCTTCCAATCCTTATACGCCTCAATTATAATCATTAATTGGCACCCAAACTCTGAATATTAAAAACCACCTTCAATGACAGGCAAGATATGGTACGACCAGGCTACAGGAAATTATGGCCAGCAAGAAATGTCTGAAATCTGTGCTGAAACCCTATCTGAAAATCCTCTGAAATCTCCTCAAATTTAAGCATAATATATTCCCCGTGATGGAAATGCTCTGGATCACCCTAAGGATGTCTTCCAATCCCGAAGATGATGTTCCTTCCGGAGGATTTCGTCTCCAAACAAGCTCAAACCCTTACAAAATGCCCTGCAAGTTTTCTCTCCAAGAGAAGCCAAAAAAAAATATATCCAAGCATACCAATATGAGAGCAAGCAATCAATAAATAGACTCCTCATTGAGAAGTTTCCTCCAATGGGCTCAATGTGGGATAAAACATAAAGTCACCTTATAAAGTCACTTTATAATTAAAACTCCTTTTTGCTCCAAAAACCCCTTTTTAATTAAAATATAGATATCTAATGTGCAAGGCTCCAAAATAAAGAGTCTATGATTTAAAAATTTTAATTCTCTTTCCAACGAGCTATAACACTTAGGTGCCCATTAAATTATTTAATTAAAATGGCAACCTTAGAAGAAAATAATTAAATATAGCTCGTATTAACACCCAAATTACGAAAACGGTCGGAAAGCATCGGAATCGAAAACCGACTGCACAGGAGTGATACCAATGATGAATAATGATGAACGGACCTGACTGGGTGACTTACTATAAATAGACGCTCTCTCCAAGAATATTGGAGAACAAACTAGAAGCTGGGTACAACCTCGGAAAGTGTCATTGGGGTCCTCTAGACCACCTGAGCTCAATGCCATCATCAAAAATCCCCTCTGACACATTTAACGGACTCCAAGAGAGCCAAGGTCAACCACAGTGCTAAAGTGACCAAGAATGGGGGCATTACATTATGAGGCATCCTCGATGAGCCGCTCGTAGACATCAATGAAAGCTTGCGCATTTCATTTCAATTTGCAGTTTTCTATCCAGATCTGAAGCGGATCGTTTCCGTATTTTTACGATGGATTCTACCATAGCGGACCTGCATTGGAGGGGAGAATTCCAGCGCGCCAGACCAGTGTGACTCCGAATCCATGCACAAACAGGACCAAAGGAAATCAAACGTGGTCTTCACCAGCGAACAATGTGCATTTTTCCAATGAATGGACTTAGGACCACGTTTTGAGCATGGATTCAGAGGCCAAGCAGCGCCATAGCTATGTTTCGGGAAAAGTCATTATGCCCGTCGTAGTAGTCGACAAAGGATTCTGTCTAAACTGGAAATCCCTCGATTTGGGATAATATTGATCTGTTGTCCTCCATTCATTGGCTTGAACCGACCTTCTCTCCCATGCCGAACGAAACCCTAGCTGTCACTTGTCATCTAGAATGATGCAGATCTAGAGATTAATGTCGTGCACAAGCATATGCAGTTGTGGAAACTGTGATAGAAAAATTAGGGCAGCTGCAGTTGGAATGGCACTCAAGAGGAAAATCCGCACGCCACGAAGATGCAGGCGACACGCATCACCCTGCAGATTGATCCAGGAGGTGGTATCATGTTTTCTCCATTTTCTCTGCCATGATTTGGGCGATCGAAGGAGTTGAATACTGTAGAGGGCATCGCGGCACCAACAGTTCAAGCTAAGGACAATCTAACGGTGTATACCACTGTACCAGATGGGTGTTAATGGCAGCAAACACAATTTGCAGCTCCTCTTACATAGATCCAGTCAATGATCAAAATGTTCCATGTGGAGGACGTTCTCAGCCGAGAAGATACCTTTCCACGTCATCCATATCCATCGTTTGTCGTTTTCGCGTGCTCAAAGTCTTGCTCTTCTCTCGCGTAATCAGACACCAACTTGTCTTCATCTCAAGCAATGGCCATAAGACCTGGTGCAGGGCCATCGATGCAATAGATGGGACCTACGTCACGTTGCACCGCACAAAAGCCATATCATAGAAGAGGGCCCTGATTCATTGCACGTTTGGCGGAGTGGGAAGAGTGATCGTGTATCGGTGATTTGCTCCACACACTTCATTCCGCGTGTTAAAAAAAAACACAAACACAAATGTTGCTTTCGGTAAGATCAGGTCCCAACTCGTGGATGCGTGCCACATTTTGTTGGCTCTTGGTGTGGTACGGTATTTTCGATGATAGGCAGCTTGAATAAATGGCTTGACATGCTTTCCGTTAATATATATATATATATACCATGTCCCAAATAATGTAATAAGGGGGGATGTTAGGATATTTAGCATATCTACTATTACATTATTTAGTAAATGTATCTCACGTAGTTAGTCAGTTGTAACTACTTCTAAATTAAGGTTATTGTTATAACCTTGATGTATAAATATGCATTCATGTCTAATAAAATATAATTGAATATTGAATTTCTATCATATGGTTGATGAGTATGCAAATAAACAATTTTGATTGCATATAATATCATGTTTCGTGTTTGTATAGCTATACGTTGGATAAGTGAATGGGTGACAAATATGTTGTTTGTGTTGTGTATATGGTTCACTTTTGTTAGATGAGCGGGTACAACTAACAAGCTACGCAATTTTGTAACTACTTTTGCTTACTCGATGACTTTATAGTGTACCCCTACTCCATTGTTTCTATCATCGCAATGTATCATATGGTGTGTATATATTATTGTGTTGATATTCAAGTTGCAGGAGATTGTGTTGTGTATTTCAGTTTTGGTAATATAATTTCTATTTTGTGTAGAAGTGGAATACAATAAACTGCAATACAATTCCATTACCACATATATAAACAAAATACACAATGAGAATAAGTTACAATTACGAATGGATACACTGAATACACAACATGTATCTTGCACAACAACTATATGCAATATCTCATATTTGGACGAACAATCTACCAACAATACACTTCGGCCAAGAACAACAAGCACACTCTCGCATCTCTCATGTAGATGCATACTTATAGATATAAAAAGACTGACAAGTGGTTGGCAACTACCCAACTATATTTGAATTACCTGTTTACATAAAACATTAAAAATACCTTATTACATTACACTATTACAAACACTTTGCTAGGTGCACATTACTACAAACACTTTGTGCGTACACATTCACACATACACGTTCCTACACAAAAACATGCATTCATGCAGAAGTATCAAATTGTCTACCTATAGCCATCCTCTCCTCTAGACTTGTGGACATCTGTTATAGCGGTTTGTAATCCAACTCTTGGAGGAACAATTTGTTATAACAGATTTGGTAATCAACAATGAGTGAAATCAAGTCAACCTCAACACTTCAGTATGCAACTGGTAATAACTCAGTTCAACAACTGTCTATATGGCAATGCCTTTGTATGACAATACACTTGTATGGCAATGGTTTTAATGGTATCACACATCACCAACTCCTCGTACGACACTATTCTGATTGATACTTCAATCCTACATACAAAACTTATGAGGAACAATCTACAAATCTACTTTGCTATAACAATCCACAATAACAACACACAATGCATAATCACACAGATGAGGAATGGAAAGAGTAGATATCGCATACACTCCTACCTCTACGGCATTTGCATAACATCACAGTATATGCAAACGTATTTACTCTCTTCCTAACACAATATGTTGTGAATGGATTGACACAAATTACGTACAACTCTCCACAGATTACCCGATAATACGATACTCCTCACCTGAATGAATGGGAAGTCCTATTTATTCTTGAGGGTTGGTAGTTAACAACTACCATCGGAGACACATCACCTCTAATTGGGTGATAACTTCCCTATGTTCGCACATAATTACATGCATTATGTTGTACATTACTAACTTTGATTTATCAAAATTGCTTACATCATCACTTGTGACATCATACAAACATTACAAAATCACATTTACATTTGTGTGCATCACATTTATTTACTTTTCTACTTCATTGGTTGAGGCTATAATCAGAAATAGCTACTACATCTGCCCTCCCCTTTAAATTGGTCGACATCCTCCTCGATGATTGTCTTTGTTCTTGGGGACTCAAGTTCTACTAAGGTTGAGGTGTGGGAACAAGTACACCTCCTAGCTCCTGGATTTGTAGTTTCAAGGCCTTTGTCCCTCCCTTCAACCGTTTCGTGCAGGCTTGGTATCGAGCCCACTATAAGTTGTAGTGATTCAACTTCTCGAATTTTGCCAGCCTAGCCTTCAACTTGGCCTCTTGTAGCCACCAGTTCTAGACCTCAGAAGAAGAAATAGTGCAAAAATCAATAAGTGTAAATATTGTAATTAAATGAAATATAAATAAGAGACAAATGCATATGTAATGAAATGCATATGGAATGAAATGAAATGTAGACAAAATGACAATGTAATGCAATTTGATTGATAAATTGCAAATAGACTATAGTGCATTAAGGTTAAGTATGTATGTTCGAATATGAAGACAGTTGGGTGGTGCGCTGTCTTGGGAAGCCATTGTTGGCAACGGCTAGGACAAAGGTTAAATAGAGCCCCCCTGTTTCATTTGAGATAATTCATCTATTCGTCTATGGATCATGTGCTATCTAGGAATATTTTAATGTTATACTGTGTCTAGGGAGAGTATTGGCAAGTCATATGTTCAAACATTGCTGATTGTATATGCATTGTGCGGTATTCTGTAACGTCGTACCATAAATAATGCAATTGACCCATATTCTACTATGTTGAGTGGAATCCATATGCAATGTGATTGCCATTGGTAGTGTAGGGTATATGTTGGATTGTCTTTGTGTAGGGATCAGAATAGCAGACTAAACGTGGGACATGGGAGTTGCAGTCCAAAACGTAGTATGAGTGGACCTGCCAGGAGTGTCATTCCAGTTGGTGATGATCATGTAGTTCTAGTTGGAGACAGTGGCCATTCCAATATGAGAGTCATTCCATATGATGTGGAGCACTCGCAGTGCTAGTAGACTTTGATCCTACCGATCCAACACTTGTCAATATAGTGAGTGTCTTCCAAGTGTGTCGTTCCAAATACTTGTTCTAGCAAGTACATTCCAATATATGCTGTACTAAGTTGTGTATGATTGTCATACCATCAAGTTTGATGTTGTTCTAAGTGCAAATGCTAATTGGAACTGCATTGACTATAATCTTATTTGGCTCCTAATCTGTCATCATATTCCTCTGTTTCTAGAATGCTTGCCACCATGCTACATTTGGTGTCATTGCCTAATCAGAGTTTAGGTAAGCTTGTTCGTTGACGTATCGAAGATAGGCCTAGTTGACGAAGGATCACCATGTGTGAATAGCGAAGGGGTTAATGACAAATTCACTACCACGAGGACATGGAAGATGGGGTTGTGGAGATGGCCAAGTTTTAATGAAAAGAAGCACAAGGATTGCTCAATGTTGAGCAAAATACTACCAACCAAGCACTGCAATCACTAGAGACTGAGCTTAAGTAGACGATAGTTGAACGTGTGTGGAGCCCACGAGAGGAGGAAAATCCAAGCAAAACACACAAGAGGTGGAAGACGTTAATAACAAAGGAGGTTGAAGGAGATATGCAAGCAAATGAGGTAAAGACCGTGGAAAATTGTGCAAGCGGAAGTGCCAACGTGGAGAGGGCACATGGAAATGATGATTGGCTGGCAACGCCAGAGCAAAAGCAGGGGATTTTGCCAAGAGGTGTAGAGGATGGGAGTCAAGGACCTAAGTAACCATGGGAAAGTGCTTGGGCGGGTAGGCCAGAAGTAATACACGTATATTTGTGAAGAAGGTCACAAAGTGCTAAGATCAATCAAATATTGTTTGCCTATGATAGTGCATGAGGTGAAGAAGTTCCCAGCAACGAAGAACGACCCAAAAAATAATAATCACCTATGGAAAATATGCAGCAGCTGCAGGCAAGCAAAAATGCTCACCATTTATAGATGATAGGAAAGAAGACCTAGGACATCATATAGGAACCTATACTACCATATGTCGAGCAAATAGAGAGACAAACGAGCAAGCATGGTTGATATTATTTTTCACGACATTGTGAGGAATCGCAATGGACTAACACTTGAAGAAGATAAAGGATCAACCGTTTGCATGAGAACCATTGACAAAATCTTTCATCCAAGAGTTCAATAGATTCCAAGAAAACATAGAGATCATCGTAGAAATCTACGCCACAAAGTAGAAAAAGGAGGAGGATGTTAAGTTGTATAAAAGAAGACTAAAAGAGCTCATTGACAAGATGGAGGTCACACCATCAAATGGACAACAAAGGCAATGGTTCCTTAATGGGTTGATGCCAAAATATAGGAAGAATATGAATATAGTACCCCCAAATTCTTACAACAAAGCATACAATAGAACTATTATGCTGGAAAGTGAAGCCAAGCAAAGGGCAGCAGGCATAAGTCACTATAAGGATTATGACTTTGATAATGACTGTTGGTTACGAATCTGCCATGAGGAAAGGATTTTGGGTTAACGCGCCCATTCGCCCACCAGCATGAAAGGCCGGAAGGAAGAGATGCCTTCCGAGCCAATCTCCGGAGAAGGCCGGCTCCTTGGGGGGGGTTTTCTGATTTAAGCTAAGAGTACAGGAAAGAGATAAATGTACAGAAAGGGACAAATGTACAGAAAGAAATTACAAATATGTCCAGATGTTGGTGGGGGGAACTAACAGTACGGGAACATACCAATTACCGCTACTTACTGCATTATAAACATAGAGCATGCCAGGAACTGCAAAAACTATGTGTACTTCCGATACTCATGCAGTGTATGCACAGCTCCAATGATCCCCTAGCAAACATTCCCTACAAGGAACTAACAGCATGGCAATGCACCGGTTTACCAGATACGCACACTAACATGAGTAGAAAGCAGACTTAGAGATATCAGAACCAGGTATATGTGTTTATGTAGAGAATTTAACCGCACAACTCCAATGGCTCCCTAACAGACATTCCCTACAAGGAACTAACGATGACGGGATCGCATCGATCACCAGATACGAACCAAGCAACAAAACACATAACTGATGGAACTGCTACCATATCTATTCTATATATGCTTTAAATCAATGAAATACAGAGGGTGCTTTAAACAAGCAATGCTAGAGGGACTCGCTCACCAAATGCTGAAATGAATCAACAAGCCGTGACAGGGTAGCCTAAGGCATATAATGAAAGACAGCATAAAAGAATAAAGACAGCAGAACAGAACCAGGCATACAGATTATATTCATAAACAGAAGCACGGTTACAATAAGCACAGTAGTTCCCTAACAGACATTCCCCTTTCCACCCTTTACAACGAATTCACGATGGGCTTTTATAGCCCGAGTCCCTCCCGTTACATTAATGGGCACAAGGTCCCAGTCAAACATAAGCTGACAAAAGCGGCGAAGGAGCTGCAAATGCTGACCTTTTGTCGGACCGGACCGTGCACCGCAGACATGGTCTTCCTGGAAGCTGGACAGCTACATGGCGGTGCGCTGGGCAGGACTTCAATCTGGTAGTGATGCGGGTAGCTGGAGCGAGTAGAACCTCAGATCAGCTTTGAATGAGGCTACGGCATAGGCAGTGCAGCCCATGCTTGTCCTTCTGCTTGGCACGTTTTGGCTCTAATCCCGAAGCTGGACACTTGTCAGATGATGGATGATGCTGTTTGACACGTGTCTGCCTTGGAGGGCAGTCTGTCCATCTTCGCTTGGGATCGGAGCACCTCGGGATGCGTGGGAAGATCGTAGTGCAGTCGGGAAGGCCTTCATGCCTTGGTCAAATTCCGTGTTTGTTCCCTACTGCGCACCTGTCAAGGGCGCACTCCGACTTCGGTGTGAAGTCGGAATGCGCACAGACGAACTCGATGTCCGCGCCGTACGGACTTGCTCCAAGACTTGATTTCTCTTTTGTCGCCTGCCCGATCCGCGATTACAAGGTGCGCCCAGAAGAGGGGCGAAGTGCGAACTTCGCACCAAAACTGGGCGAAGTGCGTACTTCGCACCAAAACTGGGCGAAGTGCGAACTTCGCACCAAAACTGGGCGAAGTGCGTACTTCGCACCAAAACTTAGCCATTTTTCAGGTGACTTGCTGGAAGTTGAAAAATTAACTGGGGGACTCCAAGAAAGGGGGGAAAGAAAGAGAATGCGGGAAAGAAAAGGAAAGGGAGAGAAGAAGGAAGGAAAATGGAGGAAAAGGGAAAAGAAGAGCAGCACTGTTACAATACTGAAGACATTGCACCCCGTGCAAAATGTGACAACAATGACTAAGACAAATCACACGTGACAATCCAGGTGATAAGGAAATACCTAGAAAGGATGACGCATGATGCAAAGGAAGAGAAGAGGAAGGAAAGGCAAGATATTTGGTGCTCTAATTGTAAAACGAAGGGATACACCAATAAAACTTGCCCGAGGAATGTTTTCTGCAATATATGTGAAGTAAAGGGGCATGCAATTATAGATTGTTCATTCAACATAAGAAGTTCAAGATACCAGACGTTGACGATGCAACAAGAGGCAAAGGAAGAAAAATGATCACGTCAAAGAATGGAAAAGGAGCAACAAACAACAAATATAGGAATAACCACCAAGGGAGACAATCACAGCAAAGCAATCAACAACAAGGACAAAATCAGTTGTAATATGATGCAGAAGACAGATCTATTATTCAATGTCAAAGATGCCAAGAGTGGGGGCACGCAATTTCCAAAACCCACCATTCAAAGACAATGTTGGAAATAACACCTGGATGTGTTGTTGGTGAGGACTAGGTAGTCACAAGGACTCAAACTGCCTGAAGAAGACAAGGTTGAATAACTTGTAGAATGTCAATTTTATTGACATTAAAGAACCTCCAACAAACCAACAACAAGAGGATAATGTACTTGTAGTTACACAGAGTTAAGCGAAGAAGGCGGATCGGTACCCCAACCCTACCAGCCTTACAATAGTTTTTCTCACTTAGGTGAACTCCTTTTTGCCTCGAAATCTGTCTTGCTTCACTCCATTTTTCACCTTCTCTAGGATAGCCATTGTGTACGACCTGTACGATGCAACACAATGCTTGGTCAACTCACTTGACAATTTGTACGACACAATGTAGGGTTGGGACAACCTGCCTGATGGCCCTCTTTCTTCTTCCTTTTGCCTGGTGCAAGTCTACAAGAACTTCGGCAATTTGCATGATGCAAACTTCACTGTCATGCAATTCCTTGCCACCACTTAACGCGTTGTCTCATGATTCTCTGCTATTGTCACTCAACTCTCTGCAACCGACAAGCAACTCACCACCACCAACATGCAATTTGCCACCGTCGACATGCAACTCTCTGCAACCGACAAGCAACTCACCGCCACCATCATGCAACTTTGTCTTTGTCACGTAACTCCTCTTCGTGTGTTACGCGTCCAAAATTTCTCCACAATTGTTGTTACATAATACTATGACTTCTCATTGGATCATCTCGCATCCTTGTGTATCCATGTCTTCCATGTCCTCGTGTTAGGTTGTCTTTCATTCGCTTTCTCTCGTTTTCAATGTCCACAAAGTCACTAATTTGAACTTTAGATGACAACAATGCCAAATATAGCACAATAGTGATATTCTATGCTAGAAATAACAAAGAATAATGAATGGCAAGGAAAATCAGCAATACACAACATTTCACCAAGTACGAGAAAGAAATATCAAAACTGAAATGAATTAAACAGTAATTTAACTTATATTATGTTTAGACGCCCATGTACATTCATCTACAACAACATTACACTTGTACATAGGCACATGCAATTACATGCACAACGCAACCATACACTCAGATACAACAATGGCTTAATGGATTTTCTCTAATTATCTTCAAGCTTGCACATACATGAATATCTCTAAATGCTTATGATGTGAAATTGTGAGGGGGTCTATTTATACATCTACCTAGGAAAGGGAAGCTAGTTGCAACTCCACAACTCTTAGGAAGTTATTACATTATTAGAAATTGCTCTAATTATTTGTTATTAAACCTCATGTTTGATCGGGAGGTTAGATTGGTTATAACTACTAAGCTAAAATTTGACTATGGTTATAATCATATTGGATGGTTATAACTTGCATGAAATGTATTTATATATGCTTGAAAAATTAATCAAATTTGGTGGATTTTACCCAACACTGGTATCAGAGTGAGCATGAACTAAGTCTTTGTAGCTGCTTGGATTCCAAGTTTCCAAATATGGACAGTTGATTTGCTTCATTAGTCCTCACGAAGGTAAGGCAAATCAACCTCATTCACATATTGGGTTACTCCTCATGGAAAATCATGTTCTTCAGCACCCTTTCTGCTTCCCTCCGTGCTCCCTGGTGGAAGGTGTGGAAGGTCACGACAGAGAAGTCGAAGTTGAGGGAGACCTCTTGTGCTGTAGGGTAGAGGCTCACGGAGAATCCCAGACACAACACCACCACCAAGGAAACCATTGCAATCAGGCATGTGGGCGTAAAGGATCTGCCCCATGATAATTCAGCTTTGGGTCAAGTGCTTTCTCACCACAAGATCCAACTTTTCTGAATAGTTCAAGCAGGCACATAGGGCACTATAAGTTCAAAAAAAATAACAACAAATAGTGCTGAAAAATGGTGGAAAATGCACAGGAACGGAAATACTATAACTTATTGGAATTGTTGGTTACGAATCTGCCACTTAGGAAAGGATTTTAAATCTATTGCGCCCTAGATTCGCCCAGCAGATTGAAAGGCCGGAAGGAAGGGATGCCTTTCGTGCCAATCTCCGGAGAAGGCCGGCTCCTATACTAATCTAATTTTTTGGGGTTTAGATAAGAGTGCTGGAAAGGGATAAATGTGCAGAAAGAAATGGAAATATCATTTGTTTCAGGTGGGGAAGAACAAGCAGCACGATTACAAATTTGCATCCAAACCAACAACAATTAAAACAAAGCATGTAACAGAAATTGCAGTTGTTATTCTACCCTATGTATCCTTTTGGTTAGTATTCCAGATCCAAATAATCACCAATGCCCAAATCCAGAATTCAGAATTCAAACAGACAGAAATATAAATGGACATGAAGCAGAAATACTAGCAGAAGGTAGCATAAAAGACAGAGACAAGAAGCAGAGCCAAGGATGCTTTGAATTAATTAGAAGGTGATCCGTCACAGCAGAGTTCTCTAGCAATATGTTCCCCCCCTTTTACAATGAAATAAACTGCCTTTTATAGCAGGAATTTCCCCCCAAAATACAATCATGCACGGATCCCAAGGACCGGCAAAAGCTGTAAAAGCTGTAAAAAGTTGCCTGGATGAGACCCCTGTCGGCTGTACTTGTACTTGAGATATGGCTGTTCTGAAAACTGTACATCCCTGAACAGGTCTGGTGGGCGGGAAAGCATGGTCCGGTTGAATGCGGTAGATGAAGTATAGTTTGCTCTTCAATGTTCATCTACCCTGTACCTTGGCAGCACACAATCTGTCACTTCCTGACGGCATAAATCTCGAAACCTGTGTGGTGCTTAGCCTTGGAATTAGCTGACGAAGGGGGAAGGCGACAACGGGCACTGGAGAAGAATTGTGATAGCGGGAGGCGCAAGCAAAACCGAGCGACAGCGGGAGTCTGTATACTTAGAAAAATTTCTATCTTTTCTTTCCTCCTTTCGCCCAATGTCGCTCAAAACTGCCACGACGACGGGCGGCGCTAGCAAAATCCAGCGACGTCGGGCAGCTCGACACTTAGGATTTTTATCTTGTTTTCTTTCATCTTCGTCCGCCCAACGTCGCTCAAAAAGTGGAGCGACGGCGGACGGCGCAGCAAAATGGAGCGACGCCGGACGTCGCTAGGAAGCCAACACTTAGACAGATTTGACCTTTTTCCTTCTTCCGCCCAATGTCGCTCAAAAAATGGAGCGACTCCCGGCGGCGCTCCGAAACAGAGCGACCACGGGAGGGCTCAACACTTAGAGTATTTTGGCTATTTTTTCGTCCTCCGCCCATGGTCGCCCAAAAGGGGGAACGACGACAGGCGGCACTCCCAATTTGATACTTAGCCAATTTTACAATTTTTACAATTTTGCCCCTTTTTCAAACAGATGAGATACTTGAAAGTAAAACAAGAAAAACAGAAAATGGAAGACAATGAAACATGGAAACTAGAAGAGAAAGACTACAAGGAAAAGGAGAGAAGTAGCAGCGTTTTCTTGAATTTTCAGAAATTTTACCCCTTTACAAAATGTGACAACATTCCTGGCGGCTCGCGGGGTATCGAGCTCGCCTCGATGCAAGGACCCATGCCTTCATCCTTTGGGCGTAGAGTCGTCTCCGGTCCCTGCTTCCTTTTGTTGCTGCTGCTTTTGCTGAATTCCTTTCTGAACCTCCTCTTCGCTGTCTTCGCCGGATTTTCTCCCTGAATCTTCCTCTTCTCCTTCAGTTTCCTCACCAGACTGGTCCTCGCCTTCTTCTTCTTCTTCTGGGGGATTGAGGCGATCACGGACATGCTCATAAGTGGCCCGAGCCTGGGCCCATGCCGCTTCTTGGAAGGGCTGTAGATTGCCGAGATCCCCCAGCATAAGCTTGAATGCCTCAACTTGGAACATGTCAATCGTGGAGAGTCTTTCCCCCAATTCGTGGAGGCAGGCGCTGATTTTGCAGAATCGGGAGACCAACTGAGTAACCTGCTCTTCAAGAACTGGGTCCGCCCAGTTGTCGATCTCTGATGTGTCTGCCTCGAAGGCTTCCCAGATCGGCATCAACTCCTCTCTGGGGCGGCAGTCTCCATTTTCTCCGATGAAACTTGGAAATCCCAGTGAATTAAGGGTCTGGAGGGGAACCAGGCATATATCTTTCTCCTTTTCCAGTGCATCCAGGATCTTCCTGGCCCTCCTGATTTTCTCTGTTTTTTCAAAATATACATGCAAGGTTGCCCTTGCAGCGGCCCAATCTTGGGCAATTTGTGACATAGGGGGAAATTGGGGGCGTTGGCGCTCAAATCTCTCAAGTTTGGTCGCCAAGCTGAGCCACTGCTGGGCTTGGCGTTCGGCCCCCTCTACCGCAGGCTTTCCCTCGGCAGAAACTTCTTGAACTTTGGTGATGAACATAAGGACAGCGAGCGACCTGGAGACGTTGGTCCTGAATCCCTTCAGCAGGCTGGTTCTTATTTCCTTGACCCTGTCCTTTGAAAAAGCAGCGGCCTGTGACGCTTTCTCCTTTAGCTGCCTTTGGGTATCCTGAAGCAGTCCCTGCAATTGGGCAATATGCGCCAGCGCTCCTTTTTCCTCGGCCAACTTATCAGCGGTCGCCTTCTGTTCTATTGTTTCTTGCTGAGAGGCTGCGAGTTGATCTTTCAATTTTTGGACCTCCTCCTGGGCAGTCTCCAGCTGCGCTTGCGACTTCGCTAAGTCCTCTTCCAGCTGCCTCTTCTCGTCTTCGAGCTGGTAGACCTTCTACTTCGTCTCCTGCTGTTTGATAAACAGCGAGTCAGCCTTCCTTTTGATCCCGCCTATCTCGTTCTCCTCGACGATGTCGTCAAAGCTTTTATCCTTGCTCTGGTAATCATAATCGTCGTCAGTCATGTCCTTGATAGGCTTTTTGACCTTGGGGACCCTTTTCTCCGTATGGATCACCCTTCGGTCCAGGTCGATCCTGCTGCGCTTCTCTACCACGGCCATTTCTTTGCCTCTTCTTTTTCTGACTCCCTGGATAAACTTGAGGGAGCCCTGAGTCGCCTTGGCTGCCATGGGCCGATCATCTGTTGTCTGCAGCTGTCGTTCCACAAGCTCCAGCCCAGCGTACAAGGGATAGCCCAAAGACAAGTCCTGCTCGGGCATTTTCTCGGTTGCAAACAAAGAGGTACGGGCGGCGCCTGATGATTCAGTCGCTTTCAAGGGCGACTGGGCTTGGGAAATGGTGGGCGGCTCCTGAGGGGGTGGAGAAGGGTTTTCAGGGTATGCAGCCGCGGGAGATGTAGGGCGAGGGGAACTTGGGACCTCTTCGGCGACGCTGGCCAACTGCGAATGACCTAGGGTTTGCCCCAGGGTTTGGAAAATGTTGGGGTTTTGGGCAAAATGGCCAAACGTCTGTGGGGAAGCAGGGGGCTGAGTGATAGGTGACTGAGACAATGCAGAGGTAATGGGCTCAGCGGACGAGGAGGAAGGTGCGGCGGGAAAAACTTCAGGGGAATTTTTGGAGAGGGGAGGAGACGTACCTGCGTGCCCAGAATGGGCTGGTGTCTTGATTACTTGCGTTGCCCACACTTCTGCCTCTCTCTGCGGGCTGTCCTCAACAAGATTCACAACCTCCTTGTCAGTAACCTCCTTCTGCGGAGTCGCTCTGGGCTGCCGTACAGTCTCCTTCTTGGGCGCGGACCGCTTTTCTTTGGTCTTTTCAGACCTCTTTCTCTTCTTCGCTCCTGTCGCAGCCGCTTTTTCTGGTTCAGCTGCAGCGGCTGAGGTTGGATCGTCTGGTGCCGCACCGGAAACCGTGAATCTGTATTTCGGCTTTGACTTTGATGGCTTCGAGCCCTTTTCAGCTGCTTGGGTGGACTGTACGGTTTCCCGCTCGGGCTGCAGCGACTTTTTCGGAGTTGACTGCAACATGGGGCCTACTCCTTGGCTTCTCAATGCTTCGCTGCTTGAACTTCCTTGCATAACTGACTTTTGGGGTGAGGTCCCCTTTTTATGCTTGCGCCTGACGCCTTGGGGCACGATATCACGAAAAACGAGCGGCTGCCACGTGTTAATATTTTTGTCATAGAGATCGGAGAACTCGTGGTCAGCGGCCAACAACTTTTCTGACTTGTCTCTCTTTGTGTGACACCTGGCTATCCAACACTGCGCTATCTTTTCTTCGCTCCAGCCCAGCGGCTTTACTTTTGACAGCATCCTTCTGAAGCCTACGGAGTTTGTTTTGTGGTCATTGTTGTGCTCGGGATCATACTCCGCCTCTATGCAGTAAAAGTCTAGCCATGGTGGGAGCGACTGCATTTCTTCAATATGCCACTCCATATCGTGCCCTGTCGGGTTCTCCCTTTCTATCATGATCTCTTTTCGCGGGTAGGCATGTATAAACTTTTTTATTTTCTCTATCGGATCATATTTCCAGCGCTGGGGGAGCTCCACCAGGCCGAAACTCCGAAGGGTGGCTGCCAGGAATTGATGCTGCCCGCACTCATGGACCTCAACATCGCCCCAAATTAATGGATATAGGAAGATGTGGCCCTTCCTTCTCCCCTGGCCGTATTCTCGTTCCACGTAGTCCATCTGTCGTGCTGCCTCTAAGGAAAAGTGATACTCGGTGCAAAAGTACGGCAGCAAAAAGGGCTTGCCCTTGAATCCGAACACTCTGATAACAATGCCCTGCGTCAGCTTGAAGATGTTGCCAATTCCTTCTTCGACAAGATAATTCCTCATCTCCATAGGAGGACGCGTCGTTACGCCATTTATGAGGGCTAGGGCAGCGCCCAAGAATTTGAAATTAAAATCATAGTACGACCCCCTCCTGTACAAGATGTCGGTCCACTCGTAGACCGGCAACTGCGCGCCACTTTCGTCCCTCTGCTGAACTGGAACGGTATTCATTTGGTTGTGCATGTGGAACAAGAACAGCCATGCGAGGAACGAACAATACCTGAATTCTGTGCTCCTTTCTTCCTTCAGCTCTACGAGGCTTGAGTGAATCCCGTAGGCAACCCAATCTGCCCAGTTAAAGAAGACTGGCCTCGTTCCTGATTTCAGAGCGTTGGGGTCGTAGTATTCCTCGTGCAGGATGCACTCCGCCAGGGAAATTTGATATGGGTGCACTACTGCGTCAGTGCCGCAACCTAACACCCAGGCCAGCATGCTATAAATAGCTCGGATTTTGAAGTCCTCCAACGATATGGGCCACTTCGGCCATTCTCTGTCTCGCAATGGCTGTTTCAACTGGGCGTTGAGGAATTTCCTCATTTTTTGATTATCAATGCATCTGTATCTTTGCTCACCCAGGCTGATCCTTCTGAAAACGTAGTTCCGGTCCGGCAAGTGCCCTAGCGCGAAAGCCATCTGGACGATTTCCTTATAGATGAAGAACAATACCCTCCCCTCGTGGTCGCAAACTTGCCGCGTGCTCGGCTTGTAATACCTGGCGATGGCCTCAACCAGCTCCGGGCAGTGGTGAACAGGAGGGCACAGGAACCAGGATAGGTTCGAGTGGAATGCTGCACCGAAAGGGTGCGAGGCCGAGACTTTGTTGCACCATTCCTTTATCGCGAGTCGCAACTGCGTGATACTGAGCGTATAATTGCCATCTCTATATCTAGCCAGGCGGTCCACAGGCGGCGGAAGAGGACCTTTGCTCTTTTTCTTTCCTTTGCCCTTCTTCTCTTGTCGCGCTCCTATTCCAGGCGAGCCTGAAGCTGCTTGCTCCTGCGAATCACTCTGAGATGCGCTAGAGGCTGCTTGCATGAGGGCTTTACCCTTTTCTGCACCTGATTTTTTATCCATGGCAGCAAGGTAAATTCAATTGATTGCTGGTAAAATTCGTCTCTTTTTCTCCTTGGCGCAGCTCAGATTTCAACTGGTTCAATAATGGAAGTAAAATGAGTGACTGAGCCCTTTTTACGGTGCAAAGGTGGCATTAATGTCGAATGCTGGAATTAAAGCCCGGGTGCGCGAAGTGGGTGTGGAGCGCCGTTATTCTTCGTGGGCCGTGCGCAAAATCTCCCTTGGTTAGCGCACCTTATTACTGATTGGTCCGACATTCGTCCTTGCCTTTAATGCAATCCGCCTTGAAAATCGCGCAGTCATCTGGATTTTAAAAAACATGTGCCCTGATGACATCACCTGCCGCCACTTAGGCACGTGCCAAGAGGTTCGTTATTTTTAAAACTGTGCCGGGGGCCACTGTCACTGAAAAGTTGAGCGCTTTTGGGCTATTTGCATTTTGGCGAGCGATCAGGGTCCTTGGGGACTTAGAAGAAATTTCACCTTCACTTTGCTTGAAGTCCCCCCACCTCGCCGGGTTTCGCTTGAAAAGGGGGCGACGACCAGCGTCGCTCGAAAAAACGAGCGACCGTGGGCGGCGCTTGAGAAATGAGCGACGGAGGGAGAGTGCCTTGAAAAAAACTTTTTACATTTTTTGCTTTCTTTTTTCTCCACTCCGTCGAGTTTCGCTCAAAAAACTGCGCATTTCGTCCCGTCGAGTTTCGCTCAAAAAACCATGCGACGACGGTCGTCGCTCCAAAATGGAGCGACGACGGACACCGACACTTAGCGTTTTTTCTTCCTCCCTGTCTTGGTCCCGCCGAGTGTCGCTCGAAATTGGGAGCGACTCCCGGCGTCGCTCAAAAAATGAGCGACAGCGGGCGGCGCTGCCATCACACTTAGAAAATTTTTGGCTGCCCTTCTTTGTCGTATTGCTCAGGATCGCTGATTTTTCGGAGCGACAACGGACGACGCTGAGTTTTGGAGCGACAGCGGGCGTTCGGCCCCCTGCCTTAGTCAAATTTTCTTGCTTTCGCCTCCCAAAGTCGCTGATTTTAGAGGGAGACTCCCGGCGTCGCTGAAAAAATGAGCGACCGCGGGCGCCTAGGGAGTTAGACAAATATTCTTTTCTTTTGCTTTGAGCAGCCCTTAGCATATGGCTAGAGTTCGCTTGGAATTTGCGCGATGATGGGCGTCGCTAGCCGAATTAGGCGAAGCTCGGCGTCTCCCTCTTCGGACACTTAGTGAAATTTTCAGCTTTTTCTGCCTTCTCGCCTGCTGCTAGGCACTTTCTACACAAAAATACTTGGCTCTTTTCCTTAAACTAAAGCAGGAAATTATCTCTACGGAAAGCGATATTTACATTCAGCAAAGGAACAGAATTAAAATGCAGAAAAGGGAAATATGTACAAAGGGAACCTTTGGAACTACTTCAATGATGATAGGCTTTCAAATGAAAGCCATTAACTGGAATCGGGAGAATGTGGCCCTCCATGTCTCTTAGCACGAAGGAGTTGAACTGGTTCACCCGGGCAACCTGAAAGGGGCCTTCCCAGAAGGCATCAAATTTATCGTGGTTCCCTGGTTTTGCCTTCAAGGCATCCCATTTTAGCACTAGGTCGCCGATCTTGAAGACTCGGGCCGTAGTGCCTTTTGAAAACCAGTTCCGTGTAGATTCCGTGTGCTTTAGAAAAGCTTCATAAGCCTTTTCTCTTTCCTCTTCAAGCTGCAACAGCTGTGCAAATCTGGCGTCAAGAGGGTCCATGTCTCCTTTTTCGCTGTCCAGCAGCCAGAGTGCAGGCATTTCAAGATGTGTTGGCAGAACAACCTCCTTCCCATAGACCAGCGCGTAGGGTGACGTTTTGATTGACTTCTTGAAAGATATTCGGTCTGCCCATAGCGCTAGGTTCAGGTGTAGGTGCCAGGACCTCTTGTTCCTCTCCACGGTCTTCTTGATGATCTTCATGAGATTCTTATTTGTGGACTCCGCCAAGTCATTTCCCTACGGGTAGTAGTTGGAGGACATTTTATGATAGATGCCATACTTGTTGGTGAACTCCGTGAGTACAGCCCCGGCGAAACCTGGTCCATTGTTTGTCACTATAGCCTTTGGGATCCCAAAACGGGTGATCAAGCTTTCAAGGAAGGCGATGACTGTCTCCTGGTCGGCATGCTTGGTAGGTATCGCCTCAGCCCATCGGGTGAAATAATCGGTGGCAGTCAAGATGAACTTATGCCCTGCCGAGGAATTGGGCGATATGGTCCCGATGAAATCAAGACCCCATTGCTGGAATGAAGATTCAGCTTGGATCGGCTGGAGTGGCATTGGTGCGTTCCTATTTCTACCAGCGAACCTCTGACATTTTTTGCACTTCTGGCGGATTGCATATGCATCCGCGAAGAGGGTGGGCTAGTAATAGCCTGCCCTGATTATTTTTAAGGCCCTAGGCCTTCCTGAATATCCTCTCGACATTCCAGAGTGGAACTCACCTAGGACTTTCTATTTATCAGATTCTTTGACACATCGCAAGTCCTGGTAGCACCAGGCGACAATGTCTGGGTACTCCTTGCACAGGGCCCGAATCTACTTTAGCTCCTCTGGAGTGCAGTCTGTGCCGACTTTAATCACCTTACCAGGTTCAAGCTCCAGGTCCATGTATTGTTTGGCATCTACATTGATTCGGTGTGATATGGCCTTGTCATTCTGGTCAAACAGGCTCTCCAAGGTAATCAGTCCTTTTGGGACATGATTATTTTTCAACTGTATTAACCCCTCATATTGCTTGTCATCAGGGTCTCTACCTTCGATTGTGCTAGCTTCGTGAATCAAAAAAATGACGATGTCTTCATCACAGTCAAACACCTGCTAGTGGGTGTCCTTATCAGGCACAGAAGGCCTATAGATGGTACGAACCAGCTTCGGCTTTTGGACAGTGTCATCAGCCGGGACGTACCTAGCTCCAATGGATGCCAAGATGTCTGCATGTCTGTTATTCTCCCTGGGGATAGATTTGACATTCAAGGATTCGATGATTCCAGCAGGTCCCAGACCCGATTACAGTATGCCTTAAGATAGTGCTTCTTTGTAGTGCACTTGTCTGTGATTTTCTTGCATACTAACTCGGAATCCCCAAATATCTGCAGTTGCTTGATTCCCAATCTCTCCGCCTTCTTCAACCCTAGACACAGGGCTTCATACTCAGCCGCATTGTTGGTGCAGCTCCACGCCAGCCTGTAGCAGTAATCCTTTTTCTCTCCCGAATGCGAGACTAGAAGGACCCCTGCCCCTGCGTCATTCTTGCATCTGGCGCCGTCAAAGTACAACTTCCACAACTCATCTGGGGCAGGGCCTATGTATTCTTTCATTGTCTCCTTCGGTTTCTCGGGATGGGTGATGGAGTAACAGCCTATGTCTGATTCGATCATGGCGTTGAAATCTTGCAAGGAGAACTCATCCTCCGTTTGCAGCTGTTGTATGGCTTTCTCCACCAAGTTCACCTCTTTGTCAAATTCAGTGACCAGATGGACAACATCATCTTGCAATCCCTCCCTTGGTATCTTTTCAACTAGGAAAGTTGAGGGTTTTCCATTGTAAATCTTGACTTTACTCCCTTTGAAGGGGATCTCAATGTGAGAGTAGTCCATCGAGAGATATCCACCTAGCTTTGCAGTAAATTCTCTCGAGAGGCACATGCCAAAGTAGGGCTCCAGGTCAATAACCACAACTTCAGGTGCCTTGTGCAACCGGATAGGAATGTCTTTGATGATGCCAACTGTCTTCACAGGAGTGCCATCTAGCTGCAAGACGCCTTGACTGCTTCTAGTGTACTCCATGCCAATTTCTTCACAGACCGCCCTTGGCATGACGGTGGTTGACGCGCTGGAATCAATAATGCAGTTATGCACTATGTGTCCCTCCATCTGCAGCGACAAGTAAAATGGCGGTGGTCTGTTCTTCCCCGTGATTGAAGTTGTCAAGGGTTGAGCTAGTACGGGCTGTGGTGGCTTTCCTCCTGTTGAGGTCTTCAGAGACTCGTGTAACAAATCTACTTGTCCAAGAAGCTGCAGAGCATCGTACATGCTAATTTTCGCCGAGGTCTTCTTGAGCGTGTCAACTATGTTGTAAGCTGAGGTACTGGGCACTTCCATTTCTTTTTACCGACTCATACTTGGTATGGTACTGTTGCATAGCCTCGACCCCCTGTCGCTTTGTCAACGACGGGTACTTGAGCTTTTCTCGAGCCTGCTCCTTGGTTTCCGCTAGAGG
Organism: Wollemia nobilis; assembly: GCA_028583015.1. Classification (NCBI taxonomy): domain Eukaryota; kingdom Viridiplantae; phylum Streptophyta; class Pinopsida; order Araucariales; family Araucariaceae; genus Wollemia; species Wollemia nobilis. The sequence continues at coordinate 600,327 of JAQPPZ010000252.1, read as the reverse complement.
TTGAACCTCTGGGGCCTTCGTGGATGGCGACTTCTCTTTTTCTGGTGGAGGCAAAGGTGCTTTGCCGGGGACTTTCGCAGCAGATGGCGCCTTTTCTCACCTAGTGTACACTTTCAAAGGTTGCATTTGGGCTGCCTCTACCTCTATCGGCTTCTTCTCGTCCCAGGTCAAAATAGACACCGGGTCCTCTGCGGAGACCGCAAAGTTGCTCCCTTATTTACGACGCATGTTGACTTCTTCATCTGGTGGGATGCTGCCTTCAAGAGTTTGAATATAATGTTGATGCAGCATATAGGTAGCCTCCCCATGAGGGTCATTGCACGCAAAGCACCAGTGCACATTGGCTGGAGTGCTCGGCTGCGCGTTGTTGGGAGCATTTCTCACTAGCGGCCTTTGAGCCACTTGGTCTCTCGTCAGTGCGGGAGGAGGGTAAGACCTCCTCGGAGCAAATTCTTGTTGGGCATGTTTTTTCTTCATGATGGCCATATCATTGGAGAGCGTCCGGTAGCCAGTAGAAAGAGTCCGCATTTCTTGCAGAATCTTATTCTGTATGTCCATATCCGGTTGTGCAGGCTGGGCTGGCGAAGGCAATGCCGCTAACGGTGGTGGTGGAGGCAATGTCGGGTACTGCGGGGGAGCGGGAAGTGATGGATATTGCGGGGCAAACGGGAGTTGAGACGCCGGTGGATTGGGAAAATGCACTTGGGGTGGACCACATTGGATGAGGAAGGCGCCCCAGCAGATGCCAGTGGATATTGTGACTGCGGGAAATCAGGGTAGATTGACGGTTGCATCTTATGCGGAAGTCTACCTATGGCAATCATGTCTAACTCTGCCCTCTAAGCTGCCTCATACAACTTAGGGAAAGTGCTTACACGAACCAACTTGATGACCAAATAGATGTCTGAGTTAAACGCTTTGAGGTAGTAGTGAGCAGCTTGTTCTTCCGAAGGACGCAGTTCGATGGGTACTCTTTTCCATGATCTCACAAATCTCACATTGAAATCTGAGATCTCTTGTGGATGCCGCTGAATGGTTTGGAACTGGTGCAGCAGCGAGAAAGGATCCGCAGAATCATTGAAGCCTTTAACTAGCCGTCCGGCCAGTTGAGCCCATCCTATAATAGTGTTTTTCGGCAAGGATCTATACCAGTATAGAAGCTTCCCTCGCAGAGAGAGAGCCAACAGCCGGGTCTTGACACTTTCATTGGTGATGGCGTGAAGTGCAGCCAAGGCCAAGATATCTTGAATATGTTCATAGGCTGTCTTCCCAGTTCCATCATACGTGGAAATAGCCTTCAGTGCAACGGGTGGAACAACATCTTGATCAGCTAGATTGAGGGGTCCCGTGGAGTCAACTGTCGGAAACAGGTCAGGAACATTTGGATGAGGATTTGCCATGCCTGCGTCTTGATCAAGCTGATCAATATCATGATAATATTCAGTGCTCTCGGAAGTTGTATCTTGCTAAGTTGTATGCTCAAAAGCTTCGTCTTGATGGGCTTGATAATCAATCAGCCTTGGGTGCTCTCCAGCAGCGTTGATGTCGAGCTCGTAAAACTCAGGCTCTTGTGGTCCTGCGTTCCTAACTCTCCATCTTGTATGCATGAAGGAGCTTTTGATATTGGACCGATCTTTAGGACTCAGAGAATATTCGGGTTCAGCAGAGTCGCCAGGTGTTCTCCTTTGACAACAATGAAGTGAACACCGATGCTCGCTTGCCCTGTTTGAGGTGGAACACTCGTGTCCCACCGGGTGTGCTAGAGAAACTGTTGGTTACGAATCTGCCACTAGGAAAGGATTTGAAATCTATTTGTGCCCTAGATTCGCCCAGCAGATTGAAAGGCCGGAAGGAAGGGATGCCTTCCGTGCCAATCTCCGGAGAAGGCCGGATCCTATACTAATATTATTTTTTGGGGTTTAGATAAGAGTGCTGGAAAGGGATAAATGTGCAGAAAGAAATGGAAATATCATTTGTTTCAGGTGGGGAAGAACAAACAACACGATTACAAATTTGCATCCAAACCAACAACAATTAAAACAAAGCATGTAACAAAAATTGCAGCTATTATTCTACCCTATGTATCCTTCTGGTTAGTATTCTAGATCTAAATAATCACCAATGCCCAAATCCAGAATTCAAAATTCAAACAGACAGAAATATAAATGGACATGAAGCAGAAATACTAGCAGAAGGCAGCATAAAAGACAAAGACAAGAAGCAGAGCCAAGGATGCTTTGTATTAATTAGAAGATGATCCGTCACAGCAGAGTTCTCTAGCAATATGTTCCCCCCTTTTTACAATGAAATAACACTGCTATTTATAGTAGGATTTTCCCCCCAAATTACGATCATGCACGGATCCCAAGGACCAGCAAAAGTTGTAAAAGCTGTAAAAAGTTGCCTGGATGAGACCCCTGTCGGCTGTACTTGTACTTGAGATATGGCTGTTTTGAAAACTGTACAACCCTGAACAGATCTGGTGAGCGGGAAAGCATGGTCCGGTTGAATGTGGTAGATGAAGTATAGTTTGATCTTCAATGTCCATCTACCCTATACCTTGGCAGCACACAATCTGTCACTTCTAGATAGGCACAAATCTCGAAAACTGCTGGTGCTTAGCCTTGGAATTAGCTGACGAAGGGGGAAGGCGACAACGGGCGCTGGAGAAGAACTGCGACAGCGGGAGGCGCAAGCAAAACCGAGCAACGGCGGGAGTCTGTATACTTAGAAAAATTTCTATCTTTTCTCTCCTCCTTCCGCCCAATGTCACTCAAAACTGGCGCGACGACGGGCGGCGCTAGCAAAATCCAGCTACGTCAAGCGGCTCGACACTTAGGATTTTTATCTTATTCTCTTTCATCTTCGTCCGGCCAACGTCGCTCAAAAAGTGGAGCGACGGCAAACGACGCAGCAAAATGGAGCGACGCCGAACGTCTCTAGGAAGCCAACACTTAGACTGATTTAACCTTTTTCCTTCTTCCGCCCAATGTTGCTCAAAAAAGGGAGAGACTCCTGGCGTCGCTCCAAAACAGAGCGACCACGGGAGGGCTCAGTATTTTGGCTATTTTTTCGTCCTTCGCCCATGGTTGCCCGAAAGGGGGAGAGACGACGGGTGGCGCTCCAAAACGGAGCGACGACGGGCATCGCTCCCAGTTTGATACTTAGCCAATTTTCCAATTTTTACAATTTTGCCCCTTTTTCAAACAAATGAAATACTTGAAAGTAAAACAAGAAAAACAGAAAATGGAAGACAATGAAACATAGAAACTGAAGAGAAAGACTACAAGGAAAAGGAGAGAAGTAGCAGCGTTTTCTTGAATTTTCAGAAATTTTACCCCTTTACAAAATGTGACAACAGGAATGTTCACGGTGTACTCCAACATTTGTTTTCTACATTTTGAGCCATCTTACAACTATTTTCATCCCTTACACGTTAAACAAAAAACCAAATATTTCCAACTATAGGAGCCACAGCGAGGAATACAGGCTAGGGGCATGGGATCAGTCGACAGGCCAATAGGTTGATTTTTTGTTCAACGAATTTGATCATGGATTGATCCACCACATGAGAAGGTCAGCATTGGCAAGCATGCTTGATACAAAAAAATTGGCTTACCTGCTTGGAAATTTCATGTGTTTTTTTTTGCTTCCAATATCCTCCGACTAACTGAGCTCATGCTCCCTTGTTTCTTAAGTAGAATTAGACACACTGGTTTCGAGTTATTTTGGCCTTAAAGCTGCATTCAAGTTTCTTTTTTCGGCCTTGGATTTGTATTGAATCTCTGAAGGTCATGCTTTTTGTTACCAAAAAATACATTGGCAACTAAAATTCCAAGGCAGGTTGTCAATTGGAACAAATTATTTGCGGCTCCCCTGATCTTGGGAGGGGCCATCTCAAAAAGATACAGCGGAACCGCCTGGTTGTCGAAGCCAATGCTGACGCGAAGCATAATGCGAACAATAATGAGCATGGTGATATTGGTTGCCGAAATGGGGGTTTGAAAGTTTTCAGACCAAATCTAAAAGATTGGTTTTCACACTTTTTAAAAATATTTCTTTTGCACACATCAATACAACCTAGTGGAGATGTAACATTTGCAAGGTAGGTGAATAGCTAAATTGGTATCAAGGCAAATGAAAAGACTTACAAGGTTTCAAGTTTCAGGTTCAATTCTTTGATTTATTGTTTTGCTTTAAATTGCATATTTTAAAAGGTTAAAAATAGCCTTTCCTTTTTTCTTTTTCTTTTTTTAATGCATGAAGCATTAAGTAGGGGAGTTGAAAAATTAGAAATAAAGTAAATTTTTTTGTAAAGGTGCCTTTTCGGCTGTGATCGAGACCTTTAAAATTCAAAAAATTTACTTTACAATTCATGCTTTGAATACCTCTCAAACAAGTGCTTAAGAACACTTGAAGTGTTTGGTATCAACGACACCTCTGGCTCGCATTTACACGTAAAGTTGTCGCATTGAGCTATTGAGTCTATAGTCTTACAAAGTTGCCATAACATCTAGACATTAGCCTTTTAAATTGTTGGGAACATATAAGGTCATAATTTCAGATACTTTCCTTTCATAATCATACCCTATTCATCACTATTGCTCAACATAAACCTTGAAATTGAGAAATTCCAAGTATATAGGGAAGTTATGCCTATGTACAAGGATTTCTCTTTAACCAGGTGTCATTGATAGGGAAAATTCCTTTCTATACTGCCTTGGTACCTCATATGTTCTATTTCATGTACCTTAAATCCTCTCTCATGTACAACTACATATATTGAGATGATTAGCTTCTTACCGACGAGTATATAGGAAGGACGGGTATATAGAAAGGTTTGGTATATCGGACTGGCAATATATTGAAAGGGTGACCATTTGGGAGTTATAAGGAACCCTCACCATGTCCATAATGAAAGTTCTTACAGATTCAAAGTTGCTCAAAGGATACATGGACTCAAATTATGCCAGATCTAAAGATGACAAGAGGTCAACATTTGGATATTTGTTTCATCTAAGATCTAAACCTGTCTTGTGGCACAACAAGAAATAACAAACAGTGACATTCTCATCCACAGAGGTAGAGTATCACTCTACACAAGGAGTTGTGCGAAGCGATGTGGTTACTTTGCATAATATCATATATGGGCGTACCTAAAAATCAATTGACAGTGTTGAATTGTGACAATCAAGGTTTTTGGAATTGGTCAAGAATCGAATTTTTCATGAAATAGCAAAGCACATTGAAGCTCAGTGCCATTTCCTTCAAGAAAAGTTCAGAGTAACCAGTTTCAGCTCCAGTTTATTCCCACCGAAGAACAGCTTGTGGATATTTTCACAAAGGCACTTGCATGTGCCAAATTTGAATTGTTTTGTAGTTTTCTTTGTATACGAAATAATGTAATAAGGGGGGGATATTAGGAAGTTATTACATTATTAGAAATTACTCTAATTATTTGTTATTACACCTCACGTTAGATCAAGAAGTTAGATTGATTATAACTACTGGGCTAAAATTTGATTATGGTTATAACCATATTGGATGGTTATCACCTCCATGAAATGTATTTATATATGCTTGAAAAATTAATTAAATTTGGTGGATTTTACCCAACAACAACTTCCTCATACCTAACCTTAACTAGCTGCACTGACACTTGATTACATCACACCTTGAATTACATGTACATTCAATTACCTGAACATTCTAATTACACATAGACACATTTTGTCAAACACGGCGTACAAACTACAAAATGACTCAAAATTACAAAATTGTATTTGCATACTTGATTCAGTACACTCTCTGTCAAGCATAAGGTGGCATCACGTCAACACTAGTTCCTACATGCAGTGTTCAAAACTATAAACCATTAAATCAACAAAGGTCCTCTCCGTCTTTATGAAAATAAAGTTTGTAGAGTGGACATATGTTTTGAGGGACTCAAATATGTAATAAGAAGCACATTATATTGTACATTTATTTAAGAAGATATACTTAAAAAAGAAAAAACATATCATGTCGGTTGGCTCAAAATTAAATAGGGAGCATACTTTGAATTTTTGCACAATTTATGCAATATTGAATTTCTCTTTACTATTGATTAATGTTAGCGCTTGGATCCATTGGAGCTCCTTTCCATCTCTGTTGTACCTCAACTTCTCTCTTAATCATTTCTTTTAGCATGTTTTGGTTTATCCATTTTGGGTAACCCTTGAGGCTGTAATTTTATGCTATATAGTTGTTCCACTTTAGAGTAGTTTAGACTAGATTCTTTACTCTAGTTTAGCTTATTTTTGTACTTTGTGGTTACTACAATGCATTGTAATTTGTAACAGCTCTTTTCAATGAGTCCCATTAGGCTACTTTGGCCATCTATGGACATTAATAATATTATCTTATCTTTGGAACATGATGAACCACTCCAATTTTTTATTCCATTCTGTTCCCATAAAAGAATTGGAATACTATGTCATATTATTATACTTGTGTGACCTTTGTCACAAGAACTTGTTAAATGTTGGAAATTGGAAGATCATGATAGCATTCTAGGACCATGGAAATCCATGTTTGCATACTAAGATAAACAACTAGGTTCTGGATCATAATATGATTACATTTCCCAAAATTGGCTAATTATACATGTAGACTTTGAAATTTCTTTATCGTAGTCATGATCTTTTTAATTTTCACCCTTTAAGATTTTGGACAATTCACCTAATCAACATGATTGGCAAGGTTGTCAGCAAGAAATTCTTGGATAAAGAAAGTGTACCAATTCACTAGCCGGCCCAACATAGCTATCATATTCAAGGACCATCTCATCTACGCCTGGATGCCATCCCAACACAAGAATTAACTCTTTTGGGCCTAAATTCCCATCACGAGCCTGTAAGAGCACAAATAACACCAGCCATAAGTTTACTTTTCTTGTAGAAGACAAACACATAAATTTCATTAGGGAGTATGATGAAAAAAATAAGGATGGGACTTCTTTGCCCACATTACTCCTATTAGCTTTAAAACTAAAAATATCATGGACACATCTTTATATGAAATCTTGTATTCAATACCATACCTTTGATCCTGGCTTGGGAGGATGCCTTACATTACTTTCAAACCATTTCAATGACCCTAAACCAGACGAAGGAAGAGAAGACGAATTACTGGCTGGTGTATTCAAGATTTGTGCTACATTGTTTTCTATTTCTTTAACTTCCAACATAGTGGGAGGAGGTTTCTTATGAGTATCCTTTGAAGCTATAAGAAGCAACTGCACAACAATCATATATGAAAGAGTCAACATAAGGAATATCATTAGCAAATAATATGGAAACTTGTTACAAATAAAATATCAGACATGCCACTTCTAACAAATATATTTTCCAGAGCTCAAAACTGTCACCAAAAACATTAGACTTGCATTGTTTTTTTTTTTCTTTTTATAAATTGGTTACATGGGATTGAAATGGACCCCACCCATATTACATCGTAACCTCATAGTGTTATGCATGTATAGCTTGGCAATATTCAAACCTGGATCTCCTCCTTGAAAGTTGAGGAATTTAACCTGTTGAGCTCATGCTATTTGACAACCTTACAGTGCTTTTGCTTCCATGTTATTTTGAAATTTAATCAAAGTGACACATAATGGAATGTTTCCAGAAATGTTTACATGGGAGTACCATATTCAGAATAAATACCTGACTACAAGTCCATAGGATTCTTTAGAATTAGTTAAAGTACCACAGTTGGCCTACAGTTTTCATTATGCAAATAGTGATGTTTTCTGTTGTATGAAGTGTCTGATCCATTTCTAGATAATACTTACACCTGAATATTAAAACGCAAACAGGAACACTTTACCCATAATCTTATATTCCTTGCTTCTTTAACTATGAAATAAATCCTTACAGAATATGATAATGTATTTGTCACCTTTCAAGGAACAACTACTTCAAGATAGATATGAAATAAAAAGTTATATTAATTATTGTCTAAATAACTAAGATTATTAACACTCTTCCTAAGGTGCTAACCATCCTCACATCTGACTTGCATGAAAACCAGTTTATATGAACAAAGTGCATGGTGGCAAACAACTATGACCCATAATTACACATCATGTGCAACAACTAATATTAGATACAATACTTGCCAAGTTAGATGCCTGTCACATTATAAAAAAAATGAAGCTAATCTTTCAAGGTTCCTATAAAAGGGTTCTCATGGTAGAACTTTACATGCATTCATGATTTTGTCATGTGAACAATGTTAGAATACTATCCAACAAGTCAAACTTTAACATCAAAGATCCATATGCCATGATCATCAATGTTTATAAAGATGAAAGCCAAAACCTTGTGTTTCAAGTGACTAAACGCATCACCTAGAAAATTGAAAGAATTCAACACAAATGAAGATTTTACATCCTCAAGATATTTATTTTTGTCTCTGTCCACCATACATGAATTATCCTAAATATAGGAAGACATGGCACAGGAACATCACGTCTGTGTGAGTACATGAATGCATGTGCTATGTTGGTGGTGTGTTAGTGTCATGTAAATATAAGTTGTTGTTTGTGTCAGATATTTGTCATAAGTGTTTTGTAATAAACATTATGAAATTTTTTAGGGTTGGTGGTAGTTGGCAATTACCAACTGCCTACTGGTCTCATGACATATATCACCTAGGTTGGTCAAGGGAGGTTGGAAGTATCTTAGTAGAGATGTAATTATTTTTTGCTATAACTGAGTTCTAGAAGAAACATGTTGTGTGTTGTATTTATATGTATTTGTAAGTTCTTTCCATTGTCCATCTTTATCATTATATAATGGGATTATATTTGTTTCCAATGGGTTATATGGGATTGAAACGGGCCCCACCCGTATTACATCATCACCACATAGTGGTATTACAACAAAGTTTGGATATTATCCATGTATCATTTGGCAAGATTCGAACCTGGGTCTGCTCCTTGATATGTTGAGGAATTTAACCATTTGAGCTAATGCCACTTTGTAAAGCTTGGGTATTATCCATGTATCGCTTAGCCAGATTGTAATGTCCCTTTCCTAGCCAGTCAGTGGATAATATGGAGCTAGCCTACTCTTGGGTTCCCGTAGGCTATGTCAGGTGTTGGGGAGCCCATTGGAGGGTTTGCAATCGTCTTCGGTCTTCAGAATGCTTTTAGTTGCCAGATTTTTGGGTCAATCCGAGCCTTGGAGTATGGACTTACTATTTTTAGTAGGTCAGTGGATTAGGGTTTCAGACATATTGGACAGGAAAGTGAGACTCTGATAAGCTTGGTTGGCCGTACTTCAATGTCGAACTCCTGGATTTTAGCAATCCATCCTGCTTTCTTGTGACCCGGATCTTCTTGTATGATGAAGCTTCGGACATCCGGGTGTATCACAAAGACAGTGATCTTGCTCTGGGAGACAAAGTGCCTGAACTTTCGGAGAGACTTCATGACTGCATGAACCTGCCGCTCTATAAAGTTGTACTTTTCTTCGTGCGGCTGAATCACTTGGCTCAGGAACGCTATGGGGTGCTCCTCGCCATCGTCTCCCTTTTGGGTCAGGACTGTGGCATAACTCTCGGGTTCTCCCACCACGTACCGGATGAAATCTTTGGAGTAGTCCGGGTTTATCAACACCGGAGCCTGTGCAATTCGGGCCTTGATTTCTTCGAAGGCCTACCTCCTCTCATCAGTCCATAAGAATTCAGCATTCTTTTTCAGCAACTCGGCCATGGGCTTGATTACCTGTGCGAAGTCCGGTATGAACTTCCGCACGAAGTTGATTTGGCCGAAGAAGGACTGCAGCCCTTTCTTGTCAATTGGAGCGGGCAAACGAAGGAGGGCTTCTGCTCTATCGGGGTCCACGGCTAGGCCTTTCTCAGAGATGACATACCCCAGCAGCTTACCCTCTTTTACCGCGAAGACAGATTTCTTCGGGTTTATGGAAATGCCGAATTCACGACACCTTTCAAATATTTGCCATAGGTGGGGAACATGGTCCTCTCTTTTGTGAGAGAATACAGTCATGTCATCCAAGTAGATGACAATAACTTTGTTGAGCAGCTCTTGGAAGGGCAGGTCCATGGCTCTCTGGAATGTGGCGCCAGCATTGGATAAGCCGAAAGGCATGCGCTGATAGGCGAACGTTCCCCATTTGGTGGTGAACGCCGTCTTATGCTGGTCCTCATCCTTGACCCATATCTGGTTATAGCCGGAAAAGCCGTCTAAGAGGGAAAATCTCTGGGCTCCAGCAACTATATGGAGGATCTGATCGATTTGGGGAAGTGGGTAATGGTCCTTGAGGGAGGCCTGATTCAAATTTCTGAAGTCCACGTAGAGACGAATGTCTCCGTTCTTCTTCCTCACGGGAACCAAGTTCACAACCCAGGATGAATGCTTGATGGGGTAGATGATCTTGGCTTCCAGCATCTTCAGGAGCTCGGCTTTCATCATGGCCTCGATCTTCGGATTTACAGCCCTCTGCTTCTGCCGGAATGGCTTGGCGCCATCTTCTAGCTCAATGGTATGTTGGATTATATTTCTGTCATACCCCTTCAAGTCCTGGTAGCACCAGGCTACTATGTCAGGGAACTCTCGGCACAATGTTTTGATTTGCTCAAGTTCCTCTGTGGTGCAGTCTGTCCCGACCTTAATTGTTTTTCTAGGTTCGAGCTCCAGGTCGGCGTACTGCTTCGGGTCTACTTTGATCCGGTGTGATATTGCTCTGTCATTCTGATCAAATAGACTCTCAAGTGTAATCAGTCCTTTTGGGACATGATTATTTTTCAGTTGTATCAACCCCTCATATTGCTCGTCATCGAGGTCACTACCTTCGATTGAACACGCTTCGTTAACCAAAAATGTGACGATCTCCTCGTCACAGTCAAACACCTGCCAGTGGGTGTCTTTATGAGGCACAGAAGGCCTGTAAATGGTACGAACCGGCTTCGGCTTTTGGACAGTGTCATCAGCCGGAACGTACCTGGCTCCAACAGACGCCAGAATGTTAGCATGCTTGTTTTTCTCGCGTGATACAGCCTTGACATTCAATGAGTCGAAAGACTCCATCAGATCCTAGACCCGATTATGGTACGCCTTGAGATAATGCTTCTTGGAGGCGCACTTGTTCGTAATCTGGTGGCACACTAGCTCTGAGTCGCCAAAGATCTGCAGATGCTTAATCCCCAGCCTCTCCGCTTTTTGCAAACCCAAGCACAGGGCTTCGTACTCCGCCACGTTGTTGGTACAGCTTTAGGCCAGCTTGTAGGTGTAGTCCTTCTGGATCCCGTTTGGGGAAACCAAAAGTACTCCAGCACCGGCGCCATTTTTGCATCGCGCGCCGTCAAAGAAAAGCTTCCACAGCTTTTCAGGTGCAGGTCCCACTTTTCTTTTAGCCGACTTGTCAAGCCTCTCAGGCTGAACAACAGTGTAGCAGCCTTGCTTAGTTTCAATCACGGCGTTGAAGTCCCGCAAGGAGAATTCATCTTCTACTTGCAGCAACTCAAGAGCTTGCTCTGTCATGTCCACCACCACCAGTTCTTCCTCCGTCAGCTGAATCATGCAGTCCTATGACTCTTCTCCGGGTATCTTCTCTACTAGGAAAGTGGAAGGCTTCTCGTTGCAAATCTTCAGCCTCCTTCCTTTGAAGGGCACTTCCATGTGTGAGTAGTCTAGAGACAGATACCCTCCTAACTTTGCAGTGAATTCCCTGGAGAAACACATGCCGAAGTAGGGTTCCAAGTCGACGACCACGACCTCTTGGATGACCACGATGTCGAGAGCTTTGTGCAGCCGAATAGGGATGTCTTTAATGACACCAACTGTCTTGACAAGGGTGTCGTCCAGTTGCAGCACGCCTTGGCTGCTCCTTGTGTACTCCATCCCGATCTCGTCGCAGATGACTCTCGGCATAACAGTCGTGGAAGCACCAAAGTCCACCATACAGTTGTGTACTATGTACCCTTGCATCCGTAATGACAGATAGAAGGGAGGTGGCCTGTTCTTCCCGATGGCTGAGACCGTCAGAGGTTGCACCAGAACAGCGGGCTATATCTGCTTGCCATTTTTCATGATCTTCAGAGATTCCTGTAGCAGATCAACCTGGCCTGGGAGCTGAAGAGAATCATACATGCTGATTCTTGCGGGGGTCCTCTTCAATTCGTCTACTATGATGTAGCATGAGGTGCTAGCTCCTTCCGCTTCTTTTGTCGGCTCATACTTCGTCCGGTACTGCTGAGTGGCCTCGACTCTCTGTCTCTTGGTCAGAGATGGATATCTCAGCTTCTCCTGAGCTTGTTCTTTGGTTTCAGCTAGAGGCCGAGTAGCGGGAGCTTTAGCCGGGGGAGCTTTGGCTATGGGAGGCTTGACTGCGGGAGTCTTCTCTTTGGCCGTGTAGGGCCACAGCCTCTTATCAGGTGGTAGCCCAGTAGGTTGCCATTTATCTCTTCGGGCGTATACCTTCAAGGGCTTTGCAGCGGCTTCAACAGAATATTTGTTTTCCTTGGCCGGAGGCGGCAACGGATCTTCCTCTGGGACGACGAAGTTGCCTTCATCGCCCAGGATCATGTAGAGTTCTTCGTCCTCTATGGCGCTGCCGACCAAGGTCTGGAGGTAGTGTTGATGCAGAGTCAAGTTGTCCTCAGCATGCGGGTCATTGCAAGTGGTGCACCAGTTGACCTGGTCAGAAGTACCAGGTTGGTCTTCAATGGCAGCATTCCTCGGAGGGGGCCGCCTTTGCAGTTGTTGCTCAAGGGTTCGGTCTTTCGTCAATGCCGGGGGCGGATATGGCCTCCTTGGAACAAGGTCCATCGGGCTGTTTCTTCTTCAGGATGGTCATGTCGTTGGACATGGTGTGATATCCAGAGGCCAGAGCCCGTACCTCCTGGAGGATTTTATTCTCAATATCATTGTCGGGAGGCGGCGACAACTGAGCTGGGGGAGGTAATGTAGCCAATGGAGGTGTTGAATATTGTGCATACTGTGGGGGAGCAGGGAGCGTCGGAAAATGCGGAATAGGAGGCGGGTTAGGATAATGTATCTGCGACGGGCCATAAGGATTCACGACCGGTGTCGGATTCCATTGCTGCTGGGGTTGTTGTCCTGAAGTGGACGACACTGAATCGGAAGCTGATGGATACTGAGATTAGGGGAAGTCAGGGTAAATAGGCGGCTGTACCCTGTGCGGAAGTCTGCCGATGGAAATGATATCCATTTCAGCTTGTTGGGCAGCTTCGTACAGAGCAGGAAATGAGTCGATTCTGGCTACCTTCAGCAGCAGGCAAATGTCTGAGTTGAAGGACCTCAAGTAGTAGTAGGCGGCCTGACCTGCTAAAGATCAAAGTTCGCGAGGTACTCGTTTCCAAGACCTCGCAAACCTGATGTTGAAGTCTGACACCTCCTCTTGGGGGTGTCGTATACTTTGGAATTGATGCAGTAAAGAAGAGGGATCAGCAGACTCGTTGCATCCTTTCACGAGCCTGTCGGCTAGCTGACGCCACCCTGTGATGGATCCCTCTGGCAGTGATCTCCACCGGTAGAGAAGCTTTCCCCTTAGGGAAAGGGCCAACGAAACGGGTCTTCACACCTTCGTCAGTGATGGAATGTAGCGCAGTCAGGGCCAGAATGTCCTGGATGTGTTCATACGCTGTCTTGTCGTAGCCGTCATACGTAGGGATAGATTTTAAGGCAGCAGGGGGCACAGCTTGTTGTCCAACTAGGGCCAAAGGCCCCATGGAGTCCACCGCAGGGAAGAGGTCATCATCGTTCTGCTGAGCAACCATGTCTTCTTCTGACCCAGTAGTGTACTTGGTGTCGGAACTGTTCGAAGATGTAGATTCTTCTTCGGCCTCAACCTCTTGAATTTTAGCCTCGGCCTCTTGAATTTCTTCCACGCGAGCTTGGTAATCAGCCAGCCTGACGCGCTCGCCTGGAGCGTCAATGTCAATTTCGTAAAATTCAGGCGGGTTTCCCGGATTCCTTGCTCGCCACCTTCTCGTTTGCATGAAGGCATTAGGACCGGTCTTTACGGACTCAAAGAGTATTCAGGTACGTGCAGAGTCGCCAGGTGCTCTGCTTTTTAACAGCAATGAAGCGAGCACTCGTGCTTCGATTCTGTTTGGGGGTGGGAAACTACCATGTCCCACCGGGCATGCAAGAGAAACTGTTGGTTACGAATCTGCCATGAGGAAAGGATTTGTTGTTATTGCGCCTAGATTCGCCCACCAGATTGAAAGGCCGGAAGGAAGGAATGCCTTTCGTGCCAATCTCCGAAGAAGGCCGGCTTCTTGTGGGGTTTTTAGTGTAAGATAAGAGTGCAAGGAAAGAGATAAAAGTGCGGAAAGAGAATCCAAATGTGATTGGAGTTGGGTGGGGGGAATAAGCAGCACGGCAACGAATCAATCACCGATACTAACAACATTCCTTTACAAAGCACACATTGAAACTACAACTATCATTAATCCTATGTATCCTCTATCTATGCATTCTAGGAATACTTGATCATCAAATACCAGAGTCCAGAGTTCGAGTACAACGATAAGCAATGATACAAGAAACATGAGGCGAAATGACAAGGAGAGGCGGCATACAAGATAAAAGACGATGAAGCAGAGCCAAGTATATGCTTGTATTAGAGGCAAACGCACAGACTACAATAGTTCCCTAGCAATATATTCCCCTTCCCCCTTTTACAATGAATTACATGGCTATTTATAGCCTCAAGTTCCCCCCGATTACATTCGCGGGCACAAAGTCCCAGACTAAACATTAGCTGACACAAGCGGCTGAGGAGCTGCTGATGCTGACTTCTGTCGGGCAGGATTGTACTTGCGGCATGGTTTCCCTGAAAGATGTACAGCCATGTGGCGGTGTGTCGGGTCAAACCCTTGGTCAGCAGGAGTGCGGGTAGTTGTGGCGGATGGAACTTCTTGTCAGCCTTAAATGATAGCAGCTGGCGTAGATAGTGCAACCCATGCTTTGTCCTTTTCCGGGTCATGTCTCGGCTCGAATCTCGAAGTTGGACACTTGTCAGATGTTGATGAGTGACACATGTTGCCTTGAAAGGCAGTTTATCCAACTTCGCCCGGGATCAGAGCGCTGTCGGATTGCGCAAATGGAAAACAACGTAGTTGGGGAGGCCTCTGTGCCTTAGTCAATTTCTGGACTTGCTTGCCCAACTGCGCACCGGTCAGAGGGCGCACCCCGACTTCGCTGCGAAGTCGGGTTGCACACCGGTACTTTGCTGTCTTCTCTGCTGTTCGGACTGCACACCGAGAGGGGGGGCGCACCCCGACTTCGTTGCGAAGTCGGGTTGCGCCCCAACACTTAGCTGATTTTTCTGCTGCTTGCTTCCCTAGTGCGCCCGGGAAGAAGGCGCACCCCGACTTCGTTGCGAAGTCGGGTTGCGCTCGAACACTTAGTCAAATTTCGCTCATTTTCCTGTTTCGTCGCACTTCGCACTGTCCCTATCGCGCTCCAAGCTGCGGGCGCACTCCGACTTCGTTGCGAAGTCAGGGTGCGCCCTGACACTTAACCATTTTCAGGGAACACTTCTGGAAACTTTGCTGGGGGAAGTTTAAGGGGAAGAAGGAGGAATAAGACTGCAAAGAAGAGGGAGAAAGAGAGAGCTCAAGAAAGGGAAAGAGAGGAAGGAAGGAAAAGAGCAGGTCACAAAACTGAAAACATGGCACCCCGTGCCAAATGTGGCAATAGGTCCATCAAGACCACCTCGCGGGACCCGTGGAATCCAAAGAAGTCTTGAGTGACTAAGGAACCGGATGAATCCTGGACAACTAGGAGTTCGATAGTACCATACAAGGGAGATTTTTTCGAAAACAAGGGGAGGATGCCTGGAAAGGTTTTCAAGGAGACAAGGATTCCAAAACAGGGGCCAAGTACCACCAAGAACTCCAGTTCCAAGTCCGACACACTAAGGAAGATTGGAAAACAAGAGGAATTACGACAACCAGAGAAGATGCCGCCAGACTGCAAATAGGATGACCATTTGCCATTAGGATGACGACAGAGTAGGGTGTCGTCAGGATGATGACATAGCAGGCAACCAACGGTAGAGAAGCAGTCCGTCAAGATGACGGCAGGAGATGCAACTGTCAAGATCACAACAGAAGAGAGGGTCGTCAATCACTGGGCAGAACAAATAGCCTTTTGCAGAATGAAGTCGGACGCAGATAGGAAAATGAAAGAAACCCACGATTCAGAGAAGAGGTGAGACATTGTCAACAAGAGGAGGAAATGGCAGATTGGCGGATAATCAGGAGAACTGGGAATGATTGTCAAACAAAACAACTGGAAATACCTCGAAGATGAGGGAATCATCGGAGTAGATAACAAATGGATGCAATGCATGATGACAACTAATTAATGAGTGAGGAGAGTCATCGTCACAGATAGGAGGCATCGTCAACCAACATGTTGGAAGTTCGCATTGGCATAGCCATGCGATTCACATGATGCAAGTGACACGTGGCAGTTGTACATAGTGTAAATAAGAAAAATACAAAAATAAGAAAAGTCAAAAATAAGAAAAAATCAAAAATAAGAAAAAGACAAAAATTAGAAAAATTCTAAAATAAGAAAAAGAAAAAAATAAGAAAAAGAAAAAAATAAGAAAAAGTCGAAATAGAAAAAGGATGACAAATGCATGCGAGGTGGCGAGGTGGCAAGCATGAGGTTGTTTGAACACGCAATGGTAGTTGAGCAACGGTTTGCATGGGTGGCAACCACATGAAGAGAAGAGTATAAATAGAGGTGGACGAGGATAATGCACAATGTAGACAAGGGTGCAGAGGAAGTGCAAGTCTGAGACATTCTAAAGTGTTCAAAGCAAGGGTTTGAAGACGCAGTTGGCAGAAGACACCTGTGCATCAGAGATATTACCAAACCAAATGAAGGACACCCTAGCTGAAGACGTTAAAGAAATGGCAGAGATTAAAGGGACTCGTAAAAATTACAGAAATCAATTGGGCAACAGAAGGATAATTCTACTAACAAATTCGCAATCAAACGAACGCCAATTGATGGTCGCTGCCAATACCAATAGAAGCCAGAGGTTGGGAGAATTGTTGTCGGAGGATGAAGTACTATGGCTTGCGAGAGGCTATCGAAAGGAGTGGAGCGCCATCATTGGAAAAATTCATGATTGCAAGAAGCCAAAAGAATCTAGAGCTTGCCGACATAAGTAGTGTCATCAAAGACCTATCGTCATCAAAGTTGGTAGGCATGAGTTGTCATCATCTGAGTCAACCAATGGGAGCTATCGTCACAAGTCAGCCAGATGGAGTTGCCGTCACAAGTCGGCCAGAGGGAGCTGCAATCACAAAAGTCGGTTAACAGACTATCGTCTCAAACATTTGACCAAAAGGGTGCCACCATAATCACAAGGTAAAGGGAGTAAGCCGCTATCATATGTGAAAGAAATTATTGCTGCCAACAATAATTGGAGAGAGACCGTCACAAGCCAGCTAAAACACAATGAGTCGTTCAATTGACACAAGATTAACATGTTCGGAACAATAAAGAAGGGACGTACCATAGGGAACACAATCCTAATATGGCACAGACTCAAGAACATTAGCAAGAACATTCCCGAGCTAGTGGAGGAGCATGTGGATGGGAACACAATCCTAAGATGGGACAAACTCAAGAAAGGCAGGTACGTTCCCAAGTAGAAGTCATTTCGAAAGCAAAAGGAAAATAAGTTTGATAGAATGAACGAGAGCAGATACCTCTCAAAGACATCACATGGATTCATGCCACATGCGATTACTACCAACAATGGTGGGACAAAGCACCACCAGAGAATGTATTGCGTCAAAAGATGAAGGAAGCTAGAGTGAATTTCATATTGCAAGTGCCAAATTTTGACAAGGAATTCTTCAAGGAATACTTGTTACAAATGTTGCAAACCTATGATCCCACAAGAAATGCAAGTATAGTGCAGGTAGGAGAAAGGCAAATAACCATTGTCTTCTCAACAGAGAACTTTAGAAGAACATTCAGGCTGCCAAAAAGAGGGCGAGCAGTAGTAAAAGAAGGGGTGGATTTCAATCGAAGTTGACAACTGATCCAAAGTGTCACTGATCTGGAGAAGGAATACATTGAGACACTGATGTCACAAGGAAGCCGAGGCATTAAGCCAAACTAGATGAGGGATGTAGGATGACAATGCATAATGAATGTGCTCATGGCAAGATTGTTTGGTGAGAAAAGAGCCTCAGAACTACCTATTTGGCTGATACCATACCTCCAGGCTATAGAAAATGGTATAGCCTACGATTGTTCAACATACTTATAGGCATGCATTTAGAATTTTTGATGTGTACTACAAAAATTTCTCAATGATATTCCATGCTATAGGACTCTTTTTGGATGTTGCATATCAGGAAGGCATGGAAATCCCTGGATTGGATCCCCCCAGAGATCTACTGAGTTGGCACCAACAGTGTTGAGGTGGATGAATGCGAAACCTCAACAAAAGAAGATTACTCCAAAGAAGTAGCTAAGGCCAAAACAAAGGTTCACTCACAGATGAACCTTTGGATGAGTCAGACAAGGAAGAAGCAACAACTAAAGAAGAACCATTTCTAAAGAAACGAAGGAGGTTTGCACCACCTGAATTGACACCATCTCCACCAGGCTCACTTTAGTAGATTGCCGCTAAACAAATTGCGAGGAGTCATGTTGTGCTGCAAGGCATACACAAGACTTTGGAACAAGTCCAACATAAAGGAGAAGCTTCAATGAATATAGGTGTAGAAGCAATATTTGGTAAGCAGCAAGAGGAGAATTTTGAAATTGTGGAACCCCTTAATATAGTAGCAAAGAATGGAAGTGGGGAGGTTCAGATTGGACCTACCGAGTTTTTGGCAGAAGTTCAGTATACAGATCCACTGGCCTCACCAGTAATAAAAGACGAGTTCCAATTTCAGAAAAAAATTGTCATAGAAATGCTGCGAGCTCAAAAGCTTAATATATTTGGGGAAATGCCCACCCAGATGAATGTTGCTGGGAAAGAAGTCACACAGATGACAATATCTGAAAGAGGACTTGAAGAAGAACATGTGCAAGAAGGAGACAAAGTGATAGCTGAAACAATTGTCACAGAAAAACAGCAGTCGGGAACTAGGCAGAATCCAATTCAAGTAGAAGAGGGGCAGACTTCCGAACAGCAAAGGGGAGACCCACAACAATAGGCAATAATGGAAGGAAAAGCAACCAAGAAACAAATAGATCTGTTAGGAGTAGAGACAGACAATCCCTGAGGAAGAAGAAACAAAATAGGAGAATGTCCTAATAGAATTTTGAGCATGTATCAATGAGCAAGTGGTCACTTGTTTTACTAAGTTGACCCAAGTAATGGATCGAATAAAACTGGAATTTGAAGTAGGTCTGTAGGACAATGAAAACAATGGCAGTTAATGGTGGAAGACAAACTTGACAAGTTGGTGAAATGGGCTGGGAAAGGACAATGGAGGACTTAAATTTCTAGCATTTACCAAGAACAACCATGGGAACTACTGAGTGGAACCATAGAAACCATGGAAGGAATGGAAAAGCTGCCAAACGGAATACCAATGCTGTACTTGGAGCTAGCCTGCATATATGTACATGGCCACGGGAATCATAATTTACCAACCACAGTTGGAAAAGATAAGGTACAACACAGGAAGCTGGTACCTGAATTATTTCCAATGTATGATCGTATGAATTTTGTGGCACATTTGGTGCAATGGTTAGCTAAAGGGATAAAGAAGTTGCAAAATGTGAAATTGAATCTTGAAGAAGAACTGCAAAGTTCTAAAGCAAAATATCGAAGAGCAGAGCAACAAATAGAAGAAAATATAGCTCTGATGGAAGAACAAATTCATAGGATGTGTAGCTCAAAGCCAACTATGTAATGGCCCCATCCTAGTCAGTATCGAGGGAGAGTGTGAACTTGCCTACTCCAGGGTTCCCGTAGGCAGGAATCAGTGGGTTGGGAGCCCAGTTGATGTCAGTATGATGTTCCAGTATGTGCAGATGTTTCGAGTTTCCTTTCCAGGCCATTCTGGACAGTTTTGGAAGGGACTTACTATTTTTAGTAAGTCGGTGAAGATGGGGTTTCATGGAAGCGGACAGTGGGATGTTGATCTACGGCAAAAAGGGTATCCGTTTCTATGTTCAGTTTGTCGGGATGACAGGTGGAAGGCCAAAATTTTAATATGAACAGTTTAATTATGTGATATTAAATTAATATTACATAGTTAATGTTATAATTTAATATTATATGCATAAAGTGGTCTTATAACCACTTGATGGAAAGATAATTTCATAAAGTAATGTTTAACGGGCCTAGAAAGGGTGGTCGATCCCTTGGAGGATGCAAATTTAAAGATTAAAAGTAAAAGGTGAGGATTTAATGTTTATTTCCTCTATAGAAGCATCTAGAAACTCAACGTTGGCTTTGAGGAAAGAATAAATAGAGGTTTGGGGGTCATTCTTGGGCATCTTTTTGGCATATGTTTTTGGTGAGAAATCTGGAGAGCACTTGCAAATAGCACTTGCAGGGTTTTTGAAGCTTGTTGGTGACGAAAACCACCCTCAAGAACACCATTTTCGGGGTTGAGAGACACTCTCAGAATGGTTTTGGGCATTCTTGCTTCAGAGGATGCGTTGATATTGCATTGGTGATAGTTTTCAGAGGTTTCGAAGGGATTGGGACTACAGTTGGTGGTATTTTATGAGAGTTATAGTTGTTGTGCCTGATTTTGTGAAGTTCGAACTATTCCAGCACATTATTGCAGCGATTTCAATACATATTGACACAAGGGTTTGAGTGATAGTGGGACGTTATGCAGTTTCGGGGTTTGAAGATCAGAACGGAGCCATTGTTGGTAGGATTTGAAGAGTTGACAAGCATTTACTGAGGCCGTACCTCTCTCCCAGGACTGCCGTACATACTCCATGCTAGCGTGAGCTTTGGTATTTATTTCTCTTGCTTTTTGGTGCCACTCTTGCATTTTATAATGGCGCCCAGGTCTGAGTGACCCCTCCATGAGATCCATTTGGTGGAGAAACCCTTACATTGGAAGTTGCAAACAAAAACGTGAGGCATTGTACCACCTGTACCAGCAGCCCAGAGTTCTGATTTCAGAAATTTATTGTAGCCTGGTACTTTGTTCTTTCATTATTTCCTTAAAAGGGTTTGAAGATGAATATAAATACTATCTAGTTTCCGAATTTCAAGTGATTTCGATTAGTATTGTGAAAGTTATGATTTGTTCAAGTTGGCCGTTTGTTTAGTTTTCTGTACTTGCAATTTTCTTTCCATATTTATAAAAAAAAAAAAAAAACTACAAAAAAAAAAAATCAGAATATATCAAAAACCCAAAAACACTTGCAAGAACTACAAATTTCAAACAAGGCGGATCATTACAAACTACACCAAATGAATGAGCAACTAAAAGAAAGAGAAGCCATTCTTGTGGATATGGAGGAACAACTGACACAACAAAAATCTGCAAACACACTTCTTCAACAGCAAAAGGAGGCCTTACAGAAGGAGTTGGAACAGAAAAGCCAAAGCGAGGAAGCACTATTAAAAGAATTGGAACAACGGAAGCAATGTGAAGCAGAACTATTGCAGGGAATTAGAATTGAAGAACCAACAATCTACAGCACCAATGCAAGGAATTGCATATGAGGCTTTTGCTAAGAGGGAGGAAGAGATTTTGCAACAGTTAGCAGTGATGGAGGACAGAGCCAACACCTACAATGTGGAATGGGCTAAATACTATAACTATGCCAAGTTACTGCGCGATGAAAGAGAAGCTTATAAACTCAAAGTTGCTGAATTACAAAGTCTACATACTCTAGCCCAGAAAGAGGCAAAGACATCAACAGAACAGCGAAGAAAGTCATTGAGGACAGCGACCAATGTAAATGGGAGGACAGATGTAGACAGTAGTTCTAAGAAACAAAAGTAAAAGTGTTTGTAAAAAGGTCTACACACCAAATGCAATAACATGAAATGAAATAAAATGCAAATACAACCATCATTGTAAAACCTTAACAAATCACGTCATTTGCAAAGGTTAATTAAGGCTGTTACATAGGAAGTTTTGGTAGTTGGGGAAAACATCCTAGAATTGGTTATAGTAACCACCAGGACGATGCTTTAAATAGGCCCCCCTTCATTTCATTTGGTATCCATGACAATCCATGCGAGAGACTGGGTTGACAAGTCTGAATGCAGTCACTGTGACTCTGTGAATTGTGCAACTTGATAATACAAATGACTATCTTGTTCTCCAATCATGTCTCTTGTGTGATGATGTATACTATGATAAATTGTTAGTGTGCGCAAGTGTTAGTGTTGTTGTAGGTTATAGGCTTGGATGGAGTGTTGCAGATGTCGACCAAAGCGTAGCAGAAGTCGTCGACGCTGACATAGCCAATGTCATCACAGTTGATGCCGACATAGTTGACGCCGTCACAGTTGATGCCAACATAGCCGATGTCGTCATGATTCTCGTTGTCACCGAAATCCAAGTCCATAGTGCCATCATGTCATCATCATCTAGCCGTAGCCATCACGCCAGGATGCCATCATATGGAAGTGTCGTCAAACCACTACCGTCCAAGCTATGCCGTCAATGGATGTACACTTGTTGACTGAAGTCTCATTGCTGTCATGAGGAGGAAGCTGTCTGAAGCAATGATCTATGTCGAAGCTTGCAACTCCTTGGAATTCTCATTGTTGTCTACATTTGGCATCATTGCCTAAGCAAGTTTGGGTCAATAGGAAGAAGCAAGAGTGACAAACAAGGAGGTGAATAACAAATTCAAGGTTGCAAGGACAATGACAAAGAAATAAAATACAAACTGCAGAGCAACCTGTGAAGAGAATTGCAAGATTGGCTAACCAAGGAGTGCAAATTAGGGATGCGTTTACACAACTAGAAGTGGAGAGGGTGTGGAATCCCCTAGACAATGAGAGTCTAAGAGCCGAAAGAGAAAGGTGGCAAACATTGTTGTTAACAACAAAGAATGAGATGCATGAAGAGCAACAACAAATACTTGAGGAGAACGTTCACATAATTTAAGACATAGCATGCACACAAAGAATTGAAGAGTGGATGGTAACACTTGATATAGCGAAGAGAAGTTTGCCAACAGGTGCAGAAAACATGATTTTGGCACTAGAGCAACCACGCGTGGGCACTTGGGAAGGAAGATCAAAACCACATATCATTTATTTGCGAAGGTCACGAATCATTGACACACAAGAACTGGGACGAAGACTCTTTGGAAGAGAGGCACCAAAGCAAGAACAAGAAGTCAAACCACCAACGGTAGAGAGAGAGAGAGAGAGTGGGATAGAATCCCACAAGAACCATCGTCAAGTGACGAAGAGGTCAAACGGGACCTAATGGTGAATGTCACAAATAGAGCAGGCAAGCAAAAATGTCCACCCTTTACTGGAGAGGAAAAAGAAGATCCAACAAGACATATTGGTACTTGCACCACCATATGAAAAGCAAATAGAGTGATGCAACCCAATGAATGGTTGCAATTGTTTCCTACTACATTGCGAGGAATGGCAATAGATTGGTACTTAAAGAGAGAAAGTACACAACCCTTTGGACAATGGAATGTTATGCAACAAGAATTTATAAATGAATTCCGATCGTTAAGAGACGACATGAAAATCATAACATAAATTTATGCCATGAAACAAAAGACGGAGGAAGATGTCAAAACCTATAACAGAACACTAAAACAGTTAACCAACAAAATGCAGATGCCACTTGCTAATGGATTGGTAAAAATATGGTTCATCGACGAGGTACTACCTAAATACAGGAAGAAAATGAAGGTCGTACCATCTTCCACATATGTAAAAGCACTAGAGAAGGCAAAGAACTTTGAAAGTGAAGCAAAGCAAACAATGATAGGACATCCTTGAAATGAGGAATTAGATAGCGACACCAATGAGAAGGTATAGAATGCTATCTATTCTTTCAGAAAGGAGTTTGATAAAATGATGAAAGAAGTAAAAGGTGAAGCAAAGAAAGATTGAAAGGACATTTGGTGCTCAGATTGTAAGACTGAAGGGAACACAAATGTCAATTGTCCCAAAAATGCATATTGTAATATATGTGATGTAGTAGGACATCCAATCTCGGATTGTCCATTCAACTTGAAGGGAGCACAACACCAGACAATGACGGTGCAACAAGAAGAACAAATAAATACTTCAAGGAATGGACAAGGCGCAACAAGTGGAGGCTATAGAAATAACTACCAAGGAGGAAGGCAAGGAGGTCAAAGTTGATTACAGTATGATTCGGACGAGAGACCAATCATACAATGTCAGAATTTCCAAGAGTGGGGACATTTTGCGAAAAACTACCCCAAACCACATATTGGAGGAAATTCGAATGGAAATAATATCACTCATATGTGTAGATGGTGTGGACCAGGCAACCACAAGGAGGCAATTTTCCCAAACAAAGCAAGTACTAGTGGAACACGGAATGTCAACTTGATTGACATTGGTGAAGTAAATGAGAAGCAAGTACTAGCGGTAACAAGAGCTCAAGCTCAGAAGATTGAGCAGTATCCAAACCTTGCCAAAGAAAAGGAGCGATGGCAGGAAGCCCATGACATGGTGAAGGAAGAGCTCGAGAAAGACAAGCAAGGAAGATTGCTCCCGAAGAAAACCATGAAAAATCCTGAGGTGATATTAAGCAAGCAATCATCAATAGAATGTTTGGCAACACCCATATATGTCGACCGCCACCACAACCATACATGACCTAAATGAATGAGGCAAGAGTCTTATTTATACAACCATTATTTATACAACCAGAAATTAGTTGCACCCTCCAAAAACCCAACACCTCATCATTTTCCTCAATTACATTTCACATGCATTAACTTACATTTACATTTCATTTCCCACTACAAGACAAACTAACTTATGACTCATGACTTATACATACATCACTTAACATTGCATGAAATATTACATTATGACTTTATAACTTTACGGAATGGTGGAATGATAGATTCAAGAACTAGTTAAGACTGCAGTCATAATACTGTTCTCACAGTCGTATGATGTCATTTTCCTAAGATGGGACAGTCTCACTTGTATGGTGCAGTCACGTACGACACAATACAAGACGATCTCTTGCTGATGATGTTGCAACACTTAACCTAGTCTTCTCGTACAGCAACAATTGTATGGTAGTCACACGTACAATGCCACAGTCTTTGCCAACAGTTCAAAAATTATAATGTTCCAAGGCTATGACACAAGTGTCGTACAACCAATCTCTTGTATGGTCTAACCCTTGTACGGCCTGCAACTAACTTACAGTTCCTTCATGGCAGTTTTCTCCCTGCAACTTATAGACAAAAACTACTACAATACAATAACTATTGTATCCTACAACTATGGCAAACAATTCTACAGTCTGCAACAATAAACAATACCTAAAAGCAATACAACATGTAATCTCATCAACAATCATAGCATAAACAAAATAACACAGACTGCAATTAATCTGGAAATGACAAAATTGTATTGGCATTCAAGGTGCTTGCTGTAGACAGCAAGGGCAGACTGCAACTACAATGTGCAGGGTTGTTTCTCAATGCTTCCACAACCAGTCTGCATAATCACAATGACATAGACAATGCTCTTACCAATGCCTATCTGTAGATATCTCTCTATATCTCTCTATACCAATCTCCACATGCACATCTGTCCGTAATGTTATAAATAAAAGAGGGGGGTTCCTTTTTAATGCCTGCCCTGGCCATTGCAAGGCGGTTCCCAGGACAACACCACATAACCACCACCCTGAATTAGACGTATTTGACCTATGTAAATATTAAGTTTTATTGCCTAAAGTTTAATTGCAATTTATCATTAAATTGAATTACATTTATTCATGTCATTTACATTTTATATGCATTTCATTACAATTTCATTCCAAAAAGTCTATCACAAAACTTTGTACATATTTTCTACTTTTTCTTTTTCTGGGAAGCTGCTTTGCTGCCTACAAAGTATTCCCATTGTGTACTTTTTTTTTATATAATTGGTAATGTAATTATGTTGTAGTGTGTTTTATTCCCTTTCTACAAGCTCCTCTTATTGGGAAACCACAAGCACGTGTTTCAACACCAATACTTGTTCCTGATCCAATACAAAATCCTACTCTAGTGGACCAGCCTGCCCCTAGGATCAAGAGGCATAGTCAATGAGGACCTCGATCAATTGAGAGGGGAGGGTAGATGTAGATGGCAGTTTTGATGTGTCGCTACATAAGTGCCACCAGAACCATGATGTACACATGCGCATATATGTCATGTATGCAAGCAATTTTGAATTGTACATAGTTTGGGATTGTATGTAGATGTTATGATGCATGAGAATATGCAATGGTAGTATGTGGTTAGTTTATGTATTTATAAGTACAAGGTTAATTTTCGTTTTGTATGTACAAGTCCAAGTGCATAGTTAAGTCATTTCACAACTACCTTTCTCCACTCGAACAGTACATATACAACCCCTACTTCATGAAATGGTATCAAATTGTGTTGTAGTGTTGAGCATATATTGCATTGTGGATGTTGAATTGATGCATTGTTGTTCTAGTTACAAAGATTGTATTGCACATATCCTAGTAATATGAATTCTGTTTGTATGATCTAATTTGCATATACATGGATTATTCTTGTTAATTTTGCATTGCTTGTGTTATTTCTTGTACCTTCTATTGCATGGAATACCAAATTATTGTGGTTCAAATTTCTTTTCATCAATTGTTTGCTTCATCTTCTCAATTCAATGCTTATATTTCTCATCCTTGTGGACATAGCACTGATAATTGATGGAGGCAACTCTAGCGCCTTCGGCCTCCACTTGCACCTTGTCTTCAAGACATGCTAGACTCAAGTCCAAGGTTAAATTCCGAGCAGTAAAATCAGAAGACTGCAACAAAATTTTCGATAGTCTAGGGTCTGTAATGACCTAATTCTGAAAAATTACCAAACCCTAGCTAGATGGCAATATTTCTCCAAACAGAAATAAAATCTATTCAAATAAAATTCTGATCTACAAATTTAAATCACCAAATTACTTATAATTTCAGCAAACAACACCCAACAACACTGATTTTGTATTAAATCTGAAATATAGAAACCATTACATGAATAATACTAGAAATGGCTACATTAAACAACTCACAAAATGGCAGATCTGATTGCCAATGCTCTCCAATGACATTCTCATACCCAAACACAATCAAAATGATGAAGATACATAGAACGTTTGGTTGCTAGGGCAAAATTTGGTTCAAAATAATGGGTGTCCAGCTTCTAGGAATAAGATACTTGCCAAAATGCCCTCTCAAATGCAATGCTGCCCTCCTAAATGCTGAATCTCTGATTCTGAGTGCCAAAATAGACTCCCAACATGGGACATCCCTCCTCCTGGTGCTCCAATGACTGAAAATAATGATAAATCTCTGCTCTTTGCCCTCAAATGGCTGAATAAAGATCTGATCTCTCAAAATGGTGCAATAATACCCTAGCCGGCTGATTACACACTGAATGCTCCACAACTAAATCCAATGAAGTCCAAATGCAAACCCTAGGTAGGTTTGCCCCAATTGAGAGTAAAGGTTTTTGTTCCGACTCTCTAGATCCAGAGGTTTTCGTCCCTGAATCAAGTCTTCTACAAGTTTTCGTCCACAGAAGATCTCTCTTGTAGGGTTTCGTCCACAAGGAGTGATATTAGCTTCTCAGCCAATTACACAAAATAGAGAGATAAAAATGTGATCCAAGATGATGCAAATGAGCCCTGTTGTCCTCTTTATATAGACAAATGTTATATTTCTTCGTTGGGGTGGCACTTTATTAAATCACTTATAAAATAACCTTATAGCTCCTTAAAATAAAATATTATGTCCCTAATACACATTGGCCCATTTTCTCTTTTTTTTATTTATTTAATTACTAAATTCCACTAAAAATAACTTCAACATAACAAAACACTCCAAAGCTTCACACCACAACTATGTACAATAAGAATATGAAAAATGGGGACATTAAAGGGTCCCTAGGGTTTATCACTACAAAATGAATCTCCTCTCCTTTTCCCCAATTTACATTCTTGTGCAACCACCATCAAAGAAGGTAGCAAAAACTTGTTGAAGACATTTTTTTTGTTAGTTTTTTTGCTCTCAAGTACTGCCAACGCTTGATAGACACTTTTCTTCCTAGTTGTGGATGTCTGCCCCAGGACTTGGAATGCCACTATGTATCACAACGATGTGATAGCAATCGATCCCATCTTGCTAAAGGGTATGTACGGTGGAGACCGTTGCTACTGTGGTGGCGATTATTATTGATGAAGATGGCTCTAAAATGGGCATAATTATTCTAGAGGTGGTGGCAATCATGGTTTGCAAAGAAGTTTTTACCAAAATTATGGTTGATGGTGAGGATGTGACTAAAGTCGTTGTGTCCAATGGGGCCATTATGGTGTTAATGGGGGCAATGATGGACGTGGTTGTAGTTAATGTGGATATGATAGGTGAAACATGTATGACAACTAATAATTGAGAAGTTTGGGTAGATGGAATAGGAGTGGTTTACATGACTATGGTGATGGTCAATTGCATGAAGGGCAATGAAGTAGACAGAAGTGTTATTAAAGACATGCCCATTGTGGTGTTGATATTTGCAATAGTAGAGGGAAAGGTGGTGGTAGGAGTGGTTGATGGAATGGTAATTACTATGTTGGTGGATGGAATAGTGGCTACAAGGGCAAAGTATTGGGTTGTACCCTTTCTCTCTAAGTAGAACTCTCATATATTGAGTCACACCCTTTTGTATCTCAAATTCCACCCTTTTTGGTTTTGGGTCGCACACTCTCTCTTAGGCCACACCCTCTCGCGTCTTGAATGACATCTTTTTGCATCTTAGGTAGGCAATTGTTGAAGATAATTATATGGGTGAGATGAATACCTACAAGAATTGGTTGAAAATATCTAGTTGAAAAATTGCCACAGGCTGAAATTGTCATGGCCATAAGCCAAAACGAGTATAGACTACAAGTCCAAAACATTCCTAGTTAGTAATTAGAAGTTGAGCGACAAATTGAGAAGTGTGGCCCTTGAAATGGACCAAGAGGTCTCTTAGGTGAAATCCAAATATGATCTAACATACAATATAGTATATAAAGAGAGATGAATATCTAATCCAAGAGGTATAATATAAATTCATAATCCCTCATACCCGCCTCTTAATAAATAACCATTTAGTAGGTTATTAATAAGGTATATATCAAATGGCATTAGCTCATCTGGTCATATTCCTCACCTTTCAAGGAGGAGACCCAGGTTCGAATCTTGCCAAGCAATACATGCATAATTGCCAAACAGTTGTAATACCACTATGTGGTCATGATGTATTATGGATGTGGCTCATTGCAATCCCAAAACCAATTTAAAAAACAATAAGGATATATATAATAGAATAATATAAGGAAATAATATGATATAAAGGTATTATAAGATTTATAATAAGGGTATTGTTAGGTCCACCCCATATCTTCTCTCAAACACACTTGTTCATGAACATCAAAATTACTAGTTAGCCCAAGGTCATGTACAAACTCCAATAGCTCCTAAGCATTCCAGTAACTTATCTTTAATATTTGGTTCCTAGTATTTACATGAACCCTTGGGTTTAAACACACTCCAAAAGTAAACAAAACTAGCAAACTCAAAAAAATTATTTATAGCAAATATGGATAGAACCCTTACATAATCAGACATTTATTATCAAGACATCAACTTACAAAATTCAAATACTTTTCTATTTTTTTGGAATGGCAAACCCCTCCTGAATTTCAAAGAAGTTACATAACTCCATTCAACATTTCACTAAATTCTAACACATTCGAGGTATGATAGGTGTCCTTGGGTATCAACATTTCTCAAAAACTGGCCAACTTTGACATTTATTGTTTCAATGTAAGCAATAGCAAGAAATGTTTCATAATGCTAAGTTGTGTTATGAAACATTTTATCTAAATAATTACTACTTGTCAAACTTCAAAGCAACTCATACCTTGTCACTTTCTTCAAGAAGAAGATCATCCCTTGGGTGAAAATCAATTTTTCCTGCTCGGTAAAGTCCACAGATAATAGCCTGTAGATTTAGATGCATTAGAATCTAAAGGATAATGTGTGTCTATTACATCTGACTATAGTGAAATAAAAAACATATCATGTAAAATCCCAAATTATCCCATGCTTACACAAAACTATTAGTACCTCTGGAAACCCACGTCGTACTTTCTCATATGACAGTCCAGCAAGACTAGGATAGTTACGTAGATTAAAATCTTCTTCTGTAAAAAAATCATAATTTATGTAATAACAGAACATGAGTTTGAAAACTTAAAATCAAATTGAAATATTTAAGCTACACTATTGTTCACCTAAATGAATAAAGTATGTAAAACCGAAATGTGTAGAAAAATTCAATGCTTTTAGAAAATGTCCTTTCATTCCAAAAGATGAAGTCAGTTATTAAAAAATATGTTTCGTATTGCTTTGTAGCTTAGCCATTGCATGACTAAAATTTTGGTCAAGACACCAAGCAAATCAGAACTTTGCCATAACCTGCTTTACAAATGAGATTAGATTCTTTTTGTTGTAGCTCCTGTCAGGTGCAAAAAGTTCTTTATGAGAATAGTGTTTGGATATCATAGACATGCACATCTACTCAGACCAACAAAACCAAAAACAAAACAAAATATTACATAAGTCCTCTTTCATTCACATATAGAATTAGATGTCCAGGCAATATGGAGGAACTCTGACTTTGCTTCCATAGAATTGCAGACAAATTTGGCACAATCTGCTATCTTCTTTCTAATTCTTTTCTAACAGACATACATTTTTGTAATCTCTTACAACTTTTTCACCATTACAAATTCATGTTCAACTAGCACACTTAGAATTTTATACCTCAATTCCTTAACAATGAGAATTATGATCTTCTATTCATGCCATTTCATGTTGTTCTCAAATTGAAAGTGATGAAGATTGATATTATCCTTTGACAACATTCTTAGTTCTTGAAAAACATGGAGTTTTTTATGAGCTATCCCTAGTCCTAGAGACAAAGCATAAAATCAAGACCATAAACATCAATTTACTTCCATGTTTTATAAAACAACTAACTCAAAAATTATATTAGATGCTTCGGCTGCAATGAAGGGTCACAACACTCTGGCACAAGTTGTGAGAAAGGAACACAACACTCTTGCATGTAACTTGTTATTCATATAACTTATCTTTTATGGTCTATGACTAGCTCATTTGCAAACAATAATTCAGATAAATTTTCTTTTATGTACAAGTATGAATTGTATATATGTTTTCAGATTCAATTATGATACTCTAAGCTATTTAAAGAACACATATTAGGTTGGCTATAATTGGTGAAATCAACATGGCAGCAGAAGGAGGAGGATAAATCAAGTGTATGTCAGTTGATCTGAGAAACATGCTAAATGAACAATCTGGGAAGTTGGCAGCTAGTACTCAGAAAAGGCATATGCCGAATTTCATGCAAGTCAAAAAATTAGTGTAGACCATCAACAGAGTCATGTGTGAAGAGTCTTGATTATTTTGTTATGCTTTGCCACATATTTGAATAAATGAAATAAATAGGCATGACACATATAGTTTGTTCAGAGTTGTCAGCTGGCAGGTACGATTTTCATGATTAATCCATGCTACATGGGGGTGTGTCCCTTAGGGGACGGGGATGGAGGGCATTCCCACTGCCTTCCCCTTAACCTCATTTATGCAGGGGCACATAGGGGATGCCTACGTTTCCCTTTGAGGGATGAGGGGGAAAATAGGCATCCCCTGTGTAACATACAGTGTTTCACAGCTTAAAACTTAAAACTTGATATAGAGAGACAAGAATACAAATAGGTGTATAAACGCACAACTGAAATATGGAGAGTTGTTTTCGTAATATAGATAGGTTCCAGAATAGATAAACAGAATCAAATCTGGAAACTTAAGTTACCGCCATACAATAAAGACTTTTTAGTGAAACAAAAATGCAATAATATGGGTGCTTGTATAGATTCTATTGAAAATTGAAGCACACAAGTCTCACATATCTAAAAAAGTGCAGAAATCTATTTATGCACATACAATGAATGCATGCCATCGCTACATAGTATTTTTGGATGTTTTGGGACAGCTACAGATAATCGAAATTTGAGCCATTATCAATGAGAAGGTGAACACCATACTTTGAAGAGCATCCTTGGCAGTCCAGTGGCTCAATCACATTGAACTAATCACTATACTCTCCAAATAATACATCATTGTATTTTTATTTTGTCTATGATTGCTGATTAGTAATGAGAAAACCAATGATTAACTCAAATTTGTGCATTTTAAAATGTTTTTCGCTTGTAATTTTAAATTCTTATCATTTCATATTTTTTAATATTCTTATATAGCTGTCCCTTTTTCACATGCCAATGTCTCCCCTTCCCCACTTGTTGAACACCGAAATTGTCAAGTGTGATTTGCGCCCATGACCGCAGTTCAACAAATGGATGGAGAGGGTTTTACTCTCCCCAACCTCCGGATCTTGGGCTGGTTCCCTTTTAACCTTGCTGAAAATGTAAAAAGAAACTAATCTAATTGTGCAGAAAATGAAATCTAATCTAAGTGCAAAAATATAAATCTAACCTACTTTGTGATGAAAAGAACGTGAGAAAGAAAAGAAATAAGGTTGAAGTCGTAGCAAGATTTAGCCCGGTGTGATTGGGATGTCCAATAGTGATCGAATAACTTTAATGGGTAAGATATTCGAACAACCTGCAGCAACAATAACATAAAGGACTAACAAAAGAAAAGACGGTAGAGCCATTGATTTCATACATCCAAGAACAAAAGGTTGTGCACACAATTGATTTAAGATGTCATGCACATTCTTTTATTGATTGATGTTTTCTAAAACATGTCAAATACAATATTACTCCAAAGAGTAGCTCTAGTATGTTGGGTTCCAAAAGACCCTTACAATGAGAATCAATCTCTTATTTATACTTGAAAAGTAAAAACCTAATCTAATTTTGAACTGATAGATCACAATCTCATGTGGGCAAAATGACCACAAATAGACGCACAACTGGAGCAAGGCATCCATCGCTTCGAGTGGGGTGCTCCAGATTCTCGCTTCAAGCAAGGTGCTCCTAGAAACTCACTTTGAGTAGGGAACTCCTAGGAGGGGCACTCCTAGGAACTCGCTTCGAGTGAGATAGTCCAGGAAGGGGGGAAATCCTGGAGTGGGATGGTCCAAGAAGCAAGGTGTGCTAATCACTCCGAGTGGGCCACTCTAGGAAGCGGGGCATATTGCTTCCAAACACTTAGCCAATTTTCGTTGATTTCTGCCCTACTTTGTCTTCTGCCTTAGCTTGTGTGATGGATCTCCGTTCAAAAAGTGATGATAGTAGCAAGCTACTACACCACCCAAAGGGTACTCCAAGTAACATAGTGTTTAATGTATGGAAGGTTGAACAAGTATCGCAGTTGGCCTCCACCACCTTCCCTCCAAAACACTATATAGTATACACCATGGCTAACATTGCCTTGGTAGCATGACATAGTGCATTGGGAGTGCCCTCTTGGATTATCCTTGGTTGTGCTGTTCTTTGTTGTGGACTTGTCTATTTTCTTGTGAGTTGATCCTTCTATTGTATTGCATCACATTATATGTTGAATGTTATTGCATAGTACTGTTTAGTAGGGAATACTCTTTCTGCATACTACATATTTTGCACCATTGCTTGTATGGGTTCTGGATGTCCTTTGGGGAAATTGATGAGTGGAAGCCTAGACAAGCATTTTGCTTACATATGAAGGTAACGATAACAGTGGGAAAATCAGCCCATATGGATATTTGAGAGGATTGCAAATAGCATATTGTTTGAAGATGTCCAACAGAAGTCATTCACCCCTTCCTCAACAAGAAGGAAGTTTTTCTACACAAGCTAAGGGCTTGGTCATTAGGTGTCAAGAAGTGCCTAGGTGGTCGTTGAAGAACATGACAATGGTTAGGAGATGTAGGAAAAGGTTTTGTGTGCAAGAGGGTCGAAAGATGCTTGAAGAAGAGGACACTTCCTCTAAAATTGCTGATACAAAGGTCAAATAGTAGTTAGCTCTAAGGAATCCAAAGACCCAAGCCACACGAGTTATGACAATTCTTTAGATTGGATGTTAGTCAAGGACAATAGTTAATAGAACACAAGTCTTTTTTATAGAATAACTTCAATCACATCCCACACAGCTAAAAACATGTTGTGTGTGTGTGTGTGTGTTTTCAAAACAAACTTCAAAAAAATTGCGACTGTCACACATATCATGATTTTTCCAGCCCCATAAGTTATTTCAAAGTAGCCAATTTTTTTTAATCCCAAAAGAAAAGAAAAAAAAATTTGGAGCTGTCAATCACAATTTTTCAACTTTAATATATAATAATATTGTATACATCTTTAGAGCTAAGACCACATGACATGGTAGGTGATCACTAAACATGTTTGAAGGCCGTGTCATAGTAGGTCCATCGGTGGTCTTTTCTCTCCACTATGATGTTAAGTTAGTTGTCTTGTATAATACTTTTCCATGAGGGACAAATTTTGAAACAGGGATTCATAGAAACTCAAGGCACATTTGACATGTCCAGCCATTGTTGAGAAGCAATTGGCTGCAACAATCTTGGCCCAACACTCATTACATATAGCTCATCATACTTCATAGTACTCTAATTTCTACGACTTCGTTATTGTTTTGTAATTATATCTTAGATGATTACA
Source organism: Wollemia nobilis (assembly GCA_028583015.1). Taxonomy (NCBI): domain Eukaryota; kingdom Viridiplantae; phylum Streptophyta; class Pinopsida; order Araucariales; family Araucariaceae; genus Wollemia; species Wollemia nobilis. The sequence goes on along the minus strand of JAQPPZ010000252.1, from coordinate 565,363 downwards.
CATAAGATGAGCATGCAATTAGTCAATATTATAAAATAGACCTAGTAACGAGTTGGCTTATATCTTACATTAGTATAGAAGATTCACCTTATGACATCATTCTGCCATTTTACATACTTTTCTACTGTTTCATTTCATCAAAACAATTTCCCCCTGATTTCTTTTTCCCAAAATACACCATTTTCCACTTTATCAAGATAAAATCTACTGCCTCCAAGAAGGCACATCAAAAACTTTATCAAGAAAAAATTTGACATTGCCTACATGACGAACTACTGCATGACTTAGCCCCTATAAGATAATTAAATCACTTGAAATACCTTGCTCCACTCATTTAAACATCCAAATATCAAATCCTTGTTATCCAGACTCAGACAGTCTTGAAGGACACCCCCCCTTCCATCCACAAGAACATCTTGTATTGTTTTCCTCCTTACATGTGTTCGTACACAAAAAAGGCTTATTATAAGTGAGATGATCCTAACTAAAAAGCTAAGGAAAAAAATACATATATTTCCAGAGTTGCACACTCAATAAATGAGACGATGCTTAGATCAATGAAAATTAAATTATATAAATATGGATGAAAAGATGCTTGTGAGGAGGTTGTGACCCTTCAGCATGGCTCATCAAAACTAATACGTATATCAACCAAAATATGCCTATTACAGAATACTAAACAGTCATTCAGGCTATTCATTTACTCCCATCCAAAAAGAAAAGCCAAGGTCCTGACAGACAAAATTATGACTGTATGCAATCTGCTGTGGCTGTAGATGGATAAGGTCCTGAACCATCCATATGTTTGGTTGGCAAAGATACTGGTGGCAGCTGTCTAGATGAATCCATATCTGGGTTCATAGGGGCTGTTGTGGAAGTACCTCCAAATAATTATCGCACATCTCTTGTACATGCTGAAATAACTTGTGTAGTTGTGTTTTTCTGAAGCAGCAAAGGGTTAAATTGAAAAGGAATGCTTCTGTAAATATAAAAGCTCTTGTTCTGTTGCTCTTGTTTTCTTATTCCTAATATTTCAACGCTAATTGAAAAGGCCTGATAAAGTTTTTGCTTCATTTTATCATTAGAATCCTTCCATAAGAATTTGTATCAGCCAATTCCTTATATGTGTTGTGAAGCTCAGTGTTCATTGTCTCTAGAAGCCATTTCTCTATGTTTAGCAGTGTGTTTTTTCTGATGATGTTGCATACCTGAAAGGGTTTATAGTTCTACTCCTACTGTTAACTTATGAATTTTGAAGGCAGCCTCAGATAATTCAAGTTTGTCCTTAATTGCATTCTTGATAGATGTTCTGATCACCTCTTTGATGGACTCAAAATCAAATTCTTTTGCCATTTGTGCTGAAAACTTCAATTTCCATGCCACACTAAGCTGGTCACACACATCAACAATCTCCAACAAGCTCTGACATCAACTTGCTTGTTATGTGCCACATGAGTAGTTGAACATTTTAGAAAACTAGTCTTCATTCCAAGAAAAATTGCTGGCATCTGCTGCAAGAATAATGTTGAATCCAATCACATGCAGAGCTGAAACAAACATACAAAACAGAGTTAACAGTTTTAAAGAGGATAGCTGAGTTTTTGTAATCTTATGCTAAGTGGGAAACACTACCTCTCTGTGTTCTGCTGAAAACATGACATACCCTTAATTCTTTACCATTCTAGCTATCACATTTTGCTTTCTTCAACATATTTGAGTTTGAGAATCTTGTTCTTATGACAGCTCACTAATCTTTTGTCCTGAACCCTTTAGATTTTTGGTTTATTTATCTATCGTTGCCTTCTAATTGTCCTCCAATTTAGCAGGCGGTATGGTAAGTGGATGAAAAATGGCATCAAAAATTGCAAGTTCACAATCGTCATGGTAAGTGTCTACTGTCTTTAATTTACTATGTCCAGGATGCAAGTGGAATGGATTGTACCAGCTGATCTGTATAGTCCACAACAGTTTTCTCTCTCTTCGGCCAATCTCTTGTTGATATTTATGAATAAGACTTCTACACAATTATAGTGAATCCCTTGCCAAACTCTTTGCCAATAGGGTAGCAGGCTTAGAGGTGCAAGCCCTTTGTCCCACTTATGTAGGATTGCTCACCCCTATTAACATCAAGTCCCAGCACGTGTTTGGGGGGTGGTTGGCCCTTTTGATTTCTAACCAGTCATTGTGATGCTCTTCTTTCTGCAAGCTGTTATTTCCAGTGACATTTTCGTATGATGGAATGCCATTTCACTTGAATACCTAGTTCTATAATAATCTTTGCAAAATAAATAATTTTACTTCCCCAACTTCTCTGTCTTGCGCGTGCATGTTTTCCACTTCTTTGGCTGCACAAACTTGTTTGTCTGCATGCACATATTCCATGTAAATGATCTTTAGGTGAACAACTTCTGTACAAATGTCTTCTCCACATACACATGTTTTCTTCAATGTGTCATGCCTTTCATCTGTTCTCCTTTTGCTGAAATAACAATCTTTCCCACCATGTTTGAGGTTGATCATTCCTTTCCTCATCGGACACCATCCTTTTCATCTAAGGACTTCCCTCCTACCGAGGGGGCCACACGTGTTCAATCTTCAACAATAGTACTTCTATCACCCACACAATAGCATTGCAATTTTCTACATGTCTTTGTTCTAATAGAATGGGAATTGCTGCTTGCACACCTTTGTCTTCCCTTGTACCCAAGGGGCTCTGTAGAAGGTTAACCTTCTATACTTCCTTCTGTCCATGGAAGGGGCTCTTGTGGTTCCACCGCAATCTGTCACATGCCCTTGCCCACATTGTCTTCACCGTGTTCTTTGTTTGGTCATGTCATTTGTCGCACGACCCACTTGGACCTTTGCATCGAGTCTTCTCTTGCTCATTGTTGTCAGCATATATTGCGTGGATTGTCACTCATTCAAATTCTCTATCATGTTTCTTTGTCACTGCAGTCCTCAGTCTGGGCTTGTTACAACAACAGTGTCATATGTGTTAGAAAATTAAACCATATTTGACACCTCTGACAAATCGACCTACTACACCATTCGCCGGATCCTGTTTCATTCAGATTAATTACCGGTTGATCGAATTAATCACAGTCGCTCTGGCGTTGTATTTTGCATTGAAGACATGTCAGACAGTTGGTGGAGCTTTCCCGCTTCTCCCATGAAACCCTAGATATATATTTGTGTCGCCATCATTTTGCAAGCAGTAGAAGAAGAGAAGGTTGGATAAAATCAGAGCAGAGAAGAGAGTGCGCAGCAGCGTGGACGAGCAGAGCAATAGCAGAAAGCCAAGTCCAAAGTTGAAGACGAAGCTCTCAGAATTTCCTCCGTGATTGTACACTGCATATTTCAAATCTTGCAGTCCAGTGGGTGTATTCCCAAGTATTGTATGTGGATGTATTTCCAATATTCGCAATATAAGATTCTTCTATGTATTTCTCTCCTGTGAAATATTGTGTGTTTGTATTTAACTAACTTAGCAAAGTTAGCCTTTAGTTTACAATTATTTATGCCAATCCGGAAGAATTCCTTTGTAAATTGTACAGTTGAAGAACGTGGCTCCCATCCGCTCACTTCCCTTTCTTAATCCGCAACATACTTCAAGTGCAAAGGTTTCCCTGCTCAATCCGCGAATTCCAATTCAGTTAATTGCTTATTACGCATAAGCTTTCTTCCAATTCGCTGAAATAGCTTTGTATCACTTTGCGGATTAATATTTCTCTCATTCCGCTTGTCCCTTCATATAAATCAAAGCGGATTGCAATCCGCTGTCATCTTAGTGTTAAAATCAGCAGATTGCAAATCCGCTAATGTTCCTTTGTTTTCCCCACGGATCTCTATTCCGCTGAAATGCTTTCAACATAAGTGACGTCAGCCACTTTTTCTCCGGATTTAGAATCCGGACCTCCTTCAGTGTTGACTCAAGCGGAATCCAGTCTGCACCTTTTCCTTTGCCTTAAGCAGCGGATTGCTGCTGCAAGCTCCGGACCGGAAGCGTCCGCCATTCCGCGTGGAATAGAACCTTAAACCTTCCGGATTGAGAATCCGCTGCCGATTAGAGGTTTTTAATATGTAGCACAATGGATTTGATATTCCGTATGCAAGTAAAGGAAGTAATATGCGAGAAAGAAATACTCAAATGCAAATGCTAACACTAACAGCAACAATACATTTGTATGCAAAGTAAAGGATCACATAAAGTGAAATTATTACCAGAGAAATATGTACTGCAATGTTTGCAACAACTAATACAACAATATAACACGATACTTTCCAACTATATAATATGTTCAAAATGTTTTGCTATCAACAATACCCACAATGGTATCAAGGGATGTACTTATACAATGGGATGTGTTGAACATAGTTGGTAATAGTCTAATTATCTGCTTGTATTTGTATACACAAACAAAAGCTAAATCCCTTACTTTACAAAATGGTGTTGTGCATCTACATGCAAGATCCTATACATATTGAGTATCATAACTATAGACTACTATACAATCAAAATCCTTGTACATGTCATAGACATGTACTTGGTTGACTCACTGCCAAAGTGGTAGTTGAGCTGGCACCACATCAGAACTACTCCCTACACATCTCATTAGTCGATGCCCATTATAGATGAGTATGCCTATGGGAGCCATAATTCATTGATTTCTTTTTTCTTACTTTGTAGTGATCACACAATGGGTATTTTTCAACCAAATGCACAACCAACAAAGTTCCTAATGATGAATCTCATTTTGGGGGTGAATTATACATTTCCCTATCACTTCGAACACATAAATACAAAAACCTATTATATATAAAGTGTTAGTATTGGCAACTAGGACCGTTACTAGATGAGTAAAAGATTTTCTTTATTTAGCCCAAGAATCTAAAGTTATTTGTTTTGTGACGTCTGACTTTTAATTATACGACAAAAGACAGTTTACTTATATTCATGGTTTTCTATATCTATGGCTTTTTCATTTCTTTTCTAAAGGAATATTAGGGAATATAGTTAGAAGAAACAAAGCTGAATTTCAAATGCATGCAGGATGGATTTTGATATAATATGTTGTTTTACATAGGACTGTGATTTCCTGCACTCAACAGAGCTAAGTACCGATAAACTAGAAATCATAAATACTAAAGGTTTATCAGACTGTGAATGTGTGGATTATTTTTCCTTCATAATTATGGACACCAGTTTTTAGCATTGATAGAGTGGGACCGGATATATGGTTTTCCTTCTTTTGTAAACTTAAGTTTCGATTATATATATTTTTAAACATAACAAATGTTTCACTTGGGAACTGCTATTCAAAGTTTTAACTAAACAAAAAAGGCCTGTAAAATATTTAAGTTGATAAATGGAACTAAAAAATTTAGGTCTTAGTGAAAGAAAACTTAGGGCCATACTTCCATGTTCAAGTAGTTGAGAATACACTTCAACCAGTCCCTTTTGGCGAGAACATTGGACAAGTAACTTGGAGGAAAGATTTCTCACTGGTTCAACTTTTAGGTCACACAATGATTTCAAGAGATCACCAGTTTTTGGATTTGAGACCTGCAAGCACGAGAAAATCAAATATGAGTGTAAGAAAGAACAAATTATGCCATGAAAATAAAATAGAAAAAGTAAATTGATGTACTGCATGCCTCTTATTCATCATAAAAAAGTCATGAGCGTATCCAAAATCTGCAGAACCATCTAAGTTATTTTCATATTAAATTGAGAAGTCATAATTTTCCTTACAATGAGACATATGCCAGAAGGGTCTGCTCATTTAGGAACACATTACAAGGAAAATGTCTGTTAGATAAGCATAAGAAATCAACCAATAGTCAAATGGGCTACTATGATGAGACACTTTTGTTGTAAGCTACACAAGGAGGAGCCCACAGCACACAAAAGGCTTTGTTTTGGGAAGAAATAGAAAATAAACTGATGATCTGCACAGGAGTAAGACATCTATTTCTAGCTACCAATCTGTTTTGCATCCATGATATATGGTGCATTAAGTGCAAAAGGGATCAGGCTAAATTCCCTGCAACTGCTTACCCCAACTAATGAGTGATTTCTTTCCCCTTCCAATGAATGCAAAAGACAATACTTTTTGGTTTTGATTCTAAAACATGTTCAATCTCAATTAAAGCTTTTGTTTTTCTATTCTTTTGATGTAAATCTATTGATTTGATAGTTTAAAGAAAAATGCAAATGATAATTGAAAAGAAAGAATGTGGATCAATTTTATTAATGTGAGAATTTAGTACCTCAACCACAACTGTGCTGGCGGACATCTTAAGAAGAGGTTGCAGTGTTAAAACAGAGAGAACTGTGTCTGCATCAGCCTCATACCTAAAATTCCAACGAAATAGTGTTATATATTAAGAAGGCATTTCAATTTGTATGTGGAAATTAGCTCCATCCATAATCCATCTACAAAGTTCAGAGACAACTCATTTTCAAATAAGACAAGTTTCTCACTTAAAAGCTGCATAAAAAAGTTTGAATGGTTTCCAGCCATAGCAAGGGTGGACCTCCTTGCCTACATATGATAAGTCATCACTACCCATCAGATTAGGATTAGGATAGAATTAATATTAGATCTTTCCTCTCTCAAAATTTCATTTCCACCACTGTAGTTTTTTGTTGATAGATAGAATAGAAAATAAGAACTTCTTATGTGAATGAAGACATATAGCACCAAATTTGGTTGAAGTTTGAATGGATCCCTTGTTGGCAATTAATGGAGGATTAATTTCACTTATTACTTGCAGTTAGACATTATTTTCCAGACCTTATTCTAGCTGCTTATGAGACTCTAATTTCTGTGATGTCTTGTGAAAGCATCAGTACTTTCTTTTAGGCTTTGTTTTGGCTCTGGAGAATGCAGGCTTGGGTTTGCAGGAAAGACAAAATCACTGGCTCATACTTTTGAGACCAATGTATATTGCATATAGTAAGCTCATGAATTGCACTTATCACAGATTTCCATCCCTTTGGTGTACCTGGATCTTAATGATCCTTGTCATATTAATGACACATTGTATGGAGGGACATTTGCACCATTGTTTAAAGGTGTTGGATTACATGTTTTGTTAGTGAGATTGGTACATATCTTGTCATGCTTTAATCTGTGTGGTTGTGTGACTTTCAAGCAGAAACAGAGGTCTAGAGGGAAGTAATACCTTCATGATGTCTCTCAGAAAATAAGTTTCATAAGGAACAGGATCCAACACATTCACCACTATCTAGTACTAGGATGTACTATAGGTATCTTTCTCCACCTCCAGGCAACGTATTTTAGAGCTTTATTCCAGTATATCTAGTTTTCCTTCTACTGTATGGTTGTCTCAGTGAAGTCTACTTTCTCTTCACTATGATAGTGTTGAATCTGTTTTATATCATGCAGTTAAGTCTTCAAATGTTGGGAGTCCTGTCTAAAGAGAGCTTCAAGCTTGGGAAGAGTTTGGATGATCGCAGATTTATTTTTTTTAGGAATTTCATCAATTCTTGTCTGCTCTGCCCCAGTGGTCAGCAGATTGACTTTACTCTTCAAAACAGTGGTGAGTGTCAGATTTTGAAGGTGGAAGATGTCTTCTAGCGAGGATGTCAATTGTGTTTTGGAATGGAAAAGAGTTTTTGGAGCAGAAATGATGACCCTCAGAAGCCTTTCCATTAGGGACTCATAGTTTTCTGTATTTTGAAAACCTTGACGGTGCATACCACTTATCCCTTTGACTTGCCTCTATGGTATCAGCTACTAAAGACAAAAAGTCCTTTTTGACAAGCTAAACTTTTAATTCAAATACTTAAATTTCTTAAAATATTTCATTTCATCAAATATTACTGGAAACAAACAATCAGAATTCTACATCAACAACAAAATGCTGGTGTCAACAAAACATTGATTTGTGGAAACAAAAGGATAAATAGTATACTTTACCAATTTTAAATTTTGCATTAAAAAAAAATGATTAAATCAACATACCCATCATTTTTTTCAGACAAAAAATAATTAAATTGAAAAAACAAAACATAATGGTTAAATCAACATACCCATCATTTTTGCCAGACAGGATGATGACTGAACGTGCTTTATCAATAGCTGTTTTCTGAAATGATTTCATGTTGCTAAGGCTTCCACTATTTAAAAAATTAAAAAATCCACAACGTGAGAGTTAATCATCCATACATAAAACCTTTAGATAATTTTTATCATAATTTTTATTCTAAGGTGTGCAGTACACATTTTGTTATACCTTATTATTATGCCATAAAATTTAGTAACCAAAAACACGGATGGGATGCAAATACCAACACAATTAAGAACGATCACATCTATAAAATATATTTATCTCAAAACCCCTAACTCAAATATGAAGCCTGCCTAAAAATTTATGAAAACAATATTTTTTGATTATATAATCCACTACCAGTGCTAATGTAAATTTTTATGACTAAAACATGCCAAAATAGTGCATACATGAAAGCATGTGTGTGAGAGAGAGATAGGATAATTCTATTAATGTCCTTGGATAACCAAAGTAGTCCACTGGGACTCATTGAAAAGAGATATTACAATGCACTGTAGTAACCAGAAAGTACTACGAAAATAAGATAATCTGGAATAAAGAAACTAGAGTAAACTACACTAAAATGAAACAACAGTGTGCATTAAATTACAGCCTGCAGGATTGGACCTAACATGGTTAAACTGTAAACACTTAATCCTAACATGCTAAAAGTAATGATGAAAAGAGAGCTAGCAATCAAGATAAAAGAGAGATAGAAATATCTTCAGTGGATTTGAGCACCAACACCAATCTACAATGGAATGCCTACAGAGAAGAGAGAGAGAGTCTTTGGCACAACATGAATAGCAGCCTAAAATTTACAAAATACAATACTACCTATATACAAAGGCATCTATTTTACAAGGCACATCTGCCAAGCCATTGTAGTAGAGCTCTTATGTATTCTGAGTTACATAAAAAGGATAACGGAACAATATTGATTCTTGAAGGTAAAATGTAGCAAAAATAAATATACAGCAATGTAAATGAAACTCATTATACCAATCAATGTACAACATTAATTTCTGCAGTAGTTACAGTGGCAATCCAATATCACATATATCAAGATGGCAATAGCTTAGCACAACACTCTAATACACGAACATACAAACAATGATTGATGATGATCCCCAAGAGACAAGAATGGGCTAGCTCTAGAGGAGAAGAGTAATGAAGTGGTAGTCAGAAACTGGTTAACTGCCCAACAAACGTTTATTATAGAAATGGAATACAACACTGCAATATAATTCCATTATACAATGGGAATAACTTACAGATTCAAATGGATATACCATGCATACAACATGTATCCTCCACAACTACTATTTGCAATACATCGTACTTTGATGACCAATTCTATGAAAAAGCAACTACTCACATCTCCCACATAGATGCAAACTTATAGGTACATCGGGATTGTTAAGGGGCTGGCAACTGCCCAACTACCACCTAACCACCCATATACACAAAACATTAAATTTACCCCATTACGTTATATGACAGTATACAAATTTGTTGACACTTCGTCCTGATGGTCTTCTTCTCACTCCAGAGTCCAGACAGTGCTCCTTATGGTCCTTACAACATTGCTTAAGCTTCAGGCAGCTCTCTCCAACCCTTGGACAGCCTGACTCCTCTTGCACAAGTTTCTCCTTCACAAAAGACATCCTCCTTGTTCTCATGCATCCCTTCATTCGTTTCTTCGCGATTATAGCATGTAAATTCCTTCGAAACCCCTGTTGGTTTTGTCGAAAAGGGTTTGGAATTGCAGCTCCCTCCTCAAAAACTATGTTGCTCTGTTGCAAACTTGTTACCTGCACACAAACTTGAAATTTTTGGGTAGCCGAACAAGATTTTTCCACAAAACTCTTGTTTTTGCTATTGTCTCGACATGCCCTGACTCCAACACTCTGGTGCAATCCTCTTCTTTATATCTACTTTTCCCTTCTCCTTTGTCGCGTTTGCATTTTGCATAGTGAAATGAGATTTTCTTGCCTATAGGACGTCCCAATGCATGCCCTAGGTCATACCCTAGCTGGTTCAGGTTCAACTAACTAGTGCACTCTCCTTTGGATCCTCCTCCTTGCTGCTCCTTGTCTCCATGCATGAGAATAACTAAGTGAGAGCTTTTCACCTTTTTTTATAGGGTGAGGGAGGTAGGGGAACACATGGCTTGCATGCAACAAGTGCCCCTCCACTCCCTTAATAGCCACTTCAATGCCAGTAATTGCTTTACATGCAACCACTTGTTCCACGTATAATTTTTGTCTTATGTGGCTTCAACACCTGATTTCTCCTTGCACATGGCAGGCCCATTGGGAAAGCAAGAGTGTCCCATCCAAGACTATGCTAGAACTTCGGCTCAGACTGCCCAAGGGGCTAGACAACCTAGTTTATCTTTCATCCAGATGTTCCAAGGGGCCAAATGACCTACCTAGTCGTCTAGAAAACTCTATCCCTTGTCCTTTTATGCTATCATGAATTCCATCTTGTTCATGTATTTCTTTAGAGGGCCCCACTTGTTCTCTTGACTGTCCATCTTCATCCTAAACTCCAGATGACTCATCTTCTTCCTTGGACAACTTTGCATGGTCTCCAAACAACCTAACATCATCTTCCTCCCAAACTAGGCTTGTAGATGGTCCTGCATGACTAACAGATGGTCGTGATATGTATTTGGATGGCTCAAGGTGTTCGTTTGATAGCCCAGGGGTAGTTTGAGGCTCAAACGGACTAGGGTGGGTCCAGATGACCCTCCCCTTATGACTTGTTGTCCCTGCCATATGACTAGGGTCCCAACTCAAGCAACCTAGGCTTAGACAGACTAAGCCTTGATAATCAAGACTTGGGTCCAAACGATCTTAGCAGGCGTTTAGACATCGAACAACCTCTCTTTTTATCAACTAGATCATTCACTTTGTTTGCCTCACTCACTTTGTCGTCGACATCAACACCTTGTGCATATTCCTCTTCCTACACAACTTCAATTATCTACTTGTTCTCTGCTTCAATTGTAATCAAGTTCACTTCCTTTGCTTCCTAGCTAGGGTTGTGACTCTTCTTTGGCACTTCAAACCCTTTACACATTATTGGTTCATCTCAACTCATAACACTTTGACATTCTTGTGCGAAATGCCCCCATAAAGGGCATTGCCAACATTGCACAATGGGTCTACCCTCACTATCATACTCAATTCGGCATCTTCTAGTTTTGTGGTAGTTGTCACAGACTACATCACCAATGGCATCCCCCCTTGGTACAATTTTCATTTGTGTTGCATATTCCTATAGCAATGATCTTGTGCTCTCCAAGTCACACTCATCCTCAAAGCCATTGTTCTCTTCAGAGTCACTTCCTTCATTGACTTCTTGATCCCAACATTTGGATGATGAACTACTCTCATTCTCAAAATCATTACTCTCACTATCAGAGTCGTTCTCAACATTAGTCACTTTCATATTCAAGATCACTCTCATCGGAATTAACATGACCCTAGCATTTTAATGACCTCTTTTTATTACTTTCCAAGTTTAAGGCCCACTCCAAGGCCTCTTGATATGACGTTGGAGGGACCACCTTGATCTTCTCGTACGTTAAAAGTTCCTCCATGAACCACCTCTTCTTCAATGCATTTGATGGATCTTCCTCCATATGGGTAAACAACCTACTCAACCTCCAGTTGTACAAGCGAGCAGGCTCTTTCTCACTCTGTTCCATTCTATAAATTTCAGCAACGACATCATCATCATTGTGGATCAACCGAAATTCCTTCACAAATGCTTTGCTCAACTCATCCCAAGTCTAATACTCACCCTTAGGCAATCTCATGTACTGGTCCATTATGATTCCACAAAATTTTGCAGGGAATAACCTCCTCCAATATGTGTCATTATTTTTCCCATTCACTTTCCACATCATGAGGCAGATTTTCTAATGCCTGATTGGGTCCTCTATGTCCCCACCATGAAATATTGCGCACTTACGCAGTAGACCAAAATTGGTCTTTGTTGTGATAGGTTGATTTAACATTGGTTGTAGTTGTTCGCTTGTCTTGTCCTCTTCATACACATCATGAAGTGCTCCCCACCACAATTGCTCTCTTGCTGAACTCCCATCCCATGTACCATGAAACATGCCAACCTGCAGTTGCTCTAATGTTGGACTTCCGTCCTGCTCGCCATCAAGCACACCAACCTCCAGTTGTAGAACAATGGTGAGGATTCCCAATGACAAGGGAATGACAGGTTAAAGTCCAACAAAACTACAGTCAAGGGAAATATGGGAACTCATCCCAGACGGCAAGGTACTCGGTCTATAAAATTGTAGATGGCAGGTCTTACTCTAGCTCAAATGGCACATTCCAAGTGTTGTCCCTAGACAGCGTGCCAAGTGGTGGAGTCTAGAAGGCATACTCCAGTATCTAGCCTCGTGGGACGTCAATCATGACGGCATGACGACATTATCCAGACAATGATCGTCTTGACAACGAACTCCACTTTGCACCACGTTTGCTCCTTCCAATGGCTAACTCTATTTGACAACGTCTACACCTCTTGACTGTGCCTACAACTGCAACTATCTGAGTCCTCCAACTTGCAATCCAACACCTTGCAATACCAATCTAACAGTCTAACCACCAATTAAACATCAATACACAACCACACATAATGAGATCAGAGAATGTATGTTGCATTAATAGTTCCGTCACAATGGCATATAATGCAGAGATCTATCTATCTCTAGACTCAAATATGTCTGCCTATGCACAACAATACCTCGTACTATCATACTCTCACCCAAAAATCCTCTATATGTTATGTATCTCCATCTATATCTATTCTTTACAATGAAAAAAGGGGGTTCTATTTATAACGTAGTCCTGGCCATTGGCAACAAATGTTTCTAGGACACGTCGCCTATAACTACTTACATCATACATACATACAAAACATATAATGCACCAACTTTGTAATATAAATTTCCTAACTTATAATGAACTTAGCATAATATATACATTTCATTGCATTTTCTTGGCATTACACTTTATTTCATTTCATTTTGTACTCTAAATTAATGCCTTATTTCTTAGACATTTCTACAAACACTTTTACTTTTTCTTCTGTCTATAATTGATGCCTACATCTGTCCTCCCCTTTAAATTGGTCGACATCCTTGTCGACTCTCTCCTCTGTTCCGGTGAGGTCAAACTTGGATGTTGAGGTTGTTGTGATTGGGGAATAGGTACTCCTAATTCAACAATTTGCAGCTTCAAGGCCTCCTCATCTTTGAGTCTCTTGGCATAATTAAAGTACTTGGTCCATTCAAGGCCAAAATGGTTGGCTTTCTTCTCCATCTCTACCAACTTCGTCAAGATCTCCTCCTCCCTCTTTGTGAAGACCTCCTCATCCCGTTCTACGATCAGCTGGTCCTTGTGCTCCAGCTCTTTTGACTTTGCTTACCAAAGTTGTTCTCTTATTGAGCATTCGGATCCAGATGTGTGATTTTTGCTTCTTGTTCCTCAATGATCTTGTTCTTCTCCTTTATTTCTTTTTTCTTTTCTTCCAGTTATCATGCCTTTTCGTGCATCTCCTCAAGCTATTGTTTTAGCTTAGCCAGCTCTAGTTCAGCTGCCTCACTTGCCTGCTAATATTTTGCTTTTGTTTTTTGCAATAGGTTAACCTTCTCTTCTCCCACACTATGCAGTTTCTTGATACCTGCAGTTAATCATTGTGCTAAGTATGCCAAAAAATTAATATTAGCATAAGTTGGAAATAACTCTGGTGCCAATTCTATATACTGTACATTTTCATCACTTGTTGGGCAAGATAAACTGTGTTTGCCATTAATATAAACACAGGCTAGTTTTTGCTTCACCCCAACCATGGTTCTAACACTGTCGGTCTCTAACTCCCATGGCTGCACTTGATAAAAGTCGGTAATTTTTGTCATCCAATTTACCAGCTTGTCAAGTTCATTTTCTACCATTGTTTCCATTGTCCAACACAGCCTATCTCAAATTCCAGCTTCAATCTGTCAATGACTCTAGAAAGCTTAGTGAGACAAGTATTAACTTGCGCATTAATGTGCTCCTCCATCTCCGGTGGTTTCTGTTGGTTACGAATCTGCCATGAGGAAAGGATTTTGGGTTAATGCGCCCAGATTCGCCCACTAGCATGAAAGGCCGGAAGGAAGAGATGCCTTCCGTGCCAATCTCCGGAGAAGGCCGGCTCCTTTGGGGGGTTTTATGGTTTAAGCTAAGAGTGCAGGAAAGAGATAAAGGAACGGAAAGAATTTACAAATGTGATTGGAGTTTGGTGGGGGGAACTAACAGTACGACAACACATTAATCACCATTACTTACTGCATTATAAATACAAAGCATGACAAGGAACTGCAAAACCTAAGTGTACTTTCTGTACTAAGCAATATACGCACAGCTACAATGGTCCCCTAGCAAACATTCTCCCTACAAGGAGAACTAACAGCACGGCAATGCATCAATCACCACTACGTACGGAAACTCAAACAGAAAGCAACTAAGAGATGTCAGAGCCAGGTATATGTGTTATGCAGAGAATTTATACGCACAGCTACAATGGTCCCCTAGCAAACATTCTCCCTACAAAGAGAACTAACAACACGGCAACGCATCAATCACCACTACGGACAGCAACGTAACACACAACTGATGGAACTGCTACCACATCTATTATGAAGTTCAAAAGTGCTTGACCACCAAATGCTGAAATGAATCAACAAGCCATGGCACAAACAATGCTAAAGGCGCCTGACCACCAAATGCTGAAATGAATCAACGAGCCATGACACAGGGAAGCGTAAAGCATAAGCATAAAGAAATAAAAGCAGCAGAACAGAACCAGGCATACAATTTATATTTATAAGCAGAAGCACGGTTACAATGGTTCCCTAATAGACATTCCCCTTCCACCCTTTACAATGAAAACATGGTGGGTTTTTATAGCTCGAGTCCCTCCCGTTACATTAATGGGCACAGAGTCCCAATCAAACACAAGCTGACAAAAGCGGCGAAAGAGCTGCAAATGCTGACCTTTGTCGGACCGGGTCTGCCACCGGCATGGTCTTCTCGGAAGGCTGGACGGCTAGGTGGCGGTGTGTTGGGCAGAACTTCTTCTCGGCAGGAATGCGGGTAGCTGGAGCGGGTGGAACCTCCAATCAGCTTTAAATGAGGCCACCGGCATAGGTAGTGCAGCCCATGCTCGTCCTTTTGCTCGGCACGTCTTGGCTCAAATCCCGAAGCTGGACACTTGTCAGATGATGGATGATCTTGTTTGACACGTGTCTGCCTTGAAAGGCAGTTTATCCAACTTCGCCTGGGATAAGGGCACCATCGGGTTGCGCAGGAAGAAAACAGCGCAGTCGGGAAGGCCTTCATGCCTTGGGTGCATTTCCGAGTTTGTTTCCCTACTGCGCACCTGTCAAGGGCGCACTCCGACTTCACTGCGAAGTCGGACTGCGCACAGGTGAAAGCTGCTTCCTATCGCCGTACAGACTTTGCTCCAGCGCTTATCATTATTTCTGCCAGCCTGTTACAAGGTGCGCCCAGAAAGAGGGGCGAAGTCGGACTTCGCACCAAAACTGGGCGAAGTACGAACTTCACACCAAAACTGGGCGAAGTGCGGACTTCGCACCAAAACTGGGCGAAGTGCGGACTTCGCACCAAAACTGGGCAAAGTCGGACTTCGCACCAAAACTGGGCAAAGTCGGACTTCGCACCAAAACTGGGCGAAGTACGCACTTCGCACCAACACTTAGCCATTTTCCAGGTCAACTGCTGTCAAACTTGAGATCCAACTGAGGGGCTCCAAGAAAGGGGGGGAAAAAGAGAATGTAGGAAAGAAAGAGAAAGGGAGAGAGGAAGAAAGGAAAATAGAGGAAGAGGGAAAAGGAAGAGCAACACTGCTACAAAATTGAAAACATTGCACCCCGTGCAAAATGTGGCAACATTTCTAGCGGCTCACGGGGTGTCGAGCTCGCCTCGGCGCAAAGAATCCATGCCTTCATCCATTGGGTGCAGAGGAACTTGCTTCCCCTGCCTTTTGCTGCTCTAGCTGTTCTCCTCACGGCAACTGTTCTTCAGATTCAGCTTCGTCAGTTGCCTCCTCAAAACCATCTTCCGAAGGCTCTCCAGCTTTTGCTTCTGCCTCGCAGATGCGGTTGTATGCGGCTTGGGCTTGGCCCCAGGCTTCTGCTTCGAATGGCCGGTGGTCAGCAACTTCTTCTAATGCTGCGTGGAAAGCAGCGACCGCGTGCAGGTCGATGGTGAGGTATCTTTTTCCTAGCTCCTGGAAGTAGGAGCTGATTTTACAGCATTTGGACACCATCTGGGTGACCTGACTTTCTTGAATTGGCTCAGTCCAGCTATCAATTTCAGTCATGTATCTGCCTCAAAGGACCGCCAATTCTTTTTCACCTGCTCATGGGTGAGAAACTCACCATTCTCAACAAAGCTCGGGCACCCTAGTTCAGAAAGAGCGTGAAAGGGAGCCATACAAATGTCTCTTTCGTGTTTGAATGCGTCTAGCATTCGTCTGGCAACTCTCACCTCTTCTACTTTTTTAAAATATTTATGCAAGGTTACCCTTGCATCTGCCCATTCTGCAGCGAATGAGGACATGGGGGAGAATTGGAGGCCGTCGCGCTCGCGCTCCTGAAGATTTATTGCCAGGTCCAGCCATTGCTTCGCCTGGCATTCGGCCTCCTCTACCACAGGCTTTCCCTGGGCAGAAACTTCTTGAATTTTGGATGCGAAATCCATAACTGACATTGCCTTATAGGTGTGGGGCTTGCATCCCCACAGCAGATCAGCCCACATCCCCTTAACCTTGCTCTTCGAAAAGACCGTCGCTTGAGATGCTCTCTCTGCAGATTGCGACTGTGCCTGTTTCAAAGACTCCTGGAGCTGAGAAATCTGCTCCAAGGCTGCCTGCTTTTCCGTTGCGGCTTGTTGCTGAGAAGCGGCCAGCTGGGCTTTTAGTTCATCTATTTCTCGCCACGCCGCTTCCAGCTACTCAGTGGACCTGGACAGGTCCTCTTCAAGCTGTCTTGTCTTATCCTGCAACCCGAAAAGCTCTTCCTGTTCCTCCAGACTCTTGACGAGGAGATTGTCCACTTTACGAATGATTCCCTGAATCTCGTATTGCTTGTCAATATCGTCAAAGCTCTTCTCCTTTGTCTGGAGCTCGTAGTCCGCCCTGGTCATTTCCCGGAGAGGCTTCTTCACTTTCGGGATTATCTTCTCTGTTGTAAGCACTCTCCTCTCAAAGTTAAACTTGGTGCGCTTTATCGGGGCGGCTATCTCTTCAGGTCTCCTCCGCTTTAGGTTTTGGAGGAAAGAGATAGAGTATTCTACAGCTCTCGTTGCTAGAGGCAAGTCGTCTGTATTCTAGAGGTCGTCCATGAAGTCTGGTTCCCCCAGCCTAGGGTTCTGCTGAGACGTCTCTCCTGCGGGAATGGAATCAGGAGGAACCGGACGGACTTTGGAAGGATCAGCCGCCTCTGGGGGAGACCGGGAAGTGGAGATAGGAGCGGCTAATGCTGAAAGGGTTTCAAGCGGCTGAGGCGGCGGATGTAACGGTGAATGCACGGCTTCAGCACTAACCTCAGGCGAAGGGTTTGGGGTTTGACTCAGAGATAGGGAAACGTTGGGGTTCTGAGCAAACTGGTCAAAAGAATGGGGGCCGCTAGAAGGGTGTGGAGACGGGGAGGAAGATGCGGCCACGGCTTGCTCGGATTGAGTGGGGGATGGAGTAGGAGTAGGGCTAGATGAGACCAGAGAGAGTGGGGTAGCAAACGTACCTGCGAGCTCCGCCTGAGCCGATGCTGGATGGATGTCTGCGCTTCTGGTTCCGGTGGCTGTCTCCATACTGCCCATAGAAACATGCTCTAGAGCGGCTGAACGCGGCTACGGCTCTGCGACTGGCAGCTGCACTGTCAGACTAGGTCGCCTGATCTTTTCAACTCTCTTCCTCTTCTTTTCTTCTGGAACAATGGCCGGATCGGGGGAAGGAGATGAAGCAGGTGCAGCAGGCGCTGATGTTCCCACGGTAAACTTGTATCGGGGTTTGACTTGCAGAAGGTCTGCCGCAACCGGTCTGCTCTCTGGCGGCGCTGGCGCCTTTTGTGCCTGAAGGGTCACCTCAGGCGTTGACTTGACTGGTTTTTGCGCCTTTTCAGGCGCTGCCTTGGAAGCCACAGGCTGCATTGGGTCCACTTGGATGTCTGCTAGGCCCGCGCTGGCAGTTGCCGAAGTGTACAACTGTTGGGAGGAAGACCCTCCTTTATAACCCTCAAAGGGACCTCGGGGAACGTATTCTTGATATGCGAATGGCCGCCAGCTGTCATGATGCTGGTCATATAGAACTGAAAAGTCGTCATCAACGGCCAGATTTCTCCTGGTGGATTTGTCGTGCTACGTGTGGCACCTCATCTTCCAGCATTCAATAATCTTTTCTTTTGGCCAGTTAAGGCCTGCTATTTTGGAGAGGAATTTTTTAAACCCTGGAGATGAGAACTGGTGGTCCGGGTTTCGCTTGGGGTCATATGCTACCTCCTCGCAGTAAAAATCCTGCCATGGAGGCAAAGCTTCCATCAATTCAATTTCCCAGTCAAGGTCCACATGGACCACATCGCATCTGTCCTCGATTATATCCGCCCGGGGGCAGAGATGTGTGAACTTTGCCCTTATCCCGTACGGGTCGTACTTCCAGCGCTGCGGCAACAAAATCAGCCCAATGTCAAAAGCTCTCGCTCGAGGTAGACATGCTGTCCTACCTCGGAAATCTCAACGTTCGCCCAGGAAAGAGGATATTGAAAAATCTGGCCTCTTTTCTTTCCTAGGCCGAACTCCTCCTCAACGTAATCCATCTGACGAGCAACCTCCATCCCAAACTGATGATCCGTGCACCAGTAGGGCAGCAGATGAGGTTTGCCCTTGAATCCGTAGATTCTGACCACAATCCCCTGCGTCAGTCTAAAGACGTCCCCGAGCTTCTGACTCAGCAAAGAGTTCGTCATTTCTCGCGGGGGGCGAGGGATTTCGCCCTCGCTGAAGACTGACATGACCAATCCCAGAAAGTTGAAGTTAAACTTGTAGTAAGACCCTTTCCGGTATAGGTCATCCGTCCAGTCATAGACGGGCTGTGGCTCTCCCTTCTCGTTGACCTTCTTCAGGTTCGAGATCGGCATCCGGGAGTGCAAATGATACAAACATAGCCAAGCTAGAACAGAACTGAACCGAAATTCAGTGGACTGCTTCTTCTGGAGCTTGACCAAGCTGGAGTGGATGGCGTATGCCAGCCAGTCCGCCCAGTCGAAAAAGATGGGGTGCCTTCCACTTCTCTGCGCTGCTGGTTCGTAGGATTCTCCACATAGGAGACATTCTGCCAGCGCTAGCTGGTACGGCTGTACCAGCTCATCAATGTCGTAGTCGAGGATCCATGCCAGAATGGTGTATAAATATTTGTTCTGAAACCTCGCCAAGGGCATGGGGCCGGTTGGCCACTGTCCAGCTGCAAGCGGGGCGTTCAGCTCTAAATTGAGGAAATCCCTCATCCATTTTGTATGCGTGAAGCGTCCCGCTTGCTCGCCCAGATTTTTCTTCCTGACGATTGTGCTAGAGTCATACTCCAACCCTGGGGCGAAAGCTGGCTGGACAATCTCCCTGCACAGCGCGAACAAGGGTTTACCGCTAGAGCTGTAAATCTGCCGGGTAACTGGTCTGTAGTGTCTGACAATCAGGTCTACCAGTTCCGGGCATTGATGGACAGGAGGGCATAAGAACCGGAAGAGGTTTGACTTGTACGCCACTCCGAAATGGTGAGAGGGCGAAACCTTATCAGCCCAGCTCTCCACATTTGTCTGCAGCTTAGTCAGGCTCATAGAAAATGAGCCGTCCTTGTATCCCGCCAGGTAATTTACTGGAGGTGGTGGGGCTTGCCCACGTTGTACTTTCTTTGGCCGGGATTTTGACTTTCGCTCCGGCGGTGTTTCACTTCTGAAAACACTTGGACGCGGTAAATCCTTGGGTTCGCACCCTTCGCTGGATTGCGCTGGCATTGGCATCTTTCCTCTGTCCATCTCTCTGAAATAGCAATAATTACGAATTCAAGGCGTCTGTAGCAGATTTCGCAGTCACAGGAATAATCTGCGCAGTTTGGCATGTCTGGATGCATCTGACCCCCTTTTCTAGATAATGATAGCGTCATTAATGTCGCGCAGGAGGGGGTAGGTCAGCTGGCAAGTGAAGGAGTTAAGTTTCTTGGGTGGCTGCGTAGGAGAATGTTTGGAAAAAGGTATCCCGATTGCCGTGCCATGCTTTTTTGATTGCACTTTTCATTGAGGACTGTGCAATCATTAACTTTACCTTGAACGCTGCGCCATGGCTGACGTCACTACTGCTATCTGGACACACTGCTCAAGAAAAAACACCTTGCGCGGAAACCCATCTTAAAACGGTCGCAATGCGCCTTGGGCCCAGCTTGGAACTTTTTAGAATATTTTATTCATTTTTTTTTTTTTTTTAGACAACTTTCCAAGCTCGCCCAGAAAACAAGGCGGAATCGGACTTCGCCCAAAGTTGGGCGCGATCCGACTTCGCCAGCGCAGGCGGACTTCGCCCGAAATTCGGGCAAAGTTTGAACTTGGCGCGAAGTTTGCACTTCGCGCGTAAGCTACGACTTGCATTGAGACTTTCTTTTCTCTTTTCTTTACCGCGCCCGAGGGTTGAGCGCAGTCCGGTCCTTTACAGACTTCGGAAGAGAGGCGAACACTTAGAATTTTTACTGCCTCTTTGGACCGGGTGCACGAGCTGCGCTTTGAACAATGAAGCGCGTTCGGACTTCGCCCGAAATTCTGGCAAAGTTCGAACTTTGCGCGAAGTTTGCACTTCGCGCGTGAGCTGCGCACAGTTCGTACTTCGCACGCAAGCCGGCTGAAGTCGGACTTCGCGCGCAAAGTCCGACTTTGCTCAAAACTGAGCGCAGTCCGATTCTTCGTGCCTTTGCAGTTTTTTCTCCATTCAAACTTCGCGTTTTGGCTGATGCGCAGCCCGACTTCACTACGAAGTCGGGCAGCGGCCAACACTTAGCCATTTTTTGCTTTGCTTTCTTCTTCCCATTTTTTGCTTTGCTTTTTTCTTCTTCACTCAAGCAGCCCCTTCATGAACTTCGCTCCTTCTAAGGGGCGACAACAGACTTCGCTGCGAAGTCTGTATTCTCTCCCATGTCGCAGTTAGGCTCAAAAAATAAAAAATTAAAAGCTGGAAACTGTACATGCTGGAAAACAAAAATGCATAAGGGAAATTTTTACAAAGGGCCACTCGGGCACCTTCAGCAGTGGTAAAATTTTAAGTGGAACCCGTTAACAGGGATAGGTAGGAGCTGACCCTCCATATCCCGAAGTACGTAGGCATTGAACTGGTTCACCCGGGCAATCTGATAAGGGCCCTCCCAGAGGGCATCAAACTTCCCGTGATTGCCCGGCTTTGCCTTATATGAGTCCCACTTCAGCACCAGGTCCCCGATTTTAAAAACTCGGGCAGTGGTGCCTTTTGCAAACCAGCCTTGAGTGGCTGCAATATGATCAGTGAAGGCCTGGTATGCTTTTTCTCTGTCTTCTTCCAACTGCAGGAGTTGGCACAGTCTGTCGTCCACCGGGTCTCCACTGCTCCTGTCTTCGTCCAACATCCATAGGGCAGGGATTTCAATGTGGGAAGGCATGATAGCCTCTTTGCCATAGATAAGCGCATAGGGGGACGTTCTGATGGATTTCTTGAATGAAACTCTGTCCGCCCACAGCACCCAGTTCAGGAGTAAATGCCAAGTCCGCTTGTTTCTGTCAATGGTCCTCCGGATGATTTTCAGGAGGTTCTTGTTAGTAGACTCGGCAAGGCCATTCCCCTGCGGGTAGTAATTAGAAGACATCTTGTGATAGATGCCAAGTTTGCCAATGTACTCCGTGAGTACAGCGCTCGCGAATCCCGGACCGTTGTCTGTCACAATTGACTACGGAACCCCGAGCGGGTAATCGGGCTCTCAATGAACCTGATGACCGTTTCTTGGTCTACGTTCTTGGTCGGGATTGCCTCTGCCCACTGTGTGAAGTAATCGGTGGCTGTAAGAATAAACTTGTGTCCGACGGAGGAACTAGGCGAAATCACCCCAATGAAGTCTAGACCCCATTGCTGGAACGGAGTCTCGGCCTGAATCGGTTGAAGGGTAGGGGTGCTTTTCTGTTTCTGCCAGCAAACCTCTGGCATTGATCACACTTGGAACAGACCGCATGAGCGTCTATAAATAGAGTGGGCCAATAGTACCCGACTCTAATTATTTTTAAGGCCATAGGCCTTGCAGAATGATGACCTCCAGGCATCCCGGAATGAAAATCTTCGAGGACCCTGGACTAATCTGATTTTCTGAAGCACCGCAACAGGATGTCGTCGATGTTTTTGAAGTAAAGCCCCTCGGGGCGAAGAGTGTACTTAAGTGCACCTAGCCGAAATCTCCTTCATTGTGAGGCGTTCAGGTGATCTGGACATCTTCCGGTGCAGAAATATCTCACCAGTTCATCTGTCCAATCACTCCCCTCCGATAAGGAGTTGGCTAGGTAGATGCGTGTCGCTGTGTCCTCCCACTTACAGGCGAAGATGTCGGCTACAGCGCTTCGGGCCAATTCCTGACACAAGGCTCGGCCCCTGATAAGCTTGGTGGGCCGCACTTCGATGTCGAACTCCTGGATTTTTGCAATCCACCTTGCTCTCTTGTGACCCGGTTCTCCTTGTATGATGAAGCTTCAAACGTTCGGGTGAATCACAAAGACAGTCGTTTTGCTCTGGGAGACAAAATGCCTGAACTTTCGGAGGGATTTCATAACAGCGTGAACCTGCCGCTCTATAAAGTTGTACTTTTCCTCATGCGGCTGAATCACTTGGCTCAGGAATGCTATGGGGCGCTCCTCGCCATCGTCTCCCTTCTGAGTTAGGACTGCAGCGTAACTTTCGGGTTCTCCCACTGCATAAAGGATGAAGTCCTTGGAGTAGTCCGGGTTCGTCAACACTGGAGCTTGCGCAATTCGAGCCTTGATTTCCTCGAAGGCTTGCTCTCTCACATCAGTCCATTCGTAAATTGTATCTTTTTTCAACAACTCGGCCATAGGCTTGATCACCTGTGCGAAGTCCGGAATGAACTTCCGCACGAAGTTAATCTGACCGAAGGACTGCAGCCCTTTTTTATCGATGGGGGTTGGCAAGCGAAGGAGGGCTTCTGCTCTGTTAGGGTCAATTGCGAGGTCTTTCTCGGAGATTACATGTCCCAGCAGCTTTCCTTCTTTTACCGCGAAGACAGACTTCTTCGGGTTTATAGAAATGCCGAATTCTCGACACCTCTCAAATATTTGCTGTAGGTGTGAAACATGATCCCCTCTTTGGTGAGAGAAAATAGTCATGTCATCAAGGTAGATAACAATGATCTTATTGAGCAGCTCTCGGAAGGCCAAGTCCATGGCCCTTCGGACTTCGCTCCAGCGCTTATCATTATTTCTGCCAGCCTGTTACAAGGTGCGCCCAGAAAGAGGGGCGAAGTCGGACTTCGCACCAAAACTGGGCGAAGTGCGAACTTCGCACCAAAACTGGGCGAAGTCGGACTTCGCACCAAAACTGTGCGAAGTACGCACTTCGCACCAACACTTAGCCATTTTCCAGGTCAACTGCTGTCAAACTTGAGATCCAACTGAGGGGCTCCAAGAAAGGGGGGGAAAAAGAGAATGTAGGAAAGAAAGAGAAAGGGAGAGAGGAAGAAAGGAAAATAGAGGAAGAGGGAAAAGGAAGAGCAACACTGCTACAAAATTGAAAACATTGCACCCCATGCAAAATGTGGCAACAGTTTCCTGAAGTTTGGCACTTCAATCAGCACACGTTCACTCAATTCATCTTTTGTCTCATTATCTGAGGTTGCTTTTGTGACTTGCTCTTCCACTTGCCCTAACAGATTGATAGGCAAGGAATAGGATTCGAACCCACGAAGATGCGATGAAAAATGTAATGAGTTACTGAATCATGTAGTATACGCAAAAAACAAAAACATTAAGCATGAGCTATTTATTGGAGTCATCAGTTGCATGCACCTATAGAAATGTTTATTATCTTGAAATCCAAGAATTGGTCAAAAGATTTTGAGAAACTTGAATCTTTCATATCATGAAAGACAAGAATTAGGTGCCCATAAAATAAACCCATAAAAAGCATGAAAGGAGACAATAAAATGGTAGAACAAAATTTTAATTCATTTATCTTTCTAATAAATTTTTTTACGACCTTTGGCTTAAGGATTCCATATTTAAAGTTTCTCAAAAAATTTTAATTGCTAAGAGTTATTAACAAGCATGATGGGACTTCTCTTTGAGAGGTCCAAGGTTCAAACCCCACTCAATATGAGGGGACTAGAACCCCTCGTAAAAACCTGTGTAAACTCATTGAAATTTTTATAGCTGCAAGCTTACTGCAATGGTAAGGGCTTTGGCCTCTCTTTAAGAGGTTCAAGGTTCAAACCCCACTCAGTATGAGGGGACCAGGACCCCTCATAAAAACCTGTGTAAACTCATTGAAAAAAAACAAGTACGATGGGACTAATGCCCTTAGCTCATGCACCTTCCCAAAGGCAACCTTTTAATAATAAGACGTTGAGTAATATCAAGCACACCAAGGAAGAAATAAATGAAACAAGAATCAATTGCATATGAGAGACATCTCACCTCCGTGTGAGAACATCAATGTTTGAGCAATCTTTTGTAACTTGCCCTACTAATTCTTCCACATCCTTCTTTGGTTGTTCTGACAAAATGATAACTTTTTGCTTCCTACAAAGCATATTTTTATCATTTAGATTCCACATACAAGTTCAGAAAATGAAAAAATCATGTTATTTCTCTATGCAATTTTTTATACAATTTCTTTAACAAGTGTTACCTTGTTTGAGCAGGAAGAGAACGAGTGGAAATTTCATGAGATTTATCCACTTGCTTAAGTATTGCTGTAAGATGACTATTTACTCCACAAATAACAAGATGTTCAGACTCCATTATTTGAAAGTGCTCTCCTTGCTTAAGGCGTTGCATGTAACTCTGAAGGCATAAGATTTTAAGCAACACTTGTATTCTACTGAATAAGAGAGAAAATTAATTCTTGAAATATGTTCATCAATTGCTTACCTGAAAGTTCTTTGTCATTGTGCCAGTGAGATGAGAATAAAATAACAAACCCCCAACTGCCAACATGATCCCAATCATACGTTCTGGAAGTGTTTGTTCCTATAAAGGAAAACCCCTTTTACAAACTGATCCCAAATTTTTAGAATACATTCAATATCAAATCTCTTTATCAAATATATGATTAATAAAATTTACAATACTATTTTCTATCAACAATGGTAGAAACAAGCACTAAGTGAAGTGAATACCTTCAGGTGTGTAGAAGATGAACAAATACATGCCCAAGATTCCCATAGGCAATCTCCCAAAGATTTCTTGGAATTCCTAACCCATTTAAGTTATTGTAGATTTGCATCAACCATAAGACAAAAGAAAAAGGTAAAATCCCCATGTATAAAAGAACATTATAGGAAATCAGTAGTTGAACGTATGAAAATATTATTAAAAAAATCAAGTCACAATCATTTAAACAAGAAGAGAAAGAGGAATTAAAAATGACTACTAGTACACAATTCGTTAAAGATTTCATAGGACATTGAGGATAAATCCTGTCATACAATGTAGAGTGCATATTTCAAGACCAATGCTAGTAGATAAGCACATGTTTATTTGCTTCAGTTGTTGAATTAAGATCCATTTTGTACATGCACATTCTAACCATCATATCCTAGTGATTTTTTCAATAAGTTTCAAACATAAATGGCAAGATATCAAGAAGAATGTCTATGCAAAATATAAGTTTCTATGAATTTTCAATCGAGGGATCAGGAAAGTTATTGCACGAAGAACCTTAACAAGATAATATGAATTGAGTTCTACATAATATAAGATTCCCAAGGATATATCACAAGTCTGTTTAATTTAAATTGCCTTCTAAACCCAGTTCCCATGATGAAAATTTAGGGTAAATATGGATTCAATGATAGGATCATAGAATAAGAACTCTACCATCAAAAAACACATTCAAAGAGATTTTAGCAATTTATGATATGCTAAAAGGACCTGAAAAACTCCATCGGGTTCTGCCCTGTTTTACAAATCTTGATAATGATCTCATTGTCATTCTGCAATACTTTCTCTTTTTCAAAGGCTTCCGTCAACTTATTTCAAGTCTGGTTTTTGGTTTCTGGCATGTCCATGTACCAACTCACCACAATCCCATGCAGAGTTGTAGCAAACATCCTCATTCAATCCACTCAGTAACTTGCCCATCAACTTCCAAAATTGTGATGCGGATTCAAGAAGGTCTTACAATCACTTTCATACCATAATCATGAATTTTTGGTTACTTTTCCTTATCTACAATATTGACCATCACTAGATTGGCTGCCCTGCCTCGTATGCATGTCAAGACATGTCTAATGCCTATCAAATATTTGATGTTATTTTTCATTCTAGCACATCCTTCAATTCGTTATTGCTTGTGGGACCCTCCTTTGTTTGTGGTACACTCATAGTTTATCCTATGTTGTTGTCTTATGCACCACTAATGCATCATTCATGGTATTCACCTTCACACCTCTAGCAATCACCACAACTCACTCTTGCAAATCTTCCACAATCTTGTGGTCTTAATCAGAGAGTGCCAACCCCTCTGGCCAAACCAAGTTATCTCAATATGCATTGCATTCTTTTTCAAAGAAACCTGCAAACATACTTGCAATGCGCTCTCATTAGAGAAGTTTGCAGACTCACTTACTGGCAGAGGACTTCTCCTGTCCCAAGAGGGTTGACAACATTCTTCTTGCAAAATAGTTTTGGAAGTTAAAATGTTTGCACTAGCATTCTTTTGCTCTTGTCTTCCGTCTCATTGGGGAGGCATAGGCATCAGCATGTCCTTTGTTTCCTTGAACAACTCCCTTGGAGAAGACAATGTTTGTCTTCCCTTTTCTTGACGGACCATTGGAGAAGGCTCCTTTGTACACTTGTTTTTTAAGAAAAGGGAGATGACTTTTATCGACCACATTCCAATGGCAAACTCTTTTTTTGAAAATTCTCTCAAACCTGTGTGTGGGAAGGTCTCTTCATTATATTTATATAAGATACTTTTCCTGGCTTCCTCTCATCACTTTTTTGACTTTTAAACCCCAATTCATATCAGCAATGGTGCTATAAATTCACTACATGGGAAGAGTATTCCCTATCAAACAATACTATGGAACCCACACAATATACGAGGAAATAGAAAGATTAGCTCACCTAAACATACACAGATGCATAACAAAGAATGTATCAAGGCATTATTCTCATTTTATTCTCTAATCAAATACACATTACAACTTTGGATAATACAAGAGGCTACTCTTGATAAACTATGCCATGCTACCAAACCATTGTCTACCATGGTACATTAATTGTGGAGGGAAATTGGCAGAGGCCATTCATCGTGTCTTGCCAACCTCTCATATAAACTCAAAAATGTTATACATAATCTACTCAAGTACATAACACTACCTGTATTTGTATGGTACACTCATAGTTTATCCTATGTTGTTGTCTTATGCACCACTAATGCATCATTCATGGTATTCACCTTCACACCTCTAGCAATCACCACAACTCACTCTTGCAAATCTTCCACAATCTTGTGGTCTTAATCAGAGAGTGCCAACCCCTCTGGCCAAACCAAGTTATCTCAATATGCATTGCATTCTTTTTCAAAGAAACCTGCAAACATACTTGCAATGCGCTCTCATTAGAGAAGTTTGCAGACTCACTTACTGGCAGAGGACTTCTCCTGTCCCAAGAGGGTTGACAACATTCTTCTTGCAAAATAGTTTTGGAAGTTAAAATGTTTGCACTAGCATTCTTTTGCTCTTGTCTTCCGTCTCATTGGGGAGGCATAGGCATCAGCATGTCCTTTGTTTCCTTGAACAACTCCCTTGGAGAAGACAATGTTTGTCTTCCCTTTTCTTGACGGACCACTGGAGAAGGCTCCTTTGTACACTTGTTTTTTAAGAAAAGGGAGATGACTTTTATCGACCACATTCCAATGGCAAACTCTTTTTTTGAAAATTCTCTCAAACCTGTGTGTGGGAAGGTCTCTTCATTATATTTATATAAGATACTTTTCCTGGCTTCCTCTCATCACTTTTTTGACTTTTAAACCCCAATTCATATCAGCAATGGTGCTATAAATTCACTACATGGGAAGAGTATTCCCTATCAAACAATACTATGGAACCCACACAATATACGAGGAAATAGAAAGATTAGCTCACCTAAACATACACAGATGCATAACAAAGAATGTATCAAGGCATTATTCTCATTTTATTCTCTAATCAAATACACATTACAACTTTGGATAATACAAGAGGCTACTCTTGATAAACTATGCCATGCTACCAAACCATTGTCTACCATGGTACATTAATTGTGGAGGGAAATTGGCAGAGGCCATTCATCGTGTCTTGTCAACCTCTCATATAAACTCAAAAATGTTATACATAATCTACTCAAGTACATAACACTACCTGTATTTGTAGAAAAGTAATCCTCCCATTATAACGAGGGTGCAGCATGCAGCAAATAACAATATAAGATACCTACATGCAAAAAGTAACACTAGGTACTTCAATCGCAGAGAAATAGTTTGGAAATATAATAACTAACTAAATGCTCAGAGATATCTAATTGTTCTCCATACAACCGAAGGGGGAAAGAATAAAGGATGTCTTGGTTATTGAGCTTCTCATTAAAACAGATATTGTGTTAGTTTTTCAAGTCAGTAATTGTTATTTAGAGTGTCTCATGTATTTATATTTTAAACTTATTGCCAGCATTACTCAGTCAGCTGGACAGATATTTCACATCATGACATGAATAAGCACTTCTATGATAAATATAGCAGTTTTTTTTGCTTTCGGTTCAAACATTAGATTTACTCAATTTATCCAAACCAAAAACAGGAAACCTACTCCATCCATTGATTAGTTGAATACTCAAGTATCTATTTCAGATGAAAGAACAAGAATGCCAAAGCATATGCTGAAACTTACGAAGTTTCATGGCGCTCAAGCAATAAATCCAACATATAGAACAATCGTGAGAAGACCCTATAGATTTTTTGTAATGTCAAATGCAACACTTTGAGCTTTAAAGGTTGGCCTTTGGCGATCAAAGCAGGAACACCAGAAATATTTGCAAGGGAACATTGCCTTGAAGTCATGTATTTTAACATATATGAAATGCCATACATAGCCTGCTTAATACACAATTTGTCTTCATTTAATACCCTTGTCATCATTGATGGAATGAAAGGCATAGAACATGCAAAGAGGCCAATGAATAACCCCTACACAACAACAACGAACAAACTGTCAATTGGAAAACCCTGTCACATTGATGCATAAACATAGAAAAAAGCATAATAGTAGGATTGCTGTTCGAAAATCCAGAAGTACAAACTAATAGGGCAAAAAGGATACACTGCAAGTGGGAAAACTATCAAAAATTACTGCCATTTTTTCACGCATCTTGGTTTTTATCAACTACAACCACTTAATGAAATTATTTTGGTAAATTAATACTAGTTCCGAATTCATCTATGTTAATATAGCCTACCTTGTTATTACTCATACCAGACATACACATTACCAAAAGGAAGAAAAAGATATAACTATGTAACTTCATTAAAAGACAATTGTACTAATAGAAAGTGCATTCAACTGAAGTTTGGCAATATATAAAGTGGTCGTATTTGGATAATTATGAAAAGGAGGCTCCCTGGTGGAACATTTCTTAACATATTTCTAAACCAAGACTACTGGCCAGTCCCCGACCAATGCAAAAGTCAAGCCAATTTGGCTGGCATAATATGAGAACAAGATAAGCAAACAAACAAGTGTACATATACCCAACTTCAATGCATTTCTATGCATGGTTTAGTCATATTTAGGTGCAAAATTTTTTGAAGATAAATGATCATTGCAAGGATAAATGCAGAAGTATGCTACCAAGGAAAAAATCTCCATTTATTCATGAGGGTCATCATCGCATCAGCTACATTTTCAGTGGCTCTTACTGGTTTTTTATGCAGTAGTCATATTTTTTAAATGCCATATCTTTATTGTAAAGACATGCATAAATAAACCATCAATGCATGACATAAGATGACATGAATTTCTATGTCAGTAATTATTTTATGTTACAACTCAGGATTACTACTTTGAGACACCAATAAACTCATCACATCCAACTATGTTTTTGAAAGATACTGTTTGTATTTCAGGATAAAGATAGAAGAACTTGTATGTTGAACTGGCAATGGTCTGTTAATGGTATTAGATTTCAAACCGGACAGAGATGGCTTTAGCATCCTTGGACATCAAGCCATATTGTGGAGCCTTTTAAGGGCCTTGGACAATATGCAGGACAAGTGGGCCAAAGAAGAGGTTCATGGACCTCAGACCTTAAGCTAGGCAATAGAGATTTTAGTGGTCTTGAACCTTTTTGATGCTCAATAATGACATGTGAACCTTGAATGTGGATTGCCATCTCTATACTCAATATGAAAGCCATTTATCACGGATCCTAAAAATCTGCAGATACTTGGAAACATCTAATTCTAGGACACTGATCTTATCTGTATTCAAGGAAACTAAGCTTCAACTAAACACAAACGATGTATCCAACTTTGTCAATTTTTTTTTTTAGTATTCCTTTTTAGTTTCTTTAGGGTGCAAGTATGAAAATGCATGTTTTCAGATTCACCTATAATACTCTTTGTTAATTAAGAACACAAATCTGCGTGTACAAAAATTTTGGTGAACCATGACATAGCAGTAAATGTGCGAAAACCGGCATATGTCATGAATGCCAGAAACATGCTAGAGGATCAGTCTAAGAGATTGACTCCTAGTAACCAGGAAAATCATATGCCAAAGGCGAGTCAAAAGTTCGGTTCAAATGTGGGGAAAACAATTCCCCTAGGACATTGCAATAAGTCAGATTCCTATTGTAATGTCTATGTTAATGACTCTATAACATAGAAGCTACACACAAACCTGCATGAGAGGATGTCCGGAGAAGACCACACATACATGGATTCCAGTTGTGCTTCATGGAGTAAGAGTAAAGGTAGTGCCCCAAAGAGGAACCAAGAAAGAGAATAGGTCAGAAATGTAGACAGCAGTTCTAAGAAGAAATGAAGTGTTTGTTAAAATGTCTATGCATCCAAATATTGTACATTGTTTTTACGTACATATGGCATGCAAAATAGTCAAAGTGGTCAAATGTAATGTCATTTAGGTAATTAGCAATGTTAATGCAATGTAATCAAACATATGTAATCAACTGTCATGGCAAGAGATTAACTGTTTTTGTTAATCATGTTGTTAAGGCTGAAATGAGAAAGTAGTTTTGGTAGTTGAGGCCTGGTTGGTTACAATAACTACCAAAGCCACACTATATATAGACCCCCTTTCATTTTGTAAAGCATCCATCTAGATCCATATCCATTGCATGAGGAGAGGAGCCACTATAAGTGAAAGACGTCAAACTGATAGTGTTGTAGGTGAGATTTCTGTAGTCATAGTCCATAGTAGCAATGCATGAGGAGAGGAGCCACTGTAAGTGAAAGACGTCAAACTGATAGTGTTGTAGGTGAGATTTCTGTAGTCATAGTCCATAGTAGCAAAACTTGGACTCGACTCAGACTCGGAAAGTTCGACTCAGGAGTGAGACTCGGGGCTCGGCAAAAAAACTTGGCAAGACTCGGTAAAAACTCGGAAAAAATGAAAAAAAATACAATTTTTTATTGAAAAAATAAGTTTTTTCATGCATATTACTTATTAGTATATTCTAACACACTTACTCAACATTCAACATTATACAAATAAGAAATTAACAAGAGGAAGGAGCATATTTTAATAGCAAGCTAATAATTTTGTTTTATAATTTTTTTTTGGATACATAGGGAGTTGGTTACATCCACACTATTTTTAGTAATTGCCAAGTGCAAGGGTCAAACTACAGGGGCTGCCCCAAACAAGCCTATACCACCTCATTATTTTATTACCCGGCATGAAGAGGGCCATCGATCGCTCGAGATTCATATCATCGTTGTCGGTCTGGCGTGCACTCAGAGGATTCGGAATAGACTATGACCTTTGCAGACATGACCACTTTGGTTTATAAAATTATAAATAAATAATATAATGATAAAATAAAACTTAATATATAAAGTTCAAAAACATTATTTTTCAAATCTCGGGCCTCGCCGGCCTGAACGCTTGTCCCTTTCCTGGTGCTTTCAGTGGCGTAAAAGGTTTAAAATGATTGTGGCATGGTGGTTATAGGGGCGGACTGCGCGAAGATCTGTGTGGCGGCTCGGGGAAGACAACGCAGAATACTGTGGCGGCCATAAAAAGCTGGACAGCCTGCCCGGATTCGTGGCGGCTACCGATTCCACCATGTAAATTCAAAAAAAAAAAAAAAACATTTTACAAAACATTAAATATTAATAAACTTTACTGTATGATGAAATCACCTAACTTAGTCCACCATGTTTAATAAATAAAATATTCAAATAAAATACCATGTTTAATAGAGAAACCATGGGACGAAATCACCCTAACTTAGTCCACCATGTTTAATAAATAAAATATTCAAATACCATGTTTAAAAATAATCGGTGGGTTGTCTAGATTCAATTTCCTGGATGGTTGGTTGGGATCTATTAACTTTACTTTTATTAAAAGGTTCCTGAGAAAAAAAAATTCTTCAAATATGTATAAAGCTAATATTTAATCCTAGCCATTTTTCCGGTTTTAGAATGGGAAGCCGTTTTTGAAAACTGCTTACCAAAATTCAAGGTAGAAGCGACATTCATTATTCTAGGGGAGCTTCGTGCGTAGCAATTGTTTCGTTGGCGGTCGAGCGTTTCAAAGCGAAATAAATTATTGTCTTTAATTTTTTTTCCATTACGGCGTGGTGGTGTGTATTGGCTGCAATGGCGATGGTGGCAGTGACAGTGACGAGAGAGGGTGCATTGAAGGAGAGAAAAGAATGGAAGTAAATGAAGGTGCAAGAACTGCGCGATGAACTTTCCAGAAGAGGTCTCAGCACTGGCGGCCTCAAGACTTCCTTGATCGAACGCCTCCAAAAATCATGCCATTCTCTGCCTGAATCGCCACACCCCACAGGACATGCATACGTGCATTCTAAAGCGGTTCCCACTCCCAAACAAAACGCGGATGATGTATCCATCGACGAAAGATATATTTGTATTAAAATAAATTATAATTAAGGGATAAGCATTCTGAAGGTTTGAGAAGCAAAATTGCACATTCTCTCGTTAATATAATAAACAAATATTTCAGCGTCTTGTTCGTGATTTTGCACTGGCCAACGTGGATGCTTAAGTCGTGGAGCATCATCAACACTTAACCGCCCTGGACATAATTTTTTTTTTTTTTTTTTTAAATTCCATTTTTTTCGGGCCAACCAAGTCCTGACGTTGGGACCCGGGACTCGGACCAAGACTCGACCGGACTCGGTTGAGTCCAAAAAAAAAAAGGAGTCGGAGTGGGCTCGGTGGGGTTCAGCCCACTCGAACTCGGACTCGGCCGAGTACTCGGGAGTCCAAAAGAGTCTGACTACTATGAGTCATACGATTGGGATGTACTTATCTTCATGATAATGCAAGGACACCATTTTGTGCCAACTCTGTCTCTATGTATGCTTGTACTATGTTAGATTCTATGTTGTGTTATAGTGTTGCAAGAAGGAGCGCTCAGGCGGAATGCAAAGGCTAGCAGTTACAGGATCCGATGTCATCTAAAGCTGACCAAGGGGAGCTGACATAGACTTGTCATCATGATACTAACCATCAAAAATGGTGTTGACATGGAACATGTAATCTTGTCGAAGTGCCGACATATCATCTTGTTGTCATGTCTGTACCAACATGCCGTCATAAGCCATCCAACATCAGAGCTGCCATTAGGACTAGTGTCCTCTTAGAGCAAGCCATCATAAACTAGTCATAAGGAACTTGTCGTCTGAGTAACATTAGTACAAGAAGTATTGAGCGGACATTGATATGTACTTTGCCATGTATTGCCAATCCCCCTCCCACTAAACTCTCATTCCTCGTCTTGGGAAGTCCTCACCAGTGTCTACATTTGGAGCCATTGCCTAGATCAAGTTCGGGTTGAGAGAAGAAGTGAGTGTGATAAGACAAGGAGGTGAATGAAAGATATAATGTTGCAAGGCCGACGATGGAGGCATCAAACACAAACTGTGGAGCAACTAGTTAGGAGAAGTGCGAGACTGGCAAACCAGAGCATGAAGTTACGCAATCGGAAGTGGAGAGGGTGTTGAACCCCTTGGACGATGAAAGTCCAAGAGCTGAAAGAGAAACGTGGCAAACATTGTTACTAACAACAGAGAATGAAGTACAGCTCTGGACAGATCTGGTGGTTGAGAAGGCGCGTCTGATTAATGCAGTGGGTGCAGTACAGTCTGTTGTTGAATAACTGCTCTTAATGTTCACCTACCCTGTACTTTGAAGTACACCTTCTGTTCTATCCTGACAAGCTCAAATCCCGAAATCCGTACGTTCTCTGCTTAAGCCTGAGGTTCGCTGAAAACGGGGGGTGTTGGCCAGAGTCGCTAAATAAAAACAGTGACCCCGGGAGTTGCTCAAGAATGGAGCGAACCCGGGACGCACTTTGCCTTAGAAAAAACTTGCAACCTCTTTCCTTTTATGCTCACAGTCGCTGAATGGGGGGGTACGACGAAAGTTGCAAGGAAATGGCAGCAACAACGGGAGTCGTTGAATAAATGAGCAATCGACGTCAACATTCCACCTTATCCCTTAGAATATTTTTGAGACCCTCGCCCGCGGTCACCGAACTACTGCAACGACGCCGGGAATCGCTCCAAAATGGAGCGACCGGCGTCAACGCTCCAAACCCACACTTAGAACTTTTTAAGAACCTTTCGCCCGCGGTCGCTAGAAAGAGCAGCGATGACGGGAGTCGCTGGCATAGTTGGGCGACGACGGGAGTCGCTCCAAAATGGAGCGACCGGCGTCGACCAACACTTAGACATTTTTTGCATTCTTTCTCACCCGTCGACCAAGGTCGCTGAAAACTGGAGCGACGACGGGCGTCGCTGGGAAAGTCGGGCGACTACGGGAGTCGCTCCAAAATGGAGCGACAGGCGTCGACCCATACTTAGAATATTTTTGATATTTTTTCCCCCGTCGCCCATGGTCGCTGAAAAAAGGAGCGACGACGGTCGTCGCTGCCAAAATCATGCGACCCGCGTCAACATTTCCTGC
Source organism: Wollemia nobilis (assembly GCA_028583015.1). NCBI lineage: Eukaryota > Viridiplantae > Streptophyta > Pinopsida > Araucariales > Araucariaceae > Wollemia > Wollemia nobilis. The sequence continues at coordinate 529,754 of JAQPPZ010000252.1, read as the reverse complement.
CTTAGAATATTTTCGTTTTTCTTCGTTTGTTGCTGACGGTCGCTGGCACCGAGGGTCGCTGGAGGAGCTGGCGACGAGGGGAGTCGCTCTCACGGGAAGTCTATACTTAGAAAAAATTTAACAATTTTTTCCCGCTCACCTTGCTGCTTGGAGTTGTCGTCGGTCGCTGGAGGAAGAGGCAAAGCTGGGAATCGCTGAAAAGAGGGAGCGACTCCCGAAATCGCTCCAAAAGTGAGCGATCAAGGGAGTGCCCTTGACTTAGAAAAATCTGAGCTTTTCCCAAACCCTACTGAACCTGCTAAACACTTGAAAACTGAAATTGAAAATTGAAAACATGAAGATTGCTTGGACAAAGCAGGAAGAATCTGGTCCGAAAGTTGCAGCAGTATTTTTCAAAATTTTCAAAAATTTTACCCCTTAGCAAAATGTGGCAACAAGGAGAAGTACAAAAAGAACGAAAAGACATCTGGTGTTCGGATTGTAAATCAGGCCATACGAATGTAAATTGCCCTAAGAACACGTATTGTAACATATACTATGTGGCAGGACATCCAATCTTAGATTGTCCATTCAATTTGAAGGGAGCAAGGCACCAAACCATGACAGTGCAACAAGAGGAACAGACAAATACTTCAAGAAATGGACAAGGCGCAAAAAGGGTGTTGGAGAATATTACATTATTTGGTATATGCTAATGTACCTCCATGGTACATCTTGTAAATATTAGATTAGGTTGAGTCTTATATTAGAGTGTGAGTAATATTTTATGTAATGTAATAATGTGCAGGAAATGCACAAGTGTTATGTAAGTGTGTATGTGTAGGAAATGCACAAGTGTCATGTGAGTAAGTGTGCAAGTGTAATGTGAGTATATGTGCACAAGTGTCTTATATGTAAGAGTGCACAAGTGTTCTTAGATTAGAGTATGTCAAGTGAAGAGTCATGTCTAGGTGTGCATACAAGATAGAGTCATGTGTATGCAAGTGTCAAGTAGAGAAGCCAAGAGTCATGAGACTTGACATAAGGAAAGGAAAAGTCAAGTATCCAAAGAGTCATTCTACAATAGCTATATATTACTCCATGGAGGATCAATAAAGATATAGAAGAAGATCAATATCATCAAGTGTAAAGAGAAGTGCTACATTTGTAAGAGAAAGAGAAGTAATAAAGTTTGCATACATTTGAGAAACTAATATTGTAAGTTGTGCTACATGCTTTGTACATGTATGATTCAGGCTATTTACATTCATAATTGTTGCTTATTAATGAATGTTAGTTGATATATTATAAGCCTTGATTTACATATTAGTTTGCTCATATTATTCTGTTTACATCATTATCTTGATCTTACTACATTGTGGCTATCTTATATTTGATCCTGTGGAATTTATCCTATGAGTTTTACATTAATATTAAGGCTTCAAAATCCATTAGTGGTATCAGATCTACAACAAATATTTTCTTGCACAGGTTGAATTTGTTTAGCTACATGTAAAATGAATGGGGGGTATATATAGGAGGGCAAAGTAGTTATTATAACTACTTGCTCCAACCGTCCAACTGTTTCCCCTTAACTACTTGCTTTAGATGCCTAATTGCAACCCTGTTAGACGTCTAACTTAACCAATTGTCTAACCTAGACGTCTGACTAATCAACCTCTTTACAAAATGATGGTTGTTTTGTCTTCTAGTGCATTTCTACGTAATCGAGCCATTTTCATTGATTGGCTGATTTTACAACATTAATATCGCAACATCACATTCCCAAAATTGTTATATACAATCAAAACCGTAGGACATTATCATCAATTAGTTCTTATGATTTGTCTTGCTTAGAATTGTTGTCTACATCTATCCTCCCCTTTGAAGAAGTTGATATCCTCAGCAACTTTCTCCGTTCAATTTGAGGAGTTCCAGCATCTATGGGCACTATAGTTTGTGGATTGGCAGCTTGAAATACTTTCTTGTACTCCTGTAGCTGAGCCTGCATCCTCTCGCATTCATCCTTGAGCCTCTTGGAATAATTAAAATATTTGGCCCATTCCACTCCCAAGGCATTCACACGTTCTTAAATTTTTTTGAGACTGGATAATAGGTCAGCCTCCCTTCGTAGTGAAAAAATTTTCATGCGTTGTTCTGACACTGATGAAGAAGGTATAGCTTTTTGTGCTAACTGTTGTTGTGTCAGTCGCAATTTTTCCCGCAAGGCTGCTTGTTCGTGTTGCCAACTCTCCTTTTCCTGTTTCCAAGTGCGTTCCTGTTGACTTCTTTGAGCTGCAAATGCTACTGTTTTTTTAACTAACAGTTCCTTAGCACTTTTAAGCTATGAGACGTCAGCTTCCAACTGAGAAATTTCTTGGTCCTTTTCCTCCAGTTGGGTGGTCAGGTTCTGTAAATTTTGTGTGAGTCCCTGAATATGCTACTTGAATTCATCCATCCTTGCCATTCCTTGCTCTAAGAGTTGATCCTTTCCCTCCAAAGCTTCATTCGCAGCTTGTAATTCACTCTCAATTGCCTGCTTTGCTGAATGCAAACGCTTAATCCCTTCTCCTAGCCAACTCAACAAATGTGCAAGGAAATTCAGCTGAATGTATATCGGCAGTAATTCTGGCACTAACTCCACTTATGAGCCTTGCTCCACAGGATGCTAAGGAGGATTAATACTGTGGCCACAGACGTACACCTGCGCTGTCTCCAGATAGAGGCTTGGTGTCTTTTCAAGCAACCGCTCAATGCCCTCCATAGTTGTCAAATGGGTAGTGGGCAATGACCCAGGCTGGGCCATGTATATACTGGAAATGTCTTTACGCCAAGGACCTTGTGCAGCCCACTTGACCAATTGATCCAGTTCGTCCTCTATCATTCCTTGCCACTTATTCCATTGGCCCATACATGCAATGTCAAACTGCAAGCATAAACTATCCATGATTTCCCCCAACTTTGTAAAACAAGTTACTGCTTGCTGATCCATAGAATCTGATGGATCCATAAATTTGGGCACTTGTACAAGAAAGTCTTTGGACCACTTGTCCTTTTGTTTCTCCTATATCTATAGTACTTCCTTGTTATGACCTGTTGGTGAGACTTACTAAAAATAGAAAAATGATTTCAAGGGTTACTATATTTAGTAAGGAGCTTGAAAAGTGGGTTGGGTGCTATATATCAAAATGATCAACTTGAGAAGATGATCACAATGAGCTATATACCACAACACTGGTTTTGGACACCCTATAATTTTTTATATTGCTTTGGAGTCGAATTTGCTGGTGTGGTCGGTTTTTCCTCTAGAGGCTTGGTTCAAAAGTTGAGTTTTGTGTTGAACAACCCCTTATGACACTCTGTCCTGTTTGTTTTGACTACTGACCACTCCTAACACTGTGTTGTGACCTGTGTGGTCTGACTCTGTCACAGATATTCCCCATCTGTTTTTAAACTCTGACTGTCATAGGTAACTATTATGACACTGACATTGATGACCTTGTACTAACTAGACTGAAATTCCTGACATCTACTGACATTGATGATCCTATACTAACTGAAAATCCTGACGGTTATTGACATTCAACCCCTGTTTCCCACTGTCTTTGACTTTGGTGGTTTTTGTCTGCTTATTATTTTCTTTTGTAAATTTTTACACTCTTTTTCATGCAGGAATATTCTTTTGGAATTTTGTAAATTTTTAGACTATTATATTCGTATTCTCAATTTTGGTGAAAAGGTTATGGTAATTGGTTCAAGATTTACAGAATAAAATTTTTGTTGCAAAGAATTTTTTGTTGCAGAGAATTTTTTGTTGCAGGTTTGATATTCAACGTAACGGGGTATTTTTGGTCAGAGATCTGCCCTAGGAAAGGGTTTGTCTAGTTATGCGCCCTAGACCCGACCAACATTGAAAGGTCGAGAGGAAGAAATGCCTCCTGTGCCAATCTCCAGAGATGGGTTGGTTCCCTTGCTATTCTAATAGGGGGTTTTGATATAAAGGAACAGGAAAGGAATGGGAAATGATTGAAAGGGATGGGAAATATGGCCACAGGCCAGATAGAACAGGGGTGATGGACTAACAACACAATAACTCTATTGCATTTTGAACCAAATAGCCCTCAAATACAAATAACTAACAGAAATTAAACCAGAACATCTAGCATGCATAATATCCAGGGCTAATCCAGAGTCCCTACCTTATCATAAACTAAATCCAGATAATAGAATTCAAGTTTACAGTTAAAGCATGGAATGATAGAAGACAAGCAATAGAAGACATACACATGAAAATAGAAGTCCAGGTTTAAAGCCAGACATCAGCTGTATTGATAGCAGAATTCAGGTTTTCATTTAGCCTCTAGCAAACATCCATCCATTTTACAATAAAAGAACGGGCTTATATAGAGAATTTTTCCGCTTGAGCAATAAATGTTGAATAACAAGATATGGCGATGGAAACCAAGATAAAGATTACAAGGAAGTATAGTCACAAAGTATTAATCAGGCATGGCAGAGACTAGTGACTCCTCAGAAATTTCATTGACCCCCTTCAATGCTCTGACAGATTTAGCTCACTAGCGCTGCCTCCTCACTCGTGGGGACTGCTTCCGTGGAAGATATGCTTGAAATCCCGGAACGTCTAGTCTGGAAGCTTCTCAGAATGACTGCGCCTGGTCGGATAAGGATGCCCTTTAGATTGCTGATGTGGAATGCTTTCGGAGGAAACCGGAACAAAGGTCAACTGATTCAACCGACAGGGTGCCGTGAGGTGTCATGAAACAATCTAGCGTACTTCCTCTTGTGCGCCCAACCTGGGCGCACTCCTCCTTGTGCGCTAGGCATGGGCGCACTCCTTGAGGTGTGCCAAGCCTTGGGTGCACGACCTGAGTGCGCCCGTGCTTGGGTGCACGGCCTGAGTGCGCTCGGTCTTGGGCGCACAACCGAGGTGCGCCAGGCCTTGGGTGCACGGCCTGAGTCAGGCCGTGCACCCAAGGCCGGGCGCACCTCGGTCGTGCGCCCAAGACCGAGCGCACTCAGGTCGTGCACCTAAGGCCGGGCGCACCTCGGCCGTGCGCCCAAGGCCGGGCGCACTCAGGCCGTGCGTCCAAGGTCGAGCGCACCTCGGCCGTGTCACCTCGGGCGGGCGCACTTAGGCCGTGCACCCAAGGCCAAGAGCACCTCAAGGAGTGCGCCCAGGTTGGGCGCACAGGAAGAAGTATGCCAGACTGTTTCATGACACCTCACGGTGCCCTGTCGGTTGACTCAGTTGACCTTTGTGTCGGTTTCCCTCGAAAACATTCCACATCAGCAATCTGAAGGGCATCCTTATCCGACCAGGCGCAGTCATTCTGAGAATCTTCCAGACTGGACGTTCCAGGATTTCAAGCATATCTTCCACGGAAGCGATCCCCACGAGTGAGGAGGCAGCGCCAGTGAGCTGAATCTGTCATAGCATTGAAGGGGTTCAACGGCATTTCTGAGAAGTCACTAGTCTCTGCCATGCCTGATTAATACTTTGTGACTGTACTTCCTTGTAATCTTTATCTTGGTTTCCACCGCCATATCTTGTTATTCAACATTTATTGCTCGAGCGGCAGAATTCTCTATATAAGCCCGCTCTTTTATTGTAAAATGGATGGATGTTTGCTAGAGGCTAAATGAAAACCTGAATTCTGCTATCAATACAGCTGATGTCTGGCTCTAAACCTGGACTTCTATTTTCATGTGTATGTCTTCTATTGCTTGTCTTCTATCATTCCGTGCTTTAACTGTAAAGTTGAATTCTATTATCTGGATTTAGTTTATCATAAGGTAGGGACTCTGGAGTAGCCCTGGATATTATGCATGCTAGATGTTCTGGTTTAATTTATGTTAGTTATCTGTATTTGAGGGCTATTTGGTTCAGAATGCAATAGAGTTATCGTGCTATTAGTCCATCACCCCTGTTCTATCTGGCCTGTGGCCATATTTCCTATCCCTTTCAGTCATTTACCATTCCTTTCCTGTTCCTCTATCTCAAAACCCCTAGTTAGAATAGCAAGGGAACCAACCCATCTCTGGAGATTGGCACGGGAGGCATTTCTTCCTCTCGGCCTTTCAATGTTGGCCGGGTCTAGGGCGCATAACTAGACAAACCCTTTCCTAGGGCAGATCTCTGACCAACAGTTTCTGGAACGCCCGATGGGACGAACAGTCTCCATGTTTTAGGGAAGCTTGAGTTTGGTGAATCTCTAGCTTGCCTTCATCTGGCAAAATCACCTGGCGACTCTGTTAAGCAGAAGATTCGGGTCTCATGACCGATGGATCCCTTTTATGCTGAAATAAGATACCCCGAAGGAATCAAGGTTTGGTGAACAACCTTGACCTCACAAGCGGAGAAAAAAATGTTCACTTGGCGACTCTGACTCAGCGACAAGGACCGTGATCTCTGAAGACCATTGCTATAATGGCACAGGTATGCTATACCAGCTGGGATGATCCTGGCCCTTTGAATCTCCAAATTCAACATGAGATTGCCAGGAGTGCTCTGAAGACCCTAACAAAATACAATGACACTGAGGGAATGGCCCGAGAGCACCTTGAAGATGTTACTGCTCTATCGCCCTCCATGGCATAACCCACGAAGATATCGTGATCAGAATTTTGGTCCTATCTCTGTAAGGAAGGGCGCTGCAGTGGTACAAAATACTCGGGCGTAAGATCATTTGCTCATGGGTGGACTTGGCAGGAGCACTAGTCAACACATTTGATGGCTCTCAGGATCCCTTTCAACTCTTGATGCACCTCTCCACCATCACGAGAGTACTTCCAAAGAGCATCACAGACTTCAATGTCTGATTTTGCAGAAGTTGGAAAAGAATTCTAGAGGAGATCCAACTGACACCCACCCAGGCCCACCTCTACTATGTTCGGGCTTTCCACCCAAACATAGGCCTCCTCTTGCTGCAATCTGGGGAACAAAGGTTCCCTCAAGTCTTTCAAGAAGTAGTACAAGCGAAGCGGCTTTTGCTTCTATCAGGAAAAATACAGTGGAGAGAAACTACCTCATCACTCTCTCCGATAGTTGCTGCTCCCGTGTATCCCACGCAGCATTCACAATGGCAGATCCCTCAAACTGTGCAGAGACCTAGAATGCAGCTGTGTGGAGTTCAAGAGGCGGATCTCGTCCAAGGCCAACGATGGGAATATGCAAGCCTTGCTCAAGCGATGGATAATATGGTTGCTTGCAGTTTCCATCAGGAGATGGACCAAGAAGGGGAACAGCCTCAAGTGTCAGATTATGAGAGAGAAGACAAAATTTTGCACCCTTTTTGTGTCCCAGCACATAGCACGCAAGTATTTAGCCAAAACCCAATAAACATGCCTCTTCAGGAATTTGGTCCTGGGGAGATCCTGACAGTAGGGCTATCGCCGAAAAAATCTTGTTGTCACATCGAAGAGTTAGAGGAGCGTGCACCCAAGATCCTGCAACCAGTACTCGAAGAAGGCTCCCATGTGGCAAATCTCTTTGCCATTTTGTTCATTAACTGTATGAGTACTGGCACGAATTATAACCTGCCACGTTGCATCCTGTTAGCAACCTGGCAAACTTTGGGAGCCCAACCAAACTTCAAAGATCAACTCAAATACAATCAGATCTGGTCCGAACACTGTAGATTCACTGGGTAGGCGCCCAATGCCAATTTGGTGGTGGCGGCATGCCAATCATGTCGCAAACTTTTGTGTAAATAATGTAAGTCTCTTCGCCCTTTTCATGCTATCGACGACGCAGTTTTGGCCAAGGTCGAGCTAGTAGAGAAATGGTGCAGATGAGTTTGATTTTAAGTTTTTTAGTTTAGTTTGTGTGTGTTTATTTTTAGCGCTCCAAGAAAGAAGAAAGGAGATAGCAGTTTTCAGGTACCATTTTTAGCATCACCTGGCACAACAGTTCAGTGCCATATAAGGCGCCTTGGTGAGAAGTTTCGCTCTCCTTTAGGGGCGAAACCCCTATTCGGCACTTTGCGGACCAAAGGCCAAGTCGAAATAGAAGGGCAAGTCAAAAGGTCAAGTCAAAGTCAGTTTCGCCCCCGAGAAGAAGCGCAATTCCATTTCGGGCTTTTGCAGGGCAAAATCCCCTCTGACCCGCCCTCAAGGCCCGTGCGCTCCACTCCAAGCAGATGACATCGCAAGTGGGGCCCAAGACCATCGCTGTGCCCCATTTTAACTCAAAGCATTACCGAAGGTTTTGCTGCAGCATTATTTCCCAGAGTTCAGAGAGTGAATATTGCTGGTAAGAAGTGGAGTGGTAGGGTTTGATAAGGCAATGTCATTTTCAGATCGAGTGCTTGGGCAATTGTACAGCCAGAATGGGCGCGACGAAGAGCAGCACAGTGAGCACCGAGAAGAGCACGAGGGGACAGGAGGAGAAGAATCGGGAGAAGAGTCTGCTGCTACTAGTGAGCATTCAAAAAGCGAGGATGACTCTGTTGCCCAATGGATAAAGGCCTGGGATCGATTTGCATTCAAACAAGCTAAATGCCCCGCGAGCTGCCAAAAATGTTGGCATTTTTGCCACATTAGAAATTTTGACGAAATTTTGCCTAAGTGTGAAGTGCACTTCACCAGCGAAATCATTTGGAGCTTTAGATCAGCAAACGCATGCAAAAGTGATTGGCATTTTCACAGGCCCTAAAAGAGGATGATAAATTGGATGAAATGATCTTTGTGTACTTCATTGTTGTAGATATTTTCGTAAGTTTTCCGACGATATATTACAATAGGCAATCGGATCAACGGATCAAAAGTTATGGCCCCGGACCCAGGTGTTGTAGGTGAGTTGGAGAGGAGAGGGCAATCCTCCAAGGGAGGTCCCAGGTTCGAATCTCCACCCTACCAAAAAGCTGAATTGGGTACCTAAAATCCAATTGATAATGTTGGTGCGGGTAGGGCTGGGTGCGACTCCCGGGTGACTTTGACGGTATAGAACCCCCTGTTCGTGGTCTCTCAGACCAAGGCAGCCCCACAAGGGGTTTTACGCCTAATAAAAAATAAAAAAAATAAAAAAATAAAAAGTTATGGCCCCGGGAAGCTGTAACACCAAGTTCACCCAAGGCTGGGCGCACCTCGGGCCGTGCGCCCAAGGTCGGGCGCACCTCGGGCCGTGTGCCCAAGGTCGGGCGCACCTCTGGCCGTGCGCCCAAGGTCGGGCGCACTCAGGCCATGCACCCCAAGGCCGAGCGCACCTCAAGGAGTGCGCCCAAGGCCGGGCGCACTCAGGCCGTGCGCCCAAGGCCGGGCACACCTCAAGGAGTGCGCCCAGGCCTGGCGCACAAGGAGGAGTGCGCCCAGGTTGGGCGCACAGGAGGAAGTACGCCAGACTGTTTCATGACACCTCACGACATCCTGTCGGTTGACTCAGTTGACCTTTGTGCCGGTTTCCCCCGAAAGCATTCCACATCAGCAATCTGAAGGGCATCCTTATCCAACCAGGCGCAGTCATTTTGAGAAGCTTCCAGACTGGACGTTCTGGGATTTCAAGCATATCTTCCACAGAAGCGGTCCCCACAAGTGAGGAGGCAGCGCCAGCGAGCTGAATCTGTCAGAGCATTGAAGGGGTTCAACGGCATTCCTAAGGAGTCACTAGTCTCTGCCATGCCTGGTTAATACTTTGTGACTGTACTTCCTTGTAATATTTATCTTGGCTTCCACCGCCATATCTTGTTATTCAGCATTTATTGCTCAAGCGGCAGAATTCTCTATATAAGCCCGCTCTGTTATTGTAAAATGGATGGATGTTTGCCAGAGGCTAAATGAAAACCTGAATTTTGCTATCAATACAGTTGATGTCTGGCTCTAAACTTGGACTTCTATTTTCATGTGTATGTCTTCTATTGCTTGTCTTTTATCATTCCGTGCTTTAATTGTAAAGTTGAATTCTATTATTTGGATTTAGTTTATGATAAGGTAGGGACTCTGGAGTAGCCCTGGAGATTATGCATGCTAGATGTTCTGGTTTAATTTATGTTGGTTATTTGTATTTGAGGGCTATTTGGTTCAGAATGCAATAGAGTTATCATGTTTTTAGTCCATCACCCCTGTTCTATCTGGCCTATGGCCATATTTCCCATCCCTTTCAGTCATTTCCCATTCCTTTCCTATTCCTTTATCTCAAAACCCCCAGTTATAATAGCAAGAGAACCAGCCCATCTCTGGACATTGGCACGGGAGGCATTTCTTCCTCTCGGCCTTTCAATGTTGGCCGAGTCTAGGGCGCATAACTAGACACCCTTTCCTAGGGTAGATCTCTGACCAACAAGTATGCTAAGCTAGGGTGTGTGTACTGCCCATAGGCCCTCTGTTATACCGCAGTGACGAACAATGGTGCGTGGACCAATACTTCATGCCACTACTCAGGGAAGATTCCACACATACCCTTGAGCACACTACTGACCTCTCTGTCAGTACGAGAGGGTAATCTTCTCGGATGCTATGTTCGGTGCACTATGGAGAATACAAGGCCAAAAATCTTGCTAAGGGCTAACGGTATCTCCTAATCCTAGGGGGTCTCCTGATATACCCGAGGAGGCGTGGGAGCTCAATTCTATAGATGGGTGTTGTTTGAGGCCTGGGTATTGGAGCCTGATCGCCTCTCACTTCACTAGACGCTTTACAGGTAATCTAGCTTAGCCAATAACGACAACTCCTCCGTGATATTTAAAAACCCCTGGCACAGGGTTTCTAACCTAAATAACTCATGTAGAAAAATAACAGTAAAGGAAAACTAGCGAAAAATAGAAACACAATATTATCCCTAACAGTCGGAATGGCAGGAACTGTCCTAGTCGTAGCAAAACATGGCCCTGGAAAGTGCTCTAATACCACTTGTTAGGAAGCTACTATTAAAAATAGACACACACGAATATTGCAAATAAACATAAATGCTCGCAAGACACTTGGACATATAAATGCAGAAAAGAACAATCTCACAAATAACATAGAATCGCAGGCCACTTCGAGGGAGCAGCCTCCAATTTTTTCATTCAATTATGCCAAAAGATACATACATTCCTGCTCCTCACAGTTTTAAAGACTTCCTCTACCACCTAACTCCCAAGGTTGGCTTACATGCAAAATGCCACCCAAGCTAGAATCTCCTACCTACAAAATAGTTACATTCTTGAAAACAGTTCCATAAAATAATGCCACTGGTCTAGGCGCTTTTAAAGACACAACTATTACAAAATATTATCATGGGTGTCCCCCACATTTACAAAACATTAGAAAATATTATCATGGGTGTCCCCCACGTTTACAAAACATTACTATGGGTGTCCCCCATGTTCAACAAGGAACATTAAATCATAGTGTTAATATGGGGTCCTAACATTACACCTAATATAAGGAGGTCGCTATCTACACAATTTAGAGAATATTATAACCAATATAAAGAATCAACAAAACAACAGACTTACTTTCATAAATTCTTCAACGTGGCCTGTTTGCATCAAATTTCTGTCAACAGTTGGCATGGCATTCATACTGTCAATTTCCTCATCCTTTGTTACCCTATCAGATGTCAAGTTATTTTCAAGCTCATATCCTTGTGCAAATGTTGGGGAATTTTGAGAAATATTAAATGATTTATCATGTGAGCTCCAGCCATCATATGGTCTGTGATTGTTAGCCTCATTTCCTGCCAAAAATAAATGTGAGATTTTAGATATGAAGTCATGATCCATTTTGATAAATGGAATACATAGAAGGAGGAGAAAACAAGAACAAGATTCTGATACATCCTTAATTAACATATCATGATCACAACATGATATTGGAAATTGTCATGTTTTATAATTTAAATCTACATGTCAACTGAAACTTGTGAGTTTCGATAATTATTTATAAGAATACATTTCCCCCAATCAAGTGACAATCAATCAAACCATGAAAATATCCATTGTGATAAAAATATTACATATGATAAGAATACTTGAAGCAAGTAGAATTTCAACTACATTTGTTCAAAAAAGTGTTGACTTTGGCATTTGAAATCAAATTATGCTTTGGAAGATATTTGAGAGAGAAATTCTGAATTTTGCCTTCATCTAGTATTCAAATTGGAAGTTCTCTACCCCTACTTTCCACCTCCGCTAGACACATCAAATATAGCAAAGCAACTCCATTATTCAAATTTTAACTTCACTGCCCATATTTTCCACCTCTGTTAGGCACATTAGATGTGCCACAGCAACTCCATCCTGTAGAAATCAATCCTAATTGTAGATCTCCAGCATTCACAAATCAGATTGTGGAAATTCACACCAAATGCACAAAGACTAATGAAATACCCTTTTTCAAGTTGTCAAAGTCAGTCAACTTATCCACCAAGAGAGATGGCTCACTCCCAGTCAGATTAAGGAGTTTCCTCACCTGGTCCAAAGTCTTGAAGCAATGGAGTCCATTGCTTACGAAGAAGGGCTGATTGATTTGAATAAAAATCTCAGGAATGCCTAGCACCAATAGAACTGGCACTCCAAAGCCCATCGTTAGCAAGTGCCATTGCTAGAGCCGTTGCTTCCAAGAGGTGCCAGTTCCAGCCTCACACTGGTCCCACTGCTTGTACCTCCAGCAGTTTGCACGAGGGGTGCTACCAACAAGCACCAAACCCTGGGCACCAACAATAGCAAATGTCAACCAAAACACGAAAAATTGATAACCTTGTAACCATCACACCTTCTCTTTTAACTGTTGGAAAATGAACCACTTTGTCTTCTCAATGTCTCTTCACATTCTTCTTCTATATATGTAATGTCTATGCATATTGATTAGTTAGTTAAAGAGTTGCAGAGTGGCACACATAGGCATGGAAGGCACATCTCTCCTACAGATATTTTTGTACATCCCACACCTCTCTACAATAATCATTGTGCAGTTCATTTACTCCTTATTAGGGTAATATGATTTTCTGCAATGTGTCTTTCTGTTCTCATTCATCTGTTCATTTAACACAGTATTCTCAGCTGCCCAAGCCAACAAGATCACACTTCTTGATGGTGAATCTTATGTGACAGTTTGAGTTCCTGTTGTGCTAGGCTTACATATTGCTTATGTTATATATGTACTTTATGAGATGTACATGTTCTACACAATGCCATTTACATAAAGGCAAAAGAAAATAGTAAATTAGAACAAAATAGAAACTGCAATATAATCTACTTTGATAGTCGAATGCAATCATAGTAATAACGATGACATACGAACAACAGTATGTCATTAATCTCTAGTTCTAGAATACATTAGCAATTGGTCTAGCCTAATGATATTCAATATGAACATGGACAACACTAATAGCATCAACTAGTAACCATCAACAACAACACTTATCAACTGGAATGAAGAGAATACATAGGGTTGATGACATACTAGTAGTGGTTGGCAACTGCCACCTCTTCCCAACTACCTCCTAACTATGCCATACCTGTATACATAAAACAATAAAAACTAACTCATAGTACATACATACATTCTTTTTAATTAAAACACGCCATCATGACACCTATACATATGACAAAAATCTAAATATAATGACTCGACTAGTAACTCATCACTTACTCGTCACCATGTTGGAACCCAAGATGGCAATTGATCACTCTGGCCACGATCACTTTTACTATCTACATCTGCCCCTTCCAGTAAACAAATAGGCATTCCCCGTTGATTTTGCAACATAAGTACTTTGTGGGGTTGACAAGAAAATAGGACCAAAAGGTTGTCTAGAAGTCCTCAACAAAGCAGCCTCAATTGCTGAATCTTCTCACAAGCCTCGACATAGGGTGGCCGCATACACATACCATATTGAATGTTCCTTTCTAACCATCACTCAATGTTGTTGGATTTTGATTCCTGGTGCAACCTGCACTCCAACATAGCAATGAGTTTAGCCTGCTCTATGTATTGGACCTGCAGTCAATCAATCTCTACTTGAAGTTGTGTTGCCTCAATCTAGACTTTGTTAATGAATAGTCTCAAGTCTTCCTCAACACATCAACATCTTTCAAATTAGCTAGCGCCTACAATCTACAACTCTTGTCAATCTGTAGTAGAAAGCTAGATAGAAAATGTTGGATTTGGTAAGCTAAGTAACTGAGCTGCCCTTGAAGTAACTCCAAACCGTCAGCAATCAATGCTCGTCAGGTCACTAAATTCAACAACCACGGTGATATTTATTGCACATGATAGATAATGGGAAGTTGTCACTACAATACTAGAGTATCCACAAGTAAGGTCTCCATCTTCACCATTCAATGAGTCTATTTCTCCCATGACAGTGTATCTATAACGTGGTCCATGTAATGTCCCCATTTTTATTGTTAGCATGGTACAAAGTGTGGTGTGGTGTGATAGTATTTTTATGTGGCTCTAGATAAATAAAAATAAAAATAAATATAAAAAATAATAAAAGGGGAAATAAGGGTGAATGCCACATTAGGAAAATATAATATTATTTTATTATATTATTAAGAGAAAATAAAAGTGCTTCTCAACGAAGAAATAGAATATTTGCCTATAAAAAGAGAAGAAGGGTTTTCATTTGCACATCTATGAATATTGAATTTGAGTATTTTCTCTTGTGTGTGGCTGAGAAGTCATCTACAACACTCTCGTAGACGAAAACCTACAAGAGCTAATCCCTGAGGACGAAAACCCTCTTGGATCAAAGGCAAAGGACGAAACCCCTGAGTCTCCTCAGCAATTTGGCAGCATTGAGAACATATTTTGCCCTAGGGAGGCAGACGTCCCTGTTTTGAGCATCATTGGCAGTATTGGCAGCACTTCAAGACCCACGTCCCACTCCTAGGATCAGATTGCAGCAATTCAGGGTGGACGTTGCACTTGTGTGAGGTTGTTTCAGTGATTTGAGGGAGAAATAGGGTTGGCATCAGGTTTGGGGAGCCATTGACAGTCCTCAGAGACTAACGTCTGAGGGCAGATTTTCAGGGGTTAGAGGTCAGAATCAGCAGATTGACAGTCTTAGACCCCAACGTCCCATTGTTGGCAGCATATCAGCAGATTTTTTATGTTAAGTCCATCATTGTGGTGCTTCAAGACCCCCACGTCCCATTTGGGGTATTCTATCCAGCATTAGCAATCAGATTTCATGTTTTGTGAGTTGTTTCATGTGATCTCTTTGAGAACTGTTCATGTAATTGTCTATGCATTTCAGATTTAATACAAAATCGTATTGTTGGAGTTGCTTGGCAAATCTTGAGTAATTTTGTGATTTAAAAATTATAGATCTGAATTCTATTTAAATAAATATTATATTGCTTTAAAAAATATTGCAATATTGCTAGGGTTTAGCATTATTTTCAGAATTAGGTCATTACGGTGGTATCAGAGCTGTGATCTTGCCAGCCTGTGGAGGGTTTTGTGTGGAAAAAAAATTCAGCAGCCATGAGTAGATCAGTATTGAGAATTTTTCTGGGCACTTTTAAAGGTTGATTTGAGTACCCATTAAGCCCTATTTTGTATTTGCACTTTCAAAATTTTTTATAAAAATTCTATGGTCAGATCTAGCAACTTTGAGGGTTTCATTTTTCAGAAGTTAGGGTTTGCTGCGGAAAATTCAGATCTGAAATTTTTATCCTGAACAGAGTTGGGTTACTTGACAGTGAAATGGCAAATACATGGGCTGAATTGATGAAAAGGATAAGGGAGAGCAATCAAAGAAAACTCCAAGAACATGTAGATATCTTATTCCTTGAATATAAACAGAGGAACAAAAATTACAGGAAGGTTGTAGATTTCCAAACATTCTTGGAGCTTAAAAGAAAGACAAATCTTGCTACATGGCTTTCAAAGACTGGGAGGTTAAGCATGTATAAAGGAAATGATAAAGAAAAGGTAGAAAACATTGTTATTTCAGATCAGATTTTTGACTGCTCTATGGAGAAGGCACAAGAGATTGATGGGAATTTAGTTGATGAAGTTGAAAATGCAAGTGTTGAAATTCTCTTCATGAAGAAGAATTTTGGTGATGTTCCTAGACCAAGCAAAGCAAATCAGAAATTTGAAGAAATGAAGAAAATAGCAGAAGACAAAGAGCAGCCTAAGGGAGAAGAATCTCAATCAGCAATTGTTGTCTTGTCACATGAGGTATGTTTAGTAGAATCACAAAATGTTTCCTTTGTGCATACACCTACATATGTTGAGGATATAGTTAATAAATATGACAAGGTTGTTGTAAAGGAGCATGATGTAGATAAGTGTGTTGAGGTTTCCAAATCAGTTTGTGATAATAATGAATATGAGATAGATAACCAAACCAAATACTCAAATAGAAGGATACACACCTTTTGTTTTGAAGAATGATGTGTGGGAGGAATCAATTGCTCATAAGGATCACCATACTCTTTCAGATCAGCTTTTAGTTCCTTGGGATCCAGGTGTTTTGGTACCAAGGTATGATGAAGGTGAATACATGGGAATCTTCAAATTAGATTTCAGTAATGATAGTTATTTCAGCCTCTTTGATTTGGAGAGTGAACATGAGCATCAATCTTCAAATGAAAAATTTCAGCCCTTAGATGCGTGGGATCCAGGTATTAGACATGATGAAGGAGTGGTTTGGGATGAGTTTCCTCTTGAAAAGGGAGGCCCCCCAACTTCATATCAGGAATCATGCAATGGTAATGACATTGAGAGGACTGATTTTGGCAAATCAGAGTTACTGATATATAGTGTTGAAGGTGATCAAGAAAAAGAAAGGATAAATCTTGGAGGAGAAAGATTTGAGAAATGGGGTAGCTATCATTGCTACCCTCATAGGGCTTATATGGATTGCACTTTTGCCACTACTTTGAGCTGCATGTTGGATGAGTTTGGGGGCTGTTGTTTAGGCAAAAACAAAGGCTGCTACTGTTGTATTTTGATTGACCTTATGGGCTGCTATTTGGGAAAGAAGAGAGCACAACCCTGGCATGATAGATTCTTAGTGAAAGTGGCACTCACTCTTGGGCCAATACTATGGCAGTATGGTAAAATTTTCTTAAGGTTAGTTTGGGATCCTGGAATCATTCTTGATCATGGTTATGGATTGGTTTAATCTGAATGAAGTTTGTGTTCGATTGCTTGAGGACAAGCAATCTCAGGGGGGGATGTATTGTAATGTCCCCATTTTTATTGTTAGCATGGTACAAAGTGTGGTGTGGTGTGATAGTATTTTTATGTGGCTCTAGATAAATAAAAAATAAATAAATATAAAAAATAATAAAAGGGGAAATAAGGGTGAATGCCACATTAGGAAAATATAATATTATTTTATTATATTATTAAGAGAAAATAAAAAGTGCTTCTCAACGAGGAAATAGAATATTTGCCTATAAAAAGAGAAGAAGGGTTTTCATTTGCACATCTATGAATATTGAATTTGAGTATTTTCTCTTGTATGTGGCTGAGAAGTCATCTACAACACTCTCGTAGACGAAAACCTACAGGAGCTAATCCCTGAGGACAAAAACTCTCTTGGATCAAAGGCAAAGGACGAAACCCCTGAGTCTCATCAGAAATTTGGCAGCATTGAGAGCATATTTTTCCCTAGGGAGGCAGACGTCCCTATTTTGAGCATCATTGGCAGTATTGGCAGCACTTCAAGACCCACGTCCCACTCCTAGGATCAGATTGCAGCAATTCAGGGTGGACGTTGCACTTGTGTGAGGTTGTTTCAGTGATTTGAGGGAGAAATAGGGTTGGCATCAGGTTTGGGGAGCCATTGACAGTCCTCAGAGACTAACGTCCTTATTCTGAGGGCAGATTTTCAGGAGTTAGCGGTCAGAATCAGCATATTGACAGTCTTAGACCCCAACATCCCATTGCTGGCAGCATATCAGCAGATTTCTGATGTTAAATCCATCATTGTGGTGCTTCAAGACCCCCACGTCCCATTTGGGGTATTCTATCCAACATTAGCAATCATATTTCATGTTTTGTGAGTTGTTTCATGTGATCTCTTTGAGAACTGTTCATGTAATTGTCTATGCATTTCAGATTTAATACAAAATCGTATTGTTGGAGTTGCTTGGCAAATCTTGAGTAATTTATGTGATTTAAAAATTATAGATCTGAATTCTATTTAAATAAATATTATATTGCTTTAAAAAATATTGCAAGATTGCTAGGGTTTAGCATTATTTTCAGAATTAGGTCATTACAGTCCAAGTTGGTTTGTCTTCCCCTGCATGGCCACTCATACAATATCTTAATGTTAGATGTCAAACAAGTAGCCTATGGCCTCCACTAGGACATAGTACTCGAAAGGAGGTTATCATGGGCATGACCTCTAGCATGCAAAAGCTAATCAAAGGTCACCAACCATGCATCCTTGGTGCCTCCTATTACTTTTATATTTGCCAACCCTAGAAAAATAACTATATGCTTATACCATATGCTCCCCACTATGTTCTCAAGCTAAGACTTGGTAAAGCGAGGCGGCCAATTCAAAGGCATCATAGATTGTTTATGCCTATTCAGCTCCTAACTCTAATCTATTGAATGGATGAGAAGTACCAAAAATAACATCATCATCATCAGAACAAGAGATAGGAGGGTCATTCCCTTGGAGAGGAGATGAATATCTCAAGGGGTTTTCTAGAATGGTGGTAATGCTATAAGGGCTTCTCTGCACCACTTTGCTCCCGACTCGCCACAAAATTAATGTTCTCCTATGAATAGTAAGTTGACTCTCATTCCTCTACTACTGAATTATTTAAACATGGCTTCTTCAACCTATGATTAGCACCACCTGTTGTACCACAAGCACTAAGTAGCTCTTTTTCTTGATGTAAACAATGAATAGTTGGTATGACTCCAATCTATTGGAAGACAGTAGGTGTCCCATTAGTAAGAGATATCAATTAACCTATACAATCACTTGGAAATCCTTCATATGTGTTGCATCAAGCATATGTGCAATGGCATCTGAATTCATAGGAAAGTATTTGGTGTTGCATTGTGAAAACAGATGGATGCACTCAAATAAGTAGCCAATCACGCTAGACTCCATTCATCACTTCCTATACTTAGAAGTAGCCATGTAGGCATGTGCAATACCCATGAATCTCCTACAATATATCCATAATATGTTACTCAATATTTATTACAAACACTTATTGCCACATACACATACAACAATAGTACATGACAATACATACAACTCTATATACATGTATCATTGAAACATAGCACCTGTTTTCATATGCATATGTGCTCGCGGTTTCGTCTTTTCATGCAAACATGCACTCATTTGTGTGTCAAATCATTTACCTGCATATAACCCCCCTTTTAGACTTGTTAGCATCCCTACCAATAAACATGAAACAATCACTAGGGTAGAAGCATTGAACGTGTTACTTGAACAATGACTTATCGTGCTCCTTTCACTTCTTCCAATTTGATACATGTTTTGCAACTAGTTTCATTACAAATCCCTGCCAACAAAATGTTGTTCTCCAATTTCTTATTTGTTGTATGCAACCATCCACATCCCATTGCTTTGTTGCACACTCCTAACAACTTACTCTCAATGCTTGGACAACCTACTCTTAACACTTGGACAACACACAACACGTAGACAACATGAATGGCACCACACAAACAGGTGGTGCCCGATGGACAACTTGAATGGCAAGCCCAAGGGGCTAGCTCCAGACAACCTATCTTAGAGTTAGTAGCTTCTGTTGGATGTCAAGGTCCAACATGCCTTTCCTGATAGATGACTAGGGTTAAAGGACTCTTACAACAACCTCTTACACTCATATGATAGCCATAAGTGCCAAGACAACTTGGATTTGGACTACATTTGGATTCTCTATGCCTTTGACGATGTCGCCTTCCACCCAAACAACACCCCTATGTCAAACAATAGTCACTTCCTTTTCATTAGCATTCTTTGTGCCCTAGACGAGTTGGATCAAGCACCTAACAGCCAACCATACCCTCTTGACAACATATACTCATTCTAGGATGGCATGCTTTAGCTCCATGCCTCAATCAGGGTAAATAATACTTTTGATGACATCCAATTAGGCTCGGATAGGACTTCATTATGTTGGGATGACATGCTCTTTCTGCTAGACAGACCTTAGCACATCCCAAATGGTATTTATGAGCCCTAAGATAGCACAAACATTCTCTTAAACAACATTCAATTCCTTGATGACATGCTCATGCTCTATAATGGTGCATGGATCCCATCATGGACAACTATGTGTTCTCAAACGACATCTAACTTGTCTCGAACAAAAACCCTCAGTTCCCAGACAACATGCAGAGACATCTTGATGGCATGAGCAACTCAAAAGGTTAAAGATTTTACTTAGATGACATCTTCTTGGGCTCAGACAATGTTCTCTTTAGCTTGGACAACATGCACAAGGTAAATTATGAAGACGACTTACTCTCCCTCCTAGATGACCTTCACTTACATCCATAATATTCACATTCCAATGATAAAATCTGAATTTGTGGCAGCATAGTTGAGAAAATCGGAATTGGCATTTTTAAAAATCGGCAAAAATCGGGGAAAGAATCGGCAAAAAAAAAAACCGAAGAAAACAAAAATTTTCATTGAAAAAAGTTTTTTTCATGCATATTACAATGAATTAACATTATGCAAATCAAATATTACAATAAAAGCAATAATACATGTCAAGACATCGTACAAGGCTCAAGCTTTAAGTACACATGAAAGTGACAAAACACATCTTGTATTGCTTATAATATGAAAAGGTACAAAGTTACAAGTAACAAGGAAAAAATGATTTCATTTTTTATATGTCTGCAAATTGAAACTAGTAATAACTAAGTTACAATCACTTGAAAAAAAAAAACCTAAACCTTAAACCAAAAGGCTAGGGTTTAGGGTTTAAAATTGAAACATTGACAGCTCAAAAATGTGCTTGCATACATAGTTATCAGGCAGCAATATTTACTAAAAAAGAGGGAACAAAACCCTAAACCCAAAACCCTAAGGCGTAGACTAGGGTTTAGGGTTTTAACTTCAAGTTCAAAGTTCAAAGTTTCAAATTCAAACATTAATAGCTGAAAAATGGGCTTGCATACATAGTTAACAGGTAGCAATATTTACTTTAAAAGAGGAGGAAAAAGAAAACAAAACCTTAAACCCAAAACCCTAGGGTTTAAACTTCAAAGTTCAAAGTTTCAAACGTTAACAGATGAAAAATGGGCTTACATACATAGTTATCAGGGAGCAATAATTACTTAAAAAGAGGGTTTTGGGTTTAGGTTTTAAACTTTAAACTTCGAAGTTCAAACGTTAACAGCTGAAAAATGGGCTTGCATAAAAAAATCCTAAATTGGCCGCAACCTAAAAAAAAAAATTGCAGATTTTTTGAAAAAATCGGCGATGCTGATTTTTTCAAAAAATTGGCAAAAAATATTCAAAAAATCTTTGCATCGCCGAGAGTTTGCCGATTGCATCGACATTTTAAAAAATCGGCAAAAAATCGGGATTCTACAATTTTTTTGCAGATTTTCTCAACTATGCCTGGCAGCATGCACTTGAACACTAATGGCCAACATGTGAATGCAGATGGCCTTGAAGCTCTTTTGTATGACACATAGGGTTGAGTCAATGTAATCATTCTCTCAAATTGCAAGCAGTTGCTTCCTAACGGTAGCCAAGTGAACTCAAACAACATTCACGAGTTAAATAGTGATGATAGTTTTCTCTTCCTTCATGACAGTCTACACAAACTAAAATGGCCTCTCTTTCCACTTGGATGGTAACCCCCAGGTGTTGCAACTAAATTCATCCCTTCATTGGCTTAGACAATGTGTAGAAATGCCAAACCAAGGCAATTGGCCTCACTTGAACCCTTGACAATGAGCATGTATGCTCTCTCAGTAATCAATTGACCTTGCACAACAAGCTTGGAAGCTCAAACGTCTCTTTAACTTTAGACGACACCTACCCTCTCTCAGACGAGGGTCAATTCATCTCAAATGACCTCCACCCAATTAGGACGACCAACTTCAAACTTCAAACAAGTAAGGTTGGATCCCATCCGACTAACACCAACCCTTCAATGACCAACTTTCTTTAGATGGCCTAGGCAAGCCTCTAAACAACCATGACAAATTCTTTTGTGGCCCTACTAAGCTCTTATATGTCATGGATGGATTTGACCTCAACCAACCTATCAGATTTCTCAATCAATTCCCTCTTATCAACAATGTGATATCTTCCCTATCCAGACGACATCCTCCATCATCCAAGTAATCCTACCTGTCTAGATGGCATGCTCCATCATCTAGACTACACTTCCTCATGTTCAATTTTAGAGCATCCAAAGCATGATAGGAGTAACAGAGCTACCAGACATGGGTGTTATATTGCCATTTGCCATAGATCTACATTTTAGAGGATAAGTTTGATACTTATCCCACCCTGGTGGCAGTAAAAAAGTTCAAGTTGGCACCATAAATTGAGTCCACGTATGCCAGGTTGAATTACTTCCCTTACTTTATCCAACGGTTGATCATAAGATGAGAGACATTCCACAAGATGGCAAATAGTGCATAGTTTAAGGAGGGATAGCAAGCAGTATACATGAAAGAAATGGTGGATGAACTTCAGCAAGTGAAGAGGGAAGCTGAAGACGATCTTGCTAAGGTCAAAAAGGCGATGGAGGAGCTAAAGAAAAGAAATTAGAAATAGGTTCAGCAAATTGAGGAGCTGGAACAAGAAAATTCAGCGAAAGAACAACTTGCAGCCAAGGACCAACAGCTTACATCCAAAGAGGAAGAAAATGCAGCATTGAGGGCAAGGCTTGTGGGGTTGGAGAGAAAATCGCAGCACTATAGGTATCAGTGGAAAGATATTCAGCCTATGCCACAAGAATGAAAAATGAAACCAAGGCTTTGAAGTCACACGTATGAGGACTAGGAGCAGAACCTATTAGAGTTTAGCCCTCTCCAGAGCAGTAGGCTGCCTAGGTGTAATAGTCAACTAGGACATCAACTAATCTAGAGGGGAGGGCAAATGTAGCAGCCAGTTCTGATATAGCACCATCCCAAGTGCCACCTCATTCATCAATGGCTGCGTACGGACATGAGTACGCAAATACAATTTTGATTGTATATTTTGTTTTGTCGTTTTGTGAATAATGTACTTTGCATGCAAAGTGTTTGTCATTGCACCGCAATATTGTCTCATATGGAAAATGTTTGTCATTATGCACGCATAGTGATGCTGATGTCAAAATAGTACATATAGTTGTTAAAAGATAGTCATTTGTCAAGTAAAGGGTCCTTAGTTGGTAGCTGGCAGACAAGTACAAGGAAGTTGCACAGTTATGCAACTACCTCCCGTCAGATATTGTTTATAGGCTCCTTACAATTCAGTGAGATATGTGCGTATGTGATAATGCTATATGTTGTAGAGTTGATGTACAGACATTGCTGAATATTGTTGTGTATATATTGTTCACAACCTGAATATATCAATGACGGTGAGCAGTTTTTGTTGATAAATGTCTCTGATCTTTCTTTACATATATGTTGACTTGTTATTGCTGTTATTAATTATCATTATTTACTTTCATTGTTCCTTCAAAGTGGAATACACTCATTGTGCTATAGTATATATTTTATTCTCAACAATAAAGCGAACAGGTCTAATAGAACAAACAACAATAGCAGTTTAAGAACAAAACCATTTCATTAGGTGCAATATGATATGTACATCATATTCAACAACAACATGCAATGATGATCTCACAAACAACGCCATTCCATTACAGGGGGTGGAGACGGTTACAACCCAACCGTCACCCTCTCATATTGAACTATCAACTGATTGCAATTAATTACAATAGAGCACATTATCTTTACATTTGTGTGTATATGTGATAACCCATAATGCATACAAAATGACAAATCATAATAATTGATCAATGCACGTAACAATATTTGTTACTTGTTGGTTACGAATCTGCCATGAGGAAAGGATTTGGGTTAATGCGCCCAGATTCGCCCACCAGCATGAAAGGCCGGAAGGAAGAGATGCCTTCCGAGCCAATCTCCGGAGAAGGCCGGCTCCTTTTGGGGGGTTTTCTGATTTAAGCTAAGAGTACAGGAAAGAAATAAATGTACAAAAAGAGATTTACAAATATATTCAAAGGTTGGTGGGGGGAACTAACAGTACGGGAACACACCAATCACCGCTACTTACTGCATATAAACACAAAGCATGACAAAGAACTGCAAAATCTAACGTATACTTCCGATACCCAAGCGGTGTACGCACGGCTACAACGGCTCCCTAACGAGACATTCCCTACAAGGAACTAACGATGCGGCAACACGTCAATCACCACCTACGGACACTAACATGGGTAGAAAGCAATCATAGAGATATCAGAGCCGGGTATATGTGTTTATGTAGAGAATTTAACCGCACGGCTTCAATGGCCCCCTAACGGACATTCCCTACAAGGAACTAACGATGCGGCGGCGCACCAATCACAGGATACGGACCGGCAACAAAACACACAGGCGATGGAAGTGCTACTACGGCTATTCTATGTATCCTTTTAATTCATGAAGTACGGGGGTGCTTTAAACAAGCAATGCTAGAGGCAACTGATCATCAAATGCTGAAATGAATCAACGAGCCATGACACGAGGTTAGCCTAAGGCATGAATATAAAGAAAGGCAGCATAAAAAACGAAGCGACGAGAACGGAACCAAGCATACAGATTATATTTATAAGCAGAAGCACGGTTACAATGGGCACGGTGGTTCCCTAACAGACATTCCCCTTCCACCCTTTACAATGAATTCACGGTGGGCTTTTGTAGCCCGAGTCCCTCCATTACATTAATGGGTACAAAGTCCCAGTCAAACATAAGGCGACAAAAGCGGCGAAAGAGCTGCAAATGCTGACCTTTTGTCGGACCGGACTGTACCCGCGGACATGGTCCTCTTGGAAGGCTGGACAGCTACATGGCGGTGTGTTGGGCGAGAATCTTCTTCACGGCAGTGATGCGGGTAGGCTGGAGCAGGTGAAACCTCAGATCAGCTTTGAATGAGGCTGCGGCGTAGGCAGTGCAGCCCATGCTTGTCCTTTTGCTCGGCACGTTTCGGCTCTAATCCCGAAGCTGGACACTTGTCAGATGATGGATGATCTTTGTGTGACACGTGTCTGCCTTGGAAGGCAGTCCGTCCAACTTCGCTTGGGATCAGAGCGTCTCGGGTTGCGCGGGCAGAAAACAGTGCAGTCGGGAAGGCCTTCATGCCTTGGTCAAATTCTGGGTTTGTTCCCCTACTGCGCACCTGTCAAGGGCGCACTCCGACTTCACTGCGAAGTCGGGCTGCGCACAGGTGGAAACTGGTGTCTGCCGCCGTACGGACTCTGCTCCGGCCTTTTATCATCTTCTGTCAGCCTGCCAGCCTGTCAATCTGCCAGTTGCAAGGTGCGCCCAGAAAGTGGGGCGAAGTCAGACTTCGCACCAAAACTGGGCGAAGTGCGAACTTCGCACCAAAGCGGCGAGTCGGGCGAAGTGCGAACTTCGCACCAACACTTAGCCATTTTTCGGGTAACTTCTTTGGAAAGTTGAAAAATCAGCTGGGGACTCCAAGAAAGGGGGAAAGAAAGAGAATGCGGGAAAGAAAAGGAAAGGGAGAGGAGAAGGAAGGAAAATAGGGGAAGAGGGAAAAAGAAGAGCAGCACTGTTACAACACTGAAGACATTGCACCCCGTGCAAAATGTGACAACATTTACGGCGGCTCGCGGGGTGTCGAGCTCGCCTCGGCGCAAAGAATCCATGCCTTCATCCATTGGGTGCAGAGGAACTTGCCTCCCCTGCCTTTTGCTGCTCTAACTGTCCTCCTTGTGGCAACTGTTCTTCAGATTCATCTTTGTCAGTTGCCTCCTCAGAGTTACCTTCCGAAAGCTCTCCATCTCCTGCTTCTGCTTCGCAAATGCGATCGTATGCGGCCTTGGTCGGGCGCCAAGCTTCTGCTTCAAATGGCCGGCGGTCAGCTACATCTTCTAATGCTGCGTGGAAAGCAGCGACCGCGTGCAGGTCGATGGTGAGGTATCTCTTTTCTAACTCCTGGAAGTAGGAGCTGATCTTGGAATATTTGGCCACCATCTGAGTGACCTGACTGTCTTGAATTGGCTCAGTCCAGCTATCAATTTCAGTTGTATCTGCTTCGAAGGACTGCCAATTCCTTTTCACCCGATCTAGGGTGAGAAGCTCGCCATTTTCAACAAAACCTGGGCACCCTAGTTCAGAAAGAGCGTGAAAGGGGGCCAGACAGATATCCCTTTCATGTCTGAATGCATCAAGCATTCGTCTGGCAACTCTCACCTCTTCAACTTTTTTGAAATATTTGTGCAAGGTCACCCTTGCACCTGCCCATTCTGCGGCGAATGAGGACACGGGAGAAAATTGGAGGCCGTTGCGCTCGCGCTCTCGAAGATTTACTGCCAGGTCCAGCCATTGCTTCGCTCGACGTTCGGCCTCCTCTACCACAGGCTTTCCCTGGGCAGAAACTTCTTGAATTCTGGATGCGAAATCCAGAACTGCCATCGCCTTATAGGTATGGGGCTTGCATTCCCGCAGCAAACCAGCCCGCATCTCCTTAACCTTTGTCTTTGAAAAGACCGTCGCTTGAGATGCTCTCTCTGCAAGTTGCGACTGTGCCTGCTTCAAAGACTCTTGGAGCTAAGAAATCTGCTCAGAGGCTGCTTTCTTTTCGGTTGCGGCTTGTTCTTTGAGAAGCGGCCAGGTGGGCTTTGAGTTCATCTATTTCTTGCCGCGCCGCTTCCAGTTGCTCAGTGGACCTAGACAGGTCCTCTTCAAGCTGCCTTGTTTTATCCTGCAACCCGAAAAGTTCTTCCTGCTCCTCCAGACTTTTGACAAAGAGATTGTCGACTTTGCGCATGATTGACTGAATCTCATATTGCTTGTTAATGTCGTCAAAGCTCTTCTCCTTTGTCTGGAGTTCGTAGTCCGCCCTGGTCATTTCCCGGAGAGGTTTCTTTACTTTTGGGATTATTTTCTCTGTTGTAATCACTCTCCTCCCGAAATCATACTTTGCGCGTTTTGCCGGGGCGGCTATCTCTTCATGTCTCCTCCGCTTCAGGTCTTGGAGGAAAGAGACAGAATACTCTACAGCCCTCGTTGCCAGGGGCAAGTCGTCCGTGATTACGGAGGTCGTCCATAAAATCTGGTTCCCCCGGCCCTAGGGTTCTGCCGAGACGTCTCTCCTGCGGGGATGGGACCGGGGAGGAACCGGACGGACCTTGGAAGAATCGGTCGCTTGTGGGGGCGGCCGGGAAATGGAGATGGGAGCGGTCGACACTGCAAGGGTTTGAAGCGGCTGAGATGGTGGATGTGACGGTGAACGGACAGCCTCAGCACTTACCTCAGGCGAAGGGTTTGGAGTTGTGCTCAGAGAAAGAGAAACGTTAGGGTTCTGAGCAAACTGATCGAAAGAATGGGGGCCGCTAGAAGGGCGTGGAGACGGGGAGGGGGATGCGGCCATGACTTGCTCGGATTGAGCGGGAGACGGAGTGGGAGTGGGACTGGGTGAGACCAAAGAGACAGGGGCAGCGAACGTACCTGCGGGCTCCGCCTGAGCCGATGCCGGATGGATGTCTGTGCTTCTGATTTCGGCGGCTGGCTTAGGACTGCCCAGAGACACTGTCTCTGCGGCGGCAGGACGCGGCTGCGGCTCTGCAATTTGCTGCTGCACTATCAGGCTAGGTCGCTGATTTTCTCAACTCTCTTCCGCTTCTTCTCTTACGGAATAACGATCGATCGGGGGAAGGAGATGAAGCGAGGTGCGAGGGCGCTGATGCTCCCACGGTAAACTTGTACCGGGGTTTGACTTGCAGAAGGTCTGCCGCAACCGGTCTGCCCTCTGACGGCGCTGGCGCTTTTCGTGCCTGAGGGATTGCCTCGGGCGTTGCCTTGACTAATTCTTTCGCCTTCTCAGGCGCCGTCTTGGAAGCCACGGGCTGCATTGGATCGACCTGGAAGTTTGCTGGGCCCACGCTGGTAGTTGCCGAAGTGTACAACTGTTGAGAGGGAGACCCTCCTTTATAGTCTTCAAAGGGACCTCGGGGAACGTAACCTTGATATGCGAACGGCCGCCAGCTGTCATGATGTTGGTCATAGAGAACCGAAAAGTCGTCATCTACGGCCAGGTTTCTCCTTGTTGATTTGTCGTGCTGCGTGCGGCATCTCATCTTCCAGCATTCAGTAATCTTTTCTTTAGACCAGTTAAGGCCTGCTATCTTGGATAGAAATTTTTTGAACCCTGGAGATGAAAACTGGTGGTCCGGGTTTCGCTTGGGGTCATATGTCACCTCCTCGCAGTAGAAATCCTGCCAGGGAGGAGAAGCTTCCATTAATTCGATTTCCCAGTCAAGATCCACATGGACCACATCGCATCTATCTTCGGTTATATCTGCCCGGGGGCAGAGATGTGCGAACTTTCCCCTTATTCCATATGGGTCATACTTCCAGCGTTGCGGCAACAAAACCAGGCCAATCCGGGAAAACTCTTGCTCAAGGTAGGAATGCTGTCCTACCTCAAAAATCTCAACATTTGCCCAGGAAAGAGGATATTGAAAAATCTGTCCTCTCTTCTTTCCTAGGCCGAACTCCTCTTCAACATAGTCCATTTGTCGGGCAACCTCCATCCCGAGCAGGTGCTCCGAGCACCAATAGGGCAGCAAATGGGGTTTGCCCTTGAATCCGTAGATTCGACCACAATTCCCTGCGTCGGTCCGAAACGTCCCCGGAGCTTCGGTTTATCAAAGCGCTCGTCATTTCTCTCGGGGGACGGGGAATTTCGCTTTCATCGAAGGCCGACATGACGAATCCCCGGAAAGTTGAAGTTGAACTTGTAGTAGGACCCTTTCCGGTATAAGTCATCCGTCCAGTTATAGACGGGCTGTGGCTCTCCCCTCTCGTTGACCTTCTTCAGGTTCAGGATCGGCATCAGGGAGTGCAAATGGTACAAACAAAGCCAGGCTAGGACAGAACTGAAACGAAAATTGGCAGACTGCCTCTTACGGATTTTCACCAGGCTGGAATGAACGGCGTAAGCCAGCCAGTCTGCCCAGTCGAAAGAGATGGGGCGCTTCCCACTTCTCTGTGCTGCCGGTTCGTAGGATTCTCCACATAGGAGACATTCTGCCAGCGCTAGCTGGTACGGCTGTACCAGCTCATCAGAATCGCAGCCAAGAATAGATGCCAAAATGATGTACAAGTATTTGTTACGGAATTGTGCCAAGGGCATGGGGCCGGTTGGCCATCGTCTCGTTGCAAGCGGGGCGTTCGGCTACGAATTGAGGAAATCCCTCATCCGTTTTGTTTACGTGAAACGTCCCGGCTGCTCGCCCAAATTTATCTTTCTGAGGATGGCGCTGGAGTCATGCTCCAACCCTGGGGCGAAAGCTGACTGGACAGTCTCCCTGCGCAGTGCGAACAAGGGTTTACCGCTGGAGCTGCAAATTTGCCGGGTAGCTGGTTTGTAGTGTCTGACAATTAGGTCTACCAGTTCCGGGCATTGGTGGACGGGAGGGCACAAGAATCTGAAAAAGTTGGATTTGTACGCCGCTCCGAAATGGTGGGAGGGCGAAACTTTGTCAGCCCAACTTTCCACATTTGCCCGCAGCTTCGTCAGGCTCATAGAAAAAGAGCCGTCCTTGTATCCCGACAAATAATTCACCGGAGGTGGTGGGGCTTGCCCACGCTGTACTTTTTTCGTCCGGGACTTTGACTTTCTCTCTGGCGGGGTTTCACTTCTGAAAACGCCCGACCGCGGTAAATCCTTTGGTTCGCCACTTTCGTTGGACTGCGCTGACATTGGCATCTTTCCTCTGTCCATCTCTCCGAATCAGCAATAATTGCAAGTTCAAGGCGTCTGCAGCGGATTTAGTTGTCACGGGAATAATTTGCCTTTGTCCGAGGAATAATCTGCATAGTACGGAATGTTTAAAAACATCCGACCCCCTTTTCTAGATAAAGACAGCGCCATTAATGCCGCGCAGGAGGAGGTAGGTCGGCTGAGTTAAGGCTCTTTGGTGGCTGCGCAGGAGAATGTTTGGAAAAAGCGCGCTCCGGCAGACGTGCCATGCTCTTTTGCTTGCACTTTCGTTGAGGAACGTGCAATCATCAATTCTGTCTTGGACAATGCGCTATGGCTGACGTCACTGCCGGAGCGCGGGCACACTGCTCAAGAAAGAATCATTGGTGCGGAAACCCACTTTGGAACGGCCGCAACGCGCCTTGGGCCCAGCTTGGGACCTTTTTTGAATATTTTATTCATTTTTTAAAACGTTGCCCCAAACTGGCCCAAAAAACGAGGCGCAGTCGGGCTTCGCCCGAAGTTGGGCGCGACCCGACTTCGCCGGCGAAGTCGGACTTCGCCCGAATTTCGAGCGAAGTTCGAACTTCGCGCGAAGCGCGCGTTGGACTGCTCCGTTTCCCTTTCTTGTTTGCTCGCGCGCAACTTTGGCATTGCAATTGGTGATTCTTCCTTTGAGACTTGGCAACCGCGCAGTGCAAACTGAGTTCGGACTTCGGCCGAAGTTCGGGCGAAGTGCGAACTTCGCGCGAAGTTCGCACTTCGCGCGGAAGTTCGCACTTCGCGCGGAAGTCGGCCGAAGTCGGACTTCGCCAAAGGTTAGCGCGAGTCCGTCCTCCTTTGTATTGCAGTCTTCTTTCTTTGGACGAGCTTCGCATTTGGCTGGCCCGAAGCCCGACTTCGCTGCGAAGTCGGACTTCGGCCAACACTTAGCCGATTTTTTGCCCTCTTTTTTTTTTTTTCTTTTTCTTCTTTTCTTTTCTCTGCACAGCCGAACTTCGCCCCTCCTGAGGGCGACGACAGACTTCGCTGCGAAGTCTGTCTTTCTCTCCCATGCCGCAGTTAAGCTCAAAAAACGAAGAAAAACAATTTAAAAGCTGAAAACAGGAAACTGTACATGCCGGGAAATGAAAAAGCACAAGGAAATTTTTACAAAGAAGGGCCACTCGGGCACCTTCGGCAGCGGTAAAGCTTCAAGTGGAACCCGTTAACGGGGGATAGGCGGGAGGCGACCCTCCATATCCCGCGAGTATGTAGGCATTGAGCTGGTTTACCCGGGCAATCTGATAAGGGCCCTCCCAGAGGGCATCAAACTTCCCGTGATTACCTGGCTTTGCTTTATATGAGTCCCACTTCAGCACCAGGTCCCCGATTTCGAAAACTCGGGCAGTGGTGCCTTTTGCAAACCAGCCTTGAGTGGCTGCAATGTGATTCGCGAAGGCCTGGTATGCACTTTCTCTGTCTTCTTCCAACTGCAGGAGTTGGCACAGTCTGTCATCCACCGGGTCTCCGCTGCATCTGTCTTCGTCGATCATCCACAGGGCAGGGATCTCAATGTGTGATGGCATGACAGCCTCTTTGCCGTAGACGAGCGCGTAGGGAGACGTTCTGAGGGATTTCTTGAATGCAACTCTGTCCGCCCACAGCGCCCGGTCCAGGAGCAAGTGCCAAGTCCGCTTATTTCTGTCAATGGTCCTCCGGATGATTTTCAGGAGGTTCTTGTTAGTGGACTCGGCAAGGCCATTCCCCTGCGGGTAGTAGTTAGAAGACATCTTGTGATAGATGCCAAGTCTGCCGGTGTACTCCGTGAGTACAGCGCCTACAAATCCCGGACCGTTGTCTGTCACAATCGACTCTGGAACCCCGAAGCGGGTAATCAGGCTCTCAATGAACCTGATGACCGTTTCTTGGTCTGCGTTCTTGGTCGGGATCGCCTCTGTCCACCGCGTGAAATAGTCGGTAGCCGTAAGAATAAACTTGTGGCCGGCAGAGGAGTTAGGAGAAATCACCCCAATAAAGTCTAAACCCCATTCTTTGGAACGGAGTCTCGGCTTGAATCGGTTGAAGGGGCGGGGGTGCTTTTACGCTTCGGCCAGCAAACCTCTGGCATTGATCACATTTAGAGCAGACCGCATGCGCGTCTGCGAACAAAGTGGGCCAATAGTACCCAGCCCTTATTATTTTTAGGGCCGTTGGCCTTGAAGAATGGTGACCCCGAGGCATCCCGGAATGAAATTCTCCGAGGACCCTAGGCTGGTCAGATTTTAAGACGCACCGCAACGGGATGCCGTCAATGTTTACGAAGTAAAGCCCCTCGGGGCGAAGAGTGTACTTAAGTGCACCTAGCCGAAATCTCCTTCGTTGTGGAGGCGTTCAGGTGATCGGGACATCTTCCGGTGCCGAAGAATCTCACCAGTTCATCTGTCCAATCACTCCCCTCCGATAAGGAGTTGGCTAGGTAGATGCGTGTCGTTGTGTCCTCCCACTTACAGGCGGAGATGCCGGCTACAGCGCTTCGGGCCAATTCCTGACACAAGGCTCGGCCTCTGATAAGCTTGGTGGGCCGCACTTCAATGTCAAACTCCTGGATTTTTGCAATCCATCCCGCTCTCTTGTGACCCGGTTCTCCTTGCAAGATGAAGCTTCGAACATCCGGGTGAATCACAAAGACAGTGGTCTTGCTTTGGGAGACAAAATGCCTGAACTTTCGAAGGGACTTCATGACAGCATGAACTTGCCGCTCTATAAAATTGTACTTTTCTTCATGCGGCAGAATCACTTGGCTGAGGAATGCTATGGGGCGCTCCTCACCATCGTCTCCCTCTCGAGTCGGGGCTGCGGCGTAACTTTCGGGTTCTCCCCACTTGCATACAGGATGAAGTCTCTGGAGTAGTCCGGGTTTGTCAACACCGGAGCTTGTGCAATTCGGGCCTTGATTTCCTCGAAGGCTTGCTCTCTCTCATCAGTCCATTCGTAACGTGTATCTTTCTTAAGCAGTTCGGCCATAGGCTTGATCACCTGTGCGAAGTCCGGAATGAACTTCCGCACGAAGTTAATCTGACCGAAGAAGGACTGCAGCCCTTTTTTGTCGATGGGGGCTGGCAAGCGAACGAGGGCCTCTGCTCTGTCAGGGTCAATGGCGAGGCCTTCCTCGGAGATGACATGTCCCAGCAGCTTTCCTTCCTTTACCGCGAAGACAGACTTCTTCGGGTTTATAGAAATGCCGAATTCTCGACAACTCTCAAATATTTGCCGTAGGTGCGAAACATGATCTCCTCGTTGGTGAGAGAAAACAGTCATGTCATCAAGGTAGATGACGATAATCTTATTGAGCAGCTCTCGGAAGGCCGGGTCCATGGCCCTTTGGAACGTGGCACCGAGCATTAGATAAGCCAAATGGCATGCGGCGATAGGCGAACGTCCCCCACTTGGTGGTAAACGCCGTCTTATCCTTGGTCTTCGTTTTTGACCCAAATCCGGTTGTAGCCGGAAAATCCATCTAAAAGTGAAAATCTACGGGCTCCGACAACGATATGTAGGATCCGGTCGATTTGGGGAAGCGGATAGTGGTCCCGGAGGGAAGCCTGATTTAGGTTTACTGAAGTCGACACGAGAGACGAATGTCGCCATTCTTTTTCCTCACGGGCACCAAATTCGCGACCCAGGATGAATGTTTGATGGGGTAGATGATCTTAGCCTCCAGCATCTTCAAGAGCTCGGTCTTCATCATGGCCTCAATCTTTGGATTCACGGCCCTCTGCTTCTGTCGGAATGGCTTGGCGCCATCCTCTAGCTCAATGGTATGCTGGATGACAGTTCTGTCATACCCCCTCAAATCCTCGTAGCACCAGGCCACGATGTCGGGGAACTCCTGGCACAGTGATCTGATCTGCTCCAGTTCCGCCGACGTGCAGTCTGTTCCGACCTTGATAGTTTTACCAGGTTCAAGTTCTAGGTCAGCATATTGCCTCGGGTCTACTTTGATCTGTGGGATATTGCTCTGTCATTACGATCAAAGAGACTTTCTAATGTAATCGGTCCTTTTGGGACGTGATTGTTCCATAGCTTGTATCAACCCCTCATATTGCTCGTCATCGGGGTCTCTACCTTCGATTACACACACTTCGTTAACCGGGGAATGTGACGATTTCCTCGTCTCAGCCGAACACTGCCGGTGGGTGTCCTTATCGAGCACGAAGGCACTGTAGACGGTCTGAACCGGCTTCGGTTTCTGGACAACGTCTTCAGCCGGAACGTACCTGGCTCCAACAGACGCCAGAATATCAGCGTGTTTGTTTTTCTCACGCGATATCGCTTTGACATTCAATGAGTCGAATGACTCCATCAGGTCCCAGACCCGATTGCGGTACGCTCTAAGATAGTGCTGTTTGGATGCGCATTTCTCCGTAACTTGGTGACACACCAGCTCTGAATCTCCGAAAATCTGGAGGTGCTTGATTCCGAGCCTTTCCGCCTTTCGCAAACCCAAGCACAGGGCTTCGTATTCCGCCGAGTTGTTAGTGCAGCTCCAGGCCAACCTGTAGGCATAGTCCTTCTGGATTCCGGTTGGAGAAACCAGCAGTACCCCTGCACCGGCGCCATTCTTGCATCGCGCGCCGTCAAAGAAGAGCTTCCACAACTCCTCGGGTGCAGGCCCTACTTCTTTTGCAGCCGACATGTCAAGCCTCTCGGGCTGTACAATGGAGTAACAGCCCTGCTCTGTCCCGATTACGGCATTGAAGTCCCGCAATGAGAACTCATCTTCGAGCTGTAGCACTTCGAGGGCTTGCTCAGTCAGCTCCACTGTCACCAGCTCTTCCTCTGACAACTGGACCATGCAGTCCAACTCTCCTCCGGGTATCTTTTCTACTAGGAAGGTGGAAGGCTTCTCATTGAAAATTTTCGGTCTCCTTCCCTTGAAGGGCACTTCCATGTGTGAGTAGTCTAGAGGCGGTACCCGCCCAACCCGCGGTGAACTCCCGAGAGAGACACATGCCGAAGTAAGGCTCCAAGTCGACAATCACGACCTCTTGGATGACTACGATGTCGAGAGCTTTGTGCAGTCGGATAGGGATGTCCTTTATGACACCAACTGTCTTGACAAGGGTGCCGTCTAATTGCGAGCACGCCTTGGCTGCTCCGTGTGTATTCCATCCCGATCTCATCGCGAGACGGCCTTCGGCATCACGGTCGAGGAAGCACCGGAGTCCACCATGCGAGTTGTGAACTATGTGCCCTTGCATCCGTAAAGAGAGATAAAAGGGTGGCGGTCTGTTCTTCCCGGTGGCGGAGAGCTGTCAAAGGTTGAACCGGGACAGCGGGCTGCATCTCATCCGCCGTTCTTCATGTTCTTCAGTGATTCTTGCAGCAGATCTACCTGGCCTGGGAGCGAGAAGAGCATCGTACATGCTGATTCTAGCAGGTGTTCTCTTCAACTCGTCTACAATGCTGTAGCCCGAGGTACTAGCTCCTTCTGCTGGTTTAGCCGGCTCATACTTTGTCCGGTACTGTTGGGTGGCCTCAACTCGCTGTCTCTTGGTCAGAGACGGGTACTTCAGCTTCTCCTGGGCTTGTTCTTTGGTTTCAGCTGGAGGCTGAAGTACGAGAGCCTTAGCCGGAGTTGGGGCCTTTCTTTGGAGGTTTGGCTGGAACAGCGGCGGCCTTTGCCGGAGAAGGCTTGGCTGGAGCTTTATCTTTGGACGCCTTCTCCTGGGCTGTGTAGGGCCACAGCCGCTTGTATGGTGGCAGCCCGCTGGGCTGCGTTTTTCTCTTCTTGCGTAGACTTGCAAAGGCTTGGCCGCATCTGCGGCCTTCGTTTCTTCCTTGGCAGGTGACGCTAGATTCTCTTCGGGGAGGGCAAAGTTGGCCTCGCCGTCCAAGATCATGTACAGCTCATCGTCTTCTATAGCGCTGCCGGCCAAGGTCTGAATGTAGTGCTGGTGCAAAGTGCAGTCTTCCTCCGAATGCGGGTCATTGCACGTAGTGCACCAGTTAACCTGGTCGGGAGGACCGGGCGGGTCTTCTATAGCGGCATTTCTCGGAGGCGGACGCCTCTGCGGCTGGTTTTCCGGCGCTTTGTCTTTTGTTAGCGCCGGGGCGCATATGGTCTCCTAGGAGGCGAGGTCCATCTGGGCCTGCTTCTTCTTCATAGCGGTCATGTCATTGGACATGGCATGGTATCCGGAGGCCAAAGCCCGCACTTCTTGTAGAATCGTGTTACGGATGCTTTGCTGTCGGGAGGCTGCAACTGTGCCGGTGGAGGCAATGCGGCCAATGGAGGAGGGTTAGAATAGGATGCGTACTGTGGAGGAGCGGGAAGTGCTGGAAAATGCGGAGCGGGAGGCGGCGGGTGAGGGTAATGCAATTGAGGCGGGCCGTAAGGAGTTACGACCGGCGCCGGATTCCACTGCTGCTGGGGTTGTTGTCCTGATGTGGACGGCGAACCACCAGAGGCAGAAGGATACTGAGATGCGGGGAAGTCGGGATGGATGGGCTCCTGCACTCTGGACGGAAGCCTGCCGATGGAGATAATGTCAGCTTCGGCTTGCTGGGCGGCCTCGTACAGCGCAGGGAACTCATCAGTTCGGCGATCTTCAGCGACGAGGCATATGTCCGAGTTGAAGGATCTCGGATAGTAGTGAGCAGACCATGCCGGTGAAGGCCGAAGTTCGCGAGGTACCCGTTTCCGGGATCTCGCAAACCTAATGTTAAAATCGGACACCTCCTCTTGAGGATGTCTCTGGATAGCTTGGACCGATGCGGTAGAGAAGTAGGGTCAGCGGACTCGTTGCATCCTTTTACGAGCCTTACGGCAGGCTGGGGCCACCTCGTGATGGATCCCTCTGCGGTGATCTCCACCAGTGAGAAGCTTTCCCCTCAGGGAAAGGGCCAGCAGACGGGTCTTCACACTTTCATCGGTGATAGTATGCAATGCGGCCAGGGCAAGGATGTCCTGGATGTGTTCGTACGCCGTCTTACCGTAGCCGTCGTACGTGGGAATAGACTTTAAAGCGAGCGGGGGCACAGCTTGCTGTCCGACCAGGGCCAAGGGCCCCGTAGAGTCCACAGCCGGGAAAAGATCATCATCATTCGGTTGTTGAGCAGCCATTTCTTCTTCTTCTTCTTCTTCTCCGCCGTCGGTTGTGTACTCAGTGTCGGTACTTTCCGAGGATGCGGGATCTTCTTCTTCCTCGGCCTCTTCTATTTCGTACTCAGCTCCTCCGGCTTCGGCTTCGGCTTCTTCTTGTATCTCGGCCTCGGCTTCGTCGAAGCGAGCTCGCGAATCAGCCAGCTGGGGATCTCGCCTCGGGCGTTGATATCCAGTTCGTAGAACTCAGGCGGGCTTCTCGGATCCCTTGCTTGCCACCTTCTCGTGTGCATGAAGGTGCTGGGACCGGTCTTCTAGACTCAGAGGATTTGTTCGTGCAGAGTCGCCAGGTGTTCGGATTTGGAACAGCAATGAAGCGAACACCGGTGCTTCAGTTACGTCGGGGGTGAGAAACTTCCTTGTCTCACCGAGAGCTCAAGAACTGTCGGCGCCAGGTGGAGACTGATCAGAAAATCTCTCTTCAAATGTGGGACCAGGGTCCCACCGGGCGTGCCAGAGAAACTGTTGGTTACGAATCTGCCATGAGGAAAGGATTTGGGTTAATGCGCCCAGATTCGCCCACCAGCATGAAAGGCCGGAAGGAAGAGATGCCTTCCGAGCCAATCTCCGAAGAAGGCCGGCTCCTTTTTGGGGGGGTTTACGATTTAAGCTAAGAGTACAGGAAAGAAATAAATGTACAGAAAGAGATTTACAAATATATTCAAAGGTTGGTGGGGGGAACTAACGATACGGGAACACACCAATCACCGCTACTTACTGCATATAAACACAAAGCATGACAAAGAAGCGCAAAATCTAACGTATACTTCCGATACCCAAGCAGTGTACGCACGGCTACAACGGCTCCCTAACAGACATTCCCTACAAGGAACTAACAGTACGGCAACACGTCAATCACCACCTACGGACACTAACATGGGTAGAAAGCAATCATAGAGATATCAGAGCCAGGTATATGTGTTTATGTAGAGAATTTAACCGCACAGCTTCAATGGCCCCCTAACAGACATTCCCTACAAGGAACTAACAGTACGGCGGCGCACCGATCACAGGATACGGACCGGCAACAAAACACACAAGCGATGGAAGTGCTACTACGGCTATTCTATGTATCCTTTTAATTCATGAAGTACGGGGGTGCTTTAAACAAGCAATGCTAGAGGCACCCGATCATCAAATGCTGAAATGAATCAACGAGCCATGACACGGAGTTAGCCTAAGGCATGAATATAAAGAAAGGCGGCATAAAAAACGAAGCGGCGAGAACGAGAACCAAGCATAAGATTATATTTATAAGCAGAAGCACGGTTACAATGGGCACAGTGGTTCCCTAACAGACATTCCCCTTCCACCCTTTACAATGAATTCACGGTGGGCTTTTATAGCCCGAGTCCCTCCCGTTACATTAATGGGTACAAAGTCCCAGTCAAACATAAGCTGACAAAAGCGGCGAAAGAGCTGCAAATGCTGACCTTTTGTCGGACCGGACTGTACCCGCAGCATGGTCCTCCTGGAAGCTGGACAGCTACATGGCGGTGTGTTGGGCAGAATCTTCTTCTGGCGGTGATGCGGGTAGCTGGAGCAGGTGAAACCTCAGATCAGCTTTGAATGAGGCTACGCGGCGTAGGCAGTGCAGCCCATGCTTGTCCTTTTGCTCGGCACGTTTCGGCTCTAATCCCGAAGGCTGGACACTTGTCGGATGATGGATGATCTTTGTGTGACACGTGTCCGCCTTGGAAGGCGATCCGTCCAACTTCGCTTGGGATCGGAGCGTCTCGGGTTGCGCGGGCGGAAAACGGTGCGATCGGGAAGGCCTTCATGCCTTGGTCAAATTATGGGTTTGTTCCCCTACTGCGCACCTGTCAAGGGCGCACTCCGACTTCACTGCGAAGTCGGGCTGCGCACAGGTGGAAACTGGTGTCTGCCGCCGTACGGACTCTGCTCCGGCCTTTTATCATCTTCTGTCAGCCTGCCAGCCTGTCAATCTGCCAGTTGCAAGGTGCGCCCAGAAAGTGGGGCGAAGTCAGACTTCGCACCAAGACTGGGCGAAGTGCGCACTTCGCACCAAGCGAGGCGAAGTGCGAACTTCGCACCAAGGCGGGCGAAGTGCGAACTTCGCACCAACACTTAGCCATTTTTCGGGTAACTTCTTGGAAAGTTGAAAAATCAGCTGGGGACTCCAAGAAAGGGGGAAAGAAAGAGAATGCGGGAAGGAAAAGGAAAGGGAGAGGAGAAGGAAGGAAAATAGGGGAAGAGGGAAAAAGAAGAGCAGCACAGTTACAATACTGAAGACATTGCACCCCGTGCAAAATGTGACAACAGTTACAGCTATTGATCAACACATATAACAAAACTACTTATGTACAATTACAAAATGAATATGCTAACTCACTAAAGTGGCACCTAAGGTAGAGCCACATTTTATTAATTTCGTTGATATGTCTGACTGCCTACAAATGGCAATGTTTGCGTGTTAGCTGTCCTTCTAAGGTCAACACTTAGAATTTGTGGCCTACGTTGTCCGTAGACTTGCATCTGCTCAAATTGACTATAGCTATTCCATGTACCCCGCTGCGGTTGATCCCATCTGTCTCATACACTACCAGACACACCAACTTGTAGATGCTCCAATGTCAGACTCCCATCCCTCTCACCATCAGATATGCCATCTTGAAGTTGTTCCAGTGTTGAACTCCCATATCAAGCACCGTCTAGGACAAAATCCACTTCAATCACCATTATCCTTTCTTATCAAACCAACGTTTCCCTACTATTAGACTTGTCACTTGACCCTTTGTCGCACCTTGCATTGCCACTCATGCTTTTATCATGCCTTGCATTGTTACATATGCCTTCACCATGCCTTGCCTCGTCACACATGCAACAACCAGTTATGACGTGGTGCCACTTCAAGCCTAAACAAGCGAGTATGGAGCCAAGTATGTGAAAGCAATTTTGATTGTACATACAATTTTGTCTTTTTGTAGTTTGCATGTTAAGTCTTTGACGAAATGATTATAAGACATTATTAGTGTGCATGTAATTAGAATGTCATGTAATTCAAATATCATGTAATTTGGATGTGAGGTAATTTGAAGTGTCATGTAAGGGCAGTTAGGGTTAGGTACAAGAAAGTTGAAGAAGTTGGCAACTACCTCCCCTTTTCCAAGAATAGTGTGACTATAAGTAGGCCTCTTACATTTTTCAAGTATATCATAATTCATTCATCCATCTGGTTGTGTGTACTTGGGAGCATATCTGTGTGTGTGCAAGTAATTTCATGTGACCATGAGCAATTGCAGTGAATAATATTGTTGTTGTAAATGAATGTATACTGTTGTTCATTACTAATGCAAATGACAATGTTGTGCAGTTTTGTTCCATTTCAGTTCTGAATATCTTTTCCTCGTACATGTTGAATGTTGTTACTACTTATATTTTCTTTCTATGTTCCTTCAATCATGGAATACCATTGTTGTGCTACAATGTGTGCCTTCATTGTGCCTCTCATCATGGACAGATCAATCACTTAGCCTTTCGTTAGCATCAACGAACAAGTCTACATCACTTTCTATTTTAGACTCCCATCTTCTCTCCTTCCATGGGGGCAACAACAAACATGGACTTCTCTACTTATCGACTACGCTATAATTGTCCCATTGTCATCTTTGCATACCTTCTCAAGTAAGATGCTTGTCACAACTCCATGTCACAAAGCTTAACCCAACTTCATATAAGCAACAATATCACAATGTAAAAATAGAATGTAACACACTACAATATAATAATTCCATTATATATATATATATATATACACACACACAAACAAAGTTACACAATGGGAATAACTTACATATACATGTGGATACACTACATACATATTGTATCCTTCACAACCTATTTAACTGCGATACATCATGGTCCAGTCAAGTGTATAACACGCAAACTTGCCTTGATCATTATAAAGTTGTATCATCTTTGATAAACATTATTGACCAAAAGACCTTCACAAAGGTAGGTAGTGTACATATCGGTATTACGAGACCAGTACGTGGTTGGCAACTACCTAACTACCACCAAATTACCCACACATCAAAACACTAGAATATATATTAAAAACACTTATTGCCACATACACATTACTCAATATATATTAAAAACACTTATTGCCACATACACATGACAACACTATGTGACACTACATGTGACAACTCTATTTATATGTTGTAGGAGGTAGTTTTGATGTGGCACCAACACACACACCACTAAAGTCGTGGCATGTACATGCATATTGATGAGTTGTACACAATTAGTTTCATTTGTACATAGTTTTCTAATGTTGTATGTAGATGTATGTCGCATGAGAATTCTCACATTGTGTTAAGTATGGTGTTTAATTTTGTTTAGGAGTATGAGTTTGAGTGGGTAGTTATGTCATTGCACAACTACTTCCCTGCACTCAAGCACTATATGTACAATTCCTACTTCATTGTTTGTATCATAGTTGAGAAAATCTTTAAAAAATCCCAATTTGAGCCAATTTTTCCTGATTCACAGCCTGGCCAATTTTTTGCCAACAAATTGTGTATGCATGAAAAAAGCTGTTTTTTCAATGAAAATTTGCATTTTCTTTGATTTTTTCAATGAAAAATTGCCGATTTTTTGCCCGATGTTTTTGCGGATTCCCGATTTTTCTCGATTCTTTTCCAAGCCGATTCCGATCCGATTCTGATTTTCTCAACTATGGTTTGTATCATTGCATCATTACAGGTAGTTGTGCATATGTTGTGTTTCCACTTGTAGAGATTGTATTGTGCATTCCATATTTTGGTAATATAATTTCTCTGTGTGATCCTTATTTGCGCATACATTAATTGTTTTTGCTAATGTTGCATTGCTTTTGATATTTTTCGTACCTTCAATTGTGTGGAGTACCCAACTATTATGTTACATTTGGGGTCACTACCACAATAAGTCTAGATCGAGGACCATAGTGACATTCAAAGTGAAGTGGAAGTTAAATGAGTGACAACACAGAAAGTGTGCATGGACATGAATGCGGATAGATGAGAGAGGATTCCACGCAAAGGTCCGAAAGGATAATGTAGTGAATGACATGGAAAAATCTGACAATTATGAAGAAGTGCGCAGCATGAACATGTGCAAAGATGTATGCAAAGATGTGTCATGCAAGTTGTGACAACCAAAAATGGAAGGAAGACAAGATGTGCACATACCTATGCCTATTCAAATAGAACAAAGATGCACAAACAATAGTGGCACAACCATTGAAGTGGTGGAGAGAGTTTTGTCACAAGAATGGCCCCTTTAGAAGAAGGGAAGTCCTTAGACCAAAAGGACAAATTTTGACAAGGATAGAAGAGAACATCCTTGGTGGGAGACATTGTTGTTATCGGCAGAGTAAGAACAGACAGTGGATATCCAATGTAGCGAAGAGGATGCGCATGCAAGTGAAGGTGTTCATGCAACTAAAGATGAGTTCCAACATAGATGTTTGCGCAAGTGGAGATATACACACAAACGTGGAAGTTCACATGGAGTGGAACGTGACGAATAGACAAACAATGTGTTCAAGTAACAACTCCAACTATGACACAAGTGTAGGGGAGAGTGTCTGAAGGTGTGGGGGACGAAAAGCCAACACAAAGACAACTACAACAAAGTGTGTAGGGGAGTAGGTGGAGTTTTGGTACTCTACCAAAGCTGACGTTTATGTACGTATCGAGAAGGGTTGTGTAGCAATGGTGTGGACATTGGAAAACATATAACTTTCAAAGAGGTGTGAGGAGAAAACTCATCCAACAAACAATTTGAGCTCATTGCCGAAACCACAAAGACCAAGCTTAAGTAAACACAGTCAATGATGCTGTTGCAGTGATCAGATAGAAATGCAGCGTTATGCTTTAAAGTTGCCCAACATAACAAGGCACAAATTACATCTTCAAACATCCATAGATTGAATTGGAAAGAGGAAAAACTAAAAGGATATTGATTAGGATGATGTATGAAAATAAAAAAGAATGTAAATAAATGTAAATCCTTTTTAACAGATGATGTAAATGCAAATAAACTACAAAATACAAAGCACTTATATAGCTTAGTTGGAAACAGCACCAAACTGGAGGCCACATATTGCAAGCATTGGGCTGCAAGAAATGTGTTAGATGCTAATGGTGTTAAGTGTTATCTAGAATAAGCCTATGGGAAATTAACATTGATCCAAAGGAAGCCAAACTATGCTAGACTTTGGCTTATATATAGCTATGTACTTACAGTTACAACAACCAGTGAGGAAATTGAAACAATTTCCCTTCCAGGGAGATACAATCAGTTCTAGAAAATAGTTTCAGAACTGTTGTCTTCTTGTGGTGTCAGGTGGCAATGTGGTCTGTCAATCTAATCTGCCAATTTCTAACGTTGGATACATGGATATTCTACGAGTGAAGTGCTAGTGTTTGGAATGGGCAATGGGTGCTGGAATCATGTGTCACTATGTGTTATGATGTTGATGCCATAAGTTTTGGCATCATGTCCAAAATAAGAACAGGTGTCACTGAGATTGGTGGTGCCAAGCATACTATTACCAAAATTCATAGACTTGTCCTTGCATATAATTTGGGAGAAGCTTGGTACCATGGCCGATGACAACACAAGTGACTCTGCTCTGCTCAAATCCTATTAACTATTAATTTACCATTATGATAATTATATCGGCTTGATATTGTTGTTACAGTCTCGTGTTTTTCAAATATACATGGATGGCATGTTCATATTGCATTCTTTACGCATACGAATGATAGGCATGGATAATGATTTATCTCAAAGCCCACTTGTATATAAGGAAACTTTCAAGAATTATGATAAGGGGAGGATAATACAAATAATCAATGTTGTATAAACAATGATGTATGATAATATATAGCATGGCATGATACTTTTATTGTTGAAGCAAATCAATCTACAAAGCCATAAAATATGCATGTATAGCCATGAGTTCATCACATGTATTAAATATAACTTTCACATATATTAAACAAAATATGACATTAAAAAATATTGGATGATCATGCAATTGAACTACCACAACCAACACCATTTCCTATTTATAGAGGTCTCTCCATGTATATGTGCATGAGATATATAATAACAAATGATGATTGGTGGCTTCTTCTTCATGCACCCAACATATTTATGTCTCATGTTCATTCTTTGAATACTCTAAAACATGTATTTGGTTGCAAACCATTTAAAGGTCCAAGAAACAAAACATCTAAAGGTGAAGCCCAAGCAATAATGTCCAAAATAGTTTTCAAATTCCATGTTATGACATTATTAAAAACTAAAAGGGAGGAAAGTATATACGTTTAATGAAACGAACTTTTATAAAGTTAAAGATAACAAATAAAGGTTTTATTTTAGCTGTAATAGATACCAAAATGATAAACATTATACATTGAAGCTATAAAGTGAAGAACTTATATTGTTAACCAAAGTTTATATCTTTGTCAAAGATCACAAAGTATACCAAATTGAAAGGTTCGATAGTTGACATGATGGCAAATCTGGTCAAGAATGGCACATTTTGAATCAAGGAAAGGCACCCAGTAGCAGGA
This sequence comes from Wollemia nobilis, assembly GCA_028583015.1. Taxonomy (NCBI): domain Eukaryota; kingdom Viridiplantae; phylum Streptophyta; class Pinopsida; order Araucariales; family Araucariaceae; genus Wollemia; species Wollemia nobilis. Next base: position 485,146 of record JAQPPZ010000252.1, on the reverse strand, counting down.
AAAAGAATCTTGATAGAACTAATATTTTAATATGGCAGTTATGTTACGTTTACAGTTATCAAGCTACCAATAGTCCTTGTGAATTGACTTCAAATACAGTGAGTTAGATGAAAATATGTATGTAAGGATCAAGGGAAGCAATATTATAATCATTGATTGCTAATGATTTGATTATCATCAACAATGATGATGGATTGATCACAAGAACAAAGAAAGACCTGACAAAAGGATTTGAAATGACAGAGCTAGTCCTACTACATAAACAAAGTTTGATAGCCAAAAAAGCAGGGTAATTCATGTCACAGCTAAAATATGCAGCCAAGCTTGTAAAGAAAAACAAAATGGATTAATTGAATGCCACAATCACACCTACAGGAAATAAAAATCTAAAACTTTCACAGCATGAGAATTGTGTGTTTGCTGACGACACCATATGTAGCTACTTAATTGCTCGTTTCATATATTTAACCACTGCTAGACATCAAATCACTTTGCTTTTAATGTTCTATCCAAACATATGCACAGGAATCAAGTAAATCATTGGAATGCGATATCTAGAGCTTTTTATAAATCATAGCAACCACAGAATTTGGGTTAGAATATGACAAAGTAGTTCAGTTTCAGTTGATTAACTGTATAAATGTAGCCTATGGTGGAAACATTCATGATTGGAAATCCCTGTCAGGTTATCCTATGAAACCTTGGTTGGACAATCATGTCTGGAGCAACACAAAGCAAGAGATTACAGCAATATCTTCCAACAAAGCATAAAACATCACCACTTTCTATGCCAATAGGCAAATCGGTTTCTTGTGTTGTGTCTTGATAGACCCTTATTTGCACCAACAGCACCAATAGTTTTTTCATTTTTGTATTAACAGTTAAATCATCATAAAGACTGCATTGAAACCAGTGTTGAAATTGAGACTGGTGCATATAATTACAAAATACCACTTCATGAGATAGTTACTTGGACATCAAGTTGTAAAGTTGAAGCATGGTGTGACAGCACAACAACCAGGAGATGCGTTTATCTCCAGCCAAATTTAAATTTTGTACAATCTGAGATATATTTAGACTTAAGCAAAGTGGGGACAGGATACCACATTAGTCATAAATTTATAGAACATGTATTAAGAGGATTAGCTTAAGCTATAAATTATAACCAAGTTAGACCACGAACAGGGGGTTCTACACCGTCAAAGTCACCCGGGGTCGCACCCGACCCTGCCCGCACCAACATTATCAATTGGATTCTAGATACCCAATTTAGCTTTTTGGTAGGGTGGAGATTTGAAACTGGGACCTCCCTTGGAGGATTACCCTCTCCTCTCCAACTCACCTACAACACCTGAGTATTTCTCTAAATAAGATAAAAACTTGCTATTAATGCAGGATTTGCTTCTTGTTTAAGTTATTCAACAAAAATCATTTTCTTAGAGAAAAGATTCTATAACTGGCATTATATTTGTTCAAGTTATTACAATTCTTTGAAAAAGAAGAAATGTGCAAACAAATACAAACCACATAGAAATATAATAAATAACTACAGTAACTTTTGTGGCTTAGTAAGTGAACATGACATTGAAAACTACAAAAAATGATATACTTAATTTAACATATCCATATTTCTTTTCCATTCAGAAGTGAATTTTAAAGTAAGTATTTTATATTTATGCATTCCGACTCATTCCTCTGAAGTGCAGCACCGTAAATTAGAGAAGAATACCTTCATCTGATGCAGAAGATGAAATAAAAGAACTACAAGTGTAATTATATCTCTTCCTCCATACTTGGCCTGGTAAAAGATGCCTGAATAATCAAAGTAACAATTCCAAATTTAATTTATTTCAAAACCTCAAGAAACTGTATGCATATAAGCACAGGGATGCATGTAGCTGTAGCATTTATCTAGAAGAGAAGTCAAACTAGCTTTTCACTATGGAAACCTACTAAATAATATATATTAGGAGATATATATCAATTGAAATCATTTTTCAAAAGCTAATTATAATTTAAAATATTATTTGAAGCATATTTCAAAGCAAGCTTCGAAATTGTAAAGTAGATTGGAATTTGTTTTATAATTATATGAAAAATTCCAAGTTTTAAACATATTTACCTTTAAATCCCTTGGCAGAATCCTATTTCGAACTAATGATCCCCTATATAAGTCTTTTTATCAGTTTCATTCATAATGAAAACTGATTCCTATAGACAGTATGTGTTAAGCATACATTTAGAAGCATTTCTAACTTCAATGTCACATAAACAGTGGCATTATTTGTTGCTGTGTTCAATTTTTTTGCCATATAAAAGCATAAAGTTTCCTGGGTATGATTCAACACAGAGTGAGAAACTTGTAAGAGGAAGAGACAGATCAAATGATGGAGGATGCTATCTGGATGAAGAAAGATGTTTGGACTTTGGATGATGAACAATGCCATCTGGATCAGGAAGTATGTCGTTTAGATGATGGATGATGTTGCAATGACCTGCAACACAGCCTGGGCAGCAATGAACACAGTTCTAAGAGTGGCATTGATGACGAATAGGGTTCAAAAAGTGTTCTGAAGCACAAATGTAGTTCAAAAAGCAACCCTGTAGAGTAATGCAGTCTAGAAAATGACTTGGAAGAACAACACAGTTTGAGGAATAATGACCATAGTCTTGATGATGGTAAGACCAAATTTAAAAGTCTTTCGAGAAAAAAAAAATGACACAATCAGCAAGTCAAGATCCATGTCATTCAGATGAGTTTCAAAGCAGTCGGAGAAATATGGTTTTCCAATGACGATCAGACCGATTGAGACAAGTAAGAGACAGCCTTGATTTTGTAGGTCATTTGACAAGTAGAGAATGCCACCTAGCTAAAGGTGAACATTGTCCAAAGGTTTGGGGTTGCTATTAAGGAGGAGGAAAAGCTAGTAATGAATCCAAGAGGGATCAGCCCATAAGGAGATGTTTTCCAAGACCCCCTACTCACCTTCTAGGGCCCCACAAAGTGAATAAAAGTAAATTTGTTAAGTCCCACACTTGATGACTATTGTCTGCCATGTGGTTGTCACCCACATTCACAAGGTTGTTATCCATGGTCAAGAACTTGCCATCCACCAAAGGGACATGCTAGCAAACTCACAAGCCAACATTGTCTAAAGCTTGGACGAAAGACTATGAGGTGGAAAGAAGGGTTAATATGTTGTCCACCAGACATGGACATGGCAAACTGTTATTAATATGCTTGTAGCTGCCATCCAAAGGTACAAATTATAGTCAGTAGTTGTCTTGAATCTTATCCATTTCAAGTGTTACTCACACTCCCATGTATGTCATTTTCAAAGGATTGGACACTATCCTTGCATGTCTAAATAAAATTCAAGAAATAGAAATCCAGGGATGGCAAGGGTCACACATGTAATTCCAGCCTATCTAATTGGAATTTGCAATCAAGGATTATGTGGCTGTCACTTGGTTAAAGAGGACATTTATACAACATAACAAGAATGAGTTCCAATAGCAAAGCTAAGTTATTCCAACTTCTACATACATTGTCCATGGTATGCAAGAGCTGCTATGCAAAGTATATATTGTCATCAATTTGTTTTCCAAGTATCCAACATCGATGGAGCTACCATTTAAGAAGGGAAATTTTCCTATTATTTTGTACAAGGAATAGAGAAGGTTTTTTAAGCATAAGGGACTATCATTCCCAGCCCAATTCTTGTTATCATCTAAGACTTGCTGTCCATCCTTGACCTATTATTCATTCTTCATTTGTCATTTATTGTTTCATAGCTATCATAGCTATCATCAATTGGTCAAGGTTTGGACTCCAAGGATTAATTAGTGTTAAATTTGGTAGGAGTCTCATCACCCATTGTGCAAAGGCAATTCATTTGAGCCAAGGGGCCACCGCCCGCTATCCAGCTTAAGCTTAGGTTGTCATCCACCAACTTGTCATTCACGCCTAGGGAAGTTTATCATCCTTATTGCAATCCACTATCTAGAGGACGTCGTCAACAATTGGTGGCTCTTATTGCAATCCAGATACTTATGCCCTTAATTGTTTGTTTCTTTGTTGCAACTGCTCATACTACTCTTGACAAATTCTTACCAGTAAAGTCATCTCTTCATCTTCACTTCCCTTGCTCTGAGGCTCATGATTTGGTGGTTTTGCTCACATTACCTCTGCTCTCTGCACATCTTCCTCATTTAGTGATCTCAGTCTTCTTTCTTCTTCCATGTATGGAAATTGTACATGCACACGTATTCTTCTTCTCTCCATGAGGAGGGGTTCCAATTCCTCTTGCTCTATTACATGCTACTCTCCATTGGTATTCCCAAACAACCAAACTAGACCTAGATCACTATCTTCATTTTATGCATCATCTTTTGCTTTGGTAAACTCAAATCTCCTTCCTCTTGGACCAATATTCTTGTGAATGGCTATGAAGACTAATTTGGTGTTGGAATCAGCCATCCTATAAGCGTTTCTTTTTCTTCCACACACAAATTGTAAGGCACACCCCTTCGCAATTGCTCTTTTATTGGACTCTCATTCTTCTCACCATGAAACGTGTCAACCTACGGTTGCTCTGATGTCAAACTCCCGTCCCACTCATCATCAAGCACACCATCCTGCAGTTCTAGTTCCAAACTCCCATCTCACACATTGTTGGTCACGCCATCTTCTATTTTCACCGATGTTGGACTCCCGTCCCTCTCAACATCAGGCACTCCACTTGCCAATGCTCTGTTGCCATACTTTCTTCATGACCAGCAATTAACTTCTTTTCCTCCTCTTTTGGTGCAGGGTTTTCTTTCTTACTGAACTCACCAACCTCGTACACACTATTCCTTTATCCATCATGGTCTTCTTCTTCCTCTACCTAAATGCAAAGACAATTTGGTAGAAAAACTTTATAATCCTCTCTGCTAATGGAGAAGTCCACTATCAAAATGCGGTTCATCCTCCATGCATTCCTCCAACTACAACACACCTTCTTCATTTGGTTCATGTTTGTTACAATCATCCGAAGATGAACTTCCCAACTCATCTGCCATTGCGAGATCCTCGCTCATGAACTGGTTCTTAGATTGACCATGTATTTGTGTTGCCCCTTGTTAAATGTCAGACAATCCTTCTCCCAATTGTGATTAAATTTCGCCATGCATAACCGTCCTCATCCCAAAAATGTCTCATACACTGGTTTTTGCATGGTAATCACAACAAAGTCCATGACAAACTCCTGGTAGACTATCTTTACTTTTAGAGTTGTAAGAACTCCCTTCATGCGAATACCATATTGATTTGCACCATAAAAACTGAAATTTGGAGACCATAAGAATGGTGCTCCAATATCTCTCCATGTCAATTACACATTTATGCTCGATCCTCCATCTACAATGACTTGTGTCAACTTATGATTCAGCAACTCGATGTGGATTAATGTCGGCTTTTTGCCAACATCAATCATTAACACCATTGGATCAATAAATTGATCACTCCTCATCTTAGTTGCTTCCTGCTAGCATCACAATTTTACTACTCTTCTTGGCCTCATCATTTCTCATATCGTTGCATAAAGCTTCGATATGGTGCTAAGTAGACTTGAGACCTTCACTTCCATTGTCGTATTTAATACTTGCACCACCAGTTGTTGTATTGACGACATCTCTTCTCCCTCTTGAGTGATCAACTTCTTTAAATTCTCCTTAAGGATTCGCTCTTGCTTGGCCTTCTTCATTTCTTCGCTGAGAAGTCGGGTTGCGCCCCTGACACTTAGTCATATTTTCAAACGTTTCCTGTCCTGCTGCGCACGGGTTACCTACTGCGCTCCAACTGAGGGGCGCACTCCGACTTCGTTGCGAAGTCGGGTGTCGCTCCAACACTTACAAACTTTTCAAGGCACACCTGCTGAAGTTTTTATGGGGGAAGAAATGGGGAAAGAAGAAGAGGGAATGAAGCTGCGAGGGAGAGGAAGAAAGGGAGGAGAAGAAAAAAGGGAAAATGAGGAGAAGGGAAGGAAAAGAGCAGCCTACATGCAGAAACCAAAAACATGGCACCCCTGTGCAAAATGTGACAACATTCCTGGCGGCTCGCGGGGTGTTGAGCTCGCCTCAACGCAAAGAACCATGCCTTTATCCTTTGGGTGCAGAGGAACTTCCTTCCCCTGTCTTCTGCTGCTCTGGTCGTTTCCCTTGGGGCAACTGTTCTTCTTCGTTTTCGCTTTCACCAGTTGCCTCCTCAGTCTCGCCTTCTGAATCAGAAGGTTCTCCGCTTCCAGCCTCTCGCTTGCTGATGCGTTCGACCACAGTCTTAGCTTGATCCCAGACTGCGGCTTGGAAAGGAGAGGGGTCGCTGATTTCTCTAAGTACTGCATGGAATGCAGCAACCGCGTGCAGATCAATGGTGTGAAATCTTTTGCCCAACTCCTCAAGAGAAGAGTTGATTTTGCAGTACTTAGCCACCATTTGAGTGACCTGCACTTCTTGAACTGGCTCATTCCAGCTATCGATTTCTGCTGTATCCGCCTCAAAGGACAGCCAGTTCTCTTTTACCTGTTCAAGGGTGAGGAGTTTGTCATCTTTGACTTAGCTCGGACACCCATGTTCGAACAGAATGCGAAAAGGAGCCAGGAGAATTTGTCTTTCCTGTTCTATGGCGTCCAGCGCCTGCCTAGCTGCTCTGATCCTTTCCGTCCGGGCGAAGTAAGTGTGCAAGGTTACCCTTGCATTTGCCCACTCTGAGGCAAGACGGGACATAGGGGAGATTCGGAAGCCATCGCGCTCTATCTTCTCAAGTTTCATAGCCAGGTCTAGCAATTGCCTCGCCTGGTGTTCGGCTTCCTCTACCACAAGCTTGCCCTGGGCAGATATTTCTTCAATTCTGGATAAGAAATCCAGAACTGTCAAGGACTTGACAAGGTTGGGCTTGCAACCTTGTAGCAGACTTGCGCGCATCTCCTTCGTCTTGCTCTTTGAAAAGCTCGCCGCTTTCAATGCTTGCTCTGCTAGCTGTGACTGCGCCTGTTTCAGCGAACCCTGCAATTGCGAAATCTGCTCCAACGCTTCTTTCTTCTCTTGTTCGGCTGTCTATTGAGCGGCGGACAGCTGGGCCCTAAGGTCTTCAACTTCTTGCTGTGCTGACCCCAACTGCGCTGTAGCCCTTGCCAAGTCTTCTTCGAGCTGCCTGGTTGTATTCTACAGTTGGAAAAGCGCCTCCTGGTTTCGAGATGCTTGACGAGGTTGTCTGTTTTGCGGCGAATACCGCGGATCTCATACTGTTCGTTGATATCATCGAAGTTCTTCTCCTTTTTCTGAAGCTCGTAGTCTGCCTCGGTCGTATCACGAAGAGGCTTTTTCACCTTAGGAATCAGTTTTTCTATTGTAAGCACTCTCCGATTCAGGTCAAAATTTGTGCGTTTGACCGGGGCAGCTATCCCTTCGGCCCTTCTGCGCTTAACTCCTTGAAGAAAGGAGGCAGATCCCCCCACGGCTCTTACTGCCAAAGGCTGGTCCTTAGTGATGCTCATGAAATCAAGATCTTCTAGCTCCTAGGCCTGTTGCGGCATTTTTCCCGCGAACAATGAAGTAGGTGGGATGCCAGAGGGGGTAGTAACCTTCGAGGGCGACCGGGTCCTAGGAGTGACAGGGGTTTGGCTAGACGGCGCTGGTAGGGTTTCAATTGGCTGGGGCAAAATATGTGGAGATGAAGGAGCGGCTTCAGCACTAACCACGGGTGAAGGCTCTTGGGTTTGAATCAGGAATTGAAAGGCATTGGGGTCCTAAGCAAACTGATCAAAAGAGTGAAAGTCGCTGGAAGGCGGGGTGGCTTGCGACGCGGAGAATGCGGCTACGGCTTGCCCTGATGAAGTGGGAGTCGGGGTTTTTGCAGGGCCGACATGGACTTGGGAAAATGGCATAGAGGACGTACCTACGGGCTCCGCCTGAGCCGACGCTGAAGGAATGGTTGCAGCCTAGATGTCTGCTACTGGTTCGGGGCTATCTAAAGAGACAACCTCCGCGCTGCTGCTTGTGGCTGTTCTGCAGGCGTCTGCTGCACTGGCTCCAGGGGTCGTTTGGTCCTTTCGACCCTTTTCTTTTTCTTTTCTCCTGACGCCATGGCTGGCTCAGAAGGGAGCGGCAATAGAGGGGCGGGAAGCGCTGACGTGCCCACGGTAAATTTGTACCTGGGCCGTGCTGGTAAAATACCTGCCGCACTTGGTCCACTGGCTAGCGATGTGAGCGTCTTTTCTGTTGATGGTGGGGTCAGCTCAGGAGTTGACCGCTCTGAACCTTGCGCCACTTCGGGCGCTGCCACAGAAGCAACAGGTTGCATCGGGCCCACTTGACTGCTGGATGGAGTCGTGCTGGAAGTCACTGGGGTTGATGATGACTGGGGGGTAGCCCTCCTTTTATACCTTATGTTCGCGCCTCGGGGAACGCAAACGCGAAATTCGAAGGGCTGCCACGTGTCGACGTGTTGATCATATAATGCCGAAAACTCATCATCAACGGCAAGATTCCTCCGGCTAGATTTGTCGTGTTGCGTGCAACACCTCATTTTTCAGCATTCGAGGATTTTGTCCTTATGCCAGTTAAGCGGCGCCACCTTAGCGAGGAATTTCTTGAATCCCGCTGACTCCATTCGGTGGTCCGGGTTCCGTTCCGGATCGTAAGCGACCTCTTCGCAGAAAAATTCATGCCACGGTGGCCATGACTGCATCAAATGAATGCGCCAGTAGAGATCTGCACCTGTCAAGTTCCTTCTTTCTTGCATGATCTCCGGTCTTGGACAGATGTGCGTAAACTTTCCCCGAACCCCGATTGGGTCGTATTTCCAGCATTGGGGCAGATTATCAGGCCCATCTCTAGCAGCTCCTGCTCAAGGTAAACGTGCTGCCTGATTTCGAAGACCTGAATATTGGCCCAGGTCATAGGATATTTGAATAAGTGGCCCCTCTTCTTCCCCTGGCCAAATTCCTCTTCGACATAGTCCATCGGCCGCGCCACCTCCATTCCAAACTGATGGTCTGTGCAGAAGTAGGGCAGCAGACATGGTTTCCCCTTGAATCCGTAGATTCGGACGACAATGCCCTGATTCAGCCGAAAGGTATCACCGAGCTTGTTGTCTGTCAGATGCTTTGTCATAGCCGCTGGTGGGCGAGTTGCGCCACGGCTGAACAGTCCCATTGCCTGGCCCAGAAAACCAACATTAAACTCGTAGAACGAGCCCTTCCGGTACAGGGCCTCAGTCCATTCATACACCGGGAGTGGCTTCCCTTGCTCGTTCGCTTTCCTCAGGTTAGGGACGTTCACCCGGTAATGCATATGGTACAGGCATGAGCAAAACCGGACTGTCGACTGCCTTTGCTGCAGTCTTAGCAGGCTCGCGTGAATCGCGTAGGCCAACCAGTCCGCCCAATCGTAGAAGATTGGGCGCCTCCCGCTCTTCTGCGCCGTGGAGTCGTAGAACTCCCCATGCAAGATGCACTCGGCCATTGCCAGCTGAAACGGCCGCACCACTCTGTCTGAATCCAAGCCAAGGACCCATGCCATAATGATATAAATATATCTGTTCTCAAATCGGTCTAGCGGTATGGGGCCGGTTGGCCACTGTCCAGGATTTAGCGGAGTCTTCAGTTCTGAGTTAAGGAACTCTCTCATCCGCTTCGTCTGCGAAAATCTGCCGGTCTGCTCTTCGATGCTCACCCTTCTGACAATTGCGTCTGGGCTGTATTGGAGCCCTGGGGCGAACGCCGGCTGGACGCTCTCTCGGAAGAGAGTGAACAACACCCTTCCTTTGTTATCGCAGACTTGCCGCGCAACTGGTTTGTAATATTCAGCAATCGCTTCAACCAGCTCCGGGCACCAGTGAGTCGGAGGGCACAAGAAATAATGAAGATTTGAATTGTATGCAGCTCCGAAGTGGTGAGAAGGCGGAACCTTTCCCACCCACTTTGCGATGGTCAGACGCAGCTTCGTGATACTGATGGAGAATGCACCATCTTTATACCCGGACAGACGATTGATTGGTGGCGGCGGAGTCTGGCCAGCTACGTGCCTCTTTGTTCTGGATTTTGTTTTCCTGCCCTTTCGAGGCGCTGTGCTTTCATGTTCGCTGGATTCTGGAGACTTGTCAGCTTTGCGCGGACTTATACTTGATTGCGCCTGTACGGGCGCTTTCCCCTTGTCCATTTTCGTTGAAACAATCAGATACCGGGACAAATACTTCAGAGATTGTCAGGCTCATCCTTTGCAATCCGGGAATCAGCTTCGAACATTATAGATTTTCTGGCTGGCGCCAGGGTCTTTTGTAGATGGTGACTACTCATTAATGGCTCGAGGGAGTAAGTTAAAGCAGTTAAATATGGATTGGTGGCGACGTTATGACCTTGGCGGCTGCGCAGGGGCCCATTTTTTTGAAAAACGTGATTTGTTGGCCCAGGGCGCGCCTTACCTTTTAAATGCGTCACCCTTGGATATTGCGCTAGGTTATCTTTTACATGCATTATCCTTGGTTACCGCGCAATCATTTAAAGCCCTCCCTCGGACGTTGTGCCGTTGCTGACGTTTCTGCCACCATTGGGCACACTTTTCAAAGAGCTTTGCAATTAATTAGCCACACCTCTTGCCATGTGTCGGGCTTTGCAACGGGCCCTTACTTGGTGCCGTCCGTGATGAAACGTTCATGCTTCGCCCAAAATCCGGGGCGCGGTCCGACTTCGCCCGAAAAAGGGGCGCAAGTCGGACTTCGCCCGTTTTTTGGGCGCAACCCGAACTTCGCCCGAAAAACGGGCGTGGCGCGAACTTCGCCCAAAAAACGGGCGCAGTTCGCGGTTAGCCCCAAGAGTGGGCGCAGCGCGGACCTTACACTTGATTTTTTTGCCAGCTTACCATTCGGACTTCCGCTCGGACTCGCCCGAAAATGGGCGCAGTCCGACTTCGCCCACCAACACGGGCGAACTTGGATTTCGGACTTAGTGCTTTCAGCTTTCATCGGATTACCTAGGGTGTGCCTGAGAACGGGAGCGCACTCGGACTTCGCCCGAAATTAGGGCGTAGTCCGACTTCGTCCGACAACTGGGCGCAGCCCGACTTCGCTGCGAAGTCGGGTGGGCAGCCAGAGTTAGGCATTTCAGCTCCTTTTAACTGCTTTGTTCCCTTCTTCGCCCCATTTGATGAGCGCTGTCTGACTTCGCTGCGAAGTCAGGCATTTGCCTCAAACCTACTTGGGCTAGTTGGAAAACTTTAAACTGAAATATTTACATACTAGAAACTCGAAATACAAAAAGGGAAATCTATACAAAGAAGGGCCCTTTCAGGCGCCTTCAGTGGTGGTACAATTTGAGGTGGAACCTGTTGGTCACGAATCCGCCACGAGGAAAGGATTTTGTCGTTATTGCGCCCTGGACCCGCGAACCAACATTGAAAGGCCGGAAGGAAGAGATGCCTTCCGAGCCAATCTCCGGAGAAGGCCGGCTCCTTTTGGGGGGTTTCTGATTTAAGCTAAGAGTACAGGAAAGAGATAAATGTACAGAAAGAATATACAAATATACTTGGAGGTTGGTGGGGGGGAACTAACAGTACGGCAACCAGCAATCACCAATACTTACTGCATTACAAATATAAAGCACGACTGAGAACTGCAAAATCTAACGTATACTTCCGATACCCAAGCAGTGTACGCACGGCTACAACGGCTCCCTAACAGACATTCCCTACAAGGAACTAACAGTACGGCAACACGTCAATCACCACCTACGGACACTAACATGGGTAGAAAGCAATCATAGAGATATCAGAGCCAGGTATATGTGTCGTGTAGAGAATTTAACCGCACAGCTTCAATGGCTCCCTAACAGACATTCCCTACAAGGAACTAACAGTACGGCAGCGCACCAATCACCAGATACGGACCAGCAACTTAACACACAACTGATGAAACTGCTACTACATCCATTCTATGTATCCTTTTAATTAATGAAGTACAGAGGGTGCTTTAAACAAGCAATGCTAGAGGCACTTGCTCACCAAATGCTGAAATGAATCAACGAGCCGTGACAGGTTAGCCTAAGGCATGAATATAAAGAAAGGCAGCATAAAAAACAAAAGCAGCAGAACAGAACCAGGCATACAAATTATATTTATAAGCAGAAGCACGGTTACATTGGTTCCCTAACAGACATTCCCCATCCACCACTTTACAATGAAAACATGGTGGGTATTTATAGCCCAAAGTTCCCCCCGTTACATTAATGGGCACAAAGTCCCAGTCAAACATTAGCTGACAAAAGCAGCCGCGGAACTGCTGATGCTGACATCTGTCAGGCTGGACTGTACTCTCGGCATGGTCTCCCTGAAGGTTGAACAGCCACGTGGCAGCGCGTTGGGTAGAACTTTATATTGACAGGAATGCGGGTAGCTGAGGCAGGTGGAAACTCACGTCAGTCTTAAATGAGGCAGTTGGCATAAGTAGTGCGGCCCATGCTTGTCCTTTTGCTCGGCATGTCTTGGCTCGGATCCCAAAGTTGGACACTTGTCGGATGATAATGCTTGACACGTGTCTGCCTTGAAAGGCAGTCTATCCAACTTCGCCCGGGATTAGAGCGCAATCGGGTAGCACAGGTGAAAAACAGCGCGGTCGGGTTGCACCTATTTCCCTCTGCGCACCGGTCAAAGGGCGCGCTCCGACTTCGCTGCGAAGTCGGGTTGCGCACTGGCACTTGCTGATTCTCACCGCCGTTCGGACTTCGCTCCAGCACTTAGTCATTTTTCTGCCAGCCTGCCATCCTTCTACAAGGTGCGCCCAGAAAGAGGGGCGAAGTCGGACTTCGCACCAAAGCTGGGCGAAGTGCGCACTTCGCACCAAAACTGGGCGAAGTGCGCACTTCGCACAAAAAACTGGGTTTCCTGGTTCGGCTTCCCGGGGCCATAACTTTTGATCCGGTGACCCGATCGCCTATTATAATATATCGTTGGAAAGCTTGCGAGAAGATCTGCAATAATAAAATATCCAGGGCTCATTTTGTCCATTTTATCGCCCCTGTTTATGGCCCGCAAAATCCCGAACACCTCAGCATGCCCTGACACTTAGCCATTTTTCAGGGCAACTGTTGTCAATTTTGAGAAGAATGAGAATGTAGGGAAGAGAGAGAAAGGGGGAGAAGGAAGAGCAGCTCTCTTACAAAAATTGAAAACATTGCACCCCGTGCAAAATGTGACAACATTTACGGCGGCTCGCGGGGTGTCGAGCTCGCCTCGGCGCAAAGAACCCATGCCTTCATCCATTGGGCAACAGAGTCACCCTCGCTGCAACTGCTCTTCAGATCCACCTCCGGAAGCTGCCTCCTCGGAACACTTAAAAAGAAAACACTGCACAGACTGAAATAAGAAAAACAACTAAAACTTTGAATACTAGCCGGATTATTTATACAAAATTTTGCGGCGTTATTGGCATGCCGCCACCACAAATCTAGCTTTGGTTGCCTATCCGGTGAACCTGCAGTGCCCGGACCAGATCTGATTGTACTTCAGATGATCTTTGAAGTCCGGCTGGCCTCCCAAAGCTTGCCAGGTCGCGAACATGGTGCAACGTGGCAGATTGTCATTCATGCCGGTACCCGTACAATTGATGAACAATGTGGCAAGGAGATTTTTCAGACGGGAGCCCTCTTCGGGTACCGGTTGCGGTGATGGTTGGAGCCAATACCACCACGGTGGAGGCCGTAGGTGAACATTCATTTCTCCGCTTGTGAGGTCAAGGCTGCTCACCAAACCTTGATTCCTCCGGGGTGTCTTCTATTAGCTTAAAAAAAAGGGCGCCTGCGATCAAGAAATCTGGATCTTCAGCTCAGTCGGAGTCGCCAGGTGATTTTGCCAGATGAAGGCAAGCCAAAGATTCACCAACTCGGGCTTCCTTAAAATATGGAGACTGATCGTCTCACCTCACGGATTCGTCTATGCGAGCTTGGTAATCAGCCAGCCTGACGCGCTCGCCTGGAGCGTTGGTATTAATTTCGTAAAGTCAGGCTGGTTTCCCGGGTTCCTCGCTCGCCACCTTCTTGCTTGAACGAAGGCGTTAGGACCGGTCTTTTGGACTCAGAGGATATGAACGTGCAGAGTCGCCAGGTGCTCTGATTTTGAACAGCAATGAAGCGAGCACCAGTGCTTCAATTCTGTTTGGGGGTGAGAAACCTCCTTGTCCCACCGAGCATTCGGAAAGAAACTGTCAGCCCGAGCGAGGACGAGCTTGAGATCTTCCAAATGCGAGACAAAGAGTCCCACCGGGCGTGCCAAAAACTGTTGGTCACGAATCCGCCACGAGGAAAGGATTTTGTCGTTATTGCGCCCTGGACCCGCGAACCAACATTGAAAGGCCGGAAGGAAGAGATGCCTTCCGAGCCAATCTCCGGAGAAGGCCGGCTCCTTTTGGGGGGTTTTCTGATTTAAGCTAAGAGTACAGGAAAGAGATAAATGTACAGAAAGAATATACAAATATACTTGGAGGTTGGTGGGGGGGAACTAACAGTACGGCAACCAACAATCACCAATACTTACTGCATTACAAATATAAAGCACGACTGAGAACTGCAAAATCTAACGTATACTTCCGATACCCAAGCAGTGTACGCACGGCTACAACGGCTCCCTAACAGACATTCCCTACAAGGAACTAACAGTACGGCAACACGTCAATCACCACCTACGGACACTAACATGGGTAGAAAGCAATCATAGAGATATCAGAGCCAGGTATATGTGTCGTGTAGAGAATTTAACCGCACAGCTTCAATGGCTCCCTAACAGACATTCCCTACAAGGAACTAACGATGCGACGGCGCACCAATCACCGGATACGGACCAGCAACTTAACACACAACTGATGGAACTGCTACTACATCCATTCTATGTATCCTTTTAATTAATGAAGTACAGAGGGTGCTTTAAACAAGCAATGCTAGAGGCACCTGATCACCAAATGCTGAAATGAATCAACGAGCCGTGACACAGGTTAGCCTAAGGCATGAATATAAAGAAAGGCAGCATAAAAAACGAAGCAGACGAACAGAACCAGGCATACAAATTATATTTATAAGCAGAAGCACGGTTACATTGGTTCCCTAACAGACATTCCCCATCCACCACCTTACAATGAAAACGTGGTGGGTATTTATAGCCCAAAGTTCCCCCCGTTACATTAATGGGCACAAAGTCCCAGTCAAACATTAGCTGACAAAAGCAGCCGCGGAACTGCTGATGCTGACATCTGTCGGGCTGGACTGTACTCTCGGCATGGTCTCCCTGAAGGTTGAACAGCCACGTGGCAGCGCGTTGGGTAGAACTTTATATTGACAGGAATGCGGGTAGCTGAGGCAGGTGGAAACTCACGTCAGTCTTAAATGAGGCAGCTGGCATAAGTAGTGCGGCCCATGCTTGTCCTTTTGCTCGGCATGTCTTGGCTCGGATCCCAAAGTTGGACACTTGTCGGATGATAATGCTTGACACGTGTCTGCCTTGAAAGGCAGTCTATCCAACTTTGCCGGGATTAGAGCGCAATCGGGTAGCATAGGTGAAAAACAGCATGCGATCGGGTTGCACCTATTTCCCTATTGCGCACCGGTCAAAGGCGCGATCCGACTTCGCTGCGAAGTCGGGTTGCGCACTGGCACTTGCTGATTCTCACCGCCGTACGGACTTCGCTCCAGCACTTAGTCATTTTTCCTGCACTGCCAGCCTGCTACAAGGTGCGCCCAGGAAGAGGGGCGAAGTCGGACTTCGCACCAAAACTGGGCGAAGTGCGCACTTCGCACCAAAGTCGGGCGAAGTGCGCACTTCGCACAAAAACTGGGTTTCCTGGTTCAGCTTCCCGGGGCCATAACTTTTGATCCGCCGACCCGATCGCCTATTATAATATATCGTTGGAAAGCTTGCGAGAAGATCTGCAATAATAGAATATGCGGGGCTCATTTTGTCCATTTTATCGCCCCTGTTTATGGCCCGCAAAATCCCGAACACCTCAGCATGCCACGACACTTAGCCATTTTTCAGGGCAGCTGCTGTCAATTTTGAGAAGAATGAGAATGTAGGGAAGAGAGAGAAAGGGGGAGAAGGAAGAGCAGCTCTCTTACAAAAATTGAAAACATTGCACCCCGTGCAAAATGTGACAACAGAACCCATTGACGGGAATGGGGAGAGGATATCCTCATGTCGAAGCACTATGCATGAATTGATTAACCGGGGATAGGGACCCTCCCGGGGGAAACTTTCCATGGTTGCGGGTTTCCTTGAACGAGTCCCATTTCAGCACCGGATCCCGTTTTGAAAACTGGGTTGGTACCCTTTGCGAACCATCCTTGGGTTGATTCAGTGTGTTTTGTGAAGTCCTGGTACGCTTTCTCTCTGTCTTCCTCCAACTGCAACAGATGGTAAAGCCTGTCTTCTACCGGATCTCCGCCGTTTCTTTCCTTGTCAAGCATCCAAAGAGCGGGCACCTCAATGTGCGTTGACAAGACAGCTTCTTTGCCATATACGAGCGCATAAGGGGATGTTTTGATGGACTTCTTGAATGAAATTCTGTCCGCCCATAGCGCCCGATTCAGGAGTAGGTGCCAAGTCCTATTGTTATTCTCCACCGTCCTTCGAATGATCTTTAGTAGGTTCTTATTGGTGGACTCGGCGAGACCGTTCCCCTGCGGGTAGTAATTGGAAGACATCTTGTGATAGATGCCAAATTTGTTGGTGCACTCTGTGAGTACTGCGCATGCGAACCCCGGACCATTGTCCGTTACTATTGATTCTGGGACCTCGAAATGGGTGATCAAGCTCTCGAGGAACCTGATGACCGTCTCTTGGTCGGCGTTCTTTGTAGGGATCGCCTCTGCCCACCGTGTGAAGTAATCGGTGGCGGTTAAGATAAACTTGTGGCCCACTGCAGAGTTCGGCGAAATCACCCCGATGAAGTCCAAACCCCATTGCTGAAACGGAGTCTCGGCTTGGATCGGTTGAAGGGGCAAGGGTGCTTTTCTGTTTCTGCCAGCAAATCTCTGCCATTGATCACATTTGCTACAGACAGCATGAGCGTCTGTAAACAGAGTGGGCCAATAGTACCCAGCTCTGATTATTTTTAAGGCCGTGGGCCTTGCGGAATGGTGACCTCTAGGCATCCTGGAATGAAATTCTCCGAGGACCCTGGATTGGTCTGCTTTTCTGACGCACCGCAACAGGATGCCGTCAATGTTTTTAAAGTAAAGCCCCTCAGGGCGAAGAGTGTACTTTAATGAACCTAGCCGAAACCTCCTTCTTTGTGAGGCATTCATGTGGTCTGGACATCTTCCGGTATAGAAATACCTCACCAGTTCATCTGTCCAGTCGCATTCCTCGGGTAAAGAGTTGGCTAGGTTGATGCGCGTTGCTGGATCCTCCCACTCACAGGCGGATATCTCGGCTGCCGCACTTCGGGCTAGCTCCTGGCACAAGGCTCGGCCTCTGATTAGCTTGGTTGGCCGCACTTCGATGTCGAACTCCTGGATTTTGGCAATCCATCCTGCCCTCTTGTGACCCGGTTCTCCTTGTATGATAAAGATTCGAACGTCCGGGTGGATCACGAAGACGGTGATCTTGCTGTGGGAGACAAAGTGCCTGAACTTACGGAGAGATTTCATGATAGCATGAACTCGCCGCTCTATAAAGTTGTACTTTTCTTCGTGCGGCCGGATCACTTGGCTCAGGAACGCTATGGGGCGCTCCTCACCATCTTCTCCCTTTTGGGTTAGGACTGCGGCGTAACTCTCTGGTTCTCCCACCGCGTACAGGATGAAATCCTTGGAGTAGTCCGGGTTTATCAACACCGGTGCTTGTGCAATGCGAGCTTTGATCTCTTCGAAGGCTCGTTCCCTCTCTTCAGTCCACAGAAAATCTATGTTCTTCTTCAGCAACTCGGACATAGGCTTGATTACCTGTGCGAAGTCCGGTATGAACTTCTGCACGAAGTTGATTTGGCCGAAGAAGGACTGTAGCCCTTTCCTATCGGTTGGGGCAGGCAAGCGAAGGAAAGCCTCTGCTCTGTCAGGATCTGTAGCCAGGCCTTTCTCGGAGATGACATGTCCCCGCAGCTTTCCTTCTTTCACCGCGAAGACAGACTTCTTCGGGTTTATGGAGATGCCGAATTCACGACATCTTTCGAATATTTGCCGCAGGTGGGGAACATGCTCTTCTCGCTTGTGAGAGAAAACAGTCATGTCATCTAAGTAGATGACGATCACTTTGTTAAGCAGCTCTCAAAAGGCCAGGTCCATGGCTCTTTGGAATGTGGCGCCAGCATTGGATAGGTCGAACGGCATGCGCTGGTAGGCGAACGTTCCCCATTTGGTGGTGAACGCCGTCTTGTGTTGGTCCTCATCCTTGACCCATATCTGGTTGTAGCCGGAAAAGCCATCTAGGAGGGAAAATCTCTGGGCTCCAGCAACTATATGGAGGATCTGATCGATCTGAGGAAGCGGGTAATGGTCCTTGAGGGAGGCTTGATTTAGATTTCTAAAATCCACATAGAGACGAATGTCTCCGTTCTTCTTCCTCATAGGAACCAAGTTCGCAACCCAGGATGAATGCTTGATGGGGTAGATGATCTTGGCCTCCAGCATCTTCAAGAGCTTAGCTTTCATCATGGCCTCGATTTTTGATACGCCCCTCTGTTTTTGCCTCGAATGGCTTGGCGCCATCTTCTAGCTCAATGGTATGCTGAATTATTTCTCCGTCATACCCCTTCAAGTCTTGGTAGCTCCAGGCTACTATGTCAGGGAACTCTTGACATAATGATCTGATCTGCTCGAGTTCCTCTGTGGTGCAGTCTGTCCCGACCTTGATTGATTTACCAGGTTCCAGCTCCAGGTCGGCATACTGCTTAGGGTCTACTTTGATCCGGTGAGATATGGCTCTGTCATTCTGATCAAATAGACTCTCTAAGGTAATCAGTCCTTTCGGGACATGATTATTTTTCAGTTGTATCAACCCCTCATATTGCTCGTCATCAGGGTCTCTACCTTCGATTGCATAGGCTTCATTTACCAAAAATGTGACGATCTCCTCGTCACAGCCGAACACTTGCCAATGAGTGTCCTTATCAGGCACGGAAGGCCTGTAAATGGTACGGACCGGCTTCGGCTTCTGGACAGTGTTATCAGCCGGAATGTACCGGCTCCAACGGACGCCGAGAATGTCAACATGCTTGTTTTTCTCTCGTGAAATAGCCTTGACATTCAACGAGTCAAAAGACTCCATCAGATCCCAGACCCGATTTCGGTACGCCTTGAGATAGTGCTTTTTGGAGGCGCACTTATTCGTGATCTGGTGGCACACCAACTCTGAGTCTCCGTAGATCTGCAGATGTTTGATTCCCAACCTCTCCGCCTTTCGCAATCCCAAGCACAAGGCTTCGTACTCCGCCGCGTTGTTGGTACAGCTCCAAGCCAGCCTGTAGGTGTAATCCTTCTGGATCCCGGTTGGGGAAACCAAAAGAACTCCAGCACCGACGCCATTTCTGCATCATGCGCCATCAAAGAAAAGCTTCCACAGCTTCTCAGGTGCTGGTCCCACTTCTCTCCTTGCTGACTTGTCAACTCTCTCAGGCTGAACAATGGTGTAACAGCCTTGCTCTATTTCAATCACGGCGTTGAAGTCCCGCAAGGAGAATTCATCTTCTACTTGCAGCTGCTCGAGAGCTTGCTCCGTCATGTCCACGGTCACCAGTTCTTCCTCTGCCAGCTGAACCATGCAATCCTCAGGCTCTTCTCCGGGTATCTTCTCTACTAGGTAGGTGGAAGGCTTTTCATTGAAAATCTTCAGCCTCCTTCCTTTGAAGGGCACTTCCATGTGCGAGTAGTCCAGAGAGAGATATCCTCCTAACTTCGCAGTGAACTCCCTAGAGAGACACATGCCGAAGTAGGGTTCCAAGTCGACGACCACAACCTCTTGGATGACCACGATGTCGAGGGCTTTGTGCAGCCGAATGGGGATGTCTTTTATGACACCGACTGTCTTGACAGGGGTGTCGTCTAGTTGCAGCACGCCTTGGTTGCTCCTTGTGTACTCCATCCCGATTTCATCGCAGACGGCTCTCGGCATTACGGTCGTGGAAGCACCAGAATCCACCATGCAGTTGTGTACTATATACCCTTGCATCCGTAATGACAGATAGAAGGGAGGTGGTCTATTCTTCCCAGTGGCTGAGACTGTCGGGGGTTGCACCAGGACAGCGAGCTGTATCTGCTTGCCGTTCTTCATGATTTTCAAGGATTCTTCCAGCAGATCGACCTGGCCTGGGAGCTGAAGAGCATCATACATGCTGATCCTTGCGGGAGTTCTCTTCAGCTCGTCTACTATACTGTAGCCCGAAGTGCTTGCTCCTTCCGCTTCTTTTGTCGGCTCGTACTTTGTCCGGTATTGTTGAGTGGCCTCAACTCTCTGTCTCTTGGTCAGAGACGGATACCTCAGCTTCTCCTGAGCTTGTTCTTTCGTTTCAGCTAGAGGCTGGGCAGCGGGAGCTTTAGCCGGAAGAGCTTTGGCTATGGGCGGCTTGACTGCGGGAGTCTTCGCCGGAGGAGTTTTATCTTTGGCTGTGTAGGGCCACAGCCTCTTGTAGGGCGGTATCTCCTCAGGTTGCGCCTTATCTCTTCTAGCGTACACCTTTAGGGGTTTGGCTGCAGCTTCGGCAGACTTCTTGTTTTCCTTGGCAGGAAGTGGCATCGGGACTTCGTCTGAGACAGCGAAATTGCTCTCGTCGCCCAGGATCATGTAGAGCTCTTCGTCCTCAATGGCGCTGCCGGCCAAAGTCTGGAGGTAGTGCTGATGCAGTGTACAATCATCCTCATCATGCGGGTCGTTGCACGTGGTGCACCAGTTGACCTGGTCAGAAGTACCAGGCTCATCCTCTATGGCAGCATTCCTCGGAGGGGGCCGCCGTTGCAAATGTTTCTCGAGGGGCCGATCCTTTGTTAATGCCGGGGGCGGATATGGCGTCCTTGGACCTAGGTCCATCTGGGCTTGCTTCTTTTTCAGAACCATCATGTCGTTAGACATGGTATGCTAGCCAGAGGCTAGAGCCCGTACCTCCTGTAGAATTTGATTCTGAATATCGTGGCCAGGAGGTGGCGGCAATTGAGCTGGGGGAGGCAATGCAGCCAATGGAGGAGTGGAATATTGTGCATGCTGGGGAGGAGCAGGAAGCGCTGGAAAACGTGGAGGACGGGGAGGCGGATAATGAATTTGAGGTGGGCCGTAAGGGTTCACGGCCGGCGCCGGATTCCATTGCTGCTGGGGTTGCTGTCCTGAAGTGGACGGCTCTGAACCAGAAGCTGAAGGATACTGCGATCGGGGAAAGTCAGGGTAGATGGGCGGTTGCACTCTGTGTGGAAGCCTGCCGATGGAGATGATGTCCATTTCAGCTTGCTGGGCAGCTTCGTACAGAGCAGGGAATGTGTTGATTCTGGCAACCTTCAGCAGCAGGCAAATGTCTGAGTTGAAAGATCTCAGGTAGTAGTAGGCGGCCTGTCCTGCTGACGGTCGGAGTTCACGAGGGACTCGTTTCCAAGACCTTGCAAACCTGATGTTAAAGTCTGACACCTCCTCTTGGGGGTGTCTTTGAATACTTTGGAACTGATGCAGTAAAGAAGAGGGATCAGCAGACTCGTTGCATCCTTTCACGAGCCTGCCGGCTAACTATCGCCACCCTGTGATGGATCCCTCTGGCAACGATCTCCACCAATAGAGAAGCTTTCCCCTTAGGGAAAGGGCTAGCAGACGGGTCTTCACACTTTCGTCAGTGATAGAGTGTAGCGCAGCCAGGGCAAGAATGTCCTGGATGTGTTCATACGCCGTCTTGCCATAGCCGTCGTACGTAGGGATAGACTTTAAGGCAGCAGGGGGCACAGCTTGCTGTCCGACTAGGGCCAAGGGCCCCGTAGAATCCACCGCCGGGAAGAGGTCGTCTTCATCCAGATGGTCAACCATTTTCGCTTCTGATCCGGTAGTGTATTCAGTATCGAAACTATCCGAAGATGTAGATTCTTCTTCGGCCTCAACTTGTTCAATCTCAGCTTCGGCTTCTTGGATTTCAGCCTCGGCCTCTTCTTGGATTTCTTCTTCGCGAGCTTGGTAATCAGCCAGCCTGACGCGCTCGCCTGGAGCGTCAAGGTCAAGTTCGTAAAAGTCGGGCTGGTTCTCCGGATTCCTTGCTCGCCACCTTCTTGTTTGCATGAAGGCGTCAGGACCGGTCTTCTCGGACTCAGAGAGTATCCAGGTTCGTGCAGAGTCGCCAGGTGCTCTGATTTGTAACAGCAATGAAGCGAGCACTAGTACTTCGATTTTGTTTCGGGGTGGGAAACTACCATGTCCCACCGGTTAAGACCAAGCAACTGCTGGTGCCAGGTGGAGACGGGTTAGAAATTCACTCTTGAAATATGGGACCTTGGTCCCACCGGGCGTGCTAGAGAAACTGTTGGTTACGAATCTGCCATGAGGAAAGGATTTGTTGTTAATGCGCCCAGATTCGCCCACCAGATTGAAAGGCCGGGAGGAAGAGATGCCTTCCATGCCAATCTCCGGAGAAGGCCGGCTCCTATGGGGGTTGTGATAAGATAAGAGTGCAGGAAAGAGATAAAAAGGTACAGAAAGAGATAAAAGGGTACAGAAAGAGATAAAAGTGCAGAAAGAAATTCCAAATGTGATTGGAGTTGGGTGGGGGGAATAAGCAGCACGACGACGAATCAATCACCACTACTAACAACATTCATCTACAAACACACATCGAAACTACAGCTATCGGCGATCCCATGTATCCTCTATCTATGCATTCCAGGAATACCTGGCCATCAAATGTCGGAGTCCAGAGTTCGAGTACAACAACAAGCAATGACACAAGAAACATGAGGCAGAAATGACAAGGAGAGGCAACATGCAAGATAAAAGACAGTAAGCAGAGCCAAGTATATGTCTGTATTTGAGGCAAATGCACAGCTACAATTGTCCCCTAGCAATATATTCCCCTTCCACCCCTTACATTGAAAATGTGGTGGGTATTTATAGCCCAAAATTCCCCCCGATTACATTCATGGGCACAAAGTCCCAGACAAGACATTAGCTGACACGAGCGGCTGAGGAGCTGCTGATGCTGACTTCTGTCGGTCAGGACTGTACTTGCAGCATGGTGTCCCTGAAGGCAGTACAGCTATGTGGCAGCGCGTTGGGTCAAGTCACCGGTCAACAGGAATGCGGGTAGGTGCGGCAGATGGCACTTCACATCGGTTTAAATGGTGACAGATGATGCCGGTAGTGAAGCCCATGCTTTGTCCTTGCGCGGTCAAATCTTGGCTCGAATCCCGAAGGTGGATACTTGTCGGATGCTGAAGCGTGACACGTGTCTGCCTTGAAAGGCAGCTTATCCAACTTCGCCAGGAATTCGGGCGCCATCGGGTTGCGCAGGAGGAAGACAACGCAGTTGGAAGGCCTTCTTGCCTTGGTGTCTTCTAAGTTGACTTCACCGAACTGCGCACCGGTCAAAGGGCGCACTCCGACTTCGTTGCGAAGTCGGGTTGCGCACCGGTGCTTGGCTGTCTCCATCCACTGTACAGACTGCGCACTGGAACAGGGGCGCACTCCGACTTCGCTGCGAAGTCGGGTTGCGCCCCAGCACTTAGACATTTTCTTGATGGGTCATTCCCCTAGTGCGCTCAGGAAGAAGGGCGCACTCCGACTTCGCTGCGAAGTCGGGTTGCGCCCCTAACACTTAGTCAGATTTTCAAACGTTTCCTGTCTTGCTGCGCACGGGTTACCTACTGCGCTCCAACTGAGGGGCGCACTCCGACTTCGCTGCGAAGTCGGGTGTTGCCCCAACACTTACAAACTTTTCAAGGCACACCTGCTAAAGTTTTTCTGGGGGAAGAAAGGGGGAAAGAAGAAGAGGGAATGAAGCTGTGAGGGAGAGGAAGAATGGGAGAGAAGAAGAAAGGGAAAAAGTGAGGAGGGAATGAAAGAGCAGCCTACATGCAGAAACCAAAAACATGGCACCCCTGTGCAAAATGTGACAACAAGTACTTGGATTCTCTTCCTTCTCTTCTTTTTGCACCAACAAGGTTTGGTGCTTCGAACTTCTCAAGTTGAATGGGCAGTCGCCAACCTCATGTCCTACAACTTCGCAGATGTTATAAAAAGCATTCTTTGGACAATTGATATTTGTGTCTTTCTGCTTTGTAGTCTGAACAAAAAATATCATCTTTTTCCTTCTCATTCTTAGCATCATGTACCATTCTCTCCAGGTCCTTCCACATGGCCTAGATTGCCACATGCAAGTCATCTCGGTCACTATCTCAATCACCATATCTATAGTGACTCAATCTTGTTATCATTTTTTTTGCTTCACTTTCCAAATCAATAGCTTTTTCAAAAGCTTCCTAATGGGTAGTTGGTGGTACTACCTTCATCTTCTTCTTGTATCTTGGCAACAACCCATTCAAGAAACATCATCTTTGCAAACCATCTGTTGGTGTGACTTTTATTTTATCGATGATTTCCTTCAATCTTCTATTGTAAGATTTGGCATCTTTGTCCTTTTGTTTTGTGGCATAGATTTCTCCGATTATTTCTATATCATCTTGGAGTAGTTTGAATTCCTTGATGAATTTGGTTGTCAAGTCTTCCCATGTGGTGAAGGGATTTATCCTTGCTCTCTTCAAATGCCAATCCATTGCAATCCCTCACAATGTTGCCAGAAACAATCTCAACCATGATCCTTCGTCATCTACTCCATTTTCTTGCCAGATTGTCATGCATGTCCCAACATGACATTCGAGGTCCTTCCCATCACCCATAAATGGTAGGCACTTCTGCTTGCCCACTGCTGCTGCAATATTGACCATGTTTGCCATCAATGGATGATTTTCTTCACTTCGCACTTTCTCACTTCGCAATTCTTCCCTTGGCAATTCTTCGCCTCACACGTCCTCACTAGCAAACAATTTTCGAACAAATTCTAGGGCACCTACACTTCGTGATCTCCTTCGCGAATATACAAGGGTTGGCTTTGATCTCCTCGCTCACACACACTCCTACGGCTGCTCTTGTGCTTGATTCCCGTCCTCTACACCTCTCGGCAATCTCCCTCACTCCTGTGCCAATGTTACTAGTTGTTCAACCTCGTCTCCTCATGCACTCTCCATGTTGGCACCTCCACTTGTGCAAAAATCCTCCACAGTCTCACCTTTGTTTGCTCATGCTTCACCTTATACTTCTTTTGTTGTTAGAAACAACGTTTTCCACCTTTCGTGTGATTCATTTGGACTATCCTCCACTTGACTCCACATACATTCTACTTTTGGTTTCTCAAGTTTCGTTGCCCGTGACTGCAGTACTTGCTTGGCAATGCTTGTATCTTCTTGTTGCTCAACACGACGTTGTTGGGCAATCCTCCAACTCCTCCTTACAGGATTCTAACTTATTTTGCAACCCCATCTCCCACGTCCTCACAGTGAGTAATTTGTCATTCACCACTCCACACTTCACGTGTGCTCGTTCAAATTTCAAGCAACAACAACAACAATGCCAAATAGAGCACGGTGGTGAGTATCCCAATGATGGACAAACAAAATGACAGATTTAGATGCCAAGCAAGACTCTAGTCAATGCAATTTCACACGGACTCAACATTCCACGTGAACGACAATCACATGATCATTCACTTGTACGGAAATCAAGTGATAATCCACTTGTACGGTAGTCATATGATCCACTTGTATGGAAGGTTAAAGTCTTCACTTGTACGACAACTTACTTGTACGAAAAATTAGCAAGTGAGTTGTACGGTAATCACTTGTATGGCAACTATGAAATCCACTTGAATGGCACTCCTCACTGCTCCACTTGTATGGCAACTCTCGAACAACGCTTCTAGATTACAACTCGTCGTAAAATGTCTTAGGCCTTGGCCGCAACTTTACTTCACACCTGCACACGAAACTTGATACAACTAAAATCTACTAGCAAAAATAACATCTCATAGATCACATGCAACACACAAATGAAGGATGAATCATCATTGTATTACTCTACCTGTACGACATTCATGTTACAAGTCGTCTACATTGGCAATACACAATGCTATAATGGATTTATAGGCACAGACTATACAAGCCTAGATGCTCTCTCGTACTCCCCTAGTGTCATCGTACTGCTCAAATGAATGGGAGGTCCTATTTAACTTTGGGGCTTGGTACGTACCAACAACTGCTGCCTGAGACACCTCACCCATAACTACTTCCCCATTCACATATGCATAACACATACATTAGTCGTACATTATGTTTGCAATCTATCAAACAATGACGTCATCACCCTTGACGTCACACAACAAAATTTCATTACAATATCATTTACATTTCATTTATATCTACATTTACATTTACATGTGTGTGCATTTCACACTTATATTTACTATGTACATTACTTCTTCGGCTGGTCAAAAGTAGCTCCTACAACAAAGAGGAGGAAAAAGGAAGCGTTCAAAGTGCAAGAGTTTCAAAGTTGTACATATCAGGAAATTTTTGGCATTAGCCATTGCACAAAAGGAGTTGCACTATAGAGGAAGAAATCTTTCTTGGAGAAGACAGGAGTTGCATTGCAAGAGTAAGATGCATTGGAAGAAATGGAAACTGCATTGCAGAAGGAGAAATAGTGCCAGAAAGGATTTTCTTTGAGAATTCCTCCCCATTGCCGACAGATTTGTTTTTCTTTTACAGGTAGAAAAATTGCGGCAGAAGCAAGGACTAGCTGGAGACAGAAGAAAGGAGGAAGCCAAGTTAATTTTGCATAAAGAGGAATCTGAAAGAGTGTTGCAGATTTTTTTTACAACAACCATATTGGTTGTACGTACTTTACCACACATCCTCCAAGCAAGAGAAACACGGTTGTAAAGAGGAGTACAAATAGTCTAAGGTATTGGGAAAGTTGTATGAGCATGAGCAAATGCGAAGGAAGGGTCATACAAATTCAGGCCATTCGAGACCAAGCCGTCCAAGGATCTACCGTCTAAAGCTGGATCATTCTAGACTAAACCATCTGGAGTTGAACCATTTGGAGGAAGGGAGTATGAGCTGTCAGATCCTAAAAATGGTTGCAAAGGAGGGCATGCAAAACAAGACAACAAAAGACAAAGTGTGTGCCATGTGGAGCTGCAAGTTGACACCAAGTCATGTGGAAAACGGTTGGGGCAATTGGAATTAATTACTGTCTAAAGAATTAAAAGTTCAAATCCAAGGAAGCGGACTATAGGAGAAATGTAGCAAAAGCCAAGAATTTCTAAAATGATAGAACGAGTTGTGTTGTAGAGACATCCTCCAAGATTTTTGTTGGAAGTTGTGATGTAGCAAGGACCTCATACACATGGAGGAGGCATCGGATTTGGCATTGGAAGAAGCCACGAGGAGCATGCACGTGGAAGAGAGAGCGTAAGATGGACACTGAATGAGGGATAACATGACAACATGGAGGAGTAGAGTCGACATCGAGGTCAAGGATAGACACATCAAATGACAAGCAAGCTAGAGGCAAAGAACCAACAGCTTCACCACAGCAAAAGAGTAAGGGGAAAGAACGCATACAGATCCCCTTAGAAGAAATTACCTGGACAACGCTTGCTAGATAATTTTGCAGGACGTGGTGGTTGGAGCACCCGAAGGATCATCAATTAAAGACAACATTTCAAAATGCAAGAGTGCAGTTTATTTTGCAAGTTCCTGGTTTTGACAAGGATTTTTTCAAACCGTACCTGTTAGAGATGCTGCAGACATATGATGCAGAAAGAAAGCGAAGCAAGGTGATGCTTGGTGACAAAGAAGTGCGGGTGTCATTTTCCCCGAACAATTTTCAAAGGGTATTTGGCTTACCGACTTCAACAAAACTGGTGAAGGAGGGAGTGGAGCCCTACCATTTGAAGAATTTTGTTGATAAGGTCACCAAACTCAGTCCAGCAGAAGTAGAAAAGTTGACAAAGCATGAAAGTCGTGGACTGAAGATGCAGCACCTAAAGTTAGATGAATTGCGGTGCGCAATGAATGTGATTATGTCCAAGTTATTTGGCGAACAAAGAGCCTCAAATATGCCCACTTGGCTCATACCATGTATGGAAGGAGTGATGGCTAGAGAAAAGTATGATTGGGCAAGTTTCTTGTCAAACCGCATATAGAATTTTCTGTTGTGGTATACGAAGAATTTTTCCATGGCATTCCATGCCATTGCATTACTTTTGGATGCTACATCACATGAAAAGATTCAGTTTCTAGGACTGAATCCTCCACACATGATACCAGAAGCAATGCCTACTATTTTCCATTGGGTACATGTTGCCCCATTGATGAAGATTGGACCAATGGGAAAAGTAGCATCAAGGAAGAAGATGACAATGAAAAAGCAGAAAGCAACAGAGTTGTTGAAAGACAAAGGAGACACGGATGCATTGGCTGAGTGTAGACTCAAATGGAGTAGAGGAACAATTTCCCAGGGATAAGGGAACTGGTCAAGAAGAAGAAGAGGTATAGAGAATAAGTGATAGCAGATGAGAGCGCAACTGTAGCAGCAACAACAGCCCCTGCAACAACAGCAGCAATAAAATCAGCCAATGGGTTAAAGTGTCAAAGTGTTTCCACCTTCAGGACCCCCACAAGATGCCACGGTGATTGGGACAGCTGGCAAAAATTCACAGGGAATTGTGGTGGATTAACATTATAAATTGCATGGAATGACCTATGTTGCAATGTTGTTGGGGACTTCCACACAAGCAAGAGGGGAAGACTGTGTGAGGGGGCATTGCAGGTGCCATTGTGAGTACCAAGGAAGTGGCTTCCACTAAGGCTGAGAGAGAAGGACAAAAACCAAGACAATTAGAAGATGTTGCACAAGGAGTTCAATGTGTAGGAGAAGCAACGCAACAGTCACAAAGACGAAGAACTGCACAGGAGCAGGCACAGGAGACACCGGTTATCATAGATGTTGATGATGATGTGCAGATTGTAGTTGATGTTATAGAAGCATTACCACCAGTGGAGGAAGAACTTGTGATGCATGGGGAAGAGTATGCAGGTGATATAATGATGAATGTGGATACGCCAAAGAGCTATATGCCACAACACCACTAAGGCAGTTTGTGAAAGAAGTGGAGAGGTGTGATCCACCTATGTTGGATGAAGGACCAACAATTGAGTTTACATCTACGACAACTCAGACCACGGTACCAACTTCATCTGTGCTAGAGGAAAGAAGGAAAAACAGCCTACATTAAAGCACATATTGTTGTAGAAGGGCCAGAGCAATCAACCATCTGAGGTTGAGCCAAAAAAGGGCAAGGAGACAATGGATACTACCGAAAACCAAATTGATGCAAAGGGAGAAGTAGAACCAGAAATTCAGGAAGCTAAGGGTAAAAAGTAGAAAATCAACCTGAAGAGTCAAGGTGGCAAAGATATTGAAGAGACAACCACTGAATATGGTACCGAGGAGAAGCTAGAGCATGGTGAAACAAGCAAGCATATTTTGATCAAAGTGCCTAACTTGAGGCAGCCTCCAATTCATGAAGAGCAGATAAATGAACAGGTTGATGCATTCTTTGAGAAAGTGAGTGGATTGTTTGATAGAGCCTGGAGTGAGTTTCAAGTTGGTTGTGTTGGTGACTGTCAACTGTGGCAATTGAGGATGGAAGCAAAGTTGTGCAAGTTGGTGAGTTGGGCCCCAAAAAAAGAAAGAATGAAGAAATTCGCAGAAATCCATCATATGCAGCCATGGGAGGCGGGTGTTGGCAATAGCAGTATCTAGTCAATGTTGGAAGTGAGAGAACTGCTAGAAGGAACTCCAGTCTTGTATCAGCATCCACCAAGAGTCTATATTGCCAAAGAAATCATGGACCAATATCCTGAATTTCTAGGAGCCAAGACAATTAAGCTAGCACCAGAGTTGGTGAAGCCATATGCTAGAATGAATTTCCTAGCATATCTGATTTAGTGGTTGGCAACAGGTTTTGAGACGTTTCAAAAGATGGTTCGTAACCTAAATCTGAAAGAAGAATACAAGTGGTGGAAGGATAGCTCCAGCAGGTGCAGCAGGATGTCGCAGAAGAACTAGTAAGAATAAGAACAAAAATGGACAGTACGAGGCAAGCACAGGCACAATAGTATTAGCTGAATGGTCAACTAAAATCAGAATGTGGGGTGTGGGATCAAACTCTTGAGGAAAAGATGCAAGAGATTACTCTCCAGGACTAGCTAATCGTGGAGCGTGATGAGCAGCTGGCAAAAGCTGCAAGGAAGGAAGCTGAAGCAACAAAAAGAGAGGTTGAATTAAAGGCTAGGCTAGCTGAATTTGAGCAAAAGTCACATCATTATGGCTTCCAGTGGGCTCGTTACCAAGCCTATGCAAAGAGGTTGAAGGGAGAGACTGAAGCCTTGAAGCTGCAAATCCAGGAGTTGGGTGGAGTACCTATGCCAATGCCTCATCCACAACAGAGTCAGAGCCCTCAAGAATGACAACAATCGTCGATGAGGACATCGACCAATCTAGAGGGGAGGGCAGATGTAGACGCTAGTTCTGACGTGGCACCATCACATGTGCCACCTCGTACTCGTACATAGAATAAGTGTATCGGAAGTCAAGTACACATAGATTTTGAATGTAATAGTTTTGAATTCATTGTAATGTTTTGTGAAGTACTAGTTAACGTACGAATAATTAATGAGTCATGTAGTTGGAAATGAAATGAAATGCAAATGTATGACAAATGTAATGTAAAGGTGATGAGGTGTCGGGTTGGTAGTTGGAGGAGTAACTACCTCCCACAAGTTTAAATAGGACCCCTCATTCATTTTCCCGTACTTACATGGGTACGGATGTGCTCATACAAGAGAGAATGCACAGGAGAGTATGGAGATAACTGTATTGCATACAGACATGTATTCTTGCTGATAATAATAATACCATTCAGCCATTGTCATGCAGATTGTGTAGTCTTTATGCATGTGTTTGTATCTGATTGTCATTGCTGTAGATAGAAGATCCGAACTGTTTCCACTTATTTTTGTTTGTTGTAGATCATTGTACTCTGGGCCGCCTGGATCTTGGACCCAGGCTGTCCAATGGAAGGTTGAGGTCGTCCGACTGATAAGCAAGCCGTCTAGAGTGTGATTAAGGTTGTCTGGACTGCAAACAAGGCCGTCTATTTGCCATGTTGTGCAGGGCCATCAAAGGTGAGACAATTGTGTTACAAGCCGTCTGGATTACAACCGTCTGAGTGTTATTCACACTGCATGTTTCTAGTTGCTAACAGATGAGTTATTCATTCCCTGTTCCTTCAACTGCGGAATACCACCACCATGCTACAGGACCTGTCTAGAATTTTGGTGCAAGCTGAATGTAATCCTATATATACTGGCCTATGCAATGCCATGAGATGTCCCGGTTCTATTGTCAACAGAGGATAGCTGCAAGTCTCAAGTGAATTTGAAACATGTAAGTTGAATGGCATTCTTAGCTTGATGGTTCAGTCCCTATAATTGCATTCACAATAAGGCAAACCTACATAGTAGAGACTGCACAGTAAATATTCCATTTTGCACTGCATTCCCAAACTGGCAGGAGCAATCTTTCTTCTAACAAAAACAAGGTCCAAATCTTGTATAGAAATTTTAGGCCTAAACGAAATCGTTATTCTATCAAGAATTCCAACAATCATAAGTTCATGTTAACGACTTATAGCAACTGAACTTCCACTCAACAAACCCAAAATTCCTATTTGAAACATTTACTCCCTACGACAAGGAATTCCCCTTCTGAGTCGTTGGTGATTGGGTGCTAAATTGAAGTATAATGAATTTTATCGAATACCACTACATTTCATTTCATAGTAAGTAGGCTTCCACAAGGAGATATCTTAAGCATACCTGCTGGTTCTAAAACTCTTGTTGTAGCTCAAAAATGGCGAAGACCTCCAAGTCCCTATGAAATGTAATTGCAGCATGTTATTATATCAAAATTCTACTTGCCACCCAAACCCTTCCAATGCAATGAATAGTAAGGTAAGTGCAGGGAATTATTGAAATAACATTTATCAGCTCTAAGCAAAGCATGGTCAATGCTCCTTATATTCCAAAGAACGGGAATTTTTGTAAAAGTAGAACATATCATTCAGCAACAAAAAGCGAAACATGATTTGACTAGTGTGGGGATGGAGAGGAATTTGTGGCTGTCTAACTTTTACTTTTTTTTAAATAATGGTATGATCCCGTCGACAGTGAATTTTCTCACAGAATGAATGATATTGCCAACAACGGCTTAAATGGGTAGCATTACTCTACTTGATAGCAACAATACCGTCTCATGCCCAACGTTCCAGAAGCAAACTTTTTGAACAAATGGTTTTCTTTTTCAAATATTTTCCTCTGAACGTTGAATCGTCGATTCTAAATTATCGTATCTACATGGTGCTATAATTCTGAGAGCAACCCACGTGAGAAAGTGCGGATGCTTAAAGCTTTTTCGGAGGACAAGTCGTTGACACATCAATTGTGACTGGACAATTTTTTTTTTAATTCTTGATAATAAGTAAGAAGGTTATATCTAGTTGTTTTTTAGTTGTTTTTTTCTTAAAGTAAAGAGACTTTCATGGGGAGGATTGGTTATAATATATTAATTAATTATATTAAGTTATTGCAAAAAAAATCTAATTATTTTAAAGTTAAGATTATCATTATCAAGACTTACAGATATAGTAGAAGTTTTTTATGGTTTTGTTTTTTAAAAAGAATTTAAATTTTTTATATTATAATAAAGATCATTTACAAGTTGAGGTGAGACTCCTTTTAGCTTAAGTTAATAAGAACATTTGTTTACAACAGTAAAAGAGGATGTGCATTGGAGCCAAATTTTCTAAACTATATTTCTACAATGGTTGTCCAAACTAGCTAAACATTGGATTTGCTCACCAACTTGCCTAATCCTCTCATCCTCAATAACCATGTCATTGTGCCACTGAACCTCTACCTCCTTTGCAGTACCCATCTTAACCAGGAAGTCTACCACTTTATTAAGATCTCTACTCACATAAACTAGAATCACATCATCTAATTCCCTCCACAATTCCTTAATTTGGATGACAAGAATCCTCAACCTCCATGTCTTCAAAGCAAAGTTCCTCGTGCAATCTAGAGCTCCTACCAATATTTGAGAATCTGATTCTAGGATTATTCTCTTGTAACCTTGTCTTACTGCCCAGATAGAAGCAGATTTGATAGCTAAGGCTTATGCTTCATTGTTCGTGGCTCTTCTCAGGCCTTGCAGTTCTCAATAGAGCACTATCCCAACATGATTCTTGTAGACCACTCCAATTCTAGCTCTACCTGGATTGCCTTTTGCAGCTCCATAGTATTAATTTTAACCAACCTTTTGGGGGTGGTTTCCAACTAACTTTATCCTGCCCCTCTTGCACTTCAACTTCCTTCTCCATCGTCCCTATATAAGCCTGAGTTTCCTCTTTAGCATACATTACCACAGTTTCTATGACTTTGCTTCAAATGACTTGCCAAACGCCATCTAAGGATGAAAAGGTTTTTCTAAAATTTTTGCCATTTCTCTCCAACCACACTTGCCACCAAATGAAGTTTAATCCAAGCTTCCAACCGATAGAAAGAGCTTTAGATTTAAATCTACCCGTCTTCCATCTTTTCCAAATATTAATCCAATTCAAATCGTCATTGACTTAAATTTTATAATATAAAAACCAATCGCTTCCATATTTAACATGTAAATGGGCTCTCAAACATCAAGTGATCAAATGTTTCCTCACTCTTGTAACATAAAACACATTGAGATGGACCAAAAATTCCCCTACGTCTTATATTATCAAAAATAAGAATTCCATTATGCATGAACTTTCAGGCAAAGAAGTTTACTTTCAACCAACCCTTGGACTGCTAAATCTTTCTCCAATCCTCAACATGATATGCATGAGGAGGAGATTCTGGAAGGATATTATTATATCCATCCTTCACTATGTAGACTCCAAGGCTCCCATAACCCCAAGCTAATTCATCCTCCTCATCTCTACCTGTGAGAAATATTTTTGCCAAGATTTTAGTCATGATGGGTGTTAATTTCGAAGGGATTGGAATTGGCCACTCATCCAACTTCTTAAACTGCTTAAACTTATTATCCCTAGCTAACTAGTGTTGAAATAACTTTTAATCTGGATCCAACCCCTACTTTCCATGGTTGTTTTTACTTGTTGCAGTTTTGGGACTTCAATAATGATAGATGGATATTGATCTCATGAATCTATCTAAAACCGTGTCTTCTCCCCTCTCCCCACTTTCCAAAATTATCCATCTTTCACTACCTGAGATCCTAACTTTAGATTCTGCCACACCAAGGACCCATTACCATCCAAAGGGAAACGACTCACCTCATTCGGGTTCACCTGCCCCAAATATTTACTAGTTAAAACTCTACTAAATAAAGAAGTTGGTTGGGAAATCCACCTCCAATAAAGCTTTCCATCCAAAGCTAGCTTTATTATTTAACTCTGATCTTCTCAGTCCCAAACCTCTCTTTACCTTAGGTTGGCTTACTTTCTACCAACCTACTAAGACCCATTTCCTCTCCTTTTAGTCCTCCCCATAAAAAATTTCTAGCCATCTTGTCTAACTCTTTTCATATGGTATGTGGGGCAGCAAGGATAGAAAATTTATAAATTGATATGGCCTGAATGACTACAAAAAATATAATCTATCCCCATAGCTTAACCATTTGTGAGACCAATGATTAATTCTTACTTTGATACAATCCAAAATATTCCTCTATATCTATTTTTAGTTTTTTAAAATGCAAAGGGATCCCAAATATATCAATGGGAGAGAAGTCCTCGTAAATCCCAAGATCTCTAAAATTTTGTCCTGAAGCCTTCCTTCAAGATTGAAAAAGACCACTTTGGATTTTTTATCATTGATGACTTGGTTTGTGGCCCTAAGGTAAACATTAGGAGTATCTCTAATCATTCTCACTTCTCTAAAGTTGGCTACTCCCACCAATCCTATGTCATCCACAAATTGCAAGTGAATCAAAACTTCCTCACCCACCTTGATACTTGTTAGAAAATCTTGTTGTCTTCTCCTCAAGATGAGTCTACCCAAGCCTTCAACCAATATGAGAAAAATATAAGGGAAACAAGGATCTCCTTGATGAAGGCCTTGAGTAGCTCCAAACGGTTGTGAGGGAAGGCCTTTGATTAACACTGAGTATGTCAAAGTAGAAACACAACTCATGACCCATTCTATCCAATCCTGAGAGAAACCAAAGGCTGCCATCATCCTTGACAAGAAGTTCCACTCCACCCTATCATAACACTTTGACATATCCAATTTTATGACAATTCTCTTATTGCTAGATTTTTGCATTTAGTGGATTGCTAGATTTATAATTTTGTTGCATCTACTATTTCAGAAATTAGATTTCCTCGGCCTATGACCCAGTTTACCATAATATTCATTGCTTTGTTTTGTTTGTAGGGGACATAACAAACATACTTGTCTTAAATCTAGTTTGAAGTCTATTGATCTTTTTCAACACTCTTTGTTTCAAAAAGGCCTTAGTAAGATTTTGTCTATTAATAAAAATTTAAGAGTTTGATTTTACCTATGACTAGCAAATTAAATATTTTAAACTAATGTTTTAAATAATTTTTAATATTGAAATTGGAATTGATGCGAGAATATCAATGACAAGATTGAGTTTTACAAAAAAAAATTATGTATTAATTTAAAAAATTATTAGTGTTTCTTTATTGGTGTAGATTTTGAAAAATTAGAATATATAGATGTAGGATATAAAGATATAAATATCTTATAGTGTATAGTAAAAATAAGTGGTTTTATCAAATTTTAGTTTACTTTGTGTTTGGCATATCATGTAATACATTATTAAGGTATAATACTTATAATTAAATAGATATAAATATGTGTTCTTGGCTTGCATTTAGACAAAGGTATTATATTAGTATAGTGTCTATTGTGGTCTCAGGTTCCATGTGCATACATAACATTACACTTGTATAGTGTAGTTTGTACACTTGTAGTTAAGTCTTGCAATCTGATATTTCTCACTCTTTCCAATCCACCATGTCAAACCATTCTTCTTGTTTGACCATTTTTCATCCTACATGCCTTGCTTCTCAGAGATTTTTGTCTTCTCTACAACTTCCCTTTATCATATTGAAGCAATGCAATCGATTGATTTTCAATTAGGATAGTTGTCAAAAATTTTGCTTGTCTTTTGGTGTCAGACCTTTATAAAACTTTTGCAGCTTGCCTAAAATTTTGTTGGAATCCTTGCCAAAATATTTTGTTAGGATTATTTTGGAGTGCTTGAATTTCATAACTTTTTATTTCATTCGTCTTTGGTATTTTCTTGCAAATTGCAAACCGACCCTTGAAACTTTCTGTCACCTTTCAACTTTCAAAATTTTATATGCATTGCAGGTCGTCAAAAAGTTTCCCTTCTACTTTAGATTGGAACTTTTGTAAAGTGGTGCTAGACTTTGATTGGAACTTTTGCCCATATTTGTTCAACACTTCTTAATGTGCCTTATGCTTGTTTTATCTTGGATTTAGTATTCCTTCAAAATATTCTTAAGGAAAAATCTCCTAAGTGTAGTGAATGCTCACTATAGTTTTGGTGACTCACAAGACCTTCTTGCTTGCTAAAGAAGAAACTAGAATTATTGCCTTCATCCTTGGGCATAGAGTCAAGAATTAACGAATTTGAAAAGAATACAAAATTTTTATCAATATGATAACTTATCTAGTGTCTACTTAATCACTCCTCACTCTTCTTCTAAAGGACATTGGATTTTTTTGAAATGCCTATAGATCATTTAGAGCTCAAGTTGATCATCAAGGGAGAAATTCTTCATATAATTGATGACCTCATGTAGTTAAATCCTTATCTCTACTAAGGGTCCGATCACCCAAGTAATGTTATTTGTCGTAGGAAAATTCAACCATGCTTCAAAAGGGAAGCATCCTCCTTGTATTGCCTCAACAACTACAAATACTCTTAATCTAAAGCAATACTGCCATCTATATTTCATGAAGAGGGAAGTTATTTTTGAAATAATGAGTCAATTTGACTCTTGAGCTTCTTAGTGGTGGTAGGTGAGATAGTTATTTGGGCATTGCACTATGGCACAACCTGCTCCTTTTGGAGCAGATCAATTGTTTTGTGTGTCATTGTCTCTTTGTCATGAATCTTGGTAGATACTAACTCAAATTTTGATGTGGTGGTCATATTCACCTGATAAGTTCTAACTTCAACCAACCTTATGGAGGCTTCATGATTCCTTGGAGCTACTCAATCTCACTTTTTTGCCTTAGCTCTAATTATTTTAGGATATTTTCTCTCTTCTGGTTAAATTGAGCTTCTTGTCCAACAAGCCTATTTGTGAGGCTTTTGACTTACTCCTCTTTTGCTTTCATAAGATATTTTAAGGGCTACTCCATTAGATGTTTAGCGAGCATGTTTACCTAATTTTGGAGTGCTTTGGCCTCCACTTGAGAGTTGCTCAAAGTTTTCTTCACATATTCCAACTCTTTCTCGTTCTTTGCCAATTTATAGCTTAATGATTCATAATCATAGGACTAGAGCAGAGCAGAAAAAGGAAGGTTGAATCTAAACCTGTAGAGAAGAGGAAAATAAATAAAGTGACTTTCTATGAAGAAATCATAAAAATTTATGCTTAAATGTCTATACAGTTATAGCCTGACATAATTGGGTCATTGGTTGAAGCAAAGGATTCCTTAGAGGATGATGAAATAGTCTCTAATTTTTTAGTGAAGTCTATAGAAAAACATTTGAAAACACTGAGCAAGTTAAGGAACCAATAGGTACACAATAATTGAGGCGGTATACCAGGTTACAAGGACACTCTGTTATAGAGAAGCAGGTTGAAAAAATAGAGGTTGAAATTATAACTCAACCACCTTCACCCTCTCCTTTGAGGAGTCTAAGATAGAGAAAACCAAGTATAGTTGCAACTGAGGAAATCATGCCTACAACATCAACCAATCACAAAAAAATGATAAAAATGATACTCTAGCAAGATGAGGAAGAGGTGATTGAGAAAACCCCAATCCAAAAATAGGAAATTTTGTTTCAAAAATATTTTAATCATGGACAAGAATCATTTATAGAGGTTGGAGACGTTGGAGAGCCTAGTTCACCACTTGCGATGAACCTACCTACCTATTCTTTAGAAACTAAAGAGTATGAAGAATATGAGCCAAATGACCATGTATATCTACCTAATTGATTATCAAAACTCAAAAAACATGGATTGAAAAAGGTGAAGCAACAATTAAGGAGAAAGATGAATATATTGACCAATTGTTGCATGAAATAGAAGAGTTGAGAAGAATATTGACACCATTTGAGGTATTGCCTAAAAATTTAGATTCTGGAAAGGAGATGGCAAAAATTCTACTTGAATTAGCAGGGCATATTCCAAAATAAGAGATACAATACCCCATAACTGCCTCATAAACCTAAGGAGGATAATCTAGAAAATACACCTGATAATTATGTTTTTATTACTGCTACAATAGCATAGTGACATACAGGACAAGAAACAACACTTGAATAAGCGGATGGAGAAGGGATTATCAATGCCATGGAAGGCTTACACACCCTAGAGATGGGCCCATAATAGAATCTACAACAAAATTTGATAAAGAAGTTCATTTGGACACTTTTGAACGAAACCCCAGAATATCCTAGGTCAGCTTTGAAACATCCTTCAAAAACACAGTCTCATTCTGGAGCAGCTCCAAAACATCCAAAAATTGTGCCAGAATACCTTGAAAATGTTGCAGAATATTAAAAAGAGCAAGGTATACCAAAGAGTGAGGTCATTGAAGCTCAGATCATCCCACCACAAGTAAGTACATCACCTTAGGAAAATCTAAATCAAAATGTTGGCAATTCTATTTCTAAGGTGCAAATAGTAGAAATAGGAGTTAAAGTTGACTTGTTGCCTAAGAACAAAATTCCACCAATAGTGCATCCACATGACATGATTACATTAGCAAAATATAATGGAGATATTGCAAAGTGGATATCACACTGCCAAAACCTAGAATCATGCATTGTAGCTTTGAAACCCCTGAAAAAGCAAAATGAAACATAGGTTGCAAAAAATACTGATTTGAAAGAAAATGTGTAAAATTTATGCTAGATTGCAGGACTGATACAATGCAGAAGACCTACTAGGATTTATAGATTGATCCTTAGAGAACACTTCTTCAAATGGTAGATAATACATATTTGCTCAGGGTTAACATTTGATTTGAATACTACCCCTGATTTTCTAGAGGTATATTTACATAGCCCTAAAGAGCAAGAAAATCTATTGTGTGAGTTTTTATTGCACAAGTATATAATGCCAGAAGATGTATAATTTTTACCTCATATTTACATAGGGGACATACAAGTCATATCCTTTGTCTCCACTTTGAACAACCAACTATATTGGGATCAGGAGAAAAGGAAAAATAAGGAAATAGAGTTGGAACTTGGACTATTGTTAAGGCATATCCAACCAAATCATAGAGCGTTAACAAGTCAACATTTCAACATGATGATCAATCCAATAATCAAACACACTTATTTACTTAATATAAAGGATAACATGGTTTATTTTTAGTAGTTTTGCATATGGAATTTTGTAAATGCCTTGTCAGCTTGCAAATTTAGATGGGGAGAGTTGCCTATCTCCTTGATGAAAAGAGAGCCAATGTCACTTACTAACCTATTATGATCACATAGGAGGGCATAGACAGTAATGTAGACAATACTAGTAGTTAAACATTAGTGTATAGACTTGAGATTTAGGCCACCAACTATTATCACTCTTGTGCCATATTAATTAGATTCTGATCCACAACTTGATGAAGAGTTTTAGAAATGGTTATTGGAGCTGAAATAGTGCAGAGGATACTATACTGGTAAACTAATATTTTTAAGAATCTGGTACCAAGATTTGGACCTTAGTGCATCTGTGGCCCACCAAAATGCATGAGGGCATGCATCAGGTCAAGTTGAGGGGAATGATGAGGCCTAGAAATACCTCATTTTTGTCACATTTGAACATCTAAAAACTACCTTAAAATAAATTATGATGTTACTTTATGCTAATTATGTGATTAAAATGCATTATTTGTCAAGTGTTTGCATGATTTAATGTATAGAAGCATTGTACCATGTTTTGGCTATTTTTAGCATCTTTTTACTCTATTTTTGCATGATTTGTTAGTGAAAAGTATATAATGAATTTGGTAGCCAATAGAGTGTGCTGATATTTGTGGTTACATAAGATAATTTGAAAATTTTCCCACTATAAATACAAACTTGTAAGATGATTTGGTGCCAGAGCCACCATTCTATTGAAAAATAGGATATTCCATCTACAACAACAACCTCATACAAATTCCAGCCACCTATCATGATAAAGGGAGGCATGAAATTTGTCAAAATAAGTAAATGGAAACATTGAGAAATTATTAAGGTAGACTTAGAAAAACTCCTTATCCACCTAGAAACACTTCCATGTGATCCAAATGTGAGAAACAAGACACAAAGGTGAAACTGCAGGAACAACTGGAAACATGTAAAAACCAGTTTTATACAACTATTAAGGAGGTCACATACCAGGTCAAGGAAGGCATGTGTAAATGGTTGTAATATATTTGAAAAAGCAAATAAATACTATTTACACATTTGAACATGCTCCTACTCAATCAGAATTGGTAACAATAGTACAATCATATTTCTCTGCCTTATATTTTGGAGCAGCTCTAGAATGAAGGGCAAAGTTGAACTATTTTGATAGAAAAGGCAAAAATACATCCATTTTAGAAGGATAAAGGAATATTAAGGCAAATATAAGTGTT
This sequence comes from Wollemia nobilis, assembly GCA_028583015.1. Classification (NCBI taxonomy): domain Eukaryota; kingdom Viridiplantae; phylum Streptophyta; class Pinopsida; order Araucariales; family Araucariaceae; genus Wollemia; species Wollemia nobilis. Next base: position 444,125 of record JAQPPZ010000252.1, on the reverse strand, counting down.
AAAAAATATCCTAGGCTATTTTAACCCTTTTCTACCAACTAGAGGATGCAAATCAGATGTTGTAGTACATTTGTATCTCAATATAGACTAGGTCTCCTGCAATAAAGTATGCAAATAAAAAATAGCCAGCAAGGAATATTAATTTAGTGATTGCAAAAATTCATTTGGGAAAGTGGCATATATAGGATTCTACCTCATTGGTTGAGCTAGGTCCATAGAGAGTCCAAGTAGAAATACAAGTCAAAAGTAGACAAAGTCTTTTGTAACCGTTATGTTTTGAATATTTGAATAAAAGTGTAGTTTTTCTTCATCTGTATGAAATAGTGAGTTTATGAGTGATTAGTTCTTAGTATTGGAGTAGATATTATTCCCTCTAGACCAAGGAGCAAGGGCCTACTCTGAGGACTAGAAGGAAGGAGAAAAATTGTGTAGGTTTTGACTAATTCTATTTTTGCAGCATTTCTATCAAATTCCTATTTCCATCTGTGCAATAGTACTAACCTTTGTTTTAGCATAATTTATTTGATGTTGAAAGTGTGATATGTGTGTTAGAATATTTGAAACCGGTTGACCCTTGTTTTGAATACCCTATTTTCTGTAATTTCATTTCTACAACAATTTTTGACAAGTTTTCCAACAACATTTGTTGACAAGTTTTTGTAGCATTTTTGACAGTTTCCATCATTGTGAATTTTAGAATTATGATTTTAATTTGATAATTTTCCTTTCCAAGTTATTTCCATTAGAAAAAGTAAATAGGCTTTTCAATTTTGCAAATTTTCAATTCTGCAACTGTAGTTTAGAATTGTCAATTTTCTTCAACTATAGCTTAAAGGTTAAATTTTTGTAATTTCAATTCCGTCAAGTTAAAATAGTTTCATTTCTATAATTTAGGATTAAAGTAACCTTGAAAGACCCAAAAAACATTTGTTTCACCAAATAATCTTGTAACCTAACTGCTTGAACTATAATTTTCCAAAACTTGCTATTGTAGATAGCCTTGGACACCACCCTAGATTTGACAATCATAAAAATTAAATGATGACAATAACAACACTCATAAATTTTTTAGGAAGAAAGGGATTAGAATAAATCATATGCAGATATGAATGCATTTATATATGATTCATTGCATAATAATCACAAGCAAAAGAAGCCCATACTTCTTTCCAAAATATTTTCCATAAATATTTTTCTATCATTACTCAACCATGCATTTCTATAAGATTCAATTCACTATAGCAACACATGCACAAGAAGCCCATACTTCTTTCAAAAATTTTCCACAAATCCTTTTAAATCATTAAGGTAAGTAAAGCATCTAAAGTTATCTTCATCAATATAAAGAACCAAACACTTGAATCAACCATTGAAGGATTACATCCATTGAATCCATCACCAAATTCAAAATACTACTTAGAATAATCTAAAACCAAAATATTGGATAACAAACAATCATTAGTTTAATCCAAGAATCCAAGGTTAATCAGATTAATAATTTGATCTATCTAAGATTATTTCCAAATAACCCATCCTTAGAATAATAACTAATCTATCATCATATTAGTCTAAGATTGTTTCAATCAATCTATCATCCAATTATTAATTTGACATTAGATTAGTCTAAATTAAATTAATCAACCATTTTATTAATAATGAATCTAACATTATATTGGTCTATATTCAATTAATCAACGATTTGATTAATAATGGATCTAACATTAGATCGGTCTATATTCAATTAATCAACCATTTGATTAATAATGGATCTAACATTAGATTGGTCTATACTCTAATCAACCATTTGATTAATAATGGATCTAACATTAGATTGGTCTATATTCAATTAATCAACCATTTGATTAATAATGGTTCTAACATTAGATTGGTCTAGATTCAATTAATCAGCCATTTGATTAATATTGGATCTAACATTAGATTCGTCTATATTCAATTAATCAGCCATTTGATTAATAATGAATCCAGCATTAGATTCATCTATATTCAATTAATCAACCATTTTATTGATAATGAATCTAACATTAGATTAGTGTATATTCAATTAATCAACCATTTTATTAATAATGAATCTAACATTAGATTAGTCTATATTCAATTAATCAACCATTTGATTAATAATGAATCTAACATTAGATTAGTCTATATTCAATTAATATATCTTTAGATTGATAAATAATATATACTTAGACCATAGATTAGTTCTATTAAAACTATCATTAGTTTGAAAACCCAACTAAAGATCAATTCTATTTTTAATCTAATAATACTCAGAAATCAAACCAAATATTAAAATAATTAATAATTTAATATTTCAAACATTGCACGAACCAAATAATTCGGAGGAGCCTAGGTTAACAACACGTTAGATTACACAAAACAAAAGGATCATTCCCAAAACCTATGCAATGCTTAACATATGAAAGAACCAAACCAAAACTAAAGGTAAACCTTTAAAACAAAAAACATAAAGGCTAAAGTGCAACATTATCACAACAATGGCACGATCAACCAGTGCCATGTATTATGAGTATTTGGATCCACAGTGATCCTAACCCTAAAGTGCTCAAAGGGTGCCACTCCACATATAAGGAACATGTGTCTAAGAATAGATGATTGAGAACCATCCCTTTCCAAACACATCACCAAGAAAATTGAAGGAAACAAATTGCAAGGCACAATGAAAGCAACATTGTTACCACTATAATTTCTCTTGCCATGCAAGGAGAACAAGTTTTGAGCTGGCAAAAGCCAAGTACATAAAACAAACACAAATATAACATCTCACACATAAAATGTAATAGTGTTAAAGAGAGAGAGCAAAAGAATACATAGGTGATAAACTTCTAATACCAATCCATAGTAAGGAGGTTAAGGGGTTCTACATCTCTTTCACTTGCTTAGCCTGCCACCCATGCTACACTCCTCATCCAATCACTTTTAATTCCAATATTTACCTTGATCCCATCTCTCCATCCATTGTCTTCTTTTTAAAGGTAAGGGGAGAAAGATCGAGCACCATCACGTAGAGCTAAGTAATGCCAACAACATTTATTCCAATGCCCAAAGCATCCTCATTCATGATCCACTCAATAAAGCAAAGGGAGAAAAGGAACAAAGCATATCATTAAAGTCTTAAGGTGGCTCCACTATCACCATTAGCAAGGTAATAATAAATAACCAAGGGAAGTCAACCTCAATGAGATTAACACATAAATCAAGGTCAATCATAGATTTACACAAGGATTAGATTTGAGAATACCTCCAACAAAACAAGCAAAAATATTCCTAGACTAACATGCCACAAACAATGCAAATGCATTTCCTCCATGTTTCACACCATTGTTTTATCCTCAAGTGGGCAACCTCTTTTTAAGATAGACTAAGCTATTACCAACTTGATTTAAGGAGACTCATTGCAAGCAAGTTCCTAGTATAATGGTGTGAACATGAAGGGTATTTTCTCATGTTACCTTGGGTTTCTTGATGATCAAGTCATCATAATTATTTCCCTTTCCATATGGTCTCTCATTCCTTGTGGTCAATTCTCTTGTCCACCCACAAGAGTACTTGATCCTGCAACCACATAGAGCATCAACAATACCATATCCTTAAATAAAATAGATACAATATCAAAGCATACATCCATAAAAAGCATCAAATCTAAGCATTAAATATCATTCATTAATACATAGTCCAATTTAAGTAACAAGTCTATTTCACCATGGCTTTGCTCGAACTTGACTCCCTCATCATCGACTTTGTGGTCGAAGATATTTTAGGTAGCCATGGATTTTTACCCTTCCTGAAGAAGTTCTTTGGTAGTGATGACAAGGTGATTGAGGAGATCATGGGGACATGGGAAAATGATAATGTCATGGTTCATGTCATCGAGTTCCAGATTAAAATCCAATTTATGGCAAAAGTGATCTGGTTTCCAATCGATGGATGTGTTGTTAGATGTGATGGGCATTCAATGGTGCTAGAAATGGATAACTTTGTGGTAAGGATATATTTATTGAGAATGGTTGAATTGTCAGGACTTCCTTACCTGTCTCTTGGGATTATATCATGATTACCATAATGTAGCTTATCACCATAGATAAAGTTGAGAATCCCCTTTGTAGCTTCCATATTGTCTTTCTTAATCACCTTCGAGACATCAAGAAAGTTAACATCCCTGACTACCTTTTTAGATCCATAAAAATTTCCATCACCAATGTTAGGAAAAGAAAATCCACTCAGCCCATCCACAAAGGTCTCCACCTCATCCTCTACAAGTATGCTCTAAGTGCCTTCACTAAAAGGTAATGTTATCCAATAGTCTCCACCTGTCCAATCCTATTGATAGTACCAATCAGGAAATCCCTGTTCAATATGTCCCAAGTGATGGTGAAAACCCTAAATTTGTCTCTCCCTCTACCAAAAAGAACACTTTAGGTGCCAAGAAAAAGTAAATGTCCCCTTATGTAGGATATAATTTTAGACGATAGTCCCTCAAAAACGTCATGCATGCTAACAACCCTATGTCTACCAAACAAGTCCCCACTTATGCCACCCCTAAGACCTCTCCCCACCCCAAGAAGTAGAAGATTGAATACCCCTTTCCTAAGGCCTCCACTAATGAAACCCTCCCCATGGAATTTAAGACCGATCCCAACTTGAATCCCCCTATAGATTCAACCTAGAATTTAGTTCTTAATTAGCTTGCCAACACTATCATTAACCTATCTGATACTGTCGATGCATCCAAAGTGGCCCGGAACCTTTATCAACAAGCCATGAAAGTGCTAGATGAAATTTACAGTCACCTTAAGAATACATGAGATGCCTTGAATGCCAACACAACTAAGAAAGCTAACGATGAGGAGTAACAGTGGTGTATGCTCACTCTGGTTTTGTCAGGGGCTTGCTCCATTTTGTTGGTCTTGCGTCGGGATTATCTTGCTAGGACTATCTTGTTGGGATTCCCTTTTCTATTTTTTTTTGTAGTGGTTGTATGCCCTGATTGTATGCTTTGTGCTATTGTTCTAGGTCAAGCTAGCCATTGACTTTTTGTAAAAGGTTTTGAGTCCCATTTCAAAACCCATTTAATAAAACAACCTACTTATAAAACAAAAATTTAAGTAGCAAGTATTTCCAATGTGGGTCATGACACCACTTCTTTCTTCCCCACTTCTAGTCGAAGCTCCACTGTTGATCGTCACCATCCTCCATGGCATTCTACTACTCTATAATAGACCCATCTTTCCCATCATCTCCACCATAAACTAAGGTATTAGGGAAAAAACACCACCATGTTGGTAAGATAAGCTACCCACACCCACTTAGGTGGACAATCCCGCTTGCCTTTGTTTGGTATGCTTCGACCAACTCGAAGCAAAGAGCATTACAAACCCAATTTTACAACTTATGGTCATGCATAAGCTAAATAATTATTTACCTTATTATTATTTTTTTTAAGCGAAAAACCCCTTGCGGAGCCGCCTTGGTCTGAGAGACCACGAACAGGGGGTTCTACACCATCAAAGTCACCCGGGGGTCACACCCTACCCTGCCCGCACCAACATTATCAATTGGATTTTAGATACCCAATTCAACTTTTTGGTAGGGTGGAGATTTGAACCTGGGACCTCCCTTGGAGGATTGCCCTCTCCTCTCCAACTCACCTACAACACCTGGGTATAATTATTTACCTTATTATTGTAAGATAACTTTATCAATTATAAATATCATTCCATCACTACCTTTTAAAGCTAGTATTAACAACTACAACATTCATCTTTATCTGTACTTAATACTATTATCCTTTTCTAATGTCAATGTTAACATTAATGTAATATCATAATAATAAAATTAATTATCACTTAATTAAATGAATTAATATCAAGTGTTAATATTAATTATTAACATCGATATTGAATGCTTCCAACAATACCAATATTATAATACTTTATTTTATTAATCAATAACCAAACAATTCTATGCTTCAAAACACAAGCATCACAAAGAAATTTTCCAAACATATTATGAAAAAACAATTTCCTTAAGTAGAAGGTTTTATGATAGCTAAAACACTATCACCCTCCTCCGAAGGATGGATATTTTGATTAATAGCAAACTCCTTGACTAATGGCACATTCAATCAAACAAACATATATGCAATGCACCTATATGAAGGGTTTTATTTTACCCTTGAGTTGTCGATGATAATATCATCCATCTGTAGACACCAAAACCTAGCCACTTGTCATCCATCCTAATTTTCCTACCATTTCCACCCATTATTCATATTTATATTTATATATATTTAAATATTAATATTATATATATATAATAAATATATATTTATATAAGTGAATTAATCCTAGCCATCCGATTTCACTTAATCCTATCCATCCATTTATATCAATCCATGCCACACCCTAGATTTAATATCCACCCTTCGATATGCTTTTATCTCAACCACATGATTAGTGTCATTGAAACCCTAGCATGCCCTAGGTTGGATTATTAATAGGAGCCATTTTGATGGCTCAACCCTTGAATCCCTAATAATTTTTCCTAAGCAATTCACATCCTGAGTCATTAGTCATTCGTCCTCGAGTTCCTTGGAGCATCTGACCATTCTTGCCTTCCATCCTCACCTGCCACAGCCCCCGCATCCATCACCGCCTCCCTCATTTAGACCGATCTACTTCTACAGATCTTCTCCTTAGCCATCGAATACCTTCGGGTGCTCCCTATCATTCTCGAGTACCTCTGGGTGCTTCTCCCTCTACCACCCAGATCCTGTCCACCATTCCTGAGAACCCACAGGAATTTCCTATAGCCATCAAGTGCTTGTGGATGTTTTATGCCAGATTTTTGAAGTCCTCCTAGCCCTTGGGCGATGCTAGGGCATCACCACACCAATCCACTACAACATATTTCATCAGATTAGAGAACGACAGATAAGCAAGGTAAATCTTCCATTTGTTATTTTATTTTATGCACTTTCAGGTTTTGTTCATTTATTTACATTGTATAGCTAGGGTTTTTGTATTTATTATAGAGGGCCTCACATTGTGGAGCCCTCATAGTTATTACTGACCTATTTGCTATTTTCTTGTGTGTATATCTGGAAGTGTTACATTAGAATTGTGAAGCTGCTTAAGCTAGAGTGGCCCAGCATCGGATAACTAGAAGCCCACTCACTTCTATTGGGAGAAGAGACGTGTTTTGAGACACCACCAACATTGTTTGCTAGGGTTTCGAAGAACCCTAGCTATTGTAAAATTTGTATCAAAGGATTCAAAGATTCTTATTGTAACAATGGAGTTTTGAGGCTCCCCCCATTAATATAAAATCATTCATTGTGCAATATTGTCTTTTGAGTTCAATTTATATCTTGTTATTTGGTGTTGCATTTTTGTCTTCACAAATGGCGATCATGGTGGGACCCCCTAAGGGTTTCTTTTTATGATTTGCCTTGCTAATTTATTTGTTGTTTTCTATCTTATTTTGCAAGATTTTTTAGAGGTGTGAATCGAGCATTTTTTGCTAGTTAGGGTTTCTAAGGACTTGCAGGAAGTTGCATAAGGTGCATGAATGCCCGATGATGCTCGAGGGCCATCCATAAATGCCCAGGTGCATTTTAGAAATACCCAAGGGCATTTTACATAGAGTTGGAGTAGAAATGTAGGCTATTTTGTAAGTCTACTATTAAAACCCTAGCTTTTCTATTTACGTATTCCAGCAATATTACATTTTTTTTAGATTTTTAAGCTAAAAGGAACATCATTAATTAATCTAGGAAAAACATTCATATTAGCTTGCATCTTAGGTTTCATATTAATCATTTGCATCCATCCACACTTTCTATTTGAAGTTTTTGGTTTTCTATTGTATTCACAAATTGAAAAATATTGCATTCTGATTTCATGTGAATTGAAAAATTGCATAATTAGTTTGCATTATAGGGTTAGGGATTCCTATTTTTGTAGGTCTAAGTAGGAACATTATTCATATACCAAAAGTATCCCCGTACTTGGGTGATTCCATACGGAGGAGTAGACGAACCCCCTAGTTGTCTAGAGTGGGTCTTAAGTGGTGTACTCTACATCCTTTGGAAAAATTGGTATTTTGGGTATTGGCTTCTAATTTAGACTATCAAAAGTAGTTATCTTTCTAACATTGTATGAACACAATAGCAAATCAGAAATTTTTAAAAATAATCACACACGACATGATTCACATTTAATAGTAGTGGCTGGATTTCATCACCAACCATTGCTTGAGATTTGGTGATGGTGGCTTTCATCTCCATCCACCAATATCTACCCTTAGAAATCCTTAGGTCACCCCCGAGCAAACTTGCTAGATTTCATCACCAACAAGAATCTCGTTGCCCCAACTTAGCCATAGTTTTTACCTTTCTTTGGTTAATTCAGATTAGCACATTTGAAACACACAAGATCAAAACCTACTAGAAATGAACTCACATTAAAAGGAGATAATCAATGAATGAGGTAAGACACACGTGTTAAACAAACTTAGCATTGATTGTTTATTTTTCTTGTGAAATTCAAATTTTGTGTTTCATTTTATTGCATAATCTGTATTTTGGTTTATTTGCTTTATGGTCTTAACAAGAAAATAAAAGAAAGCATTAAATCAAGATAATTCAATGGAACCTTCATCCACCTTCCCCACCACTTATGTGGTAGATTCCCTAAATGTGACACAGGTAGATTTATCTGTAGGTCCCTCACATTACTTACCACCCACAACCTTTCATATGGTTATTCCCCAAGTAGAGTCAACCTCACCAACCATTGATCACCACATTACCCACATAGACATGGCATGAGTAGAAGCTCTCATGAAGTCTTCTAACTATGTCTTAGATTCAATCCCCAACTCACCTAGATAGGATCCTACTTTACATCAGGAACTTGTTTATTCCCAACCACCATCCAACTTTACCCAGGTGTACACTAACCCTCTTTTTGAGGCATCAATTGCACCTTCCTCCCATATGTCCATTCCCCAACCCTCATGTGCTCCTAGCACTTCATACACATCCACATACAATAACCCCTTGTATGAAGCACATGTAAATGTTGCTTCACAAGTTTCAGCCTCACAAGTTACCATACCAAGTGTAACTTGTCCCCCATCCACATCTTCCATACCATCTACTTCCATACCCTCAACTTCTGATAGAGATATTAATGAGGCATGGGAACACTTGAAAAAATTGCTTAGGAAACATCAAAATGCTCAACAACAAGTACAAGTGAACCCTAAGCCTTTACCAAACTCTACTCAGACTATCCTCATTAACCAGGGTCCATCATGGACACCACAATATTCTATGGTTTCTATCCCTATTCCTCCACCAAGTCATACCAATACCCATCCTATTCCCATTGGCCAACCTAGCCATAACCCTCATACATCAACCTCATTCCAAAATTCTCCATATTTTCATCATCAATCTCCTATTCATCAATTTCCATCAAATTCACCTAGTCATCATCACCAATATCATCATCATTTGGTCACCCCACAACATTTTTCCACCCCACCTCAAAATCATCAGGTAATTTAGGGCTTCCACATTCTTGAAGAAGACCCTCGAATTAAGGCCATGCAAAAATAGATAGATCAATTGATACAATATACTCCTAGTTTGACAAATCAGAAGTCAACCTTACATCAATTGATCAATCAACCTATTCATCCTTCGGTACCATCACCACCATATCCGATAGATTTCATGGTGCCTAAGTTTGACAAATTCAAGGGAACTAAGGATCCCAAAGAGCATGTGAGCATGTTTGTACACTCATGTTTTAGAATTCAAAATGAAAATGCTCTCATGCTCAAAATATTTCCTCAAACATTAGGAGGAGATGCCATAGAGTGGTATAATCAATTACCCAGTCATAGTATTTATACTTTTGAGCAATTGATTGACCAATTATTTGAGCATTTTATCCTAAATGTTAGAAAGAAAGTCTCATTTTCTGATGTCTATGCTTTAAGACAACATGATGATGAGTCTATCTATGATTTTGGAAACCGTTGGAGGGTTGTCATTACAAAGTTGCCATTCACCCTACCAATGGATGAGCTAATCAAATTATTCACCAAGAGTTGTTTAAAACCCATCTCTTGGATGCTTCAACTACAGACTTATCATTCATTTGAAGAAGCTCTAGCACAGGCTAGTGTCATCGAGGAAATAAAAATCCAAGAGGGCATACTTAAGCCTAAGAAAAAGGAATGGTAAAATAAGGGCCAATATAAAAGCAACTATTCTAGCCAACCAAAATCAACACAAGCTACCCCAACCAGTCAGCCCAATCACGTTAATCAAGTGGTCATGAGCCAACCGGTAATGGCTCAATAAAAATCAATGCAACAATCACCGCAACAAATTTCTTATCATATGGTACCCTCGACAACTCAAGCCATGCAAAACACAATGCCAGCTATAGAAAACCATCCTCGATGATAGTCTATCTAACAAAATCGCCAATACACCCCCTTAGCTGAGTCATATGCTTCCCTTTTCCAAAGGTTGTATGACACAAACAAACTTGCTTTACCCAAAATTAGACCAGATGATCCCGCTAAACGTAGTAAACACTATCAGGAACATTTATTTTATCCTTACCATAGGCAAAATGGGCATGATATTAATAATTGCCATACATTTAAAGACATAGTGCAAGACCTTATTGACTTGGGGGCAATCAAGCTTGACAACCCCCTTGCTCAACAAAACCAAAACCTTGGTATTTTTCAAACACCACTTCCTCATCATGAGGAGGTGCAACCAAATATAGGAGGAGCTAACACCAAAAATCCTCCTAATCAAGTCAATCATGTCCAAAAATACCAAGGGTTTGTAGGGGCCATCCATGTGGTCACTAGAGGTCAAATAAACAATCAACAAAATGCAAGGCAACAACCTCAAGCAAGTGTGTCACAATCTCCCACATCGCCACCCATCCAAATTTCCCCCAATCCTTCATCACCAATCCATATTCCTAGCCAATAAAATCCTCCAAATCCACCCATCAATCATCCACCATGACCTAGTCATCTCATTGAGTAGCCGGTTAACCACAAGTCTAAAGATGGCTTCCACCAAATTATCAATTTATGAGTTAATTCAACAATCTCCCCCACATCGTGAGGCATTAATGGATATTATCAAATCCATTGAACTACAATCTCAAGATTCTAATGCCTTAAAAACTTTGTAGGGAGCATCCAAACATGCATGGAGCCTTCCATCACATTCTATGACTTTGAGATTAAGCCAATCTCATCGGACTCAGTAGACCCTCCATTGCATATCATGGCTCTAATTGACAAGAAGCCTTTTAAAAGAGTGCTAATTGATACCAATTCCTCTATCAATATCATCACCACATCCACCCTTCATCATTTGAACCTTCCTCCATCTCATATCACCAAGTCATCATTCACCCTAAAAGCATTCAACGATGCTTTATGTTCCATAGTTGGCACTGTTGTTTTACCCATTGAAGTAGGGGTCAAAATGTTGCACACTATGTTTCACATCTTGGAAGGATCCATGGCATACAATGTACTCCTTGGAAGACCTTGGATGAGGGAAATGAGATGTGTCCCTTCAATACTACACCAATGTTTAAAATATGTTCATGAAGGATAGGTACATTGCATACCAATGGACGTCGAATCATTTAAGTATTGCAATTTTATTTCAAATCCTTATGAGTCCATGCTTCCTTCCACCCACCTTTTTCTATCACCATCATCCAATCCATCTACCACTCCACCAATTTCTTCATCAAAGGATCCTATTCCTGAGGATCTCCCTTATCACCAATTCCTATCAAGATTCCATGCCCCCATCATCCTCATCATTGACTACATGCACATGTGGTCAAAATCAATCCACATCCTTGCCCTCCACATCATCATCCATTCAACAACCTTCCCAATCCAATCCATCCCCATCACCTAATGTTTCACAAGTCGAGTTGATGGATTGTGAGACATCTTCATCTTCACCATTCCTCGAGCCATCATCCAACCATGGTCCTTCCATATCTTCCCAAGTTGAGGTCCACCTCACTAATCTCGGTATTGGTGAATATGTGGTCCAAGACATCACTATCATACCACTCACCATTCCTAAGGCTAAGGATTTTGGTCACCCATGTGACCCACATTTAGCCATAGGAGCAGTATATAACATGGGTTCAACTCCAAATAGCATAAATTTTGTGAATGGGGGGATTGATTCTTCATCAAATCTAGCTCCCCTAGAGGAACCCAAAGAACCAGCACTTGCCAACATTCCAAACATGACAGGATTTCCATCTCACTATTTTCACATAGTTAATTGGCAAGGTCATGGCCTAGGATTGCATGAATAGGGAGTGTCTCAGCCTATTGATGTTCCATATCAAGAAGTGCACGACCGTTTAGGTCTAGGTTATCACCCACTTTCCACCACCTCTTCTCTTGAACAAGCCTTCCAAAGGCTTAATCTAAATTTAGGAGAAGAAGCCCTCCATCCCGATGATTCTGATGATGAAATCCATGAAGAATTTGAACTTATGTCGATAATTTTGGATGAATCTGAAGAAGAATCAGAGCCCATTATTCCCCATACCGAACAAGATGAGTTTTATCTCAACATGTTCCCCATCCATGAGCCCATATTTCACTTGCTTCTTCCACAAGAGTGAGCCACCCCTACCGGTGAACCACCACCCCCATTCCATTAATCCATTTCATAAGCCAACCTTGTAACATATGTACATAACACAAAAATAGTGGTTTTCACCACTACCAAAAAAATTAAAAATCAAAAATCAAAAATTAAAAAACATTTTTTTTTATTTTTTAGCATTGCATGTATATATCATTTAGTTAAATGCATTTATTTGTGTTGCTTGCTACTATCCAGGTTAACCAAGATCCTAGCACCGGTTCTTAGGTTCCATCCATTCCATCCAACCTTATCCACTTTGCCCATAAGTCAACATGAATCTTGTTGATTTATTCACCCCACTCCATAATCCATATGATCCGACTAAACCAATTCCAATTGATATAAGCCTTATCGATATGGACCAGATTTCCTCACCTCCATCCTTTTTTGAATTTGTCTTATCCAAGGAATTGTTAAGGGCTTCCACCAACTACATTCCTCCATCCCCTCTGCCTTCGCCTTCACCTTCACCTTCGGATCCTAAGGTTTTCTAGGCATACATAGATGAGGATAAGTTAGAATATTTTGATGACATCTTAGATGATATTCATCTGATCCCTATACCCCATCAACTTGAGGAAGGTTCCCACATGTCCATTGAAGATACCATCGATGTGGACCTTAGTTTAGACAAAGACAATCCCCAATTTGTCAAGCTTGGTAAAACCTTATCACCTAATGAATAAGAGCAATTAATTGCTCTCCTCAAGAGGAAGAAGGGTATATTTGCATGGTCTTATAAGGACATGCCTCTTGACCTAGTTTGGTTATCCATAATCTCACCTTAAACTGATGCCAAGTCTTAAACAAAAATAGGATAATGCATCCTACCGTGCCTTTTAAAAAGAAATCTTTAAAAATCTTAGACGTGAACTATCATAGTTCTTATCGACTATCTTGAGTCTTTAACAAATGTAGGCCATTTAATCACCTATTACAAAAGGGGATACCATTTTCTTGGATAGATGAGTGTCAAAAATCCTTTGATGACATTAAGCAATACCTAGCTTCTCCACCAGTCTTAGCTCCTCCTCGTCTGGGGGTCCCATTCTATATTTATATTTCAGCAATGGACTTTGCATTAGGGACAATGCTTGCATAAAATAATGAAGAAAATTGAGAGCAAGCTGTCTATTACATTAGTCAAACATTGGTAAGCTATGAAACTAGATACGCTTATGTAGAAAAATTGTGCTTAGCAATGGTTTTTTCCACTAAGAAACTTCGACATTACATGCTTAGTCACACAACATATGTCATAGCTAGAGAAAATCCTCTGCGTTATATGATGTCTCACACTTACAATAACACCCGCACCGCTAAATGGATAATGCTCCTTACTGAATTTGACTTTGAATTCATTAGCCAAAAATCCATTAAAGGTCAGGTAATCATCGATCAACTTGCGGAAGCTCCACTACCTAGTGATCATCCTTTGATTATTGAGCTCCCAGATGATTCGGTATTTTCTATCACCGAACAAGAAGAAGATGTCATTTTGAAGGAAGACATCGATATCACACTATTCTTTGATGGCTCTAAGTGCATGAAAGGTCAAGGTGTTGGAGTCATGTTTCATACACCCCAGGGGGTACCTATCCCCTTATCATTCAAACTTGACTTCCAATGCACAAACAACATTGCAGAGTATGAAGCCTTAATATTAGGTCTTCAATCAACTATAGCTATGAGCATTAAGTGTATTAGGATATTTGGTGATTCTCAACTTGTTGTCAAGCAAATCAATGGAGAATACCAATGCAAAGAACCTACCATTAAGCTTTATCATGAAGTAGAAATGAAATTTCTCTCTAAGTTTGATTGGTATGAAATCAATAGTTTGCCACGTTCGACTAATAGATTTGCAGATGCGATGGCCTCCCTTGGATCATTGATTCTAAAAGACTCCTTTGGAGAGGTACAACCCCTTATAATTTCAACGATCTCTAAATATGCAATTGTTCGTGTTGAATCTAAAGATGAAAAGGATGTTTGCTTTATCCATTCGGATCCATATGAGCCTTGGTCAAGCCAAATAGTAGCCTTTCTCAAGTTTGGAACACTCCCATCTGACATGTCTCGAACTACCAAATGCACTTTCAAGAAAAAGGTAGCTCATTTCATTCTCTTGGGGGATGTGTTGTACAAACATGGTTATGATGGAGTCCTCCTTCATTGTCTCGAGTCTAGTGAGGCACAAAGAGCCATAGCTGAAGCCCATGATGGTACTTGTGGTGGTCATTTTAGTGGAATGGCCATTGCAAAGTGTATTTTACGCATGGGTTATTATTGGCCCATAATGGAACGTGATTGTTGCACTTATGTTAAACATTGTAAGAAATATCAAGAACATGCTAATTTAACTCATGTACCATCACAAGCTTTACAACCTATTCAAAGCCTTTGGCCCTTTTCACAATGGGGTCTAGATCTAATTGGTAAAATTTTGCCTCCTTCCTTGGGACAACATACATTCATCATCATAGCCACTGAATACTTCACAAAGTGGGTTGAGGTAATTCCTCTAACCAGTATGATAGGACCTAGAATTGTGGAGTTTATACTTCACCATATCATTTGTCATTTTGGTATACCCTCAAAAATCATCTTTGATAATGGTAAGTCTTTCAAGAACAAGGATGTTCGAGCACTTTGCGAGAAATATAACATTCAACATAGTTTCTCGACTCCTTATTACCCACAAGCAAATGGATAAGCTGAAGCTTCCAACAAGACCTTAATTGCTATTCTCAAGAAACTTGTCAAAGAAAATCATAGAGATTGGCATACACAAATTCCCTTGGCATTATGGGCTTATCGAACAAGCATCCACACGCCTATAGGGGCAATGCCATTTTCATTGGTCTATGGAGCCAAAGCAATCATGCCTCTTGAGCTTGAGATCCCCTCCTTGCGAATTTCTTTGTAGGAATTCATAGATGACGACACTGCTAGACAAGCACGTCTTGACCAACTCACACTTCTTGATGAGAGGTGAGTCAATGCCTTAGAGCATTTATGAGTTTATCAAGATTACCTAAAGCATGCTTACAACACCAAAGTTCATCTACATGAATTCCAAGTAGGAGATCTTGTCCTTAAAGAGAACCAACAAAACACCAATGCATTACCACATCTTCATGATAAATTTATGGCTAATTGGTTGGGTCCATACATTGTTACTCAAAAAGTGGGTAACGGTACTTATAGGCTTGCCAATCTAGAGGGAGAGGAAGAACCCGAACCACTTAATGTTATACACTTGAGAGAATTCTATGCATGATTTTATTTCTATATATGTATATATACATGGCTAATACACAAAAATATTTGCATACATTTCATTCACAACATTGCATTTCCTTTGCATATACACTTCATTCCAAAAACAATGCATTCACACACATTTCATATTGCATTTCATACATTCACATCCACATTTCACATTTCATATTAGGGATCATTTATTAAGTTCAAGGTCTTAATTGGTCCAACAAAAGTCATGTTGCCTTAATTAGGGGCACCTTCACAACATCATCCACACAATTCCACCAAGTCAAATTGCCATTCGCACAAACCACATGTCCATAATACCTAGGTGTTTTCGGTCACTCATCCACTCCTAGTGTTTTAAGAAAACTCTAAAATACATGTCGAGTTCCTTTTAGGACCATCACACATATACACTAAGAAAATCTTGAGTTTTGGGAATTGACTCCAAAACATTCTTGAACCAAACACAATTTCACATATTAAAAAACATCTTGTGTCAAAGAGGGATAACACCATACTTGGTATGAACCTCGAAGTGAAAAGGGTCATCCTTGCTAGTCCCATCATGCAACATAGTCCATAAGAATAGTGGTTTTCACCACTATCACAGTTGCTTCCAAATTCAAAATATAGAGTAGTAAGGATAGGGTATAATTTTCATCACATTTAGGTTGAGAATTTGATTCCCCTAAGCTCTAAATATTTTACATCACACACCACTGATCATTGGGTTGTAAGGATCATACTACATTTCTAGTCAGACGGTTAGGTAGTCATCCCCAAAACTTAAGAGATCAAAACACAAATCGTGGACTATGGAGTTAGCCTCCACCGGAGCTATAGATGCTTGACTAGCAGTGGAGTATGCTCATGCATGGTGACACGTCTCTTTCAAAGAGACCTTTGACCACACATAAGGACAAGCTAGCTTCTTGGTCTCATCCATAATAGGTTTACCTAATTTACTCAATATGAGTTAATGAACTCACTTGCACACACATTGGTTCTTGATTCCCTTGAGTCATTACCATGCTCATGATTCTATAAATGAATTCACTACACACACATTTGGTCCTAGAAGGAGTTAGGCAGTTTTAGTGAGTTTGTTTGATACCACTAGTATGTCTGAGTCTCTATAAAATAATTAGTTTTCCATATCAACATCCATATCTTCTTCCATATCATCATCCATGTCATTTCATGAGCCATTCACCCCACATATACCACCAAGTTTGGTGCCCCTGATTAAACAACAATGCTAGAACATGGCCAAGCAAAATCTAAACTATGAATGATTATTAGAACATTTGCATTCCACCTTGCATTAATCATCTATATAAACATGCTTTCCACAAAAGCATTCCACAAAAGCATTCACACAAACACATATAACACAAAAATATAAAATCCATGCATATTATATATATATATATGTATAAATATCGCATGTACAATGAGTGCCAAAAGACTACATACAATGGAGCACCAAGGCTCATATACAAAAAGTGCATCTAAGCACTAGCTACGCCCTCCAAGAGGACCCTTGTGACCTAGAAGGAGCCCTAGACCTAGAGCTATGCCTAGACTCGCTATGCCTAGTAGCCTCAAATATAGATGAGGTTGGAGGATCAAGAAGTGGAATATGATGCTCCATCAACCTATCCTCCAATGCCTTGATATACCTATGTCGAGACCAAAGGTGTGCTATGTTGATATTATGTTGATGCTCCCTCTCTAGTAGCTCTACCTGGAGCCTCGTGATCCTTGCATCCTACTCTACTACCTATTGCTCCAACCTCACCCAATCCTCCTCGCTCTGATCTAGAGATCCATTTAGAGTCTCCTCCACATCATCTCCATCTCCACCATCTCCCCCACTCTTAAGAACCTACCTAGCCACACCCTTAGTCCTCATCCTTTGACTATCTGATCAAATATGCCACTATTGCTTGGGGGCCTCATGGGTCCCCTCATCCTCCACCTCACCCCCATCTCCATCAACTGCTACTAGAGTCGGTGCCCATGGTGGTTGTGTAGCAAACCATACATCATACTCTGGAGTAGTCCCCACATCATCCACATCTGGGAAGGTCTATCTCCTCATCATCCTCGTACACCTCCCTATAGGGTTCTACATATGGTAGCCCTATCTCCTTCTCGATACCTCCTATAGAGCATTGGCTCCTTCAAAATCCCCTACCTCAGGCCAAACTATCGAAGTACTCATGAGAACTAAAAATACTCAGCCTCACTTTGATTTCTCCCAACCACCCACCTAGCCTACCGCACCCATCATAGGTGCTCTCCATCTCTGGTCCACCTGCTACCCCACCATGGCCTCCATATCACTTGGGTAGATGTTAGTCCAACCCATAAATATTGGTACCATTAGACCATCCACATAGGCCGACTCGATTGCACCTCCTCGGCCACCTACCCATATCCTCGCGTAGGGCTCCTCCCTACCCAAGCCTACCACTGGTAAGCCCTCCGGTTGAGCCACACTGAAGTGCTCCCATCCCCAACACTACAACAACAAGTTGCATCCTAATCCCTTCCTCCCCCACCTCCTCACCTCATAGAGCTCCCAGTACACCTACGCTAATAAGGCAGGAGCCCATGCATACACCTATCACCTAGTGAGCATATCATTCACTAATCCTATCAGGTTCCAAGGGAACCTGCACCCAATGTTATTTGGGGCCACGATGTTGGCCAACATGAACATGACCAAGGCATGGAGGGCATCCAACTCCTTGTCCACATACATGGACAAGTAGGGAATACCCTCACTCTCCACCCTCACACTCTTCCAACCATCGCCAAACATCTTCTTCATCTTTGCACCTTGATCACATCCAACCTCGATGTACTCCCCTCCACTGGCACCTTGAGGATGTGATATACATCCTCCAAGGTCATGGTCACCTCTCTTATGGGGATCTGAAAAATTCCCCTATCTGGATCCCACCTCTCTGCCAATGTAGAGAGGTACCCCTCATCTGCCCTCACCACATCAACCCGAGCTACCTCCACTAGCCCCATAGCCTCCAACAACTCCCACTCCTCATATGATACCACCTTCCTCATCCCAAGAATGTATGATGAAAAATAGTATCGAGCCTCCAAAATCCTAAGCTACAACACAACACAAAATATTTATCATTTACACATTAAAAAAAATCACAAAACACAACATTTTTGCACAATGAATAGAGAAGAGAATAACCTCAGTAGCATGCATTCCAACTCCAGATCTGGCTCCTGCATCTGCTCCCTCTATAACCATAGCTTTCATGCCAAATTCACTTCACCTCACTCCACTCCACTCTCCCAAACACAACTTCTCAAACTCACAAATGCACAAATGAGCTTCATTTCTCACCCAACCAGCTATTTATAGCTGCTTCAGGCACCTTGAGATGCCCATGGGTATTTCCTTGCACACTAAAGTGCACCAGGGTGTTTTCAGAATGCCCAAACATCGATGGGCATTTCTGCATGCCAAAAGCGCCAACGGGCATTTGGCATCAATTTTGACAAAAGATCAATTTTTTACAAAATAGTGGCTTATCCCAACCAAATCACTCCATATTGCATCCATACATTTATTTCATCATATTAATATGTTTTGTGAAGATTCCAATTGATTTGGATGCATAAATTTTGTTTGCAACCACAAATTGCAAATTTTCCTAACAAGTTACAAAAGCACTCCAAAATGGTCCAAATATTCACAAAATGACCATAATCATCATTATCATCACCAATACATCATTTTCACATCATCAACATCATTCTATGTCATAATTTGTATATTTACCAAGTTCAAGCAACATTCAAGTGAACCTTGTACCTAGTGGGTTATTCTATATACTTGGAGATTGTAGTGATTTGCATCCATGCAATTCGGTAAGATGAATAACCTACCATAAGGACACTTGGTAATTTTCATCATTCCATATCTTCTTGTTCAAAATCAACATCACATTTTGAGTGAAACCTTGCCAAGAACAATTTGCACAAAATTTATCATTGATGGCCTAGTTCGTGGGGCTTAAAACATGGAAAAAATTACATCTCATCATTTCACATCTCCTTGACAGTCATCATGGTGACTGGTCTTAGCTAGGGTGATTGGTTCTGATCATAGGAATTATCTGATAGTCACTAGTTGGCCTTCCAAAGTTGACTATTTTTATTTTTGCATCTTCATATTTGCATATCAATGACACCGGAAGGCACATTCTTCAACTGCATCGAATCACCACAAATTTGGGGCAACCACATTTTGATTTTGACCTTCCCACAATGGGATACATCTTACATGATCATGGCATCGACACTTGGCAAAAATCCCTTCATCTATTGGGGAAAAAATAAACACATTTTTTATCATATTTTTTACAAAACCCTTCATCTGTTGGGGAAAAAATAGATGCATCATTTCATATTTTTCACCAATCCCCTTCCAACCGTTGGGGTAAAAACGGTATCACATTTACATCATTCATATCGTCCATATTTCATTTGCATATATTTTTTAATTGGCTCGTGAGATTCATCTGCAAACTCACTTGCCAATTGAGGGGGTAAGCTACACAAAATTCAAATTCTTTCATTCTTTTATCTTCAAGCTCACGTTTCACATCCCAAGAGAAAGTTGCTTTTGCACCTAGCCAAAATATGTGTCTTGTGTTTTTGCACTGCATTGTGTTTTACGCAACATAGTACAAAAAGGGGCATCTGTAGACACTAAAACCTAGCCACTTATCATCCATCCTAAGTTTTCCTACCATTTCCACCCTTTATTTACTTATATTTTTATATATTTATTATATATATATTAAATATTATATATTTAATAAATATATATTTATATAAGTGAATTAATCCCAACCATCCGATTTCACTTAATCTTATCCATCCATCCATATCAATCCATGCCACACCCTAGATTTAATATCCACCCTTCGATATGCTTTTATCTCAGCCACACGATTAGTATCGTTGAAACCCTAGCATGCCCTAGGTTGGATTATTAATAGGAGCTATTTTGATGGCTCAACCCCTAAGAAATTTGTATCCTAAATCCTGAGTCAAAGTTTGTATCCGTGTGCCTTGGAGTGTCCAAGCAATCACACCATTTGTCCTCGCTTGCCATAGCCCCTACATCCATCACCACCCCTCTTGCCTAACCAGATATGCTTCTGCATATCTTCTCCTTAGCCACCAAATGCCTTAGGGCACTCCCTACCATTTATGAGCACCTCTAGGTGCTTCTCCCTCACCGCAAAGTGCCTCTAGGTGCCTTCTACCATTATAAATCACCCATGGGTGTTTCCTATAGTCACAAAGCACCCGTAGGTATTTTAAGCTAGAGTTTTGAAGCTCTCCTAGCTCTCGAGTGATGCTAGGGTATCGTTGCACCAGTCTACTACAACAGATTACATCATATCAAAGAACAACAAATAAGCAAGGTAAATATTTTTATTGTTATTTCATTCTATGCACTTTCAATTATGTTCATGCTATTTACATCATATAGCTAGGGTTTTTGTATTGATTATAGAGGACCTCACATTATGGAGCCCTCACAGTTACTACTAACCTACTTGCTATTGTCTTGTGTATAGATCTAGAAATGTTACATTAGCGTTGTGCAGTTGCTTAAGCTGGAGTGGTCTGAAATCAGATAATCAGAAGCCCACTCACTTTTATTGGGAGCAAGAACACATTCTGATGACACCACTAGTGTTGTTTTCTAAGATTTCAGAGAAATTTAGCTATTGTAAAATCAGTATCAAAGAATTCAAGAATTCTTATTGTAACAATGGAGTTTTGAGGCTCCTTTCCATTAATATAAAAATCATTCATTGTGCAATAATGTCTTTTTGAGTTCAATTTATATCTTCTTATTTGGTGTTGTGTTTTTGTCTTCACACCATCATTTTCCATTTTCCCTTAACTCTGTTGGTTGTCCCATACCAATCCACTAGTGAGAATACCTGGTCTTACAACCATAATTTTCATAAGTAGTACCATAATCAAAGCATAAAGTGCATCTATCAACACAACATAGAATGATGTTATGAATTATATATCCACACATCAATACGTAAATCAAATATCCAAAATAAGTCCTACCAAGGAGGGTCGTTACATACTCCCCCATTGAATTAAACAAAATCCTCTATATTTTCTAAAAATAAAGCATATATATTTCATTTAAATAAATATGGAAATTGCTTCCTCATTTCTTTAGCATATTTCCAAGTTGCACACTTTTAGAATAATGTTCCCATTGGACCTTACAATGATCTAGGGTTCATTTCCTCAACATCGTGGAATGAAACCCTATAATGCTTATCGATCACACCTTAATGGATGAGGTATCTACCATCTACAATTTTGAAATATTACAAACATGAGAAGATATACAACATACTTCCTAAGCAGAGATATGTGGAAAGTATAATGGATATTTAACACATTGGGTGGCAATGTGAGCCTATAAGCTACTAGACTAATCTTTTCAATGATCTCAAAAGACCCAACAAAATAAGGATCCAACTTAGTTGAGCTGATGTCACTTTTCATGGGTCTTACCCTTAAGATGAATCTATCTCCCATAGATAATTTTCTTGGTGATATTTTCAAATTACTATAGCTCTTCTGGTGATCGATTGCTTCCTTGAGCCTTATCCAAATCACTTTGAGTTGTTCCTCCATATCTTTGATAGTGTTTGGTTTGATCACCACCCAATCGTTTAGATTATCCCATGATATAGGTGTTCTACATATTCTACCATACAAGGCTTTAAATGAAGCTATTCCCAAGGATGAATGATATCCATTATTAAATGTAAATTCAACCATATGTAAAAAGTATTCCCAATTAGACTTTTGATCCATGTAATATATAACAACCCAAAACTACCAACCTAAGAGAGAATTATTTTTATATCACAAGCAAGGTTCTCAAGAGTTCCTAATGTTTTTCTTTAGAAATATCAAGGTTGCACACATTTGAGTACTATGTCACTATAAATGACACCTAGTGGACAAAAGTGGCCAACCTCTCATAATATTCTAGGGTTCACCTTGCTAAACCTCATAATTTAGAAGGATGCCAAAGTGGTCCCCCCAATTTTTCCATACCCTACATGGTATAGGACAATGCGACCATAACATGGGGATTATCCTTTAAGGCCCATAACACTTAAATGGGAATTCTTATTACCTAACCAAAACCTAAGTCCATCTAGGTAGGTTATTCGACATAAATCCTTGGTGCTTAGTTACCACACCTCCGTAGGCTAACTAAGGTAAATACCACTCACCTGGTATTGGACATGACTACTCAAACCTACACATTTGAGGAATCACCATTGCTATCTTGTGAATGTTTCCACAACACCTATTAAAGATACACCCGATCCTACTCTTTCAAGGTGCAATGATTTACAAGAAAAAATGGCTATTGTATTCACATAATTTCTTCTAGGTTCATGAGTTCTTAGCTAGTGCATTCTCACAACCCCTTGTAAGAATCATATATATCTAGCTATTGCATTGTTGCAACTCCTCATAGGATTAGAAATTATCTGACTTGGGTCCCATAAGAGATTCTAACCATCCCAAGTTAACCTTATCTCTAATAACATTGTTGCACTTTAAAGCATACTTCTAAAGTAAAGCAACATACATCACATAATATCAAAATCACTTTAAAACAAGTCATCATCTATTTTATCCGAGATGCTATAATAGATAAACATGGTTGCATATTAAATAAAAGCTAAATTTAGCTTAGCTCAAATGCTAGACATAAAGCTTCAAAAGACACATTCCTTTAACTTAAATGCTATAACATAAATGATCCAAGTATTTAATATATAAATATGCATTCCAATAAATTGATAGAGCTCAATACTATCTATCCTACTAAAATATTGCAATATCATCATAATGTACAAAACCCATGGCAACATAAACCTTTAATTTGTACAATATTCAAGTTTACAACACTCATTTAACAAGATATTATTTTACATAGCCTTTGTTTCCATAACATTTATACATTCAAAAAGTACTATGAATCCATCCACAAGAATATCCAAGCCATCTATAATCTACAATCCTCTTCATAAAAGGGAAATCTACCCATGCTCTTGAGGAATACTTAGGGATTATGACAACTCCAAATGCAATGTAATTTAATCATGAAATTAATACTATGCAAGCAACCATGCATAAGAAAACAAACCATCAAGAAGAGAATCCCACACTTCTCTCTCTATAATGGTCCCTTTACCCATATGAGTATCAGGAACCAAAATAGTTTCTCTTTCAAAACCAAGATCAACAAACCAATTTATAAAATATAATCCCATACTTCTCTTTATAATGATCCCTTAACCCACATAGGTCTCAAGAATAATTATAATAGTTTCTCTTTCAAAACCAAGATCAACAAAACAATTTATAAAAGAGAATCCCATACTTCTCTTTATAATGATCCCTTAACCCACATAGGTCTTAGGAACCATTATAATAGTTTCTCTTTCAAAACCAAGATTGAACTATTTTTCCTTAAAAGCAAACCATCACTTACAAATAATCTAAACATATAACAAACTAAAGTGTAAACCAAAGGAATTCACTTCTAAATTTATCAACTTTAGACTGCAAAGATAACATCCATCAATATTTTCTCTAAAAACAAAGGATTTATTTTAAAATAAACTCAACCTTCATAAAGCTGAAAAATTACCTATAAACAAAGGGGTTTGGCCTCAACATAAAGGAAGGAGATATAAATTCCATACTAGAGATGATACATTCACTTAAAATAATAGCAAGGAACATATTCCAAAAGAAAAAATCAAGCATCAAGCACTCAAGAATGCTAAAAAAAAATACAAAAGGTAACAACGGATTATACAAATGCACAAACCTGACTAGAAGGGCATAGAACAAAAGAGAAAACACACATTACCAACTATCGATCGCTATTGCCAAGCATGCATAGAACAAAAATCTAAAGTCAATGTAGAGAAAAACCATAATACATAGGTCAAGAATGGTCATCCGACCAATTGCTGAGGTGATGTCTAGAGGTTTCAATTTAATAAAACAACAATTTTCCATAAGACTTACAGGCTACACAGGCATAACAACACAACCAACAAAAAACCAATATAATCAAGAGGTAATACATTACTAAATCCAAATCAAATATAACCAATCAAGAAAAATATTAAAGCACATGGTAAGCTACATTTGCCAGGCTTATCCGATGTCCTCCTCTCCAAAGATGCACTGCCTCCTCTCAAGTTTCCAACACCTTCTCTCTAGAGCAAAAACTATCCTCCCAAAACCTTCTACTCTATTCAAATAGGCTTGGGCACTCTTTGCATGGTGAAGGTAACATTCACAAGCTCAATAAAATGTTACACACCATTGCCACCATGATGCTAATTAAAGCACCACCCAAGCATGACAAAATTAAAAGGTTTAATCTAAGCCATTTAGATTTCATTCCAAACATTAGGAACATAATGCAATAATTAAAGCATTCCTAAGAATTGATTTAATAATTCACTTTATTAATTTCAATTGCCAATATTAGCTTTTAATATTGATATTAAATGTCACCAATCTAATTAATACTTTACTAGTCTAAAGTATTAAAGCCACCATTTAATTAACACTTTAATAATTCTGAAGTATTAATGTTACCAATTAATTAACACTTAATAATTATTATCCAATAAAATCTATGCATACCACCAACAAATATATATTCACACCAAAAATATTACACACCATTGTTTTATTTCTAAGTAGGTGGTCTCCTTTAAGATAGTCTAATGCTATCACCAACCTATTAAGGAGACTCATTGCACAAGAAAAATGGTGTGAACATGAAAATAAAAAAATGAAAATGCATCTACATGAAGGGTATTTTGTTACCTTGAGTTGTCGATGAGCAAGTCATCACCATAATTTCCCAAAACATATCTCAATTTAGATGGTTCACCCTTATAATCCCATCAATGAGATCCCATGGTCTTGCAACCACAAATACATTAGCGATACCATATTCCAAGCACAAAATGCAATTACTCGATAATGACATTATAAAAATGAAGTTATGTAGTTAAAAATTCACATCATTACATATTTCATTATCAATGAAGAGTTTTACCCATAAGGGTTATTACACAATACATGTGAAGCAAGTCTTCCAAAAATTGGATCACCCTCTCTATTTGCCCATCGATTTTTGGATGGTAAGCATAATTGATATTAAATTTAGTGCCCACTACATGATGAAGAGCTAGCAAAAATTATAATGTAAACCTAGAATCTCTATATGATATGTTCATTATCAATGATGTAACCTAAAAATTTCCTTGACAAACCTATTTGCCACAATTGGTGCATCATCCTTGATGTTTTTTAGTAAAAAATGTGCAACCTTAGTCAACTTGCTGACCACCACAAGTATTGGATGATGCTAGAACCTAGTCTTAGGTAAACCCATACTGAAATCCATAGATATAACCTACCACTTTTGAGTAGGTATATCATGTGGGTATAATTTCCCTACTAGGTGTTGATGCTCTACCTTAACCTTTTGGCATTCCAAACATATAGCAATAAAACTAGTGATATCTTGTTTCATTCATGACCAATAGAAGGTCTTTTTCATGTTTTATCTCATCTTCACACCTTCCAAATGAGTAGAATATGGAGAACTATGTGCCTCTTGCATAATAATTCTCCTTAAATCACCAGTTTTGGGTATGAAAATCCTATCCTTGAACATAAAAGTCCATATTTTATGTTAAAATTATGATTTTTCTTTGGATTCTTCTCAATTTTAGCTTGTATTTCAATGCAATAATGATCCTATAGCTGCATTTCACTAACTTTATCCATTAAGTCCACATGACTTCAAGTCAATGTTGCTATATGCCTTCTCCTACTCAAGGCATCAACAAACTTGTTTTATTTTCCTTTGATATACTCTACTACCAAAATAATATTTTGCTAGGAACTCTATCCACCTTCTCTATCTTGCATTCAACATAGGTTGGGTAAAGATATACCTTAGACTTTGGTGGTCTATCCTTAGCTTGAATGGTGTCCTAAAAAAATAATGCCACCAGACCTTAAGAGCATGCATAACTACTACTAACTCTAGGCCAGGGGTAGCATAATTCACCTCATGCTTCTTGAGTTTCCTAGACTCATATGCTACTATAGCTTTATTTTGCGATAATAATCCTCTTAAACCTTCTAAGGAAGCATTTATAATACTATAAAATTACCAAGAGGATTTGGTATCTAGATAATTAGCATTGTAGTCATATTATTTTTTAGAGTTTCAAAGGTGGACTCACACTTATTTGTCTATATGAACTCTTTTTCTTTTCTCTGAAGCTTGGTAATAGAATAGGTAATTTTTAAATAGTCCTTCATAAAATACCTATAATAATCAATTATTCCCATGAAGATCCTAAATTCAAACATATTAGTGGGTGCAGGCCAACTCAAAATGACTTCAATTTTCTTAGGATCTACAAAAATCCCTTTTGCAGATATAATATGCCCCAAATACTGAACTTGTGAGGCATAAAATTCACATTTAGACAACTTCCCATAAAGTTGGTTTTTCTTCAACACCTCTAACACTAACCTAAAATTTTTGTCATGTTCCTCTTTGGTGTGGGAATATATCAAGATATCATCTAGGAATATCAAAATAAACCAATCCAGATATCTCTTGAACACATTATTCATCATATTCATAAAATCTATTGGTGCATTTGCTAACCTAAAGGGAAACACTATGAAATTGTAGTGTCCATATCTAGTCTTAAAATCTATTTTGTGAGTATCCTCCTCATGAATCCTCAACTGATGATGTCTCGATCTCAAATCAATATTTGAAAATATAGTGGTATCCTTTAATTGATCAAATAGATCATCAATCCTTGGCAAAGGATACCTAAACTTTATGGTCACCTTATTCAATATTCTATAATCAATGTACAATCTTAAGCAACCATCCTTATTCAAAAATAACACTAAAGCACCCCAGGGTGACACACTAGGCATAATTAAACCTTTCTGCAACAAATCTTGAAGTTGTACTTTAGCTATTGCAATTCAATAGGAGTCATTATGTAAGGTGTCATTGTAATAGGTTCAAATCTAGGCATTAGTTCAATGGTGAAATCAAATTCATGTTGAGGAGGTAGGCTTGGGATATTTCTAGAAATACATTCCTAAATTCATGTAGAATTAGACGTCTTTTAAAATATTTCCTCATCTCTAGTAACTCCTATTTTGCCATTTATCTTTACTACATATAACATACCACCTATTTTAAGTTTCTTTTTTATTTGCATAGTTGATAGCAGATGTGGTTGAAAAGACCCTTGCCTACTTTGAACCCTTACTCTCTTCTTATACCTATCAATATATTCCATCCATATTTCTTAAATTTATTAGGGATCTATGAGCCTTTAACCAATCCATTCCTAAGATAATATCAGAGGCATATAGTGACACTACATATAAATTCCAAATAGTGGATCCATTGGGTAAGGTGATCTCAACCATA
Source organism: Wollemia nobilis (assembly GCA_028583015.1). Lineage (NCBI taxonomy): Eukaryota > Viridiplantae > Streptophyta > Pinopsida > Araucariales > Araucariaceae > Wollemia > Wollemia nobilis. The sequence continues at coordinate 415,428 of JAQPPZ010000252.1, read as the reverse complement.
GGCAACCATTAATCAATTGAGGAAGTTTATCTAGAACCATACTCAAATTTCCACCCTTGTGCAAAAAATCAAGGTCTTTTTTGGCATATCCTCTATAATACTAGTGGAAATAAAACTACCTATAGCTCCACTATAAATTAATACTATAACATTCTTATACAACTTACCATTTAGTAACATAAGAGTTGCTTGTCCATCTAGGTTTTGACTTCTTGTGATTATGTAGATTCGATGTGGTTGCTCCTCGACTCTATTACTTGACTCTAACCATTAGGGATATTTATTTGTATAATGAGGACCCCCACAAATGAAATAACCTGTTTTAGGTGCCTAAGATATTTCTTGCCTTTTCTTACCTAATATATATTTATGAACTAGTTCATTCTACTTCTCAAGTTGAGGTTTTGAATTATCCTTCTTCTGGAAATTCTTCTTATTATTTCCTTGGTTCCCATTGTTCTTATTTTTGAAATTTTGGTTCCCTTTATATTTTTTATTTTTATCCTTATCCCATTTCATAAATCCAACACTCTTCCTCTTTTTGAGTTCCTATTTTTCTCCTTTTGTCAGCCCTTCATAGTTGAAGAAAGTATTCTTGGTTCATAGATTGGTCTCTTCTTGTTGAGCCAAATCATAAGATTTTTGAAGGGTTTTGGGCTTGAGAAAATTAATCACTATTCTAATATTAGGATCCACCCCTAAGATGAACTTATGCACCTTCAATTATTCATTTATCTCATACTCAAACATGTATTTTAAGAGTTTAATAAATCTTTGATAATATACCTCCACCATCAATGTACCTTGTTGGAGCGTAGAGAATTCCTCAAACTTCTCTACATAAAATTTATTTGATAGGAATATCTTATTAAATGACCTTATAAAACTATCTCATTTAATTTCCATGGCTTGGATTCCTTTGGCTACTCTAAATGTGTTCCACCATCCAAAGGTTGCATCTCAAAGATAAAGGGTTTCTCAAACTATTTGGGTTTCAAGTGAGTAGTTCTTCATAGAAAATAAAGTTTCCAACTCATTCAACCAATACTTTATTGCATCACCTTCATATCTTCCATTAAATTTAGATACCTTAATATATTTAAGGTCCTTCTCAAGATCAACTTTTATCTGAGCTCTACCCTCAAGAATTCCTCTAGCATGTTTCCCTTCCTTCCTACCCTTTGAATTCATGTTCCTTGCTTCCTTATTAACTAGGTTTCCAAATTTGTTTGTTGCTGCTCCATTTGCTCTTGGAGCAAATTGACTACTAAATAAAAGTTTTCCACCCTCTCATTGGAGTCCACTTTTCTTCCAATTTTCTTGTTGGAGTCCATTGTTCTTCTAGACTTATTATCAGAGTCTATTGTTCCTCTAGTTTTCTTGTTGGAGTCCATTGTTCTTATGTAGCTAACCTTGTCTTCTTGGATGATCCTCCTCTCAAAATAGGTGCCATATCATATCCACAATTAGGAGCTGGCCAGGTTACAATTTCTCCCAAATTTTACTTACAATAAACTAGTTTCATTTTTCAATAAACTAACTTAGACCATTATCACTCACTTGATAATGATCATGGTCACACTTGCCTCACCACAAGGTGCCATTCCCAATAAGAAACTATACTCCCTAGGATTTTTATTCCTTGGTATGATTGGTCAAAATGGTGTGCAATACCCATATTATCCTAGATCACATTAAGATCCCTAGAAGAGTAAGCTTCCCCAAAGTAGCTCATAAAGTCAAGGCTTATCCTAGGTTCTCTCCATTGAACCTTCTAGTCCTACGACCTAGGATTTGATACCAACTATAACAACCCACCAAAAATAATCCAAGAGAGAGATAATTTTTTCACAAGAAAGTTTCACAAAGAAGTCCCAATAATTTAAATCTTTGTAAGGCATAACCACATTTTGAGTTCAATATCACTATTGTTGACACTTAAGTGGATAAGAGTGGCAAAAATCCCATATTTATGGGTTTCATCTTTCTAAACCTCACCATTTAGAAAGTACACCAATAATTGTCCTCTCAACTTTCCTACACACTTAATGATATAGGACAACTTGACCACAGTGTAGGGATTATCCTTCAAGGCCCTTAACACTTAAAGGGAGACATATTTTCCCTAACCCTACATAAGTCTATCTATGTAGGTCTATTTTGGTGTAATGCCTTAGTGCTTAGCTACCACACCTTCATAAGATAACTAAGGACATTACCACTCAATAATGAGCATGGTAGCCTGATCCTCACCATTCAAGGTTCCACCACTACTATCTTATGAATGATTCCAAAATCTCATCGCTTTGAAACACTCAATCCTCATCTTTCAAGGTGTATCATTTAAAAATGTTTGGTTATTGCATCATTGCAAATCCTCTTAAATTAGGTTAACTCAAGGGTTCTAATATGACGATAATTCTTTCCCAAGCCCTACTAACCCAAGAATCACATATACATAACCAAATAAAAACATATCTCTTCAAAAGTAAATAAAGTGCTACATTAAAACATGCTTAAATATAACACATTGCTAAAATAAAATACCTTGAATCACATAACTAAAATTTAGATTTTCCTTTTTATTGTAAAGAATAAACCAGCATTTACAAGAATTACAACTTCAATTCATAATTATATTACATCACTCCTTTCCAACTTCATTATTTATTTTTAACAAAATGTTGCAAGATCTTTACATTTAAGAGTAAAAACACTTATTCTTCCACTCTAGGTTAATATCAAAATACCTTTTCACAAAATTCATTTTCTCTTCAAAGGAACTCATAATAATATTCATTGTAATAATATTACATTTCAATTCTTTTAGAACATAAATAAACATTCCTCTTTCTCCAAGGTCTTCACTTGTTGAGTCTTCATCAATAAACTTGAAGTAAAACTAGGGATTAGGATAACTCTTATATGCATTATCAAGACTACATGCACTATGCAAAGAACGTACAAGATGCAAGCATACAAGAAACCATTCAATAGCAATGAGAGAATCCCATATTTCTCCCCATAATGGTTCCCTTATCTACTTAAGCCTTAGAAAACCATTATTATTAACAAAATACTTTTCTTCAAAATAAAAACGCAATACATTTATTTTTCTTTAAAATATGGAAAAATAAGTTCCACTCTCCATTCACAATGATCTATACATTCAAAAATTTTCTTCCTATTTCATAATTTTGTTAAAAAGACTAACTATCATCTTTTCAAATAACCAATATCCATTGATATTGATATAATTAAGGATATTTCCATGAACTATAAATGCAACCTAGCATACTCAAAATTGGTAACTATCCATTATGATGCTTAGTCTTAACTAAAACATTGATTTTCCTCAAAAAATATTAACATTGATGCTTTAATTTAGTCACACCCTAAAGTAAGTAGCGAGAAATATCTAATCATAAAATCAAAATATACTTAAATAATACTTCCTTAAAAAGGTAAGGATTAATTAACAAAGTAATAATATCCTATGAGGATGAACCAATGCCATCCTCCACTATGACCTTCACCTATCCACTAAATAAAAGGTAACATAATAACATAATACTACTGAATATTACATTGATTTGCATGATGTAGGATCTAACCAAAGGAATGATTCCAAAAGATTACCATAGGGCATGATACCTAGGTACCATAGTTGTAGATAATGCAATTACTCTGCTTACTAATTTAGAGGAACAAGCTTTAGATCTAATGACACTCTCATTCACTCAGTAAGAACAATGATATAAGACAACTAAGAGAACTCCAGCCCTAAAAAATTTATAGGAGACCTTGCTACTCTACCAAGGCTACCATGCACCAAAAAACTACACACCACTCAACGTCCAAAATTACTGCTTTCTATCAAAAGTTCCAACTTAAACAATAGAACATATCAAATCTAAAAGAATTCTAAAAGCAACACACAAACAAGGACTTACAAAATGACCCAAGAATTATGGACCTAAAACAAGCCAACCATCACCCATATAAGGTGACTAAACACTAATACTATACAAGTTTGAAATAGGTTTAACCCTTCACACAAAGCTCCAGAAACAAGAACCTCAACACATAAGCAAAAAAAAAGCATAAAGGAAATACTATTTCTAGAAATTATCTTAAGCAAAGCAACAATCCAAACTCAAATGAATAAAATCTTACCTTATCTAATAGCACTTCCAAAAATTTGCTTCTATTCTAAAACTTTGAAGCTCCACTTATTTATTCTCCACTTCCAGTTAAAGCTCCACTGTTGATCATAACCCTCCTCCATGACCTTCCATTTCTCTATAATAGATCCCCTTCCCCTTAATTCCACCATGAACCAAGGCATTAGGGGAAAATAATTCCACCATGCTAGTAACATAAGCTACCCATGTCTGCTTAGGTGGACAATCCTGCTTGGTTTCCTTTGGTACACTTCGTCCAACTCAGAGCAAAGAGTGTTACAAACCTAATTTTCCAAATTATGGTCATTCATAAGCTAAATAATTATTTACCTTATTATTATAAGGTAATTTTAGTGATTATAAATATCATTCCATTAATACCTTTTAAATCTAGTATTAACAACCAGAACATTCATATTTATATGTTAACATTAGTGCAATATCATAATAATTAAAATTAACTATCACTTAATTAATTCAATTAATATTGAGTGTTAATATTAATTATTAAAACATATATTTTTCAAAAAAAAATTATTAACATTGATATTGAATTCTTCCAATGATACCAATCTTATAATACTTTATTTGATTAATCAATAACCAAGCAATTTTATGCTTCAAAACACAAGCATCACAAAGGCTTTTGCAAACTAAATATGCAACAATACTTTTATAACAACCATCAATAAAATGTGATCTTGATACTAAATTATGTATTGATGTATGCAAATTCTTATTTCTATTATCAAGATGAGTTAGTAATGCATTTTATACTTGTTTGAAATATATGGAGAATATGGTACTACTGATGAACTCTATGGATGTAGGACCAGGTACTCTCACTAGTGGATTGATATTGGACAATCACTTAAGTTGAGAGAAAATATGGGAAATGATGGTTGATAACTTGTTCATTGACAACTCTAGGGTAAAGTATACCCATCATATAGATGCATTACATTTTCTTGTTGTTTGGATACATTGTTGGACCATGAGATTGCTATGACAAAGGAGTCATCCTTAGCAAGAATAGGGATAATGTGCTAGTTTTCTTAAAAATCCACTCCATAAGGATAAAGCAACATGATGTATCAAGAATTCAATATTTTGCTTGCTTTGGAAATAGAGTTTTGATTAATTGAAAAACCTTTAAAATATTAATAAGGTTAATACTCTAGATATTAGTATCATTGTTAATAATTAATATTAACAATTATTTTTTAATAAGCTATGTGTGGTTTCTATTGTAGGCCAATCCCATTAAAAAAATAAACTATTACATTGCTCTCATTACATTTATAACAAGTGAATTAAAGCATACCCATCTTTGAATTTCTATCAAAGATATTCTTCATATTCCTCAAACTACTAAGTTTCCATAATCAACTTTTTTTTTAAGGAACTAACAACAATAACAACCCTTACATGACACATAACTCCAATATATAGAAGGAAAAAAAACATAAAAATCATCCATAAAAGAGAAAATTAGTTTGATTATTTTTCTTTTGTAGTAGAGGTTCTTCCTCCTTTAGAGTGGCAAGATTTGAGAATGCATTTTTGCACTTCAAGCTCCTGAGGTAATATCTAGTTGTAACATATTTTGTAGGATCTTCATTTTTAGAAAACTAATTGTCATTGATTAATTTATAATTAGATTCAAGAATACCATCTAAGGTGCTAATATTTTGCATGGAACCATCTCGATGATCTTTAGTAACCATTTGGCTTTTATCAATGATTTGATTCAAATTATCCTTTTGGGGTTAAGTATTTTGTTGCTTGCATGATTCCTATTGGAAAATTGGTTCATTAAGATGATGAGATTATTTATTTTGAACTAGGACATTTGAAGGTTTCAAATTATTCACATGTAATGCATTCTCCTCCACCAAGGAGAAATCAAAGTATGATTAGATGATCATGCATATCTTCTTTAGATGGCCATATTATTGATAGCCATAACATCTTAGGGAGAAGTTTTCATATTCAATATTTTTGATCCATTTCCCTTTGCTTGAGGAGATAGTAATGGATTGAGGCCTAAGAACTGAAACATCCATCCAAACAACCAATCTTGCTTTACTCATTAATTTACTAGATAATTTTTCCTTTGTTTGGGTATCCATATATTGGAATTCACCAATGGTATTACAGATTTTGGTGAATATATTCTCTCCCCACAACTCCATAGGGAGAAAAAAAAATCACCCAGAAAAAGAAGCCATTAACTTATTATATAAAGGGGTTGAAACTAGGAATCCAAGATCTTATATAGACACCTCTTTGTCTAAAAAACCAATTATATCTATAATCTATTACCCTATCTCTATCTGCTTAATTAGGAAAAGAAAAACAAGAAAGAATTTTTTGGGTAGGAGATTTACTTGGAATTCTATTTTGGTCCACCAATATTTAATGTATCCTTTGAGCTCCTCCAGACCTAGTCTTTTGCCCTTGATTTTATAGATAATTATTCAGGCTTCATGATCAATTAGATCCAACCCAAATTCATCCTATGAAATATTGATAAAGGGTAGAGGTTCATCCACCCGCAAACCCAAATATTCCTTAGAGATATTTATTTTGAGTGAAGAGTATTTTTCATAGATTGGAGAGATTATCTACAAATAACCCTCTTCCTTCAAAGCTTGAATGCACCTAGGATTTGCATCCCTTTTGTGAAGACTGCAGCCAAATTTATCACTTTGTTCCATCGCTTCACTACACCTAGGGTTTACACCTCTTTTGCAAAGACTGTAGTCGCAACCAAACTTATAATTAATATTAACAATTGATATTACTTGATGAGTAATTAATCCAAATACTTATTGTTAGCAATGAACAATAAGAGGATGATAAGGTGTTTTGATTTAAGAGTTTGGTTTATTAAACTTGTTTTGTTACCTTATGCTTGTAAGAAGGTTTTAGAATTAAAAAATAGTCAAGCCTTCCTTCAATTGGTTGTTCAAGGGCACTTCAAAATTTTCCCAAATATTCTTCAATTTGTAGCTCTATGTCACCTTCAATTTTCTATCATGTGACCCTTCAACTTCTGTCATGAAAATCAGCAATTTTCTCCTCTACAAATCAGCCTTCAAATTCTTAATGGTTATCTTCAAATTTTTCAAATTGGTGGCCTCTTCTATCTCCTTTCTCCTCCTTATCTCTCATTGAGTTCTATCTTCAAATACGACCTCTTTCACTAGCCTCTTCCTTAAGAATCTAAATATCTCAAGGTCTTAAAAAATTATTTTAAAAAATTTGCAAACTTCTTGCCAAATCCTTCTTTATTTTGGGCTTGTTATCGAATGGCCATATTGGTAATGTAGAATACATTATACTCATGCACCATGAAGGAAGTGCATGTGCACCTTCTTGAGGGTGTGGGTAGACATGATATAGCATAAATGGGGAGGAAAAATCCATTGTGAGGTTGGTTGTAGATGAATAAGGATCAAGGTAGAAGAAGGGAGTGCAAGGAAGAAGGGAACTCAGGTCAAGCATGACAATAGAGGTACATAATGTAGTAGAAGTATGAGATGTGTACCTTTATGGATTTATTACTTGATTAATATTTCTTTTACTTTGGGTTGTTTCAATGGTCTGGATGTGCCATGTTTGGAGGCTAAATGCTATGTGGTTGAGCCATTTTTATCTATGGTAAAGTCTAGTGTGATTGCTTGAGTTTTTCCTTATGCCTCTAGCTTTTAGTTCTTGCATTGATGGTTGAATTCATAGGAGTTTTTGCCTTGTGTGGGTGGGCCTTTTATTCCAACCAAATGTTCCTTCCAAACCATACATAACCTAGTTTTATGTTTCCATTTGTTGCTTTGGTAGATATATGATGGTATTTATCATTCCAGAACCACATCTATTAATCATGTTTCCTTGTTACCCTTCGATTTGGCTTGGGGGTTCCTTGTGTGTGTGTCTGATCTGTTCCACTAGTTGGGTATCTACTCTTCTTCTTTTTTCTACTGATTCTATGTAGGCAGAAATACCTAATCAAACATGGGGAAGGGAAGTCTTTAGAGTCCATAAGTGTTTCTCTTGTTACCTGGTTTTGTTGGATGTGCATTCTATGGAATCCATCAATGTGTTTATTGATTTGTATTCCTTTCAATAGTTAACTTAGATTTAAAAGGAAAGGAAAATAGATTGATTTGTAATCCTTTCAATAGTTAACTTAGATTTATATGAAAAGGAAAATGGATTGATTTGTATTCCTTTCAATAGTTAACTTAGATTTAAAAAGGAAAGGAAAATAGATTGATTTGTATTCCTTTTAATAGTTAACTTAGATTTAAGAAGGAAAGGAAAATATATTTATTTGTAATCCTTTCAATAGTTAACTTAGATTTATATGAAAAGGAAAATGGATTTATTTGTATTCCTTTCAATAGTTAACTTAGATTTGAATAAAAAGGAAAATGGATTGATTATATTTTCCTTCCAATAGTTAACTTAGATGTAAATGGGAATAGGAAATGGGTTGATTTGTATAGATAAAAAGGGGTTAAAATTGTAATAGCTTGAATGTTGTGTAAGACTTTTGTATGCATTGAAAGAATGATTTATGTAATGAAAGTTAGAAAACCATTTTTGGTTGGATGATAAAAGTTTGGATGTGTTACTTTTTAAAACAAGAAAGAGCCTTGATTTTGAAAAAAGAGTTCTAATGATTTCTTGAGACTTGAGTAGGTAAGGGAATCATTAGAAAGAGAGAAGTATGGGATTCTCTCCTTGGTTTTTTTAATTGCCTAATTGCATGGTTGCTTGCATTTATGCATGGAGCATAGTAGTTGCATTGCATTAAGAGTTGTCTTGATCCCTTAATTTTTCTTAAGTCTAGAAGGATTGCCCTCATGAAGAAGGTCTTGAGAAGAAGATGGTGTAGAGGAATTTTGGGTGGACTTGCTCTAATATTTTTTGGGAGAAAATGTTGCTATGAAAATGTAAAGTTTAGAATGTAAACTTGGTCTATTCCTACTTTTCCATTAAGGCTTGGAGCCTATTTGTAAGTGCAAAAGAAAATGTTTAGATTTTATGCAATGATGGAATGAAGCAATGAGTTAGTATGGATTCCTTTTAAGGAAGTTTATCATTATGAAATCAATGGAAATTTAATGCTAGCTTAAGTGGATGTTTTATGATTAAGTTAGAAGTTAGTTTCATGATTTATTTACTCATGCTTTAAATCTAGCTAGATGTTTTCTTTGTGCTAGTCTCATGTAATTTAGTATGAGCTATTCATTTTAAAAGAAAAACTTAATATGGTGTTATGGACTATGCACTTGGTTTTCTATTATTGCACTTTATGGTATTTTGAGAGAGATGTTAATCATTGTTTAGTATGAATCTTGGGAGGGGTTTTTGGGTTTGGTTCTAGACCCTTTTACCTTAGTATCCTTAAGTTGAATTAAATCCAAACCTAGGAGGAGTTGTAGGAATGCAATAACAAGGTGGATGTGAGTTCTAGAAGGAGTTACAAGAATGCAATAACTAGACAATCACAAATATAGAAGGAGTTGTAGGTATGCAATAACCATATTATCATGATTGAAACACTTTGAATGGCAAGGATCAGGTGGTTCTACACTATGTAGTTAATGTATTATGAAATCAATTGCGAGTTAGTTATGGTGGTACCTTAAATAGTAGGTTTTAAGTAACCATGTTCATTAATAGGTGAGTAACAATGATCTTAGTTAGCCCACAAAGGTGTGGTAACTAAGAACCAAGGCTCTATGCCAAAATAATCTACATAGATAGACTTATGGTAAGGTTATGAAATATGCATTCCCTTTTAAGTGTTATGGGTCTTAGAGGATACTTCCTATGCTATGGTTAAATTATCCTATACCATTGAGGGTGTAGGAAAGGTGGGGGGACCACTTTGGTATCCTTATAAATGGTGAGGGTGTAGGAAATGTAAGGGGGGACTACTTTGGCATCCTTATAAATAATGAGGTTTCGTAAGGTGAACCCCAAAAATATGAGATGTTGGCCATTCCTATCCACTTGAGCATCATCTACAATGACATTAGAATCAAATATGGTGAAGCCTTGAGAATACTGAATTAATGTTGGGACTCCTTATGAACCTTATTAAAAAAGAAAAAATGTCTCTCTTGGGTTGGTATTTTGGGGTTGTTACAAGTTTCCTTAAGTAGAAGGTTTTACGATAGTTTAAACGCTATCACCCTCCTACTAAGGATGGCTCTTTTACTTAATAAAAATCTCCTTGCATAATGGCATATTAAATCAAACAAACACATATGCAATGCACCTATATGAAGGGTTTTATTTTACCCTTGAGCTTTCAATGAGAATATAATTCATCATTTTTTCATTTTATTTCAACTCTAGTGGTTGTCCCATACCAATCCAATGGTGAGAGCACCTCATCCTAAAACCATAATTTTCATTAGCAGTACCATACTAAAAAAGTAATATAATCAAAGCATAAAGTGCATCTATCAACACAACATAGAATGATATTAAGCATTAGATATCCACACATAAATACATAAATCAAATATCTAAAATAAGTGCTAAGGAGGGTTATTACAGTGCCATAAACTAAAGTATAATTTGTCGCTCCTATTGGAGTTCATATACTAGTACAATATGCCCATAAGGTGAGATAAAGTTGTAAATATTAATATTGACCATTTTTGTTGACCAATTTGATGAGGATTTTGACTAATGTTTTGTTGGAAGATTCTACTTGGTCATTTCCTTGAGGATAATATGGTGTTGATATTTTTTGCTTAATTTTGTATTTGGCACAGGTTTTGGTGACTTGTTTGTTTTTTAATGGTATCCCATTATATGCAATCAGGATAGAAGGGATCTCATAATTATTAATGATTTTGTTGGTGATGAATTTGAAAACTTGAATTCCTATTACAAAGGATAGAGGTATGACCTCGACCCACTTAGTAAAGTGTTTGATGGCAGTGATAATGAACTTAAAACCATCTGATGATTGTGGGCTGATCTTACCTATATTTTCTAATACCCAAGTGGAGAAAGGCCAAGGTGATGTAATTGGTTGTAATTATTAGGAAGGACCATGGAAATATTATAATGTCTCTAACATTTATCAAATATCCTAACGTAGATACAAGCATAATTATCCATGGATGGACAATAGTAACCCATCCTAAGGAGTCTACTAGCTATGGATAGCCCACTAAAATGTCTACCACATGATCCATCATGAGATTCTTCCTTATTTATGTATCTAACGAGTATGCCCTTGAAAAAGTGTCAATATATATTTTTTCCAATGATGACATATTTTCAAGATTTTAGTCTAAATTATCTACACTTTTGGTGGTTGAATCATGTTGTTGCCATTGCATATTTCACCCCAATTTGGGATGCACTTGATTTTTTTTTGAATTATTACACCAAGTTTCAAATTTTCTTATACCCATGTTTTACATTTGCTTGCCTTGAATGAATTTTTTAAATATTACTTGCATTGGATGAGTCTTTTAATTTGCTTACATTAAATATTTTAGCATGGATTGGATATCAAGTGCTCTTCAATTTTTCTTATAATTTTTCATTCTTTGATGTGTTTTTAGGGTTTTTTTATAAATTTCATCACTTTGGGTAGCTATAAACCTAAAATGGACATTACATTTGCTACAAAGCTCTGTTTGATGTGATTCAAAGCCTAGTAGAAATATATTGAAATTATCTTCACAATTATACCAAATTCATATGCACAACCTCAAATTTTTAGGAAATTTAGATAAAATATCATTTAGCCACATTAATTTCCTATGACAGTCCACGAGCTTCAAATGGATTTTTCTCTCAATCTATGATGATTTTTTTAATTATTTTGATTGTTTTGGATATCCATTTGTCCATTTTAAAGACATGGATTTTTTTTTGTGAAATTAAAAGAACTTTTAATTTTTACCTATTTTTTATACCACAAGATTTAAGGAGTAAAATCCTGATTGCAAGATTACTCAAAGCCATGATCGAACTAGGTCCAAATATCATAATTGTGAATTTCCATGAATCCATGATCAATTTGGTCAAGTTGCCATAAATCCTATTTTGTCACACGAATACAAGATTTTATTTGTAAGTGGCACAACTTAGTGCAGTATTGGAAAGGAAAATGTATGCAAAGCTAATTATACTCATGTAGACATGGAAAATTGACCCATTAAGATGAGTCATTTTTCCTTAGTTTTCCCCTCAAGTTGCTAAAGGTTATATTTGAGCCAACTTTTCCCCTACCAAATCCTCTCCATTTATTCCAAAACCTATACCATTGGATCGGGCTCAAAAAGAGCTTTTTTATGGTACAAGTTTTGTCCCATTCCAACATCATTTGGTCCCCCAAACTATGGGAAAATTTACATGGGTCTAGCTATCTCAAAATCATGGTTGACCCTTGTGGGGTGTGTTGTAGCTAAAATTGATACAACATGAATGTACCCATAATTTTAAAATTTTGAAGGTCATAAAAAGGTCCATGTTTTGTGATGTGCTAATGAATAAGTCAAATATTTAATGATTAATTATCTCAAAAACAATCTCATGGATTAATATTCTTCAAAAATTGATATAACCTTCAGATACTTAAACATTCTATTGATTTGATTGGTCATCCTTCATAAAAAGGTCTAAGTTAAAAATGTCATAACCACCTCGCACCCTTAAGAAGCATAAAATTTTCTTTTAAGAACTTAAGGGGTTCCCTGATCGATCGAACAATGAAAACAAAACAAGTTATCTACCGACCGACTAGCAGAAAATCACTATCAAAAGCAAAAAGTGCTAAGAACTAAGCAAAAAAGGCATTCGACCGACAATAAGGAACGATCGGTCGATTGACAATCAACCCACGATATAAAAAAAGCTTTCGATCGATGGCAATAGGATAATCTGGGCAGTTTTAGCATGATAAAAATTAGTTGACTAAAAGATAATTAAAGTAAAAGTTGATTGTAAGAATAGTTCAGCCAACATTAAGGAAGCATCGACCGACCAAATAATCGACTGAATGAATCAAAAATAAAAGAAAAATATTCTATCAAAAACATATCGACAATTCTAAGCCTCTCAGCTGAGCACAATAACAAATTGGCTAAAACTAGAAGTGGCTAAATATGGTCAACTCATGTGATAATTTTTTTTCATATATTATCACTCAGTCAAACCGAGTAATAGAACAACTAAAAATTTAGAAGTCAAAGGTTGAATAAAAAAATGTTCAGTCGAAAGGAAGAAGCGATTGACCGAACACATGGTATAAAATATCATTGTCCGAAAAGATCATCAACAACCAAAAATTTGATCGAATGAAACCTAATAAATATTGGTGGTCAAAAAATCACTCGACCTAAAACCTAGTCAGACCATTTGATCAAAGTTGATTGACTCATCAACGATAAAAATCCTTCGATCGAACCCAAGCTAGCGAAGCGATAAATCATAGTCATTCGACCAAAGAGTAACATTGATCGATCGAAAAGTTACGTTGATCGACCGATCAAAAAAATGATGTGGTCGAAGCTTAATCGATGAAATCTTACCGAATGAAAGGAAATAAACACCTAGATATCATCGACCAAATAGATCACAACCATCAAAATACTACCGATCGAATGAAGCCAATGGTGGAGATTGACTATGCCAAATAAAGGTAAAATCAACGAAAACCAAGGTACACCGACATTTAATTTTGCATGCATTATAGTTTAGTCGAATGTTATTATCATATACTGACCTCCTCAATAAAAGTTAGCACAAGATTTTTAATGTAGCACATGCGAGTGTACTCTAAGCCACTCGATCAAGCGATAATGGTAAGTGACCAAAATCACCATTCATGCAAGATCAAAGAGGTCCACCGATCAAAATCTGATAGAGGTTGAAGGCTAACTGATCGAACATCCAATCAATGAACAAGAAAGCTTTGATCGAATCACACAAATTGCTAGCAATGATCTTTGCACAAAAAGTAATTAAAACTTGGATTGATCGATCAACCACTAATGATAGCCTAAAGTACGAATGCCCCATAATGCATGGTACCATACCATTGGAGCAATGCTAAAGCAAAATCTCATGGACCCTCACCCAAGAAAGTTGATGGGACACTCGAATCAATGATGATTTCACTAACACGACCGAAGACCAATTGGGAAGTTGTAGGCATGCATGCCAACTACAAACCTCAGCCTTGGATATAACTAGACATGAGCTTTAATACAATGTGAGCTAATCAAATGATTTAAAATCAGTCACATGTATGATCAGATGACCGGTTACGCAAATCAACTAGAAGGTAATGATTCATGATCGATCGATCATTATGAGAAGTGAGGTGGTGAGCTAAGTATAGCAACAATACAATGATGGTTGGTGTGATATTAATGATGCTTCATGCACGAACCAACTTAAATACATGATAACAGTAGCAAGAAATTCATTGTGCTTATATTATCCTTGAACTATTTAGAGCCAAAGAGCCTAGTAACAAAAACTCAAGCAATGGCTTCCTCCAGCAAAGTTACCTCCAAGACAAGGGTCAAAACTTTAGATAAAAAGGTGCCATTCAAGAAGATGAATACCAAAAAAATCAGAGAACAGGTATGGGGTGAAGAAGAACTCATCAAGTTCTATTTCCAATCTAGCATAGAAGAATGGCAACGCCCATACTACTTGCTAAAGAATATCTTTAAGAAGGCATATGCAGACAAAGACAAGAGCAGTCCTCATAGTAATAAGTGGAGGACCAATTTGACGAAGCTCTTATGTTCGAGAGTACATTTCTCTCCTGAGCTACTATCATGGCTGGCCATTTCATACGATCCAAGAACCAGAGCCATAGTTAATGGTCAAAACAAGCCCATCTACAGGATCACGCCAGAGAATATTGAACAGGTGTTTGGACTAGAAACAACAAAACAAGTTTATGATGCAATAGTAGTCTCAATGCAGGCCCAACATATGATCGACACCACCTTCTATGGGAAGTTGTTCGACTATGATAAGCTAGTGTCAATAGACTTTCCAATTCATAATTCTTTACTTCACAAGTGGGCTAGAGATTATGCCGACATGATCCATATAGTTATGGGGGTCGAGGACCTTAACTGGATCAATGCTGAAGTTATGTACTTGATAGTGTAGTGCAACAAGACCTAGAAAATACCAATGTATAGATGGCAAGATATAATGTGCAATACAATGGATATAGAGTTCAAAGAATTGCATAAGGCAATTAAGGAGGATAGAGATTTCATGCCCCACTTCTCACACTACTCATTCCTCATCCATTTGATCATCGGGTAGTTCAAAGATAGTGCAATTACTTAGTTAGGAGGTGTGCTAGGGGAAATTATCCAGGATAGACTACCTTGCATTTATGATGGCACCTCCACTTATTCAAAATTCTATGGAAGATTTTTGGCATCCATGTATCATGTACTCACTGAGAAAGAACCCCCTAGAATGAGCCTAGGTATAATCAAATATCTTGAAGACAAGAAATCTGGAGATTTATTTCTCACTAAACACTATAGCTTCATCAGGATATACGAGGGCAAATTGCCACCCAAAGCTTTACCCACTTTCTATCCAAAATCATTGGCCACCTTAGAGATAGTGAGGCAATCTGCAGAAGAAGCTAGATTGAGATGGAAGAGGAAACAGACTAGGATTCCTTGGGTCACTGCACCAGGAAAAATAGGGTAGTATGTTTATAGAGGATATCCTAGAATGATGAAGGCCTTGCCCAAAATGGATTCCTATCATTTCATAAAAATCACTTGGAGGTCGTATGATCTTGAAGGCCATTATAGAGACATTGTCGTTGAGCCTAAACCGATGATACACAGAGAAGATGAATTTGAGAAAAGTCTTTTATGGGCCTAGAACAATGAGGTGAATCTAGAAGAAATATGGAACAATCAAAACCTGACGAGGGCACATACTCATACAGAAATGGTAGGAAACTACTCCTTAGACCTCAAGATGATAAGACATGACACAATGGATAAAATAATGCCACAAGTAGTCATCATTCCCCTAGAAGACTTTGTAGATCCCATCATAGAAGTTATGAGTTTAGAACCTAAAAAAATCGAGATCGTGGTTGAGGTGACAACTCAAATAATAAAAGATACAATCGGTGCCTCTTCCACTTCTCAATCTCCTAGTGTGAGCAAAGGAAAAGAGATTGTTCTCACTTCTGTTGCATCGAGCCACTTCACAATCGAAATCTTAGTAGTAACTTTGATGGCCCCACATCATTTACAGTAGATGGCCATAGGCTCTCCCTAGGAAATACCAATGGCTTTCATGGTAAACAATAAGGAGATCAGAATATCTTCCATAGCATGGGAAAGAATACAAAAAGTTGAGGGATTTGGTGATATTTTTAGAGATTACCAAGTAGTAATTCTCGACACCTCAAACTCTCCCCCTCATAAGAGAGCTAGAATTGGAATGGGTATTGGTGAACCTATGAGCCTCACTCTAGTCAAAAGAGAGGATTTCATAGAATTCACTTCTGAGGAGGAAGAGCATATTGAAGCTATAATGGAAGGTAGGGTGATAGAAGCTCAGACCAAAAGTAAGGTTCAAAGTTCACCTTCATCGAGTTCAGGTCCTACCTCCAAGACTACCATCACCATTCCCACTCAAGGAGTACATTCACTTTAGATAAATCTTGGTATAGGAGATGTAGAGATAGAAGGAGACACAGTCACCTTATTGAAACATGGAGTGCAAGTACATGCACATACTACACTAGCCATTGAGAAAGAAATGATAGCCTGGAAGTCTAAAGCAGAACTATTACAAGTAGAGAATGAAAATTTGAAGACTAAAATCAATAAATATCAAGGGCAAGTGCCTTCAGGGAGTAAACAATTACAAGCTCTAGTGCTTACAACAAAATATAAAGAAAATATGATCAAGATCATAGAAGCAGAAGCAGAAATGATTGAAAGTTGTTGTAAGGATTTTGGGGCATTAATAGAAGCAAACAAAAAAATAAAACCCCTGATAGAGAAGGTAGATAAAAGGATGGCAACTATTTCCCCAGTGTATGAGAAATGCAAGACTAAGTATGAATAGATCAGGTCCAAATAGGTGGTCACCATTGATGGTAAAAGTCATAGCTACCAAATAGAATATGAGAAAGTCACTAGTTTTAAGGTAGATAGACCCCGATGGAATAATATCATTAAAGAATTGGAGAATGTGGAAAGTGATACAATTAATAGGTTGAAACATCTCAATATCAGTCTCCACAAATTACTCAACACTAAAGGGTTCAATCGATTAGTCATCAAAGATATTCAAGAATTCCCATGCAAAGAAATTGATGAAGATAAACTATCTGATCAACTCATCTCTTTGTCAACAACCACCCTTGACATAGTCATATTTTTCTAGATCAGAAAAATAGTCTTAAAAGAAGACAAGACCAAGGGAATAAGGGTGCTAGATAGAATTGAAGTGCTCAGTATGATCAATGAAGAAATCTAGATACATATAGCTGACTTGGTTGGTGCTAGCCAAGAAGAGAAGGATGCAATCAAGAAAAGTCAAAGGATATCAGAGTCAACAAGCAACATGGGGCCCACAATGAGAAAGAAAGGAAAAGAAAAGATAGATGACAACTAGGTAGGACTTCAACCAATTTTGAAAATAAATATTAATTTTGAGATAGCTAATAACAGGTTGTACAACACCCAATCGATGACAAGGCAGGAGATGGCACCAAGTGGATAGTTCAGATGAAAGCAATTTTGGCAGTTATAGAGCCACCACAGCTATAAGAAGGATGTCTACAACTAAAATATGGATCGAGCTTTTGACATAGCATATTTTTTCTAAGAGGTATACTTGAGTGCCCATTCTTTGCTATTGTATTCCCTTTGTCTTCTTTCTTCTTTCCACCCCTTATTCTTCCCATTTTTGTGTAGGTTTTGATAGGAAAGTGCCCAAGAAGTTGAGATTATTTCTAGACTATTGAGCTAGAGGTCTAGAGACTCAACTATTGTGATATTCAAATAGAAGAGTGAAAGGTCCTTGTTACGATATTCGAATGAGGATCTTTATTATATTAATATTTCAAGAGTTCAATGGTAAATTCAAGCCAACTCTTCATGTAATCATCTTTCAAATATTAATACAATTATGGGCTTCTTTCCTATTATATCTTTGTTTTTAGTTTTGTGTGTGTCTTCATTATGAGTTACATTATTTGAATGCATAGTGAACGTTTCTTTCATTGGTCAACTATTATGTTTATTATGATATTTGAATGAATGTAATTGCACCAATTATCTCTTTCCTCGTTCTTTCTATTTTCATTGAATTGTTATTAAATCTTGCTACAATAGCCCAAAGGATTAAGGCATCGATCATACATAAGGTATAATTGAATTATTATTGTTTTAGCTTGGTCAAAATTTATAAAATATTTAATTCACCACCATAAATCTGGAAGAGCATGAACATAAAATGTTAAAAACTTTAAGTTCACCTCAAGGGTATCCTTACCATACCTAGTCTGTTTAGAAAATATTGAAGAACTCTATTCCTAGGTTAAAGAGGTAGGTCGACTAAAGCCTATAATTGCTCATTGGTAGTAGGTTTTCCTGTAGCGTGATAACTTATCCCAAGGATGCAAGAAAAATCCCCAATAGTTTATTGGTACCATTGTCGAGGAATGAATTTGTAATTTTCATTATAGTTTAGAACCTAATGATAAATATTTATTGGCAACAATCAGCCTAAAGGGAACTAGAGTATCAATTTTCATTTTTGAAATCTTTTATTTTTTTATTATGTTTCCTGTGTATGCTCATAGTTTCCAATTTTATTTTTTAAGAAACAAGTGGTTATATCATTTTCTTGATTTTCTTGATTTTTTGATTCTCTTGATTTTTTTTTTTGATTCTTGATTCTTGAAAAATATTATACCATTGAGTGATTGATAAGTTGAGCAATATTGACTAGACATTTGTTCCTTCTGCACACATTGTGTTGGTGACTCTGACTGATCAAATCCAAAAATATTAAAAATATTAAAAGGAGAAGCAAAATGTGTTGGCATGAATGAGAAGAACCGCTTAGGAGCTGTATCTAGAATTCTTAGATCTAGAGGTATTTTTTAGAACTAATCCTTCTAGTTCATCTCCAAAAGGTTCTGATATAGATATTGTTATAGTAGAGAATATATTTGAAACACCTCCTACTGTTCCTAGTGGAATAAATACTACACCTCCTATTGTAATTCCTATCAATCCAATCCAAACACCTCTAGTAGTTAATATGGCCAATCCACCACCTAATGTTTAGTTATGGAGGACCAATAGATACAAGCCTTTTCAATTACTGACACCGCTACATGATCTTCCCAGTAAAGCTCATAAGTATTTACCTAAATTTCAAGGAAATAATGTAGTTACTAGAGAGGATCATATTAAAAGCTTCTTGTATGCTATGGACAGTCTAGAAGTAGAACATGAAGATATAGTGTTAAGATTATTCCTTCAAACTTTAGAAAAGGATGCTAGAGAATGGTTTAATACCCTTCCTGATAATGACATTGCTAATTTTTCTAAAATGGAAACTATCTTTTTAAAGAAGTTTGGTGAAAGAAAAAATGAATAGTCACTGTTAACAGACCTAGAAACAATGAAAAAGAAAGAAAACGAGTCAGTAAGTGATTTTAATAGAAGGTTTTCTAAATCTAAGAATAAAATTCCCATTGATCTAAGACCAAACAATATACAATCAATCTATTTTTATAAAAATGCCTTCCTAGGAGAATTTAACTATGAGTTAAGACAAGAACATGTTACTACCATAGATGAGTGCATGGAGAAAGCCATAGAAATTGAAAGGAATATGTTAGATAGTGGAAAAATGAAACCATACTCTCTAGAAGATAATCATCCTGATAGGAAACCTAAGAAGGTAGGATTCAACTTATAGAAGAGAACTGAATAGGACCCCATGGAGAAATTGGCTAATCAAATGATAGAAATGTTCAACACAATGAATAATAGATTAGCCAGGATAGAAAGAAATAAAGAGAGCAATGGTGAAACTTCTCACCCTCAAGTTGATAGACAACAAGGAGACAACAGGCCACCATTCAGGAGAAATTTTAATAGGAACTGGGGTAACAACCATTCTGATGAAGGGAATATAAATAGAAATAATGGGAATGGTTGGAGGAAGAGAGAAATGGAGAAGGACCAGGACTCAGTTCCCAATCCTATACCCACTATCAACTTGGTAGAAAACTTCCCCTATTATTGTTCAGCCTGTGATGCTCCTCATAATCCATATTGTTGTGGTATATATCTAGGTATCCATAATCCTATAGACTTAGATGATGAATCAAAAGAGGATATCAGAATTAATGCATGTTGGACTCTTGAAGATGAATCTAGAGAAAGGTTGTTTGAGGAAAATATGGATTTATATGCTTCAAATCACCACCCTAAAATCCTAGTTGTAGAAAACACTAAAATCCTACAAAGAGGACAAGAAACTAGGTATGATAAAATGAAACAAGGGAAAGTAATCCCAATAACTCAAGAGGTGGAAGAACTAGAAGCAAATGCCTTAAATCTAAGAAATAGGATTGTACCTAATAAAACTGATAAAATCTCAAGCAAGGAGACTAGAGGATAGCCTATTGTAAATAATAATGTACAAAAAGAAAAAATAAAAAAAAATCAAAACAAAACTACTCCTAAAAATGTAGAAATAAATGAACAATTACCACATGAGGAATGTACCAAAATGCTAGATGTTAAGAAGATGGAGTTTGATGTTGGTTCTAAACTAAGTAAACAAAAGTTTAACATTACCTTTGGTGAGTTAATGAATATTTAAAAATATAGAGAACAGGTGTGTAAAGCTTTTGGCTTGATTGAACAAAAAGGAACATAGTCTTGTAATATGGTCAAGCCTTCTAATCATGAGACTAGAACACCCTCATATGTTAGACCATTTTATGTGTCACTCAGATATAACTCAGATGAAGGAGAAAGGTATGTCATTCACAACTGCATGCTAGATAGTGGTGCATCCCATAACATCATGCCCAAATAGATAGTAGACCAACTAGGATTAATTTGTACTAGGGAGTCTCCACCTATGTTGGTAATGGATAGTAGGTAGATACCTTGTGTAGGGATTATCACTAGCCTATTGGTCTTCTTAGATCAATATCCCAAGAAGGGTATAGTGATGGATATTGTAGTAGTTGATGTGGACCCTTTCTTCTCATTACTTTTAAGTAGACATTGGGTAGAATAGTTGGGTGGTTCCATACAATTAGATTGGTCTTATGCCACAATCCCTATTTTAAGAAAAGAAAATGTGACCTTAAGGAGAGAACCATTTAAAAAATATTTAGTAGAATTGGTAAGATCAGATGACACTATGGTTAACTTGGTCAATTCTGTAGAAGAGAATGAAATGGGGGTATACTCGATCTGGCATAATCCCTTCCTATTAGAAGTCCTTGATGCAAAATATATGGATCCTGAAACTAGAGAACTAGTAGATGCAGAATCTACTAGAGTTCTAACCCAAGAAATGTGGACCATGTCCTTTGATGGGGAAAGTCTCAAATAGGAGCAGGTGTTGGTGTAAATTTAATAGATATTAAGGGAAACTATCTAGGAATCCCTTATAGATTAGAATTCCCATGCACTAATAATGTTGTTGAGTATGAAGCTTTATTGTTAGGCTTGAGAAAAGCCAAAGAACTAGGCATAAATTTCTTGACTATTATTGGAGATGTAGAATTAATTATACAATAGGTCAAAGGCAAGTATCAAACCAAACATCCCAGATTAAAATAATATAAATCTGTAGTCTTAGCTGAAATTGATAAATTCCTAGCATTTAACATCTCTTACATTCCTAGAGAACATAATCATATTGCAGACCTATTAGCAATCAATGCTTTAGGTGTAGATTACCCAAAAATTGACATAGAATATATGGATAGATTTCCAACTATCTATGTGTACAAACCTTCTGTACCTGATAATGTTGTATACCTGCAAGTGTTTCAAGATGATGTGGATATTAGAGATTTTATGACCCTCCAGAATATGTATTCAGATGTTATATGTGAGGAGGAGGATGAAGAAAATTTGAAAAATATAATTGGAGAACTAGTTGAAGTAATTCAACTCAAAACCAATAGAATCCCAAAGGGGTTAGTTTCTTTAGAAATCTTATTCGATGATTTTGATAAAGCATACAAACCACTCCTCAAAGAGATAGAAGTTGATGATATAAATATTGGAACAAAAGAGGAGCCTAGATTGGTTAAGATTGATAAGGCTTTACCAAAAGAAGAAAAAGAATAGTACATTAGCTTTCTGAAGAAAAATAAAGAATCTTTTACCTGGAGTTATGAAGATCTAAAAACATTCAAAATTGATGTCATGACTCACATCATTCCCCTCAAAGAAGATGCTAAACCATTCAAGAAAAAATAGAGGAAATTCAATCCCACATTGCATCCAGTTATGCAAAAGGAAGTTTAAAAATTATTGGATGCCAAAATAGTTAGAAAAGTAAGATTTTCTTCCTGGATAGCAAACTTAGTACCAGTAAGGAAGAAAAATGGAGAAATTAGACTTTGTGTTGATTTTCAAAATTTGAATAAAATTTCACTCAAGGATAATTATCCCTTACCCAACATGGAACAATTGTTGCAAGCTGTAGTAGGCTCATCTAGAATGTCATTATTGGATGGATTCTCAGGATATAATCAGATTCAGGTAAATCTTGAAGATAGATATAAAACTGCTTTCACTACCCCTTGGGGTACCTTTGAATATCTGAGAATGCCATTTGGATTAATGAATGCAGGAGCAACATTCCAAAGGGCCATGGAATTTACCTTTAAAGGACTAATGTTCAAGATAGTAGTTGTCTATTTAGATGACATAACAATGTTTTCAAAAAACCTTGAAGATCATCTTGAACATCTAGCCATAGTTTTTGCTAGATGCAAAGAATATGGAATATCCTTGAACCCAAAGAAATGTATATTCAGAGCAACACAAGGAAAAATCCTTGGTCATATAGTATCTAAAAAGGGAATCAACATTGATCCATCAAGAGTAGAAGCTATTGCCAAGATACCTCCCCCTAAAAATCTGAAAGGAGTCAGATCATTCTTTGGTAAAATTAATTTTGTAAGAAGGTTTGTGCCAAATTTCATTGAAATAGCTCAACCCATCAACAACATGATTAAAAAGAATGCTGACATCAAATGGATAGAGGAGAATCTTGGGGCTTTTCAAAAAATTAAAGATGCTATCACCACTACCCCAGTATTGAACTATCTTGACTACTCAAAGAGTTTTAACATATACTCATTCACTTCTGAACATACCATTGTTGTAGTCCTTTCCCAAAAGGATGATGAAGAGAATGAGAGACCCATAGCCTTCATGAGTATAGGACTCAAGGGAGCTCAACTAAGATTTAAAATGATTGAGAAACAAGCATATGTTGTGATTCAAGCACTAGAATATTTTAAAGGTATCTTTGGTTCAAACAAGATTATATGTTGTATTCCATTCACTGCTATAAAAGATGTTTTCACCCAACCTGAACCAATAGGTAGTCCTGCTAGGTGGATGGTCAAATTGCTATAGTATGATGTAGAATTTAAAGTTGTGAAAATAATCAGAGGATAAGGTCTAGCTAAATATCTGGCTAATAAAGAAGGGGAAGACATGCAGAACATTGCCATAGTCGATGATATGCATGATATCAGAAGAACAAATAATGTTGAATGCAAATGGTATGATGATATCCTAATGTATCTTCAAACCTTGTCTTTCCCTAGAGGCATGTCTACAAATAAAATGAGATCAGTCAAACAACAAGCTCAAAAATATTACACTCAAGAAGGTAAACTTTATTGGAAACATCCAGATGGGGTATTATTGTTGTGTTTGTTTGAAAAAGAAACATTAGAAGTAATAGAAGAATTTCATGATGGATTATGTGGGGGTCACTTTGCCCCAAAAGCAACTACAAATAAGATCATGAGAGCAGGTTATTATTCCTTATTCAAATGTGAGGGGCTGCCATAACTGTCAAGTGTTTGCAGGGAAGAAAAAGTTAGCAACAATGCCTCTCCAGCTAGTAATCATAGAAGCACCTTTCACACAATGGGGAATTGACCTTATTGGTGAAATAAACCTAAATTCCTCAGGTAGACATAAGTGGATCATCACCGCAATAGATTATTTTACTAAATGGGTGGAAGCAACTCCTCTGAGAAATTCAACAACTAAGGTAGTCATAAATTTCTTAGAGGAAAATATCTTAACTAGATTTGGAGCCCCAAAGAAGTTGGTAACTGACAATGGAAAGTACTTTGTCTCTTTTGAAATGATAGAGTTCTGTGCAAAATATGGAATTGAACTTTCTCATTCAGCTAACTATTATCCTCAAGGTAATGGTCTAGTCGAATCATCAAATAAAAATTTAATTACCAAAATTAAAAGATCATTGGGTAAAAATAAAAAGGGATGGGATAATGAGTTAAAATTTGCCTTATGGGCAGATATATTATCTATTAAGAGAAACATAAGTAAAACTCCATATGAAATGGTATTTGGAGAAAAAGCCCTACTACCTCCTCATACAGAAAGAATAGCCCTATCCTTATTACTCCAAGATCATGAAAATCCCAATGCCTTATAGAGGAGGTTAGATCAGATTGCACATTTGTAGGAAGAAAGAAGAAATGCACTAGATAAGATGTTTGAACAAACCTAGAAGATAGTGCAACTCTTTAACAAGAAATCCAAAGGAACTTCATTCTTTGAAGGGGACATAGTCATTTACTAGGACCCCAAAAATGAAAGACACAAAGAAAAAGGTAAGCTTGAACCCAAGTGGTTAGGCCCCTATAAAATAGTTCATATTATTGGACTAAATACTTACAGGTTGTAAACCTTAGAGGGTGATCTCATGAAAATCCCAATAAATGACCAACACCTGAAACTATATCACCCCTATTGGGGAACCAAAAAAGAGTAAAAAAAAATATTGTATGTGTTTTGTGAGTTTATCTTTTCTTCCTTTTAGTTAGGTTTGTTTACTTTTTTGTTCAGTAATTCTAGACTGTTAGAAGTTTGTTAAGTCTCCCTGTCATAATTTTGCTTTATATGTATGAGACCTACCCTTAGTTAATTAAGAGAAGAGATCTAGAATTAAATATAGATGATCTAGCAACTCAGAAAGCAAGGAGTTTAGTAATCATCTTATAAGGTTGGAACTACCACAGATGAAAGTTGGAAGTGTTGACACATCAGGCCAAAGCCATATATTATCATGACCTTAAAAGTAATTCCAGAATCAGAGAATCTAGTCAACTTTGGTAAGATAGTTAGGCCAAAAAAAATACACTCAATACTATAGCCTTCTAGATCCTCAACCTAGAAAGCACACTCTAAAATACTTTGCAATTTATCAAAATTCTTCCTAAAGAAGAAAAATCTCAATAATGCAAATTGAGCAAGTGCTTAGGGCTATCTGGATAACCTCTACCGGGGCTATAGATGCCTGACTGGTAGTAGAGCAGGTCCAAAAGGATCAAGGTCATCTCCACTAGAGCTATAAATGCTTGACTGGTAGTGGAGCAATGACAAGGCGAATATCTTTAAAAGAGTGAAATCACTAATAGGCCTAACTCCTTCCAAGTTGATGAAAATTCTATCTGATCAGGAGAAACTAAAAAGAATACACAAGCACACACTTTGGGCCTAGGCTTGATGTGATAGTAATTTTTGATTGATTTTGTCTAAAAACCACCTTGGAGATATTGCTAGACAACTAACCTTTAAGAGTGAAAGTTCACCTGGCTTTAAACTAGAGCCTCTGATTTTATTTGATTAAGGTTTTTCTTTTTAGACTGTTTAAATGCTTTGTTTTGTTTTGTTATTTTACTTTTGTAATAATCATCTGATAAATAAAGGTCCAAGTCATTTCATTGAAGTCTTGTTAATAATCGAAGAGTCTGGAGTTCTCAAATACCTCATGTTTTCACCATCTGTCCCAGTCAGAGCCTATGTTGTAGCTAAAATTGATACAACATGAATGTACCCATAATTTTAAAATTTTTAAGGTCTTAAAGAGGTCCATGTTTTGTGATATGCTAATGAATAAGTCAAATATTAAGCAATTAATTATCTCAAAACAATCTCATGGATTAATATTCTTTGAAAATTGATAAAACCTTCAAATACTTAAACATTTATGTTGTTTATGATTGGTCATCCTCCATAAAATGGTCTAAGTCACAAATTTCATAACCACCTCGCACCCTTAAGAAGCATAAAAATTCCTTTTAATGAAACTTAAGGGGTTCCCTGATCGATCAAAAAATGAAAACAAAAAAGTTATCTATCAATCGACTAGAAGAAAATCACTATCGAAAGCAAAAAGTGATAAGAACTAAGAAAAAAGGTATCTGATCGACAATAAGGAATGATCGGCTGATTGAAAATCAACCCTCAAGATAAAAAAAGCTTTCAATCGATGGCAATAAGGATAATTCGACCAATTTCAAGGTGACAAAAATTTGGTTGACTAAAAGATAATTAAAGCAAATGTCGATTGCAAGAATAGTTTGATCAATGGTAAGGAAGCATCGACCGACCAAATGATCGATTGATCGAATCAAAAATGAAATAAAATCATTCCACCAAAAATTTATCGATAATTCTAAGCCTCTTGATTGAGTATAGTAACAAACCAACCGAAACTAGTAGCGGCTGAAGACGGTCAAATCATCTAGTTAAACTTTTGCATATGCTATCACTTGACCGAAGAGAGTAATAAACAAGCCAAAAATTTAGAAGTCAAAGGTTGAATAAAAATATGCTCTATAAAAAGGAAGAAGCGACCTACTAAAAACATGGCATAAAAGATCGTCGATTGAAAAGATCATCAACAACCAAAAATTTGATCAGTTGAAACCTGATAAAGATTAATGGTCAAGAAATCAATCGGTCAAAAACCTAGTCAGACCATTCGATCAAAATCAATAGACTCATCAATGATAGAAATCCTTCCACCAAACCTGAGCTAGCAAAGTGATAAATCATAGTCATTCGGCTGAAGAGTAACATTGATCAGCCAAAAAGTTGCGTTGATCGACCAACCGAAATAGTGATGTTGTCAAATCTTAACCGATGAAATATTACCAGCTTAAAGGAAATAAATACTCAGATATCATCAATCGAATAGATCATAGTCATCAAAATATTACCGATCAAATGAAACCAATGGTGGAGATCGATCAAACCAAATAAAGGTAAATTCAATAAAAATCAAGGTACATTGATATTTAATTTTACATGCATTATAGTTTAGTTGAATGTTATTATTATATACTGACCTCCTCGATAAAATTTAGCACAAGATTTTTAATGCAGCACATGTGAGTGTACTCTAAACCACTTGATCAAGCGATAATGGCAAGTGACCAAAATCACCATTTGTGCAAGATCAAAGAGGTCCATCGACCGAAATCTGATAGAGGTTGAAGGCTAACTGGGTGAATGTCCAATCTATGAATAAGAAAGCTTCGATTAAATCACATGAATTGCTAGTCGATGATTTTTACATAAAAAGTAATTAAAACTTTGATCGATCGATCAACCACCGATGATAGCCTAAAGCGTGAGTACCTTGAAATCCATGGAAAATGTTAGTCGATCTACCATACCATTGGAGCAATGCTAAAGCAAAATTTTGTGGACCCTCACCCAAGAAAGTCAATGGGACACTCTAATCAATGATGATTTCATTGACACGACTGAAGACCAATTGGGAAGTTATAGGCATGCAAGCCAACTATAGATCTCAACCTCGAATCTATCCAAGCATGAGATTTAATATAATGTGAGTTAATCAAATGATTAGGAATCAGGTACATGTATGATCAGATGACCGATTACGCAAATCAACTAGAAGGTGATGATCCATGATCGATCAACCATTATGAGAAGTGAGGTGGTGAGCCAAGTATAGCAACAATACAATGGTGGTTGGTGCAACATTAATGATGCTTCGTGCATGAACCAACTTAAATACATGATAGCAATAGCAAGAAACTCACAATGCTTATATTATCCTTGAACTGTTTAGAGCCAAAGAGCCCAGTAATAGAAACTCAAGCAATGGCCTCCTCCAACAAAGTTACCTCCAAGACAAGGGTCGAAACTTTAGATGAAAAGGTGCCATTCAAGAAGATGAACACAAGAAAAATTAGAGAAAAGGTATGGGGTGAAGAACTCACCGAGTTCTATTTCCAATCAAGCATAGAAGAATGGTAATGCCCATGATACTTGTTAAAGAATATCTTTAAGAAGGCATATGTAGACAAAGATAAGAGAAGTCCCCATAGTAATAAATGGAGGACCAATTTGGTGAAGCTCTTATGTTCGAGAGTACATTTCTCTCTTGAGCTACTATCATGGCTGGCCATTTCATATGACCCAAGAACCAGAGCCATAGTCAATGGCCAAAATAAGCCTATCTATAGGATCACACCAGAGAATATTGAACAGGTGTTTGGACTGGAAACAATGAAACAAGTTTATGATGCAACGATAGTCTCGATGCAAGGCCCAACATATGATCGACACCACCTTCTATGGAAAGTTGTTTGACTATGACAAACTAGTGTCAACAGACTTTCCAATTCATAAGTCTTTACTTCACAAATGGGCGAGAGATTATGCCGACATGATCCATATAGTTATGGGGGTCGAGGACCTTAATTGGATCAGCATCGAAGTTATGTACCTGATAGTGCAGTGCAACAAGACCTAGAAAATGCCAATGTATAGATGGCAAGATATAATGTGTGATACAATGGATAGAGAATTCAAAGAATTGCAGAAGGTAATAAAGGAGGATAGAGATTTCATGCCCTACTTCTCACACTACTCATTCCTCATCCATTTGATCATCGGGTAGTTCAAAGATAGTGTAATTACTCAGTTAGGAGGTGTGCTAGGGGAAATTATCCAGGATAGACTGCCTTGCATTTATGATGGCACCTCCACTTATTCAAAATTCTATGGAAGATTTTTGGCATCCATGTATCATGTAATCACTGAGAAAGAACCCCCATAATGAGCCTGGGTATAATCAAATATCTTGAAGACAAGGAAGTTGGAGATTTCTTTCTCACTAAACACTATAGCTTCATCAGGACATACAGGGGAAAATTGCCACCCAAAGCTTTACCCACTTTCTATCCAAAATCACTAGTTACCTTAGAGATAGTGAGGCAATCTACAGAAGAAGCCAAATTGAGATGGAAGAGGAAACAAACTAGGATTCCTTGGGTCACTACACCAAGAAAAATAGGGTAGTATGTTTATAGAGGATATCCTGGAATGATGAAGGCCTTGCCCAAAATGGATTCCTACCATTTTGCAGAAATCACCTGGAGGTCGTATGATCCTGAGGGCCATTACAAAGACATTGTCATTGAGCCTAAACCGATGATACATAGAGAATATGAATTTGAGAAAAGTCTTTTGTGGGCACAAAAAAACGAAGTGAATCTAGAAGAAATATGGAATAATCGAAACCTGATGAGGGCACATACTCATACAGAAATGGTAGGAAACTACTCCGTAGACCTCAAGATGATAAGAAAAGACATAGTGGATAAAATAATGCCACAAGTAGCCATCATTCCCCCAGAAGACTTTGTAGATCCCATCATAGAAGTTATGAGTTTAGAACCTAAACAAATCGAGATCATGGTTGAGGTGACAACTCAAATAATAGAAAATACAACTGGTGCTTCATCCACTTCTCAGTATCCCAGTGTGAGCAAAGGAAAAGAGATTGTTATTGATTCTGCTGCACTCGAGCCACTTCACAATTGAAATCCTGGAAGTAACTTTGATGGCCCCACATCATTTACAACAGATGGCCACAGGCTCTCCCCAAGAAATACCAGTGGCTTTCATGGTAAACAACAAGGAGATCAGAATCTCTTCCATAGCGTGGGAAAGAATACAGAAAGCTAGGGGATTTGGTGATATTTTTAGAGATTACCAAGTGGTAATTCTTGACACCTCGAATTCTTGATGGGGGACCGAAAAACACACGTTTCATCAAACCCTACTTTTCATTAATAAAAATCTAAAAATTACATACATACAACCTGCAGGCTTACAATTGCTACCTCTCAGGCTTAGCTTCCCGCTTCTCACACTCAGCGTGCATTCCTCGATCCACCGTCTCGACTAAAACATCAAACTAGGTTTTTATAGAGGCCCCGACCCTCTCACGCATCAACTCCCGCCTAAAGGATTCACCAACCCGATTAATTACAATTTCAAAAATCAGGACACCAACCCGAATAAAGACCCCTCTCCGCACGGTCCCTGTCATCACTAAATCCGTCAAGAAATTCTCTGCGTGCCCATCCTCTTCATCTCCCGCACTCTTGGAATCCCCCGCTTTACCTTCAGCTTATGCCACGTGTCATCCGTATCCACTTTTGAAAATTTTGCCTCCATGGTTTCCCGCCACCTCTTTCTCTTTCTCCCGCGCCTTCTTCTCTCTCCATCGTGATATCGTGACATGTCGCGATATCACGATGTTTCTGCCACCCGACGCTTCTTTCCCATTTTGGTCACGATATCGTGACATGTCGTGATATCACGACCAATTTCTGCCATGCCCTTGGTTTTCCAAAGTTGTCGCGATATCGCGACGTCGCGATATCGCGACCGTTTTGTCGCTCCTCCTCCTGTTCTGCATTTCGTCGCGATTTTGCGACGTATCGATTTCGCTACTCATTCCTGCCTCCTCGCCTACTACACTTCTCTGTCGCAATTTTGCGACAGTCATGATTTCATGACATGTCGCAAAATCACGACCTTCCAGCTCCTCCACCTTCGCTTTCGAAATATGTCACGATTTCGTGACATGTCGCAAAATCGTGGCCCCTTCTGCACCACTTTCTCTCTCCTATTGACTGTCGCGATTTTTTGATGTAGCGAAATCATGACAGTTTGTGCTCCCCTTGCCTTCTGATTTCTTCGTTTCTGACTCTTCAGCACTGTATTTCCTGCAACTTGATGCCTCTGCATCTGATGCTATCGGATGCTCCTGCATCAGACACCCAGGGTACATGGAGAAGTGATCTTCACTTCTGATTGGTCCGGTTACTGCTTCCTACAGCACTTCTAGACCATCTTCTACCTCTACAGACTATTCCAACCCTGTCTCCCGGTCCACACAGCTTTTGTCTTCTTCTAGACAGATTTTCTCATTGCTGCAAATTTCTTTTGCAACTGGTTTCAACTCCTCCTCTTGCACAAAAAAAATTGTGCCTTCTTCCAGGTAGGTCCCAGTACTGTTGCTCTCTACTGCAGCCTTCTTCAACTTCTCTTCTTTCTTCCTCTTTCTTTCTTCCCGCATTCTTTTCCACTTTTCTTGCTCCCGCAACTTAATGCTGAGCCACTCTTTTTGCAATGCTTTTAATTGCCGCTGCAAAGCTATGACTTCTTATTCTGTCACCGTTTCTTCCTTGCTGTCCCATCTTCTTCGGGAATGCATTTTTTTTTCCTTGATTTTCTCACAAAGCTCAGCTAATCCCGATGTAGCTGCCTCACGTCCGACGATCTGCTAACACGCTCGGGGATCTCAACTCTCTCTCAAACCCTACCATAGATCCTGGCATAACTGCCTCACGTCCGACGATCGGTTACGCACTCAGGATCTTCTGCTCTGATACCACTGATGGGGGACCAAAAAACACACGTTTCATCAAACCCTACTTTTCATTAATAAAAATCTGAAAATTACATGCATACAGCCCGCAGGATTACAATTGCTAGCTCTCAGGCTTAGCTTCCCGCTTCTCACACTCTGCGTGCATTCCCCGATCCACCATCTCGACTAAAACATCAAACTGGGTTTTTATAGAGGCCCCGACCCTCTCACACAACAATTCCCACCTAAAGGATTCACCAACCCGATTAATTATAGAGAACCATTCAAAAATCGAGACACCAACCCAATTAAAGACCCCTCTCTACACGATCCCTGTCATCACTGAATCCGTCAAAAAATTCTCTACGCGCCCATCCTCTTTGTCTCCCATACTCCTGGAATCCCCCGCTTTACCTTCAGCTTATGCCATGTGTCATTCGTATCCACTTTTGAAAATTTTGCCTCCGTGGTTTCCCGCCACCTTTTTCCCTTTCTCCCACGCCTTCTTCTCTCTCCGTCGCGATATCGCGACATGTCGCGATATCACGATGTTTTTGCCACCCGACGCTTCTTTCCCATTTTGGTCATGATATCGCGACATGTCACGATATCGTGACCAATTCTTGCCATGCTCTTGGTTTTCCAAAGTTGTCGCGATATCGCGACGTCGCGATATCGTGACCGTTTCGTCGCTCCTCCTCCTATTCTGCATTTTGTCGTTGCGACATCACGAAATCACAACATCACGATTTTGCTACTCATTCCTGCCTCCTCGCCCACTGCACTTCTTCATCGTGATTTTGCGATGTGTCGCGAAATCGTGACCTTCCAGCTCTTTCGCCTTCGCTTCCAAAATCTATCGCGATTTCGTGACATGTCGCGAAATTGCGGCCCCTTCTGCACCATTTTCTCTCTCCTATCGACTGTCGTGATTTCGTGACGTAGCAAAATCATGACAGTTTCTGCTCCCCTTTCCTTCTGCTTTCTCCGCTTCCGACTCTTCAGCACTGTCTTTCCCGCTACTTGATGCCTCTACATCTGATGCTGCCGGATGCTCCTGCATCAATTCTCCCCCTCATAAAAGGTCTAGAATTGGAATGGGAACTGGTGAACCTATGAGCCTCACTCTAGTCAGAAGAGAGGATTTTATAAAATTCACTTTTGAGGAGGAAGAGCATATTAAAGCTATAATGGAAGGTAGGGTGACAAAAGCTCAGACTAGAAGCAAGGTTTAAAATTCACCTTCAACAAGTTTAGGTCCTAACTCCAAGACCACTATGACCATTACCACACAAGGAGTGTAGTTACTTCAGATAAATCATGGGATAGGAGATGCATAGATTGAAGGAGACACAATTGTCTTATTGAAGCATGGGGTGCAAGTACATGCACAGACTGCACTAGCTATCAAAAAAGAAATGACAACCTGGAAGGCTAGAGTAGAATTGTTATAAGTAGAGAATGAAAAGTTGAAGATAAAAAACCAATAAAGATAAAGGGAAAGTACCTTTAGGGAGTAAAAAATTACAAACACTAGTGCACACAACAAAATATAAAAAAAATGGTCAAGATCATAGAAGTAGAAGCAAAAATGATTGAAAGTTATAAGGATTTTGGAGAATTAATAGAAGCAAACAAAAAGATAAAACCCTTTATAGAGAAGACATATAAAAGGATGGTAGTTATCTCCTTAGTATATGAGAGATGCAAGACCAAGTATGAGAAGATCAGGTCCAAACATGTAGTCATCGTTGATGGTAAAAGTCATAGCTGCCAAGTAGATTTTAAGAAAGTCACTAGTTTTATGGCAGATAGACCCCAACATAATAACACTGTCAAAGAATTGGACGATATGGAATGTGATACAATTAATAGGTTGAAACATCTCAATATCAGTCTCTATAAATTACTTAGCACAAAAGGGTTCAATTGATTAGCCATAAAAGATATCCAAGAATTCCCATGCGAAGAAGTTGATGAAGATAAGCTATCTGACCAACTCATTTCTCTATCAACCACCACCATTGACATAGTCAAATTTTTGCAGATTGGACAATATTGAAAGAAGATAAGACCAAGGGAATAAAGGTGCTATATAGAATTGAAGCGCTCAGTGCAATCAATGAAGAGATCTGGGTACATATAGCTAACTTGGTTGGTGCTAGCCAAGAAGAGAAAGATGCAATCAAGAAAAGTTAAAGGACATTGATAGAATTTTCACCCCTTATTCTTCCCATTTATGTGCAAGTTTTATAGGAAAGTGCCCAAGAAGCTAAGATTATTTCTAGACTATAAAGCCATAGGTTTAGAGACTCAAATGTTGTGATATTCAAATGAAAGAGTGAAAGGTGCTTGTTACGACATTCGAACGAGGATCTTTATTGTATTAATCTTTCAAGAGTTCAATGGTAGTTTTAAGCAACTATTCATGTAATCATCTTTCAAATATGAATACAATTCTAGGCTTCTTTCCTATTACATATTTGTATTCAGTCTTGTGTGTGTCTTCATTATGAGTTACATTATTTGAATGCATAGTGAACGTTTCTTTCATTGGTCAATTGTTATGTTTATTACGATATTTGAATGAATGTAATTGTACCAATTATCTCTTTCCATGTTCTTTCTATTTTCATTGAATTGTTATTAAATATTACTACAATAGCCCAGAGGATTAAGGCATTGGTCATATAAGGCATAATTGAACTATTATTGTTTTAGCTTGGTCAAAATTTATAAAATATTTAATTCACCACCATAAATCTGGAAGAGCATGAACATAAAACGTAAAAACTTTGAGTTCAACTCAAGGGTATCCTTACCATACCTAGTTTGTTTAGAAAATATCGAAGAACTTTATTCCTATATTAAAGAGGCAGGTCGACCAGAGCCTGTAATTGCTCATTGGCAGTAGGTTTTCCTATAGCGTGATAACTTATCCTAAGGATGCAAGAAAGATCCCCAAAAGGGTGCAATTTTGGCAAGTTAGGGTTTTCTCTTAGAAAACCCTAACTTTTGGGATGACTTCTTTAGGGTTTTCCCACCCTTTTCTTTTTCTTATTCCAAAACTCTTATAAATAAAGGGGTTTGGATCCCTTTTTGGACACATGATGATGCTCAAAATATCCTAGAAATATTTTATTTGTGACCTCCTATATGTTCAATATTCTCTCTTCTACTTGCGAGCTCTCCATGACTTTGTTTTCTTTTCTCCATCTTTCTCTTGTGTGATCTTGGGCTTAGCTATGAGTGGAAAGCAAGTGATGATGGATTGTGTGCAAAGGAAATACTCTTTAGCTCCATCAACACCAAAGGAGAGAGGCTTACCCTTTGGGTTCTTTGGCTTCAACCTTTTTGCTTCTCCATTTTTTCTATAGCTTAAGTATTTAAGTTTTAGTATTGCATTTCTTTTCTATCCATTACTATTTTAGATAGGGTTTTATTTTATTATCTGCATTTACATTTGTTGTAGAATACATTCTTGTGCATTCCTAGGAAGTTAGTTTATTTACTTCTATTTTAGATAGGGTTTTAGTTTATTTTTGGCATTCATTTTTTGTGTTATAGAATACATTTTAGATTTATTTTGTGCATTTTTGCTGCACTAGAATCCATGTTTGTACATTTACTATAGTTTAATATTTTATGTAAACTTTCTTTTGCATGTTATTGCTTGTGTTTTTCATTTATTTAGAATAATTGCATTTATGTTATTTACATCTACATTATTGTTTTTACATTTTAATTGCATTTAAAATAATTGCATTATGTTATTTACATATGCATTATTGTCTTTACATTTTAATTGCATTTAAAATAATTGCATTATGTTATTTATATTTGCATTATTGTTTTCACATTTTTAATTGCATTTAAAGTAATTGTAGTCCGTTAGTTGCATTTGCATTATTGTTTTCATATTTTTAATTGCATTATGTTTTCTTGTTTTTAAAAATCATATTAGGTGGGGGCAACCATTTATTCCCAAAACCCTAGTTTCAAAATTACATTTTGTTTAAGCCTTGTATTAATTCTATTTTACATTGTGTTTATGGTTATGTGCTTGTGTATCTCACTGTGTTTATTCCAAAAGGTCAAAATTATTTTTGCTTTCAAAAGGTCAGCTAAAAGGACCTAGGGGTCTTGACTATTGCACCTTCGAGTACACTCATACAATGGCCCAAGCAAGACCCCTAATGCTGATTACCATTTTTAGTGTTTTTGTGAAGCTATCTTGCAGGTTGAAGTTATTGGATATTCTGAACACTAATAAAAGCCAAGGTCAACCTCCAAAATAAGTAAGTGTCATGTACAAGATTTTGGGTTGTTTGTTTATTGTTCATTTTTTTCAAGTTTAAAATAGATAAAAAACATAAAAAAAATAAAGGAAAGAAAGAAAATATTTTAAATTTCTATTTTAGGCATCTAAAAGTGAAGTGCATATAGTATTGCATCTATATTTTTATCTTGTCTATTACATTCTCTTGGGCCCTTACCATAAGGATAAAGATTTATTTTCTTACAAGTTAGGGTTATATTTCATTGAATTGAAAATCATATTAGGGTAGTCCTTGTATTATTGCATATTGTGTGTTTTGCATTGCACTTTATTTTTGTTGTTCACTGGACAAGGTGCTCTTACTTACTATGGCCACCCTCCTAGATGGTGGGATTCACAAATAAGGGAAGCTCTTCTTTCTATAACTTCTCTGGATGGTTCCAATACTAGAGGTACCTAGTTCTTTTTCCTCTATTTTTGTTTCTCTTTGGTTTGGTAAGGTTATTTTAGTTCCCTTGCTCAGCCTGATCATTCTTATATTTTCTTTGTTGATTCTTGCATGAATAACCTTTTGGTCTAGAAAGGCCAAACTTCTTTTCTATTTTTTCCTCCTTTTTTGTTTTTCGGTGTATGTGTTGTTTTGCATTATTTTTGTTTTATTTTATTTTTGTGTTTTCTATGTTGTTTTTGGTGTTTTTTATTTATTTTTTGTGTTTTGTATTTTTGTTCTTCTCATTAACTTCAAATATAAAGGTTACATGCGGTTACAAATTGGTTTAACCAACTCGGTGGTTAGATAACCAAATTGGAGAGCGCCTATGAGCGCTACTTTTTTATTATGCCAAGAATGGAATAACAACTTATTCTAACATCCCCCCTATGAGTGCTATTGTTTTTATGTTTTTATGTTTGTTTTGTGTTTTATGTTGTCTTTTTTCGTCTTTATGTTTTTGTGTTTGTTTTGCGTCTTTTATTGTTTTTGTGTATTTTATTTTTATTTATTTTTGTTTTTGTTTTTGTTTTTTCTATTTTTTGTGTTTGTTTGTTTGTGTTTTTGTTTTTTTAGGCATACTCTTTGAGTGTGCCAAAGAGGATATGCTAGGTGTGAGCCCTAGGTATTTTTGGCAGAATAGATACCCCTACCTCCTTGGGACTTATCTGAAAGTGGCATTCCATTTGGGGTGTTTTCCACAAATAAAAAAATTGTAGTTCCAAAAATTTTAGAAGTACCAAATAACATAGGTGTTGCTTAATTAACACATTAAACATTCCCACCCCTAGACTTGGAACGAGTCATAAAACCATTCCTAGTGAACCTCTTTTTTTCTTTTGTCCATCTAGTGTAGAGACATAACAATTGTTGCATTCACCTTGGGGCTTCCTAGCAGATCCAGCCTTAAGAATCATACGTGGTGTGCTATTTTCCCTCCTGTACAACTCAAAGCCATGAATTTCCATGAATCCACAATCAATTTGATCAACATTAGCCAAATCCAATTTTGGAGCATGATCTATTATGGAAAATTTAGGCATCCTTAAGATATGTGTCATGATATCTAAATTTTCTTGATCACAATGAGGTGTAAAAGCTTTGGTGGACTTGCATCTTTGACCTAGATAGTAAATTTTCTATAAACTATAAAAAAACCAAGTTGCGTCAGGATACCCCTACTATGAACTCAACTAGTGATTGCCATTTGATGCCTAGTGCTCAGCCAGATTAGGTAAAATAAAAAATAGATTTATTAAGGCCAAGCTATTACAACAACTCCCAACCTTAGCTTCAACCAACATATCAGTGTCTCATCTATTGAAAAATTATAACATATATTAATGACTTCATGAATTAGTGAAAGCACGAGGATACGAAAGCAAAAAGGAAACTCCAAGTGCGATGCAAAACCGAACTAAACTTAACGCTAAATCCTATGAATTGAAAGTGCATGAAAAGAGGGAAAAGCATGAACGAATCGAATCGAAACAAAAGCCAATAAGGAAGACAACCCTTTTTATTGATATGTTTTAGAACTCGGGTTACAATGCGCCTCCTCCCCTTCTAAGGGCTAGGAGCGTTAAATATGCGTTCTTGTTACACCCATTGATGCTATTCCTTCTTCCGCGTGCCCACATGTAAAATGGGTGGACCAAACATCACCGCCGCTTGCGTTGATGAGTCTTGGCTCCTTGCTGCTCTTCTAATGTCCCGATCCTGTGTTCAAAGAAACAAGAAATAGTCAGTAGCACCTGTGGATGAAATAAAACATGCAATCCCTACGCCTTCGATTAATGCATGCAAGATATAAATAAAATGATAACTAACATATATCCAAATGATCTAAAAATTTGATAGGGGCATCAAGACCTCACAAAGAAAACACTGCAAATGGAACAGTCAAGAAATTCCTCACAGATTTGAATTCGCTCCGGGGCGGGACGAATAGACCTGCAACAAAAACGTCGAAAGGCACTGTCCCAAATGTCACATCTAGGGAGCTCCAAATCACCTGCAAAGTTGGGATTAGCTAATTGGGGGTGTTTTGGGAAGACCCAGAAGGTCAGATTTCCCCAATTAGGCCTCTATCAACAAGAATTTGATGGGGGTCACCTGCAAGTTAGTAAAGGCGAACGAAGATAGAAACATGATCAAAATTGTTCAAAACAAGGTGAAATTTAAATGGCAACCTATCTAAGCAGCATAGAATTGAATGCAAAAAATGATAGAAAGGAAATTTGCCATAGATTTCCAATCACTCCGGAGCGGGGCGATTAGGACTGTAGCAGTGTGGGGGCACCCGGGGGCAGGCCGCCCACCGTTTGGGGCCCGATTTCGGCACCAATCCACTTGGGATGGGTCCAAAACCTCTTGTGGGGTATTGTCAAAAAATTTGATGGGATATTGTGGCCAAATGTCGGGTTTTGGTTCCAGATTTGTGCTTCCAATAACCACCCTATGACCTCCTTTCCAAAAGAGATCAAGGATGTGAAAGGCACAACTCAAAGGGGTGTGGGTGTGAAAGTAAAATGACAACACTTCGTTGCTCCAAAATGCTCCTTCTCTCCATATTTTGGGGTGAGAAGACTCACCATTTTATAGACCTGATGGTCTCTTTGGATGAGCATGCAGAGGCGCCACTTGGCAATCATGCCTCTCCAGGGGAGGGAAGATTCCTCCCTGATTAGGGGCTTCATGACTGCCCCTGTAACTGCCTCTAACGCTCGAAAATGCTCACTCACACTCCCATGCGATGAAGGAAGAATTAAGTGGTGGATCTGAGCTGCCATTTGTCAAGATTTGACTTTTTTCCCATCAAACCTGCTATTCGCCCCACCCTGGAGCGAATACTTCTATTCGTCCCTGGGTGGGGCGAATACCAGTTTGTAATCGTCCCTGGGTGGAACGAGTATGGAGCAGAGTGCCTGAAGGTGCCAAATTGACTCCTGACCTTCCAAAACTATTGTGAGAGTGGTTAGGACCACTGTTTAACCTCTGGGGGCTGCCCTTGGGGCTGTGTGTGTCAATGCGATCAGTGTTTGCAGTCACATAATCGGATTGGTGTTGTTTTGGTGTCTATAGATGCCCCTTTTTGGGAAGCATTGTGCGTGGCACAATGTTGAGCAAAAATAGATAACCAAAGCACTAATGATTAGGGTTTCTTAGTAACCTAACCAACTTTTGATGCCCCAAGTATGGAAAGGGCATGCATTCTTGAATCCTTGCTTCTGACGAGCGAAGGAACTCAATTCAAGTGTTAACCTTTTTCGGTGAGGTGTTACTTGATCTTGGACATTGATCAGTCATGAATAGGCAAAGGGCGCAACCTTTTGTCTGTGGGAACCTTGAGTTCATGATTCATGAAATGCCAAGTGTTTGATCAGCTTGTGATTATTGCTTGTTTGCTGCCCCAAGCAAGGGCGTGATTGTCTTTGTCAATGATTCTTTGAATGCATGCCATTTCTTTGATTGGGTGTGTATTTGTTGATTGGTGACTAAGTGTGACTACCCCCTCAAGCGACGAATCGATGAGGGAATGACCTACATGAGAAAAGCGACGAGTCGCTTGACCCAAGATGACTTATGTAAGGGTGCCTTCAGATGTTTATCGTTGAATGTGTGTGCAGTTTCCCAACATTTAGACCTATTTTTGGTGGGTGTTAACCCTTTTTGGTAACGCCATTTGGGGATGAAATTCTCGACAATCCGTCCTCTCGTGGAGCGGTCCGGCTATGGTAGCCTTCTTAGGGAATAGGATAGTGAGGATTTGTGACCCCGACATCTATTTTGCATGCCCGAAATGTCAAGTGCAAAGGCACTCTCATCGGGCAATGTTATTGTTTGTTTTTGGGTCATTTTGTTCATTTTTTGATGTTTTTGAAATTTGTGCCCTGTATTCACTCCGGGGTGGGACGAATACCAGTTTAGTATTCGTCCCAGGGTGGGACGAGCGCTAACCAGAGTGCTCATCCTAGGGAAGAATGATTACAAGCTCAAAAAGCCTATTTAAAGGCCAAAACTGAGTTTTGGGCTCATTTGCATTTGTTTTTTTGGCGATTTGGAGCTCTGAGGAGGAGGGGTTCAATTCTGCGAAGTGAAGCGCTACCGAATTTCTCCTGACATTATGAGTTCATGCACCGGATCGAGCGGTGGAGCCGAAGCGAGACCGGTAAGTGATCCTCCTCGTTATTGCTTGTATTTTTTTGTTACAGTTTTTAATACCGTAATTTATTTATTGTTCCTTTTGTTTGTTCAAAATGAAAGCCTTAATTAAATGTATGTCATTGTGCGTGAGTTGTTGTTTTATGGCTTCATGAAAACTTAAGTAAAACCCTAGGTAAAAAAATATCAAAAGTTATTTTAAACCTTAGTTTAAAATGTAACTAAAAATTTCACTTAACCCTAGTTTACCAAAGATCAAAACTGAACGTAAAAACTTAGTTCAAAACGTGGTTTAAAAATTTGTTTTTCTTTTCAGAGTAAAGAAAATTTTTGTATTTTGTGATGTTTGTGTTACATGAAAACCCTAGGATACACTGACCATGAAACCCTAGTTTTTCGGCTGGATTTATCAGTTTTTAAAACTTGATTGAAAACCCTAGGTAAAAAACTGTCACGTTAATTTTGTTTTGTTTGTTTTTTTTTTGTCTGTCAGTTTTAAACTTAGAGTACAGAAACCCTAAGACTGAAAAGGTATTTGAAAATTTTTTTTTGTTTTGTATATAATTTTTTATTTGTCGTTTTAAACTTAGAGTACAGAAACCCTAAGATTGACAAATTGTATTTGAAAATTGTTTTTTTGTTTTGTTTTAAACTTAGAGTACAGAAACCCTAAGACAAACTATGAATGTGTTGAATTTTTGTTGTTTTTAGCTGTACATTGTTTTATGCATTGTTGTATATTCATGTTACTGTTGTACAATTTTTCATGATTTTAATGTTTTTGTGTTGTTTTCTTTTGCAGGTTGTGAAGAGCCGGTACCGCGTGCCTACTATTTTTACTGAAGCATGGGAGGCGCTGACTGTGGCTGACTAGGAGTGGCTTGATGCCCTTGGGCTCAAGCAGGTGACTCGGCTGGAGCCTGTGGTCGGGGATCGGGCCTATCTGATGGCCCTGATCAACTTGTGGGATCCCCGGACCAACACCTTCCATCTCCCAATAGGGGAGATGACAGTGACCTTGGAGGATGTCTATCGGATTCTATGGATTTCGATAGATGGATTGCCGATCAGGACGACGTCGCGCGATCAGCGGACAACAGTGCTGACACGCTGCTTTGGGCACGGGGAGGAGGTGGGTGTGGATAGCCCAGTGGAGAGGGCAGAGGGTGACTGCCAGATTGGCGGGATTCTAGTTCGATGGTGGCTGGAGAAGGGGGTGTTGGGAGTGAGGCACGCAGTACTTATGGGCCTCATTTCCAACATGCTGCTACCTGACTCATCAGGTGCGAGGTTCCCATGGAACCTATTGGATGTGGTCTGTCGGCTGGTGGAGTGTTCGACGCATGAGCCCTTGATCATGAGGTGGGGATAGACGCTGTTGGCATAGCTCTATGGTGAGTTGTACGAGGTCCGCTATGGAGGTGAAAGGGGATTGGCTGTAACTATCTATTGTAGAGCTAGGCTTGGCAGCACATAGTGGTGGAGAGGCCGGTGGGGTTACCATGGATGACTCGAGCGGAGATGGTGGATAAGGATATAGGTTACGTGGCTCTATGGTGGCGGTCTAAGGAGCAGGGACAGAGTCGATGGTGGGCAGGTGTCGTAGGGCACTATGCTGATGCCTTCGCTCGGCTTGCTCTAGGGGAGGTGTTCTGGTGCCCCTATCGGGACTGTCTAGCCTGGCCTGAGGTTGGAGAGTGGCTTCGATGGGTACATGGGGGGTGGCTGATTGGGCGGCATGGGACCGAGCAGGAGTTCTTCCCTTATAGTCGGGTGACATGATAGTTTGGGGTGTGCCAGGGGTTGCCTAGTGAGCCCGTGATCTATCGATGTCGGGGGATGAGAGGACTCTGGACCGGCCAGTCATCGCA
The DNA here is from genome assembly GCA_028583015.1 of Wollemia nobilis. NCBI lineage: Eukaryota > Viridiplantae > Streptophyta > Pinopsida > Araucariales > Araucariaceae > Wollemia > Wollemia nobilis. The sequence continues at coordinate 372,615 of JAQPPZ010000252.1, read as the reverse complement.
CCACTTGGCGAGGATTTAGATGCGGTGATTGACGTCCGGATGTGGATGACGTCGGGACTACCGTAGAGTATGACCAGTGGTGGATACTACGTGATGGCGGGGAGAGGGGCCATTGGGAGGCAAGGAGGCAACAACGACAAGGGGGGAGGGTGCCGAGGCACCAGGAGATGATTGGGGAGCTCCATTGGAGGATGCGGACATGGTGGAGGTGGATGATGTGGATGTGGATTTTGGGGTTCTGGATCAGCCAGAGATGTAGGACGTCTCGGAATAGTGGGAGCCAGAGCAGGCTGTTCCAGAGATGCCAACGCCTCAGGAGATTCGGAGGACATGGAGGTAGGGTTACGAGAATGCATGGTTGGAGGGGCTACTATGGAGGCACGATGAGGAGCTAGGGGATGCGCTACGGGAGAGGGATCTCCTATGCACATAGCTAGTAGAGCGGGAGAATGCATGGGCTGCGTACCACCGGCAGGATGGGGATACCGATGTTGCATGGGAGAGGGATCTCCTATGGATGTAGCTGGAAGAGAGGGAGAGGGCCTTGGGAATGATGAGAACTTGGCTACGTATCGTCAGTGGGAGATGGACTTGGTGGGCATCGATTGGAGCTTGGAGGGGAGATTAGCCACCTCGATGGGTGGGTCCCTATGTTTGAGGTGGATCATCTGCCACTCGAGAGGGAGCGATACGAGCGACATCCTCTCGTGAGGGACTGGATGAGGGAGGCTCTAGTAGGTGTGATGCAGGGGCTAGCAGTAGCCGCCCTGAGGGGTCTCATAGGACCCACACCATGGGGGGAGTTCTCATCGCATCGATCCTACATGATCATGGTGGCCGATGCCCTAGGCTTGGGGTTTTGAGCTTTTGGCTTTTGGGGTTAGATGACCGGTTATTGTAGCCTATGGGCATTTTTGATGATATATATATAGATGACTTTATTTTATTTATACACATGTCATGATTTGATGTTATGCACAGTGATTGATGGATGTGTATGTATGTATGTTAATTTACATTGATGGATGCATATGTTATGATGAATGCAAATGTTTCTAATTTTTAGGATATGCAAAATGTAATGGATGAATTGAACTTGTGTTGTTGGGCGAGGGCACCATAGACTGTTTAGAACTTATGGCTTTTTGTCTTATTAGGCGATTGTTGTGGTAACTGACTTTTGTTGTATACATGCTATTTTTGTATTTTCTGATGACAATGCGAGGATGAAAGATAGCGTAGTTGGTTGGGAATGTAGTTAAGGTTTTCTGAGACTCAGATGTTTTAACTAACTAGCCATGACTGTACTTTTTCTTACAAGACTTTTGAACAAGGTATGAATCGGACTTGTCTTTGACCAAGTTATTTCACATCCCTGTGTGTGCAATTGAGTTCGTTTATGTGGTATTTGTTAGGATACCGCCAGTGCCAGATAGGCTATCAACCAAACCTGTATTGAGGATCACCCAATTAGCTCCACCAACTTCCTTTGTTGTATTTAGTCAGATTAATCTGCGGTGCTATCTAGGATACCATAAGCTAGCTCATCCACATGCAAACATTGATCTGTTCATGAGTTAATGTGACAGATATATCGTCATGCGGGAGGTTCACCACCAGTGACCGATAGGCTATCCACCAAACCGGTACTGAGGTTTACTTCATGACCTTCTGAATGCTGAGAGTTCCAGGGATTCAAGTTCGACTCCCTTCTTTTCTTCAATTATATTGGGATACTTGCTCTTATATAGTGATAAAAATCACTATTTATTTATATATATATTTTTCTTTTGAGCAAGGGATTTGAATTTTGAGTGATGAGAATCACTATTGTATGTGCCTTTTGATGTATGCACTTTGGTGGTGATGTCAAATTTTTTTGGAGTTTTGACTTTTGCAAAATTTTATGATGTTTGCAACTTTTTGAGAACTTGGGATTCTTGGGGAATTGGGTAGGGAAGATGCTTGTCCTTTTGCCAACTCTCAGCATTCTTGGGGTCATTCACATGGGGATGAGCAAGATAACCATTTCGCTTATGGTGACCTGGATTGCTTTGCAGGTTTCATCTTTCGTTCACACAACTTGGGAATTTTTATGTGTTTTAATTTGTGTTGGGATGCTACGTAACAAGGTGTGATCCAAGTAGAACTCTACCTTTGTAAAATCTGTCTGACTTTGTAAGTATGTGGCTAGAAAGCTAATGACATCTGAATGACGAAAACTCTAGATACATTTAGAAGACCACTGACTATGATATGGTAAAAATAAGTGAATGGCGTTTATTTTTGATGGACTACTTATAGGATGGAGAAATGTGGAACAAGATGGATTGGCCAAGTAATTACAGTCTATGGTGCCTTGACCTGTATGACCACAAATATGCAATGTATGGATGTTATGCTTAATGCAACTATTATTTTTGCATTTTTGATAGATTGATTTTTGTGAGTATGAAGATGAGATGCAAAAGAGCTCTTTATTGTTGTGATGAGTTTGAGCATGCCTGGAAATGAGATGCAAATTTTTGTTATTTTTGATGATTTTACTATTTTTGAATTTTCTTATTTTTGACCAAGCGATTGTGGGAATCCTTGGAGCTTTTTGGTTTGACCAAAGGGGTAATGGGCACCTTTGGGGCATTTTGGGGATGACCAAGTGATTGTGGGAATCTTTGTGAACTTTTGGATTTGACCAAAGGGGTATGGCCCTTGGAGCATTTTGGGGATGACCAAGCGATTGCGGGAATCCTTGGAGCATTTTTGGTTTGACCAAAGGGGTAATGGGCACCTTTGGGGCATTTTGGGGTTGACCAAGCGATTGGGGGAATCCTTGGAGCATTTTGGGATTGGGCTATGGCTCTTTTAGATATGGAATGGCCACAAATGACTGATGTTCAAGGGTTCTAGTTCCTTGATTCCATCAAGAGAGGCTAGCCGGTATGTTCCAGGTCCTATTTTACTATCAATTACATAGGGACCTAACCAGTTTGCCATGAACTTGTCCCTTAGATGGGGCGGCAAGCTAGAGTTCTGTTGGTTCTCTTTTAAGACCAAGTCACCAACCTGAAAGTCCCTCAGGTGAACTTTCATGTTGTATGCTTTCTTCAATCGCTCTTGATAGATACGTAAATGCTCGAGAGCATTAACGCATCGTTCATCGAGCAACGTAAGCTGGTCTAACCGGGCCTGCCATGCAGTGTCATCATCGATGAACTCTTGCATTGATATGCATAGGGAAGGAATTTCCAACTCGAGAGGCATGACAGCCTCGAAGCCATACACGAGGAAAATGGAGTCGCCCCAGTGGGTGTCCGAATGCTAGTGCGATAAGCCCATAGGGCAAGTGGGATCTGAATGTGCCAATCCTTATGACTGTCTATGACTATCTTTTTGAGGATGGCAACTAGCATTTTGTTTGACGCCTCTGCTTGCCCATTTGCCTACGGATAATAGGGTGTCAAAAAACTATGCTAAATTTTGTACTTTGTGGTCAAAGCATGCACGTCTTTGTTCTTGAATGACGTCCCATTATCTAAAATTATCTTGGATGGAATACCAAAATGACATATGATGTTATGTAAGATGAACTCCACAATGCGGGTTCCAGTCGTAGAGGTAAGCGAAATTGCTTCCACCCATTTGGTGAAGTACTCTATGGCCGTTATGATAAATGTGTGATGACCTGACGATGTAGGGGAGATCTTTCCGATTAGATCTAAGCCCCACTACAAAAATGGCCAAGCCGATTGGATCGGCTGCAAGGCCTGGGAAGGTACGTGTGTCAAATTAGCATGGTGTTGACATTTCATGCACTTTCGTACATATGCACAACAATCTCGCTCTAAATATGGCCAATAATAGCCCATGCAGAGAATGCACTTTGCGATGGCCATACCACTGAAGTGGCCACCGCACGTACCATCGTGCGCTTGGGCGATCGCCCAAGTGGACTCTTGCTGGTCCAAGCAATGAAGGAGGATTCCTTCATAGCTATGATGGTACAAAATGTCTCCTAACAAGACATACTTTGCCACTTTCTGCTTGAATGCTCATTTTGCGGCATGCATCAATCCAAGTGGGAGGTTACCTAACTTGAGGTAGTCCCTTATGGGTGAATACCAATCCTGCTGATCAGAAGCCTCGATGGTATGAACAACCAATCCCTCTTGAAGTTCATCCCTAGCAAAAGTTGAGCGGGAGAGAACTTGTAAGAATAGCATTGTGTTGCTATTAAGGGGAGTAGGGGAGAATAAGGACCCCTAGTTGGCATGATTCAGATGATCATGGATTCGAGAGAACTTGTCCGAGGATGGTTCAATCTGGATCAAGTGGATTCTTGGCGTCAAGTCAGAGCTTGCACGCTCCATCATGGATTGCGATAGCATTTTGACTTGAATGGTTGTCATATCACCAGAAATGTCTTGCGGGATTAATGACCCCAAGGAGGCCATAGTGTCCACAAAATGATTCGATGATCGAGGGAGTGCCTCGATGTCGTACCATTCAAGATTTTCCAAGAATTTGTCCACAAGGGCTTTGTAGGCCTATAGAACTGGGCATTTACATTGGAATACCCCTTTGACTTGGTTGACAATTAACAGTGAATCACCAAAGATGTTCAATCATTTGATGTTCATGGTGACCGTTGTCTGAAGACCTATGAGCAAGGCTTCATATTCGGCATTATTGTTGGTGCATGGGAAGTCTAATTTAAATGACAGAGGCATTGGAGCCCCTTGTGGTGTAAAGAATATGATTCCCATGCCACCACCTTGCTCACATTTAGAACCATCAAAAAATAGGGTTATGTCGGCCTGTGACTCAGGCTCATCAGAATCTGGCGATTCTGAGACATGGAAGACCCCATCATCGGGTAGTTCTATGACCAGAGGCTGATCGTCTTCGAGAGGAGCCTCTGCTAGTTGATCGGCTATGACTTGTCCTTTGATGGATTTTTGTCCAATAAACTCTATGTCAAACTCCATCAACAACATGATCCATTTCGCCATGCGGCTACTATGATAAGTATGACTCATCATGTACCGCAATGGATTCTCCTTAGACACAACATACGTAGTGTTGCTCAGCATGTAGTGGCATAGCTTTTTGGTAGCAAACACCACTGCCAAGCAGAGTTTTTCAACGTATGCATAGTTAAGTTCATAACTGACCAGGGTGCGGCTAAGATAGTAAGTAGCCTGTTCTTTGTGAAGTTCATTTTTTTGGGCTAGCATGGCGCCCAGTGCCACCTCGATAGCTGAGATGTATAAGTAGAATGACACTCCTGGTCTAGGTGGTGCCAATACGCGCAGTGAAGCCAAGTATTGCTTAATGTCATCAAAGGCTGACTGGCACTCGTCATCCCAGTGAAATGCTACCCCCTTATGCAATAATTTGTTCATGGGTCGGCACTTGTCAGATAGCTGCGCTATGAAGCGCTTGATTGACGTGACCTTTCCCTGCAGGCTTCTGAGCTGCTTGATGGTAGTTGGGGGAAGCATTTCAAGGATTGCCTTGACTTTGTTTGGGTCCACCTCGATGCCTCGCTTTGAGACTATGAAACCCAAGAGTTTTCTAGATGTGATGCCAAATACGCACTTCTTGGGATTCAGTCTGACTTTATGTTCCATGAGGCGATCGAGGATCTTGCTTAAGTCATCGAGATGATCTGGGCACAAAAGAGATTTGGCCAACAAATCATCCATGTAATCTTCCAAAGTTTTATGCATGTAATCATGGAAGATGTACGTCATGGCACGTTGGTAGGTGGCGCCAACATTTTTAAGGCCAAAAGGCATGACCTTATAACAAAATGTCCCCCAAGGCATTGTGAACGCCATTTTTAGTTGGTCCTCGGGATTGATACGAATCTGATTGTATCCCGAGAAACCATCCATGAGGGATAGCATTTCGTGACCTACTGTAGCATCTACCAATGAGTCGATGCTTGGCAAGGGAAAATCATCCTTAGGACTCGCTTTGTTTAGATCTCAAAAATTAGTGCATATGCGAATCCTCCCATCAGGCTTCTTGATGGGCACCATGTTGGACAGCCATGGTGGGTAATCCATGCAGATGACAAACTGTGCATCCAACAACTTTTGCAATTCATCTTTGACCATCAAGGCCACTGTTGGGTGCATCTTGCATAGTTTTTGCTTTACTGGCTTGACTGTCGGATCAAGCGTTAGATTATGCATGACTAGCTATGGATCTAGCCCCGACATGTCTCTATAGGACCATGCAAAAACCTCCTTCTTCTCTTTGAGAAGGGTAATGTAGTCGGCTTGCTCTTCAGGGGATAAGCTTACCCCCAACTTGATAATCTATGGATTCATTGGATCAGAGCCGATGTCTATGTCAGTCGTCTCCTCGATCGACATGTGGGATCCATCCTCCAACTGGTGTGGAGTTGGGATCAAATGGATATCATTTGCTGAGTTTAAATCTATGTTGGGAACCTCGGGTTCCTCTTCAGCATGGAAGATATCCTGAGTTGGCCCTGGGGTAAAATGAAGCATTTTATCGAAAGGCCAGTACTCTGATGGGGATGGAGGTGAATTGATGTGATCCCAGTCTATGGCATCTATGTCTAGATACAATGACTATGTTGGATCGGCCGGGTTATGGATGGGGGTGGTTAAGTCAATGGAGATCATGTTGATGAAATGATTTTGGTCTCCATTACCATGGGTGTGGTGACTCGAACATTCTGGATGTTCTCTGTGCTCCGGGTCTGGCTCTAGAGGTATTGGCATGAATGGATCGGCCCTATGTGCGGATAGGAAGACAGGGTCTACCCTCGGCACTGATGTCGCTATAGGGTCTCTGGGCGGAAGGTATTCTCCATATGCCCAAAGTGGTGGATTCAACACTTGTTCCCACCGTGCTGGGTCTACGTACCACTCATGCCCTGGCACTATGTTTAGTTGTTCAAATATGTCGTTAATCTCCAAGGGGTATTGTTGCTGCATCTATCGCATGTGATTAAGATATGCCATTTCTATTTCATCCTCATAATCACTGTCAGAGATCCAAAAGCCTTCGTTGGCTCCAACAACTATTTGAGGCATTAATGGCTCGTCTTGCTCGAGCAAATTGATCTGGCCCCATTGTGGTTGTTCCACTCTCCATGGGGGGACTTGATTTTCTTGACGTGGCACTTGCTCGATTGGAGCATCCAAAGGGAACATGGTCAAGAGGCTTTCTTGATAATCATCCATGGGGACCACTTGTGAGTGATTGCTATCTGATTCGAAGGGATCCCATGGTGCTACCTCATATTCTGACTCGTCCTCTGAAGATCCTTCTTGATCTTGTCTACACCTCTCTTGTAGGTGTGTTTTTGAACTTTCTCCTCTTTCAAGCGAAGGGAAAGGGTTGTTGAGGTCAACAAGGTTGGTTGTCAACAATGGGAGATAATCTCCCAGTGTATATGTCATGTTAGGGTTGGCATATGGATCTAATGCCAATCCCCCCTTGTTGCCTATCCCTAGGCCTTGCATGTTCTCTACCAAGATGTCCAAGGGGAGGGGGTGGTTGAACCCTACTCCTGACTTGTCATATGGCATTTGGTATCTTGGTTGGCAAAGAACATGCACTCCTTGCTCATATCTGCCTAACCCATATCCATGCCAATTGCATTGGCCAAGGTATCTCAAAGCGAAGTCTGGGTTAGACAAATAGTTGACATCTTCTGCAAAGGGCTCTTCATCTTCATCCTCTTGCATGCATGGCTCAGTACCATGATCAAGGCCCCCATACACAAAGTTTGTCTGGTTCGATGGGTAGCCTAGAGGAACAATAGTACCGATGGGGAGGCGAGGTCTCCCCATGTCCTGCATGGACTCTAGTGTGGGTGTTGCTACAATATTCCACACCAAATACTCCCCCAGGCCCGTATTGGCCATTTCAATGGTGATTGTTGGTGATTGAGGGGGAGGGAACGAAAGTTCTTCCAGAGTCCACTCCATGTCGGGTGGACTGGGAGCCTCGACTTCCATTCTGCTAGGCATCTCCTCAGTAGAGATAGTTGATACTGATGGTGATGCCTCTTCCAGGGGTTTCTTCCCTTTGTCCTTCTATGTGGCCACCGTAGGTGGCATCGTTGGTGAAGGATCAGACGATGAAGATGGACCCGACTGTGGTTTTGATGGACTTGTCAATGGGGATGCCTACAAAATCGGACCCTGTCTAGATGGATTCAACTAAAAATCCAAATGCGTGGATGGAAGGGTCGATTGCGGCATCAGCTGCACCGCATTGCAATACTTGAAGGGTTCTAAGTCCATCGGGACTACATGTACCTCCCCTTCAAATGTATACTTTAAACACTGATGAGCTATCGAAGGGACACACTTCATGTCCCTGATCCATGGCCGACCCAGCAAGATGTTATAGGCCATCTCACCTTCCAAAATATGGCACAATGTAGGTATAGTCTTTTGTCCCACTTGGATGGGTAGGACAATTGTGCCAACTATCGAGCATATTGCATCATTGAATGCTCGTAGTGTATATGTGGAAGCCGTAATATGAGATGCTGGCAACTTCAGATGTTTCAATGCCACTGTTGTGATGATATTACTGGACGAGCCAGTGTCTACCAACACCCTCTTATATGGAATCTCATTGACCCACGCGATAACGTGCAGGGGTGGATCCGCCATGTCATTAGCCACTGATTTCACTTCGTCTTCTCGAAAAGTGATGACTGGCTCAGTGCATCATTTGACATGTCCCACAAAGTTGTTGAAAGAATTTGCTTCATGGGGCTGCAACTCGATGGCTTTCAATATCTCCATTAGAGCCTCCCGATGGGGCATTGATTGTTGTATGAGCTCGTATATGGAGAGCCTAGCCGACGTGGTCCTCAAGCTCTGAGTGAGTTTGGTCCGAATTGTGGCCATGGGTCTAGGCGGAGGAGGTTGTGTAAGGTGTTGTTGTGGTTGTGACATTGTTGGCACCTCACCTGTAGTCATCATGGGGGCAGCTACACTCGGATACCTCCTGTTTCGAGTCACTATACTGATCATCCCTACATACCCCTACATGGGGCAGTTCTGTGTGACCTCATTGACTTGTAGGGTCTTTGCCTATGCATCATGGGCAGGCAAGGGGTCCTTAAAGACCTCCATTTGTTGGTTGCTTGGTGCCACGAGATTATCCACCGCTAATGTCTTGTTATCAATTAGGTCTTGCACCAAGCCCTTAAACTTCCAACAGGCATTAAGGTCATGTCCCTTCCACCTATGGAACCTACAGTACAAATCCTCCCTGTAGCCCTTAGGTTTTGGTGCATGTTGGGATCTATGGGTTGAATCTCGGGTAGGTTGATCAAGTTTGCCATTGACAAGCGGTCAAACAGGGAGTCTCTGGACTCTATGTAAGGTGTGAATTGTCGCCTAGGGTGACGCTACTGATTTTGTTCTTGCCTCTAATTTTCTCGGTCATAGCTATTAAGAGGCACCACCTGATAGTTAGCCTTTTGGGGCTGTGTTGCTTGTGCAGGCTTAGGGACGTTGATAGCAACCTGATTGACCGCAGCGGGTTTCTGTTGCGTGGTCCCTATTTTGGTGTTCTTAGACCATTCTTTCTTCTTCGGCTTGGCTATCTCACCATCCTGAATCTTGATCTCTTCAATGATTCTGGCTTGTGCCAGAGCTTCCTCTAAGGTGGCATATTGCTGCAGCTACAATAGCATAGAGATCGATCTCAAATAGCTTTTTGAGAACATTTGTGTGAGGTCGGACATAGGAGGGAGGTAGGGTAGCTTAGAAAGTAGAGTCCTCCACCGATTCCCATATGCCACCATGGTTTCTTCCTCATACTTCCTGAGGCTGGCTAAGTCACTTAGTGACGCCTTCTTCTTGGTGTTGAAGGCGAAGCATTCGAGGAACGCATCCACTAGCTGATCCAAGTTGCTAATGTTATGCTTTGGCAATTGAGTAAACCAATCCGAGGTAGGGCTTGCGAACATGGTGATGAATGTTCTCAACAACAAAGCATCATTATCCTGAATGCCAAAGCATTGGCTCAGGAATCTAGTCACATGCTCTTGGGCATCCTCCTCACCTCTAAAGATTGCCAACTGAGGCAGCTTAAAGTGTTCAGGATAAGGGGGTGCAAGCATTGACGGATGCACAGGATGACTACGGAGTTGGCGTAACATGGGCTTTTGGGGCCCAGAAGTCTTGGTTTCCATAGACTCCAAATGCTCTAGCAGCGCCTTATATGCATCGAAAGATTTAATCTCTTCCTCTTTAGTTTGCTCCCATCGTGGGTTGTGGGAAACTTGAGGCCTATGGAGGGGTGGCCGGATAGCAGCCCCTCCACCTTGGTAGGGCATTTCGGCCCACTCTTCTTCTTGTTCATACTCCTCATAGGCTTCTTGAGGAGTTTCTGGCTGAGACCTATGACCATGGGTGGGTCCCCATAGAGGGAGCCCATCGTTGTTCCTGGGAGTGGCCTCCCGCTCAGGTCTAGGAGGTCTCGGAGGTAGCACTTGGTAAGGTCATGGGGACCTATCTCGTACCAAGGGGTTGCACCTCTCATATGGTTCTGCTCTTTGGGTGCGAGGGGTTGGAACCCTCTCAGGCACCGTGTTATGGAGCAGCTCATCTATTTGGCACCGAATGCACTCTTTGCTAAGGCGATATAGATGCTCTAGCTGCTGTTGGTCTTGCTCAAGCTGCGTAATCTATGCTTGGCGGGCGGCATGTCTGGCGACTTCCAGGTCGATTTGTTCCACCATCTTGAGTCTAGGAGGCCTAGATGCCTCTCCTACACATTTATCTCGGTCATGATGATCCGAGATCTCTATAGGTCACTTCCCTCTATCGAGGTTGGCGGCATTCACTCGAGGCTCTGGCCTCGGTAGGTGACTCTGGTAAATAGCAGGTGTGGAGGCACATTGCTCTCACGTTGTGTATTGCTCTTGAGGAATATGATGGTCTTCCTCATGCTCCCTTTCGTATATGTGAAAGGGGTGGGCAGAGTTGGCTCGCCCTGCTTGAAGAGCCTTGTGCTCTGGATTTGGCTTATTATTCCTAATAATGATGGGGGGTAAAGGAGGGATGACATAATCATGCGGCCTCTCCTCATAGACCCTATGCTGCTCTAGCACTTCATCATGCTGTGGCCACTCATATCGAGCTTCTAAGGGAGCCTTCCCATTTATATTGAGGGCCACATGTAAGGACTCCTCCTGAAAGGGGCTATGATGGACGGGCATGTCCCTCAGAGGGGTGCCTCTATAGTCCCATTCTGAAATGGCATGATGTGGACTCTCTTGTAGGTCAGGCCACCAAGGCGGTATGACCAAGTCCTTGGGGCTATAGCGGAGGTGACTTGTGCCCCCTTGTACACTCTCCGCAGCTTTCGCCCTTGATTGGGCTTGGCTACGGGTGTACACCATGGTGGTATTTTTGCTACCAGATGCGTAGATTTTTATTTCTTTTTATGATTTTTATGCTACACTAAATAGAAAAGATCACACACGCAAAGCAGTGATTATCTCATTTAAAGATTAAAGGTGTGCCCTAAACCTGGTTTAGTGTGTTTTGATTTTGTTTTGAAAGCTTTTGTAAAGGACGTTTAAATGCAATATGATGGCTCTTATGACTCCCAAAAATGGTCGCCCCTTCGATATACCATTGCCAGGCCGATATACCAACCTCTCTATATACCCGCCCTTACGTGAGGGAAACTGTTGGTACGTGAGAGCAGATGGTACGTGGAACGTAGGCGGTACGGAAGGGGGATCACCCTATTTTTGACACCTACCATAGAAGACTTATCCTCATGCACTGGGAATCACCCCAGCTACACTCGGTCAGCTTTCATCAGGATTTACGTCTAGCAATAGTAGCGATCGGGGTTTATGAATGCAAAATTCAAGCCAAGGTGGTGATGAAATCCACCGTTGGTCTTGATCAAGGGCTGGGGTTTTACGACCAGCTCCTTGGTGTTTATGTTGCCACGTGATGTGTGGGGTTATTTTTACTTTGCATGAAAGGAAATAAACATGCAGCACAACTTTTCCTAAGCAAGCAAAGAACCAAAAAAATAGGAAACAAAAAACAGAAAATGACAGGAGTTCAAGACCCTTACCTCTTCTCTGCCCAAATCTGTTGGTTCTGAGTTTCTATCCTGAAACTACATAGACAGCTATTCATCCTAGGGAGGGATGAATTACAGGACTGTATTCATCATAGGGTGGGGCAAATGCCCATTCGTCCCTGGGTAAGACGAATTCCAGCTCTGTATTCGCCACAGGCTGGAACGAACAACAGTCCAGCGTTGGAAAACTCGGTACCTGCAAGCAAAAACAATCAAATTTTGATCAGATTTCTGATCTTAGAAATAGAGGACAAGGGTCCCACCGTGATCGCCACTGAAAGCACGAGGATACGAAAGCAAAAAGGAAACTCCAAGTGCGATGCAAAACCGAACTAAACTTAACGCTAAATCCTATGAATTGAAAGTGCATGAAAAGAGGGAAAAGCATGAACGAATCGAATCGAAACAAAAGCCAATAAGGAAGACAACCCTTTTTATTGATATGTTTTAGAACTCGGTTACAATGCGCCTCCTCCCCTTCTAAGGGCTAGGAGCGTTAAATATGCGTTCTTGTTACACCCATTGATGCTATTCCTTCTTTCGCGTGCCCACATGTAAAATGGGCGGACCAAACATCGCCGCCGCTTGCGTTGATGAGTCTTGGCTCCTTGCTGCTCCTCTAATGTCCAGATCCTACGTTCAAAGAAACAAGAAATAGTCAGTAGCACCTGTGGATGAAATAAAACATGCAATCCCTACGCCTTCGATTAATGCATGCAAGATATAAATAAAATGATAACTAACATATATCCAAATGATCTAAAAATTTGATAGGGGCATCAAGACCTCACAAAGAAAACACTGCAAATGGAACAGTCAGGAAATTCCTCACAGATTTGAATTCGCTCTGGGGCGGGACGAATAGACCTGCAACAAAAATGTCGAAAGGCACTGTCCCAAATGTCACATCTGGGGAGCTCCAAATCACCTGCAAAGTTGGGATTAGCTAATTGGGGGTGTTTTGGGAAGACCCAGATGGTCATATTTCCCCAATTAGGCCTCTATCACTGGGAATTTGATGGGGGTCACCTGCAAGTTAGTAAAGGCGAACGAAGATAGAAACATGATCAAAATTGTTCAAAACAAGGTGAAATTTAAATGGCAACCTATCTAAGCAGCATAGAATTGAATGCAAAAAATGATAGAAAGGAAATTTGCCATAGATTTCCAATCGCTCCGGAGCGGGGCGATTAGGACTGTAGCGGTGTGGGGGCACCCGAGGGCAGGCCGCCCATCGTTTGGGGCCCGATTTCGGCACCAATCCACTTGGGATGGGTCCAAAACCTCTTGTGGGGTATTGTCAGAAAATTTGATGGGATATTGTGGCCAAATGTCAGGTTTTGGTTCCAGATTTGTGCTTCCAATAACCACCCTATGACCTCCTTCCCAAAAGAGATCAAGGATGTGAAAGGCACAACTCAAAGGGGTGTGGGTGTGAAAGTAAAATGACAGCACTTCGTTGCTCCAAAATGCTCCTTCTCTCCATCTTTTGGGGTGAGAAGACTCACCATTTTATAGACCTGATGGTCTCTTTGGATGAGCATGCAGAGGCGCCACTTGGCAATCATGCCTCTCTAGGGGAGGGAAGATTCCTCCCTGATTAGGGGCTTCATGACTGCCCCTGTAACTGCCTCTAACGCTCAAAAATGCTCACTCACACTCCCATGCGATGAAGGAAGAATTAAGTGGCGGATCTGAGCTGCCATTTGTCAAGATTTGACTTTTTGCCCATCAAACCTGCTATTCGCCCCACCCTGGAGCGAATACTGCTATTCATCCCTGGGTGGGGCGAATACCAGTTTGTAATCGTCCCTGGGTGGAACGAGTATGGAGCAGAGTGCCTGAAGGTGCCAAATTGACTCCCGACCTTCCAAAACTATTGTGAGAGTGGTTAGGACCACTGTTTAACCTCTAGGGGCTGCCCTTGGGGCTGTGTGTGTCAATGCGATCAGTGTTTGCAGTCACATAATCGGATTGGTGTTGTTTTGGTGTCTACAATTAGAAAGAAATAGGGAGAGAATAATTTGATATGCTTACGTTCATTCATATCATGTAACAAACATAGACATTGAAACAGTGAAAATAAAGTGTTATTTATGTATCCAAATGATGTAATGCAGAAATAAGCAACATAACACACAATGAACAATGAAAATTCTAGAGAGAAGAAGCTAGAATTTATATTATATTTATCTTTGATGAGTACAAATTTCCCAATATAATGCTTAGATATATTTTCATATACAATACAATATTTACCTTGTTCAAATGATGTTACAAGGGAATAAAGTTCTCTATCCTAAATACAGTGATAAAGAACCTCCAAATCCTTGATCAGCTCCTAGAAATGATTTTAGAAGGCTGATTGAACTCTTAGCAATTCCTACACAAAGGTGAAAAGAAATGAGAAGTGGAAAAATAAGACACATAGGGAGAAATATAATTGACTAGGATGACACACTCAAAATACCTCTTGCAAAATTTTTCTATGTTTTTCTTGATGATGGTTTTGGCTTTGGATACCTCTTTATAGCTTGAATTGCTAAAATTCAGCTATAGATGTATGGTGTGGATGTGCCCATCTAGAGCCTTATCTACCATTTATATATTTGAATGCATTAAAATAGGAGAATATGCTATCACAAGCTATCAAAAATTAGGTGAAGTTGCCATTTGTCCTTAAATAGTGCCAACTATTATCAAAAACCATTGTTTGGAATTCCTTGGTTCTAATTTCTCTAATTCAAAAGGGTCTCAATTCTACTTTTGTCCTATTCCTAGCCTGGTTTCTTTGTCCTTTTATGTAGTGGGCTTAGTGTTGACTTCACCTTTATCTTCTTCGGGTAGTTTCACTTCCAATAAATTTGTAATTTATTTCTAGGCTTCATCACAAAAGGAGACTGTTGAAGTGATCTCATATTTCATGCTTAGTAGTTGGTTGATATAGCCCTTGGATGAGGATTCATTCTTATTTGTGAGTTTTATTATATTTTGGACTATCTAATTTAGCTTCTTGAGCTGCTATGCTAATTGCTATTCATATTTGTCATCACATTCAAATTTCTCAATCCGTTTAGCCATGCGTTCATCTATTTTATCTTCAGTAGTAAGTTATCCAAGCATAACATAATCTATTTCTTCTATCGTCTATTACTTTAGTCCATTCTTCCATGTCTTGGAGAAAATTCTCCCAATATGGTTTCTCATGGATATAAGTTCTTAGTTTCTAAAATTTTACTTGTAAATCATGGATTTGACCATCTGATGTACTGACATGTTTACTACCAATCTGACTATATTCTTATTTATATTTTAGGAATATAGGCTTCAAGGTTAGTGCTCTTTGATATATATTTTATAGCAGGGTTCTCACGTTATAAGTCATATTTGTGACTCCCACTAGGTATTTGAATATTTTGGGCAAGTGCTTCACCTCTCCTTTCACTTCCTTTATCAATTCATGTTTATAATGTTTAATGAATCTGACACTATCAAATGGCTTCTTAGCCTGCATTTGTGATGTTTCCTATTTGAGTTTGTTGATATCTGCTAGCAATTTTTCATTCTCAGATTACAACTAGTCTTTCTCATGTCATGCCTACTTGAGCTGGGTATTTTGAACTCTTAGTTATTTTAGCTCCTTTTATATGTCTACTATAGTACAATATTGGACCTTAATTTTTGTTTTCATTATGTTTATTGTATCTCCTTTCACCTTCATATCTTTGTGTACTAGATCAATATAGACCTATTTTACACTCTCAAGCAAGGGTAATGTAATGGTGACATCATGGACTCCTTGAGAAATGCTTTTTTGGGTTATCAATTGTTGGGATGTGTTCTCATCAATTATTTTATCAATGGTCATTTTTTGTTATTCTTCCATAGGATTGAATTGAATATTTATTTCCTTTCTCTTGGTTAGAAATATAGAGTGAGATACCATTGGAGCTAAGATAGACTCTATTTTAAGCTTATTTTTTGGTGGAGAACTAGAAGGGTCCTCTAGGAAGTGTTCTCTTAATAAATTATCTAACCCTCCAGACCTGATAATCTTCTACATGGCAATGTCAATAATCGTATGCTCTTATATTTCAATCACAACATGCACAAAACTTATATTGGGCATAGTGACAATTAAATCCAGTTTATTTTTAGGATTTATTAACATCTTACCCAATTATTATATTGTATTTAGTTGAGGAGTGGCAATAGATAGTTCTTTTTCTTTTTTAGCTCTTGATATACCTCCACTAGTGGCTTGTTCTTGAGAATCTTGATCAGTCTATTTCTGAGTGGCTCCCTATTCATGAATAATCTACATCACTACTTCAAGTTATTATAGTTCTTGTTTAATTATTTTTGGGAAGGGATCTTTGAACTCATCAGGATATGTCACAAGAACTAGTGGAGCCACAAACTCAACAATACCCATTCTTAGCAATATGAGTTTTGATCTATAATTCCCAACTATCTCTATTTGGGTGAAAGATATTTATTTCATCTTACACACATCAGTTAATGATGCTCTATTCATAATGGATATATGTATAGCATCCTCAAATGGGTCTTACTCATGCTCCATATAGGACTTAATTACATTCTATATCTCCCTGTCATAATATCCATTTGGATCATAAGGAATCCAAGTAATTTCTACAAAGCTATATTCATCCATTCTTCAGATAGCTTTGAGTAGGCTATAATATCATTTATAGGTATAATGCCCTACCCTACAAGGGAATTTGAGCCATGGGATCCTTGATTTCCTCCTACCATCCCTCATATTTGCTTCTTCAACTATTTTTTTGGCGATCTCTAATGTATCTATTGACATGGGGTAGTACTTTGGGAGAGATTTTGGGGCAGTTTCACTTCAAATATTCTAATGTATGTAAATTCCTCTATGAAAAATAAATTTCCTACTTTGTTTTAGCATAAAAAATTATCCACTCTAGGTCTCAATGTAATTTGACCACACAATTGATAGTGAATAACTATTAGAAACATCTCTAAGAACTCATTGTAACTAGACCAACCCTCATGAACCTAGGGAAGTTGTTCTTGAACCAGTTTCGTATCTATTCCTCCTAGGACCTGATTTGTATGTCCATCTAATTATCCTATGATGAGATGAATGAGAAAAAAGTAGTACATAAATTTTGGCATTACCTCTCTACATTTTTTAATGGCCTTCTACAATTCAGTGAGTTGTCTATGAACATTTTCTTCTATGATATCTTTCCACAAGTACATAAGTATCTCTTCCCTCTTATTCAACTGAATGGCCAAGTATATTACCTCTCTTTTGGTGTAATCTAGGTATTTTATCCCTAACATGATATTGATCATGTCCACATAGTCCTTGGTCCAATTTCTAAGGGATATTTTGTCAAATAGAAACTTATAGGACACTTGGTAATTGAGACCAAACATTTTGGTATATAACGTAGTGTTAAGCATGAATGTAGACTGTAATGAGATTACCTTCGTGTTTAAGCCCAATTTTGCTAGAGTGAGTCTTAAAATTCTTTGGATGGTGTCTGTTGTGATTCTGAAGACCTTATAATTCTTATGATTGAGGATGATCTTGGATTTCAAGTTGTACACCATTGATATCCAGGACAAGAGAACAACCAAATGATAAATTCTGGGACATACTAGCTTCCCTATATTGATGTTCCATTTGTTATAGAAAGGGATTTCCTCGTATCTATCCCTCTTAGATCTCCTAAAATAAACTTTAGTAGAGTTTTATGGCACCTGTAATCTTCTTTAGTGTGCTTGAAATTGTAGATGATTGTATCCTCAAACTCTTATTGTTGCTCTTTGGTTATTATGTAGCTAGGCTTCGACTATGCTTTTATATCTTCTAGCTTTTTTAAAATTGGCTTCTCGAATAGTTCTTGATAAGGTTAGGCTTTAAGAAATAGTAACACTCTATATGTGATGTCTATGGTGAGAGCTCAGGGTGAACTAGAAGATGCCATAACTTCAATTGTTGGGGAACTACAAAACCTCACTTTGGGTAAATTCTTAACTTTTCTAAACTCAGTTCTATCACTCAAATTCTTTTGATAGTTGATGGAACTAGTAAGGGTGGCATCTCTACTTTTTGAGTATGATATTTAAATTAGCATGGATGATATTGCATGCACTGCTTTAATACATCTTCAACTACCACCTTTAAGAACATGTAATCTCGACCACCTTGTACTTCATAACTACAACAATGATATTGTCATAAATATTTAGTTTTATGATTGGTTTGATAAAATAATTATTTTGTGTGCTTTAACCTCATTTGTTCTACCTTAGTTGAGCTTTTCTAGGATATTTACTTTTGAGATCCCTACAAGCACATTTTTGATCTTGTCAAGCCTTGAAGGAATACATGCATCCTTTAAGCCATCATTTGATCTCATAATTTTTTTAGACCAATTGGAACTCATCACTTTTACATATCTAATGGAAGCCACATCATCCATATTATTATATTGGTTAGATATCAAACTATTCATTCCAAACCAATTGAAGATCATCGTTAATGTATCACCGAAGGAATCCGAGCTATTGATATGCATCTTAGAGTCTAAGCCATCCATATTTTTGAATTGACTTGCTTCAACACACTTTTGTTAGCACAAATATAATTCCAAAGAGACCTTAATATTGTGGTACAAAAATAGGTGGGTGAAACTTTGGGCATTAGACCTTGGGACTAATAGTGGAAATTGGCAAGGACTTGAGAGCATTACAGATATGCCATGATTTCATTAAATTTGGAGATCATGAGGGAATTTAAAGTAGAGGTAATATTTATTTGACTCAAATTTAGAACTTAGGAGAATAACTAAAGTATGCATTTACGATAGGTAGACTTTTTATGTTGAATGGATTTTCCATTTAGGTTTAACGTGGTGGCACCTCAAAAATTGGAAAGGTCTTTTAGGTGCATGTCCAGGTATATCAAGGATGTTTAAGGTCTGAATGTACTATAGATAGTGGAATCATTAAATACACTTTAGGCATTTGGAAGACTGAGGTAATATTTGGGGTTATCAATATCATAGAGCAATTTAATACATTACCTTGTGAATAATCATCGTGCTTCATTGATGTTACCCCAATGGGATCTGGGCTATTTATTGATGCATCCACGATAAGATATAGAGCATCCACTCTTCAACCAATAAGGTTTTGTTGTTGATAGATCATAAATAAAGACCACATCGTCGATATGGTCAATATTTAACTACAATGACCTGATCTCATCCTTTCATTATCTGACCAATAGGAGGGCATCACATCCATTAGTGATGAAAGCTACACCGTAAATTTGTAAGACCAAATTTAAGCTGTTAGTTGTTCCTATCCAATCAAAACTTGTCACTGATGTATCAATGATGAAGGTTAGGCATCAATGATGAAGTTATAGGATATGTAACATAGGTCTAATAAATGACATTATAAATTTAACTATTTGAAAGTACTTTTAAGCATATTGGGTGCTAGGGCATGGTGGATCACAATAAGGATAATTATCGTGATAATATGGAGAGCTTAGGATATGTTACCTAAGGACTGAAAGGAGATGGATGGTGATGAACATTAATTTGTAGACCTTTGAGAACCTATAAATATGTGGTACCTAGGAATTCAAATGATAAAGAAATTTCTCTCACAAAAATGGGGAAAATGATCTTACATATGACCTAGACCCTCAAATTACCAGCCAATTGAAGGGTATCATTGATGGATTGATGACGAGGACCGTACTATTTATCTGGTTATATTTGACTGTGATACCCCGATCTAAGTTGTGTATTCTTTGTCCAACAAGATCTCATTTATTGATTGACTAGGGATGTTGTTGATTGGCCAGGGTTATCTTTGATGCATTAGTGATGAAGACCACACTATTGATCTAGGGGAGTGTGATGTGATCTAGACCATTTATTTCCAACCAATGATTACTCATTTTTTATTGACCATGGCCATCACTGATTGATCAGGGCTATCACTAATGCATCAATGATGAAGGTTTTATATCATCAACTAAGATTATGTATCACTGGTGTTATTAATATTATGAATTCAAGTGACTAATGTTGGTATGGGATCATGATGAAGACATTAGTGGTTAACAGGGGTTATGAATCATGGACGGAGATAAAAAATATCCTAGGGAATTATGGAAGTGATATGATGTAGTCTTAATAAGGGCTTATCTAGGATTTTTTAAAAAAGGATCTCGATGGACTTAGAAATATATAAACTACGAGGGAAATTTGAAGACTTGCAATTGAAGGGTATAAGGGGTTAAGAACCCTAGTGCAGATTGATATATAGGAATGAATTACCAAGAATTAAATGGAAGATGTGGGATTTATAATATAATGAAAGGGTGACATAAAATTGACACGGTAAGGAAAGATGGAATCGAGGGCGATAAAACAAGTTATAGATTTTGGGAATGAAATTTTTATTTTCACTTAGGAAATTAACTATAACCCTAACCTTCCGATGACAACGAGGACTTCTTTGGAATAACATATTTATATAACATTGTAACTTATTCAAATGACCATAATTCCTTAACATCACCTAGACACTTGAATTTAATGGTTCAAAAAATTAGGAATGTAGACTAAGTTGGAATTTTTCAATCCAATATGACTGTGAGACTTTCTTTGTAAGAAATGTGACCAAGAAAAAAAGTGAGAGATTGGTCGAAACCACGATCAATCCAGAATTCATTCAAATTTAAATTTGCACTATAATCCTTTGATTGTGCTAAGGTTTGGAAGTATTTATTAAAGAATTCATAATTAACCTAAAGTTAACCCGCATCAATGGATGACATTACTCGATGGTCTTAATTGATGGATGGTATTACATCATTAAAAAATATGAAAGAAGATTTTTGAAAAATGTGCTTAAGTCTCAGAGCTATGACTTAAAGGTTTAATAAATTAGATTTTAGGTGTTGGATATTTTGAGTAGATGATCATTGATGTCAAGACTGAGTGGTCATTGATGTCATGCTTTCAATACTAGTCAGTGGCAGTTTTAGTGGGTAGCATCAGTTTTAGGTTCTCCAATAAGTGCAAAAGGATAGTCCATTTTCAGTTGATCAAGACCCGATTCCAAGAAGTCAGATGTGGTCCTAAGTGCAAAGAAGAAAGCCCAAGTGAATAATATTATAATAATTATTTATAATATTATACAAGGAAGATTAAATTAATTATAAATTAATTAAAATAATTTTACTAAATTAATTTACTTAACTTTATGTTATTTAAATTAATTATTAATTGATTTTAATATTAATTATATATTAATTTATGTTAATTTTAAATAACCCTAAGGTGGGTTATTAATTCGAATTTTGAATTTGAATTCAAGCACCGACATGGGAGCAAATTAATCAAAGTATATATAAAGGGGACTCCTCCACCTTAGCCAAAAATATTAATGCATTCGATTTTAATCTCCATGCTATTGCAAATTGTGTGAATTGTTCGATGAGAAAGAGAAAGGTTTAATTGTTTTTAAAGGACCAAGCGGTAGACAAGGATTGATTACCCACCATTCAAGGCACCTTGGTCACCAAGCGCTGGTAGTGCAGTTGGCAACTTCGATGAAGGTAAGACGCTATGGCAGCGTGAGGTGGAGGTTCAAATTCATGGGTGTGGCCTTTTTGTTTTTAAAGGCATCGATGACGATTGAAGGCACCAAGAGGAAGGAAGCCTTCCTTCCTTCACGTGGGCACCTATAGCCCATGTAGTGGGCACCAAAGCGCTAAGGCGATTGGCGCTTGGGGAGATGGCGGTTTGAATCACATCGAAAACCTTTTGGGGAGAAGACAAAGGTATGAATTAGTTGAGCACCAAAAAATTTGGAGGAATTTGTTGAGCTATAAAAAATTAATTTTTGCATATTTTATTTGGCTTGTAAGGTTTTAAGGGGATTTATAAGGTTGATGCAAAATGATTTTTTGGTGTTATTTCCATTAGATTTTAGAAAGGGCAATAAGGTGTTTTAGGAATATTGTTTGAGGTTTTGTGGTGTTGGATATTATTTTAAGTTGGAGATTATAAGGTGTATCCAAATAATTATTTTTCATGTATGATTTGATGAATGTTAATTCCAAGAAGGAGCAATAAGGTGTATTTGAGCTTTGATTATTTTTGTATTTAAGGAATATTTGGGAAAAGGGTTAGAGTGATATTTTGTCATCTAACCATTGAAATTGGAAAGAAGAAAATTGTGATTGTGACAGGTTTTCTAAGGCCACTTCTACATCAAACAAAAAGGTATGGGCACATCTTCCTAGTAAGTGATTGTTGAATGTTATGAATGCAAAGTTGGAGTGAAAAGGATTGTTTGATAAGCATTGTTGAGTGTGTTTTGAATTAATGCTTCAAGGTTTTCTAGAATAAAGATTTGTTGATAAAATCTTGTTTGATAAGCATTGTTGTTGAAGTGATTAGTTGAGTGAACTTGAACTAGGGTTTGCAAAGATCATGAGTATCATTGTTATGTGAAGATTGTTTGATAAGCATTGTTGTTGAAGTAAGTAAGTGAGTGAAGAACTTGAACTAGGGTTTACAAAGATCATGAGTATCATTGTTATGTGAGATTGATTGATAAGCATTGTTGGAAATATTTGAGTGAGTGTTCTTATGCTTGGACTAGGGTTTGTAAGCAAGGATTAATTCATTGAGTGATTGATTGAGTAGAGTTGGTTGAGCCTAGTCAATTGGATGTGTTGATGTTCTATGAAACAAATTTTTCTATATTATAAATTGAGTTGAGAAAGAGATTGAGTGTTGATGAATGTGAAACATATTGAGTTTCTAACAATTCTCTATATGTTTCTGTAATAAAAGAGAGATTGAAAGTGATTAAGAGTTTGTGAGTGTGAAGCATATTGAGTCTCTAACAATTCTCTATATGTTTCTGTGGTAAAAAGAAAGATTTAAAGTGATTGAGCATTGTGATGAATGTGAAGCATATTGAGTCTCTAACAATTCTCTTTATGTTTCTATGAGATTGGACAAGTTCTAGTGTGGACTTGTTGAGTATATTTGAGGTAAGTCTTAGAGAAGACTTGTGGATAGATTTGTGTGAGCTTTTGTGAAAGCTTACAATATAGTTTGAGAATAGAGATTGAGAGCAAATTTGTATAAGTTCTAGTGAGGACTTATTGAGCAAATTTGGACAAGTTCTAGTGAGGACTTTTTGAGCAAATTTGGACAAGTTCTAGAGAGGACTTGTAGAAAGATTAGTATGAGATTTTGTGGAAGCTTACAAGGTAGATTTAAGACAAGTCTTTGAGAAGACTTGAGAGCAGAGTTGATTGATTGATTTATTCAAAACTTGGGTTAAGGTTTGGGGTAGATCTAGCAGAGTTGATTTGAGATTAAGTCAAGATTTGTGTTAAGGCTTGAGAAAAAATATTGAGGACATATTTGTGCTAGACCAAAGGATTATTTTTAGTGCATATTTGAGGATAGAGTTTGGTGCATATTTGAGGACAGGTTTGTGCTAGACCAGAGATAGAGATTGAGTAGATTTGTGCTAGACTAAAGAACTATGTTTAGTACAAATTTGAGATAGATATTTAAAGGTGATAGAGTATAGAGGAAGAAAGTATCCAGTGGATAGAGATCCATTAGCCAAGGTAGTGAGGACAAGTGTCTTCAATGGATAGATATCCATTAGCCAAAGTAGTGGGGGCAATAGTTCTTCTAGAAGATCACCAATCATAGGTAAAGAGAAAGAGTTCTCCTATGGATAGAGATCCATGAAATTTATTAGGGGATTGGTGTCTCCTTTGGACAAAGGTCCATAAATATTGTAATAGGGAAAGGATTCCCAAGAGATTAATTGAGAAAATTTTAATGAAATATTTTCTTTGTGGAGTAGCCCACATTGGGTGAACCACATTAAATTTGTGTCTCTATTATGTGTGGTGATTTGTGCATTGCTTTGATTACTATTTTTGATATTTCTATCTATACATAACATAATATTGATTGGGAAAGAAAAGTAAAAAGTGGTCTTATACTATTCACCCCCCCTCTCAGTATGAGCTTGTGTTCTTCAATTGGTATCAGAGTAGGTTATTTTGGAAGAGTTTAACAACTTGAAGGAAAAGCTTCCAAGAACACAATGGATTCTAAGAATGGGTCCTCAGATAATTCAATACCAATATTTCATGGAAGCAATTATATATTTTGGAGTATGAGAATGAAAATTCACCTGATGGCACTTGGCAATGAAATTTGGGAATCAGTTGAAAATGGATACATACCACCAGTTGATCCATCTACAGATAAGGAAGGTAAGCTTCTAAAACATTACAATTCAAAATAAATGAATGCAATTTTGAGAGGTTTGCATAAAACAAAATTCATAAAAGTTATGCATTGTAAAGATGCAAAAGGAATTTGGGATAAGTTGCAAAGCATATATGAAGGAGATAAAAGTGTCAAAAAGGTAAAGATACGAAATCTCAAAGGATAATTTTAAGAATTAAGAATGAAGGATGAGGAAAAAATTAGTACTTATCTACTTCGAGTAGATGAAGTTGTTAACGCCATGCAAGGTCTTGGACTTGAGATTGAATAATCTGATGTTTGTGATAAGATCTTAAGATCTCTTCCAAAAAGGTTTAGTAAAAATATTTCTGCTATAGAAGAATCAAAAGATGGTGATTCTTTAACAAGAGATATGTTACTTGGTATTCTTACAAATTTTAAGTTAATAACAAAATAGGAACCTAATCTACGAAAGGAAGCAACATTCAAAGATACTAATAAGACAAAGGGCAAGAAGTCGAATTCAAGTAATGAGTCATCCAGTGATGAAGAAGCTAATTATGGTAGAAGGAATAAGGATTCAAGAAGATTTAAAGATGCAAAATTTGTTATATATTTCAATTGTGGAAAGTATGGTCACTATACAACTGATTTTCAAGAAGCTAAAAATAACAATGATGAAGAAAAATAGTATCACAGGAACAGGAAATCAGAAATAAATAGGTACCAAAAGAAAGGCAAGGGTGGACAAGGAAAACAAGGAAATAAGTTATTTCAAAGACAAATGAGGAGCTTCTATGCAGACAAGGCAAGTAAGTACTCAAGTGATAGTGATAATAGTTTCTTAGGCAATGATAAAGATGAAGTCCTATTTTTGATTGAAGAAAAAGAAGTTAAGAAAAGGTCACCAATAATTCTCAAGTGTTTTAGATGTGGTAATTTTGGGCATCTTGAATATAGTTGTACAAGAAATGGTTTTAGTTTCAGTGATGATGAATATGAAGATACACTTGAAAGACCATAAGAGAATATTCTAATGGTACTAGAAGAAGAATGAGGTGATCTTATAGAAGATAAGTCATAAAAGAATGAAGATGTTTTCAAATAAAAACAATTAGAGGAAGAATTAGAAAAAGGAGGATTTGATCTTGAGGGAGAGCTTATTTATGCTCTTAAAACTTTAAAGAAGGTAAGAAAGCAAAACTTCCAACTTGAGTTTCAGTTTCAAGAATGTGATGAAGATAGAGGAAAGCTTATAGAGGATCTAAACAAGTCAATAGCTAAGATAAATAAGTTCAAGGATAAGTTAGAAGCAAAGGTCTTAGAATGTGAAAAGTTAGAACAAGAAGTAGCCCTACTAAGGGAAGAAGTAGATAAGTCTAGGTATAAGCTACATAATTTTGGAATAAGCTCAAAGAATTTGGATAAGATCATCAAGACACAAAAGCCTACATCAAGCAAGACCGGTCTTGGTTTTGAACATGCTCAAAAGAAACAATAAGAGAAGTCAACCTCAAGTTCTGAAGAAGAAGAAACTTCAAAAGAAGACAATGTGAGAGAAAATGAGACTTCTAAGAAAGAGTTGGATAATAGAAAGTTCAACAAGGAAAGGAACAATGCACAAAGAAGAAACATATAGAATAAGAACTAGTACAAATAAAAGGAAACTAAGAGACCAATGAGGTCAAGGCAAGGAAATTTCAATGAATGATGTTTCTTGTGTCACAGATTTGGGCACATGGCTTCACAGTGCAGGACACATGAAAGATAGGAGTATGGGAACTTCAGGAATAGGTAGATTTTCCATGGGTATTGCTACTAATGTAATTAGTTTGGTCACAAGGAAATGAATTGCAAGGTTCATGACTAGAACTAATATGGATTCACCAAGATAAATCCCAAGACATTTGCACCTCTAATAAATAATAACATTAAGTGTTATAAGTGCAATAATGATGGACATACAACAAAGTGGTGTAGAGCAGACATTCCAAAATCAAGCATGAATAGGAATAGGAATAGGAGTAGGAACATAGACATGAACAGGAACTGTTAAAGAGATCATAAGGATCTGTTGTGGTTGATCCACAACACACCCCAAAATTGGGGACCCACCTTTTTGCAGGCTCACAGGGAAGGATCTCAGTGACCCAGATGCCAGAATTGAAAAAAAAGAGAAAATGCACAAGTGTAGAAAGGGGTCGCGAAATCGCGACAGGTAGCGAAATCGCGACATGTCGCGAAATCGCGATCGAAACCGAAAAATTGTCGCGAAATCGTGACATGTCGGAAAATCGCGGTCAGCGCGGTCAACGGCAACGAAACAGAAAAACTGTCGCGAAATCGCGACGTGTCGGTGACCAGGAAGAAAAAGGTGTCACGAAATCGCGACGTGTCGGTGACCAAGAAGAAAAAGGTGTCACGAAATCGCGACGTGTCGGTGACCAGGAAGAAAAGGATGTCGCGAAATCGCGACGTGTCGGTGAGGAGAAAAGAAAAGGTGTCGCGAAATCGCGACATGCTGTTCGGAAGAAAATAAATGATGTCGCGATTTCGCGACGTGTTTTGCCGAAGCGTACGGATGATGAAAAGTGTCGCGATTTCGCGACGTGTTTTGGAAAGGTGTACGGAAGCGGAAAAATGTCGCGATATCGCGACAGGAAACAGCTAAAGGACTCGATGAGGAAAGACGTCGCGATTTCGCGACCGATTGCAGCAAAGGTGTACGGACGGAAAAATGGTCGCGATTTCGCGATGGGTTTTGACAGACTGTACGGAACAGAAAAATGGTCGCGATTTCGCGACGTGTTTTGCCGAAGCGTACGGAACAGAAAAATGGTCGCGATTTCGCGATAGAAAGCTGCATGAAGGTCCGAAAGGGAAAAGCGTCGCGATTTCGCGACGAGTTTTGCAGAAGCGTACGGATGATGAAAGGTGTCGCGATTTCGCGACGCATTTTGGCAAAGTTGTACGGTACAAGGAAGATGTCGTGAAATCGTGACGGAAATGAAAATCAGGCTCAAAGCAGGGAAGTGTCGCGATTTCGCGACGTGTTTTGGCAAACAGTACGGACGGAGAAAATGGTCACGATTTCGTGACAGAAAGCTGCATGAAGGTCCGAAAGGGAAAAGCGTCGCGATATCGCGACAAGTTTTGCCAAGGCGTACGGAAGATAAAAACGGTAGCGATATCGCGACGGTTTGTCGAAGGAAGGCAAGAGGATGATAATGGTCGCGATATCGCGACGTAAAGTTGCCAAGGAGGCCCGACTGGGAAACGGTAGCGATATCGCTACGAAAAGCCGTTGGACGCGTACGGAAGAGAAACATGTCGCGATTTCGTGACATGTCGCGATTTCGCGGCCGGGAAGATGAACGGGCAGACTTGCAGTTTTGTCGGGTTCTGTCATAGAAAAGCGGTACGGCAGGCACAGAAAGTGCGTGACACGTGGCGTGCAGGTGTCAAACTTGCAGGGGCGTTACATGCAGAGTGAATTTCGGGACGTTTCCAAATTTGAGCGTGAATCAAAGCGGGAAAAAGCAGGAATTTGAAGGGTCGCCCACAGGAAGAGGAAATGAAGCGACGGAGGAAATCGAAGAGCCATAACATTGCTATAAAGCCAAATTGCAAATCGAAGAAGGGGTTGGAAATTGCCGAATACGGAGTTGCGGAGACGAAGGCTTTGTGCTATTCTAGGCCCGTACTTGGGCAATTTCCTTCTTTTTATTACGGGATTTTCTTTCACACTGGAACATTTTTGAATGTAATCGAGATATCATTTAAATACAAATACAGAGAGTTGGCATCTTATTGGATGAGAAAGAAGGAGTAACTTTTGCATGCATGATTTAATGTTTATATTTCCCTTCCAGATTTCTTAGGTTTTTAGGTGAAGTTAATGCAAGATCTCTTGGTTGCTTCATGCGAATGCCTGTTTTTTGGAATTACCACAGAAACCCTCGAGACTCACTTTGGCCTATTTGGATTGTGTGGATGTGCGGGTTCATTAGGTTAGGTTGCATGTAGAAAGCCTCGGTATCTTCGGTTTCATCGGATTAGTGACGGCTTTACGATTTGTAATCTATTTTTATTGTTACTTTTGTTTATTTTTGTCTTTGCTTTTCAAACCCATATTTTATTTTCAGCAGTTTAATTATTGTGTTTGAATAAATCATTGAAAATCCATCATAATTAGAGGTTAAAGCAGATTTTATTCATTTTGAGTCCATTGAAAGTTCAAAATTAATAAACCACAGTGCCCCTTGTTAACATCCACTTGCAAACCCTAAGGTGTTCTTAGCATTTCATTTTAAACGGCATCCTTGATAATTAATAATCAGCATAATAAGAACCTTGGAGAAATCGTTTTTCTTTGCAAGCGAGAGGATTTAGGACTCGGATCCTACGGGAGAGTGTGTTTTCACAATCGGGTTAAAACACCACTCAGCAGATTGGCGCTAGAAGGAGGGCGATCGGTTTATTTATTTTAATTTTTTTATATCCGAATATTTTGTTTTAATTTAATTCCGAAATAATTTACGGCTAAAGCTGCAACACTTTTTTTTTTGTTTGTTGCGGGTTTTCTTCGAACTAGCCGAGGGTTTCCTCGGGCGAGGTTGGACCCACCACGCCGTATTGCGACCGGGTCTCAAACAACCGGAGAAACCATTTTTCACGACCTTATTGGTACTCCCAAGGGTAAAGTCAAGCAAGTCGTAAGCACTCCGGTAGCAAAAGGCCTGTTTTCTCCGGGGAACGTCGAGTGGACCTACGCCGGTAGTATCTGTTGCCCCTAGTGTGCCTATAGTTTGTAACATTTCTTCTGCTATTGTAGGTCTGTCTACATCAATTTTGAGTCAAATGGCTCAAGCTCCAACAACTCCTTGGTATGGAGCTAACAATACTCCTTTGAATATTGCTGGGGATATCCATGAAATCCCCAAGAACATTGAAATATTTCTGCCTAAATACAAGCCGGATGGCCTAAGAACAGCAGAAGAACATATCCAAGCCTATAGAGATGTTTTAATTAGGCTGCAAGTTCAGCATGAAGATGTAGCCTGCGAGACTTTTCCCCATGAGCTTGGATCCAATAGCATATGAATGGTATATATGCTTGCCAGCTGGTTCAATCACCTCTTGGACACAAATGGAAAATGCATTTGTCAATCAATTTAGGTCTCCCTTAGATCCCGCAACTATTTACAATCGGTTTATTACATGCAAACGGGGCCAAGGGGAACCAATCCGAATGTTTAATCGAGAGATTCCAAAAGAACTATAACGAGCAATTAGACATTTTGCCATCGATCCTGCGGTAGCTTTGCGAGATATATTTTGGGGCATTGGACCCCATGACAGCCATGTTTGCAAGGCGTAATCCTCAGGTCACCATGCTAGCTTTGGCCTATAATGAAGCCATGACTATTGAGCAGGAGTTGACACCGCAAGGCTACGGGTTTACCCAGATGCCTACGTTGGGACAGGGTGCTCCATATGGTCAAATTCCCCAGGCAAATCAGCTCATGGCACCACAAATGCCAAGTATGAACGCATTCCCATATCCACAGCCGTATCCATCGAGCACCCGCATATGCACCCATTCCAATCCAACCAATCGCAGCCATTCCACCTGTTCCTGCATTTTTGCAGAACGAGTCAATCAACTACGCGAGGAAACTAGTCAAGTCAATCCTCAAGCCATAGTTCCTGTTCCGAATCCAATCCCAATTCAAGGTATCAATCCATTTGGGAATCCAATTCCTCGAGAACCCCACCCAAATGTGGAATCAAGACCCCATCAATTATGCAAATCCAATGGGGGTTAATAACAATGTGGTTCCACCGAAGGATGTCTTTTCGGAAGTCGAAGAGCTCAAGAAACTAGTGCATAAACTAAGTAATGACGAGAGTTCAACGAGCGAAGCATGAGTCCCGTGCCCCTCACCCAAGTCGAAATTTTAACAATAGAGGGAGGCACTTGGAACACTAAGCCAAACAATGGGGGAGTTCCTGCTCCCATTGCTAATCAATTAGATGCTTACGAGGCCCCAGCCAATCCAATTCTCTTTTGAATCTTTCAGATTTGGCATGGGAAAGAGGGTGCAGGTTACATAACACAAAAGAACACAATGAAAGGAATTGTCCTGAGATAGCTAGATACACTCATTGTCTTCAGGCACAAGTTGACGATTTGGAACTGGTATCAAATGAGGATCCATCGTATCAGCAAGATGAAAATATTATGGTGATGGAAACAGTATATCACCAAGAGGGTGAGAGCGAGGAGGAAGAAGATGAAGTTTTGGAGCAGGAGGTGCAAGCTTTTCGAGATTTCAGAAAGGGGACTCATGGGTACCATTTGAGGAGTAAGTCTAAAGCCCCTAAAACCTCATCAACACCTCCAAACAGTTCTATTCTTCCTCCAGATACAAAGGCAAGTAACAACCCTCCCCCTCCACTCAGAAGAGAAATGTCTAATGACGTCCGAGAAGACGGTCAAATTCGAAAAACCAAATTATGACGTAGTGGAGGATATGAAGAAGTCCAAATCTAGCCTTTCATTCCTGGACGCAGCTAAATTGCCTGGTCAAAAGGAGGCGTTGATAAGAGCTTTGAACTCACCCGATCCGATGTGGAAGGAAAAAAGAGCTGAATCCCACCTGATTTTGCGAAAGGAAAGAAGGGATGTCCCGCCATTCTTATTAACTACGAGAATTGCGGGTAAGAACTTGCATAACTGTTTGGTAGACACAGGAGCCACTAGCAACCTCATGCCTACGGAGATATGTCAAATTTTGGGTCTACAACCGGTTTCATCCAAGTGCACGGTCTTGCAATTGGACCGTTCAGAGGTAAATGTAGTAGGGACCTTATATGATGTCAAGATTCAATTAAATTCTGAACCCAGGGTCCAGCAGGTTGTAGATATTTTGGTGGTTAACATCCCGAGTAGGTATGGAATGTTACTTGCGAGAGATTGGATGAAAACGCTGAATGGCTATTTTGCAACAGACTGCTCGCATATGTGGCTGCCATGGAAGGGCATTGCTAACCAAATCAGAGTGGAAAACGAACCGAGGCTTAAGGAGATTATAACAGATTTTAACAAGCCGAATGAGGTTCGGTTTTACGAGCAGGACCTAGGGGTCTATGCTCTTGATGTTGAGAAAGCTGTTGATGAACTTAAAGAAGAAGTGTGTCATGGTGGTTCTTCCGAGGAAAAAGATCACACGTGGTTGCTCAAGTTTGATGGATCAAAATCTAGACGGGGAGCGGGAGGCTGGAGTCGAGCTCACTGGTCCGGGAGGTAAACCATTATTGGCTGCCTATGGATTGCAATTTCCTTGCACAAACAATGTGGCAGAATACGAAGCATTGATCTACGGTTTACGTCTAGCATTGAGCAAACATGTTAAATGCTTGAAGGTTTTGGGTGATTCTGAGTTGGTTGTCAAGCAAATCAAAGGACAGTATACATGCCGCGACAAAATACTGAGCCTTTATAGGACTAGGGTTATGGATCTCATGGAGGAGTTTGATGCATTCAACATAGCCCTTATTTCTAGGAGAGGGAATCGAATAGCAGACTCTCTTGCAGTCGCCGCGGGCATGTTAAACCCGGTGGATATAAAAAGATGTAAAAAGTTTTCCATTGAGCTGGTTCCTTGTCCATCAATACCTGATAATGTGAAGAATTTCCAGGTTTTTGAGTGTGACAGGCACATCTTCAAGTTTGTCACAAACTCGGGTATTTTTGAAAATCAAGTGATCGATGAGGAACAAAGGTGGCGGGATGAAACAGAAGAAAGTGAAACTGCGTATCAATCCAACAAAATTCCTAAAGACGTGGTTTCATTAGAAAAAATGTTCGACATGGAATGCAAGAACAAGAAAAGAAAAAGAGTCCCGCTCCCCAAAGATGCATGCGATTTAATTAATTTGGGGAGTGCAGACAATCCAAAGGAGGTGTACATAGCAAAGGCATGTACAGAGGAAGAAAGGAGCAATATAATACAGGCTTTGAAGCACTACATAGATTGTATTGCTTGGAACTACAATGAGCTAAAGACTTACAATCAGAACATTATCACGCATACCATACCTTTGAAGCCAGACTCCAAGCCTTTTAGGCAAAGACAGCGAGTTGTTAACCCGCTATTGGAGCCTTTGATCGAAAAGGAGGTTAAAATACTGTTGGAGGCGAAAATCATTTTTCCCGTTAGGCACTCAACCTGGGTGGCTAACCTCGTTCCAATGAGAAAAAAGAGTGGAGAGATTAGGCTGTGCATAGATTTTCGAAATCTTAATAAAGCCTCCCAGAAAGATAATTATCCATTGCCATCAATCGATGAAATCTTGCAAATGGTAAATGGATCAGAAATGATGTCCTTTCTCGATGGATATTACGGGTACAACCAAGTTCTTATACATCCAGGATGACGGGATGAAAACAGACCTTCACTACCAAGTGGGGGACATTTGCATATAAGAGAATGCCATTCGGACTATTAAATGTTGGTGCAACTTTTCAACGCGCCATGGATTACGCATTCAAAGGACTAATAGGCAAATGCATCATCGTGTATGTGGATGATATCCCAATTTTCTTGAAGAAGAGAGAGGATCATGTTAAAGACTTAAAGAAGGTGCTTCAAAGGTGCGGGGAACATGGAATTTCATTAAATCCCAAGAAATGCATTTTTGGAGTGACGAGAAGGAAGCTGCTAGGTCACATTATTTCAAAGGAGGGAATATCCATCGACCGAGAAAGGATACAAGCTATCCAAGACCTACCTCTCCCGAAGCGGTAAAAAAGAATTGAGGTCTTTCTTTGGGCAAGTCAATTTTGTGAGGAAGTTCATTTCTAGCTTTCTTTGAGATAGCTAAACCTCTAAACCGGATGCTCAAGAAAGATGTGGACGTAAGATGGAACGAGGAAAGTAGAGTGGCTTTCCAGGAATATCAAAGACGCCATTTCCAAAGCCCCGGTCTTGATAAGCCCGGACTATTCCAAGCCTTTTTACATTTATGCTTTTGCATCGGAGCACTCCTTGGCGAGTGTATTAACCCAAAAAGGCGAAGATAATGCCGAAAAGCCCATTGCATTTTTAAGTGCCCCCTTAAAAGATGCCCAATTAAGGTATTCAATCCTTGATAAGCAAATGTACGCACTTTTTAAAACTGTGAAAAAATTTAGGCATTACATCGTACACGGCAGAATTATTGCCATTGTACCCGATTCTGCTTGTCAAGACCATGTTTTTACGGAATGAACTAGGTGAAAAGAGAGGAAAGTGGATTGCAACCATCCAAGAATTTGATCTCGAAATCCAACCAATGAAACTAGTTCGAGGACAAGGATCGGCAAAGGCGATCGCGAGAAAATGATCCGCAAATAACGGGTCAATGCTCAAATACGAGAATACATGGCTAAGGAGGAGTGGTATGTTGATATTGTGCAATTTTTATTGGTGGTAAGTGCCCGTCTAATTTGAATTCAACACAAAGGAGAGCTCTAAGGCTTAAATCTATTAACTATCGATAAAGTCTGGTGTACTTTACGGGAAAAATCACGAAGGTATCTACCGAGATGCTTGAGCAAAGACGAATCCGCCAGGGTGTTGCAAGAATTTCATGGCAAGCACGGAACTGGTCATGGTGCAGCCAATCCTACAGCACACCAAATCCTACGAGCAGGATATTACTGGCCTCATATATTCAAAGATGCGCATGCTCATGTGCGATCTTGTCACATCTGTCAAGTGGCTGCAAATAGAGAAAGAAATGCGGCCATGCCGTTGCGACCCTGTAGTTGAAATGAGACCGTTTGCACAGTGGGGACTGGATTTTATCGGGGTTATTAACCCAAATTCTTCTGACTCTCACAAATTTATTTTGACAGCTACAGATTACTGTACAAGGTGGACAGAAGCGATTCCCACTAAACACGCCACCACAGACGTTGTGATTAAATTCCTTGAGGATCAAATTATCACAAGATATGGAATGCCCGATTCTATTGTCAGTGACAATGGTAAAGCTTTCATTTCCACACAATTTGCAGAGTGGGCATATGATAATAAAGTGAGCTTAAAGTTTGCATCCAATTACTATCCTCAAGGAAATGGGTTGGCCGAATCTTCAAATAAGAATTTGTTGAATACTATTAAGAAGTTCTTTGGAAAAGAATCCTCGGGATTGGCATAGTCAATTAAAGTTTGCCCTGTGGGCGAGATAGGACAGTGAAAGAAGCTATAGGGAATACTCCCTATCATTTGGTCTATGGGCAAGACCCGATATTTCCGGCAAATTTGGAGGCTGCAGACCTTACATTTCATACAAGAGTACATGGGGACGAGATGATCAAGTTGAAGCTAGATTGAGCCGGTTATTGCACCTGGATGAAAAGAGAGAAGAAGCCATGAATCACATGAACAAACACCAGGAAGTCATCAAGAGATGGTTTGATAGAAGGGCCAAAGTTAAATCATTCGAGAATTTCAGATTTGGTGTTACTATGGGACAAAAGACATGAGGAAAAAGGAAACCATCAAAAGTTTGATTGTCTCCGGTTAGGCCCATATCAGATTTCAGAAATTCTTGGGAAGAACACCTTCGAGGCTAAAAACCTTAGAAGGGAAAGATTTCATCCCTGCCGGTTAATGGGCAGATTCTAAAGCATTATTTTAGCCCTTAGGTTGTGAGACTTTGATATTATTCTGTTGGTGTTGGTGAAGGATTTTCAGATTTTGTTTTTATTGTTTAGGATTGTTAGTTTAGTTAGGATTTTGATTATGGATTTGATTTCAATTGACATGTGTGTTAATTTAAAAAAAAAAAAAATAATAATAATAATAATAATAGAAAATTGAGATGTCAACTTATGCTTAGGATTAGGAGAATATGAAATATTGGAATTGTCTTGTAAAAGCTCCACAAGTTGCACAAAACTTTTTAAGTTATATTGTTTGACTTTGTGATATATGAAAGAATCAGTTTTGCATGATAAATCATTTCATTCACAATTCAAGAAGTAATGCATTCATATTCCATCTCACCTCACATACATTTCATTTTAGTTGCATATGCATCTTATGTACAAGCCATGAAAGTATGTCAAATCCTCTTAGGGTTGTGTTATAACATATATGTAAGTAGCTCCTAAGGTTGGAAACTGAGTCTTGAGATATCTAGAACTAAGCACGTATCATAAATTAAAAAAGATCTTGAGTAAAATGATCAAAACCTAGCTTGGAAGAAAAGGTT
The DNA here is from genome assembly GCA_028583015.1 of Wollemia nobilis. Lineage (NCBI taxonomy): Eukaryota > Viridiplantae > Streptophyta > Pinopsida > Araucariales > Araucariaceae > Wollemia > Wollemia nobilis. The sequence continues at coordinate 336,898 of JAQPPZ010000252.1, read as the reverse complement.
GAGCGAAAGTGGTTTTCATGTCTATCCTATTATGCAACATGATCCTTAAAACAGTGGTTTTAACCACTTCCATAAAGCTTAAAGCTTAAAATCAGAGTAGTAAGGATAGGGTTAAATCCTCATCAAACTTAGGTTGAGGATCCAATTCCCCAAAGCTTTGATTTGACCCACATGGAGTAGTAAGGATAGGGCATAAATTCTCATCTTGGTTGGTTGAGAATCTGATTCCCCAAAGCTCTTATGTCTCATTTCATAGTAAGTCTTGGATTGTAAGGATCGTACTATTTGTCCTCTTGCAAAGGATGGGTAGTCATCCCCAAGGTTTAAGCAATAGAATTAATGATTTATATCTAAGGTTTGGATTGTAAGGATCGTACTACTTGTCCCTAACCAGGATGGGTAGTCATCCCCAAGGTCCAAGAAATAAATAAATAAATAAATTTTTCCCATCTCATCTTTATTTTGGATTGTAAGGATCGTACTACTTGTCCTCTGCAAGGGATGGGTAGTCATCCCCAAGGTCCAAAGAAATAGAGATAAGGTTTTGGATTGTGGGGTTAGATATGCCCATGCATGGCATCATGTCTTGCCTAAAAAAGCAAGACCATTGATTGTCTAGAGGGTTAGACTAGCATGACCATTTCTTCCATAACTGGTTTAATTATTTTTCTTAAAGTGAGGTAATGAACTCTAAATCAGAGAATAGTAAGGATAAGGTTAAACTCTCATCTCGGTTGGTTGGGAGTCTGATTCCCCAAAGTTCTGATTTCACATTCACTTGCACATGGGTTCTAGATAGTAGGGACTCATAACCAACTTTGGGATACAATAAGGAAATGAACTAGTGGATCCTAAGAGGGTTTGGCAATCTTGAATGCTTGTACATAATAGTAGAAGAATGATCATGCTTATTAGGAAAAGCAAAATCTTCTAGCTCATTCATTTAGGATCACAAATCATTCACCATCCCATATATGCATTCATGCAAAACTGATAATGGAATGTTGATCAATTTCAAACGATAGGGAATGAAAACACATTGCACACACTTAGCTAATACTTGATGATTCTGATGATTCATATACTTTTGATCTTTGGGCATTTGTTATTTTGCTTATGTGCTAACATGTATTTACGAGTTTGTGATATGTTTCAGGTTGGGTTCTTACTAAAATGCTCAAGAGCATTTGACAAGAGTCGCCATTTGTTGTGGTTGATCCACAACACACCCCAAAATTGGGGACCCACCTTTTTGCAGGCTCACAGGGAAGGATCTCAGTGACCCAGATGCCAGAATTGAAAAAAAAGAGAAAATGCACAAGTGTAGAAAGGGGTCGCGAAATCGCGACAGGTAGCGAAATCGCGACATGTCGCGAAATCGCGACCGAAATCGGAAAATTGTCGCGAAATCGCGACATGTCGGAAAATCGCGGTCAGCGCGGTCAACGACAACGAAACAGAAAAACTGTCACGAAATCGCGACGTGTCGGTGACCAAGAAGAAAAAGGTGTCGCGAAATCGCGACGTGTCGGTGACCAAGAAGAAAAAGGTGTCGCGAAATCGCGACGTGTCGGTGACCAGGAAGAAAAAGGTGTCGCGAAATCGCGACGTGTCGGTGAGGAGAAAAGAAAAGGTGTCGCGAAATCGCGACATGCTGTTGGGAAGAAAATAAATGATGTCGCGATTTCGCGACGTGTTTTGCCGAAGCGTACGGATGATGAAAAGTGTCACGATTTCGCGACGTGTTTTGGAAAGGTGTACGGAAGCGGAAAAACGTCGCGATATCGCGACAAGAAACAGCTAAAGGACTCGATGAGGAAAGACGTCGCGATTTCGCGACCGATTGCAGCAAAGGTGTACGGACGGAAAAATGGTCGCGATTTCGCGACGGGTTTTGACAGACTGTACGGAACAGAAAAATGGTCGCGATTTCGCGACGTGTTTTGCCGAAGCGTACGGAACAGAAAAATGGTCGCGATTTCATGACAGAAAGCTGCATGAAGGTCCGAAAGGGAAAAACGTCGCGATTTCGCGACGAGTTTTGCAGAAGCGTACGGATGATGAAAGGTGTCGCGATTTCGTGACGCATTTTGGCAAAGTTGTACGGTACAAGGAAGATGTCGCGAAATCGCGACGGAAATGAAAATCAGGCTCAAAGCAGGGAAGTGTCACGATTTCGCGACGTGTTTTGGCAAACAGTACGGACGGAGAAAATGGTCACGATTTCGCGATAGAAAGCTGCATGAAGGTCCGAGGGAAAAACGTCGCGATATCGCGACAAGTTTTGCCAAGGCGTACGGAAGATAAAAACGGTAGCGATATCGCGACGGTTTGTCGAAGGAAGGCAAGAGGATGATAATGGTCGCGATATCGCGACGTAAAGTTGCCAAGGAGGCCCGACTGGGAAACGGTAGCGATATCGCTACGAAAAGCCGTTGGACGCGTACGGCAGGAGAAGGACGTCGCGATTTCGCGACATGTCGCGATTTCGCGGCCGGGAAGATGAACGGGTAGACTTGCAGTTTTGTCAGGTTCTTTCGTAGAAAAGCGGTACGACAGGCGCAGAAAGTGCGTGACACGTGGCGTGCAGGTGTCAAACTTGCAGGGGCGTTACATGCAGAGTGAATTTCGGGACGTTTCCAAATTTGAGCGTGAATCAAAGCGGGAAAAAGCAAGAATTTGAAGGGTCACCCACAGGAAGAGGAAATGAAGCGACGGAGGAAATCGAAGAGCCATAACAATGCTATAAAGCCAGAATTGCAAATCGAAGAAGGGGTTGGAAATTGCCGAATACGGAGTTGCGAGAGACGAAGGCTTTGTGCTATTCTAGGCCCGTACTTGGGCAATTTCCTTCTTTTTATTACGGGATTTTCTTTCACACCGGAACATTTTTGAATGTAATCGAGATATCATTTAAATACAAATACAGAGAGTTGGCATCTTATTGGATGAGAAAGAAGGAGTAACTTTTGCATGCATGATTTAATGTTTATATTTCCCTTCCAGATTTCTTAGGTTTTTAGGTGAAGTTAATGCAAGATCTCTTGGTTGCTTCATGCGAATGCCTGTTTTCTGGAATTACCACAGAAACCCTCGAGACTCACACTTGGCCTATTTGGATTGTGTGGATGTGCGGGTTCATTAGGTTAGGTTGCATGTAGAAAGCCTCAGTATCTTCGGTTTCATCGGATTAGTGACGACTTTCTGATTGTAATCTATTTTTATTGTTACTTTTATTTTATTTTTGTCTTTGCTTTTCAAACCCATATTTTATTTTCAGCAGTTTAATTACTGTGTTTGAATAAATCACTGAAAATCCATCAGAATTAGAGGTTAAAGCAGATTTTATTCATTTTGAGTCCATTGAAAGTTCAAAATTAATAAACCACAGTGCCCCTTGTTAACATCCACTTGCAAACCCTAAGGTGTTCTTAGCATTTCATTTTAAACAGCATCCTTGATAATTAATAATCAGCATAATAAGAACCTTGGAGAAATTGTTTTTCTTTGCAAGCAGAGGATTTAGGACTCGAATCCTACAGGAGAGTGTGTTTTCACAATCGGGTTAAAACACCACTCAACAGGATCGAATGAGAAGGAAATAGGACAAAGTTAAAGATTAGTGCTTTCTGGGAGTAGAAATACTCCCACCCCAAAATTAACCACCTCAAGAGGAGGTGGGGGAGGGGCTAAGATAGGATACTAATTCTTAGCCCCGAGTCCCAAAGGTGACCCTTTGACATTTATGTCAATAGGGAAGATATTTAAGTAAGGGAGAGAGATTTGATTAAAGGAGAGAGCATTGAGTCAGGGGGAGCAATTTCCCAGCGGGAGAAGAACAAGAAAAAGGGTCAAGTTTTGGTAAAAAGAATTTGGGTTGCCATCAATGAAAAAGGGGGATATTGTTGGACATTTTGAGTAGATGAGTTGTCATTGATGTCAAGACTGAGTTGTTATTGATGTCATGCTTATAGCACCAGTTAGTGGTAGTTTCAGTGGGTAAAATCAGTTTCAGGTTCTCCAATAAGTGCAAAAGGATAGTCCATTTTTAGTTGATCAAGACTTAGTTCCAGGAAGTCAGATGTGGTCCTAAGTGCAAAGAATAAAACCCAAGTGAATAATATTATAATAATTATTTATAATATTATACAAGGAAGATTAAATTAATTATAAATTAATTCAAATAATTTTATTAAATTAATTTATTAATTAATTTATTTAACTTTATGTTATTTAAATTAATTATTAGTTAATTTTAATATTAATTATATATTAATTTATGTTAATTTCAAATAACCCTAAGGTGGGTTATTAATTCAAATTTCAAATTCAAATTCAAGTACCGACGTGGGAGAAAATTAATCAAAGTATATATAAAGGGGACTCCTCCACCTTACCAAAAAATATTAATGCATTTAATTTTAATCTCCATGCTATTACGAGTTGTGCAAATCATTCAATGAGAAAGATAAAGGTTTAATTGTTTTTTAAAGGATCAAGCGATAGGCAAGGATTGATTACCCACCATTCAAGGCACCTTGGTCACCAAGCACTGGTAGCATAGTTGGCAACTTCGGCGAAGGCAAGACGCTGTGGTAGCATGAGGCGGAGGTTTGAATCCGTGGGTGTGGCCTTTTGTTTTTAAAGGCATCAACGACGATTGAAGGCACCAAGAGGAAGGAAGCCTTCCTTCCTTCATGTGGGTACCTATAGCCCATGCGATGGGCACCAAAGCACTAAGGCACTTGGTGCTTGGGGAGACAACGGTTTGAATCACGCCAAAACCCTTTTGGGGAGAAGACAAAGGTATGCATTAGTTGAGCATCAAAATTTTTGAAGGAATTTGTTGAGCTATTAAAAAATAATTTTTGCATATTTTATTTGGCTTGTAAGGTTTTAAGGGGAGTTATAAGGTTGATGCAAAATAATTTTTTGGTGTTATTTGCTTTAGAGTTTGAAAAGAGTAATAAGGTGTTTTAGGAAGAGTGTTTGAGGTTTTGTGGTGTTGGATATTATTTTAAGTTGGATATTAGAAGGTGTATCCAAAAAATTAATTTTCATGTATGATTTGATGAATGTTAATTCCAAGAAGGAGAAATAAGGTGTATTTGAGCTTTGATTATTTTTGTATTTAAGGAATATTTGGGAAAAGGGTTAGAGTGATATTTGTCATCTAACCATTGAAATTGGAAAGAAGGAAATTGTGATTGTGACAGGTTTTCTAAGGCCACTTCTACATCAAACAAAAATGTATGGGCACATCTTCCTAGTAAGTTATTGTTGAATGTTGTGAATGCAAAGTTGGAGTAAAAAGGATTGTTTGGTAAGCATTGTTGAGTGTGTTTTGAATTAATGCTTCAAGGTTTTTTTTAGAATAAAGAGTTGATAAAACCTTATTTGATAAGCATTGTTGTTGAAGTGATTATTTGAGTGAAATTGAACTAGGGTTTGCAAATATCATGAGTATCATTGTTATGTGAAGATTATTTGATAAGCATTGTTGTTGAAGTAAGTAAGTGAGTGAAGAACTTGAACTAGGGTTTGCAAAGATCATGAGTATCATTGTTATGTGAGATTTATTGATAAGCATTGTTGGAAACATTTGAGTGAGTGTTCTTATGCTTGGACTAGGGTTTGTAAGCAAGGATTAATTCATTGAGTGATTGGTTGAGTAGAGTTGGTTGAGCCTAGTCAAGTGGATGTGTTGATGTTCTATGAAAAAAATTGTTCTATATTCTAAATTGAGTTGAGAAAGAGATTGAGTGTTGATGAATGTGAAACATATTGAGTCTCTAACAATTCTCTATATATTTCTGTGATAAAAGAGAGATTGAAAGTGATTAAGTTTTGATGAATGCGAAACATATTGAGTCTTTAACAATTCTCTATATATTTCTGTGATAAAATAGAGATTGAAAGTGATTAATAGTTTGTGAGTGTGAAGCATATTGAGTCTCTAACAATTCTCTATATATTATTTTGGTAAAAAGAAATATTGAAAGTGATTGAGCATTGTGTTGAATGTGAAGCATATTGAGTCTAACAATTCTCTTTATGTTTCTATGAGATTGGACAAGTTCTAGTGTGGAATTATTGAGTATATTTGAGGTAAGTCTTAGAGAAGACTTGTGGACATATTTGTGTGAGATTTTGTGAAATCTTACAATACAGTTTGAGAATAGATATTGAGAGCAGATTTGTATAAGTTCTAGTGAGGACTTATTGAGTAGATTTGGACAAGTTCTAGTGAGGAATTGTTGAGCAGATTTTGACAAGTTCTAAAGAGGACTTGCAGATAGATTAGTGGGAGATTTTGTGGAAGCTTAAAAGGCATATTTTAAGACAAGTCTTTGAGAAGACTTAAGAGCAGAGTTGATTGATTGATTTTTTCAAACCTTGGATTAATATTTGGGGTGGATCTACAGAGTTGATTTGAGATTAAGTCAAGATTTGTGTTAAGTCTTGAGGACAAATATTGAGGATATATTTGTGCTATATTGAAGGACTATTTTTAGTGTAGATTTGAGGATAGAGTTTGGTGTAGGTTTGAGGACAAGTTTGTGCCATACCAGAGATAGAGATTGAGTAGATTTGTGCTGGATCGAAGGACTATGTTTAGTACAGATTTGAAATAGAGCTTTGAAGGTCACAAAGTATAGAGGATGAGAGTATATAGTGGGTAGATATCCATTAGCCAGGGCAGTAAGTACAAGTGTCTTCAGTGGATAGAGATCCATTAGCCAGAGTAGTGGGGGTAGTAGTTATTCTAGAATATCACCAATCAAAGCTAAGGAAAAAGAGTTATCCTATGGATAGAGATCCATGAACTTTATTAGGGTATTGGTGTCTCCTTTGGATAGAGGTATATAAACATTGTAATAGGGAAAGGATTCCCAAGATATTGATTGAGAAAATTTTAGTGAAATATTTTCTCCATGGAGTAGCCCACATTGGGTGAACCACATTAAATTGGTGTCTCTATTGTGTGTGGTGATTTGTACATTGCTTTGATTACTGCTATTGATATTGCTATTTATACATTGCATAATATTGATTGGGAAAGAAAAGTAAAAAGTGGTCTTATATTGTTCACCCCCCTCTTAGTATAAGATTGTGTTCTTCATTAGGGACATATATCATTTGCTTAGAATCATGGAATCCTCATTTTCCATCGTTAAAGCAATTAGAGTCTTTCGCTTTCCCAAGACAATGCTAATAAAATTATTTAATAAAAGAGAGAATGAACCCTAGATTTCCCAAAACAGTGAATTTCCATGAATTTGTGGTTAATTCGGTCAATATTGGCCAAATTCAATTTTGGAGTGTGGCTACGAGATTTTATTTATAAGTAGTGCAACCAAGAGAAAAGGAAAAAGCCAACACCCGTGAGCTTGCTCAAAGCCGCGATTAAAAAAAATTTCATTTAAAATTTAATTTTGATTTATCATCCTTTGGACTTCAATTGAAATTTTACTACACTTCAATTTCTAAAAAAACATATTTTGGATTTCAATCACAAATATTTTCAGTTTAATAATTTTGAAATTCTACCATGGTCACGAGTTGTGATCAAGTATGTTAAATCTTTAAATTTCTAAATTTTGAGCCCAACCCAGAGCCTTCTCCATGTCATGATCAAGAGGTTATATCTTCCAAATTTATGAATTTAAATCTCGGCCTAGGCCATGTTGAAGATAATTAGAATTAAATATTAAATATAATATTTTGCCCTAAAATTAAAAGCAAAACCTTAGCAAATAACATAAAATACAAAATTTAAATGAAGTATAATGTCAAACCTTAGAAAATCAATTAATAAATTTAATAATCATCAAAATTAATAGTAATAAATAAAGGTCCAAGGTGTAGACCAATTGGTTCGACCAAATTTTTGGACTAAAAGCTTTTCCCTTTCCTGGTTCTTTTAGTGGCATAAAAAGTTTAAAATAATTGTGGCATGGTGGTTATAGGGGTGGACTACACAAAGAACTATGTAACAACTTCTGGGGTGGATAGCACAAAATACTATGGCGGCCATAAAAGTCAGACAACCTACCCATATTTGTGGTAGCTACCGATTCCACCATGTAAACTAAATAATAATAATAATAATAATAATGATAATAAAATGATTTTTTGTTCTATCAAAATTTTAATTTGATTTAATTTTTTATTCTTTATTCTGTGTTGTAGGTAAGTGAACCAGAAAACATGAGGATTAAGACCGATAGAGAAGGAAAGGTGAGAGTCGAGAAACCAAAAAAATAAATGGATAATACACTATACCTGGATTGAATAATGACCACTGGTGCATGACAACTTAGACCACTTGGATAGTGATGATTCAACTACCTAATATTCAAAGACAAGCTACCAAAACAGTTAGAGATCCATGGCTCAAATTGAAGATCTGAATCAAGAAAATTTCCAATTGGATACTTCATCCTCTCACTTGGAGATAACTCATATAGCCAGCTCATTTACCACTGTAAACTATTAAAATACAACTGTAAAGCACTATACGACTATACATAACCATTTAGATCTCATTTCAAATGTCTAGCTTTCACTTTTAGCATTAGGTATTTTAGACTTTTCTTTACTTTGTAGTTGGTGGATATTTGAACTATGTCATTGTAATTGGAGAGTTATCCTTGCAATCACTTGATGCAAGCAAGTCTAAGTGTAATCATTGAATATCTTATCAATACAATGTATTAGAATGCTTGGTGTAATCTGTGCATGATGATGGTGGTTATATTTGAGTCAATTTTAGTGCATTGTCTCTTTCTCCTTTGAAGATAGCACCATCTTGGTATTAGATTGTGCGAATATTGATCACGCTAAGGATGGTAGATTTCAAAATTGCTACATCAACATATTCAACATAAGACTTCAATAATGTAATGGCTTATTTTTCTTTTCTTTTTCTAACCCTTTACATTTTATTTTCTTTGGCAATTTATTAGATTAGAGTAGTTTAGCTTGATATTATGAAGCTTCCTTTTCATGAATATGTACTTCATTGTTTTAATTTTTAGAATATATTTTGGATGAATTTAAATATCATAATTATAAGGTAGCAAGCCTAGAATCTTGCTTTTACATGCATATTACTGTGAAATTTTTCAAGAATAGGATAAATGAATTAATAATTATAGTAGCATAATATTAATCTAATAATTAAGACCCTATAATTATAATTTGGAATATTCAGGTTCATATGTGATTGTTACAAGTGCAAGTATTAATTCATGTCATTATGGTCTTAATATGTGAAATGAATTAGATTAAGACCCTAATGACATGAATTAATACTTGCACTTCTAAAAATCATGTATGATCCTGAAAATTCCAAATTTTTTTCTTATTTTTCCTTGAATTTAAATCATCCAGGTTAGACCAACTTTATTAGAACAATGGGGAAATCCATATTTCCTTTCAAGAGAGGACATATTGTCCTAACCATTAGTGTATATTTGTAATTGGGAAAATGTATCACTCAACAAATCCTTTGCGGAATGCTCCTTCTTTGAGGAATTTAAGGATGTCTTGATACCAAGGTTCTTATGGTGAAGTTGATTCGATAGTGTAGATGTTCAAAGGTTGTAGGAAAGAGTATAATGTTGAAGGTTATTTTATTGATTTTATGAAAATAGAGGTTTCTTCATCCTTTAGTTATAAGAGAATGAGATATGCTACTATGTCCATAGCATTAGCATGGAGATTGTTAGATCATGGAATAGCTTCTATATTAACTTTGCCAAAACAAGATATTAATTTATCCATAATGTCTTTGTAAAAAAATAGTTTATCATATTTAGTCTGATAAACATTGTTGACCTAGCTAATCATCAATTGTGAGTCACCATATACTATTAGGATTTTAATTTCAAGTTTTAATGCAACTAGAAGACCTAATATTAATACCTCATACTCTACTGTGTTATTTATGCATGAGAATTGTAATTTAAAGGATAGTGGTATAAGTTGATTTTGTGGTGTGACCAAAATGATTCTTGTTCTTGTGCCTTTGATGCCTTGAGCTTTGTCAAAGTATAAGATCCAAGATTAAATATTTTGGGCTTCTATAGCTAGAATTGTTTCATTGGGAAAGGTTATACCTATAGGATGTTTTAACTCTAAGGGTGCAATGACAAGTTGGTTAGCTATAACTTACTCCTTCAATTATTTTTGGGTAATGAACTCAAGATTGAATTCATTGAGAGCTATGACCCATTTGGTGCTCCTCCTTGATATATAAGGTTTTGACATGAGGTATCATAAGGGGTTAAACCTTCCTATGATATAGGTATTTTGACTAAGCATGTAATGTCTTAATTTGAGGTAGAAGAAAAAAACTATTAGACATAGCTATTCTAATGGTATATAAAGGGTTTCATATTTCACCAAAGTTCTACTTATATAGTAGATAGCACTTTCTTAATGTTGGTCATCATTTTGAGCTAATAAGTATTCAAGGGAATACTCAATAACATCTATATACAACAATGGTTGGGTTGGGTTAGGTGGTATTAAGACAAGTGGCATCAAGAGATAAGTTTTTAGAGCTTCAAAATATTTTTGGCATTCACTATCCCATTCAAATTTTGTGTGATTTTTGAGTAACCTAGAAAAGGGATGACATTTATCTATTAATTATGAGATTAATTTTTGGATGACTTGAAATTTACCTTTAAGGCTACATAGTTCAGTCAATTTTATTGGTGGTGGCATGTTTGTTATTGCTGTGATTTTAAAAGGGTCTACTTCAATTCCATGGTGGGATATGATAAACCCTAGTAATTTTCTTGATGTTCCCCCAAAGATGCACTTTTAGGGTTTTAACCTAACTTTGAATTCTTGTAATATTTAAAATATGTATCTTAGATATTGAACATGATTTTCTCTTTTTTTGGAGTGACCTAAAAGGTCATCTATATAGTATTCTATGATTTCAGACATAAGATGATGAAATATATATGTCATGGCTCTTTGATATGTTGTTCCTACATTTTGAGGTAAAAGGTATGGCTTGATAGCAAAAATTTCCCCAAAGGGTTATGAAGGTCATTTTGGATTGGTCTTTAGGAATGATCTTTATTTTATTGTAACATAAAAATACATCCATTAAATATAAGATCTCAGATCTTGCGGTTAAGTCTACTATCATGTCTATGTTTGGTAAAGGGAAGTCATCTTTGGGACATGTGTTATTTATGTCTCTAAAGTCTATGAAATTCTAATGAACCCTTATTTATTAGCAATATGCATAATGCTGGAGACCAAGTTCGAATAGTCTATGAATTTTATAAAGCCCACATCTAATATTTTTTGGAGTTCATCCCTAACTAAAAGAGTGATTTTAGGATGTATTTTTTTAGTTTTTACTTAATTGTTTTGGCATCTATATGTACAAAAAAATGGTGTACTACTAGTGAAGGATCAATCCCAGGCATGTCATCATATGACCAAACAAATATTTCATGTAATTATTTTAAGAGGCTCATGTATTTGTTTTCTTGTCTTAGGATAATACTTTCTCTAATTTCAAAAGTTGAGGGCTTTATTTGGTACTAATGTTGATTTCTATTGTTTCTTTGATTAAGGTTTGTGATTCATCCTTGAAGTGAGGAGGGGAAACTAATATATCTAAATATATTAGCTCTTATGGATCTAACAATTCTTGTTTTGATTTAGTTAGTTGTGCATAATCTAAATTGAATATCTATTTAAGAGATTCGTCAATGTGATCTTGATCACAATATTATTTAATGTTGCTTTTATTTTGAACTAATATGAATTCAGGATGAACGACTATTAACATGTTGATTCTAGAAAAATGTATGATTTTGTGAGATGTTTGATTAAGAACTGGTCATAGTTCTTTCTCATATTCATCACCTCATTAGGAGCCATGTAAATATTTGATGTAATTTTTATCTTCTTCTAATAAATGTTATGGTTCATTTGTTGGGGATGTATCCCATCCTAGATTGTCTTGGCTAAGGTTTAACCTCTAAAGTTTCTTCTATACCTTGTTGAAACTAACCTAATCCTTTGCCTTAGTTACCCATGTTAACTAACATTTGTTTTGATACAAAAGGTGCAAGTGACATATAACATGATGTGTATGTTCATTGGATAGACATGAAATAATGACCTTGGATTATTTTGTCGAAGGTAGTTCCTCCATAGACAAAAGCGCAAGTGCCTATTTGGAATTTTGGTCCTTTCCTAGTGGGTAGAACAGTAGCATGAGGGTAAAGGAATAAACTAAAAAATTCTATTAAGGAATCTAGATTTGGATAAATCAAGTTGATTTGATATTTGGAAGAAGTTTGGGGATCATCCCCTAAGTTTATAAGGGGTTATTCTAATACTTATTTTCCTTTTTTGTCTTAGAAAAATTAGATGGTAATACTAGTTGAAGTGAGGGGCAAAGATTAAATTTCTTTTATTGAATTTCTAAGAGGTTGCATAAGGCAAAATGATATAGATATCTATGAATGTGGATAATTCTTTATTGATATTCATGTTTTAAACATTGATGTAAGGTGGAAGGTACTTCCTTCATGTTATGTATCCAAGGTCTTTTGAGTAGCATGTTATATGTTACATCACATGATATAAAAAATAAAAGAGGGTGTTAAGGATACACGAGCCTACTTTTAAAGGTAAGGTTATGGTGCCTATAACTTCTTTTTCTTCACTATCAAATGCCCTAATAACGAGGTCTGATTTTTGTAAATCTTTTATGCTTAATTCAAATTTTTGTAAAAAATTGGCATTGCAAACATTTAAGGTTGATTCATTATCTACTAGGACTCTCTTAATATTCTTATCCCCTATTTGGGATATAATATAAAGAGGTGAATCCCCTAATATGGTCTCAAGGGGTGTGTTTGTCTCATGAAAAGCTAATATGGCACTATTTATTTTGGTGAATCTGACTATATCATTAGGAGATATGTCTTGGGGGACTTCTTGCTCACTTAAAAGTTTTAGCAATATTTCCCTATGAGCAGGTGATGTTTTTAATAGTTCTAGAAGGGAGATTTTTGTTGGTATGTTTAAGATCAAAAGTGTGTAAGGTGTTTTTAGGAGGCGTGAGGACTAAATATAATATTTTATGGATATTTAGTCTGGTGTTGCGAGGGATGACTAAGGGTGGTTGCACGAAATGTTGATTTTTTTCTTGTTGTCTAGTTATTGTGTAAGATGACTTTGATAGATGAATGGTACCTACAAGGTTGAAATTTTTTTCATCATGTTGGTAAGGGGTTTTGAAAAATTCCTAAATTTTTATTAGGAGTATCTTGTTGGTTGAAAACTATATTTTCTTCCTCTATATTATGTTGGATGAGGTTCCTTAAAGTGATGCATTTGTTTTTTGTGTGCCCTTCTATGTGATGATGACTAGTGTTCATCATGTTTGTACCAATTGGATAACTCTTTGGCAGTATCCAAAGGTTGGATAGGTGGGAGATATATCATCTTTGAATTAGAAATTTTTTAACATGGTGGCTTGGTGTAGATGCGGGGAGAATCATGTTCTTTTCCTCTTAAGTATAATTTAATGTCAAGTGTGTGCAAGAGAGATTCAATAGAATCTCTGCTTCCCCACTTGAGAGTCTCTTTCCAAAGGAGACCTTGAGAATATGAAGATTCTCAACACAACTAGACTCCTACTCAATATTTTTTAATCAGGTCTTATAGAAGTTGATGTTATGCTTGTTTTATCGGTGTTTTATGGATTTTTCAAAGAAAACACCGAAGTTTTGGATCGCTATCTATCTCGACTCATTTTTGATATTTAATGGTTATTTAAACCTAAATCATCAATGATCATATAAATGCAATGCTAAATCTCTTCTCATACAAATAGACCCAAAAAAGAGTTATACTATATGCTTTTCAAGTTTGAATGAGCTAAATAAGAGTTTTTGATATTTCAAGGTAAAACAAGAGAAAATGCAAGAAGACAAGTTAGCCTAAATGCAACTAAATGATTTTTTATTCTTTGCCTATGTACTTGAAAATGATTAATAAGCTAATATTAATTCTAGGATTCCTTGATTGACTAGTTTAGAGATGTTTTTTAAAGTAATTGGGATGTTTTGTAAAGCAATTAAAGGGTTTTGTAAATGATTTGGGTTTCCTAGTTAAGATTCCTTAATTTCCCAAATGAAATGTGATTTTGAAGCACAAAAAAATAAAAAATAGAAGGGAAACATAGATAAATGAGAAATGCAAGGCCAGGGAAGTTCCAAGTGGTAGAATTACTCCTTTTTGCAATTTGTTGCCAAATTCACCACTAAATCTGCCAAATTTGCCATTGCTACCAAATTCAACACTACGATGGTGATTTTGGTAAATCTACACAAAAGACCAAAAATTAGGGTTTTCTGCTTTAAGAGGTCTATCTAAGGGTTGGATAGGGTAGAAGCTTGTCTAAATAGTTTATCATACCCTTTTTTGATGAAATTTTTGAGTATGCTTACCTCCTGGAGTGGATTTTGACCTTTTGCCAAATTTACCACTAGGTTTTTGCTAAATTTACCACTGGTAAATTTGGTTAGTGGTAAATTTTGTTCTGAGTGTTTCTAGCTACCAAATTCACCACTGAGACTATGTAGGGTGGTGAATTTGGTCTGAACATAGGATTTTGAAGATTTCAAGAGCTATTTTAGACATTTTTTATAGGGTTTGAGCTGAGATTGTAGGGGAATGATTCTAATGATATTTGCTAGGTCTGTAACTAAGAAAATCAAATCTCTAAACTACTGATTTAAGAAATTTGATGATTGAAATTTAATGTATGTAAAACAAGGGTGAAGTGCTAAATATGATTGAAATTTTGATTAAATGAGAGTGCAAAGAAGTGAGAAATGTATGCGGTGTTGTTAGGAAATATTTGAAACAACTAAATTAACCTATTTTGAAAGTAAATTAGCATTTATGTGATGAAATACAATGAAATTGCTAAGCTATGTAACTGCTACCAAAGAATATGAAAAACTACAACAATAAATAAATGCAAGGTAAATAAAATTGTAGCTAAAAAATGGGTGCATAGGAGTGAAGAGTGTGTGTAAGGATGATAGATCTAACATAGGATAACTCATTTAACTTCTAATAAAGCCAATTAGCATCAGATAGTGAGAATTTAATAAAAGTATTATGATATGTGAAAATTCCCCAAAACTCATAAAATTTACAGCAGTAAATGAAATGGAAAAGGAAATTTGCAATGGAATATGCTTGAAACTTGGCAAAAGGGTGAGATAACAGGGTAATAAAAGCCTTGTGTCTTCACACCTAGGCTTGAAATATGAAAATAAAGATGATAATATGTATACAATATGAAGCTACACACAATGCATGAAGGAACAATATACTAAAACGAAGGCTATGTTAAACTTATGCTAGAAAATGAAAGGAGTATAAGCATAGATGAATATGAGAAGAGACAAAAGGTGTTAGTCTACTATCTATATATCAATAAAATGACTATAAATATAGGGGCAACAAATGATATGATGCAATTTATGAAGGGGGAATGCAATAACCCTTGCAAAACAAAATATTAATGGTCAAGATGAAGATAACAAGTAAGAGGGCTCCTCTAAAACCTATAAAATGGTGTTAGATACATAAAAAGAGGCTTGTAAATACTTAAAATAAGACCTAAAAATAGAGATATTAAAACCTAAAAAAACAAGAGTAAGCTTTAAACTAGGTAGAAGAATGAAATGTAAGATGTATTATGCAAGTATATAAAGTTAGCAATATAGCAAAGCAATGTTAGAGAGCTAAAATGAAAGGGTAACAAGTAAATAGAAGGAGAGAGCTATGCTAAGGATAATATCACCTAGCAATAGCCTCTCCTTGCCACCAAGACCTCTTACCTTGCTTAATTATCCTTCACAAATGCTTTCAAAATGGATGAAAAATGCTTGAAATGCTTGCTAATGGAGAATGCTATGAATTTGGCATTGGATTACAATTTTTTATTTTGCAGTTTTAGGCATCGATTTGTGTACAAATATAGGTATATTTGTACTTGTTGAAAATATTTTTTTAAGCCCTATCTAATGGTGATGTTTGTGTGATGTTTTGATATGATTTGATAGGTTTTCTAACCAAGTTTTTGGACATGGTTTTGGTATGTGATAAAGATTTTGGTGAGCTGGGAGTGTCACCCTAAGTGCTTGGAGAGCATTTTTGTGAGTGAGAAGAGGGAGGAGGATGTGGGAATGTTGATAGAGACTAGGTTATATTATGTGGCACATATGTCCAAGTTAGAATTTGATCACCCCTTGTTGATAGCCCTTACAAAAAGGTGGTACCCATATTATAATACTTTTAGGATATCGATGGGTGAGATGACAATTACGTTGGAGTATGTATAGCGTATCCTTAGAGTAACTATCTAGGGTGTTCCTATTTGTGTAGGGACAAGTGTGAGGGTTAGAAATTTAGCCTTATAAAAGAGGGGTAACTTTGAGGGGATGAAGGATGGACTGAGAATTAATGATGCTTATGTGGGAGGAAAAATTGATTGGTTGACTACATTCCTATCATCCATTGTGTTTTGGTTGATGATGGGTGACACTAGTAGGTATTTCATGCCATGGGTATGGGGATAAATTATAATAGGATTACGGGATGATCAAATCATCTATGAATGGGCTCCTACTATCTTGGTTAGGTTACACCACACTATGTACAATGTGGTGTATAGGTAGGGCCATATCCTAACATGTTATACTCTTTTGTAGTTCTAGGTATGGGAGAACATAGCTATATATTGACCTATTTTAGTAATGAGGGATTTTGACCATGAGATCCTAGTAGTTTATAGATGGGAGAGGTGTATCTGCCCTTCCTATGCTCTCTAGCTTGGGTGAGGTATTTGATCGATGATTTGAGGGTGACACACATTATTTGAAAACCATGAAGGGATAGGTATGTGTGGTAATATGACCACAAGAAGCTGGTCAGGGTGAGGTAGGTACAATGGTTGGATGATAGGAATAGGATCTATGAGTTATATCAGTACAACCGTATGTTATGCTAGTAAAGGGAGGTGCAAGGGATATCAGTAATAGGTGAGATGTGGATATAATGAGTACATCATGAGATATGTCAAGATCCTATGGAACCTGATACCTACATGGAAGTTGATAAAAATGATCCCATAGTAATTATCCCTATGTTATATGATGTAGGGATGACATAAGAGTATACTAACTGGTATTGGATATTCAAGCCTCATCGATTGATAGTAGGCCCATCATCGAGGGATCAAATATAGGTATTTTAAGATATGCTTAATGTCCTAAGAGGAGCTAGGCACCATTGTGGTAGGGAGTTATGGTAGAGGATGGTAGATATATGGAGGGTTGAGGAATCATCTAGTGCCCCCTTGTATATGGCTATGTTGACCACAATTTCAGTTTTAGGTACTCCATATGATGGAGTGGGATCGAGTTTAGGTAGAGCAGGGCCACACTTTTGTGGAGTAGGACCAGATTTTGGTGGGGAGGCAAGTCCTAGAAAGACCATAGAGGAGGCTTCAGTGATAGAGCTAAGGGATATCCACTATACTTTAGATGAGGTGAGGGGGTAGTTGGTAGCCTTTGAGGTCATGCAGGTGGATGAAGTGACCAAGGTCCAAGATGAGACGACCCATATGAGAGATGATAGTAAGGGGAATATATCCAGGCTCTAGTCATCTCTATATTGAGGCAGGGAGGAGCAGGCCATGGATCAGATGATCATTGTTGGTATTAGGTCTGAGTTGGATTAGGTGAGGAGGGGTAGGGATGAGGCTTGATTGTAGGTTGGGTAGGGATTGGATGTTGTGGTAGTGGCCCCGATTACAAGGAAACTAGAGCAGAAATTAGAGGGTTCTAGAGTAGCATTGGAGAATACAAGGGCAAATATTATGGTGAGGCTATATCATGTAGAGGTCCAGGTCAAGAGGGAGTGGGGTAGGACCATGCACTATCATAAGCTATATCATATGGAGGTCCCTGTAGAGTGGTGAGTGCTATCACCTTCAAGATTATAATCTAGGTCTCTATTGATGAGTGATACCTCTTGAAGGTTTATCAATTTTTAGTCGTATCCTCCTCCACCACCATAAGGTGATGGATAGGTTGGTTCCACTTGTTAGGCAAGTTTAAGGGTGTCCAAGAGTGAGTGTAAATATTTTTGGAGTTGTGGTACACCCTCCTTTCATAAGTTGAGTGTATCATTTTGTTTTATTTTGTGATACACCTTCTCCAATGGTATGTATGATATGAGGTATATATATGATGATGATGATGACACTTATATTTTGAGCTTGATGTGATGCCTTCATTCTTTGTGGTTTGATTTAGATGTTTGAAAATATGATGCTTTGATGTATGATATTTTATGTATTGATGTGTTGATATTTTATGATATAGTTGACTAAGTGAGTGCAGTATTTATTGGTTGTTTAGTGATAGTTTTGTGAAATCATGATGATGACTAGTTATTAAGAGGATGCAAATACCAAATTTGAGAGATGTATTAAGCTCTGAATAATAGATAACCATGCTATGAGCGGTGGTCTATAGACCAGGTATAGGAGAACGTCCATGTGTTAGGGAGGCAAAACATTACCCCTAATATCACTATGCTTAAATGGTGACCTGTAGTGTCGTATTCATTAACACATTTAATACATAATGAGGTACCTGCAATATTTACATTATATATGTATATTTTTCCTCTTATCAGTGTTCAAGTGTTGCTCTCTACAAGCACTTGACTACATAGATGAGGTACTTGTAATATGTACATGATATATACATATATACATACATACATACATACATACATACATACATACATACATACATACATACATACATACCTACACACACACACACACACACACACATATATATATATTTGCTTCTTATGAATGTTCAAGTTCCATTATTTATGAAACACTTGACTATGTAGATAAGATGTTTGATCTTCATCAATGTTTAAGTGCCATTCTCTATGAAACACTTAACTGCGTAGATGAATTTTTTGATTCTTATCAATGTTCAAGTGTCATTCTCTATGAAATAATTGACTACGTAGATAAGGTATTTGATTTTCATCAATGTTTAAGTGTCATTCTCTATGAAAAACTTAATGATGTAGATGAAGTTATTGATTATTATCAATGTTCAAGTGCCATTCTCTATGAAACACTTGACTGCGTAGATAAGGTGTTTGATTTTCATCAATGTTAAGTACCATTATTTATGAAACACTTAATTGCATAGATGAAGTTTTTGTTTCTTATCAATGTTCAAGTGTCATTTTATATGAAAAACTTGACTACATAGATAAGATATCTAAGATATTTAATTTTTCATCAATGTTTAAGTACCACACTCTATGAAACATGTAACTGCATAGATGAAGCTATTTTGATTCTTATCAATGTTCAAGTGCCATTGTCTATGAAATACTTGACTGCATAGATAAGATGTTTGATTTTCATCAATGTTTAAGTGTAATTCTCTATGAAATACTTAACTATGTAGATGAAGTTATTTTTATTCTTATCAATGTTCAAGTGTCATTCTCTATGAAACACTTGACTATGCAGATAAGATTGTTTTGATACTTATCAGTGTTCAAGTGTTGCTCTCTATAAGCACTTGACTATGTAGATAAGATATTTATTGTCCGCAAGCCTTTTGCAAAGATTTTGAGATGATGTTTGATAATGCTTTTGATGTCTTTGAAGCTAATTGTAAAAATGTTTTGCATTGGTTTGATGATATTTTGTAAGCATTTCACAAAGTGATGGAATGCTTTTATGATTGATTTTGCACTCTTTACAAATGTTTTGCAAAGTGATGATATGCTTTTGTGATTGATTTCGTGCTCTTTGCAAATTTTTTACAAAATGCTTTTGTAATTGATTTCATGGTCTTTGCAAATGTTTTGCAAAGTTATGAAATTCTTTTGTAATTGATTTGGTGAAATGTAGCTTTATTATTGCAAAATATTTTGCAATGTTATGTAATGCTTTGATGCTTACAAGGTTTTTGCAAGGTATTAAGATGATTTTTGTAATGCAATATTTTTGTTATTGCAAAATATTTTGCAATATGATGTTGTGATAATTGTAAATGTTTGTGAAAGGGCTTTCACAAGATATTGAAATGATTATTTGTGAATGATTTGCAATGTAATGATTTGGTGATTGCAAAATATTTTGCAATGTAATGATGTTGATGTTTGCAAATATTTACAGAAAGGCTTGCAAGATGATTTTATGTCGTTCATTTGCTCTTGTTTTTTGAAAGAAAAAATGTTTCAACAAGTATAATAACTTAATATTTTTGAATTTCTAAACACAAGAGAGAGGGTAACAAGACTATATAATTCCATTACCTAACACATATGTAAAATATTTACATGTATGTGAGAAATTGGACTTAATACTCATTTCCACCTCTGATGTGTTGAAAGATTTGAGAATTTGTGTGGTAAAAAAAATATTTTAGACTGAGGATAATGCTCTCACATGGATAATCTAAGGAAAGAATAAGCCCTTCTCCCTTGTTTGGCATGTGTACAAAGAATTGTATATGTGTAGAACATGAAAAAAAAATCTTCTTTTGTAGGATATCCATGTGATAGCATGGTCCTTAGTCTAAATGATATTATTTATAAAAAAAATAGATAACATACATACTGGCTTAGAGGTCATTCGGAGGTACAGGGATCTAATAATCAATTGCTTGATGCAGTCATAAATGATTATGAGTATGTGAAGTGCAAATAACCAAATCACAATGCTTCCCAAGGACCCACTAGTTAGTCTGGATATTTTTGTTTTGACAAAAAGAAGAAATGATAGCTTGTTTTCACACATCAATATGGAGGAAGTTATCTATCTATTGACTGATATTTTATACGAAAGGATAGAGAATATCTAGCATTATTGATGAGTGATTATTTTGAAATTGTATAATAACTAGTTGAAGACAAAAAATTAGTTGATCCAATGATTTATTAGGTAAATAACTGATAAAGAGAGTATGATCCATGGATGTTTTGTTGTTGTAGAAGACCAGGTGACTACGAAGATAACATTAATTCAATATCTGGTGAAGTATGCAAATAATTATATGCTCACCAGGCATTGGATCCATGGAACCTCATAGTCTGATAGACCTATTTGAACAACAATTTGTGAGAGATCTTGATTTTTTGATAGAATACCAATGACATGAACCAGGTGGCTATGAGGACAATATCGATCTAGTTCCTGGTAAGATTTACAAATGATTGTCGATCTACAAGATATTGAATCAATAGAGTTATAAAGCTACATGGAATATCGAATGCAATCAATGAGATTTATAAAATGTGATAGCATGCTGATGCAATAAATCAAAGAGAAAGTAAAGATACCATTGATCCATTGCCTAATGAGATTCAAAATAATTTGTAAAACTATGAGATATTGGATAAGGAAACCCTATGATTGCTATGATTTATTATTAGAACAATGTGTGGGGATTTAATTTATGTTTGATTGCATACTAAAAATGATATGTCAAATGAGTAAGAGCACCCATAATCATCCATTCCCATATAAATTTGATAAATAATCGTTAATCCATAGGAGAATGGATGATTAAGGGCTTATTGGCCTGTGTGACTTACAAAATGATTAAGTTGGTGATGACATAGTAGGTATGATTTTGTGAACTCAGATGATAGGCCAATCAAGAAATAAAATCCCATTTAACCAGTAACTAGTAAAATTCACAAATGATTATGAATTCATAAAATATTGGTTGAATGTGGTTCCCATCCCTGGATGTTATATCAAATGAGTTGTATTTGAAGAATGTGATGAATATATGTCATGATACATTCAATAAACTGCTCCTAAAGTTCTCTTATACAATACATTATTTTGTAAGAGATTTTACAAAATTCATCGACGTATTATAGAAGAGAAAATGGTATCTTTGAGTCTATTAAATAATCATGAGTTTTGATCTAAAAGAGGCTCTTTTGTTGAATAATAATATAAATATGTATTGTTGTGAAGTGTTGTTGATATTAATGATGTGACTATATATGAAATTGAGGAAAGCGTTATAAGCAATTATGTACTTATTCCAATATAAAGGAAGAAGTATGATGGATGAAAGAGAAGTTAGAAAATATAATTGATTGTTATTTGTTGTTGGGTGTCCCAAGGTTGGGATAAAAGAAAGGGGAAAGGCTAGGTCATTAGGGTCATGGATGATCACATCATACATCACTTAACCCAAGAGAGGGAGAAGAAGAGAATAAGTATGATAGTAGTGAAGCAAGATGTAGAAGAATGTTTTATAAATGGGATTTTTAGGCTTGAGAGAGTTTGTTAGGGTACCTAGGAATATATATTTGGGGATATATTATTATATTTTATAAGGGTTGGCATGGGCCACACATAACCCAAGGTTGACTGTATTATAATATTAGGTTATGTGTGGCCCATACCAACCCTTGTACAATATAATAATATATCCCAAACTATCTATTCCTAGGTACCCTAACAAACATATGATGATGTGATTTATCATGAACTAGATGGACTAAATTAGACTCAAATATCTCCACTAATCTCATGAAAACCTATCATCAAAAAAAAAATTACTTATTCAAGCTCTTTCTCTTGATATATTGTGTTTCTACTATCATTATTTTCTTGTTATTATTGCATAGGTATACTTTAAAAACTCTTTAAGTATATTTTTTCAAAAATATTATTGATACAATGTCTTGAAGGAATGGATATTATAATTCTACAGTACTCTATAAATTGAATTTATGAAGTCTACTTTCTTTTAATTCATTGTTAATATAAATGTTGGATCTATATTTTTGACATTATCATAAATCAAAGAGTATTGCCAATTTTATTTCAACAAAAAATATTTAACATATTCTATTGTAATAATATTAATTTATTATCCCATGGATAGCACAATGGTTTGGGATTTGGCTCACCCTTATGAGAGACCATGGTTGGGATGAGGATGCCTAACCCTGAGCATCAATGCGTAGGAGTTTCTCACACTAACCTCAATAAAAAAAATATTAATTTATTTAAAATAATAAATTAACCCAAGATGCCAATGAGACCTTGGTTGAATGGTTGGGCATATGGATTATACAACCCACACCAAGGTTCAAATTTTAGGGGCACCAAATAAGCTATATAAATTAATATGATTAAGTTGATGTAAAAGAAAAAGGACAACCCTTTGAAAATCCTACTTTTAAAAAAAAAATCTAAAACATTGAAATGATAGTTTTTATTTCTCTTATATATAATTGATGAATGAACCTGGTTTATATTAGATCATGATGGTATTAGCATATATATTATTTTTTTATTATATATATATATATATATATATATATATATATATATATATATATATATATATATATATATATATATATAGTATTAGCATATATATTATTTATTTAGTTATTATATATATATAAATAAATAAAGTAATAACCTGCTAGTATATATATATATATATATATGTATATTGATTTGGTTATTGTGAGAAACCCTTATATAAGCAATTTCCTCCCAACGATGAGGTTCCAATGATGAGGTTGAGAGCTATACTTGTTAACAAGGAATTTAACATAAAGCCACCACACATCCAACTCCCTCTTTTTTGGATTTGGTTATTGTGAGAAACCCCTATCTAAGCAGTTCCTCCCAACCATTACCCCTCCTAAGGTTGAGAGCTATACTTATCAATAGGAGAATTTAACACAAAGCCACCACACACCCATCCCTCACACACCTCGTCCACACCACAATTTAAAACTTAGACCTCCTGAAGAAGAGCCAAAACCTGAACCATTGCACTACCCTCCCAAGTGCACATACTAGTATATGTTATTACTTGATATCTCATTTTTCTAAAAATAATAGATATTTTCAACCATGGTGTGTGTTGCTACATGGGCTTTATTTCTCATATTGTTACACTAGATTTCTTTCTTATATGTAACTTAATGTGATTAAGTCAATGTAAAATAAAAAGGACAATCCTTTCAATTTTTTTTTGACACCCTAGTGTGGTACGGGTGTTCGATTGTTATCCAAATCATAAGGAGGGAGGTCCTTATTATGCCTTTGGGTAAAGTGTTCCAATTGTGCCACCTGTTATACTTTGCCTTTAAAAAATATCCTACTTTTTGTTTTGTAATGAGGCCCCTAATTGTGCTATCATTGTACTTTGCCCGAAAAAATCTTATTTTTTTGTTCGGTAAAGACATCCTAGTAAAATGTCGTTGGATCAATTATACTATTTGTTGTACTTTATCTTAAAAAAATTCTGATAAGATAATCTAAAACATTAAAATGAAACATTTTTTTTATTTAGAAAATGAAACAATTTTTATCTCTTATATATAATTAATTAAAACTAACCTCCTTAAATCATGGTCATATTAATATATATATATATATATATTATTCCATTATTATTTTATATCTTATTTAAAATAAATAAAATAAATACTTCTAACCACGACCTATATGCGTGTGTTGTCACATGAGCTTTGGTTCTTATAATAAGGAATCACCGTGAATGTGTTCTAAATAAATTAGATATATAAATACTTGTCCCAACAATGAGTCCAGCTGGCTGATACATGGGGATTACAACTAGTTGACCAATGTTCATGTCTTGGGACATGTAAATGGCCATATTCTCATATGCATGTTCAAATCACGAAGGTAAGCGGTGTCAAATATAGTCTGATAAGCCGCTGGTGGTCATAACAAGGACAAAAGGGAGTTGAAAAAATTCCATTACATAATTTAAAAAAATTAATTTTATAAAATAATTTTAAAAAATAAAGAGAAGACACTCAACTATAAACTATGTACTTACTTAAAAAAAAATAGATCATAGGCAGCGCACCGTTCGTTTTTGGGACTAGGTCTCAGAATGCGTGTAGGAAGCTATGATTTGTATATAATTTGTACCAGATCCTTGTTGAAGATTTTAAGTAGATTTTCAGTTTGACATTTCGAGGTGTATTACCATCGTTTTTTTTACACTTTTAAATAATAATAAAAGAGATAAGATACATATATTATCCAAGGTATAATCATCTATCGACTTTAATATATGTTAAATTTTTATTATATCACACATAAATAAAAATAAATATCAAAATTTAAATAAATTACGCATATAAATAATTAGATTCTTATTAAATAGCTAGAATATTTATTTAACTTTATATCTATATATTTATAGTGAATTGATTGGTGATATCTTTTAATTGTTTATTTAAACAACAAATTTAATAATTTTTTAATACAAATAATAATCTCATTATGTAACGATGAAAGATTTAAATTTCAATTGAGACCCAAATTATTTACTAACCCAATAATTTAAGCTCATTTAATGATCGATATTATCCCCGGATCTATACGTTAATCTCCTCAAGTCCCAGAGACCCTACAATATTTAAAAAACATTATCACGCGAGGATTCATCTGCCTCTGAATTCATTAGCACCGCGTGATCAGGTAAGAAAACCATGTTTTTTCATGGCATCTTAATATATTAGAGTTACTTGGACAATTTTTTCCACGCTGAGGTAGACCTCCATTTCTTATTGGAAATTTGAGTCATGATGAGGGGTGCTCATTATTTCCCGAGATAAGCCAGGCTAGTGTTTATTAATGAGTAATCTCCTCCTTTTCTCTGCCGCAAATAACATTGGTAGAAATCTGCCTCTGGGTGTTTCATGGCTCCGACCTCAACACACGCAAAGAGAAAGGGAGTGTGCTTGGAAAGAGCGGATAACTATGAAGGCACAGTAACTCCTTATGTAGTGGTATGCTGCGCCATTGCTGCCATAGGAGGCGCCATCTTTGGTTACGATATTGGAATCTCCGGTAAGTTTCGTAGACACATTCTTAAGAACATCAGTATGGATCGTGATGTCTGTGATTCTAAACGTCGATGCCAAGGTTTTTACAGTGATTCTCTGAAATATTTTATTGGACAGTTGTTATTATTTCATAAATGTGTCCTTTTATATTTTGTGTTTGTTTTGGGTGTATTAGGAGGAGTGCAATCAATGGATCCGTTTCTGCAGAAGTTTTTTCCCAATGTGTACCGGAGAAAGAACTCAGAAATTCTCACGGACGGCAGGAATTATTGCAAATATGATGACCAAGGTTTGGCATTGTTCAGTTCAGTGGTGTATATTGCAGGCCTTGTTGCTTCCCTCTGCGCCTCGCCTGTAACCAGAAACTCGGGGCGCAAAATCAGTATTATAATTGGAGGCATGAGTTGCGGCGTCGGTGCAGCTCTGAGCGCAGGAGCACCCAACATTGGGGCGCTCTTCACGGGGCGCATAATGCTGGGTGTGGGAATTGGCTTTCTAAATCAGGTAAATAGCCCTAAAATTTTCTGACCTAAAAATTTGGCGCTAAAACCTTAAGAAAAAAGTATAAGTTTCAATAGATATTTTAGTTTAGGAATTCATTTTTATATGTGGGTGTGTGAAGGTGGTTCCAGTGTACATATCAGAGTTAGCTCCTGCAAATCTGCGTGGTGGGCTAAATTCGTTGTTCCAACTGGCAACGACAATGGGGATTTTCGCAGCAAATATGATAAATTACCGCACTCAAAGAATGGACCCTTCGGGATGGCGTCTCTCTTTGGGCTTGGCTGTATTTCCTGCAGTTTTTATGACTGCTGGAGGGATATATCTGCCAGAGACGCCCCATTTTCTTATAGAGCAAGGCCACCTAGAAGAAGGGAGAGCTTTGTTGGAAAAGCTGAGGGGCACCAACAATGTCCAGGCTGAACTTGATGACATGTTGGATGCAAGGGGATTGGCTACATGTATAAAGAACCCATATAGGAACATGTTGGAGAGGACAAATTGTCCACAGCTAGTGATGGCGACTTGCATTCCAGCTTTCCAGATATTGACAGGGATAAACTCTGTACTGTATTATGCTCCTGTTCTTTTCCAAAGTGTGGGCTTTGGGGAGCGTACATCACTGTATTCTTCACTTATGACGGGAACTGTACTGTTCTTGTTTACACTTCTGTCCATGGTCACTGTAGATATATGGGGACGCAGAGCGCTCCTTATTTTAGGGGGCATTATAATGATAATATCTGAGGTATGAATAAGAGACGCACATGGCTTTTTAAATTGCTTTCTTTTGGTTCTTTCATGTGTATATACCAACCCTAAAATTTTAGGGTAACCTTCAATGCATGTGTAATTTTATACCAAATATATTTCTTCCTTACTCTTAATAATGCTTTCTATTATTACTAGAACGAAGGCTACACCAAATTTTTCCTTGTAAGGAAGCTTATCTTACCGCATATCACAAAGTATTAGCATTAGTATTGCATTGGTTAGGATTTTTTTTTTTTAAATGATGTTAGCATTTCATTTTTTTCACAGGTTGCTGTTGGGATAATGCTAGGGATGGAGTACAAACAAGAAAAAGAGCTGTCTGTTGGCTTCTCAGATGTGTTGGTCGCCATAACCTGTATATACGTCGCGGCATTTGGGTTATCATGGGGTCCTCTTGGATGGACTGTGCCAAGTGAAATATTTGCATTAGAAACCCGCTCTGCTGGCCAGGCCATAACTGTATCTATAAATCTTTTGTTAACATTCATACTTGGACAATCATTCTTGCCTATCCTTTGTCGTTTCAAGTATGGAATGTTTCTATTCTTCGCAGGATGGATTTTCGTCATGACAGTCTTTGTGTACCTCTTCTTGCCAGAAACCAAAGGTGTGCCCATTGAAGAAATGATTATTCAATGGAGAAAACATTGGTTCTGGAAGAAAAAACTGCCGCCAATTGAGGCTGATATTGTGGAAACAGAGAAAACTCCAGATCCTCAAGAATGGATTCATACGTTATTCTGGGAGATTTCTGCCCGTCACCACCTTTACAACTCTAATAACTCCATCGGTGTATAGTTTGTGTGAACTGTGGATTTCGGGCGAAGCCTACGAGAACCAAGGGGTGGTTTTCCTTCGAAAAATGTTAACTTCTTCTCAGTTTTGTAAAGAAGCAACTAATAAGAGAACTAGGTTGCACCGATGGGATAGATTTTCTACAACTAGTAAGCTCCGCGTATTAAAATGGTTTACAGATACATAAATTTTATTATTTACATGGTATTAATTTATGAAATCATCTAATATGCACCTATAAAATCATAGTTCAACTTGAAAGGAATCAGATGAATACCTAATATCTGGATTGAAGTGTCAAATTCTATCAAATGCAATTAATCTGAGCTAATCTAAACAATTTTTATTAAAAATAAATTTAAAAGGGTAAGTGTGCTCAATAAATTAAATTCAATTATATCATATAGCAATGTGATCATTAAAACCTTCAAAAGCATTAGAATAAGTTAACTGTAGTTATATCTTCGAATAACCTCTAATAATAAAGTGAGGAAACTACCAGGAGATCAGAAGGTGAAGCCATAAGCATCACCCATCTATTATAAAGTGTTCAAAAGGTTCCATAAAATCCTTGCACAATATTCTCAAATTTCAATTTAAATAAATATTGAAAGGTGTTAGAAGCTTATCACAAGAAGTATTTTTACATAGTAAAATGATCTTTTCAAATGAGTACTAAGTTTTTATTGATAGCGCCACTTGCATTATCGTTGATGTGACCTGGGTTCAATCCCCATGGTGGATGTGTATAAGAAGTATTATCAAAAAATAAAAAATTAATCTAACTTTTAACTAAGCCAAAAAATTTATAGTCCTGTTAAAATTCTAATTTGACCACAACTTAAAAAAAAATTAATGCTTGGCCAGTCCAACTTAACTTTGAAACTTGTTCTAAATGATTCTAGCATCTTCAATCCTTTGCTACCATCATTTAAAGATAAAAAGTTAATTTTCAAGGCATTACCTCAAACCTCATATAGAATATTTAATCTAAGATGACTTTTTTTAAGATATCACCTCAAGAGACTTGCTCTTCAAGGTGAGAATGATATGCTCTTGGGCTAGTGAATAAATTGGTCTCTTCCACAATGATCTATTTTTATGCTCTAGACTAGATTGCACTTATCATACCTTTCCCAATTTTGAGATTTTTATCTTTTTAACATCTACTGGTAAATTATCTCGCAAGTCTATTTCAATTGGAGTTATCTTAATCTCTATCCCTATTCTTGTTTTTTGCACAATTTTTCTCACTACTATATTGTAGTGATAGTAGTTGAACTACTACTACTCTAGTGATATTTTGAGACATAAAGCATGGTTGGTGGAAGATATTAGATTATTTCTTTGTCCTTTGTGTATGAGATATACAAAATCATGATTAATATACGATAAATTATAAAATTTAGGACTATAATTTATCATCTTGCATGCTTTAATTTGGTAGAAATGATGTCAATGGAGCTTTCTAGTTAGTGTTTAAAATAATTTTATCACATCCAATATTAGGATACTAACTCCTAGGTCTTCATGTTGATTTCTAAGAATATCTTCTCACTAATCTATTGTCTGCTTCATTTTTCTAACTACCTTTATTATTCATAAGTCTTATTAGAAATATCTATTGTATTTCCTTCAATTTATTTGTCCATCTCAAGCTTTTATTTCTTGATTATATTGGGTATCTATTTAGATATGAAAATTTTTCCTTATTCTCAAAATAAATTTAGAAACCCAATGTCCAATATTTATTATATTTATTTCTTTATTTTTTCCATGGATAACTTGAAGATAATATAGGTGGCTCAAAAATTTTTAAGCTTCCTTTCATTATTTGGTATAATATTCAACTAGGATATCATTTCTTTCTTGTTGGTTATACCCAATTACTTTATTTGATCATTGGATGTGTTATACAACTATTATAGTACTTTACCCTAGCTTCCAAATTTACTTCCATGCATTTTACCATATACATAGTTTGACTAATTAGTGCTTTGTAGTCTCTAAGATACACAAGATATGCTCTAATTTTTATCACTTCTATGTGTACTTGGTACCATAAAGGTTCAATCTATTCTAATATGAAGACGTTGACTTCAATGTTCTTTATCTTCTTCAAGATCCTTATTTTTTTGGTTGAGGGAGACTATATTTTTATCCTTTTGGTGCTTCTTATCTTGAACACTTACCCTAAATTAATCTATTTGGAGTTGTAGGTTCTATTTTTCCATCCTAATTTGTTGCTTCAATTTATCTTTCTTCTTTGCAAGTTGCTCTTTGAGTTATTTTAGTTTCAATTCTTTCTATTTTTTGGCATTTTCCTTCCTTTGTTTCAACTAATTTCTTAGGTTTTCATTTTATTTATTTGTTGCCTCATAATCCTCCTACAACTAAGATACCTTATATATTTTCTCTTTGACATTAGTTTACATTTATTTCAATTATTGTGTATTTTTATGGGTTTGTTTATTATATTTTTTTGCTTTTGTAGTCACTTTCATACATCTAGTAAATATTACTTTGTGTAATCATTATAATATTTGAATAAACTAGTATGTATTTTCCTTATTGAGATTCAAGATATATACCCTAGTCATAGAGTCTAAAGATATATCATCTGACTAAAATTGATCCAATTAAAATGCTTTTATGATCAACAATTTATTCTTCTTCTTATCAAATTATGATTAGAGATAAGTAGAAACCATGGGTGATAAAAATTGTATATCTCATATTCATTAATTTAGTCATGAAATTATTATAAATATTATAAAAGCTTCACTTAAATATCACTCTTCGGTTCTTTGTGAAAGCACGTGATTCCGGGCAAAGGAAACACCAAGTGCGATTGCATTCAAAATTAAGTATGCTTAAGTCCTAGAAATGAAAATTGCATGAAATGGAAAAGAAACACATTGGAAGAGACACAATCAAATAGAGAAAACACAGCCCTTTCATTAATATCCCTTGATCTCTGTTACAATGATGTCTCCTCCCTTTTCAGGGGCTAGGAGCGCAAATAGAGTTTGATTACAATCACTAAACGATTCCTCTTTCCACGTGCCCATGATTGTAATGGGCGGGCCAAGATGATGCCACCGCTGATGTCGATGAGTTCTTCGCCTCTGCTGCTTCTCCTGTGAACAAAGAAATGACCAAGATGTCAGTAGCACCTGTTGCAAATGAAAAGCGTTTGCTCTCTAAAACTAACGAAATATGCATGTAAATATTTGCCTGAAATAGTAATTACAGTGAATCCAAATTGCTTCAAAACTTGACAGAAGGTAAGAAAAGTTACCAGAAGGCCACTGCCACTGAGGCAGCTGGCCAATCCACCTTCGACTGGAATTTTTCCCTGGGCAGGATGAATTCTGATTGTAATTCGTCCCTGGGTGGGACGAATTCTTCTGTGTTGAAGAAACCGACCTGCTGCTGCTCCAATGTTGGATCCCGAGACCTGCAAAATGCCTGCAAATAGGGGGGTTATGTAATTGGGGCCATTTTGGGACGACCCAGATGGTTGGATTTTCCCAATTTGACCTCCACCCTCGGGAATTTGACCTTGACACCTGCAAGTTAGCGAAATGACAAAGCAACACAAAACATACTAAAATCTGACCAAAAGTTACAAAATTGTAGCTATGGATTAATCAAACCTAATAACACAAAATGCAATCTAAAAAAATGATCTAAAATGCTCAAAAACTAAAAATAGGACTTGGGAGGTGCGGGGGTGCCCAAGTGGGCCTCCCACCGTTGGCACTTGATTTTGGAGCCAATCCACCAAGGATGGGCCCAAAACCTCTTAGGATTGGGGGGTCGGCGAATTGGTTGGTTCAGGTGTCCATGCATTGGATTTGGGTAAGGTTCGAGCTTCCAAAGGCCACCCAACAACCTCCCTTGCAAAAGAGATTGGTGGATGTGGGAAGGTGAACCAAAAGGGATGCAAGTGTGTCTTCAATTCGGCAGTACTTCATTGCTTGAAAACTCCTTCAACCTGTCTTCTTTTGGGTGAGAAAAGTCCCACCTTTTATAGACCCAAGGGGTCTCTTTTGGGAGGGAAGCACAAATGCCATGTGTTGGCCATAGGCACCATGTGGCAGTCTTGTCTTCCCATGAGGGAGGGGAGTCCTCCATTGACTTGAGCTTTGATAAATGCTTTTTGTAACAGTCTTCTAACGGCCCTCTCGTCCACCTACACACGCGTGCAAGGCAGAGTCCTTAACCGATCGTTCGGGCTGCCACTTGGCACCATTTGTCTTTTTGCCCGTTAAGCTTAGAATTCGTCCCACCCAGGGACGGATTCGGAATTCATCCTGGGGTGGGACGGATTCTATTTTGAATTCATCCCTGGGTGAGACGAATACTAGGCAAAGTGTCCAAGTGTGCCAAATTGCTTCTTGACCTTACAAAATTGCTATGAAAGTGGTTAAGACCACTATTTAACCTCTGAGGGCTGCCCTGGGGGCTGTGTTTGTCAAGGCGATCAGTGTTTGCAGTCACATAATCGGATTGGTGCTGTTTTGGTATCTACACTTTGAGACATATCAAAGGAAATGCTAGAATGAATTGCATTTTCTAGTGCTAGTTACCTGCTAATTGTAGTCTCATTGTGCTCCTCTTTGGTCACTAACTAGATGGTTTATTTCTATCTTGAATATGGTTATGTGAATACATTTGTACAATATTAGATGAATATACTGATAAAGTTACATTTGGTATAAGGGGATACAAATGATGGGATGAATTTTATGGTTATGTATTATATAAATATGAATTTATATTGGGGATATGATGTCACTTTTCATTGAATATTTCATGATGGGATGAGTTGATAGAGGGATTGATACATACAAGTTGGCTAATATCAATATGGAATATGGTGGAATGGTTGGTTCTTATGATGTGGATGATAGCCTTACTATTGAGGGGATAGGGTTTATTGAAACTATATCTATAAGTATTTGTAGCGGGATGGGCATAATGTAATCAAGAGAGAGAGAATAACTTTTCCACTTGTTAAAATCATACTCATAAGCTCATGGTACATCTATATTATATTTGGCCTACTCTTTGTCCAAGTTTAAGTCTTTCTTCATGGAGACCTTATTTTCATGCACATACTTGGTTCTAATCTCCTTCTCTAATAATATACTTAAGAATATTTTTTCTACATTATAAGACCAATAAATCTTGAATTCGTTTAGTCCACTCCTAAATTGGGTGTGGTATCCTTTCTTCATATGAATTCATGTTAGATACTTTTCCCATAGGTAGTAATGTAATTCATATAACATTATGGCGTGTTCCTTTCATACTAACTTATAATGTGTTTCTCTTATCATATCTACTATATAGAAAAATATATATTAGACATAAAACTTAAATTCATTTATATTCAAAGGGAGTTCAAAGCACTATGTATATATTAATTTAATCAGTTATTGTGTGAAGAATTCTACACACTTATTTTCATCAAAGAATTTATAGTAATCTAATTAATATATAAGAAAGTATGAAATCTAATGTTTCCATAGTGGTAAGTTCTTTCCATGAGTGTACTTTAATAGTATGATAATTTTTTTTATAATAATCATTAATAATATTTACTATTTTAGGGGGATCATATAACTATGCTTTCAAAAGCATGCACATCCCTTAGGTTTATATTTGGTTTATGTTTGATGAAAGTATTTTTGATCCCATATCAAAACTTTGCATGTCTATATTTATTACAACTTTAGCCACATAATTATACTTCCCCTTGACAACCTTTTTATATTGATTATTAAAAAATCTCTCAACAACTCTCTTTATGTTTTTGTTACTTTTTGGAATCTAAGTTTTTGAATAGGCCACTTATTCTTGTGAAGTCCCTATATGTTTTTTAATTAGCTCTACACATGATGACCTTATCATGGTTTGAATTGGAGCATTTATGGGTAGTAGTTCCATCAATAACATTGGTACTTCTAATTTGGTAATTTTTAGAGAAATACCATTACTTGATACCTTTAAGATTTTATTTTTACTACCACAAAATTAACTTCTAAGAAAAAATTGATGGATTTTTTTTAATTGCTTATACGCAATTCAATCTAGATGTATAGTAGTATAGGCCATGTGAATTGTATTTTTTAAATTTACATGATGGAATTGGTAGCTGCCACAAATTTGGGTAGGTTGTCCAAATTTTATGGCTATCATAGTATTCTATGCTATCCACCCTAAAATCTACCACACAGTTATTCATGCAATCCACCCCTATAACCACCATGCCATAATTATTTAAAACCTTTTACGTTGTTGAAATAACCAAGAAAGGAACAACTATTCAGTTCAATGAGGCTTGATATTTAAAACTTGGACGTCCACCCCCTTACGAGGTTTGGTCAAACCAATTGGTCTACACCTAGGACCTAGGCTATGTGAATTGTTACTTCCAATACTTGATGAAATTTCTATGCTTTTTTCCAAAGGTATGACTTTTCTTGTAATGAAGGTGTGATTTGCTCTAATAGTAGCATGACCATTTTTCTAGATATTTATTCTCTTTGGTAGAGGTAAGCAAGTAATTTTTTAAAGCTAAAAGTATGAATCACACTTTGTTTGTAGTGTGAATAATTTTGAAGGTAAAAGAATGGTTCATCCTTATTTGGACTTTGACTATTTTTGGGTTGAATATGATAAATAGGGTTGAATTAGATTAAGTGGATCAAATCACACACTCTAACATTTAGAAAATTTATACAAAATAGAAGTAGAGTGGTATACATTGGCTTGATGGTATAGTGTTTGACCTCATATAATTCCTCATATGTGTTCAAGGAATATAACTATGAAACCCTTACCTCTTAAATACTACCAATTTGAAACTAAAACCTAGACCCTATGATATAACCCTTTACAAGGTGTTGGATACGAGTTGTAGATGATATTTATGAGAAAATAAAGATTATGGGAGGATTTAGCTTAAAAAATACTCAAATGGATCTCCTCCTATGTAGTTTCTTAGTTGTATTGGTGGATTCAATAAGACTCTTAGGAAACTATCAATGGTTATTGGAGGGTTAGGGATACTATAACTAAATAATTTGGGTGGTTTAGGGGTTAAAATACTCTACTAAGAGCCATCAATCTACATGCTCCAACCATTTTCCAATTAATTTTAGAAAATAACAATTCACTTTTCAAACCAGTCAATTAATTTCTTCAGGCACCTTATACTTTTCAAACTCCTATGATATCTAAGAGAGTGAATAACTTGATGAGTGTAGAAAAAATTGAATTTATAGGCACTTAATATTTTATTTATTTATTTAGGTTTTTTAACCCTAAACTATTTTTAGCTAAAGAGGAGAAAATTGTTCTATTGGAAAGGGAGTAAAGCAGTCTTCTAATCACTTAGGACATTGTTTAGATTTTTTTTTATTTGTGGAAAACATCCCAAAAGGGATGCCACTTTCGGGTAAGACCCAAGGAGGCAGGGGTATCCATTCCGCCAAAAATGCCCAGGACTCGGACCTGGCCTACCACCTTTGACATACTCAAGGAGCAAACAAACACACAAAACCAATTTAAAAATAAGTAAATAACAACAAAAATAATAAAATAAAATAAAAAACATGCTCCTTGAGTGTGTCAAAAACAAAAGCACAACCAAACACACACACAATAAGATAAAAGAAACCACAACACGAACCACATAGAAAAACACAAGAACCACATAACAAAACACAAACAAGACAAAAACAACAGAACACTACAAAGACATAACCCAAAAAAAACATGAAAAATAAACACAACCAAAACCTAAAATATTAAAAAAATAAAAATAAAAAACAACCAACAACAGACAATAAACAAAAACAAAAAACATAGAAAACACTCACACAAAAAAACATGAATTAACACAAACAAAGAGAAACACAAGAACAAGAACGACAAAAACACAAGAACAATAACAAAAAACATAAAAAAACACAAAACAACAAAAACACAAGAACAACAAAAAACAACACAAAGAACACAAAAACAAAACAAAACAAAAGAACACACACCTTAAAAAACTAAACAAAAAAAGAAAAAAGAAAAAAAAAAGAAAAAAAAATTGAACATAACAATGACCTATCTAGACCAGAAGACTATTAAGGCAAGAAACAACAAAGGAAACAAAAGAAAGAAAAGAGTGAGCTAGGGAACTAAAAAAACCTGAATGAACCAAAGAGAAGCAAAAAAAAACAAGAAGAAACTAGGTACCTTCAAGATCTGGAGCCATCCAAAGAAATGATAGAAAGAAGAGCTTCCCTAATTTGTGAAGCCCACCATCTAGGAGGGTGGCCATAACAAGTAAGATCACCTTTGTCCAAAGCCCAATTAGCTAAAGCATCAACACTCTTGTTTTGATCTCTGACCACATGATTGTAATCAACTTTCAAAAATCCCATCTGGATTAATTGAATCTTCTCAATAATTCTTTTTATTCTCCAATCAACCTTATGATTCTTGGAAGGAGTCTTCAAAATATTAATCATAAGTTGAGAGTCAGACTCAACTAACACCTTTTCCCATCCAACCTTAGTAGCCTCCTGAAGGCCTCTGAGGATACCATACCCCTCAGCAAGGTTATTGGAAAGAATACCCAAATTCTCAGCAAAAGTAAAAACCAGGGAGCCATCTGAAAGTCTACCAATTCCTCCCACACTGGCTTTTCCAGGGTTCCCTCTAGAGGCTCCATCAGTATTGACTTTTCCAAAATCCTTAGGAGGAGGTTGCCAATTTCTTGTCCTATCCATCTTACTAATACTCACATTCCCTTTAAGTTGGTTGCCCTTAGAATATTTAATCTTCAATCTTTGCATCACTTGATCCCATCTTTGGTGGGAGTTTTGGGGGTGATTAAGGAGTTGATGGACTGATTCAACTAAGTTGGCTATGGTATTTTGCCAAATATAGTGAATATCCTTCCTATCTTGATTAAAAATTTGGTTGTTCCTTTCAATCCAAATATTCCAAAGAAGAATGGTAGAACCCATCCAAACTAACTGCCTAATAAAATGATCAACACCCTCTTGATTAGGCCAATCCCTCCAAAGCTGTTCAAAAGTAAAAAAATTGGACCACTTGTAAGCCAAGTAAAGTGGCCATTCTCCTCCATAGCTCGGAGGCTAAAGTACACTCAATAAAAATATGGTTGAGAGTTTCTACATTCTCTTCACACATCTCACATCTAAAAGGGCCATGAAAACCACGCTTCATAAGTTGCTCACCGAGTAAGCACCCTACGATGCAATAAAAGCCAATTAAAGAACCTCACCTTAGGCCAGAGCTTTTGAGCCCACAATTGAGAAAATATGTCAGAAGAATGGTTGGGATTATTATGGCATAAGGTCAAATAACCTTGAGCAATTGAATACTCACCCTTAGTAGTGTTGTTCCATCCAAAACAATCTTTTTCATGGGACCAAGAGAGAGATCTCATATGAAGGATGCCTTGGATATCTTGTCTTTGCCTTTCTAGGATTTGAATAGGCTAGTCCTCAATAGGGATCCAATATCTACCAACCTTTGAATTACCAGTATGGTACCGATAGTAATTAGCCACCTTTATCCAGTTAGCTCGGTGAAGCTCCTCCATCCAAGGCCTCCAATCGGGAAACCGAGTTATCAAAGGCTTGTGACCATCCCAAGAATCTGTCCAAAAATTTACCTGTTGACCATTATGAATGATCCAAAATAAATTTTTCTTTATCAAATCCTCACCAGTCTTAAGAACTGCTAAAATGGGAGAACCTTTGGTAGGAAGTTGATAGCGAACAAGGTCTTCAGGACTTTTGTTCTCAACATATTTAGCATGAAGATTATTGGCCCAAAGAGCATTGGGGTTATGCAACATCCTCCAATATAATTTAGCAGCTAAAGCTTTGTTGTTATTAATAGAAGACCAGAATCCTAACCCCCCTTTATTCTTAGGAAGACATAAAGTGTCCCATTTCACCAAGGCCCATTTTCTTTTCTCCTTAGTACCACTCCAAAGGAAACGATGACTGATTTGATCCAGTTCTCGAAGAACAACCTTTGGAATATTCAACATGGAAGATACATAAATAGGAATAGCTTGAAGGACTGATTTTACCAAGGTGATTCTACCCCCAGAAGAAAGCCACCTGTTGGTCCACTTTCCAATTTTCTTCTTGACTTTGTCCAACAACCAATTCCAATATTTATTTTTTTGCCTTTGAATATTTATGGGAATACCTAAATAAGTGATTGGAAGGGAGGTCTTATTATATCTTAATTTATCCAAGACCATGGATTCCTGTCTAGCAGAGCAGTGAAAGAAAATAACTTTAGATTTGTCTTCATTGATCAATTGCCCAATAGCCTTAGAAAAATAGCTAATGATTTGCTTAATATTAGAAGCTTCCTTAACTGTAGCTTTACCTAAAAGAGTAGAGTCATCCACAAATTGAAGATGAGAGATAGGTCTAGCTCCATGAGCAATGGTAACTCCCTCAAGGGTTTTGTTTTCCCTCTTTTTGGTTATAGTCCTACCCAAGCATTCAACAAGAATGATGAATAAATAAGGGGATAGCGGGTCACCTTGCCTAATACCTCTGGAAGCTGGGAATGACTGAGAAGGCCTGCCATTGATAAGAACTAAGTAGGAAACTGAAGAGATACATCCCATAATCCAATCCATCCAATCCTTAGAGAAACCAAATTGCCTCAAAACTTTGATAAGGAAGTGCCAATCCACTCTGTCATAAGCTTTGGATAAGTCTAACCGAATGAACATGGAAGGAGATTTTTGCATATCCATGGAATGGATGGCTTCTTGAGCAAGAACTATCTCATCTACTATTTGATGCCCTTCCACATAACCCCCTTGCTCTGGGGAAATAATCTTATGCAAAAGAGGCTTCAACCTTTCTGCCATGATTTTAGTAATGATTTTGAGAAGAACATTACATAAAGCAATAGGTCTAAAAGCTGAGATATGATCAACCTCTTGAGATTTTGGAACAAGAGTAATATAAGTTTTATTGATAACCTTCAAAATTTCTTTGGCTTTCTTGGCTTCTTCCACCACCTCTAATAAATCAACATGAAGGATATCCCAGAACTCTTGGTAGAACTCAATGGGAAAACCATCAGGACCCGGGGTTTTCCCTTTTTGCATTTTAAAAACTACCTGTTGAAGCTCATTGATAGTAACAGGAGCAGTCAAAATAGAGTTCTCCTCAGAAGTGATAAGAGAAGGGATTGCTTGAAGAACATTTTGTTGAGAAGTTGAGTCAAGAGGAGTAGCAGCAAAAATATTGGAAAAGTAATCAACAACAATAGAGTTCATGCCATCCCAAGTATAAACAACATCTCCAGAATCTGATTTCAGGGAAGAAATAAAGTTGTGAGATCTTCGAGCTAGAAGATATTTGTGGAAGAAATTTGTGTTTCGATCTCCTTCTTTGAGCCATTGAATTCTAGATTTTTGCTTCCATAAGATTTCTTCTCTTTTTTCCCATTCCTCTAACTGAGTTGTGAGTTTAATTTCATCTGCACTTCTCTTCTCTGTGAGGCCATCTAAATGGATTTTCTTATTCAAATTTTCAAGATGAGCAATAACTTCATGTTTTTTTATGAACATCCCCAAACTCTTTCCAGTTCCAAGTCTTGATTTTGGATTTAATGTATTGCAGTATTTTGGCAAAACAGAACATCTTAGTCCCATGCCTAGGTTTACCTTCCTTCCACCATTGTTGCACATGAGGTCTAAAGGAAATGTCTCTAAGCCACATTAATTGAAAACAAAAAGGAGAGAAACTCACATTGGTTTTCCACATTTCCACCATGATTGGCCAATGATCCGAACCAACATTATTAAGAGTCTTCACTTTAGGAATGTGACCATGGATTAAGAAATTTTTAGAGAGCAAAAACCTATCCAATCTCTCCATTATACAAGCTAAGCCTTGCCTTCTGTTAGACCAAGTCATAAGGCCATTATCTGGTTGGATGTCCACAAGATGGAGGTTTGCAATATATTCGCTCATGAGGTCGAGTGCTTTTGTCCAAATTTCTATTTCCCCCCTTTTCTCATCCAGAGAGAGGATGGTATTGAAATCTCCTCCGATCAAGATCCAAGCTTCAGGAAAATGAGAGATAATATGAGTTATATCCTTCCACTATCTTCTTTTTTCCTCCAAAGTAGTCGGAGCATAAACAGTAATGCAGAGCATAATTTGGTTGGAATGTCTACTTTGAATAGCTATAGCCAACAGACCCCAACTGCCAACCATATGGTGAATAACTACCTCTTTTGGGTCCCAAAGACAAGCAATGCCACCAGAAGTCCCCTGGGAACTGAGGGAAACCACTTTTCTAGTTGGCCAAATTTTACTGGCAATTGAGTCCATATCCTCCATTGACATCTTTGTTTCTTGAAGGAAAACAAGATGTGGATGATTTATCTGAATCATTCTTCTAATTTCATTTTGTTTTGAAAGACTCCCTTTGAGTCCTCTAATATTCCAAGTGATGATCTTCATTAATACCAGGGCTAAAAAAGTTGGGAAGGGCATTAATCTTACCTTCCTCTACAAGCTTTTCACCTTCTTTTACCATATGATATTGATTGGTCTTGCGACCTGCTTTTTGATTAGAATCCATCTTCAGTTTTTTTCCCTGTTTCTTGACTTATTCCAATTGAATCTGAGATGGCTTCTAACCTTGAAGAATGCTCGTACACAGCCAAAATTTTACTAGAGGGTTCAACGGAGTCTATATTGGGACTTGTATTATTTGAAGTTTTGACATTTAAAAGATTGTTTTTCTTGTGTAAATTTTCTCCCTTTTTTTTGTTGAAAACCTTTGATTTGTTGGTTTGTCTCTGAGTTCTTCCCTTCATATTTAAATTGTGTTTCTAAGATTTTTGTTTCCATTATTTCCTCTTCCTCACTTGGGACATCATTTGTGGAAAGGATTTCAAACATATTAGCGAGATGACTTTGATTGATCCTTCATAACTGGTTTTTTTGAGTGTTCTTCTTCTTAGGCATTTGGAAACCTGTTGAGTTTATATCTTCTTTCTTTTGATCAGGAATTTTATTTGGGCAAGCACTGGCCAAATGACCATATTCATGGCAAATTCTACAATGAAAAGGAATGTTCTCATAGTCCACTACTTGCTCCCAAGTGTCTTCCCCAAATTGTAATGTGATATTTTTAGGTAGGGGTTTGTCAAAATCCATTAAAACACAAATTCGAGCATAAATAATATGTTCAAAATTTTGAGTACAATCAACAGTCATCATAAAAGTTCCTAAAGAGTTTCCAATTGAAGAAAAAATAGTAGGATTCCAAAATTCAATAGGGAGGCCAAAGAGTCTAACCCACACGGGAGCTATAGAAGGCATCTCTTCTTCGGCTTTAAATTTAGTATGCCAGGGCTTCATGAAAAGCCCTGCCCTTCCAAAAAACCAAGGACCCCCTTGAAAAGTTTTCTCTCTATCTTCATTATTAGCAAATAAAACAAGAAAATAACCATTTGGATAAATAGAGATTTGTAACTCACCTTTAGTTTTCCAGATTTTTGCAGCCCAGACTTTGAAAGCAGATAGGCTCGGACGAAAACCCACGAACCGACAAATTAGTCCTCTTTTTTCCAAATCTTCAATGCCAGTCTGAATGTTACCCATATCAAGCTTAACAATAGGAGTTCCATCAACTTCTTTAAGACATCCTGACTCCATTTTCTAGGGATCAATATTAGGCATTCTTAGAGGTTTATGGGAAGCCCTAAGATTGATATTAGCATTGGGCTGAGGCTGTCCACCATGGAGGGCATCCCTAAAATTCATTTTTGGGGCTGAGTTTTCAAAATTCTTACCCTTGACAGGGGGTTTTCATAGTAGAATTATTTTGTGGGTGCACCTTAGCACCAGATTCACTTGAGATATGAGCCATTTTTTGATCAACTGCTTGAAACTTGTTTTGTGATCTCTTTAA
Organism: Wollemia nobilis; assembly: GCA_028583015.1. NCBI lineage: Eukaryota > Viridiplantae > Streptophyta > Pinopsida > Araucariales > Araucariaceae > Wollemia > Wollemia nobilis. Next base: position 294,817 of record JAQPPZ010000252.1, on the reverse strand, counting down.
TCCTTGCCCTAGACGTCGTGGAAAGGTATGGTTTTCACTTTTCTTTTGTGCAACAAATTGGAAGCCGTTGTCACTCAAGTTCATAGTATGATCTATTGAAAGATAAATTTCTAACCCATATTGGATCCCCTGCAACATTTCTTGCTAAAATATTGAGCATAAACCACAAAAATATTGGCCGCTAGGGCCCGAAGGCCCTAAAAACCAACCTCTGGAGCTGCTTGCACTCAACCCAGATGAAACCCTCGCATAGCCGCTTGCCAAAAATCTCGTTCACACATAGGGATGCGCTAGGATCTGTGTTGCTCCAAATGATATGAAAATTGGTGGAGACGTTCTAGGGTTTTTCAGGCATCTACCCTCAAAATTTCAGCTCAATGCCCTTTGTTTAGAATTTTAAGCACCCTCTTGATTGTCCTATTGGCATACAAAGAACCAATTTGATCCTATATGTAAAATATAGGAAATAGGAAGATATTTTAATATCCCTTTTGATATTTTCATTTGAATAATATGGGATATTTTTCTTTTTTCTTTGTTATTTTATTTTTCTACTATTTTCAAATAAAAAGGGAAAAGAAGAATTTTTGAACATGTATACAATTTTAAGATAACCTTGAATCGATTAAACGTGTCTTAGGTGCTACCCATTTACTAAATAGACTAGAGTGGTTAGCCCATAAGTATTAACTCCTTGTACCCTAGTAATTTAATATGGACCATTCCAAATACAATCAAACTTCATGCGTTTGTCTGGTTTTGACCCATATTCATACCATTTCAATACCAAATATTCTTCTTTGAATTTGACATCTTTTAATCACTTGTCAAAAAATTTCTCCTTTGACAAATGAAATGTTTGAATGATTTATTTCCACTCTTTATATATTAAATAGTAAGATATTTTATAGCTATTGCATAAGCATCATAATAAAAATTTCCAACTATAATTGTAATGATATTTAGTATGAGGGGAGCTTGAGATTAATCAATATGCTAGTTTATTCCAAAATATAATATTATATAAAAACATGTAATTGATTCCTTTAGTATTACCATAGAATGTGCTTTATAATAATATGTGCTAATTACCTTTGAAATTTAGCAATTGTTATCTTTAGAAAGTGAACCATGTTTTTAGTTGATTTTAATAGACCATTACCTTAAGGATAATAATTTGATGATATATTTAGAAAAAATTCATATTCTGTTGTAAGCTAAATCAATTTTTATTGAGTGAATACCTTAGCATTGTTTATGATGATTACTATACGTAAACCAGATGGGGTAATCACATCTTCTAGTAGTTATATCATAGTCTCCTAATTTGTAGTTTTAATTAGGATTGCATCCACCCATCTTGTAAAATAATTTATCATATTTAATATCTATCCATGGACTATAATTGAAAGTGGATTTATATTTTGAATAATGTATAACCTTTTCAGGTTATAGTGGTTCAACTATTACTATTGGTTGATACAAAATTTATATTGTTATAATATATATAGAATAATATGTAATATCCTAAATTGTTACTAGGATAATATGTGTGGATGAGATTAACTCAGTTAGTTATGATACAATGGATCATATTGTACACCTTCGCTATTTAAGCAAAGTCTTTATCATTGAATATTTTCAAGTATTTTATTTTTCCAACATGGCATCAGAGTGGGATTTCCCTACTTTGTGAGTTTGAGGAACTTTTTCTCATGGGGGATTTCCCTCATGGGAATCCTCCCTTTTTTCCATCATTTTTCCCCATTCTTTGGCCATTTTTTTTCAAAAAACTGAGGGAGTATGCTCTCCATATTTTGATGGATCAAAAACTAGACAATTTGAAGATTTAATGGTTACATTTTTTTAAGGGTATAATCTGATATTTTTTCATAGATTTGAATGTAGCATGAGATCCAGTTTCTGGAGAGATGATCTACAAGTAGATGGTGACTTGGGAGTCTATTTAAATGCTCCTAGTATAGCTGTTGCTTCTGTCCCTACATGGACTTTGTAGTACCGTATGCTAATAAATTATACTTATATGACATCTCCATGTGCTTGTGGTGTTGCTCTTTTTGTTCAGTTCCATTAAGGTTGAGGGCCTAACAGTTCACCCATTCCTTGTACATAAATATTTGAAAAATATAGTAGCTATTATTGACCAAAAATATGGAGTTTCGAGTGACCATGGAAAGTGATGGAGTGGCAATGTCAGAGGAATCTTTTTTGTGGCTCAAATCACCCAAAGTAGAACCGCATGAAGGGCACATATTATTTGATCAATGCTACTTTTCAGAGATGCCTATGCATCGATGCCTTCAATGCTTTCTGTTACAATTATATTATAGAAATCATGGACCTCAAGGTTTTCATCGTAAATGGAGTGAGCGAGAGTTTATTTAAATAAGATAAGAAATTTTTTTGGGTGTTTGGTCTCGGTGGCGGTGATCCTTGCCATGGTGACTAAGCAAGAATTGGAAGTATTGAATACTATTACAATGGTAAGTAGTTCCTGCAATCAACACCTGAGATCTCGATAGTCATGATGCAGACGATGCCGACACGTATGAAGCAAAAAATTTGGCAATCGTGTCACTATCAGTCAAGGGCGTGGACATCACACTTTAAATTTACAGGTAGCTACGGTGTTCGGGAGACTTGACGACACTCGATGAACAAAGAAAGAAGAGTTTTTTTATTAGACTTAAGAGAGTTTGTTAGGATACCTAGGAATAGATATTTGGGGATATATTATTATATTGTATAAGGGTTGGCATGGGCCACACATAACCCAAGGTTTATTGTATTATAATATTGGGTTATGTGTGGCCCATGCCAAACCTTATACAATATAATAATATATCCCCAAATATCTATTCCTAAGTACCCTAACAAACATATGATGATGTGATTTGTCATGAACTAGATAGACTAAATTAGACTCAAATATCTCCACTAATCTTATGAAAACCTATCATCAACAACAAAAATGACTTATTCAAATTCTTTCGCTTGATATATTGTGTTTCTACTATCATTATTTTCTTGTTATTATTACATAGGTATACCTAAAAAACTCTTTAAATATATGTACAAGACACTTGAAGGAATAGACCTTATAATTCTACAATACTGTATAAATTGAATTTATGAAGTCTACTTTCTTTTAATTCATTCTTAATATAAATATTGGATCTATATTTTTGAAATTAACTTAAATCAAAGAGTATTGCTAATTTTATTTCAACAAAAAAATCTTTAATATATTATATTGTAAAAATATTAATTTATTATCCCATGGGATAGCACAATGGTAATGGTTCAGGATTTGGCTCTTCTTCGGGAGGTCCAAGATTCAAACCACGGTGTGGGCGAGTGTGTGAGGGGGTGTGTATGGTTGTGTGTTTGATCCCTATTGATAAGCTCAACTCTCACCCTTATGAGAGGCCATGGTTAGAATGAGGATGCCTAACCCCGAGCATCAATCGTAGGCGTTACTCACACTAACCTCAGTAAAATATAATATTAATTTATTTAAAATAATAAAATAACCCAAGATGCCAATGAGGCCGTGTCTTGGTTGGGCATATAGATTATACAACCCACACCAAGGTTCAAATTTTAGTGGCACAAAATAAGTTATATAAATTAATATGATTAATTTGATGTAAAAGAAAAAATACAACCCTTAAAAAATCCTACTTTTCTTTTAAAAAAATACAAAACATTGAAATAATTGTTTTTATTTCTCTTATATAAAAACTATATAAAAAAAAATGAACCTCGTTTGTTTATATATATATCTAAATTATTTGGCTATTAAATATTATATATATAAATATATAAAGTAATAACCTACTAGTATATGTTATTACTTGATATCTAGTTTTTCTAAAAATAATAGATATTTTCAACGTGGCGTGTGTAAGTGTGTTGCTACATGGGCTTTATTTCTCATATTGTTCCATGGGATTTCTTTCACATGTGTAATTTAATGCGACTAAGTCGATGTAAAATAAAAAAGAGAATCCTTTCAATTTTTTTTTTTAACAACCTAGTATGGTGCGGTTGGATTGTTATCCAAATCATAGGGAGGAAGGTCCCTGTTATACCTGTGGAAAAGTGTCCCAATTGTGCCACCTGTTACACTTTACTTTAAAAAAAGATCCTACTTTTTATCTTGTAATGTGGCCCTTAGTTGTGCCACCATTATACTTTGCATAGAAAAAAACTTATTTTTTTTTGTTCTTAAAGACACCCTAATAACATCTCGTTAGACCAATTATACTATATGTTATACTTTATCTTTAAAAAGAAAATTCTGTTTTCCTTCTTAAAAAGATAATCTAAAACATTAAAATGAAACAATCTTTTTTCATTTAGAAAATGAAACAATTCTTATGTCTTTTATATAATTAATTAAAACTAACCTCATTAAATCTTGATCATATTAATATATTATTTGATTATTATTCTATATTATTTAAAATAAAAAAATAAATACTTCCAACCACGACCTATATGCGTGTGTTGTCACATGAGCTTTGGTTCTTATAATAGGGAATCAGCATGAAGGGGGAGTCACCATGTCGGTGTATGCGTGTGAATGTGTTCTTAGATATATAAATACTTATCCTAACAATGAGTCCAGCTGGCTGATACATGCCGATTACAACTAGTTGACCAATGTTCATGTCTTGTGACGTGTAAATAGCCATATTCACATCCTCAGACAGAGGAACTTTATTTATAAGTGTGAGACATCCGTAGTAAATACAAAGAAACATTTAGAAACGGGTTTATGACAGAGTTATTTGAAGACATTAAAATTAAAAAAGTTGGAGAATTGCTAACCCAAGAGAAGGAAGAGCCTTCACAAAGATATTAAAGATCATATGATATGATTTGAACAGTTATACTTCCATATTTAAAGTCTCATAAACCATATTTAAATTTAAATCTCCAAGACGTAATTAAAATCTTTCATTTCAAATATACGTTCAAATCACGAAGGTTAAGCGGTGTCAAATATAGTCTGAAAGGCCACTGATGGCCATAACAAGTACAAAGGGTGTAGGAAAAAATTTAATTATTTTTATAAAATAATTTTAAAAAATAAAGAGAAGACACTCAACTATAAATTATGTAGTTATTTAAAAAAAAAACATAGGCAGCGCACCGGTAGGAGCTATGATTTGTATATAATTTGTACCAGATCCTTGTTGACGATTTTAAGTAGATTTTCAGTTTGACATTTCGAGGTGTATTACCATCGCTTTTTCTTACACTTTTAAATAATAATAAAAGAGATAAGATACATATTATCTAAGGTATAATCATCTAACATCTTTATTTATTAAAAATATATATTAAATATTTATTAAATCACACAAAAATAACAATAAATATCAAAATTTAAATAAATTACGCATATAAATAATTAGATTCTTATTAAATAGCTAGAATATTTATTTAACTTTATATCTATATATTTATAGTGAATTGATTGGTGATATCTTTTAATTTTTAATTATAAATAATTATGCCATTATATAATGATCAAAGATTTAAAATTCAATTGAGACCCAAATTATTTACTAACCCAATAATTTAATCTCATTTAATGATCGATATTATCCCTGGATATATACGTTAATCTCCCCAAGTCCCAGAGCCCCTTCAATATTTAAAAAACATTATCACGCGAGGATTCATCTACCTCTGAATTCATTAGCACCGCGCGATCAGGTAAAGAAACCATGTTTTTTCATGGCATCTTAATATATTACAGTTACCTGGACAATATTTTCCACGCTGAGGTAGACCTCCATTTCTTATTGGAAATTTCAGTCATGATGAGGGGTACTCATTATTTCCCGAAATAAGCCAGGCAAGTGTTTATTAATGAATAATCTCCTCCTTTTCTCTGCCGCAAATACCATTGGTAGAAATCTGCCTCTGGGCGTTTCATGGCTCCGACCTCAGCACACGCAAAGAGAAAGGGAGTGTGCTTGGAAAGAGCAGAGAACTATGAAGGCACAGTAACTCCCTATGTAGTGGTATGCTGCGCCATTGCTGCCATAGGAGGCGCCATCTTTGGTTACGATATTGAAATATCCGGTAAGTTTCGTAGACACATTCGTAAGAACATCAGTATGGATACTCATGTCTGTGATTCTAAATGTCGATCCCAAGGTTTTTACAGTGATTCTCTGAAATATTTTATTGGACATTTGTTATTATTTCATAAATGTGTCCTTTTTATATTTTGTGTTTGTTTTGGGTGTATTAGGAGGAGTGCAATCAATGGATCCGTTTCTGCAGAAGTTTTTTCCCAATGTGTACCGGAGAAAGAACTCAGGAATTCTCAAAGACGGCAGGAATTATTGCAAATATGATGACCAAGGTTTGGCATTGTTCAGTTCAGTGGTGTATATTGCAGGCCTGGTTGCTTCCCTTTGCGCTTCGCCTGTAACCAGAAACTCGGGGCGCAAAATCAGTATTATAATTGGAGGCATGAGTTGCGGCGTCGGTGCAGCTCTGAGCGCAGGAGCACCCAACATTGGGGCGCTCTTCACGGGGCGCATAATGTTGGGTGTGGGAATTGGCTTTCTAAATCAGGTGAATAGCCCTAAATTTTTCTGACCTAAGAATTTGGCGCTAATACTTAAAGAAAAGTTGTAGAAGTTTCCACAATTCTTGCAGAAAACCGCCTTTGATTTAGGAAATTTTAAACAAAATTTTCTAGGAGAATTTTATTCATGCGCATATCATGGGTAAAAGAAAGCTAAGATGATGGTTGTCTTTTAAGTGATGTTGTGTTCAAACTTTTTGAGGGTGGTTGTTGATCTAATTTAAAGTTCTCCTAAAAACCACCGACATATAAATATATATAATGATTTAGAAATGCTTTAAAAATAATTCTATTTACACTTTTGAATAGATATTCTCACCTGTTTTTCGTGTGATTTAGATTAAATCATGTTAGACCCTAACTTTACAACATTCCTTTATATTTTAGTTTAGGAATTCACTTTTATATGTGGGTGTGAAGGTGGTTCCAGTGTATATATCATTATTAGCTCCTGCAAATCTGCGTGGTGGGCTAAATTCGTTGTTCCAACTGGCAACGACAATGAGGATTTTCGCAGCAAATATGATAAATTACCGCACTCAAAGAATGGACCCTTCGGGATGGCGTCTCTCTTTGGGCTTGGCTGTATTTACTGCAGTTTTTATGACTGCTGGAGGGATATATCTGCCAGAGAAGACCCATTTTCTTATACAGCAAGGCCACCTAGAAGAAGGGAGAGCTTTGTTGGAAAAGCTTGTTGGAATTATAAATTAATCCAAATTTCGTATGCTGTCTTCATCGCTGGAACATCTCGTCAACTGTTCAGCTGGCAGAAGAAGCATGGGCCGAGTTAATGTAGTAGGTGAGCTCCGTAAGTTTCCAGCTGGCCTCGAGATTCCTGCCAAGCCAGTCTGAGCTCCTCTGCGCCCTATAAATGCTGGCCTCTGAGTCCGCATTCGATATTCTGGGCAGCAGCCCCAGTTTCCCTGCACACCAGCAGTGCAGTGGATTCGGCGGCCAAGCCTTGCCGCAGTTTGTATGCTCAGTTGAGCTTTGGCGGTTCTTGCTGCTCCTTAGCGCAGAACCCCTTTGTAATCCAGTTGGGATTTGGGCGGAGTATTCCGCAGGCGGCAATGTCCGCAGATGTAAAGCTCAGCAGAGCAGTTGGCTGACCTTCGTGGTCTTGTAGGCTCCGCAGAGCCATTTCCCATTTGCTCCCATCCCCTGTTTTTAATATAAACCCTGCTTCTTATTTGTGCCTCCGTCTGCGTGTGTTTGCCTGTAACAGGGCTGTCTTAAAAGATCCTACTAATTTGTTTGTGTTGTTTTATTTAAACTTTCGACATGGTATCAGAGCTTAGAGACTGGAGATCTATAGACAAAGGAGAGTCGTAGGTTCGAGTCGTGGCAAGGATGGCAGGGAGGTTCGAGGTAACCAAGTGCTTCCGGCTGTGCATGGTGGCAGATTCAAACCTGAGTACGAGCACCAGCAGCTTTGTGACAACAAGTGATAGAGCTTGCGGTGATAGACCAGCCACTAGGTTACGAAATTGAAGGCTAGGAGGGCAAAGTCCTGAAGCTGAAGAAGGCCTTGTACGGTTTGAAGCAGGCGCCTCGAGCTTGGTATAGCCAGATTGACAGTTATTTTCAGGAAAATGGGTTTGTCAAATGTCCATATGAGCACACCCTGTATATGAAGACAAATGAAGCAGGTGAGCTCATTATCGTCTACTTGTATGTGGATGATTTGATTTATACTGGCAACAACAATGTCTTGTTCGACCAGTTCAGAATAGCCATGAAGAAGGAGTTCAAGATGACGGACTTAGGGCTGATGAAGTATTTTCTCGGCATTGAAGTTGACCAATCGGCAGATGGCATCTTCATTTCTCAGGGCAAGTATGCGAAGGATGTCTTGAAGTGGTTCAAGATGGAGGACATCAAACCTGCCATCACACCTATAGCCATAGGTTTGAAGCTGAGCAAACTGGATTCAGGGAGGAATGTAGATCCAACCCTGTTCAAGAGGCTAGTTGGCAGTCTGATGTATTTGACTGCAAATCGGACAAATCTGATGTTCAGAGTCAATCTGATCAACCGTTTTATGGAGACTCCCAAGGACACGCACTGGCAAGCAGGCAAGAGGATCTTGCGCTATGTCAATGGGACACAGAATAATGGCCTATTTTATGCCAGACAGGACCAATTGGAACTAATCGACTTCACAAACAGTGATTGGGCTGGCAGCACCGATGATCGGAAGAGCACCTTCGGGTATGCTTTCCATCTCGGATCAGGGGCAGTCTCATGGGCGTCCAAGAAGCAACCCATCATTGCATTGTCCACAACTGAAGCAGAATATGTCATCGCCATGTCATCCGCATGCCAGGTAGTTTGGTTGCGAAGAGTTCTGAATGAACTGAATTATCCTCCTAAAAGCACGACAACAATTTTTTGTGATAACAATTTGGCCATTACGCTATCAAAGTATCCCATGTTCCACGGTCGGATGAAGTACATTGATATTCATTATCACTTCATCAGAGAGTTGGTGAAGTTCGGAGAAATTCAACTACAGTTTTGCAGATCCAAGGAGCAGTTGGCAGATATTTTCATGAAGCCTTTGAAGGAGGAAGACTTCAGTAGATTGCGAGAGCAGCTTGGAGTCAAAGCGCTCATGAAATCAGGTTTAAAGGATGGTGTTAGAAATATTAATCCAGATTTCACACCTCTACCCCAACTACACTTCGAACTTGGGCGAAGCTGAACTGCGCTCACGCATTCAGGGATCCCGAAAAAAGTTTGACATGACGTCGCACCTACCCTCTGACAAATGTGACGTCTGACAACTTCGATCACCACAGAAGTTAATGCCAGTTCGGTGATTTAATGCTAGTTCGATGATTGGTCAGAAACCCTAGTTGAGGGTCTATCAGAACCTGTCAGAGGACAAACCCTATCTTCCTCTCTTCATAGCTATATAAGACAGTTTGGGTTTTTTAGACAGGAGTGTGGAAGTGTGGAGAAGAGAGTAGAGAAAGAGAGGAGAGCGTTTCAGTGAGTAGTGTGGCTCATCTATTTAATGTCCGAGCAGCCGACTTGACATTTGTTCTTCCTTTTCGTTTATCCTACAGGTTAGTCTGTAGATGTTATTATTTCCTCTATTGAGGACTTTTGTAGCCCTCATTTTATATGAATAAAGTTTGCTAATGTTTAAGGCATCTATAGGGTTTGAAGTTATTTCTATGTGCTAAAGTTTGTTGTTCTCTGTACAAATCGCCTCAGAGCAATTTCGTTTAGGTTCTATAAGTTAGAGCTTAGATCTGAAACATTGCACTTAGATTCGATGTTTCTCTCTTTCATACAGTCCTTGCCAAGCCAGGCAAACCAACGTCGAAGCCGCACAAGCCTCTGGATGGAAAAAGTCTGCAAGGCAGAAAGATCTTACAAAGGCAAAAATTTGGCTAAGTTTGGAGCTATCTTCCCAAATTCGCAGTGAAGTCAGACTTCGCTGCCTTTGACCAGCGCAACCTGACTTCACACAGTTGACCAATGCAGTCGGGCGTTGACAAGCACAGCCAAGCGTTGACTTGTCACTCCTCGACTTAGCACTCTTTTTTTGAGCACAACCCGAGTGCGCAAGCACAGCCCAAGTACGTAATACACGGGAGTGCACTCCGAGTGTGTAAGCGCAGCCCAAGTGCACAATACGCGGGAGTGCACCCCGAGTGTGCAAGCACAACCCAGTTGTGCAATACCCAGGAGTGCACCTTGAGTGTGCAAGAGAAGCGCGAGTCAGGCCCATTCCCTCCTTTGTTGTGCATCATCTGCACTTCGCTCTTAGCTCCAGCCAATGAACTTCGACAAATCAAAATTAAAATTCTTGAAATTGGTATCAGAGCTTGAAGACTGGAGATCTACAAATGAAGGAGAGTCATGGGTTCGAGGCGTGGCAAGGATGGCGGGGAGGTTCGAGGTAACCAAGTGCTTTCGGTTGTGCATGGCGGCGGATTCAAACCTGAGTAAGAGCACCAGTAGCTTCGTGAAAACAAGTGATAGAGCCTACGGTGAGGGGAACAACAAATGTGTTGAAGGCATGCACAAAAGTGGGAGTGAGGCGCGTGGTGGTGATGTCCATAGTGGGCACAATGTACCTCAACGCCAACAGAGATCCGTAAGCCCCTGTGGACGAGACTGCTGGAGCGACCTGGACTACTACATTCAGACAAAGAACTGGTACTGTTATGCAAAGACTGTCACAGAGAAAGCCACATAGGAGTATGCCCACGATGAGAAGATGAAGTTTTTAGTTATCGTCTGGCTGCGCTGCGAAGCCCGAATGCGCAATTGTTGACCAACGCAGTCGGACAGGGCACCTTTGACTGTTGGACCTCTCGGTGTCACAAAATTTTGTTTGTGTAGCCTGATCACGCAAAGTTCGGGAGCGCAACCCGATTGCGCACTTCGTACTTCGCTCCCGGATGATAGACTTGGACAAAACAAAATAAATCAAAATTTAATTTCTTTAAATTTTTGTTCGTGCACCCCGATTGCGGAAGCGCAGCCCGAGTTCGGGATCTCCCCCCTTCACATTGTGCTCTCAATTGCGCAGAACCTCGAGCGCAATCAGAGTTTGGGCCTCCCCCTTCCGGCCTTCACTCCCTGACTTTGGCAAAAGAAAATTTTCTTAAAATTTTGCCCGAAATATGCAGGCCGAATACAACGTGGCCGGAAATATTGCAGTGCAGGCAGTGTCGGCCATCAGAACGGTGTATGCCTGCGTTGTCGAGTAGAGGGCATGGCCATCGGAAGCAACGACGTCTCGTTTGCTATCTGGGCATTCTTGGCTTGGTACGACAGTCTGCTCGTTATGTATCACAGCGGAAATTTAATGGCGGGATTTCAAAATTGTTTGTATTACCGAGAATTTAGATTAAGGGGGGATGTTTTGTTTTTGAATTTACATGGTGGAATCGGTAGCAGCCACAAATCTGGGCAGGTTGTCCAGCTTTTATGGCCACCACAGTATTCTGCGATGTCCGCCCTAGAAGCCGCCACACAGATCTTCGCGCAGTTCGCCCCTATAACCACCATGCCACAATCATTTTAAACCTTTTACGCCGTTGAAAGCACCAGGACAGGGACAAGCGTTCAGTCTGACAAGATTAAGGGGGATGTTGGAATTATAAATTAATCCAAATTCCATATGCTGTCTTCGCCACTAGAACGTCCCGTCAACTGTTCAGCTGGAAAAAGAAGCATGGGCCGAGTTAAAGCAGTAGGTGAGCTCCATAAGTTTCCAGCTGGCCTCGAGATTCTTGCCATGCCAGTCTGAGCTACTCTGCACCCTATAAATGCCGACATTTGAGTCCGCATTCGGTATTCTGGGCAGCAGCCCCAGTTTCCCTACACACCAGCAGTGCAGGCTATTCCCTGCACACCAGCAGTGCAGTGGATTCGGTGGCCAAGCCTTGCCATAGTTTGTATGCTCAGTTGAGCTTCGGCGGTTCTTGCTGCTCCTTAGCGCAAAACCCCAATCCAGTTGGGATTTGAGCGAAGTATTCCACAGGCGGCAATGTCCACAGATGTAAAGCTCAGCAGAGCAGTTGGCTGACCTTTGTGGTCTTGTAGGCTCCGCAGAGCCATTTCCCATTTGCTTCCATCCCCTGTCTTTAATATAAAGACTGCTTCTTCTTTGTGCCTCCGTCTGCGTGTGTTTGCCTATAACAGGGCTGTCTTAAAAGATCCTGCTAATTTGTTTGTGTTGTTTTATTTAAACTTTCGACAAGGCTGAGGGGCACCAACAATGTCCAGGCTGAACTTGATGACATGTTGGATGCAAGGGGATTGGCTACATGTATAAAGAACCCATATAGGAACATGTTGGAGAGGACAAATTGTCCACAGCTAGTGATGGCGACTTGCATTCCAGCTTTCCAGATATTGACAGGGATAAACTCTGTACTGTATTATGCTCCTGTTCTTTTCCAAAGTGTGGGCTTTGGGGAGCGTACATCACTGTATTCTTCACTTATGACGGGAACTGTACTGTTCTTGTTTACACTTTTGTCCATGGTCACTGTAGATATATGGGGACGCAGAACGCTCCTTATTTTAGGGGGCATTATAATGATAATATCTGAGGTATGGATAAGAGACGCATATGGCTTTTTAAATTGCTTTCTTTTGGTTCTTTCATGTGTATATACCAACCCTAAAATTTTAGGGTAACCTTCAATGCAAATGTGTTATTTTATACCAAATACATTTCTTCCTTACTCTTAATAATGCTTTCTATTATTACTAGAACGAAGGCTACACCAAATTTTTCCTTGTAAGGAAGCTTATCTTACCGCATATCACAAAGTATTAGCATTAGTATTGCATTGGTTAGGATTTTTTTTTTTTTTAAATGATGTTAGAATTTCATTTTTTCACAGGTTGCTGTTGGGATAATGCTAGGGATGGAGTACAAACAAGAAAAAGAGCTGTCTGTTGGCTTCTCAGATGTGTTGGTCGCCATAACCTGTATATACGTCGCAGCATTTGGGTTATCATGGGGTCCTCTTGGATGGACTGTGCCAAGTGAAATATTTGCATTAGAAACCCGCTCTGCTGGCCAGGCCATAACTGTATCTATAAACGTTTTGTTAACATTCATACTTGGACAATCATTCTTGCCTATCCTTTGTCGTTTCAAGTATGGAATGTTTCTATTCTTCGCAGGATGGATTTTCGTCATGACAGTCTTTGTGTACCTCTTCTTGCCAGAAACCAAAGGTGTGCCCATTGAAGAAATGATTATTCAATGGAGAAAACATTGGTTCTGGAAGAAAAAACTGCCGCCAATTGAGGCTGATATTGTGGAAACAGAGAAAACTCCAGATCCTCAAGAATGGATTCAGACGTTATTCTGGGAGATTTCTGCCCGTCACCACCTTTACAACTCTAATAACTCCATCGGTGTATAGGTTGTGTGAACTGTGGCTTTCGGGCGAAGCCTACGAGAGGGGTGGTTTTCCTTCGAAAAATGTTAACTTCTTCTCAGTTTTGTAAAGAAGCAACTAATAAGAGAACTAGGTTGCACCGATGGGATAGATTTTCTACAACTAGTAAGCTCCGCGTATTAAAATGGTTTACAGATACATAAATTTTATTATTTACATGGTATTAATTTATGAAATCATCTAATATGCACCTATAAAATCATAGTTCAACTTGAAAGGAATCAGATGAATACCTAATATCTGGATTAAGTGTCAAATTCTATCAAATGTAATTAATCTGAGCTAATCTAAACAATTTTGTTAAAAAACAAATTTAAAAGCGAAAGTGTGTTCAATAAATTAAATTAAATTATATCATCATAGCAATGTGATCATTAATTTAGTTGGAACCTTCAAAAGCATTAGAATAAGTTAAGTGTAGTTATATCTTCGAATAACCTCTACTAATAAAGTGAGGAAAACCTTCAAAAGCATTAGAATAAGTTAAGTGTAGTTATATCTTCGAATAACCTCTACTAATAAAGTGAGGAAACTACTAGGAAGGTGAAGCCATAAGCATCACCCATCTATTATAAAGTGTTCAAAAGGTTCCATAAAATCCTTGCACAATCTTCTTAAATTTCAATTTAAATAAATATTGAAAGGTGTTAGAAGCTTATCACAAGAAGTACCTTTACATTTTAAATATAATAAAATGATCTTTTCAAATGAGCACTAAGTTTTTATTGATAGCCCCACTTGTATTATCGTTGATGTGACTCGGGTTCAATCCCCATGGTGGATGTGTATAAGAAGTATTATAAAAAAAAAAAAAAAAAAAATTAATCTAACTTTTAACTAAGACAAAAAATTTATAGTCCTAGTAAAATTCTAATTTGACCACAACTTAAAAAAAATTAATGCTTGGCAAATCCAACTTAACTTTAAAACTTGTTCTAAATGATTCTAGCATCTTCAATCATTTACTACCATCATTTAAAGATAAAAAGTTAATTTTCAAGGTATTACCTCAAACCTCCTATAGAATATTTAATCTAAGATGACTTTTTTAAGATATCACCTCAAGAGACTTGCTCTTCAAGGTGAGAATGATATGCTCTTGGGCTAGTGAATAAATTGGTCCCTTCCACAATGATCTATTTTTATGCTCTAGACTAGATTGTGCTTATCACACCTTTCCTAATTTTGAGATTTTTATCTTTTTAACATCTACTGGTAAATTATCTCGCAAGTCTATTTCAATTGGATTCATCTTAATCTCTATCCCTATTCTTATTTTTTCACAATTGTTCTCACTACTAGATTGTAGTGATAGTAGTTGAACTACTACTACTCTAGTGATATTTTGAGACATAAAGCATGGTTGGTGGAATATATTAGATTATTTCTTTGTCCTTTGTGTATGAGATATACAAAATCATGATTAATCTAGGATAAATTATAAATTTTAGGACTATAATTTATCATCTTGCATGATTTAATTTGGTAGCAATGATGTCAATGGAGCTTTCTAGCTAGTTTTTAAAATAATTTTATCACATTCAACATTATGATACTAACTCCTAGATCTTCATGTTGATTTCTAAGAATATCTTCTCACTAATCTATTGTCTGCTTCATTTTTCTAACTATCCTTCTTATTCAGAAGTCTTATTAGAAATTTCTATTGTATTTCCTTCAATTTATTTGTCCATATCAGGCTTTTCTTTCTTGATTATATTGAGTATCTATTTAGATATGAAAAATTCTCCTTATTCTCAAAAGAAATTTAGAAACTCAATGTCCAATATTTATTATACTTATTTCTTTATTTTTTCCATGGATAACTTGAAGATAATATAGGTGGCTTCAAAATTTTCAAGCTTCCTTTCATTATTTGGTATAATCTTCAACTAGAATATCATTGCTTTCTTGTTGGTTATACCCAATTACTTTATTTTATCATTGGATGTGTTATACAACTATTATAGTACTTTACCCTAGCTTCCAACTTTATTTCCATGTATTTTACCATATACATAGTTTGACTAATTAGTGCTTCGTAGTCTCTAAGATACACAAGATATGCTCTAATTTTTTTCACTTCTATGTGTACTTGGTACCATAAAGGTTTAATCTATTCTAATATGAAGACGTTGACTTCCATATTTTTTATCTTCTTCAAGATCCTTATTTTTTTGGTTGAGGTAGACTATATTTTTATCCTTTTGGTGCTCCTTATCTTGCAAACTCACCCTAAATCAATCTATTTGGAGTTACAGGTTCTATTTTTCCATCCTAAGTTGTTGCTTCAATTTATCCTTCTTCTTTGCAAGTTGCTCTTTGAGTTATTTTAGTTTCAATTATTTCTATTTTTTGGCATTTTCCTTCCTTTGTTTCAACTACTTTCTTAGGTTTTCATTTTATTTAGTTGTTACCTCATAATCCTTCTACAACTAAGATACCTTATATATTTTCTCTTTGACATTGGTTTACATTTATTTCAATCATTGTGTATTTTGATGAGTTTATTTATTATATTTTTTTGCTTTTGTAGTCACTTTCATACACCTAGTCAATATTACTTTGTGTAATCATTATAATATTTGAAAAAACTAGTATGTATTTGCCTTATTGAGATCCAAAATATATACCCTAGTCATAGAGTCTAAAGATATATCTTCTGGCTAACATTGATCCAATTACAATGCTTTTATGACCAACAATTTATTCTTCTTCTTATCAAATTATGATTAGATATAAGTAGAAACCATGGGTGATAAAAATTGTATACCTCATATTGATTAATTTAGTCATGAAATTCCTATAAATATTGTAAAAGCTTCACTTAAATATCACTCTCTTAGGTTCTTTGAGACATATAAAAGGAAATGCTTGAATGACTTGCATTTTCTAGTGCTAGTTACCTCCTAATTGTAGTATCATTGTGCTCCTCTTTGGTCACTAACTAGATGGCTTATTTATATATTGAATATGGTTATGTGACTACATTTGTACTATATTAGATGAATATACTGATAAAGTTACATTTGGTAGAAGGGGATACAAATGATGGGATGAATTTTATGGTTATGTATTATATAAATATGAATTTATATTGGGGATATGATGTCACTTTTCATTGAATATTTAATGATGGGATGAGTTGATAGAGGGATCGATACATACACGCTAGCTAATATCAATATGGAATATGGTGGAATGGTTGGTTCTTGTGATGTGGATGATAGCCTTACTATTTAGGGGATATGGTTTATTGAAACTATATCTATAAGTATTTGTAGTGGGATGGGCATAATATAATCAAGAGAGAGAGAATAACTTTTCCACTTGTTAACATCATACTCATAAGCTCATGGTACATCTATCTTATATTTGGCCTACTCTTTGTCCAAGTTTAAGTCTTTCTCCATGGAGACCTTCTTTTCATGCACATACTTGGTTCTAATCTCCTTCTCTAATAATATACTTAAGAATATTTTTTCTACATTATAAGACCAATAATTCTTGAATTCATTTAGTCCACTCCTAAATTGGGTGTGGTATCCTTTCTTCATAGGAATTCATGTTAGATACTTTTCCAATAGGTAGTAATGTAATTCATATAACATTATGGTGTGTTCCTTTCATACTAACTTATAATATTTTTCTCTTATCATATCTACTATATAGAAAAATATATATTAGACATCAAACTTAAATTCATTTATATTCAAAGGGAGTTCAAAGCACTGTGTATATATTAATTTAATTAGTTATTGTGTCAAGAATTCTACACACTTATTTTCATCAAAGAATTTATAGTAATCTAATTAATATATAAGAAAGTATGAAATCTAATATTTCCATAGTGGTAAGTTCTTTCCATGAGTGTACTTTAATAGTATGATTATTTTTGTTATAATAATCATTAATAATATTCACTATTTTAGGGAGATCATATAACTATGCTTTCAAAAGCATGCACATCCCTTAGGTTTATATTTGGTTTATGTTTGATAAAAATATTTTTGATCCCATATCAAACCTTTGCATGTCTATATTTATTACAACTTTAACCACATAATTATACTTCCCCTTGAGAACCTTTTTTTATTGATTATTAAAAAATCTCTCAACAACTCTCTTTATGTTTTTGTTACTTTTTGGAATCTAAGTTTTTGAATAGCCCACTTATTCTTGTCAAGTCCCTATATGCTTTTTAATTAGCTCTGCACATGATAACCTTATCATGGTTTGAATTGGAGCATTTATGGGTAGCAGTTCCATCAATAACATTGGTACTTCTAATTTGGTAATTTTTAGAGAAATACCATTACTTGATACCTTTAAGATTTTATTTTTACTAGCGCAAAATTAAATTCTAAGGAAAAATTGATGGATTTTTTTTTAATTGCTTATACACAATTCAATCTAGATGTATAGTAGTATATGCCATGTGAATTGTTTTTTTGAATTTACATGATGAAATCGGTAGCTGCCACAAATTCGGCAGGTTGTCAAAATTTTATGGCTGTCACAGTATTCTATGCTATCCACCCTAAAATCTACCACACAGTTATTCATGTAATCCACCCCTATAACCACCATGCCATAATTATTTTAAACCTTTTACACCGTTGAAAGCACTAGGAAAGGAACAAGTGTTCAGTTCGATGAGGCCCGAGATTTAAACCTTGGACCTCCACCCCTCTTACAAGGTTTGGTCAAACCAATTGGTCTACACCTAGGACCTAGGCTATGTGAATTGTTACTTCTAATACTTGATGAAATTTCTATGCTTTTTTCCAAAGGTGTGACTTTTCTTGGAATGAAGGTGTGATTTGCTCTAATAGTGGCATGGTCATTTTTCTAGATATTTATTCTCTTTGGTAGAGGTAAGCAAGTAATGTTTTAAAGTTAAAAATATGAATCACATTTTGTTTGTAGTGTGAATCATTTTGAAGATAAAATAATGGTTCATCCTTATTTGGACTTTGACTATTTTTGGGTTGAATATGATAAATAGGGTTGAATTAGATTAAGTGGATCAAATAACACACTCTAACATTTGGAAAATTTATACAAAATAGAAGTAGAGTGGTATACATTAGCTTTATGTTATAGTGTTTGACCTCATATAATTCCTCATATGTGTTCAAGGAATATAACTATGAAACCTTACCTCTTAAATACTACCAATTTGAAACTAAAACCTAGACCCTATGATCTAACCCTTTACAAGGTGTTGGATATGAGTTGTAGATGGTATTTATGAGAAAATAAATGTTATGGGAGGATTTGGCTTAAAAAATACTCAAATGTATCTCCTCCTCTGTAGTTTCTTAGTTGTATTTATGGATTCAATAAGACTCTTAGGAAACTATCAATGGTTATTGGAGGGTTAGGGATACTATAACTAAATAATTTGGGTGGTTTAGGGGTTAAAATAATCCACTAAGAGCCATCAATCTACATGCTCCAACCATTTTCCAATTAATTTTAGAAAATAACAATTCACTTTTCAAACCAGTCAATTAATTTCTTCATGCACCTTATACTTTTCAAACTACTATGTTATCTAAGAGAGTGAATCACTTGATGAGTGTAGAGCAAATTGAATTTATAGGCACTTAATATTTTATTTATTTATTTAGGTTTTTTAACCCTAAACTATTTTTAGCTAAAGAGGAGAAAATTGCTCTATTGGAAAGGGAGTAAAGCAGTATTCTAATCACTTAGGACATTGTTTAGAATATATATATTTTTAATTTGTGGAAAACATCCCAAAAGGGATGCCACTTTCGGGTAAGACCTAAGGAGGTAGGGGTATCCATTCCGCCAAAAATGCCTAGGACACGGACCTGGCCTACCACCTTTGACATACTCAAGGAGCAAACAAACACCCAAAACCAATTTAAAAATAAGTAAATAAATAAGTAAATAACAACAAAAATAATAAAATAAAATAAAAAACATGCTTCTTGAGTGTGTCAAAAACAAAAGTACAACCAAACACACACACACAATAAGATAAAAGAAACCACAAAATGAACCACATAGAAAAACACAAGAACCACATAAAAAAATGTAAACAAGACAAAAACAACAGAACACTACAAAGGCATAACCCAAAAAAAACATGAAAAATAAACACAACCAAAACCTAAAATATTAAAAATATAAAAATAAAAAACAACCAACAATAGACAATAAACAAAAACAAAAAACATAGAAAACACTCACACAAAAAAATATGAATTAACACAAAAAAAGATAAACACAATAACAAGAATGACAAAAACACAAGAACAATAACAAAAAACATAAAAAAACACAAAACAACAAAAATACAAGAACAAAAAAAAACAACACAAAGAACACAAAAATAAAACAAAACAAAAGAACACACACCTTAAAAAATTAAACACAAAAACAAAAAACAAAAAAGAAAAAAGAAAAAAATGAACATAACAATGACCTATCTAGACCAGAAGACTATTAAGGCAAGAAACAACAAAGGAAACAAAAGAAAGAAAAGAGTGAGCTAGGGAACCTTAAAAACTTGAATGAACCAAACAGAAGCAAAAGAAAAATAAGTAGAAACTAGGTACCTTCAGAACTAGAGCCATCCAAAGAATTTATAGAAAGAAGAGCTTCCCTATTTTGTGAAACCCACCATCTAGGAGGGTGGCCATAACAAGTAGGATCACCTTTGTCCAAATCCCAATTAACTAAAGCATCAACACTCTTCTTTTGATATCTGACCACATGATTGTAATCAAATTTCAAAAATCCCATCTGGATTAATTGAATCTTCTCAATAATTATTTTTATTCTCCAATAAACCTTATGATTCTTGGAAGGAGTCTTCAAAAGATTAATCATAAGTTGAGAGTAAGACTCAACTAACACCTTTTCCCATCCAACCTTAGTAGCCTCCTGAAGGCCTCTGAGGATACCATACCCCTTAGCAAGGTTATTGGAAATAATACCCAAATTCTCAACAAAAGTAAAAACCAGGGAGGCATTTGAAAGTCTACCAATTCCTCCTACACTGGCTTTTCCAAGGTTTCATTTAGAGGCTCCATCAGTATTGAATTTTCCAAAATATTTAGGAGGAGGTTGCCAATTTCTTGTCCATCTTACTAATACTCACATTCCCTTTAAGTTGGTTGTCCTTAGAAGATTTAATCTTCAATATTTGCATCACTTGATCCCATATTTGGTGGGAGTTTTGGGGGTGATTAAGAAGTTGATGGACTGATTCAACTAAGTTGGCTATGGTATTTTGCCAAATATAGTGAATATCCTTCCTATCTTGATTAAAAATTTGACTGTTCCTTTCAATCCAAATATTCCAAAGAAGAATGGTAGAACCCATCCAAACTAACTGCCTAATAAAATGATCAACACCCTCTTGATTAGGCCAATCCCTCCAAAGTTGTTCAAAAGTAAAAAAATTGGACCACTGTAAGCCAAGTAAAGTGGCCATTCTCCTCCATAACTCAAAGGCTAAAGTACACTCAATAAAAATATGGTTGAGAGTTTCTACATTCTCTTCACACATCTCACATCTAAAAGGTGTTGAGCAAGGTGCAGAAACAGTATTGTCATTGTTGTCAACACACTCAGATGGACAGGTTGATGCAGTGGATAGTTATTCGGAGGTTTTTTAGAGTATGTACAGTGATGTTCAATAATTATGAGGATGTTTTTGATGTTCAGGTGAAGTTGTTAGAGGTTTTTCGTGCAAATTTGCAAAAGTTAAAAAAATCGTCAAGAAGTTGTCAAAAAATTGCAAAAGTTGTCACGGGCGCAGTTGGACAGGATGGATCATTTTAGAACATGCCAGCATGTTAAGAAATAGTCTAGAATAGCATTGGAGGTGTCATCACAGTGTTTGGATTGATTGGTTATGTTTCTGGTATCTTGGCGAATGATTTGGCAAGTGGTTGTATAGGCCAAAAAAGGATAGTTTTTTCAGAAGCACTACGAGAAAACCAAGAAGAATTTGATAGCAAAATTTAAACTAGAGGTGGTCATTATCTTCAAGAACATGTGTTCCAAATTTTCACTAAAACAGAGAAATGAGACAAATGTTACAAGCATTGCAAGACTGTCACAAAAACGCTCTTTTTGAAAAAAGTGTGTCAATAGCAGTTTTTGTAGAGGTGGTACAGGCGAACCGTAAGGATTTATGCAGCAATATTTAGACTGGATGTAGTCAAAATTTTAGATATTATATGTTTCAAATTCAGAGAAAACAAAGTTACGAGGTGAGAGTTATGATTTTTGCAAAAATAGTACAGGTCACTTTTATGTCAATTTGTTCCACTTGTACAAAATCCTTCAGTTGGCTGTTTCGACCTTGCAGAGTCACCAGAGTTTCGGTTTCAATGTTTTTACACATTCAAGGCATCAAATAGAGCATATTTCATATTTGGTTTGAGGTGTCACATGGATCCGAAGTAAGAGAACGAGTAAGGTGTCAATTCTTTGCATGTGACATGTTTGACGAAATGCCTTCTCAAAATAAAAAAAAGGAAGTTATATTGTTTTAAGAAGCTTCATTAAAGAATTTTTTTTTTAAAATTGAAAAGGGAAAAAGAATGCAAGTGTGTGATTTTTAAGTGACAAGGGATTTTATTGAAAAGTGGGGACTTTATTTTGTGAAGAGAGAAGTGTGTGTGGAGAAAAATAAAGAGTGAAAATCCATGATTTTTGGAGAGTGGTGAAAAATGTCACTTCAGTATTTTGGGCATAAATTTCTCATATGATATCCATTTTGGCTAAAATTTTTAGAGGAGTTCATAGACAAAGTATTACACAATACCCAAAAAGTGTTTAGCAATTGGCATAATGAGCTAAGAGAAAAATTAGTTTTCTTTGTGAGAAGAGAAGATTCATATTCTGAGTAATGGAGAGAGAGGGATGTTACACTAGGTGAAATAGAAAGTTTTAGATTTTGAGCTTACAGATCATAGAGGGTTCTGGTTTCAGTGAAGACATTCATATATGTCATTTTGTTATCAATATAAAAATCAAGTGTGTGCTTGGTAGAGGGATTGGTGCTCCTTTCTATTGGTGCGGATAAATCAGGGGTTGGTGCTTCTTTCTGTTGGTGTAGATAAATCAGGGGTTGGTGCTCCTTCCAGTGGGTGCTGGTTAATTGATTATAAAGTTGGTGCTTTGCAAATGTTGAATTTGGATGGGAGTCCAAATAGTCATTTTCGGGGATGTAGCCAAATCGGTGAACCTCGATACATCTTGTGTTGTGTGATGTTCTCTTGTTATACTTGCTTTATTTGGTTTTATGTTTTCATTGTTTTTTCTTTGAGTTTTGAAGATTTATGTTTTAAAGAGCTACACTGATTCACCCCCCCTCTCAGTATCATTGTGAGACTAACAATTGGTATCAAAGCCAAGTTCCTAAATAGGCTTAATTAGCTAGGGTGATCTTGGAAGTGACATAATGGCAGGTGGTGAAGGCTTCTCATAAAAAAAAGCACCATTGTTTGATAGAACTAATTACGCATTTTGGAGACTCAGGATGCAAATATATCTTTGTGCTTTGGGATACAACATTTGGGATTCAGTAGATAGTGGATACACAATACCCACCACTTCTCCAACTGATGTTGCTGGTAAGAAATTGTTTGAGAATGACTCAAAAGCAAAGAATACTATCATGTGTGGATTAGTGGACAAAAAATTGGTAAATATAATGGGTTGTAAAATGACAAAGGCAATATGGGAAAAATTGAAGAGCATTCATGAAGGAGACGTTAAGATCAAGGAGGCCAAGTTACAAACACATCGATCTCAGTTCAAAGTATTAAATATGAATGCCGATGATAATATAGAGGCATATATGCTGAGAGTTAATGAAGTCATTAATGCGATTAGAGGACTCGATGAGGAAATCAAAGATTCTATCATCATGAAAAAGGTATTAAGATCCCTTCCCCAAAGATTTGATTCTAAAGTTTCAGCTATAAAAGAAGCTAAAGATATAAATTCTTTTAGTATGGATGAGATGCATGGTTCTTTGACTGCATATGAGATGAGAATAGGAAAATATAAATCTATAGACAGAGAAGCTACTTTTAAAGCCCATAAAAATATGAAAGCAAAACAAGAATCCGAGGAAGAAGAGGCATCAGATGAAATGGAAGCAAACTTTGTTCAAAAACTAAAAAGGGAAAAAGGAAAATACAGAGGAAAGTTACCGTTTAAATGTTTCAACTATGGATGTGTTGGGAATTTTGTAGCTAAATATCCACTTAATGAGAAGAACAAAAGTGATGAAGGATCACATGAAGAAAGAAGTGACTGGAAGAAAAAAACAAATTAAAAAAAAATCAAATTCAAGAAGAAAAGTTTCATCTCCAAGAATGTCAGTTCATCAAAAGATAGCTCTAGTGAGGATTCTGAAAAGGAAACAGGTGAAGTTCTTTTCATGGCACTCAAAGAAGAAAAAATAGAAAAATAACATGAATATGATGAAGAATAAATTGACGCAGAAGTGAATTTGAAAGAGGAACTAATTGCATCTCTAGATGAATTGAAGATAAAAAGAAAAAAGAAAAAAGATAAAGAAAATTTCAAGAAATCTTGAGGATGCAAATGAAATCATAACAAATTTGAAAGTACAGATAGAAGAATCCAATAAAATCTCTAAAGATCTCGAAGTGCAAATAACCATGAAAATAGATTATTGCAACAAGCTAGAAGAAGATATTGTTAGTTTTAGAATGCAGCTAGAAGTGATGAATCAGAAAATTAGTTGTTATCACAAACAGGAAGAAAGTTCTATGAAGCTGGATAAGATCATAAATAACCAAGAGACTACAGGCATCAAATTTGGTTTAGGTTTTGATGAAGGAGAACCGTCAAATGTATAAAATGCCATAAATGAAGAATCCACAAAGAATGAAGATAAGAAATAGGTTGATCAAGCAAAAACAAATCATGCAAAGGAAAGCAATAATACAAGGCATGAAAGGAGAATTGACAATGATGGCTTCACCAATGTCACACATCAAAGAAGAAGAAGATTTATGGCTCCTACGACAACATGGCAAAGACCACCGCCCAGGTTCAATCATCTCTTTTCTGGTTACTATTTTAAATGCAATGGTTATGGACATAAGATCTTAGATTGT
This sequence comes from Wollemia nobilis, assembly GCA_028583015.1. Lineage (NCBI taxonomy): Eukaryota > Viridiplantae > Streptophyta > Pinopsida > Araucariales > Araucariaceae > Wollemia > Wollemia nobilis. The sequence continues at coordinate 270,086 of JAQPPZ010000252.1, read as the reverse complement.
AAGTATAATGTAGGACCAAGGAATTTTACCAATAGAAATGCTTTTTCACCTTTGATGGATTATGCAGTAGAATGTTATAACTATCATAATTTTTGAAATATTGCAAGAAATTGTCGAAGTACATTTGCATCAAATCAATTTCAGGGAAGAAAATTTTATCCAAATGGAATAAGAAAAAATAGAAAATTTCTCGAAAAACATGCACAAGCTACTGAAAAAGAAAAGCCAAAACAAGAACCCAAAATTTTAATCAAACCTGAGTGGAAAGAAAAAGAGTGACCTAAGGAAGAAAAATAATCCTTGATCGTACATACAACATTTAAAGCGTAGAATAAATCCACACCATGGATACTTGATAGTGGATGCTCTAGTCATATGACAGGTGACAAACAAAAATTTGAGAAGTTGCAGCAATATGAAGGTGGTTCAGTAAAGTTTAGAAACAATGATGGAGCTAAGAGAGTTGGCAGAGGTTCAGTTAAGATTAGTGACAAAAAAATTATGTCAAAATAAGTCTTGTTTGTGGTTGGTCTGAAGCATAACTTGTTGAGCATAAGTCAGATTTGTGATAGAGGTCATGAAATGATCTTTAAGAAGAAATGTTGTGAATTTAGAAAGGCAAACAATGGGAAGTTGATAGAAACTAGATCAAGGACATCTGGAAACCTATACACTCTCTTAGAGACTTCAAAAGGAGCTTGCTTGATTGGACAGGAAGAAGAGAATTGGTTGTGGCACAAGAGGCTTGGTCATATCAGTTTTGACAATCTAGTAAAAATCAGCTCAAAGAAAGCAGTGAGAGATATTCCCACCATTGGAAAACCATCAAATATAATTTGTGCTTCATGTCAAAATTGGAAGCAAACTAGAGTCTCATTTAAAAAAAAGAGTACTACACAAGAAAACCTTTGGAACTAGTACATACTGATTTATGTGGACCCATGAGAATGCAAAGCATAAACGGTGACAAATATTTTATGTTGTGTATATATGACTATTCCAGGATGACATGGGTACTATTTTTGAAGCATAAATCAGAAGCTTTTGAGATGTTCAAGGTTTTCAAAAATCAAGTTGAGAATCAAACAGGAAAAATGATTAAATGTTTAAGGTCAGATAGAGGAGGAGAGTTCATTTCAGAGGATTTCATAGAGTATTGTAAAAAATATGGCATTAGGAGACAATTTTTAACAACCAGGACACCTCAGCAGAATGGTGTGATAGAAAGAAAGAATAGGACAATGCAATAAATGGCATGTACTATGTTGACTGAGAGAAAAGTAGTAGACATATTTTAGAAAGAGGCAGTCCATACTATGATATACATCCAAAATATGTGCATGTTGAGGATGCATGAAATCAAAACTCCTTATGAGTTGTGGTTCGGTAAAAAGGAAACAACAAGATACTTTAAAGTTTTTGGCAACAAGTGTTACATCAAAAGAACTGAAGATAACCTTCGTAAGTTTGAAGATAGAGCAGATGAAGGTATTTTTCTTGGCTATTCGTCAAAAAGCAAAGTTTACAAATGCTACAACAAGAGGCTAAGGAAAATTGTGGATAGTGTCAATGTTAAAGTTGATGAAGGAAGAGAGCGAGTAATTAGATATGAATAGAACTACCCAATTTATGAAAAATTCATTGAAGGAGATGAGGAAAAGGAAATAGAAAACAAACCAAAAATTGACTCAGAGGATTCAAATAGTGATTTAGAAGTGGAAGAAAACAAGAAATTCAAAACAGGCAATTGGCAGAAAGATCATCTTAGAGAGCAAATAATTGGAGATCCCACAGTTGGTGTTCAAACAAGAAGAATATTAGTAACTACTCTTTATTATCCAACATTGATCCCAAAAATGTTGTTGATGCAATCAAAGATGAAAGTTGGGTAAAGGTAATAAATGAAGAATTAGATCAGATCGAGAAAAACAAAACTTGGGATTTAGTACCAAGACTTGTAAATAAAAATGTAATCGATACTAAATGGGTCTTTCAGAACAAATTGAATGAATATGGACAGGTAGTTAGAAACAAAGAAATATTGGTATGCAAAGGCTATGCACAAGTAGAAGGTATTGAATTTGAGGAAACCTTTGCACCTATGGCCAGACTAGAGGCAATTAGAATATTTTTGGCTTTAGGAGTTTACAAGAATCTCAAAGTTTATCAAATGGATGTGAAATCAAAATTTTTGAATGGGAAACTTGAAGAAGAGGTTTATATTGAGCAGCCAGATGGTTTCCAGCTTGGTGATGATCCCAACTTGGCTTGCAAGTTGAAGAAATTGTTATATGGCTTAAAACAGGTACCCCGAGCATGGTATGCAAGGCTAGACAATTATCTTACTCATCAAGGGTTCAAGAAAGGTATGGTGGATAGTAATTTGTATGTCAAAATAGAAAATGGTTATCATATTATTCTTGTTGTATACGTAGATGATATCATATTTGGTAGCAACAAAGATGAGTTGTGTAAATATTTAGCAAATAAGATGCAGAAAGAATTTGAAATGTCAATGATTGGTAAAATTTTGTATTTCATCGGATTGCAAGTTAATCAAAAGGAGAAGGACATATTTATTTCTCAAATTAAATATGTGAAAGAGATGCTGAAAAAGTTCACAATGGAGGATTGTAAGCCAGTTATCACTCCCATGATGACAGGTTGCAAGTTGAGCAAGGATGACAAATCTCCATATGTTGATCAAACTATGTATAGATCTATGATTGGGATTTTACTGTACTTGAAAAATACCAGACCAGATATTTTGCAGGCAGTATGCATGGTAGCACGATTTTAGGCTAGTCCCAAGGAGACTCATGTGACAACAGTGAAGAGGATTCTTCGATACCTCAAGGGTACTATGGAGTATGGGTTATGGTATCCAAAAGGTAAGGACTTAACCCTTATTGCATATTTAGATGCATATTGTATAGGATGTGTAGATGACAAGAAGAGTACTAGTGGAGGTGCATTCTATCTTGGAGACTGGTTGGTTGTGTGGCACAGTAAGAAACATGAGTTAGTCTCCTTATCCACAGTAGAGGCAGAATACATTGCAACGACAACGTGTTGTACGTAGGTGTTATGGATGAAAAAAACTTTAAAGGATCTTGGCATTAATTTTAGTGAGCCAATTTTAGTTAAGTGCAATAACACTAATGTCATTAATATCTCAAAGAATCTGGTTATGCATTATTACACAAAACATATTGCTATCCGATATCATTTTTTGAAGGAGAAAGTTGCGGAAGGTGAGGTTAAGTTGGATTTTGTTCCAACAATAGAGCAAGTAGCAGATATCTTCACCAAACCATTGCCCAAGGAAGTCTTTGAGTACCTTCACAATAAATTGGGAGTGGTCACACTTCCCAAGAATTGACTAGCTATTGGGGCCACATTCTCAGGGGAAGCATTTGTGTATCTTTTTGCTCATGTTTGTGATTTTTGCTAAGTGTAATAATTTTTTCCTGAGAATGCTATGCATGGAATCAAGGGGATTTTGCAGCAGCCCTTTGGTCTTGTTTCCAAGGGGGATAAGAGTTACAGGAAATTGTGCGTGTGTTTCCAACAATTCTAAAGGGGGAGATTGTTGAGCAAGGTGCAACGACAATATTGTCATTGTTGTCAACATACTCAGATGGACAGGTTGATGCAGTGGACAGTTGTTCAGAGTTTTTTCATAGTATGTACAGTGATGTTCAATGCTTATGAGGATGTTATTGATGTTCGGGTGAAGTTGTTCAGGTTGTTCATGCAAATTTGTAAAAGTTGAAAAAATCATCAAGAAGTTGTCAAAAATTTGCAAAAGTCATCATGAGTGCAGTTGGACAGGATGGATCAGTTTGGAACATGCCAGAATGTTAGGAAATAGTATAGAATAGTTTTGGTGCTATCAGCACAGTGTTTGGATTGATCGATGATGTTTTTGGTATCTTGGCGGATGATTTTGCAAGTGGTTGTACAGGCCAAAAAAGAGCAGCTTTTTCAGAAGCACTACGAGCAAACTGAGAAGAATTTGATAGAAAATTTTGAACTGGAGGTGTTCGTTATCTTCAATAACATGTGTTCCAAATTTCCACCAAAACGGAGAAACGAGGTGAATGTTACAAGCATTGCAACATTTTTTGTGGAGGTGGTATAGGTGAACCATAAGGATTTATGTAGTGATATTCAGACTATATGTATTCATCATTGCAGATATTCTACCTTTCAAATTTCAGAGAAAACAGAGTTATGAGGTGAGATTTATTACTATTGCAAAAACAGTACAGGTCACTTTTATGTCAATTTGTTCCACTTGTGCAAAATCCTTCAGTTGGTCGTTTCGACCTTGCAGAGTCACCAGAGTTTCAGTTTCAATGTTGTTACACCTTCAAGGCATAAAATAGATCATATTTCATTTTTGGTTTGAGGTGTCACGTGGCTCTGAAGTAAGATAACGTGTAAGGTGTCAATTCTTTGCATGTGACGTGTTTCACGAAATGCCTTCTCAAAATAAAAAAAAGAAAGTTATATTGTTTTAAGAAGCTTCATTAAAGTTTTTTTTTTTTAAATTGAAGAGGGAAAAATAATGCAAGTGTGTGCTTTTTAAGTGACAAAGGATTTTATTGGAAAGTGGGGACTTTATTTTGTGAAGAGAGAAGTGTGTGTGGAGAAAAATAAAGAGTGAAAATCCGTGATTTTTGGAGAGTGGTGAAAAATGTCACTTCAGTATTTTGGGCATAAATTTCTCATATGCTATCTATTTTGGCTAAAATTCTTAGAGGAGTTTGAAGACAAAGCACTGCACAATACCCAGAAAGCGTTAAGCAATTGGCAGAACGAGGTAAGAGAAAAATCAGTTTTTTTTGTGAGAAGAGAAGATTCAAATTCCGAGTAATGCAGAGAGAGGGATGTTATACTGGGTGAAATAGAAAGTTTTAGATTTTGAGATTACAAACCATAGAGGGTTATGGTTTCAGTGAAGACATTCATATATGTCATTTTATTATCAATATCAAAATCAAGTGGATGCTTGGTAGAGGGGTTGATGCTCCTTTCTATTGGAGCGGATAAATCAGGGGCTGGTGCTCCTTTTTGTTGGTGCAAATAAATCAGGGGTTGGTGCTCCTTCCAGTGGGTGTTGGTAAATTGATTGCAAATTTTGTGCTTTGCAAAGGCTAGATTTGGATGGGATTACAAATAGTCATTTTTGGGGATGTATCCAAATCGGTGAACCTCGGTACATCTTGTGTTGTGTGATGTTCTCTTGTTATACTTACTTTATTTTGTTTCATGTTTTCATTGTTTTAGCTTTGAGTGTTCAAGATTTAAGTTTTAAATAGGTACACTGATTCACCCCACCTCTTAGTGTCATTATGAGACTAACAAAAGGGACATGAAAACCATGCTTCATAAGTTGTTCACCAGTAAGCACCTTACGATGCAATAAATGCCAATTAAAGAACCTCACCTTAGGCCATAGCTTTTGAGCCCACAATTGAGAAAATATGTCAAAACAATGGTTAGGATTATTATGGAATAAGGTCAAATAACCTTGAGCAACTGAATAATCACCCTTAGCAATGGTTTTCCATCCAAAACAATCTTTTTCATGGGACCAAGAGAGAGTCTCATATGAAGGATGCCTTGGATATCTTGCTTTGCCTTCGGGTTTGAATAGGCAGCTCAATAGGGACAATATCTACCAAAATTTGAATTACCGTATGGACCTATAGTATTAGCCACATTTTCCGGTTAGCTCGTGACTCCTCCATCCAAGGCCTCCAATTGAGAAACTGAGTTATCAAAGGCTTGTGACCATCCAAATAATCTTTTCAAAAATTTGCCTGTTAACCATTATGAATGATCCAAAATAATTTTTTATTTATCAAATCCTCACCAGTATTAAGAATTGCTAAAATAGGAGAACCTTTGGTAGGAAGTTGAGAGTAGACAAGGTCTTCAAGACTTTTGTTCTCAACATATTTAGCATGAATATTATTGGCCCAAAGAGCATTGGGGTTATGCAACATCCTCCAATATAATTTAGCAGCTAAAGCTTTGTTGTTATTAATAGAAAAATAGAATCCTAACCTCCCTTTATTATTAGGAAGACATAAAGTGTCCCATTTCACCAAGGCCCATTTTATTTTCTCCTTAGTACCACTCCAAAGGAAACGATGACTTATTTGATCCATTTCTCGAAGAATAGCCTTTGGGATATTCAACACGGAATATACATAAATAGGAATAGCTTGAAGGACTTATTTTACCAAGGTGATTCTACCCCAAGAAGAAAGCCACCTGTTGGTCCACTTTCCAATTTTCTTCTTGACTTTGTCCAACAACCAATTCCAATCTTTATTTTTCTGCATTTGAATATTTATGGGAATACCTAAATAAGTGATTGGAAGGGAGGTCTTTTTTTTTTTTTTTTTTTAAAAAAATGTTTTTTTTTTTGGTGGGGGGGGGAAAAAAAAAACTTTTTTTTTTTTTTTTTTGTTGATTTTTCAGAGAGCCTTAGAAAAATAGCTAAGCTTTGCTTAATATTAGAAGCTTCCTTAACTGTAGATTTACCTAAAAGAGTAGAGTCATCCACAAATTGAATATGAGAGATAGGTCTAACTCCATGAGCAATGGTAACTCCCTCAAGGGTTTTGTTTTCCCTCTTTTTGGTTATAGTCCTACCCAAGCATTCAACAAGAATGATGAATAAATAAGGGGATAGTGGGTCACCTTGCTTAATACCTCTAGAATATGGGAACGACTGAGAAGAACTGTCATTGATACAAACTAAGTAGGAAAATGAAGAGATACATCCCATAATCCAATCCATATTCCATCCAATCCTTAGAGAAACCAAATTGCCTCAAAAATTTGATAAGGAAGTGTCAATCCACTCTGTCATAAGCTTTGGATAAGTCTAACCGAATGAACATGGAAGGAGATTTTTGCATATCCATGGAATGGATGGCTTCCTGAGCAAGAACTATCTCATCTACTATTTGATGCCCTTCCATATAAGCCCCTTGCTCTGGGGAAATAATCTTATGCAAAAGAGGCTTCAACCTTTCTACCATGATTTTAGTAATGATTTTGAGAAGAACATTACATAAAGCAATAGGTCTAAAATATGAGATATGATCAACCTCTTGAGTTTTTGGAACAAGAGTAATATAAGTTTTATTGATAACCTTCAATATTTCTTTGGCTTTCCTGACTTCTTCTACCACCTCTAATAAATCAACATGAATGATATCCCAGAACTCTTGGTAGAACTCAATGGAAAAACCATTAGGACCTTGGGTTTTCCCTTTTTGCATTTTAAAAACTACCTGTTGAAGCTCATTAATAGTAACAGGAGCAGTCAAAATAGAGTTCTCCTCAGAAGTGATAAGAGAAGGGATTGCTTGAAGAACATTTTATTGAGAAGCCGAGTCAAGAGGAGTAGCAGCAAAAATATTGGAAAAGTAATCAACAACAATAGAGTTCATGCCATCCTAAGTATAAACAACATCTCCAGAATCTGATTTTAGGGAAGAAATAAAGTTGTGAGATCTTCGAGCTAGAAGATATTTATGGAAGAAATTTGTGTTTCGATCTCCTTCTTTGAGCCATTGAATTCTAGATTTTTGCTTCCATAAGATTTCTTCTCTTTTTTCCCATTCCTCTAACTGAGTTGTGAGTCTAATTTCATTTTCACTTCTCTTCTCTGTGAGGCCATCTAAACGGATTTTCTTATTCAAATTTTCAAGATGAGCAATAAATTCATGTTTTTTTTATGAACATCCCCAAAATATTTCCAGTTCCAAGTCTTGATTTTGGATTTAATGTATTGTAATATTTTGGCAAAACAGACTATCTTAGTCCCATGCCTGAATTTACCTTCCTTCCACCATTGTTGCACACGAGGTTTAAAGAAAATGTCTCTAAGCCACATTAATTGAAAATGAAAATGAGAGAAACTCACATTGGTTTTCCACATTTCCACCATGACTGGCCAATGATCTGAACCAACATTATTAAGAGTGTTCACTTTAGGAATGTGACCATGGATAAGAAATTTTCAGAGAGCAAAAACCTATCCAATCTCTCCATTATACAAGCTAAGCCTTGCCTTCAGTTAGACCAAGTCATACGGCCATTATCCGGTTGGATGTCCACAAGATGGAGTTTTACAATATATTCGCTCATGAGGTCAGTGATTTTGTCCAAATTTCTATTTCCCCCATTTTCTCATCCAGAAAGAGGGTATTGAAATCTCCTCCGATCAAGATCCAAGATTCAAGAAAATGAGAGATAATATGAGTTATATCCTTCCACTGTCTTATATTTTCCTCCAAATAAATCAGAGCAAAAATAGTAATGCAGAGCATAATTTGGTTGGAATGCCTACTTTGAATAGCTATAGCCAACAGACCCCAAATTCCAACCATATGGTGAATAACTACCTCTTTTGGGTCCCAAAGACAAGCAATGCCACCAGAAGTCCCTTGGTAACTAAGGGAAACCACTTTTCCAACTAGCTAAATTTTACTGGCAATTGAGTCCATATCCTCCATTGACATCTTTGTTTCTTGAAGGAAAACAAGATGTGGATGATTTATTTGAATAATTCTTCGAATTTCATTTTGTTTTGAAAGACTCCCTTTGAGTCCTCTAATATTCCAAGTTATGATATTCATTAATACCAGGGCTAAAAAAGTTGGGAAGGGCATTAATATTACCTTCCTATACAAGCTTTTCACCTTCTTTTACCATATGATATTGATTGGTCTTGCGACCTGCTTTTTTATTAGAATCCATATTCAATTTTTTTCCCTATTTCTTGAATTATTCCAATTGAATATGAGATGGCTTCTAACCTTGAAGAATGCTCGTACATAGCCAAAATTTTACTAGAGGGTTCAACAGACTCTATATTGGGACCTATATTATTTGAAGTTTTGACATTTAAAATATTGTTTTCCTTGTGTAAATTTTCTCCTTTTTTTGTTAAAATTTTTTTTTTTTGGTTTTTTTCTCGGGGTTTTCCCTTCATCTTTAGAGTCTGTTTCTAATATTTTTGTTTCCTTTATTTTCTCTTCCTCACTTAGGACATCATTTGTGGAAAGGATTTCAAACATATTAGCAGATGACTTTGATTGATCCTTCATAACTGGTTTTTTTTTTAGTGTTCTTCTTCTTAGGCATTTGGAAACCTGCTGAGTTTATATCTTCTTTCTTTTGATCTGGAATTTTATTTGGGCAAGCACTTGCCAAATGACCATATTCATGGCAAATTCTACAATGAATAGGAATGTTCTCATAGTCCACTACTTGCTCCCAAGTGTACTCCCCAAATTGTAATATGATATTTTTAGATAGGGGTTTGTCAAAATCCATTAAAACATAAATTTGAGCATAAATAATATATTCAAAATTTTGAGTACAATCAACAATCATCATAAAAGTTCCTAAAGAGTTTCCAATTGAAGAAAAAATAGTAGGATTCCAGAATTCAATAGGGAGGCCAAAGAGTCTAACCCATACGGGAGCTATAGAAGGCATCTCTTCTTCGGCTTTAAATTTAGTATGCTAGGGCTTCATGAAAAGCCCTGATCTTCCAAAAAACCAAGGACCCCATTGAAAAGTTTTCTCTCTATATTAATTATTAGCAAATAAAACAAGAAAATAACCATTTGGATAAATAGAGATTTGTAACTCACCTTTAGTTTTCCAGTTTTTTGTAGCCCAGACTTTGAAAGAAGATAGGCTTGAACAAAAACCCACGAACCGACAAATTAGTCCTCTTTTTCCCAAATCTTCAATGCCAGTCTGAATGTTACCCATATCAAGCTTAACAATAGGAGTTCCATCAGTTGCTTTAAGGCATCCTATCTCTATTTTCCTAGGATCAATATTAGGCATTCTTAGAGGTTTATGGGAAGCCCTAAGATTGATATTAGCATTGGGATGAGGCTATCCACCACGGAGGGCATCCCTAAAATTCATTTTTGGGGCTGATTTTTTGAAATTCTTACCCTTGACAAAGGTTTTCATAGTAGAATTATTTTGTGGGTGCACCTTAGCACCATATTCACTTGAGATATGAGCTATTTTTTGATCAACTACTTGAAACTTGTTTTGTGATCTCTTTAATCCTTACCCTAGACACTGTGGAAAGGTAAGGTTTTTACTTTTCTTTTGTGCAACAAATTGGAAGCCATTGTCACTCAAGTTCATAGTATGATCTATTTAAAGATAAATTTCTAACCTATCTTGGATCCCTTGCAACATTTCCTGCTAAAATATTGTGTATAAACCATAAAAATATTGGCCGCTAGGGCCCGAAAGCCCTAAAAATGAATCTCTGGAGCTGCTTGCACTCAACCTAGATGAAACCCTCGCATATCCGCTTGGTAAAAATCTCATTCACACATAGGGATGCACTAGGATCTATGTTCCTCCAAATGATATGAAAATTGGTGGAGACGTTCTAGTGTTTTTCAGGTATCTAGCCTCAAAATTTCAGCTCAATCCCCTTTATTTAGAATTTTAAGCCCCCTCTTGATTGTCCTATTAGCATACAAAGAACCAATTTGATCCTATATGTAAAGGATAGGAAATAGGAAGATATTTTAATATCCCTTTTGATATTTTCATTTGAATAATATGGGATATTTTTCTTTTTTCTTTGTTCTTTTATTTTTTTACTATTTTCAAATAGAAAGGGAAAACAAGAATCTCTGAACATGTATACAATTTTAAGATAACCTTGAATCGATTAAATATGTCTTAGGTGCTACCCATTTACTAAATAGACTAGAGTTGTTAGCCCATAAGTATTAACTCCTTGTACCCTAGTAATTTAATATGGACCTTTCCAAATACAATCAAACTTTATGCGTTTGTTTGGCTTTGACCCATATTCATACCATTTCAATACCAAATATTCTTCTTTGAAGTTGACATCTTTTACTTGCTTGTCAAAAAATTTCTCTTTTGAAAAATGAAATGTTTGAATGATTTCTTTCCATTCTTTATCTATTAAATAGTAAGATATTTTATAGCTATTGCATAAGCATCATAATAAAATTTTCCAACTATAATTGTAATGATATTTAGTGTGAGGGGAGCTTGAGCTTAATCAATATGCTAGTTTATTCCAAAATATAATATTATATAAAAACATGTAATTGATTCCTTTAGTATTACCATAGAATGTGCTTTATAATAATATGTGCTAATTACCTTTGAAATTTAGCAATTGTTATCTTTAGAAAGTGAACCATGTTTTTAGTTGATTTTAATAGACCATTACCTTAAGGATAATAATTTGATGATATATTTAGAATAAATTCATATTCTATTGTAAGCTAAATTGATTTTTATTGAGTGAATACCTTAGCATTGTTTATGATGATTACTATAGGTAAACCAGATGGGGTAATCACATATTCTAGTAGTTATATCATGTAGACACCAAAACAACACCAATCCGATTATGTGACTGCAAACACTGATCACATTGGCACACACAGCCCCTAGGGCAGCCCCCAGAGGTTAAACAGTGGTCCTAACCACTCTCACAGCAGTTTTGGAAGGTCAAAAATCATTTTGGCACCTTCAGGCACTTTTCTCAATATCCGTTCCACCCAGGGACGAATTCTAATTGGGATTCGCTCCGCCCAGGGACGAATTCACAATTCGCTCCAGGGTGGGGCGAATTGCAGGTTTGATGGGCAAAAAGTCAAATCTTGACAAATGGCAGCTCGGATCCGCCACTTAACGCTTCCTTCATTGCATGGGAGTATAGGTGAGCATTTTTGAGCGTTAGAGGCTGTTACAAGGGCAGTCATGGAGTCCCTATTCAGGGAGGAATCTTCCCTCCCCTGGAAGGGCATGGCTGCCAAGTGGCGCCTCTGCATGCTCATCCCAAGAGACCTCCAGGTCTATAAATTGGTGGGTTTTCTCACCCCAAAATATACAGAGTAAGAGCAATTTGGAGCAACGAAGTGCTGCCATTTTATTTCCCCATACATCCTTGTGCGATTTGTGCCTTTTACATCCTTGATCTCTTTTAGAGAGGAGGTCATTGGGTGACCATTGGAAGGACGAATCTTGAGCCCAAAACCCGACACTTGGCCACAGTATACCACCCCAATTTTCCGACAACACCTTGTAAGAGATTTTGGACCTATCCCAAGTGGATTGGTGTCGAAATCATGCCTCAAACGGTGGGCGGCCCGCCCGGGCGCCCCCGCACTACTGCAGGCCTATTCGTCCCTTTTAGGAACGATTGGGAATTTGTGGCAGATTTTTCTTTCTATCATTTTTATTTTTTGCATTCAATTCTATGATGCTTAGATAGGTTGCCATTTAAATTTCGTCTCATTTTGAACAATTTTTATCATGTTTCTATCTTCATTTGCCTTTACTAACTTGCAGGTAGCATCATCAAATTCCCATTAATGGAGGCCAAATTGGGAGAATATGACCATCTGGGTCTTCCCAAAATACCCCCAATTAGCTAACCCCAAGTTTGCAGGTCTTTTGGAGCTCCCTAGGTAGGACATTTGGGACAATACCTTTTCGGCATTTTGTTGCAGGTAAATTCGCCCCGCCCGGAGCGAATTCAAATCGGTGAGGAATTTCCCGACTGTTATTTTTGCAGTGCCCTCCTGGTGATGTCTTGATGCCCCTATAAAATTTTTAGAGCATTTGGATTCATTTTAGTTATAGTTTAATTCATTTTTCTCATTCACTTATCGTAGGCTTGGGGATTGCATGTTTTGTTTCATCCGCAGGTGCTACTAACTATTTCTTGTTCCTTTGAACGTAGGATCAGAACATCGGAGGAGCAGCAAGGAATCAAAATTCGTAGACACAAGTGGCGGTGACATTTTGGTCCGCCCATCTTACATGTGGGCACGCGGAAGAAGGATGGCTATCCATGGATGTGACCAAGAGATGAATTTGACGCTCCTCGCCCCTAAAAAGGGAGGATGCGAATTGTAACCGAATTGTGAAATACATCAATAAAATAAAAGGGCTGTTATTTCATTTGGGTTTCAATTCATGTTTTTCTCCATTTCATGCATTTTTAATTCGTAGGATTTAGCGTTAAGTTTAGTTCCATTTTTGCATCGTGCTTGGAGTTTTCCTTTTTTGTTTCCGTATCCTCGTGCTTTCAGTGGCGATCACGGTGGGACCTTGTCCTCTATTTTTAAGATCAGAGATCTGATCCAAACTTGGTTGTTTTTTGCTTGCAGGTGCCGAGTTTCATACGCTGACTGTTGTTCGTTCCATCAGGAGGCGGATACAGAGCTGTAATTCGTCTTACCCAGGGACGAATGGGAATTCGCCCCACCCTATGATGAATACAGTCCTGTAATTCATTCCCCCTAGGATGAATTTCTGTCTATGCAGTCTTCGGGAAGAAACTCAGAACCGACAGATTTGGGCAGAGAAGAGGTAAGGATTCTAAACTTTTCTTGTCAATTTTTGTCTTCAGTTTTTCTATTTTTAGGGTACTTGCTTGCTTAGGGAAAGTAGTTTTCCTTTACCGCTTGCTTGTTTCCATTTTGCAAAATAAAAAGAACCCCACACACCACGTGGCAAATTAAACACCAAGGAGCTGGTCGTAAAACCCCAGCCCTTGATCAAGACCAACGGTGGATTTCATCACCACCTTGGCTTGAATTTTTGCATCCATTACCCCGATCGCTACTGTTGCTAGACGTAAATCCTGATGAAAGCTGACCGAGTGTAGTTGGGGTGATTCCCAGCACATGAGGATAAGTCTTCTATGGTAGGTGTCATAAACAGGGTGATTCCCCTTCCGTACCGCCTACGTTCCACGTACCATCTGCTCTCACGTACCTATAGTTTCCCTCACGTAAGGGCGGGTATATAGAGAGGTTGGTATATCGGCCTGGCAATGGTATATCGAAGGGGCGACCATTTTTGGGAGCCATAAGAGCCATCATTTGCATTTAAACGTTCTTTACAAAAACCTTCAAAAAAAACAAACAAAAAAACAAAAACAAAAACCAAAAACACACTAAACCAGGTCTAGGACACACTCTCAATATTTAAACGAGATAATCACTGCTTTGTGTGTGTGTGTGCTCTTTTCTGTTTAGTGTAGCATAAAAAAATCATAAAAAGAGATAAAAATCTACATAGCTTGTAGGAAAGCACCACCATGGTGTACACACGTAGCCAAGCCCAATCAAGGGCGAAAGCTATGAAAAGTGTACAAGGGGGCACAAGTCGCCTCCGCTATAGCCCTAAGGACTTGGTCATACCGCCTTGGTGGCCTGACCCACAGGAGAGTCCGCATCATTCCATGTCAAGATGGAACTATAGGGACACCCCTTTGAGGGACACGCCCATTCATCATAGCCCCTTTCGGGAAGAGTCCTTACACGTGGCACTCAACATAGATAAAAAGGCTCCCTTAGAAGCTCGATATGAGTGGCCACCATGTGATGAAGCGCTAGAGCGGCATAGTTTCCATGAGGAGAGGCCACATGATGATGGCATCCCTCCTTTGCCCCCCATCACTGTTAGAACCAATAGACAAAATCCAGAGCGCAAGGCCCTTCAAGCAGGGCGAGCCGACTCTACCCGCCCCTTTCACACATATGAAAGGGAGCACGAGGAAGACCATTACATTCCTCGAGAGCAACGTATAGTATGGGAGCCATGCACCTCCGCACCCGCTATGTACCATGATCACCCACTGAGGCCAGAGCCTCGGGTAAATGCCACCAACCTCGATAGAGGGAAGTAACCTATTGAGATCTCGGATCATCATGATCGAGGTAAGTGCATAGGAGAGGCATCCAGGCCTCATAGGCTCAAGATGGTAGAACAAATTGACTTGGCAGTCGCCAGGCATGCCGCCCACCAAGCGTAGATCATGCGGCTTGAGCAAGACCAATAGTAGCTAGAGCATTTATATCACCTTAGCAAAGAGCGCATTAGGCGCCAAACAGATGAGCTGCTCCATAACCCAGTGCCTGAGAGGGTCCCAACCCCTCGCACCCAAAGAGCGGAACCATATGAGAGGCATAATCCCTTGGTGCGAGATAGGTCTCTGTGACCTTACCAAGTGCTGCCTCCGAGACCTCCTAGACCTGAGCGGGAGGCCACTCCCCGGAACAACGATGGGTACCCTCCGTGGGGACCCACCCAGGGTCATAGGTCTCATCCAGAGACTCCTCAGGAAGCTTACGAGGAATATGAGCAAGAAGATGATCGGGCCGAAATGCCCTACCTAGGCGGAGGAGTTGCCATCCGGCCACCCCTTCAGAGGCCTCAAGTCTCCCACAACCCACAATGGGAGCAAACTAAAGAGGAAGAAATTAAATCCTCAGATGCATATAAAGCGCTGCTAGAGCGTTTGGAGTCTATGGAGACCAAAACTTCTGGGCCCCAAAAGCCCACTTTATGCCAACTCCACAGTCATCCTGTGCATCCATCCGTGCCAGAACCCCCTTACCCTGAACACTTTAAGCTGCCTCAGTTGGCAACCTTTAGAGGTGAGGAGGATGCTCAAGAGCATGTGACGAGATTCCTGAGCCAATGCTTCGGTATTCAGGACAATGATGCTTTGTTATTAAGAATGTTTATAACCACATTCGTAGGCCCTGCCTCGGATTGGTTTACTCAGTTACCAAAGCACAACATTAACAACTTAGATTAGTTAGTGGATGCATTCCTCGAATGCTTCACCTTCAATACCAAGAAGAAGGCATCACTGAGTGACTTAGCTAGCCTCAGGCAGTATGAGGAGGAGACCATGGCGGCCTATGGGAATCGATGGAGGACATTGCTTTCAAAGCTGCCCTACCTCCCTCCTATGTTCGACCTCACTCAAATGTTCTCCAAGAGTTGTTTGAGATCGATCTCTGTGCTATTGCAGCTACAACAATATGCCACCTTAGAAGAAGCTCTGGCGCAAGCCAGGATCATTGAAGAGATCAAAATATAGGATGGCGAGATAGCCAAACCTAAGAAAAAGAGTGGACTAAAAACACTAAAGTTGGGACCACGCAACAAAAACCCACTGCGGTTAACCAAGTTGCTATCAATGTCCCTAAGCCTGCACAAGCAACACAACCTCAAAAGGCTAACTATCAGGCAATGCCTCCTAACAACTATGATAGAGAAAATCAGAGGCAAGAATAGAATCAGCAGCGTCGCCCTAGGTGACAATACACACCCTACACAGAGTCCAGGGACTCCTTGTTTGACCGCTTGTTAGCGGCAAACCTGATCAGCCTGCCAGAGGTTCAGACTATAGATCCCAATGCGCCCAAGCCTAAGGGGTATAGAGAGGACTTGTACTGTAGGTTCCATAGGTGGCAGGGACATGACCTAAATGCCTGTTGGAAATTTAAGGGCTTGGTGCAAGACCTGATTGATAACAAGACACTAGCGGTGGATAATCCCGTCGCACCAAGCAATCAACAAATGGAGGTCTTCAAAGACCCCTTGCCTGCTCATGCTCCGTAGGCAAAGACCCTACAAGTTAACGAGGTCACACAGAACTGCCCCATGCAGGGATATGTAGGGATGATCAGTATAGTGACTCGAAACAGGAGGTATCCGAGCATGAATGCTCCTGCGGCAGCGGCAGGAGAGGTGCCAACAACTTCGCAACCACAACAGCACCTTGCACAACCTCCTCCGCCTAGACCGATGGCCACACTTCGGTCCAAACTCACCCAGAGTTTGAGGACCACATCGGCTAGGCTCTCCATATACGAGCTTATACAACAATCTACGCCCCATCGAGAAGCTCTAATGGAGATTTTGAAAGCCATCGAGTTGCAGCCCCATGAGACAAATTCTTTCAACAACTTCGTGGGGCATGTAAAATGATGCACTGAGCCGGTCATCACATTTCGAGAAGATGAATTGAGATCAGTGACTGATGACATGGCAGATCCACCCCTGCACGTTATCATGCGGGTCAACGGGATCCCATACAAGAGGGTGTTGATAGACACTGGCTCGTCCAACAATATCATCACAACTATGGCTCTCAAACATTTGAAGTTGCCCGCATCTCATATCACAGCTTCCACCTACACTCTGCGAGCATTCAATGATGCAATCTGCTCGACAGTCGGCACAATAGTCCTACCAATCCAAGTGGGACAAAAGACCATACCCACATTGTGCCACATATTGGAGGGTGAGATGGCCTACAACATCTTGTTGGGCCGGCCATGGATCAGGGACATGAAGTGTGTCCCTTCGATAGCTCACCAATGCTTAAAGTATACATTTGAAGGGGAGGTGCATGTAGTCCCGACGGACTTGGAACCCTTCAAGTATTGTAATGCGGTGCAGCTGATGCCACAATCGACCCTACCATCAACACATTTGGATTTCCAGTTAAATCCATCTAAATAGGGTCCGATTCCGTAGGCATCCCCATTAGCAAGTTCTTCAAAATCCCATCCGGGTTCATCTTCATCGTCTGGTCCTCCACCAATGACACCATCTTTGGGGGCCAAATAGAAGGACAAAGGGAAGAAACCCCTGGAAGAGGCAAAACCTTTGGAAGAGACACTGCCATCAGTATCAACTATCTCTACTGAGGAGATGCCTAGCCGAATGGAAGTCGAGGCTCCTAGTCCACCCGACATGGAGTGGACTCAAGGAGAACTTCCATTCCCTCCCCCTCAACCACCAACGATCACCATTGAAATGGCCAATACGGGCCTGGGGGAGTATCTGGTGTAGAATATTGTAGCAACACCCACACTAGAATCCATGCAGGACATGGGGAGACCTCGACTCCCCATTGGCACTATTGTTCCCCTAGGCTACCCATCGAACCAGACAAACTTTGTGTATGGGGGCCTTGATCATGGCGTTGCACCATGCACGCAAGAGGACGAAGATGAAGAGCCTTTTGCTAAAAATGTCAACTATTTGTCTAACCCAGACTTTGCTCTGAGATACCTTGGCCAATGCAATTGGCACGGATATGGGTTAGGCCGATATGAGCAAGGGATACGTGTTCTTTGCCAACCAAGATACCAAATGCCATATGACAAGTCAGGAGTAGGGTTCAACCACCCCCTCCCCTTGGACATCTTGGTGGAGAACATGCAAGGCCTAGGGATAGGCAACAAGGGGGGATTGGCATCAGATCCATATGCCAACCCTAACACCACATATACATTGAGGGATTATCTCCCATTAACGACAATCAACCTTGTTGGCTCTAGCAATCCCTTCCCTTCGCTCGAGAGAGGAGAAAGCTCGAGAGCTCATTTTCAAGGAGGGTCTAGACAATGTCAAGAAGGGTCCTCGAAGGATGAGCAGTATGAAAGTATGAACCAGCATCGTATGACCCCTTCGAATCAGATAGCGATCACTCACAGGTGATCCCCATGGATGATTATCAAGAAAGCCTCTTGACAATGTTCCCCCTGGATGCTCCCATCGAGCAAGCACCGCTCCAAGGAAATCAAGTCCCCCCGTAGAGAGCGGAACAACCTAGGTGGGACCACATTAATTTGCTCGAGCAGGACGAGCCTGTCATACCTCAAATAGTTGTCGAAGCCAATGAGGGCTTTTGGATTTTTGATAGTGATTATGAAGATGAAATAGAAATGACATATCTTAATCACATGCGACAGATGCAACATCGACACCCCTTGGAGATTAACGACATATTTGAACAGCTAAACATAAGGCCTGGGCATGAGTGGTACGTAGACCCAGCACGGTGGGACCAAGTGTTGGATCCGCTACTCTAGGCATACGAAGCATACCTTCCACCCAGAGACCCTATAGTGACATCAGTGCCGAGGGTAGACCCTATCTTCCTATCCACACATAGGGCCGACCCATTCATGCCAGTCCCTCTAGAACCGGATCCCAAGCATAGAGAGCATCTAGAATGTCCGAGTAACCACACCCATGGTAATGGAGACCAAAATCATTTCATCAACATGATCTCCATTGACTTAACCACCCCCATCCACAATCCGGCCGATCCAACATAGTCATTGTCTCTAGACATAGATGCCATAGACTGGGATCACGTCGATTCCCCTCCATCCCCATCCGAGTACTGGCCTTTCGGTGAAATGCTCCATTTTACCCCTAGGCCAACTCAAGATATCTGCCATGCTGAAGAGGGACCCGAGGTTCCTAACGATGATCTAAACTCAGCAAATGATATCCACTTGATCCCAACTCCACATTAGTTGGAAGACGGATCCCACATGTCGGTCGAGGAGACGACTGACGTAGACATCGGCTCAGACCCAATGAATCCATAGATCATCAAGCTGGGGGTAAGTTTATCCCCCGAAGAGCAAGCCGACTACATTGCCCTTCTCAAAGAGAAGAAGGAGGTTTTTGCATGGTCATACAAAGACATGTCGGGACTAGACCCACAGCTAGTCATGCATAATCTAACGCTTGATCCGACAGTCAAGCCAGTTAAGCAAAAACTATGCAAGATGCACCCAACAGTGGCCTTAATGGTCAAAGACGAATTGCAAAAGCTGTTGGATGCACAGTTTGTCATCTGCATGGATTATCCACCATGGCTGTCCAACATGGTGCCCATCAAGAAGCCTGATGGGAGGATTCACATATGCACTAATTTTTGAGATCTAAACAAAGCGAGTCCTAAGGATGATTTTCCCTTGCCGAGCATCGACGCATTGGTAGATGCTACAACGGGTCATGAAATGCTTTCCCTCATGGATGGTTTCTCGGGATACAATCAAATTTGTATCAGTCCTGAGGACCAGCTAAAAATGGCATTCACAATGCCTTGGGGGACATTTTGTTATAAGGTCATGCCCTTTGGCCTTAAAAATGCTGGCGCCACCTACCAACGTGCCATGACATACATCTTCCATGATTACATGCACAAGACTTTGGAAGATTACATGGATGATTTGTTGGCCAAATCTCTTTTGCGCCCGGATCATCTCGGTGACTTAAGCAAGATCCTCGATCGCCTCATGGAGCATAGAGTCAGACTGAATCCCAAGAAGTGCATTTTTGGCATCACATCTAGAAAGCTCTTGGGTTTCATAGTCTCAAAATGGGGCATCGAGGTGGACCCAAACAAAGTCAAGGCAATCCTTGAAATGCTTCCCCCAACTACCATCAAGCAGCTCAGAAGCCTGCAGGGAAAGGTCACGTCGATCAAGCGCTTCATAGCACAGCTATCTGACAAGTGTCGACCAATGAACAAGTTGTTGCACAAGGGGGTAGCATTTCACTGGGATGACGAGTGCCAGTCAGCCTTCGATGACATTAAACAATACTTGGCTTCACCACCAGTATTGGCACCACCTAGACCAGGAGTGCCATTCTACTTATACATCTCAGCTACTGAGGTGGCACTGGGAGCCATGTTAGCCCAGAAGAATGAACTTCATAGGGAACAGGCTACTTACTATCTTAGCCGCACCCTGGTCAGCTATGAACTTAACTATGCATACGTTGAGAAACTCTGCTTGGCAGTGGTGTTTGCTACCAAAAAGTTGTGCCATTACATGCTGAGCAACAAGACGTATGTTGTGTCTAAGGAGAATCCATTGCGATACATGATGAGTCATACTTATCATAGTAGTCGCACGATGAAATGGATCATGTTGTTGATAGAATTTGACATAGAGTTTATTGGATAGAAATCCATAAAAGGTCAGGTCATAGCCGATCAACTAGCAGAGGCTCCTCTCGAAGACGACCAACCTCTGACTATAGAACTACCCGATGATGGGGTCTTCCATGTCTCAGAATCACCAGATTTTGACGAGCCTGAGTCACAGGCCGACATAACCCTATTTTTTGATGGTTCTAAATGTGAGCAAGGTGGTGGCATGGGAATAGTATTCTTCACACCGCAGGGCGCTCCAATGCCCCTGTCATTTAAATTAAATTTCCCATGCACCAACAACAATGCAGAGTATGAAGCCTTGCTCATAGGTCTTCAGACAACAATCACCATGAACATTAAATGATTGAATATCTTTGGTGATTCACTGTTAATCGTCAACCAAGTCAAAGGGGTATTCCAATGCAAATGCCCAGTTCTGCAGGCCTACAAAGCCCTTGTGGACAAATTCCTGGCAAAGCTTGAATGGTACGACATCGAGGCACTCCCTCGATCATCGAATCATTTTGCGGACACTATGGCCTCTTTGGGGTCACTAATCCCGCAAGACATTTCTGGTGATATGACCACCATTCAAGTCAAAACACTATCGCAATCAGTGATGGAGCGAGCAAGCTCTGATTTAATGCTAGGAATCCACTCGATCCAGATTGAGCCATCCATGGATAGGTTCTCTCGAATCCATGATCATTTGAAACATGCCAACTGGGGGTCCTTGTTCTCCCCTACTCCCCTTAATAGCAATACAATGCTATTCTTGCAAGTTCTCTCCCGCTCAACTTTTGCTAGGGATGAACTTCGAGAGGGACTGGCTGTTCATACCATCGAGGCTTCTGATCAGCAGGATTGGTATTCACCCATAAGGGACTACCTCAAGTTAGGTAACCTCCCACTTGGATTGACGCATGCCACAAAATGCGCATTCAAGCAGAAAGCGGCAAAGCATGTCTTGTTAGGAGACATTTTGTACCGTCGTAGCTATGAAGGGATCCTCCTTCGGTGCTTGGACCAGCAAGAGTCCACTTGGGCGATCGCCCAAGCGCACGATGGTACATGCGGTGGTCACTTCAGCGGTATGGCCATCGCAAAGCGCATTCTTTGCATGGGCTATTATTGGCCATCTTTAGAGCGAGATTGTTGCGCATATGTCAGGAAGTGCATGAAATGTCAACACCATGCTAATTTGACACACGTACCTTCCCAGGCCTTGCAACCGATCCAATCGGCTTGGCCATTTTCGTAGTGGGGCCTAGATCTAATCGGAAAGATCTCCCCTACATCGTCAGGTCATCACACGTTTATCATCACGGCCACAGAGTACTTCACCAAGTGGGTGGAAGCAGTTCCGCTAACCTCTACGACTGGACCCCGCATTGTGGAGTTCATTTTGCATAACATCATATGTCATTTTGGTATTCCATCCAAGATAATCTCGGATAATGGGACGTCATTCAAGAACAAATATGTGCGTGCTTTGACCACAAAGTACAAAATTCAGCATAGTTTTTTGACACCCTATTATCCGCAGGCAAATGGGCAAGCAGAGGCATCAAACAAAATGCTAGTCGCCATCCTCAAAAAGATAGTCATAGATAATCATAAGGATTGGCACATTCAGATCCCACTTGCCCTATGGGCCTATCGCACTAGCATTCGGACACCCACTGGGGCAACTCCATTTTCGCTCGTGTATGGCTCCGAGGCTGTCATGCCTCTCGAGTTGGAAATTCCTTCCCTGCGCATATCAATGCAAGAGTTCATCGATGATGACACTGCATGGTAGGCCCGGTTAGACCAGCTTACGTTGCTTGATGAACGACGTGTTAATGCTCTCGAGCATTTACGTATCTACCAAGAGCGACTTAAGAAAGCATACAACATGAAAGTTCACTTGAGGGACTTTCAGGTTGGTGACTTGGTCTTGAAAGAGAACCAACAGAACTCTAATTTGCCACCCCATTTAAGGGACAAGTTCATGGCAAACTGGTTAGGTCCCTATGTCATTGATAGCAAAATAGGACCTGGAACATACCGGCTAGCCTCTCTTGATGGAATCAAGGAACTAGAACCCTTGAACATCAGTCATTTGAGGCCCTTCCATATTTAGAAGAGCCATAGCAACCCAAAATGCTCCAAGGATTCTATAATGTACCAAAAGCTCCAAGGATTCCCATAATCGCTTGGTCAACCCAAAATGCTCCAAGGATTTCCATAATCGCTTGGTCAACCCAAAGGCCCCAAGGATTCCTCAATCGCTTGGTCAAAAACAAGAAAATTCAAAAACAATAAAATCATCAAAAATAACAAAAATTTGCATCTCATTCCCATGCATACGCAAAATCATCATAACAATACAGAGCTTATTTTGCATCTCATCTGCATATTCACAAAAATCAATCCCTCAAAAATACAAAAATATATAGCTGCATTAAGCATCACATCCATACATTGCATATTTGTGGTCATAAAGGTCAAAGCACCATAGACTGTCATTACTTGGCAAAACCATCATTTTTCTACATTTTTCCACTTTATCAATAACTCATCACCTATAACCGCCATTCACGTTATTTTCCCCTATCATAGTCAGTTGTTTCCTAATGTATCAAGAGATTTTCGTCATTCAGTCGTCATTAGCTTTCTAGCCACGTACTGTACCAAGTCAGACAGATTTTATGCAGGTAGAGTTCTACTTGGATCACACCTTGTTACGTAGCATCCCGACACAAGTTAAAACATATAACAAAATTCCCAAGTTGTGTGAACGAAATATGAACCCTGCAAAGCAATCCAGGTCACCATAAGCGAAACGGTTATCTTGCTCATCCCCCTATGCGAATGACCCCAAGAATGCTGAGAGTTGGCAAAAGGACAAGCATCCTCCCTACCCAATTCCCCAAGAATCCCAAGTTCTCCAAAAGTTGCAAAACATCAGAAAAATTTGCAAAAGTCAAAACTCCAAATTTTGACATCACAACCAAAGTGCATACATCAAGAAAAGCACATACAATAGTGATTCTCCTCACTCACTATTCAAAATCCCTTGCTCAAAAAAAAATAAAAAATAATACAAAAATAAACAGTGATTTTTATCACTACAAAAGAGCAAGTATCCCAATACAATTGAAGAAAAGAAGGGAGTCGAACTTGAATCCCTGGAACTCTCAGCATCCAGACGGGTCATGAGGCAAACCTCAATACCGGTTTGGTTGATAGCCTATCGGTCACTGGTGGTAAACCTCCCGCATGACGATATATCTGTCACATTAACTTGTGTGCAGATCAATGTTTGCATGTGGATGAGCTAGCTTATGGTATCCTACGATAGCACCGCAGATTAATCTGACTAAACACAACAAAGGAGTTAGTGGAGCTAATCAGGTGATCCTCAGTATAGGTTTGGTTGACAGCCTATCTGGCACTGGCGGTATCCTGACCAACACCACATAAATGAACTCAATTGCACACACAGGGATGTGAAATAACTTGGTCCAAAACAAGTCCGATTCATACCTTGTTCAAAAGTCTTGTGAGATAAAGTACAGTCATGGCTAGTTAGTTAAAACATCTGAGTCTCAGAAAACCTTAACTACATTCGAAACCAACTTGCTATATTTTATTCTCACCATACCAAAAAAAAAACACATGTATACATGAAAAGTCATTTACAACAGCGATCGCCCAGGACAAAAAGTCATAAAGTTCTAAACAGTCTATGGTGCGACTACCAAACATCACAAATTCAATTCATCCATTCCATTTGCATATCATATAAATTAGAAACATTTGCACTCATCAACACATATGCATCCATCACTATAACTTAACATGCATACATCCATATTCATCAATCATCGTGCATAAAATCAAATCATCACATGCGCATAAACAAAATAAAGTCTGTATATATATATCATCAAAAATGCCCGCAGGCTACAAAGAACCGGTCATGTGACCCCGCAACCAAAATCCAAAAGCTCAAAAACCCCCAAGCCTAGGGCATCGGCCACCATGATCACGCAGGATCGGTGCGACGGGAACTACCCCCCATGTGGTGGGTCCTATGGGACCCCTCAAGGTGGCTGCTGCTAGCCCCCACATCACGCCTGCTACCGCCTCCCTCATCCAATCACCTACGATGAGATGATGTTGACTGCTCAGTACCACTGTCCCTCATCCGATGCAAAGAGCCACCTCCAGGGGGCTCAGGTAACCACCCATCGAGGCGGATAATCTCTCCCTCCATATCCATCCGATGTCGAGACCAATCTGTCTCCCACCGCAACCACTCTGCCTCCCACCGATGGTAGTAAGCTACTACATCGTCATGCTATGCCAGCTACGTCCGTAGGAGATCCCTCTCCTATGCAGCGCTGGTGTCCCCATCCCCCCGATGGTGTGCAGCAAATGCGCTATCCCGCTCCACTAGCTGAGTCCATAGGAGATCCCTCTCCTGCAAAGCTTCCCCCAACTCCTCATCTCACCTCCATAGCAGCTCCACCAATCATGCATTCTCAGTGTGCACCCCTACCTCCATGTCCTCCACCATGGCCTGATGCATAGGCACCTCTGGAATAGCAGCCTACTCTGGCTCCCACTACTCCGGGATGTCCTGCATCTCCGGCTGATCCGGAGCCCCAAAATCCATGCCCAAGTCATCCACCTCCACCATGTCCGCATCCTCTAGCGGAGCTCCCCAACCCTCACCTGGTGCCTCCGCACCATCATCCCCTACTGCTACCTCCGCACCTCCCAGTGGTCCCTCTCCCCACCATCACCATAGAGTCCACCACTGATCATACTCTATAGTAGTCTCGACGTCATCCACGTCTGGGACGTCGATCATCGCATCTGAATCCTCACCCAATGGCATGATGATCGGTCGATCCAGAGTCCTCTCGTCCCCTCGATGTCGATAGACCATGGGCTCACCAGGAAACCCCTGGTGCACCCCAAACTATCATGCCACCCAACTGTATGGGAAGAACTCTTGCTCGGTCCCATGCCACCCAATCAGCCATCGCTCCCTACGCACCCATCGGAGCCACTCTCCAGCCTCCGACCAGGCTGGACAGTCCCGGTAGGGATGCTAGAACACCTCCCCTGGAGCAAGCCGAGCAAAGGCATCGACATAGTGCCCTATGACACCTGCCCATCATCGACTCTGTCCCTACTCCTTAGACCATCGCCATAGAGCCGCGTAACCTATATCCTTATCTGCCATCTCTACCTGCGTCATCCATGGTAACCCCCTGGTCTCTCCACCGCTATATGCTACCAACCCCAGCTCTACAATAGATAGCTATAGCTGATCCCCTTCCGCCTCCGATAGTGGACCTCATATAGCTCCCCATAGAGCTACGCCAGCAGCGTCTATCCCCATCTCATGATCAAAGGTTCATGCATCGAACACTCCACCAGCCGATAGACCACATCCAACAGGTTCCATGGGAACCTCGCACCTGACGAGTCAGGTAGCAGCATGTTGGAAATGAGGCCCATGAGTACTGCGTGCCTCACTCCCAACACCCCCTTCTCCAGCCACCATCGAACCAGAATCCCACCCATCTGGCAGTCAATCTCTGCCCTCTCCACTGGACCATCCACCCCCAACTCCTCCCCATGCCCGAAGCAGCATGTCAGCACTACTGTCTGCTGATCCCACGACATCGTCCTGATCGACAGTCCGTCTATTGGAATCCTAAGAATCTGATAGACATCCTCCAAAGTGACTGTCATCTCCCCTATTGGGAGATGGAAAGTATTAGTCCAGGGATCCCACAAGTTGATCAGGGCCATCAGGTAGGCCCGATCCCCAATCACTGGCTCCAACCGAGTCACCTGCTTGAGCCCTAGGGCATCAAGCCACTCCTAGTCAGCCACAGCTAGCGCCTCCCACGCTTCAGCAAAAATAGTAGGCACACGATACCGGCTCTTCACAACCTGCAAATAAAAACAAAATAAACACATTAGAATCATGAAAAAAAAATTGTACAAATACAAAAAAAAAAAAAAAAAATTAATGGTTTCCAAATTTATAAATTAGCCAAAAAAAAAAAAAAAACATGAACACAAACAAACATGGTTCCACTAGGATTTCAACCTACGTTTTAGTGAAGTCATACCAAAACAAATAAACACATTCATTTCACTAAGGTTTTTTTCATTTGTACATTTGAAAAACAAAATATAAAACAAGACGCGAAAAATAACTTGCAGTTTTAAAAACTATCATACAAGAAACTAATAAAGAGGGCATTCACTTACTGGTCTCGCTTCGGCTCCGCCGCTCGATCCGGTTCATGCACTCATGGTGGCAGAAAAATTTGGCAGCGCTTCGCTTCGCAGAATTGACCTCCTCCTCCTCAGAGCTCCAAATCGCCAGAAAAAACAAGTGCAAATGAGCCCAAACCCTAGTTTTGGCCTTTAAATAGGCTTTTTGAGCCTGTAATCATTCCTCCCTGGGATGAGCACTCTGGTTAGCGCTCGTCCCACCCTGGAACGAATGCTCAATAGGAATTCGTCCCACCCAGGGACGAATACAGAGCAAACATTTCACAAAACAACAAAAATGCACAAAAATGCACCAAAAACAGCAATAAAACTGTCCAATGAGAGTGCTTTTGCACTTGACATTCCGGGCATGCAAAATAGATGTCGGGGTCACAAATCCTCACTATCCTACTCCCTAAGAAGGCTACCATAGCCGGACCGCTCCACGGGAGGACGGATCTTCGAGAATTTCATCCCCAAACGACGTCGCCAAAAGGGTCAAAACCCACCCAAAAATAGCAATAGAGTTGCCGAACGAAGGCGCCTTCGCGCCTGACATTCTTGGCATCCAAAATAGATATTGGGGTTATAAATTATCACCATCCTACTCCCTAAGAAGGCCACCATGGCCGGACCGCTCCACGGGAAGACGAATTTTTGACAATTTCAGCTCCAGAAAGGCGTCCCCAAAAGGGTTAACACCCACCAAAAATAGGTCTAAATGTCAAAAAACTGCACACACATTCAAAGATAAATCATCTGAAGGCACCCTTACCTAAGTCATCTTGGGTCAAGCGACTCGTCGCTTTTCTCATGCAGGTCATTCCCTCATCGATTCGTCGCTTGAGGGGGTAGTCACACTTAGTCACCAATCAACAAATACACACCCAATCATGGAAATGGCATGCATTCGAAGAATCATTGGCAAAGACAAATCACGCTCCTACTTGGGGTAGTAAACAAGCAATAATCACAAGCTGATCAATCACTTGGCATTCATGAATCATGAACTCAAGGTTCCCATAGACAAAAGGTTGCGCCCTTTGCCTATTCATGACTGATCAATGTCCAAGCTCAAGTAACACCTCACCGAAAAAGGTTAACACTTGAATTGAGTTCCCTCGCTCGTCAGAAGCAAGGATTCAAGAATGCATGCCCTTTTCATACTTGGGGCATCAAAATTTGGTTAGGTTACTAAGAAACCCTAATCATTAGTGCTTTGGTTATCTATTTTTGCTCGACGTTTGCCTTGCACAACGCATCCCAAAAAGGGGCATCTGTAGACACCAAAACAACACCAATCCGATTATGTGACTGCAAACACTGATCACATTGGCACACACAGCCCCCAGGGCAGCCCCCAGAGGTTAAACAGTGGTCCTAACCACTCTCACAATAGTTTTGGAAGGTCAAAAATCATTTTGGCACCTTCAGGCACTTTGCTCAATATCCGTTCCACCCAGGGACGAATTCTAATTGGGATTCGCTCCGCCCAAGGACGAATTCACAATTCGCTCCAGGGTGGGGCGAATTGCAGGTTTGACGGGAAAAAAGTCAAATCTTGACAAATGGCAGCTCGGATCCGCCACTTAACGCTTCCTTCATTGCATGGGAGTATAGGTGAGCATTTTCGAGCGTTAGAGGCTATTACAAGGGCAGTCATGGAGTCCCTATTCAGGGAGGAATCTTCCCTCCCCTGGAAGGGCATGGCTGCCAAGTGGCGCCTCTGCATGCTCATCCCAAGAGACCTCCAGGTCTATAAATTGGTGGGTTTTCTCACCCCAAAATATACAGAGTAAGAGCAATTTGGAGCAACGAAGTGCTGCCATTTTACTTCCCCATACATCCTTGTGCGATTTGTGCCTTTCACATCCTTGATCTCTTTTAGAGAGGAGGTCATTGGGTGACTATTGGAAGGACGAATCTTGAGCCCAAAACCTGACATTTGGCCATAGAATACCACCCAATTTGCCAACAACACCTTACAAGAGATTTTGGACCCATCCCAAGTGGATTGGTGTCGAAATCGTGCCTCAAACGGTGGGCGGCCCGCCCGGCGCCCCCTCGCACTGTTGTAGGCCTAATCGTCCCTTTTAGGAACGATTAGGAATTTGTGGCAGATTGTTCTTTCTATCATTTTCATCTTTTGCATTCAATTCTATGCTGCTTAGATAGGTTGTCATTTAAATTTCGTCTCATTTTGAACAATTTTGATCATGTTTCTATCTTCGTTCGCCTTTACTAACTTGCAGGTAGCATCATCAAATTCCCATTGATGGAGGTCAAATTGGGAGAATATGACCATCTGGGTCTTCCCAAAATGCCCCCAATTAGCTAACCCCAAATTTGTAGGTCTTTTGGAGCTTCCTAGGCAGGACATTTGGGACAGTACCTTTTCGGCATTTTGTTGCAGGTAAATTCGCCCCGCCCTGAGCGAATTCAAATTGGTGAGGAATTTCCTGACTGTTCTTTTTGCAATGCCCTCCTGGTGATGTTTCTGATGCCCCTATCAAATTTTTAGAGCATTTGGATTCATTTTAGTTATAGTTTAATTCATTTTTCTCATTCACTTATCGTAGGCTTGGGGATTGCATGTTTTGTTTCATCCGCAGGTGCTACTAACTATTTCTTGTTCCTTTGAACGCAGGATCGGAACATCGGAGGAGCAGCAAGGAATCAACATTCGTAGACACAAGCGGCGGCGACGTTTTGGTCCGCCCATCTTACATGTGGGCACGCGGAAGAAGGATGGCTATCCATGGATGTAACCAAGAGATGAATTTGACGCTCCTCGCCCCTAAAAAGGGAGGATGCGAATTGTAACCGAATTGTGAAATACATCAATAAAAGAAAAGGGCTGTTATTTCATTTGGGTTTCAATTCATTTTTTTCTCCATTTCATGCATTTTTAATTCGTAGGATTTAGCGTTAAGTTTAGTTCCATTTTTGCATCGTGCTTGGAGTTTTCCTTTTTTGTTTTCGTATCCTCATGCTTTCATATCATAGTCTCCTAATTTGTAGTTTTAATTAGGGTTGCATCCACCCATCTTGTAAAATAATTTATCATATTTAAGATCTATCCATGGGCTATAGTTGAAAGTGGATTTATATTTTGAATAATGTATAACCTTTTCAGGTTATAGTGGTTCAACTATTACTATTGGTTGATAAAAAAATTATATTGTTAGAATATATATAGAATATCTATAGAATAATATATAATATCCTAATTTGTTACTAGGATAATATGTGTGGATGAAATTAACTCAGTTAGTTATGATCCAATGGATCATATTGTACACCTTTGCTATTTAAGCAAAGTCTTTATCATTGAATAATATCAAGTATTTTATTTTTCTAACATGGTATCAGAGCGGGATTTCCCTACCTTGTGATTTTGAGGAAATTTTCATCATGGGGGATTTCGCTCATGGAAATCCTCCTTTTTTTCCATCATTTTTCCCCCTTCTTTGGCCTTTTTTTTTCAAAAAACCGAGGGAGTATGCTCTCCATATTTTGATGGATAAAAAACTAGACAATTTGAATATTTAATGGTTACATTTTTTTAAGCGTATAATCTGGTATTTTTTCATAAATATGAATGTAGCACGAGATCCAGTTTTTGGAGAGATGATCTACAAGTAGATGGTGACTTGGGAGTCTATTTAAATTCTCCTAGTATAGATGTTGCTCCTATCCCTACATGGACTTTGTAGTACCGTATGCTAATAAATGATACTTCTATGACATCTCCATGTGCTTGTGGTGTTGCTATTTTTGTTCAGTTCCATGAAGGTTGAGGGTCTGATAGTTCACCCATTCCTTGTACATAAATATTTGAAAATATAGTAGCTATTATTGACCAAAAATATGGAGTTTCGAGTGACCATGGAAAGTGATGGAGTGGCAATGTCAAAGGAATTTTTTTCGTTGCTCAAATCACCCAAAGTAGAACTGGATGAAGGGCACATATTATTTGATCAATGCTACTTTTCGGAGATGCCTATGCATCGATGCCTTCAAAGCTTTCTGTTACAATTATATTATAGAAATCGTGGACCTTGGGGTTTTCACCATAAATGGAATGAGCGAGAGTTGCTTTAAATAAGATAATTTTCTTTTTGGGGGTTTGGTCTCGATGGTGGTGATCCTTGCCATGGTGACTAAGCAAGAATTGGAAGTATTGAACACTATTACAATGGCAAGTAGTTCCTGCAATCAACACCCGAGATCTCGATAGTCATGATGTAGGCGATGTCGACACGTATGAAGCAAAATTTTTGGCAATCGTGTCGCTATCAGTCAAGGGTGTGGGCATCACACTTTAAATTTACAGGTAAATTTATAGGTAGCTACGGTGTTCGAGACACTTGAAGACACTCGATGAACAAAGAAAGAAGAGTTTTTTTATTAGGCTTGAGAGAGTTTGTTGGGTTACCTAGGAATAGATATTTGGGGATATATTATTATATTGTATAAGGGTTGGCATGGGCCACACATAACCCAAGGTTTATTGTATTATAGTATTGGGTTATGTGTGGCCCATGCCAACCCTTATACAATATAATAATATATCCCCAAATATCTATTCCTAAGTACCCTAACAAATATATGATGATGTGATTTGTCATGAACTAGATAGACTAAATTAGACACAAATATCTCCACTAATCTTATGAAAACCTATCATCAACAACAAAAATGACTTATTCAAATTCTTTCTCTTGATATATTGTGTTTCTACTATCATTATTTTCTTGTTATTATTGCATAGGTATACCTAAATTTTTTTTTAAATATATGTTTTTCTAAAATATTATTGATACAATGTCTTGAAGGAATGGATCTTATAATTCTACAATACTCTATAAATTGAATTTATGAATTCTACTTTCTTTTAATTCATTCTTAATATAAATATTGGATCTATATTTTTGACATTAACTTAAATCAAAGAGTATTGCCAATTTTATTTCAACAAAAAAGTCTTTAATATATTCTATTATAAAAATATTAATTTATTATCCCATGGGATAGCACAATCGTAATGGTTCAGGATTTGGCTCTTCTTCGGGAGGTCCAAGATTCAAACCACGGTGTGGGCGAGTGTGTGAGGGGGTGGGTGTGTATGGTTGTGTGTTTGACCCCTATTGATAAGCTTAACTCTCACCTTTATGAGAGGCCATGGTTAGAATGAGGATGCCTAACCCTCACCCTTATGAGAGGCCATGGTTAGAATGAGGATGCCTAACCCTAAGCATCATTCATAGGGGTTACTCACACTAACATCAATAAAAAATAATATTAATTTATTTAAAATAATAAAATAACCCAAGATGCCAGTGAGACCGTGGTTTGGTTGGGCATATAGATTATACAACCCACACCAAGGTTCAAATTTTAGTGGCACAAAATAAGCTATATAAATTAATATGATTAATTTGATGTAAAAGAAAAAAGACAACCCTTGAAAATTCCTATTTTTCTTCTAAAAAAATACAAACTTTGAAATAATTGTTTTTATTTCTCTTATATAAAAACTATATAAAAAAAATGAACCTCATTTATATTAAATCATGATGGTATATATATATTAATATATTATTTGCCTATTAAATATTATATATATAAATATATAAAGTAAGAACCTACTAGTATATGTTATTACTTGATATCTCGTTTTTTCTTTCACATATGTAATTTAATGTGACTAAGTCTATGTAAAATAAAAAGACAATCTTTTCAATTTTTTTTTTTGAAAAAATTGAAAAAAACTTGTATTAAAACAAAGATCAGTTACAATTGGGAGAAGACACATCCCAGCTAAAAACAATGAAAGCACATGATTACAAGAGAAGAGGAAGATTTGCAATGGATCCAAATCTCTTGAACCAAAACCAAGCTAGCTGAGAGAGCTGATAGATCTGTTACAACAACTTATCGCGAAAACGTGCAGCAAACACCAACTTCACCTCTGGCCACGAAAAAGCTACAAGTCGTGAAATCGTGACACAAGACTCCTCTGACCGCAAAAAGTCAACCTGTCATGAAATTGTGACATGTCACGAAATCACGACAATAATCCACCCTTGGCCACGATGGAGCAACATGTCGCGATATCACGACAACTTTTTGCCAGCAACCGCAATGACGCAACACGTCGCGAAATCGTGACATCTTTCCTCCAGCAGCCGCGACAGTGCAACATGTCACGATATCGCGACAAATTTCCCACAACGGCCGTGAAGGCGCAACATGTACTGATATCATGACAACTTTTCTCCCTTGGCCGCGATGGCGCAACATGTCGCGATATCATGACAACTTTCCCTCGACGGCCGCGACGGCACAACATGTCGCGATATCGTGACAACTTTCCTCCTTTGGCCGCGACGACGCAACATGTCGCGATATCGCGACAACTTTCCCTCGACGGCCGCGATGGTGCAACATGTCATGATATCGTGACAACTTTCCTCCTTTGGTCGCGATGGCGCAACATGTCACGATATCGCGACAACTTTCCCTTGGCGTCCGCAGCGGCGCAACATGTCACGATATCATGACAACTTTCCTTCTTTGGCCGTGATGGCGCAACATGTCACGATATCATGACAACTTTCCCTCGACAGCCACGACAGCACAACATGTCGCGATATCGCGACAACTTTCCTCTAGAAGTCGCGATAGTGCAACATGTCATGATATCGTGACAACTTTCCCACAGTGGCCACGACGGTGCAACATGTCGCGATATCGTGACAACTTTTCTCCAGCAGCTGCGATGATGCAACATGTCATGAAATCATGACAATTTTCCTCTAGCGACCGCGATGGTGCAACATGTCGCGATATCGCGACAACTTTCCTCCAGCGACCACGATGGCGCAACATGTCGCGATATCACGACAGCTTACCTCAAATGGCCGCGATGGCGCAATAGGTCATGAAATCATGAAAAAAACCACCCTTAGCTTTTTCATTTATCATTGGCGCAAGGATATTTCAAGGCCCTGCCTAATCACCTCATCTTCAATAGGCATGTCACTGTGCAACTGCACTCCTACCTCTTTTGCAGCACCCATCTTAGCCAGGAAATCGATCGCTTTGTTTAAATCTCTGCTCACATATACTAGAATCACATCATCTAATTCCCTCCATAATTCCTTGATTTGAGAGACCAAAATCCTCAACCTCCAAGCGTTCAACGAAAAGTTCCTCATGCAGTCTAGAGCTCCAACCAGAATTTGAGAATCAGATTCAAGAATTATCCTCTTGTGGCCCTGAGTAACTGCCCAAATAGAAGTAGATTTGATAGCAATGGCTTCTGCTTCATTATTTGTGGCTCGACCCAAGCCCTGCAGTCCCAATAGAGCACTGATCCCTCATGATTTTGGCAGACCATGCCAATTCAGGTGCTACCCGGATTTCTCTTTGCAGCTCCATCAGTATTGATTTTAATCCAGCCTTCTGGGGGTGGTTTCCAACTGGTTCTATCCTATCCCTTTCGCTGTTCAACTCCCTCTTCCATTGGCCTAGGACCAACTTGAGTATCCTCTTTAGCGTAGACAACAATAGTTTCTGTGACTTTGCTCCAGATGAATTGCCAAACTCCATCTAGCGAGGAAAAGGTTTCTCTAAAAATTCTAGCATTTCTCTCCAACCACACTTGCCACAAAATGAAGTATAAACCAAGCTCCCACCCAATTTGAAGAGCTTTGGATTTAAATCTACCATGCTTCCATCTTTCCCAAATATTAGTCCGATTCATGTCACCATTAACCTGGATTTTATAATGAGAGAGCCATCACTTCCAAATCTGACGCGTGAAAGGACACTCAAACATTAGGTGATCAGCTGTTTCCTCGTTCTTGTGGCATAAAACACATTGAGAAGGGCCGATGATTCCTCTACATCTGAGATTGTCAAAAGTGAGAATACCATTGTGCATAAACTGCCAAGCAAAAAAGTTTACTTTCAGCCAGCCCTTAGAGTGCCAAATCTTTCTCCAATCCTCAATCGAAAAAGAATGGGGGGAGGCTCTGGGAGGATCTTTTCATACCCGTCCTTCACTGTATAAACACCAAGGCTCCCATAGCCCCAAGCTAATTCATCCTCCTCGTCTCTCCTTGTGAGAAACCTTTCTGTAAAGATTTTGGTCAAGATGGGTGCCAACTATGGGGGGATTGGAATTGGCCACTCCTCCAACCTCTTAAACTTATACTCCCCCAGCTGATAAGTGTTGAAATAACTTTCAATTTGGACACAACCCTTGGTTTCTATGGAAAATTTTATTGGAAGTAACTCGGGGAATTCAACAATGATGGGTGTGTACTGATCCCAAGAATCAATCCAGAAACGGGCCTTCTCCCCTCTCCCCACTTTCCAAAATAGTTGGTCTTTAATAACTTGAGATCCTAGCTTGAGAGCCTACCACACTAAGGATCCAGTACCATTCAGAGGGAAACGACCCACCTCATTGGGGTTAACTTGACCCAAATATTTACTTGTTAGGATTCTACTGAATAAGGAAGTTGGTTGGGAAATCCACCTCCAGTACAACTTTCCAGCCAAGGCTTGATTATTTAACTTTCAATTTTTTTTTTTAACACCCTAGTATGGTACGGTTGGATTGTTATCCAAATCATAGGGAGGGAGGTCCCTATTATACCTTTGGAAAAGTGTCCCGGTTGTGCCACTTGTTACACTTTACTTTAAAAAAAAATCCTACTTTTTATCTTGTAGTGTGGCCCTTAGTTATACCAGCATTATACTTTGCCTAGAAAAAAACTTTTTTTTTTTTCTTAAAGACGCCCTAATAACATCTCCTTAGACCAATTAAACTATATGTTATACTTTATCTTTAAAAATAAAATTATGTTTTCCTTCTTAAAAAAATAATCTAAAACATTAAAATGAAACAATCTTTTTTCATTTAGAAAATGAAACAATTCTTATCTCTTTTATATAATCAATTAAAACTAACCTCATTAAATCTTGATCATATTAATATATTATTTGATTATTATTTTATATTTTATTTAAAATAAAAAAAATAAATACTTCTAACCACGACCTATATCCGTGTGTTGTCACATGAGCTTTGGTTCTTATAATAGGGAATCACCATGAAGGGGGAGTCACCATGTCGGTGTATGCGTGTGAATGTGTTCTAGATAAATTAGATATATAAATACTTATCCTAACAATGAGTCCAGCTGGCTGATACATGGCGATTACAACTAGTTAACCAATGTTCATGTCTTGGGACGTGTAAATAGCCATATTCACATCTTCAGACAGAGGAACACTTTATTTATAAGTGTGCGAGTTTTTGAGAGACATTTGTGGCAAATACAAAAAACACTTAAAAACGGGTTTATGACAGAGTTATTTGAAGACAGTAAAATAAAAAAAGTTGGAGAATTACTAACCCAAGAGAAAGAAGAACCTTCACAAAGATATTAAAGATCATATGATATGATTTGAACAATTGTACTTCCATATTTAAAGTCTGATAAACCATATTTAAATCTTGAAGACGTAATTAAAATCCTTCATTTCACATGTTCAAATCACGAAGGTTCTGTAAGTAAGCGGTGTCAAATATAGTCTGATAGGCCGCTCATGGCCATAACAAGTACAAAGGGTGTAGAAAAAATTTAATTACATAATTTAAAAAAAAAAAAATTATAAAATAATTTTAAAAAATAAAGAGAAGACACTCAACTATAAATTATGTACTTATTTAAAAAAAAAAAAACATAGGCAGCGCACCGGTGGGAGCTATGATTTGTATATAATTTGTACGAGATCCTTGTTGAAGATTTCAAGTAGATTTTCAATTTGACATTTCGAGGTGTATTACCATAGTTTTTTTTACACTTTTAAATAATAATAAAAGAGATAAGATACATATATTATCTAAGGTATAATCATCTAACGTCTTTTATCTATTAAAAATATATATTAAATATTTATTAAATCACACATAAATAACAATAAATATCAAAATTTAAATAAATTACGCATATAAATAATTAGATTCTTATTAAATAGCTAGAATATTTATTTAACTTTATATCTATATATTTATAGTGAATTGATTGGTGATATCTTTTAATTTTTTATTTAAACAACAAATTTAATAATTTTTAATTATAAATAATTATGCCATTATGTAATGATCAAAGATTTAAAATTCAATTGAGACCCAAATTATTTACTAACCCAATAATTTAAGCTCATTTAATGATCGATATTATCCCCGGATCTATACGTTAATCTCCCAAAGTCCCAGAGCCCCTTCAATATTTTAAAAACATTATCACGCGAGGATTCATCTACCTCTGAATTCATTAGCACCGCGCGATCAGGTAAAGAAACCATGTTTTTTCATGGCATCTTAATATATTACAGTTACCTGGACAACTTTTCCCACGCTGAGGTAGACCTTCATTTCTTATTGGAAATTTGAGTCATGATGAGGGGTACTCATTATTTCCCGAAATAAGCCAGGCAAATGTTTATTAATGAATAATCTCCTTTTCTCTGCCGCAAATAACATTGGTAGAAATCTGCCTCTGGGTGTTTCATGGCTCCGACCTCAGCACACGCAAAGAGAAAGGGAGTGTGCTTGGAAAGAGGAGAGAACTATGAAGACACAGTAACTCCCTATGTAGTGGTATGTGTTAGAAATATTAATCCAGATTTCACGCCTCCGCCCAACTGCGCTCCGAACTTGGGCGAAGCCGGACTGCGCTCGCGCAGTCGGGGATCCCGACAAAAGTTTGACATGACGTCGCACCTACCCTCTGACAGATGTGACGTCTGACAGATCCGATCACCGCAGAAGTTAATGCCAGTTCGGCGATTTAATGCCAGTTCGGCGATTGGTCAGAAACCCTAGTTGAGGGTCTGTCAGAACCTGTCAGAGGACAACCCCTATCTTCCTCTCCCCGCGGCTATATAAGGCAGTTCGGGTCTTCAGACAAGTGTGTGGAAAGAGAGCAGAGAAAGAGAGGAGAGCGGGAGGAAATTTGGAGAAACAACAGAGTAGGAGACGAGATCGTTTCAGTGAGAAGTGTGGCTCATCTGTTTAATGTCCGAGCAGCAGACTCGACATTTGTTTTCCGTCTCAGTTTATCCTGCAGCTTTAGTCTGCAGATGTTAGTTTTCCTCAGTTGAGGACTTTTGTAACCCTCGTCTTATATGAATAAAATTTGTTGTTGTTTAAGGCATCTGTAGGGTTTGCAGTTATCTCTGTGTGCTAAAATCTGTTGTTGTTCTCTATACAAATCGCCTCAGAGCGATTTCTTTCGGGTTCTATAAGTTTGAGCTCAGATCTGAAATATTGCATTCAGATTCGGTGTTTCTCTCCTCCCGTACAGTTCTTCCCAAGCCAGGGAAACCAACGTCGTAGCCGCGCAAGCCTCCGGACAACAAAAGTCTGCAAGGCAAAAATTTGGCTAAGTCTGGAGCTGTCCTCCCGACTTCGCAGCGAAGTCGGACTTCGCTGCCTTTGACCAACGCAGTCGGGCGTTGACCGAGTGCTTGCCGGACTTAGCACTTTCTTCGTGCGCAACCCAATTCACATCCCCGTGCGTAACCCGATTGCGCACCTTTGTGCGCAACCTGACTTGCACTTTGCTTGTGCAACTCGATTGCGCAACTTATTGCGCAACCGTTGGATGGGGTTTGATGCGCAATCCGACTTCGGGCCCTTCCTTCCCTCCTTCGCACTTCGCACTTCACACTTCGCACTTCGCTCCCGACTTTGGCAAATAAAAATTTAAATTAAAATCTTCAAATTGGTATCAGAGCCACTGATCCCTTGATGCGGAGACCGAAGCAGAATGGCTTCCAGTAGCAACAACTTGCAGTTGCAGATCCCGTGCTTCAATGGGAAGAATTATGATTACTGGAGCATCCAGATGAAGATCCTGTTCGGATCTCAGGAGCTATGGGAGTTAGTCGAGAACGGCTACCCAGAACCGATAGATGCAGTAGCACTGGCCGCCCTCTCTCAAGCAGACAAGGACCTATTGAAAGAGAACACGAAGAAGGACCAGAAGGCCCTCTTCTACATCATGCAAGCGGTCGAGGAGTCCATCTTCCCATGGATCGCATCAGCCACCAAGGCGAAGCAGGCCTGGGAGATTCTGGCCAGCTCGTACCAGGGCACCAATAAGGTAAAGTTGGTGAAGCTACAGATGCTCAGGAGGGAGTTTGAAAATCTATAGATGAGTGAGTCCGAGTCCATGAGTGATTTCTTCACCCGGACGATGGACATTATCAACCAGATGCGGTTGAATGGAGAAATTATGCAGAGCCAGAGAATCATGGAGAAAATTCTCAGAAGTCTGCCTGCCAAGTTTGACTCGGTTGTGATAGCAATCGAAGAGTCGAGGGATCTGACAACCCTCTCGATAGATGAGCTCATGGGTTCATTGCAGACACATGAACAGAGGCTGAGCCGTTCATCTCAGACCTCTCTAGAGCAAGCATTCAAGGCTCAGGTCTCATTTCGAGACAATGACAAACAAGATTCCCACCATGGCGCCTCTAGTTCTCATGGAGGAAGAGGCAGAGGCAGGCGTGGGAAAGGCAACAAGCAAGGAGGATGGTCAAACCCTAGCGAAGGAGAGACCAACTGTAATTTCCATCAGCAAGGTGGAAGAGGCAGTTCAAAAAATCAGCAAGTTGGATCTGGTCAGAAGGACATGTCAAAGGTCCAGTGCTATTTTTGCAAGAAGTTCGGCCATTACATCTCACAATGCAAAAAATGGATGGCCAAGGAGAACCAGTAGCAAGCCCATTACACGGATGAAACCAAAAATGCGGTAGGAGGAAATGTGTTGTTGACTTGCAACATTGAGGAGGAGTGCCAGAAGAATGTCTGGTATTTAGATAGTGGGTGCAACAACCACATGACGGGGAACAAGGAGATGTTCTCCCAACTGGATGAAATAGTCCAGTCTGAGGTGAAGATGGGGAACAACAACAAGGTTCCCGTAATGGGGAAAGGAAAGATCCTCATCCGCACTAGGCACGATGAATGAAAGCAGATCTGTGATGTCTACTATGTGCCTGGCCTGAAGCATAACCTACTGAGCGTTGGACAGCTCGTGCAGAAGGGACATACGGTCCAGTTCAAAGATGGAGCTTGCACCATCGGAGACAAGTCGCATGGGCAGATTGCTACAGTGTCCATGATGAAGAATAAAATGTTTTCACTGTAGATTCAGAATGAATCATTGATGTCTCTGAGTGCAGTTGTGAAAGATGCTACCTGGTTGTGGCATCTCAGATTTGGTCACCTGAACTTCAGTGGCTTGAATCAACTGCACAAGAAGCAGATGGTGAAGGGTTTACCCCTGATAGAGCAACAAAATCAAGTTTGTGAGGGCTGCTTAGTCGACAAACAACATAGGGATTCGTTCCCTTTCGGTCAGTCTTGGAGAGCATCACAACCATTGGAGCTGGTGCACTCAGACATTTGCGGTCCGATGCAGACCAACACGTTTGTCGACAACAAATACTTCTTAACATTCATAGATGACTTCATCTGGAAGACTTGGATCTATGCCATCAAGTTGAAGTCAGAAGCATTTGCCAGATTCAAGGAGTTCAAGGCTCTAGTGGAGAAATAGAGCGGATATCAGATCAAGACTCTCAGGACAGATGGTGGAGGTGAATACATCTCCAACGAATTCCATAACTACTACAAGCAACACAAAATTCGAAGGCAGTTCACTGCCAGATACACGCCACAATAGAACGACGTAGCTGAGAGGAAGAACCGGACCATCATGGAGATGGCACGAAGCATGATGAAGGCGAAGGGATTGCCACATGAATTTTGGGCAGAGGCTGTAACATGTGCAGTCTACTTGTTGAACAGATGTCCCACCAAAAGCGTGAAGGACAAAATCCCTCAGGAGGCCTGGAGCGGTGTGAAGCCAAGTGTGGCTCACTTGCGTGTGTTCGGGTGCATTGCATATGCACATGTTCCAGAAGAGAAGCGACAGAAGTTGGATGATAGAGCTGAGAAGTGCATTTTCATAGGGTACAGTGAGCAGGCGAAGGCATATAGGTTGTACAACCCTGTGACGAAGAAGCTCATCATCAGCCGTGATGTGAAGTTTCTTGAAGATGAAGCCTGGAACTGGAAGTCGGAGACTGGCCAGTCAGAGCCAGTAGTAGTAGAGTCTGTTGACTTGGAAGAAGGAAGTGTGCAGCCACCTGCAACCTCCAAGCAGTAGGTGCCAGCAGTAGCACAACCACTCCATCTCGGTCGCCTCCATGTGCAAGTAGAATCCAGAACCTGGTGACGCCAGCGAAGACAAGGAGCTTGCAAGAAATCTACGAGGCAACCCAAACCCATGTAGATGAAGAGTACTCTGACTTTGCA
This sequence comes from Wollemia nobilis, assembly GCA_028583015.1. NCBI lineage: Eukaryota > Viridiplantae > Streptophyta > Pinopsida > Araucariales > Araucariaceae > Wollemia > Wollemia nobilis. Next base: position 228,759 of record JAQPPZ010000252.1, on the reverse strand, counting down.
TTCTTTACTGAAGTTGATCCAATAGAGTTCGAAGATGCAAGTCAGAATCAAAAGTGGGTGCAGGCGATGGACGAGGAGATTGAAGCCATTGAAAAGAATGATACATGGCAACTGACAGATCTTCCAGTAGGGAAGAAGACCATTGGGGTCAAGTGGGTGTATAAGACAAAGTTCAACGCCCAAGGAGACGTTGACAAGCATAAGGCCAGACTGGTGGCGAAGGGTTACAAGCAGAAGTCAGGCATCGATTACCATGAGGTTTATGCGCTTGTAGCCCGACTTGACACAGTCAAGATGATCCTGGCATTGGCAGCCCAACAGGGTTGGAAGATGTACCGGATGGATGTCAAGTCAGCCTTCCTCAATGGAGTGTTGGAGGAAGAGGTCTACATAGACCAGCCACCAGGTTACGAAATTGAAGGCCAGGAGGGCAAAGTCCTGAAGCTGAAGAAGGCCCTGTACGGTTTGAAGCAGGTGCCCCGAGCTTGGTACAACCGGATTGATAGTTATTTTCAGGAAAATGGGTTTGTAAAATGCCCATATGAGCACACCCTGTACATGAAGACAAATGATGTAGGTGAGCTCATAATCGTCTACCTGTATGTGGACGATTTAATTTACACTGGCAACAACACAACACTGTTTTCCCAGTTCAGAACAGCCATGAAGAAGGAGTTCGAGATGACGGACTTAGGGCTGATGAAGTATTTTCTCGGCATTGAAGTTGACCAATCGACAGATGGCATCTTCATTTCTCAGGGCAAGTATGCGAAGGATGTCCTGAAGCGGTTCAAGATGGAGGACAACAAACCTGCCATCACACCTGTAGCCACAGGTTTGAAGTTGAGCAAGCTGGATTCAGGGAGGAATGTAGATCCAACCCTGTTCAAGAGGCTAGTTGGCAATCTGATGTATTTGACTGCAACTCGACCAGATCTGATGTTCGGAGTCAGTCTGATCAGCCATTTTATGGAGACTCCGAAGGACACGCACTGGCAAGCAGGCAAGAGGATCTTGCGCTATGTCAATGGGACACGAAACAATGGCCTATTTTATGCTAGACAGGACCAGTTGGAACTGGTGGGCTTCACAGATAGTGATTGGGCTGGTAGTATCGACGATCGAAAGAGCACCTCTGGGTATGCTTTCCATCTCGGATCAGGGGCAGTCTCATGGGCATCCAAGAAGCAACCCATCGTTGCATTGTCCACAACCGAAGTAGAATATGTCACCGCCACGTCAGCCGCATGCCAGGCAGTTTGGCTGCGAAGAGTTCTGAGTGAACTGAACTATCCTCCGGAAGGCACGACAATAATTTTTTGTGATAACAATTCGGCCATCGCATTATCAAAGGATCCCATGTTCCATGGCCGGATGAAGCACATCGATATTCGTTATCACTTCATCAGAGAGTTGGTGAAGTCTAGGAGAAATTCAACTACAGTTTTGCAGATCCAAGGAGCAGTTGGCAGATATTTTCATGAAGCCTTTGAAGGAGGAAGACTTCAGCAGATTGCGAGAGCAGCTTGGAGTCAAAGCGCTCATGAAATCAGGTTTAAAGGAGGGTGTTAGAAATATTAATCCAGATTTCATGCCTTCGCTCAATTGAACTTGGGCGAAGTGGATTGCGCTCGCGTAGTCGAGGATCCCGACAAAAGTTTGACTTGACGTCGCACCTACCCTCTGACAGATGTGACGTCTGACAGATCCGATCACCGTAGAAGTTAATGCCAGTTCGGTGATTTAATGCTAGTTCGACGATTGGTCAGAAACCCTAGTTGAGGGTCTGTCAGAACCTGTCAGAGGACAACCCCTATCTTCCTCTCCCCGTGGCTATATAAGGCAGTTCGGGTCTTCAGACATGTGTGTGGAAAGAGAGCAGAGAAAGAGAGGAGAGCGGGAGGAAATTTGGAGAAACAACAGAGTAGGAGACGAGATCGTTTCAGTGAGCAGTGTGGCTCATCTGTTTAATGTCCGAGCAGCAGACTCGACATTTGTTTTCCGTCTCAGTTTATCCTGCAGCTTTAGTCTGCAGATGTTAGTTTTCCTCAGTTGAGGACTTTTGTAACCCTCATCTTATATGAATAAAATTTGTTGTTGTTTAAGGCATCTGTAGGGTTTGCAGTTATCTCTGTGTGCTAAAATTTGTTGTTGTTCTCTGTACAAATCGCCTCAGAGCGATTTCTTTCGGGTTCTATAAGTTTGAGCTCAGATCTGAAATATTGCATTCAGATTCGGTGTTTCTCTCCTCCCGTACAGTTCTTCCCAAGCCAGGGAAACCAACGCCGTAGCCGCGCAAGCCTCCGGACAGCAAAAGTTCTCAAGGCAAAAATTTGGCTAAGTCTGGAGCTGTCCTCCCGACTGCGCAGCGAAGTCGGACTTCGCTGCCTTTGACCAGCGCAGTCGGGCGTTGACCGAGTGCTTCCCGGACTTAGCACTTACTTCGTGCGCAACCCGACTACGCACAAGTCCCTGTGCGCAACCCGACTGCGCACAAGTCTTTGTGCACAACCCGACTACGCAAACTTCGCTTGCACAGCCCGTTTGCGTAGTTGTCGAAAGCGCAGCCCATCTTCGGCTGCGCAGTCCGACTTCGGGCCCTTCCACCTTCCCTCCTTCGCCCTGTGCCCTTTGCCCTTCACACTTCGCTCCTAGACTTCAGCAAAAAGAAAAATTGAAATTAAAATCTTTAGTATGCTGTGCAATTGTTGCCATAGGAGGCGCCATATTTGGTTACGATATTGGAATCTCCGGTAAGTTTCGTAGACACATTAGTAATAACATCAGTATGGATCATCATATCTGTGATTCTAAATGTCGATCTTGAAAGAAAGTTAAAACTAAACCATAAAAAATAAAATGCGGATCTTGAAGATAGCCCTGTTACAGGCACACACACAGGCGGAGGAAGGAATAAAATCAGGGTTTATATTAATGAAACAGGGGAGGGCTCTGTTGAGCCTACAAGACCCCGAAGGTCACCAAATGCTCGGCTAAGCTTACATCTACGGACATTGCCGCTTGCAGAATACTTTCGTCGAAATCCCAATTGGATTACAAAGGGGGGTCTGTGCTAAGGAGCAACAAGAACCCCCGAAGCTCACACCGAGCAACTAAAGTGATCTATAGTGACACTGCTGCAGAATGGAACCTGCTAAGCTGCAGGGAAACTGAGGCGGCTGCACAGATTGTCGAATGAGTGTACGTAGCTTCTATTTATACTTGCGGAGGTCTCAGGCCGGCACAGGCGAGAATGTCGAGGCCAGCTGGAGCCATACAGAGTTCACCTACTCCCTTAACTCACCCATGCTTCCTCTACCAGATGGGACATTCCAGCGGCGGAGGCCTCTACCAGACGGGACATTCCAGCGACGGAGGCAATTACAGAATTTGGATTAAATATTGTTTCCAACAGCCTCCCTTAATCCAAATTCTTCTAACAAAAAAACTGAGTTTCGGCACTCTCGCCTGCGGAAAATCTACTTTGGAAAATTTCATCCTTCGCACTGCGCCCCCGAAGTCGGACTTCGGCAATTCTCCCTGCGCAGTCCGCATTGCGCCCCCGAAGTCGGACTTCGCCCCTGAAGTCAGACTTTGGCAAATCTTCGGTGCCTTTCGCACTTCGCTCTACCACCGCTCTTCGGGCATCTTCCCTCCTTTGCCGTCGACAATCGGACTTCGACGAAAATTGAAAAATTAAAATCATTTCTTCAAAGGGCGCGGTCCGACGTTCGCACTACGCCAGCTGTGCGTTGTGCGCCGTCCGCCATCCGCACTCCACACTTCGCCCCGGCTCCGCATTTTGGAAAATCACTCTGCTCCAACTCCGTCTACCACTCCGTCGCTGCACTGCGCCACCGACTTAGGGGGAAACGATCGAAATGGGGGAGGGCCCGAAGTTCGGGCTGTGCTCTCGAACTCTGCTGGAGAAAGGTTGTCCAGACCATGAATCTGTCAAAGCAGTTTCTGAGATTTTCTGGCAGCATCGACAACTGCCGTCACAAGGTCCTCCTAGGAGCGCGACGATGACTTTCATCCTGCTCTTCTTCAGGTTGCTCTCTATGCAGCTTCTCCACGACACGTTTGCAGACTCTGTCTCCTCGCTCTGATACCATGACGAAAGTTGAAACTGAAACAAAAACAAATAAATCTGAAGATCTTTGAGACATGCCCTGTTACAGGCAAACACAAATAGGCGGAGGCAAATAATTACAGAGTTTATATTAATGAAACAAGGGAGGGCTCTGCTGAGCCTACAAGACCCCGAAGGTCGCCAAATGCTCGGCTGAGCTTACATCTACGAAAATTGCCGCCTGCGGAATACTTTCGCCGAAATCCCAACTAGATTACAAAGGGGGGTTCTATGCTAAGGAGCAGCAAGAACCCCCGAAGCTCACACTGAGCAACTAAAGTGATCTGTAGCGACACTGCTACAGAATGGAACCTGCAAAGCTGCAAGGAAATTGGGGAGGCTGTCCAGATTGCCGAATGAGTGTACGCAGCTTCCATTTATACTTGCGGAGGTCTCAAGCCGGCACAGGCGGGAATGTCGAGGCCAGATGGAGCCATATGGAGTTCACCTACTCCCTTAACTCGCCCATGCTTCCTCTGCCAGACGGGACATTCCAGCGGCGGTGGCCTCTCCCAGAAGAGACATTCTAGCGGCGGAGGCGAGTATAGAATTTGGATTAAATATTGTTTCCAACAGATCCCAAGGTTTTTACAGTAATTCTCTGAAATATTTTATTGGACAGTTGTTATTATTTCATAAATGTGTCCTTTTTATATTTTGTGTTTGTTTTGGGTGTATTAGGAGGAGTGCAATCAATGGATCCGTTTCTGCAGAAGTTTTTTCCCAATGTCTACCGGAGAAAGAACTCAGGAATTCTCAAAGACGGCAGGAATTATTGCAAATATGATGACCAAGGTTTGGCATTGTTCAGTTCAGTGGTGTATATTGCAGGCCTGGTTGCTTCCCTTTGCGCTTCGCCTGTAACCAGAAACTCGGGGCGAAAAATCAGTATTATAATTGGAGGCATGAGTTGCGGCGTCGGTGCAGCTCTGAGCGCAGGAGCACCCAACATTGGGGCGCTCTTCACGGGGCGCATAATGCTGGGTGTGGGAATTGGCTTTCTAAATCAGGTAAATAGCCCTAAAATTTTTCTGACCTAAAAATTTGGCGCTAAAACCTTAAGAAAAAAGTAGAAGTTTCAATAGATATTTTAGTTTAGGAATTCATTTTTATATGTGGGTGTGTGAAGGTGGTTCCAGTGTACATATCAGAGTTAGCTCCTGCAAATCTGCGTGGTGGGCTGAATTCGTTGTTCCAACGGGCAACGACAGTGGGGATTTTCGCAGCAAATATGATAAATTACCACACTCAAAGAATGGACCCTTCGGGATGGCGTCTCTCTTTGGGCTTGGCTGTATTTCCTGCAGTTTTTATGACTGCTGGAGGGATATATCTGCCAGAGACGCCCCATTTTCTTATAGAGCAAGGCCACCTAGAAGAAGGGAAAGCTTTGTTGGAAAAGCTGAGGGGCACCAACAATGTCCAGGCTGAACTTGATGACATGTTGGATGCAAGGGGATTGGCTACATGTATAAAGAACCCATATAGGAACATGTTGGAGAGGACAAATTGTCCACAGCTAGTGATGGCGACTTGCATTCCAGCTTTCCAGATATTGACAGGGATAAACTCTGTACTGTATTATGCTCCTGTTCTTTTCCAAAGTGTGGGCTTTGGGGAGCGTACATCACTGTATTCTTCACTTATGACGGGAACTGTACTGTTCTTGTTTACACTTTTGTCCATGGTCACTGTAGATATATGGGGACGCAGAACGCTCCTTATTTTAGGGGGCATTATAATGATAATATCTGAGGTATGGATAAGAGACGCATATGGCTTTTTAAATTGCTTTCTTTTGGTTCTTTCATGTGTATATACCAACCCTAAAATTTTAGGGTAACCTTCAATGCAAATGTGTTATTTTATACCAAATACATTTCTTCCTTACTCTTAATAATGCTTTCTATTATTACTAGAACGAAGGCTACACCAAATTTTTCCTTGTAAGGAAGCTTATCTTACCGCATATCACAAAGTATTAGCATTAGTATTGCATTGGTTAGGATTTTTTTTTTTTAAATGATGTTAGCATTTCATTTTTTTCACAAGTTGCTGTTGGGATAATGCTAGGGATGAAGTACAAACAAGAAAAGCATCTGTCTGTTGGCTTCTCAGATGTGTTGGTCGCCATAACCTGTATATACGTCGCGGCATTTGGGTTATCATGGGGTCCTCTTGGATGGACTGTGCCAAGTGAAATATTTGCATTAGAAACCCGCTCTGCTGGCCAGGCCATAACTGTATCTATAAATCTTTTGTTAACATTCATACTTCGACAATCATTCTTGCCTATCCTTTGTCGTTTCAAGTATGGAATGTTTCTATTCTTCGCAGGATGGATTTTCGTCATGACAGTCTTTGTGTACCTCTTCTTGCCAGAAACCAAAGGTGTGCCCATTGAAGAAATGATTATTCAATGGAGAAAACATTGGTTCTGGAAGAAAAAACTGTCGCCAATTGAGGCTGATATTGTGGAAACAGAGAAAACTCCAGATCCTCTAGAATGGATTCATACGTTATTCTGGGAGATTTCTGCCCGTCACCACCTTTACAACTCTAATAACTCCATCGGTGTATAGGTTGTGTGAACTGTGGGTTTCGGGCGAAGCCTACGAGAACCAAGGGGTGGTTTTCCTTCGAAAAATGTGAACTTCTTCTCAGTTTTGTAAAGAAGCAACTAATAAGAGAACTAGGTTGCACCGATGGGTTAGATTTTCTACAGCTAGTAAGCTCCGCTAATTAAAATGGTTTACAGATACATAAATTTTATTATTTACATGGTATTAAATTATGAAATCATCTAATATGCACCTATAAAATCATACTTCAACTTGAAAGGAATCAGATGAATACCTAATATCTGGATTGAAGTGTCAAATTCTATCAAATGTAATTAATTTGAGCTAATCTAAACAATTTTGTTAAAAAACAAATTTAAAAGGGTAAGTGTTCTCAATAAATTAAATTCAATTATATCATCATAGCAATGTGATCATTAATTTAGTTGGAACCTTCAAAAGTATTAGAATAAGTTAAGTGTAGTTATATCTTCGAATAACCTCTAATAATAAAGTGAGGAAACTACTAGGAAGGTGAAGCCATAAGCATCACCATCTATTATAAAGTGTTCAAAAGGTTCCATAAAATCCTTGCACAATCTTCTCAAATTTCAATTTAAATAAATATTGAAAGGTGTTAGAAGCTTATCACAAGAAGTACCTTTATATTTTTAATATAGTAAAATAATATTTTCAAATGAGCACTAAGTTTTTATTGATAGCGCCACTTGCATTATAGTTGATGTGATCTGGGTTCAATCCCATGGTGGATGTGTATAATAAGTATTATCAAAAAAAAAAAAATTAATCTAACTTTTAACTAAGCCAAAAAATTTATAGTCCTAGTAAAATTCTAATTTGACCACAACTTAAAAAAAAATTAATGCTTGGCTAATCCAACTTAACTTTGAAACTTGTTCTAAATGATTCTAGCATATTCAATCCTTTACTGCCATCATTTAAAGATAAAAAATTATTTTTCAAGCATTACCTCAAACCTCCTATAGAATATTTAATCTAAGATGACTTTTTTAAGATATCACCTCAAGAGACTTGCTCTTCAAGGTGAGAATGATATGCTCTTGGGTTAGTGAATAAATTGGTCCCTTCCACAATGATCTATTTTTAAGCTCTAGACTAGATTGCACTTATCATACCTTTCCCAATTTTGAGATTTTTATCTTTTTAACATCTATTGGTAAATTATCTCGCAAGTCTATTTCAATTGGAGTCATCTTAATCTCCATCCCTATTCTTATTTTCTGCATAATTTTTCTCACTACTAGATTGTAGTGATAGTAGTTGAACTACTACTACTTTAGTGATCGTTTGATACATAAAGCATGGTTGGTGAAAGATCTTAGATTATTTCTTTGTCCTTTGTGTATGAGATATACAAAATCATGATTAATCTAGCATAAATTATAAATTTTAGGACTATAATTTATCATCTTGCATGCTTTAATTTGGTAGCAATGATGTCAATGAAGCTTTCTAGTTAGTGTTTTAAATAATTTTATCACATCCAACATTATGATACTAAATTCTAGATCTTCATGTTTATTTCTAAGAATATCTTCTCACTAATCTATTGTATGCTTCATTTTTCTAACTATCCTTCTTATTCAGAAGTCTTATTAGAAATGTCTATTGTATTTCCTTCAATTTATTTTTCCATCTTAGGATTTTTTTTTTTTTGATTATATTTGGTATCTATTTAGATATGAAATATTCTCCTTATTCTAAAAATAAATTTAGAAACCCAATGTCCAATATTTATTATACTTATTTCTTTATTTTTTCCATGGATAACTTGAAGATAATATAGGTGGCTTCAAAAATTTCAAGCTTCCTTTCATTATTTGGTATAATCCTCAACTAGAATATCATTTCTTTCTTGTTAGTTATACCCAATTACTTTATTTTATCATTGGATGTGTTATAAAACTATTATAATACTTTATCCTAGCTTTCCACTTTATTTCCATGTATTTTACCATATACATAGTGTGACTAATTAGTGCTTCATAGTCTCTAAGTTACACAAGATATGATCTACTTTTTATCACTTCTATGTGTACTTGTTACCATAAAGGTTCAATCTATTCTAATATGAAGATGTTACTTCCATGTTCTTTATCTTCCTCAAGATCCTTATTTTTTTGGTTGAGAGAGACTATATGTTTATCCTTTTGGTGCTCCTTATCTTGCATACTTACCCTAAATTAATCTATTTGGAGTTGTAGGTTCTATTTTTCCATCCTAAGTTGTTGCTTCAATTTATCCTTCTTATTTGCAAGTTGCTATTTGAGTTATTTTAGCTTCAATTATTTCTATTTTTTGGTATTTTCCTTCCTTTGTTTCAACTACTTTCTTAGGTTTTCATTTTATTTATCTGTTGCCTCATAATCCTCCTACAACTAAGATACCTTATATCTTTTCTCTTTGACATTGGTTTAAATTTATTTCAATGATTTTGCATTTTGATGGATTTGTTTATTATATAATTTTGCTTTTGTAGTCACTTTCATACACCTAGTCAATATTACTTTGTGTAATAATTATAATATTTGAACAAACTAGTATGTATTTGCCTTATTGAGATCCAAGATATATAACCTAGTCATAGAGTCTAAAGATATATCATCTGGCTAACATTGATCCAATTACAATGCTTTTATGATCAACAATTTATTCTTCTTCTTATCAAATTATGACTAGAGATAAGTAGAAACCATGGGTGATAAAAATTGTATACCTCATATTGATTACTTTAGTCATGAAATTCCTATAAATATTGTAAAAGATTCACTAAAATATCACTCTCTTAGGTTATTTGAGACATATCAAAGGAAATGCTTGAATGACTTGCATTTTCTAGTGCTAGTTACCTCCTAATTGTAGTATCATTGTGATCCTGTTTGGTCACTAACTACATGGCTTCTTTCTATCTTGAATATGGTTATGTGACTACATTTGTACTGTATTAGATGAATATACTGATAAAGTTACATTTGGTAGAAGGGTATACAAATTATGGGATGAATTTTATGGTTATGTATTATATAAATATAAATTTATATTGGGGTTATGATGTCACTTTTCATTGAATATTTTATGATGGGATGAGTTGATAGAAGGATAGATACATACAAGCTAGCTAATATTAATATGGAATATGGTGGAATTGTTGGTTCTTGTGATGTGGATGATAGCCTTACTATTGAGGGTATAGGGTTTATTGAAACTATATCTATAAGTATTTGTAGTGGTATGGGTATAATATAATCAAGAGAGAGAAGAAATTTTCCACTTGTTAACATCATACTCATAAGATCATGGTACATCTATATTATCTTTGGCCTACTCTTTGTCCAAGTTCAAGTCTTTCTCCATGAAGACCTTCTTTTCATGCACATACTTGGTTCTAAACTCCTTCTCTAATAATATACTTAAGAATATATTTTCTACATTATAAGACCAATAATTCTTGAATTCATTTAGTCCACTCCTAAATTGGGTGTGGTATCCTTTATTCATAGGAATTCATGTTAGATACTTTTCCCATAGGTAGTAATGTAATTCATATAACATTATGGTGTGTTCTTTTCATACTAACTTATAATGTGTTTCTCTTATCATATCTACTATATAGAAAAATATATATTAGACATCAAACTTAAATTCATTTATATTCAAAGGGAGTTCAAAGCACTGTGTATATATTAATTTAATCAGTTATTGTGTCAAGAATTCTACACACTTATTTTCATCAAAGAATTTATAGTAATCTAATTAATATATAAGAAAGTATGAAATCTAATGTTTCCATAGTTTTAAGTTCTTTACATGAGTGTAATTTAATAGTATGATTATTTTTGTTATAATAATCATTAATAATATTCACTATTTTAGGGAGATCATATAACTATGCTTTCAAAAGCATGCACATCCCTTAGGTTTATATTTCGTTTATGTTTGATGAAACTATTTTTTATCCCATATCAAACCTTTGCATGTCTATATTTATTACAACTTTAGCCACATAATTATAATTCCCCTTGACAAACTTTTTATATTGATTATTAAAAAATCTCTCAACAACTCTCTTTATGTTTTTGTTACTTTTTGGAATCTAAGTTTTTGAATAGCCAACTTATTCTTGTCAAGTTCCTATATGCTTTTTAATTGGCTCTACACATGATGACCTTATCATGGTTTGAATTGGAGCATTTATGGGTAGCAGTTCCATCAATAACATTGGTACTTCTAATTTGGTAATTTTAGAGAAATACCATTACTTGATACATTTAAGATTTTATTTTTACTACCACAAAATTAACTTCTAGGGAAAAATTGATAGATTTTTTGTATTGTTTATACATAATTCAATCTAGATGTATAGCAGTATAGGCCATGTGAATTGTTTTTTTTTAATTGACATGATGGAATCGGTAGCTGCCACAAATTCAGGCAGGTTGTCCAAATTTTATGGTTGTCATAGTATTCTATGCTATCAAACCTAAAATATGCCACACAATTATTCATGCAATCCACCCCTATAACCACCATGCCACAATTATTTTAAACCTTTTACATTGTTGAAAACACCAGGAAAGGAACAAGTATTCAGTTCAATGAGGCCCAAGATTTAAACATTGGACCTCCACCCCCCTTACGAGGTTTGGTCAAACCAATTGGTATACACCTAGGACCTAGGATATGTGAATTGTTACTTCCAATACTTGGTGAAATTTCTATGCTTTTTTCCAAAGGTGTGACTTTTCTTGGAATGAAGGTGTGATTTGCTCTAATAGTGGCATGGCCATTTTTATAGATATTTATTCTCTTTGGCAGAGGTAAGCAAGTAATGTTTTAAAGCTGAAAGTATGAATCACACTTTGTTTGTAGTGTGAATCATTTTGAATATAAAAGAATAGTTCATTCTTATTTGAACTTTGACTATTTTTGGGTTGAATATGATAAGTAGGGTTGAATTAGATTAAGTGGATAAAATCACACACTCTAACATTTAGAAAATTTATACAAAATAGAAGTAGAGTGGTATACATTGGCTTGATGGTATAGTGTTTGACCTCATATAATTCCTCATATGTGTTCAAGGAATATAACTATGAAACCTTACCTCTTAAATACTACCAATTTGAATCTAAAACCTAGATCCTATGATCTAACCCTTTATAGGGTATTGGATACGAGTTGTAGATGGTATTTATGAGAAAATAAATATTATGGGAGGATTTGGCTTAAAAATAATCAAATGTATCTCCTCCTCTATAGTTTCTTAGTTGTATTGGAGGATTCAATAAGACTCTTAGGAAACTATCAATGGTTATTGGAGGTTTAGTGATACTATAACTAAATAATTTGGGTGGTTTAGGGGTTAAAATACTCCACTAAGAGCCATAAATCTACATGCTCCAACCATTTTCCAATTAATTTTAGAAAAGAACAATTCACTTTTCAAACCACTTAATTAATTTCTTCAGGTACCTTATACTTTTCAAACTACTATGATATCTAAGAGAGTGAATCACTTGATGAGTGTAGAGCAAATTGAGTTTATAGGCACTTAAGATTTTATTTATTTATTTAGGTTTTTTAACCCTAAACTAATTTTAGCTAAAGAGAAGAAAATTGCTCTATTGGAAAGGAAGTAAAGCAGTCTTCTAATCACTTAGGACATTGTTTAGATTTTTTTTTTTTATTTGTGGAAAACATCCCAAAAGGGATGCCACTTTCGGGTAAGACCCAAGGAGGCAGGGGTATCCATTCCACCAAAAATGCCCAGGACTCGGACCTGGCCTACCACCTTTGACATACTCAAGGAGCAAACAAACACACAAAACCAATTTAAAAATAAGTAAATAACAACAAAAATAATAAAATAAAATAAAAAACATGCTCCTTGAGTGTGTCAAAAACAAAAGCACAACCAAACACACACACAATAAGATAAAAGAAACCACAACATGAACCACATAGAAAAACACAAGAACCACATAACAAAACACAAACAAGACAAAAACAACAGAACACTACAAAGACATAACCCAAAAAAAACATGAAAAATAAACACAACCAAAACCTAAAATATTAAAAAAATAAAATAAAAATAAAAAACAACCAACAATAGACAATAAACAAAAACAAAAAACATAGAAAACACTCACACAAAAAAACATGAATTAACACAAACAAAGAGAAACACAAGAACAAGAATGACAAAAACACAAGAACAATAACAAAAAACATAAAAAAAAAAACAACAAAAGAACACAAAAACAAAACAAAACAAAAGAACACACACCTTAAAAAACTAAACAAAAAAAAAAAGAAAAAAGAAAAAAATTGAACATAACAATGACCTATCTAGACCAGAAGACTATTAAGGCAAGAAACAACAAAGGAAACAAAAGAAAGAAAAGAGTGAGCTAGGGAACTAAAAAAACTTGAATGAACCAAAGAGAAGCAAAAAAAAAGCAAGAAGAAACTAGGTACCTTCAGAACTGGAGCCATCCAAAGAAATGATAGAAAGAAGAGCTTCCCTAATTTGAGAAGCCCACCATCTAGGAGGGTGGCCATAACAAGTAAGATCACCTTTGTCCAAAGCCCAATTAGCTAAAGCATCAACACTCTTGTTTTGATCTCTGACCACATGATTGTAATCAACTTTCAAAAATCCCATCTGGATTAATTGAATCTTCTCAATAATTCTTTTTATTCTCCAATCAACCTTATGATTCTTGGAAGGAGTCTTCAAAAGATTAATCATAAGTTGAGAGTCGGACTCAACTAACACCTTTTCCCATCCAACCTTAGTAGCCTCCTGAAGGCCTCTGAGGATACCATACCCCTCAGCAAGGTTATTGGAAAGAATACCCAAATTCTCAGCAAAAGTAAAAACCAGGGAGCCATCTGAAAGTCTACCAATTCCTCCCACACTGGCTTTTCTAGGGTTCCCTCTAGAGTATTGACTTTTCCAAAATCCTTAGGAGGAGGTTGCCAATTTCTTGTCCTATCCATCTTACTAATACTCACATTCCCTTTAAGTTGGTTGCCCTTAGAAGATTTAATCTTCAATATTTGCATCACTTGATCCCATCTTTGGTGGGAGTTTTGGGGGTGATTAAGGAGTTGATGGACTGATTCAACTAAGTTGGCTATGGTATTTTGCCAAATATAGTGAATATCCTTCCTATCTTGATTAAAAATTTGGTTGTTCCTTTCAATCCAAATATTCCAAAGAAGAATGGTAGAACCCATCCAAACTAACTGCCTAATAAAATGATCAACACCCTCTTGATTAGGCCAATCCCTCCAAAGTTGTTCAAAAGTAAAAAAATTGGACCACTGTAAGCCAAGTAAAGTGGCCATTCTCCTCCATAGCTCGGAGGCTAAAGTACACTCAATAAAAATATGGTTGAGAGTTTCTACATTCTCTTCACACATCTCACATCTAAAAGGGCCATGAAAACCACGCTTCATAAGTTGCTCACCAGTAAGCACCCTACGATGCAATAAAAGCCAATTAAAGAACCTCACCTTAGGCCAGATCTTTTGAGCCCACAATTGAGAAAATATGTCAGAAGAATGGTTGGGATTATTATGGCATAAGGTCAAATAACCTTGAGCAACTGAATACTCACCCTTAGTAGTGTTGTTCCATCCAAAACAATATTTTTCATGGGACCAAGAGAGAGATCTCATATGAAGGATGCCTTGGATATCTTGTCTTTGCCTTTCTGGGATTTGAATAGGCCAGTCCTCAATAGGGATCCAATATCTACCAACCTTTGAATTACCAGTATGGTACCGATAGTAATTAGCCACCTTTATCCAGTTAGCTCGGTGAAGCTCCTCCATCCAAGGCCTCCAATCGGGAAACCGAGTTATCAAAGGCTTGTGACCATCCCAAGAATCTATCCAAAAATTTACCTATTGACCATTATGAATGATCCAAAATAAATTTTTCTTTATCAAATCCTCACCAGTCTTAAGAACTGCTAAAATGGGAGAACCTTTGGTAGGAAGTTGATAGCGAACAAGGTCTTCAGGACTTTTGTTCTCAGCATATTTAGCACGAAGATTATTGGCCCAAAGAGCATTGGGGTTATGCAACATCCTCCAATATAATTTAGCAGCTAAAGCTTTGTTGTTATTAATAGAAGACCGGAATCCTAACCCCCCTTTATTCTTAGGAAGACATAAAGTGTCCCATTTCACCAAGGCCCATTTTCTTTTCTCCTTAGTACCACTCCAAAGGAAATGATGATTGATTTGATCCAGTTCTCGAAGAACAACCTTTGGAATATTCAACATGGAAGATACATAAATAGGAATAGCTTGAAGGACTGATTTTACCAAGGTGATTCTACCCCCAGAAGAAAGCCACCTGTTGGTCCACTTTCCAATTTTCTTCTTGACTTTGTCCAACAACCAATTCCAATATTTATTTTTCTGCCTTTGAATATTTATGGGAATACCTAAATAAGTGATTGGAAGGGAGGTCTTCTTATATCTTAATTTATCCAAGACCATGGATTCCTGTCTAGCAGAGTAGTGAAAGAAAATAACTTTAGATTTGTCTTCATTGATCAACTCCCAGTAGCCTTAGAAAAATAGCTAATGATTTGCTTAATATTAGAAGCTTCCTTAATTGTAGCTTTACCTAAAAGAGTAGAGTCATCCACAAATTGAAGATGAGAGATAGGTCTAGCTCCATGAGCAATGGTAACTCCCTCAAGGGTTTTGTTTTCCCTCTTTTTGGTTATAGTCCTACCCAAGCATTCAACAAGAATGATGAATAAATAAGGGGATAGCGGGTCACCTTGCCTAATACCTCTGGAAGTTGGGAATGACTGAGAAGGCCTGCCATTGATAAGAACTAAGTAGGAAATTGAAGAGATACATCCCATAATCCAATCCATCCAATCCTTAGAGAAACCAAATTGCCTCAAAACTTTGATAAGGAAGTGCCAATCCACTCTGTCATAAGCTTTGGATAAGTCTAACCGAATGAACATGGAAGGAGATTTTTGCATATCCATGGAATGGATGGCTTCCTGAGCAAGAACTATCTCATCTACTATTTGACGCCCTTCCACATAACCCCCTTGCTCTTGGGAAATAATCTTATGCAAAAGAGGCTTCAACCTTTCTGCCATGATTTTAGTAATGATTTTGAGAAGAACATTACATAAAGCAATAGGTCTAAAAGCTGAGATATGATCAACCTCTTGAGCTTTTGGAACAAGAGTAATATAAGTTTTATTGATAACCTTCAAAATTTCTTTGGCTTTCCTGGCTTCTTCCACCACCTCTAATAAATCAACATGAAGGATATCCCAGAACTCTTGGTAGAACTCAATGGGAAAACCATCAGGACCTGGGGTTTTCCCTTTTTGCATTTTAAAAACTACCTGTTGAAGCTCATTGATAGTAATAGGAGTAGTCAAAATAGAGTTCTCCTCAGAAGTGATAAGAGAAGGGATTGCTTGAAGAACATTTTGTTGAGAAGCTGAGTCAAGAGGAGTAGCAGCAAAAATATTGGAAAAGTAATCAACAACAATAGAGTTCATGCCATCCCAAGTATAAACAACATCTCCAGAATCTGATTTCAGGGAAGAAATAAAGTTGTGAGATCTTCGAGCTAGAAGAGATTTGTGGAAGAAATTTGTGTTTCGATCTCCTTCTTTGAGCCATTGAATTCTAGATTTTTGCTTCCATAAGATTTCTTCTCTTTTTTCCCATTCCTCTAACCGAGTTGTGAGTTTAATTTCATCTGCACTTCTCTTCTCTGTGAGGCCATCTAAACGGATTTTCTTATTCAAATTTTCAAGATGAGCAATAACTTCATGTTTTTTTATGAACATCCCCAAACTCTTTCCAGTTCCAAGTCTTGATTTTGGATTTAATGTATTGCAGTATTTTTGGCAAAACAGAACATCTTAGTCCCATGCCTAGGTTTACCTTCCTTCCACCATTGTTGCACATGAGGTCTAAAGGAAATGTCTCTAAGCCACATTAATTGAAAACGAAAAGGAGAGAAACTCACATTGGTTTTCCACATTTCCACCATGACTGGCCAATGATCCGAACCAACATTATTAAGAGTCTTCACTTTAGGAATGTGACCATGGATTAAGAAATTTTCAGAGAGCAAAAACCTATCCAATCTCTCCATTATACAAGCTAAGCCTTGCCTTCTGTTAGACCAAGTCATAAGGCCATTATCTGGTTGGATGTCCACAAGATGGAGGTTTGCAATATATTCGCTCATGAGGTCAGTGCTTTTGTCCAAATTTCTATTTCCCCCCTTTTCTCATCCAGAGAGAGGATGGTATTGAAATCTCCTCCGATCAAGATCCAAGCTTCAGGAAAATGAGAGATAATATGAGTTATATCCTTCCACTGTCTTCTTTTTTCCTCCAAAGCAGTCGAAGCATAAATAGTAATGCAGAGCATAATTTGGTTGGAATGTCTACTTTGAATAGCTATAGCCAACAGACCCCAACTGCCAACCATATGGTGAATAACTACCTCTTTTGGGTCCCAAAGACAAGCAATGCCACCAGAAGTCCCCTGGGAACTGAGGGAAACCACTTTTCCAGTGGCCAAATTTTACTGGCAATTGAGTCCATATCCTCCATTGACATCTTTGTTTCTTGAAGGAAAACAAGATGTGGATGATTTATCCGAATCATTCTTCTAATTTCATTTTGTTTTGAAAGACTCCCTTTGAGTCCTCTAATATTCCAAGTGATGATCTTCATTAATACCAGGGCTAAAAAAGTTGGGAAGGGCATTAATCTTACCTTCCTCTACAAGATTTTCACCTTCTTTTACCATATGATATTGATTGGTCTTGCGACCTGCTTTTTGATTAGAATCCATCTTCAATTTTTTTCCCTGTTTCTTGACTTATTCCAATTGAATCTGAGATGGCTTCTAACCTTGAAGAATGCTCGTACACAACCAAAATTTTACTAGAGGGTTCAACGGAGTCTATATTGGGACCTGTATTATTTGAAGTTTTGACATTTAAAAGATTGTTTTTCTTGTGTAAATTTTCTCCCTTTTTTTTGTTGAAAACCTTTGATTTGTTGGTTTGTCTCTGAGTTCTTCCCTTCATATTTAAATTGTGTTTCTAAGATTTTTGTTTCCATTATTTCCTCTTCCTCACTTGGGACATCATTTGTGGAAAGGATTTCAAACATATTAGCAGATGACTTTGATTGATCCTTCATAACTGGTTTTTTCGAGTGTTCTTCTTCTTAGGCATTTGGAAACCTGCTTGAGTTTATATCTTCTTTCTTTTGATCAGGAATTTTATTTGGGCAAGCACTGGCCAAATGACCATATTCATGGCAAATTCTACAATGAAAAGGAATGTTCTCATAGTCCACTACTTGCTCCCAAGTGTCTTCCCCAAATTGTAATGTGATATTTTTAGGTAGGGGTTTGTCAAAATCCATTAAAACACAAATCCGAGCATAAATAATATGTTCAAAATTTTGAGTACAATCAACGAGTCATCATAAAAGTTCCTAAAGAGTTTCCAATTGAAGAAAAAATAGTAGGATTCCAAAATTCAATAGGGAGGCCAAAGAGTCTAACCCACACGGGAGCTATAGAAGGCATCTCTTCTTCGACTTTAAATTTAGTATGCCAGGGCTTCATGAAAAGCCCTGCCCTTCCAAAAAACCAAGGACCCCCTTGAAAAGTTTTCTCTCTATCTTCATTATTAGCAAATAAAACAAGAAAATAACCATTTGGATAAATAGAGATTTGTAACTCACCTTTAGTTTTCCAGCTTTTTGCAGCCCAGACTTTGAAAGCGAGATAGGCTCGGACGAAAACCCACGAACCGACAAATTAGTCCTCTTTTTTCCAAATCTTCAATGCCATTCTGAATGTTACCCATATCAAGCTTAACAATAGGAGTTCCATCAGCTGCTTTAAGACATCCTGACTCCATTTTCCTGGGATCAATCTTAGGCATTCTTAGAGGTTTATGGGAAGCCCTAAGATTGATATTAGCATTGGGCTGAGGCTGTCCACCATGGAGGGCATCCCTAAAATTCATTTTTGGGGCTGAGTCTTCAAAATTCTTACCCTTGACAGGGGTTTTCATAGTAGAATTATTTTGTGGGTGCACCTTAGCACCAGATTCACTTGAGATATGAGCCATTTTTTGATCAACTACTTGAAACTTGTTTCGTGATCTCTTTAATCCTTGCCCTAGACGCCGTGGAAAGGTATGGTTTTCACTTTTCTTTTGTGCAACAAATTGGAAGTCGTTGTCACTCAAGTTCATAGTATGATCTGTTGAAAGATAAATTTCTAACCCATCTTGGATCCCCTACAACATTTCCTGCTAAAATATTGAGCATAAACCACAAAAATATTGGCCGCTAGGGCCCGAAGGCCCTAAAAACCAACCTCTGGAGCTGCTTGCACTCAACCCAGATGAAACCCTCGCATAGTCGCTTGCCAAAAATCTCGTTCACACATAGGGATGCGCTAGGATCTGTGTTGCTCCAAATGATATGAAAATTTGTGGAGACGTTCTAGGGTTTTTTAGGCATCTACCCTCAAAATTTTAGCTCAATACCCTTTGTTTAGAATTTTAAGCCCCCTCTTGATTGTCCTATTAGCATAAAAATAACCAATTTGATCCTATATGTAAAGGATATGAAATAGGAAGATATTTTAATATCCCTTTTGATATTTTCATTTGAATAATATGGGATATTTTTCTTTTTTCTTTGTTCTTTTATTTTTCTACTATTTTCAAATAGAAAGGTAAAACAAGAATTTCTGAACATGTATACAATTTTAAGATAACCTTGAATTGATTAAATGTGTCTTAGGTGCTACCCATTTACTAAATAGACTAGAGTGGTTAGCCCATAAGTATTAACTCCTTATACCCTAGTAATTTAATATGGACCATTCCAAATACAATCAAACTTTATGCGTTTGTTTGGCTTTGTCCCATATTCATAACATTTCAATACCAAATATTCTTCTTTGAATTTGACATCTTTTAGTTGCTTGTCAAAAAATTTCTCTTTTGACAAATGAAATGTTTGAATGATTTCTTTCCACTCTTAATCTATTAAATAGTAAGATATTTTATAGCTATTGCATAAGCATCATAATAAAATTTTCCAACTATAATTGTAATGATATTTAGTGTGAGGAGAGCTTGAGATTAATCAATATTCTAGTTTATTCCAAAATATAATATTATATAAAAACATGTAATTGATTCCTTTAGTATTACCATAGAATGTGCTTTATAATAATATGTGCTAATTACCTTTGAAATGTAGCAATTTTTATCTTTAGAAAGTGAACCATGGTTTTAGTTGATTTTAATAGACCATTACCTTAAGGATAATAATTTGACGATATATTTAGAATAAATTCATATTCTATTGTAAGCTAAATCAATTTTTATTGAGTGAATACCTTAGTATTGTTTATGATGATTACTATAGGTAAACCAGATGGGGTAATCACATCTTCTAGTAGTTATATCATAGTCTCCTAATTTGTAGTTTTAATTAGGGTTGCATCCACCACTCTTGTAAAATAATTTATCATATTTAAGATCTATCTATGGACTATAGTTGAAAGTGGATTTATATTTTGAATAATGTATAACCTTTTCAGGTTATAGTGGTTCAACTATTACTATTGGTTGATACAAAATTTATATTGTTAGAATATATATAGAATAATATATCATATCTTAAGTTGTTACTAGGATAATATGTGTGGATGAGATTAACTCAGTTAGTTATGATCCAATGGATCATATTGTACACCTTTGCTATTTAAGCAAGGTCTTTATCATTGAATAATATCAAGTATTTTATTTTTACAACATGGTATCAGAGCGGGCTTTCCCTACCTTGTGAGCTTGAGGAACATTTCCTCATGGGATATTTCCCTCATGGAAATCCTCCCTTTTTTTCCATCATTGTTCCCCCTTCTTTGGCCATTTTTTTCAAAAAATCGAGGGAGTATGCTCTCCATATTTTGATGGATCAAAAACTAGACAGTTTGAAGATTTAATGGTTACATTTTTTTAGGGTATAATATAGTATTTTTTCATATATCTGAATATAGCACGAGATCCAATTTTTGGAGAGATGATCTACAATTAGATGGTGACTTGGGAGTCTGTTTAAATGCTCCTAGTATAGCTATTGCTCCTGTCCCTACATGGACTTTGTAGTACCGTATGCTAATAAATGATACTTCTATGACATCTCCATGTGCTTGTGGTGTTGCTATTTTTGTTAATTTCCATGAAGGTTGAGGGCCTGAAAGTTCACTCATTCCTTATATGTAAATATTTGAAAATATAGTAGCTATTATTGACCAGAAATATGGAGTTTTGAGTGACCATGGAAAGTGATGGAGTGGCAATGGCAGAGGAATTTTTTTCGTGGCTCAAATCACCCAGAGCAAAATCGGATGAAGGGCACATATTATTTGATCAATGCTACTTTTCGGAGATGCCTATGCATCGATGCCTTCAAAGCTTTCTATTACAATTATATTATAGAAATTGTGGACCTCGGGGTTTTTACCGTAAATGGAACGAGTGAGAGTTTCTTTAAATAAGATAAAAAAAAATCGAATATTTGGTGAAAGCACGAGATTTCGGTCAAAGGAAACACCAAGTGCAATTGCATTCAAAGTTAAGCACGCCTAAGTCCTAGGAATGTACATTACATGAAATGAAAAGAGACATGTTGTAAGAGACGCAATCAGATAAAGAAAAATAGCCCTTTCATTAATTTCTTTCGATCTCTGTTACAATAATGCCTCCTCCCTTTTCAGGGGCTAGGAGCACAAATAAGGTTTGATTACAATCGCTGAATGGTTCCTCCTTCCGTGTGCCCACGATTGCACTGGGTGGGCTAAGATGATGCCGCCGCTGATGTTGATGGGTTCTTCGCCTCCGCTACTTCTCCTAAAAACAAAGAAATGATCAAGACATTAGTAGCACCTTTTGCAAATGAAAAGCATTCTCTCTCTAAAACTAACAAAATATGCATACAAATATTTGCCTGAAACCATGAAAACAGTGAATCCAAATTGCTTCAAAATCTGACAGAAGGTAAGAACAATCACGGAAGGCCATCGCCACTGAGGCAGCTGGACAATTCACCTTGAACTGGAATTCGTCCCTAGGCAGGACGAATTCTGACTGTAATTCGTCCCTGGGTGGGACGAATTCTTCTGAATAGGAGAAATCGACCTTCTGATGCTCCAATGTCGGATCCAGGGACCTAAAAACTCCCCGCAAACAGGGGGTTAGGTAATTGGGGCCATTTTGGGACGACCCAGATGGTCGGATTTTCCCAATTTGGCCTCCTCCCTTGGGAATTTAACCTTGACACCTGCAAGTTAACGAAACGATAAAGCAATACAAAACACCCTAAACTCTGACCAAAAGCCACAAAATTGCAATTATAGACTAATCAGACCTAGTAACACAGAATGCAATCTAAAAATTAATCTAATGTGCTCAAAAACTAAAATTAGAACTTGGGGGTGCGGGGGTGCCCAAGTGGGCCTCCCACCGTTGGCCCTCGATTTTGGAGCCAATCCACCAAGGATGGGCCCAAAACCTTTTAGGATTGGGGGGTCGGCGAATTGGTAGGTTCAAATGTCCATGCGTCGGATTTGAGTAAGGTTCAAGATTCCAAAGGCCACCCAACAACCTCCCTTGCAAAAGAGATTGATGGATGTAGGAAGGTGAACAAAGGAGGATGCAAGTGAGTCTTCAGTTCGGCAGCACTTCGTTGCTTGAACACTCCTTCTACCTGCATGTTTTGGGTGAGAAAAGTCCCACCTTTTATAGACCCAAGGGGTCTCTTTTGGGAGGGAAGCACAAAAGCCAAGTGTTGGCCATAGGCGCCATGTGGCAGTCTTGTCTTCCCATGAGGGAGGGGAGTCCTCAATTGACTTGAACTTTGATAAATGCTTCTTGTAACAGTCCTCTAACGGCCCCTCTGTCCACTTACACATGCGTGCAAGGTAGGAGCCCTTAACTGACTGTTCTGGGCTGCCACTTGGCACCATTTGCCCTTTTTCCCGTTAAGCTTAGAATTCGTCCCACCCAGGGACGAATTCAGAATTCGTCCCGGGGTGGGACGGATTCTATTTTGAATTCGTCCCCGGGTGAGACGAATACTTGGGCAAAGTGTCCAAGTGTGCCAAATTGCTCCTTGACCTTACAAAAATTGCTAGGAAAGTGGTTAAAGCCACTGTTTAACCTCTGAGGGCTGCCCTGGGGGCTGTGTTTGTCAAAGCGATCAATGTTTGCAGTCACATAATCGGATTGGTGCTGTTTTGGTGTCTACATTTGGTCTTGATGGTGGTGATCCTTGAAATGGTGACTAAGCAAGAATTGAAAGTATTGAACACTATTACAATGGCAAGTAGTTCCTGCAATCAACACCCAAGATCTCGATAGTCATGATGCATGTGATGCTGACATGTATGGAGCAAAATTTTTGGCAATCGTGTCACTATCAATCAAGGGTGTGGGAATCACACTTTAAATTTATAGGTAAATTTACAAGTAGCTACGGTGTTCGGGAGACTTGACGACACTCGATGAACAAATAAAGAAGAGTTTTTTATTAGGCTTGAGAGAGTTTGTTAGGGTACCTAGGAATAGATATTTGGGGATATATTATTATATTGTATAAGGGTTGGCATGGGCCACACATAACCCAAAGTTTATTGTATTATAATATTGGGTTATGTGTGGCCCATGCCAACCCTTATACAATATAATAATATATCCCCAAATATCTATTCCTAAGTACCCTAACAAACATATGATGATGTAATTTGTCATGAACTAGATGAACTTAATTAGACTCAAATATCTCCACTAATCTTATGAAAACCTATCATCAACAACAAACATGACTTATTCAAATTCTTTCGCTTGATATACTCTGTTTCTACTATCATTATTTTCTTGTTATTATTTCATAGGTATACCTAAAAAACTCTTTAAATATATTTTTTTCTAAAATATTATTGATGCAATGTCTTGAAGGAATAGATCTTATAATTCTACAATACTCTATAAATTGAATTTATGAAGTCTACTTTCTTTTAATTCATTCTTAATATAAATATTGGATCTATATTTTTGACATTAACTTAAATCAAAGAGTATTGTCAATTTTATTTCAACAAAAAATATTTTATATATTCTATTGTAAAAATATTAATTTATTATCCCATGGGATAGCACAATGGTAATGGTTCAGGCTTTGGCTCTTCTTCGGGAGGTCCAATATTAAAACCACGATGTGGGCGAGTGTGTGAGGGGGTGGATGTGTATAGTTGTGTGTTTGATCCCTATTTATATGCTCAACGCTAACCCTTATGAGAGGCCATGGTTAGAATGAGGATGCCTAACCCTGAGCATCAATCATAGGAATTACTCCCACTAACCTCAATAAAAAATAATATTAATTTATTTAAAATAATAAAATAACCCAAGATGCCAATGAGACCTTGGTTTGGTTGGGCATATAGATTATACAACCCACACCAAGGTTCAAATTTTAGTGGCATAAAATAAGCTATATAAATTAATATGATTAATTTGATGTAAAAGAAAAAGGACAACCCTTGGAAAATCCTACTTTTTCTTTTTAAAAAAATACAAAACATTGAAATAATAATTTTTATTTCTCTTATATAAAAACTATATAAAAAAATGAACCTCGTTTATATTAAATCATGATGGTATTAATATATATATATATAATTTGGCTATTAAATATTATATATAAATATATAAAGTAATAACCTATAGTATATGTTATTACTTGATATCTCGTTTTTCTAAAAATAATAGATATTTTCAACGTGGCGTGTGTAAGTGTGTTGCTACATGGGCTTTATTTCTCATATTATTCCATGGGATTTCTTTCTCATATGTAATTTAATGTGACTAAGTCGATATAAAATAAAAAAGACAACCCTTTCAATTATTTTTTTAACACCCTAGTATGGTATGATTGGATTGTTATCCAAATCATAGGGAGGGAGGTCCCTGTTATACCTTTGGAAAAGTGTCCCAGTTGTGCCACCTGTTACACTTTACTTTAAAAAAAATCCTATTTTTTATCTTGTAGTGTGGCCCTTAGTTGTGCCATATGTTACACTTTAATTTTAAAAAATCCCACTTTTTATCTTCTAGTGTGACCCTTAGTTGTGCCACTATTATACTTCACCTAGAAAAAACTTATTTTTTTTTTGTTCTTAAAGACACCCTAGTTGCATCTCGTTAGACAAATTATACTATATGTTGTACTTTATCTTTAAAAATAAAATTCTGTTTTCCTTCTTAAAAAGATAATATAAAACATTAAAATTGAAACAATTTTTTTTTCATTTAGAAAATGAAACAATTCTTATCTCTTTTAATTAATTTTCTTATCTCTTTTATATTATTAATTAAAACTAACCTCATTAAATCATGATCATATTAATATATTATTTGATTATTATTTTATATTTTATTTAAAATAAAAATAAATAAATACTTCTAACCACGACCTATATGCGTGTGTTGTCACATGAGCTTTGGTTCTTATAATAGGGAATCACCATGAAGGGGGAGTCACCATGTCGGTGTATCGTGTGAATGTGTTCTAGATAAATTAGATATATAAATACTTATCCCAACAATGAGTCCAGCTGGCTGATACATGGCGATTACAACTAGTTGATCAATGTTCATGTCTTGGGACATGTAAATAGCCATATTCACATATGTATGTTCAAATCACGAAGGTTCTCTAAGTAAGCGGTGTCAAATATAGTCTGATAGGCCGCTGATGGCCATGGCCATAACAAGTACAAAGGGTGCAGAAAATTTAATTACATAATTTAAAAAATATATTTTTATAAAATATTTTTAAAAAATAAAGAGAAGAAACTGAACTATAAATTATGTACTTATTTAAAAAAAAAAAAACATAGGCAGCGCACCGGTAATTTTTGGGACTAGGTCTCAGAATGCGTGTAGGAGCTATGATTTGTACGAGATCCTTGTTGAAGATTTTAAGTAGATTTTCAATTTGACATTTCGAGGTGTATTACCATCGTTTTTTTTACACTTTTAAATAATAATAAAAGAGATAAGATACATATATTATATAAGGTATAATCATCTAACGACTTTATCTATTAAAAATATACACTAAATTTTTATTAAATCACACATAAATAAAAACAAATATCAAAATTTAAATAAATTAGGCATATAAATAATTAGATTCGTATTAAATAGCTAGAATATTTATTTAAATTTTGAATCCCCGGATCTATACGTTAATCTCCCCAAGTCCCCGAGCCCCTTCAATATTTTAAAAACATTATCACGCGAGGATTCATCTGCCTTTGAATTCATTAGCACCGCGTGATCAGGTAAAGCAACCATCTGCCTTTGAATTCATTAGCACCGCGTGATCAGGTAAAGCAACCATGTTTTTTGATGGCATTTTAATATATTACAGTTACTTGGACAATTTTTTCCACGCTAAGGTAGATCTCCATTTCTTATTGGAAATTTGAGTCATGATGAGGGATGCTCATTATTTCCCGAGATAAGCCAGGCAAGTGTTTATTAATGAATAATCTCCTCCTTTTCTCTGCCGCAAATAACATTGGTAGAAATCTGCCTCTGGGTGTTTCATGGCTCCGACCTCAGCACACGCAAAGAGAAAGGGAGTGTGCTTGGAAAGAGCGGAGAACTATGAAGGCACAGTAACTCCCTATGTAGTAGTATGCTGCACCATTGCTGCCATACGAGGCGCCATCTTTGGTTACGATATTGGAATCTCAGGTAAGTTTCGTAGACACATTCTTAAGAATATGAATACAGATCGTAATGTCTGTGATTCTAAATGTCGATCCCAAGGTTTATACAGTGATTCTCTGAAATATTTGATTGGACAGTTGTTATTATTTCATAAATGTGTCATTTTTTATATTTTGTGTTTGTTTTGGGTGTATTAGGAGGAGTGCAATCAATGGATCCGTTTCTGCAGAAGTTTTTTCCCAATGTGTACCGGAGAAAGAACTCAGGAATTCTCACAGACGGAAGGAATTATTGCAAATATGATGACCAAGGTTTGGCATTGTTCAGTTCAGTGGTGTATATTGCAGGCCTTGTTGCTTCCCTCTGCGCCTCGCCTATAACCAGAAACATGGGGCGCAAAATCAGTATTATAATTGGAGGCATGAGTTGCGGCGTCGGTGCAGCTCTGAGCGCAGAAGCACCCAACATTGGGGCGCTCTTCACGGGGCGCATAATGCTGGGTGTGGGAATTGGCTTTCTAAATCAGGTAAATAACCCTAAAATTTTCTGACCTAAAAAATTGGCGCTAAAACCTTAAGAAAAAAGTAGAAGTTTCAATAGATATTTTACTTTAGGAATTCATTTTTATATGTGGGTGTGTGAAGGTGGTTCCAGTGTACATATCAGAGTTAGCTCCTGCAAATCTGCGTGGTGGGCTGAATTCGTTGTTCCAACTGGCAACGACAATGGGGATTTTCGCCGCAAATGTGATAAATTACCGCACTCAAAGAATGGACCCGTCGGGATGGCGTCTCTCTTTGGGCTTGGCTGTATTTCCTGCAGTTTTTATTACTGCTGGAGGGATATATCTGCCAGAGACGCCCCATTTTCTTATAGAGCAAGGCCACCTAGAAGAAGGGAGAGTTTTGTTGAGGGGCACCAACAATGTCCAGGCTGAACTTGATGACATGTTGGATGCAAGGGGATTGGCTACATGTATAAAGAACCCATATAGGAACATGTTGGAGAGGATAAATTGTCCACAACTAGTCATGGCGACCTGCATTCCAGCTTTCCAGATATTGACAGGGATAAACTCTGTACTGTATTATGCTCCCGTTCTTTTCCAGAGTGTGGGCTTTGGGGAGCGTACATCATTGTATTCTTCACTTGTGACGGGAACTGTGCTGTTCTTGTTTACACTTCTGTCCATGGTTACTGTGCAAAGCACTTCTTATTTTAGGGGGCACTATAATGATAATATCTGAGGTATGCATAAGAGACGTACATGGTTTGTTAAATAGCTTTCTTTTGGTTCTTTCATCAAATACCAACCCTAAAATTTTAGGGTAACCTTCAATGCAAATGTGTAATTTTATACCAAATACATTTCTTCCTTACTCTTAATAATGCTTTCTAATATAACTAGAACGAAGGCTACACCAAATTGACCGCATATCACAAAGTATTAGCATTAGTATTGCATTGGTTAGGATTTATTTATTTTTAATCATAGCATTTCATTTTTTCACAGGTTTCTGTTGGGATAATGCTAGGAATGGAGTACAAACAAGAAAAAGAGCTGTCTGTTGGCTTCTCAGATGTGTTAGTCGTCATAACCTGTATATACGTCGCAGCATTTGG
The DNA here is from genome assembly GCA_028583015.1 of Wollemia nobilis. Lineage (NCBI taxonomy): Eukaryota > Viridiplantae > Streptophyta > Pinopsida > Araucariales > Araucariaceae > Wollemia > Wollemia nobilis. The sequence continues at coordinate 200,537 of JAQPPZ010000252.1, read as the reverse complement.
GTTATCATGGGGTCCTCTTGGATGGACTGTGCCAAGTGAAATATTTGCATTAGAAACCCGCTCTGCTGGCCAGGCCATAACTGTATCTATAAATCTTTTGTTAACATTCATACTTGGACAATCATTCTTGCCTATCCTTTGTCGTTTCAAGTATGTAATGTTTCTATTCTTCGCAGGATGGATTTTCGTCATGACAGTCTTTTTGTACCTCTTCTTGCCAGAAACCAAAGGTGTGCCCATTGAAGAAATGATTATTCAATGGAGAAAACATTGGTTCTGGAACAAAAAACTGCCGCCAATTGAGGTTGATATTGTGGAAACAGAGAAAACTCCAGATCCTCAAGAATGGATTAATACGTTATTCTGGGAGATTTCTGCCCGTCACCATCTTTACAACTCTAATAACTCCATCCGTGTATAGGTTGTGTGAACTGTGGGTTTCGGGCGAAGCCTACGAGAATCAAGGGGTGGTTTTCCATCGAAAAATGTTAACTTCTTCTCAGTCTCGTAAAGAAGCAACTAATAAGAGAACTAGGTTGCACCGATGGGATAAATTTTCTACCAATAGTAAGCTCCGCGTATTAAAAATGTTTACAGAAACATAAATTTTATTATTTACATGGTATAAATTTATGAAATCATCTAATATGCACCTATAAAATCATAGTTCAACTTGAAAGGAATCAGATGAATACCTAATATCTGTATTGAAGTGTCAAATTCCATCAAATGTAATTAATCTGAGCTAATCTAAATAATTTTGTTAAAAAAAAAAAATTAAAAGGGTAAAGTGTGCTCAATAAATTAAATTCAATTATATCATCATAGCAATGTGATCATTAATTTAGTTGGAACCTTCAAAAGCATTAGAATAAGTTAAGTGTAGTTATATCTATGAATAACCTCTAATAATGAAGTGAGGAAACTACTAGGAGATCAGAAGGTGAAGCCATAAGCATCACCCATTTATTATAAAGTGTTCAAAAGGTTCCATAAAATCCTTGCACAATCTTCTCATTAATTTCAATTTAAATAAATATTGAAAGGAGTTAGAAGCTTATCACAAGAAGTATCTTTAACATTTTAAATATAGTAAAATGATATTTTCAAATGAGCACTAAGTTTTTATTTATAGTAAAAATTTAACCTAACTTTTAACTAAGCCAAAAATTATATTCCTAGTAAAATTCTAATTTGACCATAACTTTAAAAAAAAATTGATGCTTGGCCAACCCAACTTAATTTTAAACTTGTTCTAAATGATTCTAGCATCTTCAATCCTTTATTACCATCATTTAAAGAAAATTTTTATTTTTCAAGGCATTACCTCAAACCTCCTATAGAAGATTCATGCTAAGATGACTTTTTTAAGATATCACCTCAAGAGACTTGCTCTTCAAGGTGAGAATGATATGCTCTTGGGTTAGTGAATGAATTAGTCCCTTCCACAATGATCTATTTTTATGCTTTAGACTAGATTGCACTTATCATACCTTTCCCAATTTTGAGACTTTTATCTTTTTAACCTCTACTAGTAAATTATCATCCCAAGTATTTTTCAATTGGAGTCATCTTAATCTCCATCTCTATTCTTGTTTTTTGCACAATTGTTCTCACTACTATATGGTAGTGATAGTAGTTGAACTACTACTACTCTAGTGACCTTTTAAGACATAAAGCATGGTTGGTGGAAGATCTTAGATTATTTATTTGTCCTTTGTGTATGAGATATACAAAATCATGATTAATCTAGGATAAATTATAAATTTTAGTACTATAATTTATCATCTTGTATGCTTTAATTTGGTAGCAATGATGTTAATAGAGCTTTCTAGTTACTGTTTAAAATAATTTTACCACATCCAACATTATGATATTAACTCCTAGATATTCATGTTGATATATAAGAATATCTTCTCACTAATCCACTTTTTGCTTCATTTTTCTAACTACCCTTCTTATTAAGAGGTCTTATTAGAAATGTCTATTGTATTTTCTTCAATTTATTTGTCCATCTTAGGCTTTTATTCCTTGATTATAATTGGGTATCTATTTAGATATGAAAATTTCTCCTTATTCTCAAAATAAATTTAGAAATCCAATGTCCAATATTTATTATACTCATTTCTTTATTTTTTCTATGGATAACTTGAAGATATTATAGGTGGCTTCAAAATTTTCAAGCTTCCTTTCATTATTTGGTATAATATTCAACTATAATATCATTGTTGTATTGTTGATTATACCTAATTTCTTTACTTGATCATTAGATGTGCTATACAACTATAATAGTACTTTACCCTAGTTTCCATATTTATTTCCATGTATTTTACCATATACATAGTTTGACTAATTAGTGCTTCATAGTCTCTATGATACACAATATATATGCTCTACTTTGTATCACTTCTATGTGTACTTGGTCCCATAAAGGTTCAATCTATTATAATATGAAGATATTGACTTCCATGTTCTTTATCTTCTCCAAGATCCTTATTTTTTTGGTCAAGGAAGCCTATATTTTTATCCTTTTGGTGTTCCTTATCTTCCACACTTGCCCTAAATTAATCTATTTGGATCTGGAAATTCTATTTTTCCATCCTAAGTTGTTGCTTCAATTTATCCTTCTCCTTTGCAAGTTACTCTTTAAGTTATTTTAGCTTTAATTATTTCTATTTTTTGACCTCTTCCTTTCCTTGTTCCAACTACTTTATAAAAGCACGAGGATATGGAAGCAAACAAAAGGGAAATGTAATGCTAAGCCCTACGAACGAGAATGCATGAAAAGAGGGAAAACAAACGAGCAAAAACGAGATTTAAATCAAATGTAAAAGTGCAGCCCTTTATTTTATTAATTTTATCGTGATCGGGTTACAATACATCTCCTCCCTTTTCAGGGGCTAGGAGCGTCGGACCTAGTTTTGTTACACCACAAATGATACATTCCCCTTGGGGATCTTTTGCGTGCCCACATTGAAAATGGGTGGACCAAATGTCACCGCCGCTTGCATGAATGCATCTATAGTTCCTTGCTGCCCCTCTGATGTCGAGATCCTGCATTCAAAGAAATAGTAAACGATTAGTAGCACCTACGGATGGAGGGAAACATGTGATCCCCAAGGCCTACGGTTAATGCATGCATAAAATAATTAAAACGATAACTAAAACATATCAGAATAAGATAAAAATTTGAAAGAAGCAAGAAAACATTACCAAGAACACACTGCAAAAGGAACAGTCAAGAAATCTACCATAGATTTCTAATCGCTCCGAGGTGGGATGATTAGGATTGTCATAAAATGTCAGAAGGTGACCTCCTAAATGTCCCATCCAGGGGCCTCTAAAACACATTCAAAGTTGGGGTTAGGCAAAATGAGGCATTTTAGAATGACCTAGAAGGTCGAATTTTGCAAATTCAGTCTTGATCGCCCTGTATTTGATGATGCTCCTTGTATGTTAGTGAAAGCGAGAAATAATAAAATCATAGCCAAAAATCATCAAAATCACATGAAACTTGAATGGCAGTATATGTAAATAACCTAAAATAAAATGCAAAATAAATAGTAGGGAAATATGCCACATATTTCTAATCACTCTGGGGTGGGGCGATTAGGACTGCAGCAGTGCGAGGGGCACCCGAGGGCAGGACGCCCATCGTTTGGGGCTCGGTTTTGGCACCAATCCACTTGGGATGGGTCCAAAACCTCTTATGGGGTTGTGTTGGCAAATTGGGTGGGGTATTGTGGCCAAATGTTCAGGTTTTGGGTCCGGATTGCACTTCCAATAATCACCCAATAACCTCCCTTCCAAAAGAGAGATCAAGGATGTAAGAAGCACAAACGATGGGTGAGGATGTAATTTGGCAGCACTCTATTACTCCAAATTCTCCTGCTCTATCCTATTTTTGGGGTGAGAAGACTCACCATTTTATAGACCTGAGGGTTTTTGTGAATGAGCATGCAGAGGTGCCACTTGGCCATCATGCCTTGCCAGGGGGAAGAAGATTCCTCCCTGATTAAGGGCTCCATGACTACCTCTATGATTGCCTCTTTGAGCTCAAAAATTCTCACTCACACTCCCATGCACTGAAGGAGGAGTTAAGTGGTGGATTTGAGCTGCCATTTGTCAAAGTTCGATTTTTTTCTTGTCAAACCTGCTATTCACCCCACCCTGGAGTGAATGCTACTAATCGTCTAGGGGTGGGACGAATACCAGTTTGTAATCATCCTGGGGTGGAAAAAATATGGAGCAGAGTGCCTAAAATGTGCCAAATTGACCTCTAACCTTCCAAAATTGCTATGGGAGTGGTTAGGACCACTATTTAACCTTCGAAGGCTGCCCTAGGGGCTATGTATATCAATTCGATCAGTGCTTGTCATTACATAATCAGATTGGTGATGTTTTGGTGTCTACAGATGCCCCTTTTTGGGATGCGTTGTGTGTGGCGCAGTGCTGAGCAAAAATAGATAACCAAAGCACTAATGATTAAAGTTTCTCAATAACCTAACCAAATTTTGATGCCCCAAATCTGGAAAGGGCACGCATTCTTGAATCTTTACTTCTGACAAGCTAAGGAGCTTAATTCAAGTGTTAACCTTTTTCGATGAGGTGTTACTTGATATTGGACATTGTTCAATCATGAATAGGCAAAGGGTGCAACCTTTTGTCTATGGGAACATTGAGTTCATGATTCTAAAATGCCAAATGTTTGATCATCTTGTGATTATTGTTTGTTTGCTGCCCCAAGCAAGAGCATGATTGTCTTTGTCAATGATTTTTTGAATGCATGCCATTTCTTTGATTGGGCATGTAGTTGTTGGTTGGTGACTAAGTGTCACTACCCCCTCAAGCGACGAATCGATGAGGGAATGACCGACATGAGAAAAGCGAAGAGTCGCTTGAACCAAGATGACTTTTGTAAGGGTGCCTTCAATTTTTTTTGTTGAATGCTTATGCAGTTTTCCAACAATTTGACCTATTTTTGGTGGGTTTTAACCCTTTTTGTGACGCATTTTGGGGCTGAAATTGTCAAAAATCTGTCTTCTCGAGGAGCGATCTAGCTATGGTAGCCTTCTTAGGGAGTAGGATATTGATAACATATGGCCCCAACGTTGGTTTTGCATGCCAAGAATTTCAGGTGCAAAGGTGCCTTTGTTTGGTAGTTGATTGCTATTTTTGGTGCATTTTGAATGCAGTTTTTGTTGTTTTTGATTTTCTTGTTCTGTAATCGTCCCAGGGTGGGATGAATACCAGTTTAGTAATCGTCCCAGGGTGGAACAAGTGCTAACTAGAGTGCTCATCCCAGGGTGGAATGATTACAGGACTAAAAGCCTATTTAAGGGCCAAAACTAGGTTTTGGGCTCATTTGCATTTGTTTTTTTTGGCATTTTGGAGCTATGAGGAGGAGGAGGTCAAGTTCGCGTAGCGGAGCGCTGTCAAATTTTCTCGGACACCATGAGTTCACGGACCGGATCATCAAGTGGCAGAGCCGAAGCAAGACCGGTGAGTGCTCCTTCTCGTTATTTTGTTTGTTTTATTTTACAGTTTAAAACCATAATTTTTTTCTTTGTATTTCGTTTTTTGATTTAAACTAAAATAAAAACCCTAGTTTTAAAAAAAAATTGTTGTTTGAATTTGTGCTTTGTGTTGAGGTCCAAGGTTCAAATCTCAGGCCTCCTCAGACTGAACGCTTGTCCCTCTCCTGGTGCTTTCAGCGACGTAAAATGTTTAAAATGATTATGGCATGGTGGTTATAGGGGTGGACTACATGAAGATCTGTGTGGCAGCTTCTGGGGTAGACAACGCATAATACTGTGGCAGCCATAAAAGCTGGACAACCTGCCCAAATTCGTGGCGGCTACCGATTCCACCATGTAAATTCAAAAAAATAAAAATAAAAATAAAATTTGTGCTTTGTGTTGCTTTGTTAAAACTAAGATCGAAACCCTAGTTGAAACCATTTTATTTTGCTTAAAAACCCTAGATGTAAAAAAATTGTGTTGATTTGGTTGTTTTTCTTTTGCAATTTAACTAAGGTTAAAACCCTAGGTTAAAAATTTATTTGTGGTTATTTTGTTTTTTTTTTGTTTTTTTTTGGTAAGGTTAAGAAAAACCCTAGTTTTTAAATGCGTTGTGTATCTGTGTTTGTTTGAGACTTAGAAAAAAACCTAGTTGTTAAAAACCTAGTTTAAAAACTGCATTTATTTTGTTGTTGTTATTGTTTGTTATTGTTTTTGTTTTGTCAGTTCAAAGTAAGGTTAAAAACCCTAGGTAACTAACAAATTTTTATTTTGAATTTTTTTTTTTGTTTTTTTTTTTATTTATCAGTTTGAACTAAAGTTAAAAACCCTAGGTAACTGATAAATTTTTATTTTGAATTTATTTTTTTGTTTTTTATTTATCAGTTTGAACTAAAGTAAAAAAACCCTAGGTAACTGACAATTTTTTATTTTGATTTATTTATTTATTTATCAGTTTTAACTAAAGTAAAAAACCCTAGGTAACTGACAAAATTTTATTTTGAATTTTTTTTGTTGTTTTTTTTATTTATCAGTTTGAACTAAAGTGAAAAACCCTAGGTAACTGAAAATTTTTTATTTTGAATTTTTATTTTTGTTTTTTGCATTGCATTGTTTATTTGATTTTGTGAATGTGTGTACTGTACATTTTGTTAATGTTTTTGTTGTACATTTATTAAATGTTTTTGTTGTACCATTTTTTTCTTTCATGTTTTTAATGTTTTTGTGTTGTTTTTTATTTTCAGGTGGTGAAGAGCCGGTACCGTCAACCGACGATATTCTCTGATGCACGGGAGGCACTGACTGTGGCGAACTGGGATTGGCTTGATGCCCTTGGGCTCAAGAATGTGACTCGATTAGAGCCTATGGTGGGTGAACAAGCGTATCTGACTGCCCTGATCAACTTATGGGATCCCCGCACCAATACCTTTCATATCCCAATAGGGGAGATGACGGTGACTCTTGAAGATGTCTATCAAATTAGGCAGATTTTGATAGACAAAATTCCTATTCGAACTACTCCACGTGATCAGTGAACGACGGTGTTGACACGGTGCTTTGGGCATGGGGTGGAGATGGGGGTGGATAGTCCGGTGGAGAGGGTAGAGGGGAATTGCCTGATTGGCGGTATTTTGGTGCGGTGGTGGCTAGAGAAGGGTGTGTTGGGGGTGAGGCATGCATTACTAATGACCCTCATCTCCAACATGCTACTGCCCGACTCCTCAGGCATGAGGTTCCCGTGGAACCTACTGGAGGTAGTTTTTAGACTAGTTGAGTGTCCGACCTCAAAGCCACTGATTATGATGTGGGGTCAGACACTACTGGCACAGCTCTATGATGAGCTATACGAGGTCCACTACTGGAGGTGAAAGGGGATTAGATGCAGCTACCTATTGCAGTACTGGGGATGGTAGCATATAGTTGTGGAGCGACCACAACATTTGTCATGGACTACTCAGGTAGAGATGGTGGACAGGGAGATCGGGTATGCGACGTTGTGGCATAGGTTGGAGGAGCATGGGCATATTCGATGGTGGGACGATGATGTTAGTCACTACACTGATGCCTTCTCATGGCTTGCTCCTAGGGAGGTGGTCTTGCGGCCATATCGAGACTATCCAACCTAGCCTAAGGTTGGAGAGTGGCTTCGATGGGTGCACAGGGGGAGATGGCTGATCGGGTGGCATGAGACCGAGCAAGAGTACTTCTCGTACGTCCGGGTGACGCGACAGTTTGGGGTGCACCAAGGATTTCCTGGTGAGCCCTTGATCTATCAACATCGGGGTGACGAGAGGACTTTGGCCTGGCCGATCATCGAGCCGTTGGGTGAGGAGGCGGATATAGTGATTGACATTCCTGATGTGGACAACATTAGGGTGACTATCGAGTATGACCAGTGGTGGATGATGTGATGATGGCGATGTGAGGGGCCTCTAGGAGGTCCAAATGTAGTAGCAGTAGGTGGGGAGGGTGCAGAGGCATCAGGGGAGGGTTGGGGGGCTCCGTTGGAGGATGCAAACATGGTGGAGGTTGACAATTTTATGGGGGATGATCTAGGGGTGTCGTAGCAGCTAGATATATAGGATGTTTCAGAGCAGTGGTTGTCATAGTAGCCCATCATCCCAGAGCAGCCCATGCCTCAGGTAGTCCCAGGGGACATGGATGCTATGTATCACGCTGAGATAGCATGATTAGAGGATCTACTACAAAGACAAGATGAGGAGCATGAGGAGGATCTATAGGAGAGGGATCTCCTACAGACTCAGTTGGTAAAGTGGGAGAACGCATTGGCTACATACCACCGATGAGATGGGAACACAGATGCTTCGCGATAGAGGGATCTCTTGCGGACTCAGTTGGCACAACACGATGATGCATTGGCTATGTACCTTCGGTGGGAGATGGATTTGGTCCAGCATCGAATGGACTTACAGGCAGAGATTATCCACCTCGATGGGTAGTTACCTAAGCTCCCTAGGGTTGGATCTTCATGTCAAATGAGAGACAGTGAGGCAGAGCAATCTGCTTCCTCTTGTCGTAGGTGGGTGGGTGAGGGCAACGCTAGTGGACATGATGTGGGGGCTAGTAGCAACCGCCCTGAGAGGTCCCATAGGACCCACACCATTGGGGGTAGTTCCAGTCACACCGATCCTACGTGATCATGGTGGTCGACACCCTAGGCTTGGGGGTTTTTGAGTTTTTGCTTTTTTTGTGAGGTTAGAGGACCATTTATTGTAGCCTGAGGGCATTTTGATGATATATATACATGATGTTGCTTTTTTTTATTATACACTTGTCATGATTTATTGTTATTTTTATGCACATTTATTGATGTTGATGTATGTATGTTTATTTACATTGATGTATGCATATGTTATGATGAATGTGAATGTTTCTAATTTATATGATATGCATATGGAATGGATGAAATGAGTTGTTGATATTTGGCGGTGGCGCCATAGACTATTCAGGACTTACTGGCTTTTTGTTCTAGGTGATTGCTTTGTTTAATGACTTTGCATGTATATATATTTTTTGGTTTTGTATTTTTTTTATGGCGATGCAAGAATGGAATGTACCACAGTTGGTTTAGAATGTAGTTAAGGTTTTCTGAGACTCAGATGTTTTAACTAACTAGCCAAGACTATACATTTATCTTACAAGACTTTTGAACAAGGTACGAATCAGACTTGAGTTTGACCAAATTATTTCACATCCCGGTGTGTGCGATTGAGTTCGTTTATGTGGTATTTGTCAGGATACCGCCAGTTCCAGGTAGGCTATTCTCCAAACCTGTATTGAGGATCACCTAATTAGCTCCACTAACTCCTTTGTTGTATTTAGTAAGATTAATCCACAGGATAATCTAAGGTACCATAAGCTAGCTCATCTGCATGCAAACATTGGTCTGCTCACATGCAAAGATAATGTGATAGACATATCATCATGCATTTAAGATACTGCCATTGTCAAGTAGGCTATCCACCAAACCCGTAATGAGGATCACCTAGATGGTTTTTTGAATGCTAAGAATTCTAGGGATTCAAGCTCAGGCGTCTTTTGGTTGTTCAACTTGTTGGGATACTTGCTCTCATACATAGTGATGAAAATCACTATTTATTTTTCTCTTTTATTTTTATTTTTGAGCAAGGGATTTGAATAGTGGTGATAACCACTGTTATTTAATTTTGCATTTTAGGTTTCAAAGTTGGGCTCATATGTTTTTGGATTGCAAATGGAATTGATCCCTTTTTGCTTTGGGGATGACTACCCATCCTGTTTAGGGACGTGTAGTACGAATCCTTATGAATTTGGGGACCAAAGGTGATTGGGGATGTTACTATGTAATGGCATAGATCTTTTATGCCTTAGGATGACTACCCATCCTTGTCAGGGGTGTGTAGTATGAATCCTTATGACTTTGGGGATCAAAGGTGATTGGGGATGTTACTATGTAATGGCATTGATCTTTTAGGCCTTGGGGATGACTACCCATCCTTGTGAGGGGCGTGTAGTACCAATCATTACAACTTTGGGTATCAAAGGTGATTAGGATTTTTGTTAGCGGTGAAGACCACTATTTATCATGGGGAACTGGATGGGGAAGAGCTTGTCCTTTTGTCAATTATCAACATTCTCGCACCATTCGCATAGGGGGATGAACAGGCTAACCTTTCACCTATGGTACCCTAGACTACTTTGTAGGTTTCTCTTGCGTTCACACAACTTGGGAATTTTTTTTATGTGTTTTAACTTGTGTGGGGATGCTATGTAACAAGGCATGATCCAAGTAAAACTTGACCTTAGTAAAATTTGTTTGACTTTGTACAGTTTTGGCTAGAAATCTAATGACAGCTGAATGACGAAAACCCTAAAGACATTAGCAGACAACTAACTATGATAAAAAAATGTGGATGGCATTATTTTGGATGGATGTGTTTATAAAATGAGAAAATGTGGAAAATGATGGAATTGCCTAGCAATTCCAGTCTATGGTTCTTATGACTTGTATGACCATCAAATATGCTATGTATGGACTGCTCTCTACTCATATTCGAAGATCCTTCCTGACCTTGTCTATATCCCTCTTGTAAGTGAGTTCTCAAACTTTCTCCTTTCTTGATCGAAGAGAAGGGGTCGCTAAGGTCAACAAGGTTGGTTGTCAACAATGGGAGATAATCCCCCAATGTATATGTTGTGTTAGGATTGGCATATGGATCTAATGCCAACCCATCCTTGTTGCCTATCCCTAGGCCTTGCATGTTATCTACCAAAATTTCAAGGGGTAGGGGATGGTTGAAACCTACTCCTGACTTGTCGTATGGCATCTGATATCTTGGTTGGCAAAGAACGCACACTCCTTGCTCATATTTGCCCAACCCATATCCATGCCAATTGCATTGACCAAGATATCTCAAAGTGAATTCTTGGTTGGACAAATAGTTGACGTCCTTAGTAAAGGGCTCTTCATCTTCTTCTTCTTGCATGTAAGGTTCAATGCCATTATCAAGGCCCCCATATATAAAGTTTGTATGATTTGGTGGGTATCCTAGAGGAACAATAGTGCTGATGGGGAGGTGAGGTCTCCCCATGTCATGCATGGACTCAAGTGCGGGTGTTGCTACAATGTTTCACACCAAGTAATCCCCCAGTCCTGTATTGGCCATCTCAATGGTGATCATTGGCGGTTGAGGGGGAGGGAATGGGAGTTCTTCCTAAGTCCACTCCATGTCGGGTGAACTAGGCGTCTTGACTTCCATTCGGCTAGGCATCTCCTCGATAGATATGGTTGAGACTAATGGCGGTGCCTCTTCTAGGGGTTTCTTCCAATTGTCCTTTAGTGTGGCCACTGTAGGTGGCATCATTGGTGAAGGACTAGAGGATGAAGATGGACCCAACTAGGGATTTTATGGACTTAACAATGGGGATGTATGCGGAATCGGACCCTGTTTAGATGGATTCAACTAAAAATCCAAATGTGTTGATGGAAGGGTCGATTACGACATCAGCTGCACCGCATTGCAATATTTGAAGGGTTCTAAGTCTGCCAGGACTACATGCACTTGCCCTTCAAATGTGTACTTTAGGCATTGGTGGGCTATCGAAGGGACACACTTCATGTTCCTAATCCAAGGCCAGCCCAGTAAGATATTATAGGCCATATCACCTTCCAAGATGTGGCACAATGTAGGAATAGTATTTTGTCCCACTTGGATGGGTAGGATGATTGTACCAACCATGGACCATATCACATCATTGAATGCTCATAGAGTATAGGTGGAGGCCATGATGTGAGATACTGGCAACTTCAGGTGTTTCAATGTTGTTGTTGTAATTATATTACTGGATGAGCCAGTGTCCACCAACACCCTCTTATATGAAATCTTGTTGACCCGTGCAATGACGTGCAGGGGTGGATCCGCCATGTCACCAGTCACTGATTTTAGCTCATCCTCTCTAAAGGTGATGACTGGCTTGGTACATCGTTTGACATGTCTCACAAAGTTGTTGAAAGAGTTTATTTCATGGGGCTGCAACTCGATGGCTTTTAGTATCTCCATTAGAGCCTCCTGATGGGGTGATGATTGTTTTATGAGCCCATAAATGGAGAGCCTAGACTACGTGGTCCTCAAAATTTGGGTAAATTTGGTCTAAATAGTGGCCACTAGTCTAGGCAGGGTAGGTTGTGTAGGGTGTTTTTGAGGTTGTGACGTTGATGGAACCTCTCCTGTAGCTTCCGCGGAGGCAGCTATGCTTGGGTACCTCTTGTTTCGAGTCACTATGCTTATCATCCCTACATATCCTTGCATGGGGCAGTCATGTGTCACCTCCTTGACTTGTAGGATTTTTTCCTGTGCATCATGGGTAGGCAGGGGGTCTTTGAAGATCTCCATCTGTTGGTTTCTTGGTGCCATGGGATTATCCACCGCTAATGTCTTGTTGTCTATTAGGTATTGCACTAAGATTTAAATTTCCAACATGCATAAATATCATGTCCCTTCTATCAGTGAAACCTACAATACAAGTCTTCCCTATAACATTTGGGTTTTGGCACATTGGGATCTACAGGTCGACTCTCTAGAAAGTTTGTCAATTTTGTCACTGATAAATGGTCAAACAAGGAGTCTTTAGACTCTATAAAGGGTGTGAATTATCGCCTAGGGCAATGTTGCTGATTTTGCTCTTACCGATGATTTTCTCTTTCATAACTATCAAGAGGGACCGCCTGATAGTTAGACTTTGGGGGCTGTGTTTCTTATGCAGGATTAGGCATGTTTATAGAAACCTGATTGACCATAGCAGGTTTCAATTGCATGGTCCCTATTTTGGAATTTTTAGGCCACTCTTTCTTCTGTGGTTTGGCAATCTCACCATCCTGTATCTTGATATCCTCAATAATTCTGGATTGTGCCAGGGCTTCCTCAAGAGTGGCATATTTTTGTAGCTGCAATAGCATGGAGATCAACCTCAAACAGCTCTTTGAGAACATTTGGGTCAGGTCGGCCATGGGATGGAGGTAAGGCATCTTTGAAAGCAACGTCCTCCACCAATTTCCATAGGCCGCCATGGTTTATTCCTCATACTGCCTAAGGCTAGCTAGGTCTCTTAGTGATGCCTTCTTCTTGGTGTTGAAGGTGAAGCATTCGAGGAACACGTCCACTAGCCGATCCAAGTTACTAATGCTATGCTTTGGAAACTAAGTGAACCAATCTAAGGCGGGGCCTGTAAACATGGTTATAAATGTTCTTAGCAGCAAAGCATCGTTGTCTTGAATGCCAAAGCATTGGCTCAAGAATCTGTCACATGCTCTTGGGCATCCTCCTCCCCTCTAAATATTTCCAACTGGGGTAGTTTAAAGTGTTCAAGGTATGGGGGTACCGACACTAATGGATGCACAGGGTGACTACGGAGCTGGCATAAAGTGGGATTTTGGGGCCCAAAAGTCTTGGTCTCCATAGACTCTAAGCGCTCTAGCAGTGCTTTATATGCATTGGAATATTTGATCTCTTCCTCCTTCGTTTGCTCCCACTGCGAGTTGCGGGGAACTTAAGGCCTATGGAGGGGTGGCTAGATAGCGCCCCCTCTGCCTTGGTAGGGCGTTTCAGCCTGCTCTTCTTCTTTCTCAAAATCCTCATAGGCTTCTTGAGGAGTTCCTAGGTGAGACCTATAAACATGGGTGGGTGCCCACGGAGGGTGCCCATCATTGTTTCTGGGAGTGGCCTCCCGCTCAGGTCTAGGAGGTCTCAAAGGCAATATTTTGTAAGGTTGTGGAGACCTATATCACACCAAGGGGTTGTGCCTCTCATATAGTTCTACCCTCTATGTGCGAGGGGTTGGAACTATCTCAAGCACAGTGTTATGGAGCAGCTCATCTGTTTGACGCCAAATGTGCTCTTTGCTAAGGTGATACAGGTGCTCCAATTGCTATTGGTCTTGCTCAAGCTGCGTGATTTGTGCTTGGTGGGTGGTATGTCTGGAAAATGCTAGGTCGATTTGTTCTATCATCTTGAGTCTAGGAGGCCTAGATGCCTCTCCTACATATTTATCTCGGTTGTGATGATCCAAGATATCTATAGGTCGCTTCCCTTTATCGAGGTTGGCGACATTCACCCAAGGCTCTGGCCTCAGTAGGTGATCCTGATAGATAGTAGGTGTAGAGGTGCATTGTTACCATGCTATGTATTTCTCTTGAGGAATGCAGTGGTCTTCCTCATGATCCCTTTCATATATGTGAAAGGGGCGGACAGAGTTGGCTCACCCTGTTTGAAGAGCCTTGTGCTCTGGATTGGCCTATTATTTTTGATAGTAATAAGGGGTAGATGAGGGATGATGTAATCATGTGGCCCCTCCTTATGGACCCTATGTTATTCTAGCGCTTCATTGCATGGTGGCCACTCATAACGAGCATCTAAAGGAGCCTTCCCATTTATGTTGAGTGCCACATGTAAGGACTCCTTTTGAAAGGGTCTATGCTGAATGGGAGTGCCCCTCGAAGGGGTGCCTCTATAGTCCTGTTCCGTCATAATATGATGTGGAGTATTTTATGGGTTAGGCTACCAAGGTGATATGATCAAGTCCTTGGTGCTATAGTGGAGGTGACTTGTCCCTCCTTGTACACTTTCCATAGCCTCTGCCCATGATTGGGCTTGGCTACGGGTGTACACCATGGTGGTGTTTCTCTAAATGATGCGTACATTTTTATCTTCTTTACAATTTCTCATGCTACACTAAAAAAATAGGAGCCACACAAACACAAAAGGAATTATCTCGTTTATAGATTAAAGGTGTGCCCTAGATCTGGTTTAGTGTGTTTTGATTTTTGTTTGAAAACCTTGTAATTTTTTTTTTGTTGTATATGCAATATGAGGCTCTTATATCTCCCAAAATGGTCACCCCTTTGATATACCACTGCCAGTCCTTTATATTGAACCTCTCAATATACCCGCCCTTACGTGAGGGAAACTATTGGTACACGAGAGAAAAATAGTACGTGGAACATAGGCGGTACGGAAGGGGGATCACCCTATTTTTGAAACCTACCATAGAAGACTTATCCTCATGCACTGGGAATCACCCTAGATACACTTTGTCAGCTTTCATCAGGATTTATGTCTAGCAACAGTAGCGATCAGGGTTATGTATGCAAAAATTCAAGCCAAGGTGGTGATGAAATCCACCGTTGGTCTTGATCAAGGGTTGGGGTTTTACTTCCAACTCCTTGGTGTTTAAATTACCACATGGTGTGTGGGGTTATTTTTATTTGTGCAAAGAAAGAAAAACATGCAATAAAACTCTCCTATGCAAGCAAAGAAACAGGAAATGGCAGAGACAAAAAATAGAAAATGACAGAGGATGCTCAGAACCCCTACCGCTTCTCTGCCCAAACAAGATGCCTCTGAGTTTCTGCTCTAAAACTGTATAGAGAGCTAATTGTCCTGGGGTGGGACAAATATCAAAACTGTACTCGTCATAGGGTGGGATGAATGCCCATTCGTCCTTGGGTGACACAAATTTGAGCTTCGTACTCGTCATAGGTTGGAACAAGCAGCAGTCCAACGCTCGACATATTGACACATGCAAGAAAAAACATGCAACTTTTGATCATAAATTTGATCTCAAAATCAGGGGATAGGGTCCCACCATGATTGCCATTGAAAGCATGAGGATACGGAAGAAAACAAAAGGGAAATCGAACGCTAAGTCCTACAAACGAGAATGCATGAAAAGAGGGAAAACAAACAAACTGAAATGAGATTTAAAGCAAATGTAAAAGTGCAGCCCTTTATTTTATTAATTTGCTTGAGATCGGGTTACAATACATCTCCTCCATTTTCAGGGGCTAGGATCATCGGACCTAGTTTTGTTACACCACAAATGATACATTCCCCTTAGGGATCTTCCGCGTGCCCACATTGAAAATGGGCGGACCAAATGTCACCGCCGCTTATGTGAATGCATCTATAGTTTCTTGTTGCCCCTCCAGGGTCGATATCCTATGTTCATAGAAACATTAAATGATTAGTAGCACGTACGGATGGAGGGAAACATGCGATACCCAAGGCCTACGGTCAATGCATGCATAAAATAATTAAAATGATAACTAAAATATATCAGAATAAGATGAAAATTTTATAGAAGCAAGAAAAAATTAGCAGGAACACACTACAAAAGGAACAGTCAAGAAATCTACCACAGATTTCTAATCACTCCAAGGTGGGACGATTAAGACTGTCATAAAATGTCATAAGGTGACCTCCTAAATGTCCCATATAGGAGCCTCTAAAACACCTGCAAAGTTGGGGTTAGGAAAAACAGGGCATTTTAGAATGACCCAGAAGATCAGATTTTGTAAATTCGGCCTTGATCGCCTTGTATCTGATGATGCTCCCTGTATGTTAGTGAAAGAGAGAAATAATAAAATCACAGCCAAAACTCATCAGAATCACATGAAACTTGAATGGAAGTATATGTAAATAACCTAAAATAAAATGCAAAATAAATAGTAGGTAAATCTACCACAGATTTCCCATCACTTCGGGGTGGGGCGATTAGGACTGTAGTAGTGTGGGGGGCGCCCAGGGGCGGGACACCCATCGTTTGGGGCTCGGTTTCGACACCAATCCACTTGGGATGGGTCCAAAACCTCTTATGGGGTTGTTTCAGCAAATTGGGTGAGGTATTGTTGCCAAATGTTCAGGTTTTGGGTCGAGATTGCACTTCCAATAATCACCCAATAACCTCCCTTCCAAAAGAGAGGTCAAGGATGTAAGAAGCACAAATGATGGGTGAGGATGTAATTGGGTAGCACTCCGTTGCTCCAAATTATCCTGCTCTATCCTATTTTTTGGGTGAGAAGACTCACCATTTTATAGACCTAAGGGTCTTTGTGAATGAGCATGCAGAGGTGCCACTTTGTCATCATGCCTTGCGAGGGGGAAGAAGATTCCTCCCTGATTAAGGGCTCCATGACTGCCTCTATGACTATCTCTTTGAGCTCAAAAATGCTCACTCACACTCCCATGCATTGAAGGAGGAGTTAAGTGGCAGATTTGAGCTGCCATTTTTCAAGGTTTGACTTTTTTCCCATCAAACCTGCTATTCGCCCCACCCTAGAGTGAATGCTGCTAATCGTCCCGAGGTGGGACGAATACCAGTTTGTAATCATCCTAGGGTGGAATGAATATGGAGCAGAGTGCCTGAAAGGTGCCAAATTGACCTATGACCTTTCAAAACTACTGTGGGAGTGGTTAGGACCACTGTTTAACCTCTGGGGGCTGCCCTAGGGGTTATGTATGCCAATTCGATCAGTGCTTGTCGTTACATAATCAGATTGGTGTTGTTTTGGTGTCTACACTTTCTTAGGTTTTAATTTTATTTCTTTGTTACCTCATAATCATCCTATAAATAAGATACCTTATATCTTTTCTTTTTGATATTGGTTTACATTTATTTCAATGATGGATTTGTTCATTATTATTTTTTTGCTTTTGTAGTCACGTTCATACACCTAGTCAATATTACTTAATGTACCATTCTAATATTTGAACAAACTATTATGTATTTTCCTTATTGAGATCCAAGATATATACCCTAGTCATAGAGTCTAAAGATATATCATATGGCTAACATTGATCCAATTACAATACTTTTATGATCAACAATTTATTCTTCTTCTTATCGAATTATGATTAGAGATAAGTAGAAGCCATGGGTGATAAAAATTGTATACCTCATATTGATTAATTTAGTCATGAAATTCCTATAAATATTATAAAAACTTTATTTAAATATCACTCTCTTAGGTACTTCAAGACATATCAGAGGAAATGCTTAAATGACTTACATTTTCTAGTGCTAGTTACCTCCTAATTATAGTCTAATTGTGCTTCTCTTTGGTTGCTAACTAGATGGCTTATTTCTATCTTGAATATGGGTATGCGACTACATTTGTACTATATTAGATGAATACACTAATAAAATTGTTTTTGATAGAAGGGGATACCGAATACGAATGATTGGATGAATTTTATGGTTATGTATTATGTAAATATGAATTTATATTGGGGATATGATGTCACTTTTCATTGAATGGTTCATGATGGGTTGAGTTGATAGAGGGATCGATACATACAATCTAGATAATATCAATATGAAATATGGTGGATTAGTTGGTACTTGTGATGTGGATGATAGCCTTACTATTTATGGGATAGGGTTTATTGAAACTATATCTATATGTATTTGTAGTGCGATAGGCATAATATAATCAAGAGAGAGAGAACTTTTCCACTTTTTAACATCATACTCATAAGCTCATGGTACATCTATCTTACCTTTGGCCTACTCTTTGTCCAAGTTTATGTATTTCTCCATGGAAACCTTATTTTCATGCACATACTTGGTTCTAATATCCTTCTCTAATAATATACTTAAAAATAAAATTTCTACATTATAAGACCAATAATTCTTGAATTTGTTTAGCCCACTCCTAAATTGGGTGTGGTATCCTTTTTTTTTTTGAAAAGTGAAAAACCCCTTTCAGAGCTGCCTTGGTCTAAGAGACCACGAACAGGGGGATCTACACTGTCAAAGTCACCCGGGAGTCGCACCCGACCCTGCCCGCATCAACATTATCAATTGGATTTTGGATACCCAATTCAACTTTTGGGTAGGGTGGAGATTTGAACCTGGGACCTCCCTTGGAGGATTGCCCTCTCCTCTCCAACTCACTTACAACACCTGGGTAGGGTGTGGTATCCTTTATTTATAGGAACTAATGTTAGAAACTTTTTCCATAGGTAGTAATGTAATGCATATAATATTATGGTGTGTTCCTTTCATACTAACTCATAATGTCTTTCTCTTATCATGTCTACTAACTAGGAAAATATATATTAGACATCAAACTTAAACTCGTTGATATTCAAAGGGAGTTTAAAGCATTATGTATATATTAATTTAACCAGTTATTGTGCCAAGAATTTTACACACTTATTAAAATCCCCCACTAAGAGCAATAAATCTACATGGTCTAATAATTTTTCAAATAATTTTATAAAAGAGCAATTCACTTTTCAAATCACTCAATTAATTTCTTCAGGCACCTTATACTTTTCAAACTACTATGATATCTAAGAGAGTGAATCACTTGATGAGTGTAGAGAAAAGCATCTATAGTAATCTAATTAATATATATATATATATATATATATGAAAGTATGAAACCTAATGTTACCATAGTGGGAATTTATTCCCATGAGTGTTCTTTAATAGTATGATTACTTTTGTTATAAACATCAATAAAAATATTCACTATTTTAGGGAGATCGTATAACTATGCTTTACTATGCTTTCAAAAACATGCACATTTCTTAGGTTTATATCTGGTTTATGTTTGATGAATCTATTTTTGAGCCCATATCAAACCTTTGCATGACTATATTTCTTATAAATTTAGCCACATAATTATACTTCCCCTTGAAAACCTTTTCATATTGATTGTTAAAAAATCTCTCAACAACTCTCTTTATATTTTTTTACTTTTTTGAATCTAAGCTTTTGAATAACCCACTTATTATTGTCAAGTCCCTATATGATTTTTAATTGGCTCTACACATGATAACCTTACCATGGTTTGAATTGGAGCATTTATGGGTAGCAGTTCCATAATGAAAGCACGAGATTCCAGAAATAAAAAGAAACACTAAAGCTATGCAGTGTAAAACACAATATAATGCTTTAATCCTATGACTTTGAAATGCACGAAACAAAGAAAAGAGACGAATCAAAAATGAAAGAACAGAGGTATAGAAAGCACAACCCTTCTTATTTAATTCTCTTAATCTCGGTTACAAAGACGTCTCCTCCCTTTTTAGGGGCTAGGAGCGTTAACATGTTTCCATTACAAAAGTGAATAATGATCTTCTTTTCGCGTGCCCACATGCAAAATGGGCGGGCCAAAATGTTGTCGCCGCTGGTGTTGATGAATCCTTGGTTCTTGTTGCTTCTCCTGCGATCAAAGAAACAACAAAGGTGTTAGTAGCACCTACTGCAAATATGAAATGTTAGTTCTCTAAAATAATGAAGGATGTATGCCTAAGATTGACTAAAATGATGCATGAAATGAATCTAAATCACCTGCAAACTTGACAGAGACTAGAAAACATTACCTGAGGGCCACTGCCATCAAAACAGTTGGTGAAACTCCACCCATTTGCATTCAACTGAAATTCGTCCCTGGGCAGGACGAATTCTACTGTAATTCGTCCCCGGGTAGGACGAATTCGACTGTGTTAAAACGCCGAGTTGATGCCGCTCAAATGTCACACCTCGGGATCTCCAAAATACCTGCAAACATAGGGGTTAGCTAATTGGGGGCATTTTGGGATGACCCAGATGGTCGGATTCTCCCAATTTGACCTCCATCAACGGGAATTTGACGTCGCTACCTGCAAGTTAGTGGGACAACAAAAGTGACAAAAACATGATGAGATCTGATCAAAACATTATGAAATCGAAGTTATAAACTATCTAGACAGCATAAAATAGAATGGAAGATGAACAAATGACAAAAGAAAAAATTAAAATGAAACTAAGAAAGTGCGGGGTGCCCAAGCGGGCTGCCCACCGTTAGAACTTGATTTCGGCACCAATCCACTTGGGATGGGCCCAAAATCTCTTGGAATGGGTTGTCGGCAAATTGGTAGATCAATGTGGTCAAATGTCGGGTTTTGGGTCCGGATCCACACTTCCAAAAGCCACCCAATAACCTCTCTTGCGAAAGAGATCAAGGATGTGGAAGAGGTGAATCAAAAAGGGTGCAATGTGGTGTTCAATTTGGCAGCACTTCGTTGCTTGAAAATGCCTCCCACTTCTCTCCTTTTGGGTGGGAAAGTCCACCATTTTATAGACCCAAGGGGTCTCTTTGGAGGGGCATGCAGGGGTGCCATGTGGCGGCCATGCCTTCCCAAGAGGGAGGAGACTCCTCCCTAACTTGGGCTTCCATGACTGCCCTTGTGACAGTCCTCTAACGCCCACTCTACCCACCTACACGCGCATGCAAGGCAGGAGGCATTAATTGACTGTCCTTGGCTGCCACTTGGTGCCATTCTTCTTTTTGCCCGTTGAACCTGGAATTCGTCCCGACCAAAGGATGAATTCAGAATTCATCCCTGGGTGAGACGGATCCCAATTTGAATTCGTCCCTGGGTGGGACGAATACTAAGCAAAGTGCCTGGATGTGCCAAATTGCCTTTTGACCTTACAAAATTGCTACAAAAGTGGTTAGGACCACTGTTTAACCTCTGAGGGCTGCCCCGGGGGCTGTGTGTGTCAAAGCGATCAGTGTTTGCAGTCACATAATCGGATTGGTGCTGTTTTGGTGTCTACAGATGCCCCTTTTTGGGATGCGCTGTGCATGGCGCAGCATCGAGCAAAAATAGATAACCAAAGCACTAATGATTAGGGTTTCTTGGTAACCTAACCAACTTTTGATGCCCCAAGTATGGAAAGGGCATGCATTCTTGAATCCTTGCTTCTGACAAGCTAAGGAATTTGATTTCAAGTATTAACCTGTTTTGGTGAGGTGTGACTTGAGCTTGGACATTGATCAGTCATGAATAGGCAAAGGGCGCAACCTTTTGTCCATAGGGGAACCTTGTGTTCATGCTTCGGGAATGCCAAGTGTTTGATCAATTTGTGATTATTGCTTGTTTGCTGCCCCAAGCAGGAGCGTAATTGTCTTTGTCAATGATTCTTTGAATGCATGTCATTTTCCTTAACTGGGTGTGTGCTTGTTGATTGGTGACTAAGTGTGACTACCCCCTCAAGCGACGAATCGATGAGGGAATGACCTTCGTGAGAAAAGCGACGAGTCGCTTGACCCAAGATGACTTGTGCAAGGGTGCCCTTAGATGGTTTACCGTTAAGCATGTGCAATTTTTCTGACATTTAGACCTATTTTTGGTGGGTAAAATCCCTTTTGGTGATGCCATAATGGGGTGAAATCATCGAAAACCCGTCTTCCCGTGGAGCGGTCCGGCTATGGTAGCCTTCTTGGGGAAGTAGGAGAGTGACAATTTGAGCCCCGACATCGATTTTCTATGCCAAGAGGTTAAGTGCAAGAGCACTTGTGTCCGACAATGCTTATTGCTTTGTGTTTGTGTTGCATTTTTTTTTTGATGTTTTTGAGTGGGTTTTGACCCATTTTGGGATGCCATTTAGGGTAAAATTGGTGAAAATCCGATCTCCCGTGGAGCGGTCCGGCTATGGTAGCCTTCTTAGGGAGTAGGATAGTGACAATTTATAACCCGACATCAGTTTTGCTATGCCAAGAGGTTAAGTGCAAGAGCACTTGTGTCTGGCAATGTTTATTGCTTGTTTTTGTTGCATTTTTTGTTGTTTTTGTTGTTTTGATTTTTTTGTGACACCATTTGGGGATTAAATTGTCAAAAATCCGTCCTCCCGTGGAGCGGTCCGGCTATGGTAGCCTTCTTCGGGAGTAGGGTAGTGACAATGTAAACCCTGACATCAGTTTTCTATGCCATTGAATGTCAGGTGCAAAGGTGCCTTTGTTCGGCAATTTTATTGTTTGTCGTTTGTGGATATTTGATGTTTTTGTTGTTTTGATTTTCTTGCTTTGTGTATATGTCATAATTTCATGTTATGCACAATGATTGATGTTGATGGATGCATGCTACTTTATATTGATGTATGCATATGGTATGATAAATGTGAATGTTGTTGATTTATATGATAGGTAATGGAATGGATGAAATGATTTGTTGATAACTTTGCATTGGCACCATAGACTATACAGGACTTATGTTATTTTGTTTTTAGGTGATTGTTGTGGTAAATGACTTTGTATGTATACATGTGGTTTTTTGTATTTTTTGATGGTATTTGTAAGGATGAAAAGTAGCGCAGTTGGTTTAGAAATGTAGCTAAGGTTTTCTGAGACTCAGATGGTTTTAACTCACTAGCCATGACTGTACTTTATCTTACAAGACTTTTGAACAAGGTATGAATCAGACTTGTTTTTGACCAAGTTATTTCACATCCTTGTGTGTGCAATTGAGTTCATTTATGTGGTATTTGTCAGGATACCGCCAGTGCCAGATAGGCTATCAACCAAACCTGTACTGAGGATCACCTAATTAGCTCCACTAACTCCTTTATTGTATTTAGTCAGATTAATCTGTGGTGCTATCTAGGATACCATAAGCTAGCTCATCCACATGCAAACATTGATCTGTACACAAGTTAATGTGAGCAGATATATCATCATGCGAGAGGTTTACCGCCGATGACCGATAGGCTATCAACCAAACCGATACTGAGGCTTGCCTCATGACCTGTCGAAATGCTTGAGAGTTCCAGGGATTCAAGTTTGACTCCCTTCTTTTCTTCAATTGTATTGGGATACTTGCTCCTTTGTAGTGATAAAATCACTGTTTATTTTTGTTTTATTTGTTTTTCTTTTGAGCAAGGGATTTGGATATGGAGTGACGAGAATCACTATTGTTTGTGCCTTTTGATGTATGCCTTGTGGGATGTCAAATTTTTGGTGTTTTGACTTTTGCAAATTTTTGATGTTTTGCAACTATTGAGAACTTTGGGATTCTTGGGGAATTGGGTAGGGAGGATGCTTGTCCTTTTGCCAACTCTCAGCATTCTTTGGGTCATTCGCACAGGGGGATGAGCAAGATAACCATTTCACTTATGGTGACCTGGATTGCTTTGCAGGTTTCATCTTTCGTTCACACAACTTGGGAATTTTTATGTGTTTTAATTTGTGTTGGGATGCTACGTAACAAGGTGTGATTCAAGTAGAACTCTACCTTCGTAAAATCTGCCTGACTTGGTACAGTATATGGCTAGAAAGCAAAATTTATGACTGAAAGATGAAAACTCTTGATACATTATAAGACCACCGACTCTAGTGTGGTAAAAAGCAGTAAATGGTGTATTTTTGTTGTTTTTTTTTGGACTGCTTATAAAATGGAAAAATGTGGAACCAGATGGACTAGCTAGAGCAATTATAACCTATGGTACCTTTGACTTGTACGACCACAAATATGCAATGTATGGATGCGATGCTTAATGCAACTATATATTTTTGTATTTTGATGGAATGATTTTTGTGAATATGAAGATGAGATGTAAGAAGAGCTTTTATTGATGAATTTGAGCATGCCTAGAAATGAGATGCAAATTTTTGTTGTTTTTGATGATTTTTATTGTTTTTGAATTTTTTGGGGTGACCAAGTGATTGTGATAATCCTTGGAGCTTTTGGGGTGACCAAGTGATTGCGATAATCCTTGGAGCTTTTGGGTTTTGACCAAGTGATTGCGATAATCCTTGGAGCTTTTGGGGTGACCAAGTGATTGCGATAATCCTTGGAGCTTTTGGGTTTGACCAAGTGATTATGATAATCCTTGGAGATTTTGGGGTTGACCAAGCGATTGCGATAATCCTTGGAGCTTTTGGGTTTGACCAAGCGATTGCGATAATCCTTGGAGCTTTTTGGTTTGGACTATGGCTCTTCAGGGGATAGAGGTACCCCCAGCTTGATGATCTTTGTGCTTCGGATCTGGCTCTGGAGGTATGGGCATGAATGGATCGTCCCTATGCGCGGATAGGAGGACAGGGTCTACCCTCGGCATTGATGTTGCTATGAGGTCTCTGGGTGAAAGTTGATCTTTGTGTGCCCAAAGTGGTGGATGTAACGCTTGGTCCCACTGCGGTGGGTTAACGCGCCACTCATGCCCTAGTATTATGTTTATCTATTGAAGTGCTTCATCGATATTTATGGGATGTCGATGTTGTCGCATGTGATTGCTATGGGCAATCTCTATTTTATCCTCACCTTCGGCCAGTGAGTATAGCTCATCAGAATCTGGAGATTCTGAGACATGGAGGACTGCATCATCAGGTAGCCTTACGGTCGGAGGTTGATCCTCTTCGAAAGGAGCCTCATGTAAGTTGGGCCTTGGGAGCTCTAAAATCTTGGTCTCTACCGACTCTAAGTGCTCTAGCGCTTTGCATGTATCAGGGGATTTGAGCTCCTCCTCTTTGGTTGGTTCTTGTTGAGGAACTTGGGGCCTATGGAGGGGTGGCCAGATAGCACCCCCAATGCCTTGGTAGGGCTTTTCATCCCGCTCTTCTTCTCGCTCAGATTCCTTAGAGGCTTCTTGATGAATTTCTAAGGGTGGCCCATAAACCCGAGTGGGTTCCTGAGGAAGGCGCCCGTCATTGGTTATAGGAGTGGCCTCCCACTCATGTCTAGGAGGCATCAGGGGCGGTGCTCGATAAGGTCATGGAGACTTGTCTCGCACCCGGGGGTTGTGCCTCTCATAATGTTTTGTCTTATGCGTGTGAGGGGTTGGAGTCCTCTCCTGCATAGTGTGTTGGAACAACTCATCCTTCTGGCGCTGAAGGTGCTCTTTTTTAATATGGTACAGTTCCTCTAAATGTAGTCGCTCTAGCTCAAGTTGCGTGAATTGCATCCGACATGCGATGTGCTTGGCAGATTCTAAGATAGTTGGTCCTGCCGCCTCATGTCTAGAAGGCCTAGATGCCTCTCCTAGATATCTATCTCGGTCGTAGTGATCCAAGATCTCTATAGGCCGCCTCCCTCTGTTGGAGGTAGTGGCATTTATCCGAGGCTCTGGCCTCAGTAGGTGATCTTGATAGCTAGCATTTGCGGAGGCGTATTGCTCCCATGATGTATATTGCTCTTGAGGAAGGTAAGGGTTTTCCTCATGCTCTCTTTCGTAAGTGAAAAAGGAATGGGCGGAGTTGGCTCACCCCGCCTGAGGAGCCTTGTGCTCTGGATTTGTCCTTGTAGTCCTGACAACTAGAGGGGGTGAAGGAGGGATAATGTAATCATGTGGTTCCCCCTTCGTGGACACCTATGTTGACCTAGCACTTCATCGTGCGATGACCACTCATAGCGAGCATCTAAGGGAGCTCTCCTACGGATGTACCCCTCATGGAAGGGTGTGTATTGGGTGCTATGCTGAACAGGAGTGCCCCTAGAAGAGGTGCCCTTATAGTCCCTTTCCGTTAAGGTGTGGAGGGGACTGCCTTGTGTGTCAGGTCGCCAAGGTGGTATGACCAAATCCTTGGGACTATATCGGAGGTGACTTGTGCCTCCTTGGATATTCCCCACAGCGTCCGCCCGTGATTGGGCTTGGCTGCGGGTGAGCACCATGACGATGTCTCTCTAAAAACCCTAAAATTGAAAATGAGTCATATGGGGCCCAAAATTGGGGTGCGCATCCCTCTTACAATAGATAAGCCATAAATAAAGTTTCAAGTCCTAACTCTAAATACATTAGGAGAGATTAACCTTCGAATAGCTCAAAAAGCATAAAAAATTAGGTGAGCAATTTTAAAACCTAATTTTGGGGCACTAGATGATGGAATTTGGCCCCAAAAACTGGTTTTCTAGTTGTATTTGTTTAAAAATCTCCCAACTAGCTCCCTGTAAAATTTCACGTCAATCGGAGCTACGGTTGAGAAGTTATGGCCCCGACAAAATGCACTAAAATTTAGGGAAAAAAATAAGATTTTCCATATTTTGTTGGATGCTCCTGCATCACTTATGGGCACCTTTGGGGCGCTTTTGGGTTGACCAAAGGGTTCATGGACACCTTTGGGGCATTTTGGAGTGACCAAGCGATTGCGGGAATCCTTGGAGCTTTTGGAGCGAGTGACAAAATGCATAGATTTTTATCTTTTGTTTATGATTTTTCTATGATTTTTTTTTGTTACACTAAGCAGAAATGAACACACACATACACAAACGGTGATTATCTCTTTTAAAGATTAATGGTGTGTCCTAAACTGGTTTTAGTGCGTTTTGATGATTTTGTTTTGTTTTTTGAAAGTTTTGAAGAACGTTTAAATGCGTAAT
The DNA here is from genome assembly GCA_028583015.1 of Wollemia nobilis. Lineage (NCBI taxonomy): Eukaryota > Viridiplantae > Streptophyta > Pinopsida > Araucariales > Araucariaceae > Wollemia > Wollemia nobilis. The sequence goes on along the minus strand of JAQPPZ010000252.1, from coordinate 173,596 downwards.
GAAGGCTCATATGACTCCCATAAATGGTCGCCCCTTCAATATACCATTGCCCGACCGATATACCAACCTCTCTATATACCCGCCCTTACGAGAGGGAAACTATAGGTACGTGAGAGCAGATGGTACGTGGTACGTAGGCGGTATGAAAGGGGGATTGTCCTGTTAATGACACCTACCATAGAAGACTTATCCTCGCGTACTGGGAATCACCCCAGTGACACTCGATCAGCTTTCGTCAGGATTTATGCCTAACAACAGTGACAATCGGGGTAAATGGATGCAAAAATCAAGCCAAGGTGGTGATGAACCCACCGTTGGTCTTGATCAAGGGCTGGGGTCTTACGACCAGCTCCTTGGTTTAAAAAAATGCCACGTGATGTGTGTGTGGTTCTTTTTATTAAAAAATGAAACAGGCAGAAGCAACTACTTTCCTTAAGAAGGCAAAATTTGACAAAAAACAAAAACAAAAAAATAGAAAATAATAGGAACAGTTTAGAACCTTTACCTTTCTCTGCCTAGACCTGTTGTTTCTGATCCTCGGCCCTGAAAATGTATAGACAAAAATTCGTCCCTCTGTGAGACGAATTACATAACAGAATTCGTCCCTATCTGAGACGAATTAGAATTCGTCTCAGGGTCAGACGAATTACAGTAAAGTATTCGCCACAGGCAAAGACGAATAACAATTAGATTTTGAACAATGGTACCTGTAAGCACAAATCACAAATTTTTGATCAGTTTCTCGATCTTAAAAAACCAGGGGACAGAGTCCCACCGTGATCGCCACTGAAAGCACGAGATTCTAGAAATAAAAGGAAAACTATAGCTATGCAATGTAAAACAAAATATAATGCTTTAATCCTATGCCTTTGAAATGCATGAAACAAAGAAAAGAGACGAATCTAAAACGAAAGAACAGAGGTATAGAAAGCACAACCCTTTTTATTTAACTCTCTTAATCTCGGTTACAAAGACGTCTCCTCCCTTTTTAGGGGCTAGGAGCGTTAACATGTTTCCATTACAAAAGTGAATAATGATCTTCTTTTCGCGTGCCCACATGCAAAATGGGCGGGCCAAAGTGTTGCCGCCGCTGGTGTTGATGAATCCTTGATCCTTGCTGCTCCTCCTGCATTCAAAGAAACAACAAAGGTGTTAGTAGCACCTACTGCAAATATGAAACGTTTGTTCTCTAAAAACAATGAATGATGCATGCAAAAGATTGATTAAAATGATGCATGAAATGAATCTAAATCACCTCGCAATTTTGACAGAGACCAGAAAACATTACCAGAGGGCCATTGCCATCAAAACAGTCGATGAAACTGCCGATTTGCATTCAACTAAAATTCATCCCTGGGCAGGATGAATTCTACTGTAATTCATCCCCGGGTAGGACGAATTCGCCTATGATAAAATGCCGAGGTGATGCCGCTCAAATGTCACACCTCGGGATCTCCAAAAGACCTGCAAACATAGGGGTTAGCTAATTGGGGGCATTTTGGGATGACCCAGATGGTCGGATTCTCCCAATTTGACCTCCATCAATGGGAATTTGACGTCGCTACCTGCAAGTTAGTGGGACAACAAAAGTGACAAAAACATGATGAGATCTGATCAAAACATTATGAAATCGAAGTTATAAACTATCTAGACAACATAGAATGGAATGGAATATGAACAAATGATAAAAGAATAAATTAAAATGAAACTTAGAAAGTGCGGGGTGCCCAAGCGGGCCGCCCATCGTTAGAACTTGATTTCGGCACCAATCCACTTGGGATGGGCCCAAAATCTCTTGTGATGGGTTGTCGGCAAATTGGTAGATCAATGTGGTCAAATGTTGGGTTTTGGGTCCGGATTCACACTTCCAAAAGCCACCCAATAACCTCTCTTGCGAAAGAGATCAAGGATGTGGAAGAGGTGAATCAAAAAGGGTGCAATGGGGTGTTCAATTTGGCAGCACTTCGTTGCTTGAAAATGCCTCCAACTTTTCTCCTTTTGGGTGGGAAAGTCCACCATTTTATAGACCCAAGGGGTCTCTTTGGAGGGGCATGCAGGGGTGCCATGTGGCGGCCATGCCTTCCCAAGAGGGAGGAGACTCCTCCCTGACTTGGGCTTCCATGACTGCCCTTGTGACAGTCCTCTAACGCCTACTCTGCCCACCTACACGTGCATGCAAGGCAGGAGGCAATAATTGACTATCTTCGGCTGCCACTTGGCGCCATTCTTCTTTTTGCCCGTTGAACCTGGAATTCGTCCCGACCCAAGATGAATTCAGAATTCATCCCTGGGTGAGACGGATCCCAATTTGAATTCGTCCTTGGGTGGGACGGATTCTAAGCAAAGTGCCTGGATGTGCCAAATTGCCTTTTGACCTTACAAAATTGCTACAAAAGTGGTTAGGACCACTGTTTAACCTCTGAGGGCTGCCCTGGGGCTGTGTGTGTCAAAGCGATCAGTGTTTGCAGTCACATAATCGGATTGGTGTTGTTTTGGTGTCTATAGATGCCCCTTTTTGGGATGCGCTGTGCATGGCGCAACATCGAGCAAAAATAGATAACCAAAGCACTAATGATTAGGGTTTCTTGGTAACCTAACCAACTTTTGATGCCCCAAGTATGGAAAGGGCATGCATTCTTGAATCCTTGCTTCTGACAAGCTAAGGAATTTGATTTCAAGTATTAACCTATTTTAGTGAGGTGTGACTTGAGCTTGGACATTGATCAGTCATGAATAGGCAAAGGGCGCAACCTTTTGTCCACAGGGGAACCTTGTGTTCATGCTTCGGGAATGCCAAGTGTTTGATCAATTTGTGATTATTGCTTGTTTACTGCCCCAAGCAGGAGCGTAATTGTCTTTGTCAATGATTCTTTGAATGCATGCCATTTTCCTTAATTGGGTGTGTGCTTGTTGATTGGTGACTAAGTGTGACTACCCCCTCAAGCGACGAATCGATGAGGGAATGACCTTCGTGAGAAAAGCGACGAGTCGCTTGACCCAAGATGACTTGTGCAAGGGTGCCTTTAGATGTTTTACCATTAAGCATGTGCAATTTTTCGACATTTAGACCTATTTTTGGTTGGTAAAATCCCTTTTGGTGATGCCATAATGGGGTGAAATCATCGAAAACCCATCTTCCCATGGAGCGGTCCGGCTATGGTAGCCTTCTTGGGGAAGTAGGAGAGTGACAATTTGAGCCCCGACATCGATTTTCTATGCCAAGAGGTTAAGTGCAAGAGCACTTGTGTCCGACAATGCTTATTGCTATGTGTTTGTGTTGCATTTTTTGTTGTTTTTGTTGTTTTGTTGTTCTTGTTGTTTTTGAGTGGGTTTTGACCCATTTTGGGATGCCATTTAGGATAAAATTGGTGAAAATCCGATCTCCCATGGAGCGGTCCAGCTATGGTAGCCTTCTTAGGGAGTAGGATAGCGACAATTTTATACCCTGACATCAGTTTTTTTAATGCCAAGAGGTTAAGTGCAAGAGCACTTGTGTCCGACAATTTTTATTGCTGTTTTTGTTGCATTTATTTGTTGTTTTTGTTGTTTTGATTTTTTTTTTGTGACACCATTTGGGGATTAAATTGTCGAAAATCCGTCTTCCCGTGGAGCGGTCCGGCTATGGTAGCCTTCTTAGGGAGTAGGATAGTGATAATTTGTGACCCCGACATCGATTTTCTATGCCATTGAATGTCAGGCACAAAGGTGCCTTTGTTCGGCACTTTTATTGTTTGTCGTCTGTGGATATTTGATGTTTTTGTTGTTTTGATTTTCTTGCTTTGTGTATATGTCATTATTTTATGTTATGCACAATGATTGATGTTGATGGATGCATGCTACTTTATATTGATGTATGCATATGGTATGATAAATGCGAATGTTGTTGATTTATATGATAGGTAATGGAATGGATGAAATGATTTGTTGATAACTTTGCATTGGCACCATATACTATACAGGACTTTGTGATTTTGTTTTTAGGTGATTGCTGTGGTAAATGACTTTGTATGTATACATGTGGTTTTTTGTATTTTTTGATGGTATTTGTAAGGATGAAAAGTAGCGCAGTTGGTTTAGAAATGTAGCTAAGGTTTTCTGAGACTCAGACGGTTTTAACTCACTAGCCACGACTGTACTTTATCTTACGAGACTTTTGAACAAGGTATGAATCAGACTTGTTTTTGACCAAGTTATTTCACATCCCTGTGTGTGCGATTGAGTTCATTTATGTGGTGTTGGTCAGGATACCACCAGTGCCAGATAGGCTGTCAACCAAACCTGTACTGAGGATCACCTAATTAGCTCCACTAACTCCTTTATTGTATTTAGTCGGATTAATCTGTGGTGCTATCTAGGATACCATAAGCTAGCTCATCCACATGCAAACATTGATCTGTACACAAGTTAATGTGACAGATATATCGTCATGCGGGAGGTTTACCGCCAGTGACCGATAGGCTATCAACCAAACCGATACTGAGGCTTGCCTCATGACCTGTCGAAATGCTGAGAGTTCCAGGGATTCAAGTTTGACTCCCTTATTTTCTTCAATTGTATTGGGATACTTGCTCCTTTGTAGTGATAAAATCACTATTTATTTTTGTTTTATTTGTTTTTCTTTTGAGCAAGGGATTTGGATATGGAGTGACGAGAATCACTATTGTTTGTGCCTGTTGATGTATGCACTGTGGGATGTCAAATTTTGGTGTTTTGACGTTTTGCAAAATTTTGATGTTTTGCAACTATTGAGAACTTTGGGATTCTTGGGGAATTGGGTAGGGGGGATGCTTGTCCTTTTGCCAACTCTCAGCATTCTTTGGGTCATTCGCATAGGGGGATGAGCAAGATAACCGTTTCGCTTATGGTGACCTGGATTGCTTTGCAGGTGTCATCTTTCGTTCACACAACTTGGGAATTTTTATGTGTTTTAATTTGTGTTGGGATGCTACGTAACAAGGTGTGATCCAAGTAGAACTCTACCTTCGTAAAATATGCCTGACTTGGTACAGTACATGGCTAGAAAGTAAAATTTATGACTGAAAGATGAAAACTCTTGATACATTATAAGACCACTGACTCTAGTGTGGTAAAAAGCAATAAATGGTGTATTTTTGTTGTTTTTTTTTTGGACTGCTTATAAAATGGAAAAATGTGGAACAAGATGGACTAGCAGAGCAATTACAACCTATGGTGCCTTTGACCTATACGACCACAAATATGCAATGTATGGATGCGATGCTTAATGCAACTATATATTTTTGTATTTTGATGGAATGATTTTTGTGAATATGAAGATGAGATGTAAGAAGAGCTTTTATTGATGAATTTGAGCATGCCTGGAAATGAGATGCAAATTTTTGTTGTTTTTGATGATTTTTGTTGATTTTGAATTTTCTTGATGGTGACCAAGGGATTTCGAGAATCCTTTGGGGCTTTTTGGGGTGACCAAGCGATTGCGATAATCCTTGGAGCTTTTGGGGTTTTGACCAAGCGATTGCGATAATCCTTGGAGCTTTTGGGGTGACCAAGCGATTGTGATAATCCTTGGAGCTTTTTGGGTTTTGACCAAGTGATTGCGATAATCCTTGGAGCTTTTGGGGTGACCAAGTGATTGTGATAATCCTTGGAGCTTTTGGGTTGACCAAGTGATTGTGATAATCCTTGGAGCTTTTGGGGTTTGACCAAGCGATTGCGATAATCCTTGGAGCTTTTTGGGTTTTGACCAAGTGATTGCGATAATCCTTGGAGCTTTTTGGTTTGGACTATGGCTCTTCAAGGGATAGAGGTACCCCCAGCTTGATGGTCTTTGTGCTCCGGATCTGGCTCTGGAGGTATGGGCACGAATGGATCGTCCCTATGTGCGGATAGGAGGATAGGGTCCACCCTCGGCACTGATGTTGCTATGAGGTCTCTGGGCGAAAGTTGATCTTTGTGTGCCCAAAGTGGCGGATGTAACTCTTGGTCCCACTACGGTGGGTTAACGTGCCACTCATGCCCTAGTATTATGTTTATCTGTTGAAGTGCTTCATCGATATTTATGGGATGTCGATGTTGTCGCATGTGATTGTTGTGGGCAATCTCTGTTTTATCCTCATCTTCGGCCAATGAGTACAGCTCATCAAAATCTGGAGATTCTGAGACATGGAGGACTGCATCATCAGGTAGCCTTACGGTCAAAGGTTGATCCTCTTAGAAAGGAGCCTCATGTAGGTTGGGCCTTGGGAGCTCTAAAATCTTGGTCTCTACCGACTCTAAGTGCTCTAGCGCTTTGCATGTATCGAGGGATTTGAGCTCCTCCTCTTTGGTTGGTTCTTGTTGAGGAACTTGGGGCCTATGGAGGGGTAGCCAGATAGCACCCCCCATGCCTTGGTAGGGCTTTTCATCCCACTCTTCTTCTCGCTCTAATTCCTCAAAGGCTTCTTGATGAATTTCTAAGGGTGGCCCATAAACCTGAGTGGGTTCCTGAGGAAGGTGCCCGTCATTGGTTATAGGAGTGGCCTCCCGCTCATGTCTAGGAGGCATCGGGGGTGGTGCTTGATAAGGTCATGGAGACTTGTCTCGCACCCGGGGGTTGTGCCTCTCATAATGTTTTGTCTTATGCATGTGAGGGGTTGGAGTCCTCTCCTGCATAGTGTGTTGGAACAACTCATCCTTCTAGCACTGAAGGTGCTCTTTTTTAATATGGTATAGTTCCTCTAAATGTAGTCGCTCTAGCTCAAGTTGCGTGAATTGCATCCGGCGTGCGATGTGCTTGGCAGATTCTAAGATAGTTGGTCCTACCGCCTCATGTCTAGAAGGCCTAGATGCCTCTCCTAGATATCTATCTCGGTCGTAGTGATCCAAGATCTCTATAGGCCGCCTCCCTCTGTTGGAGGTAGTGGCATTTATCCAAGGCTTTGGCCTCAGTAGGTGATCCTGATAGCTAGCATTTGCGGAGGCGTATTGCTCCCATGATGTATATTGCTCTTGAGGAAGGTAAGGGTTTTCCTCATGCTCTCTTTCGTAAGTGAAAAAGGAATGGGCAGAGTTGGCTCGCCTCGCCTGAGGAGCCTTGTGCTCTAGATTTGTCCTTGTAGTCCTAACAACTAGAGGGGGTGAAGGAGGGATAATGTAATCATGTGGTTCCCCCTTATGGACCCCATGTTGACCTAGCACTTCATCGCACGGTGGCCACTCATAGTGAGCATCTAAGGGAGCTCTCCTGCGGAGATACCCCTCCTGAAAGGGTGTGTGCTGGGTGCTATGTTGGAAGGGAGTGCCCCTAGAAGAGGTGCCCCTATAGTCCCTTTCCGTTAAGGTGTGGAGGGGACTGCCTTGTGTGTCAGGTCGCCAAGGTGGTATGACCAAATCCTTGGGACTATAACGGAGGTGACTTGTACCTCCTTGGATATTCCCCACAGCATCCGCCCGTGATTGGGCTTGGCTATGGGTGAGCACCATGACGATGTCTCTCTAAAAACCCTAAAATTGAAAATGAGTCAGATGGGGCCCAAAATTGGGGTGCGCATCCCTCTTACAATAGATAAGCCATAAATAAAGTTTCAAGTCCTAACTCTAAATACCTTAGGAGAGATTAACCTTCGAACAGCTCAAAAAGCATAAAAAATTAGGTGAGCAATTTTAAAACCTAATTTCAGGGCCCTAGATGATGGAATTTGGCCCTGAAAACTGGTTTTTTGGGGAAATACAACTCTAGGGATTTATATTTGTTTAAAAATCTCCCAACCAGCTCCCTGTAAAATTTCACGTCAATTGGAGCTACGGTTGAGAAGTTATGGCCCCGACAAAATGCACTAAAATTTAGGGAAAAAAATAAGATTTTCCATATTTTGTTGGATGCTCCTGCATCACTTATGGGCACCTTTGGGGCACTTTTGGGTTGACCAAAGGGTTCATGGACACCTTTGGGGCATTTTGGAGTGACCAAGCGATTGCGGGAATCCTTGGAGCTTTTGGAGCGAGTGACAAAATGCGTAGATTTTTATCTTTTGTTTATGATTTTTTATGATTTTTTTTTTGTTACACTAAGCAGAAATGAACACACGCATACACAAATGGTGATTATCTCTTTTAAAGATTAATGGTGTGTCCTAAACTGGTTTTAGTGCGTTTTGATGATTTTGTTTTATTTTTGAAAGTTTTGAAGAACGTTTAAATGCGTAATGAAGGCTCGTATAACTCCCCTAAATGGTCACCCCTTCAATATACCATTGCCCGACCGATATACCAACCTCTCTATATACCCGCCCTTACGAGAGGGAAACTATAGGTACGTGAGAGCAGATGGTACGTGGTACGTAGGCGGTACGAAAGGGGGATTGTCCTGTTAATGACACCTACCATAGAAGACTTATCCTCGCACGATGGGAATCACCCCAACGACACTCGATCAGCTTTCGTCAAGATTTACGCCTAACAACAATGACAATCGGGGTAAATGGATGCAAAAATCAAGCCAAGGTGGTGATGAACCCACCGTTGGTCTTGATCAAGGGCTGGGGTCTTATGACTAGCTCCTTGGTTTAAAAATGCCACGTGATGTGTGTGTGGTTCCTTTTATTAAAAAATGAAACAGGCAGAAGCAACTACTTTCCTTAAGAAGGCAAAAATTGACAAAAATAGAAACAAAAAAAGTAGAAAATGACAGGAACAGTTTAGGATTCTTACCTTTCTCTGCCTAGACCTGTTGTTTCTGATCCTCGGCCCTAAAAATGTATAGATAGAAATTCGTCCCTCTGTGAGATGAATTCTAGAACAGAATTTGTCCCTGTCTGAGATGAATTAGAATTTGTCTTAGGGTCAGACGAATTACAGTAAGGTATTCGCCACAGTTAAAGACGAATAATAGTTAGAGCTCGAACAATGGTACCTATGAGCACAAATCACAAATTTTTGATCAGTTTCTCGATCCTAAAAAACTAGGGGATAGAGTCCCACCATGATCGCCACTGGAAGCACGAGATTCTAGAAGTTTTGAAAGGAAAACTATTGCGATGCATTCAAAATCAAATAAACGCTTAAGTCCTAAAATGTGAAAAACATGAAATGAAAAAGATGAATTTGAAATGAGATAATAGAAAGTGTAGAAAGCACAACCCTTTTTATTTAACTCTCTTAATCTCGGTTACAAAGATGCCTCCTCCCTTTTTAGGGGCTAGGAGCGTTAAATGAATTTGGGTTACAATCAAGATTTATTACTCCTCCTTCCACGTGCCCACATTTGAAATGGGCGGGCCAAAGTGTTGCCGCCGCTAGTGTTGATGAATCCTTGATCCTTGCTGCTCCTCCTGCATTCAAGGAAACAACAAAATTGTTAGTAGCACCTGTGTCAAAGATGAAATGTTTGTTCTCTGACAAAATGATGACAAATGCATGCAAAAGATTGATTATAGCGATAGATAAACCGGTTCTAAGTCACCTCGCAAATTTGACAGAGACCAGAGAACATTACCAGAGGGCCATTGCCATCAAAACAGTCAAGAAATTGGCCCATTCAATTCGAATTCGTCCCTGGGCGGGATGGATTCGACTGTAATTCGTCCCTGGGTAGGACGAATTCTCCTATGACAAAATGCCAAAGTAATCCTGCCCGAATGTCACATCTCGGGATCTCCAAAAGACCTGCAAACATAGGGGTTAGCTAATTGGGGGCATTTTGGGATGACCCAGATGGTCGGATTTCCCCAATTTGACCTCCATCAACAAGAATTTGATGTCGCTACCTGCAAGTTAGAGGGGACAACAAAAATGACAAAACATGATATGATTTGATCAAAACCTTCTGAAGTTGAAATTATGAACTATCTAAACAGTATAAAATGGAATGGAATATGAACAAGTGGCAAAAGAATAAATTAAAATGAAACTAAGAAATGCAGGGCGCCCAAGCGGGCTGCCCATCGTTAGAACTTGATTTCGGCACCAATCCACTTGGGATGGGCCCAAAATCTCTTGGAATGGGTTGTCGACGAATTGGTAGATCAATGTGGTCAAATGTCGGGTTTTGGGTCCGGATCCACACTTCCAAAAGCCACCCAATAACCTCTCTTGCGAAAGAGATCAAGGATGTGGAAGAGGTGAATCAAAAAAGGGTGCAATGTGGTGTTCAATTTGGCAGCACTTCGTTGCTTGAAAATGCCTCCAACTTGTCTCCTTTTGGGTGGGAAAGTCCACCATTTTATAGACCCAGGGGGTCTCTTTGGAGGGGCATGCAGGGGTGCCATGTGGTGGCCATGCCTTCCCATGAGGGAGGAAAGTCCTCCATGACTTGGGCTTCCATGACTGCCCTTGTGACAGTCCTCTAACACCCAATCTGCCCACCTACACGCGCATGCAAGGTAGGAGGCAATAATTGACTATCCTCGGCTGCCACTTGGCGCCATTCTTCTTTTTTCCCGTTAAACCTAGAATTTGTCCCGATGTAGGACGAATTTAGAATTCGTCCCTGGGTGACAATTTGAATTCATCCTTGGGTGGGACGGATTCTAAACAAAGTGCCTGGATGTGCCAAATTGCCTTCTGACCTTCCAAAATTGCTACAAAAGTGGTTAGGACCACTGTTTAACCTCTGAGGGCTGCCCTGGGGGCTGTGTGTGTCAAAGCGATCAGTGTTTGTAGTCACATAATCGGATTGGTGCTGTTTTGGTGTCTACACATAAATAACATTGGTACTTATAATTTGGTATTTTTTAGAGAAATACCATTACTTGATACCTTTAAGATTTCATTTTTACTACCATAAAATTAGATTCTAAGTAAAATTTGATGTTTTTTTAACTACTTATATGCATTTCAATCTAGATGTATAGTAGTATAGGCCATGTGAATTATTTTTTTTTAATTTACATGGTGGAATTGGTAGCCACCACGAATTCGAGTAGGCTGTCCAAATTTTATGGTCACCATAGTATTCTATGCTATCTACCCTAGAATTTGCCATACAGTTCTTCATGCAGTCCGTCCCTATAACCACCATACCATAATAATTTTAAAACTTTTACACCATTGAAAGCACCAGGAAAGGGATAAGCATTCAATTCGACGAGGCCCAATATTTGAACCTTGGACCTCTGTCCCCTTTACAAGGTTTGATCAAACCAATTGGTCTACATCTTAGACCTAGGTCATGTGAAATTTTACTTCCAATACTTGGTGAAATTTCTATGATTTTTACCAAAGGTGTGACTTTTATTGGAATGAAGGTGTGATTTTCTCTAATAGTGGCATGAACATTTTTCTAGATATTTATTCTCTTTGGTGGAGGTCAAGAAATGTTTTAGACCTAAAAGTATGAATCACACTTTGCTTATATTGTGAATAATTTTAAAGATAAAAAATGGTTCACCCTTATTTAGACTTTGACTATTTTTGGATTGAATATGATACATAGGGTTTAATTAGATAAATTGGAGCAAATCACGCACTCTAACATTTAGAAAATTTATACAAAATAGAAGTACAATGGTATACATTGGCTTGATGATATAGTGTTTGACCTCATAGAATTATTCATATGTGTTCAAGGAATATAACAATGAAACCTTCCCTCTTAATTACTACCAATTTGAAACTAAAACCTAGACCCTATAATCCAACTCTTTACAAGGTTTTGGATACAAGTTGTAGATGGAATTTATGAGAAAATAAAGACCATGGGAGGATTTGGCTTAAAAAATACTCAAATGGATCTCCTTATATGTAGTTTCTTAGTTGTATTGGTGGATTCAAGAAGACTCTTAGGAAAATATCAATGGTTATTGGAGGGTTAGGGATTGTAGACACCAAAACAACACCAATCCGATTATGTGACTGCAAACACTGATCGCATTGACACACACAACCCCAAGGGCAGCCCCCAGAGGTCAAACAATGGTCCTAACCACTCTCACAGCAGTTTTGGAAGGTCAAGAGTCAATTTGGCACCTTCAAGCACTTTTCTCAATACTCGTTTCACCCAGGGACGATTTCAAACTGGGATTCGCCCCACCCAGGGACGAATATCAGTATTCGCTCCAGGGTGGGGCGAATTGCAGGTTTGATGGGCAAAAAGTCAAATCTTGACAAATGGCAGCTCAGATCCACCACTTAACGCTTCCTTCATCGCATGGGAGTGTGGGTGAGCATTTTTGAGCGTTATAGGCAGTTACAAGGGCAGTCATGAAGTCCCTAATCAGGGAGGAATCTCCCTCCCCCTGAGAGGGCATGATTGCCAAGTGGCGCCTCTGCATGCCCAATTCAAGAGACCTCCAGGTCTATAAATTGGTGAGTTTCCTCACCCCAAAATGATAGAGAAGGAGCATTTTGAGCAATGAAGTGCTGCCGTTTTACTTCCCCATACGCCCCTAGTTGATTTGTGCCTTTCACATCCGTGATCTCTTTTAGAGAGGAGGTCATTGGGTGACTATTGGAAGGACGAATCTTGAGCCCAAAACCCGACATTTGACCACAGTATACCACCCAATTTTCTGACAACACTTTACAAGAGATTTTGGACTCATCCCAAGTGGATTGGTGCCGAAATCAGGCCCCAAACGATGGGCGGCCTGCCCGGGCGCCCTCGCACTGCTGCAGGTCTAATCGTCCCTTTTAGGAACGATTAGGAATCTATGGCCGATTTTTCTTTCTATCATTTTCATTTTTGTATTTGATATTTATGCTGCTTAGATAGTTTGCAATTTTGATTTCATATCGTTTTGATCAATTTTTGTCATGTTTTATCATTTTTTTGCCTTTACTAACTTGCAGAGGGCATCATCAAAATCTGGGTGTTAGAGGCCAAATTGGGGAAATATGACCATCTGGGTCATCCCAAAATACCCCCAATTAGCTAACCCCCACTTTTGTAGGAGATTTGGAGCTGTCCAGATGTGACATTTTGAGCGGTGCTATCTGGCATTTTGTTGTAGGTCTATTCGTCCCGCCCCGAAATGAATTCAAATCTGTGAGGGATTTCTCGACTGTTCCATTTGCAGTGTTTTCTTTGTGAGGTCTTGATGCCCCTGTAAAATTTTTAGATCATTTGGATATATGCTAGTTATCATTTTATTTATTCTTTGCATGCACTAATCGTAGGCTTGGGGATTGCATGTTTCATTTCATCCGCAGGTGCTACTGACTATTTCTTGTTTCTTTGAACGCAGGATCGGGATGTTAGAGGAGCAGCAAGGAGTCAAAATTCGTACACACAAGTGGCGGTGACATTTTGGTCCGCCCATCTTACATGTGGGCACGCGGAAGAAGGAATGGCATCCATGGATGTAACAAAGAAACAAATTTAACGCTCCTCGCCCCTAAAAAGGGAGGAGGCGAATTGTAACCGAATTCTGAAATGTATCAATAAAAGAAAGGGCTATTTTCCACATTGGATTTTCGTTTGCATTTCAATTCGTTCATGCTTTCCCCATTTCATGCATTTTCAATTCGTAGGATTTAGCGTTAAGTTTAGTTCCATTTTTGCATCGTACTTGGAGATTTTTCCTTTTTTGTTTCCGTATCCTCGTGCTTTCAGTGGCGATCATGGTGGGACCCTATCCTCTATTTTTTTTTAGATCAGAAATCTGATCAAAACTTGCTTTTTGCTTGCAGGTATCATTTTTTTTGAATGCGGGACTGTTGTTCGTTCCAGTCTATGGCGAATACAGAGCTGGAATTCGTCCTACCCAGGGACGAATTGGAATGCGCCCCACCCTGTGACGAATTCTATTCTGTTATTCATTTCATCCAGGGATGAATAGCTCTCTACGCAGTTTTAGGGCAGAAACTCAGAGCCAACAGATTTGGGCAGAGAAGAGGTAGGGATTCTAAACTTTTCCTGTCATTTTCTATTTTCAGTTTTTCTATTTTTGGGTTACTTGCTTGCTTAGGGAAAGTTTTTTTTACTGCTTGCTTGTTTCCTTTTTGCAAAATAAAAATAACCCCACACATCACGTGGCAAATTAAACACCAAGGAGCTGGTCGTAAAACCCCAGCCCTTGATCAAGACCAACGGTGGATTTCATCACCACCTTGGCTTGAATTTTTGCATCCATTACCCCGATCGCTACTGTTGCTAGACGTAAATCCTGACGAAAGCTGACCGAGTGTAGCTGGGGTGATTCCCAGCACATGAGGATAAGTCTTCTATGGTAGGTGTCATAAACAGGGTGATTCCCCTTCCGTACCGCCTACGTTCCACGTACCATCTGCTCTCACGTACCTATAGTTTCCCTCACGTAAGGGCGGGTATATAGAGAGGTTGGTATATCGGCCTGGCAATGGTATATCGAAGGGGCGACCATTTTTGGGAGCCATAAGAGCCATCATATTGCATTTAAACGTTCTTTACAAAAACCTTCAAAAAAAAAACAAAAACAAAACACACTAAACCAGGTCTAGGACACACTTTCAATATTTAAACGAGATAATCATTGCTTTGTGTGTGTGTGCTCTTTTCTGTTTAGTGTAGCATAAAAATCATAAAAAGAGATAAAAACCTACATAGCTTGTAGAAAAACACCACCATGGTGTACACCCGTAGCCAAGCCCAATCAAGGGCGAAAGCTACAGAGAGTGTACAAGGGGGCACAAGTCGCCTCCGCTATAGCCCTAAGGACTTGGTCATACCGCCTTGGCGGCCTAACCCACAAGAGAGTCCACATCATTCCATTTCAGAATGGGACTATAGAGGCACCCCTTTGAGGGACACGCCCGTTCACCATAGCCCCTTTCAGGAGGAGTCCTTACACGTGGCGCTCAACATAGACAGGAAGGCTCCCTTAGAAGCTCGATATGAGTGGCCACCACGCGATGAAGTGCTAGAGTGGCATAGTGTCCATGAGGAGAGGCCACATGATTATGGCATCCCTCCTTTGCCCCCCATCACTGTTAGAACCAATAGACAAAACCCAGAGCGCAAGGCTCTTCAAGCAGGGCGAGCCAACTTTTACCGCCCCTTTCACACATGCGAAAGGGAGCACGAGGAAGACCATTACATTCCTCAAGAGCAATATACAGCATGGGAGCCATGCGCTTCCGCACCCGCTATATACCATGATCACCTACTGAGGCCAGAGCCTCGGGTAAATGCCACCAACCTCGATAGAGGGAAGTGACCTATTGAGATCTCGGATCATCGCGACCGAGGTAAGTGCATAGGAGAGGCATCCAGGCCTCCTAGGCTCAATATGGTGGAGCAAATTGACCTGGAAGTCACCAGACATGCCGCCCACCAAGCGCAGATCACGCGGCTTGAGCAAGACCAACAGCAGCTAGAGCATCTATATCGCCTTAGCAAAGAGCGCATTCGGTGCCAAACAGATGAGCTACTCCATAACCCGATGCCTGAGAGGGTTCCAACCCCTCGCACCCAAAGAGCGGAACCGTATGAGAGGCGCAACCCCTTGGTGCGAGATAGGTCTCCGTGACCTTACCAAGTGCTACCTCCGAGACCTCCTAGACCTGAGCGGGAGGCCACTCCTCGAAACAACGATGGGTACCCTCCGCAGGGACCCACCCAGGGTCATAGGTCTCGTCCAGAGACTCCTCAAGAAGCTTACGAGGAGTATGAGCAAGAAGAAGAGCAGGCCAAAATGCCCTACCAAGGCGGAGGGGTTGCCATCCGGCCACCCCTCTATAGGCCTCAAGTCTCCCACAACCCACAATGGGAGCAAACTAAAGAGGAAGAGATTAAATCTTCAGATGCATATAAAGCACTGTTAGAGCATTTGGAGTCTATGGAGACCAAAAATTCTGGGCCCCAAAAGCCCACTTTACGCCAACTCCGTAGTCATCCTGTGCATCCGTCCGTGCCAGCACCCCCTTACCCTCAACACTTTAAGCTGCCTCAGTTGGCAACCTTTAGAGGTGAGGAGGATGCTCAAGAGCATGTGACGAGATTCCTGAGCCAATGCTTCGGCATTCAGGACAATGATGCTTTGTTATTAAGAACGTTTATAACCACATTCGTAGGCCCTGCCTCGGATTGGTTTACTCAATTACCAAAGCACAACATTAACAACTTAGATCAGTTAGTGGATGCGTTCCTCGAATGCTTCGCCTTCAACACCAAGAAGAAGGCATCACTAAGTGACTTAGCCAGCCTCAGGAAGTATGAGGAAGAAACCATGGTGGCCTATGGGAATCGATGGAGGACTTTGCTTTCAAAGCTGCCCTACCTCCCCCTATGTCCGACCTCACTCAAATGTTCTCAAAGAGCTGTTTGAGATCGATCTCTGTGCTATTGCAGCTACAGCAATATGCCACCTTAGAAGAAGCTCTGGCACAAGCCAGGATCATTGAAGAGATCAAGATACAGGATGGCGAGATAGCCAAACCTAAGAAAAAAGAGTGGACTAAGAACACTAAAACAGGGACCACGCAACAGAAACCCGTTGTGGTCAATCAAGTTGCTATCAATGTCCCTAAGCCTGCACAAGCAACACAGCCCCAAAAGGCTAACTATCAGGTGGTGCCTCCTAAAAACTATGATAGAGAAAATCAGAGGCAAGAACAAAGTCAATAGCGTCGCCCTAGGTGACAATACACACCCTACACAGAGTCCAGGGACTCCCTGTTTGACCGCTTGTTAGCGGCAAATTTGATCAACCTGCCAGAGATTCAAACCATAGACCCCAATGCTCCCAAGCCTAAGGGGTACAGGGAGGACTTGTACTATAGGTTCCATAGGTGGTAGGGACATGACCTAAATGCCTGCTGGAAGTTTAAGGGCTTGGTGCAAGACTTAATTGATAACAAGACACTAGCGGTGGATAATCCCGTGGCACCAAGCAATCAACAAATGGAGGTCTTTAAAGACCCCTTGCCTACTCATGCTCCACAGGAAAAGACCCTACAAGTTAATGAGGTCACACAGAACTGCCCCATGCAGGGGTATGTAGGGATGATCAGTATAGTGACTCGAAATAGGAGGTACCCGAGCACAAATGCTCCTACGACAGCTGCAAGAGAGGTGCCAACAATGTCACAACCACAACAACACCTTGCACAACCTCCTCTGCCTAGACCAGTGGCCACACTCTGGACCAAACTCACTCAGAGTTTGAGGACCACCTCGGCTAGGCTCTCCATATACGAGCTCATACAACAATCAACGCCCCATCGAGAGGCTCTAATGGAGATATTGAAAGCCATCGAGTTGCAGCCCCATGAAACAAATTCTTTCAACAACTTCGTGGGACATGTCAAACGATGCACTGAGCCAGTCATCACATTTTGAGAAGACGAATTGAGATCAGTACCTGATGACATGGCGGATCCACCCCTGCACGTTATCGCGTGGGTCAACGGGATCCCATATAAGAGGGTGTTGATAGACACTGGCTCATCCAGTAATATCATCACAACCGTGGCCCTAAAACATCTGAAGTTGCCCGCATCTCACATCACAGCTTCCACCTACACTCTACGAGCATTCAATGATGCAATATGCTCGATAGTTGGCACAATAGTCCTACCCATCCAAGTGGGACAAAAGACTATACCTACATTGTGCCACATCTTGGAAGGTGAGATGGCCTACAACATCTTGCTGGGTCGGCCATGGATCAGGGACATGAAGTGTGTCCCTTCGATAGCTCACCAGTGCTTAAAGTATACATTTGAAGGGGAGGTGCATGTAGTCCCGGCGGACTTAGAACCCTTCAAGTATTGTAATGCGGTGCAACTGATGCCACAATCGACCCTTCCATCAATGCATTTGGATTTCCAATTGAATCCATCTAAACAGGGTCCGATTCCGTAGGCATCCCCATTAGCAAGTTCTTCAAAACCCCAGCCGGGTCCATCTTCATCGTCTGGTCCTCCACCAACGATGCCACCGATGGGGGCCAAATAGAAGGACAAAGGGAAGAAACCTCTGGAAGAGGCACAACCTCTGGAAGAGACACTGCCATCAGTATCAACTATCTCTACTGAGGAGATGCCTAGCCGAATGGAAGTTGAGACTCCTAGTTCACCCGACATGGAGTGGACTCAGGGAGAACTTCCATTCCCTCCCCCTCAACCACCAACAATCACCATTGAGATGGCCAATACGGGCCTAGGGGAGTATCTGGTGTGGAATATTGTAGCAACACCCACACTGGAGTCCATGCAGGACATGGGGAGACCTCGCCTCCCCATCGGCACTATTGTTCCCCTAGGCTACCCGCCAAACCAGACAAACTTTGTGTATGGGGGCCTTGATCATGGCGTTGCACCATGCACGCAAGAGGATGAAGATGAAGAGCCTTTTACTGAAAATGTCAACTACTTGTCTAACCCAGACTTTGCTTTGAGATACCTTGGCCAATGCAATTGGCATGGATATGGGTTAGGCAGATATGAGCAAGGGGTACGTGTTCTTTGCCAACCAAGATACCAAATGCCATATGACAAGTCAGGAGTAGGGTTCAACCACCCCCTGCCCTTGGACATCTTGGTGGAGAACATGCAAGGCCTAGGGATAGGCAACAAGGGGGGATTGGCATCAGATCCATATGCCAACCCTAACACGACATATACATTGAGGGATTATCTCCCATTAATGGCAATCAACCTTGTTGACCCTCGCAATCCCTTCCCTTCGCTCGAGAGGGGAGAAAGCTCGAGAGCTCATTTTCAAGGAGGGTCTGGACAATGTCAAGAAGGGTCCTCAGAGGATGAGTCAGAGTATGAACCAGCGTCATATGACCCCTTCGAATCAAATAGCGATCACTCACAGGTGATCCCCATGGATGATTATCAAGAGAGTCTCTTGACAATGTTCCCTTTGGATGCTCCAATCGAGCAAGTGCCACTCCAAGGTAATCAGGCCCCACCGTAGAGAGCGAAACAACCCCAATGGGGCCAGATCAATTTGCTCGAGCAAGACGAGCCTTTAATGCCACAAGCAGTTGTCGGAGCCAACGAAGGCCTTTGGATCTCCGATAGTGATTATGAAGATGAGACCGAGATGGCATATCTTAATCACATGCGGCAAATGCAGCGACCATACCCCTTGGAGATTAATGACATATTCGAACAATTAAACATAGTGCCAGGGCATGAGTGGTACGTAGACCCAACACGGTGGGAACAAGTGTTGAATCTACCACTCTGGGCATACGAAGAATACCTTCCACCCAGAGACCCTATAGTGACATCAGTGTCGAGGGCAGACCCTATCCTCCTATCCGCACATAGGGCCGATCCATTCGTACCCATACCTCTAGAGCCAGATCCGGAGCACAGAGAACATCCAGAATGTTCGAGTAACCACACCCATGGTAATGGAGACCAAAATCATTTCATCAACATGATCTCCATTGATTTAACCACCCCCATCCACAATCCGACCGATCCAACATAGTCATTGTATCTAGACATAGATGCCATAGACTGGGATCACGTCAATTCACCGCCATCCCCATCAAAGTACTGGCCTTTCAGTGAAATGCTTCATTTTACCCCTGGGTCAACTCAGGATATCTTCCATGCTGAAGAGGAGCCCGAGGTTCCTAACGATGATCTTAACTCAGCAAATGATATCCACTTGATCCCAACTCCACACCAGTTGGAGGATGGATCCCACATGTCGATCGAGGAGACGACTGACGTAGACATCGGCTCAGATCCAATGAATCCATAGATCATCAAGCTAGGGGTAAGTCTATCCCCCAAAGAGCAAGCCGACTACATTGCCCTTCTCAAAGAGAAGAAGGAGGTTTTTGCATGGTCATACAAAGACATGTCGGGACTAGACCCATAGCTAGTCACGCATAATCTAACGCTTGATCCGACAGTCAAGCCAATAAAGCAAAAACTACGCAAGATGCACCCAACAGTGGCCTTAATGGTCAAAGATGAATTACAAAAGCTGTTGGATGCACAGTTTGTCATCTACGTGGACTACCCACCATGGCTGTCCAACATGGTGCCCATCAAAAATCCTGACGGGAGGATTCGCATATGCACTGATTTTCGAGATCTAAACAAAGCGAGTCCTAAGGATGATTTCCCATTGCCAAGCATCGACGCATTGGTAGACGCTACAATGGGTCATGAAATGCTTTCCCTCATGGATGGTTTCTCGGGATACAATCAGATTTGTATCAATCTCGAGGACCAGCTAAAAACAACGTTCACAATGCCTTGGGGGACATTTTGTTATAAGGTCATGCCTTTTGGCCTTAAAAATGTTGGCGCCACCTACCAACGTGCCATGACATACATCTTCCATGATTACATGCATAAAACTTTGGAAGATTACATGGATGATTTGTTGGCCAAATCTCTTTTGCGCCCGGATCATCTCGATGACTTAAGCAAGATCCTCGATCGCCTCATGGAACATAAAGTCAGACCGAATCCCAAGAAGTGCGTATTTGGCATCACATCTAGAAAACTCTTGGGTTTCATAGTCTCAAAGTGAGGCATCGAGGTGGACCCAAACAAAGTCAAGGCAATCCTTGAAATGCTTCCCCCAACTACCATCAAGTAGCTCAGAAGCCTGCAGGGAAAGGTCACGTCGATCAAGCGCTTCATAGCGCAGCTATCTGACAAGTGCCGACCCATGAACAAATTATTGCACAAGGGGGTAGCATTTCACTGGGATGACGAGTGCCAGTCAGCCTTCGATGACATTAAACAATACTTGGCTTCATCGCCAGTATTGGCACCACCTAGACCAGGAGTGTCATTCTACTTATACATCTCAGCTACTGAGGTGGCACTGGGTGCCATGTTAGCCCGGAAGAATGAACTTCACAAAGAATAGGCTACTTACTATCTTAGCCGCACCCTGGTCAGTTATGAACTTAACTATGCATACGTTGAGAAACTCTGCTTGGCAGTGGTGTTTGCTACCAAAAAGCTATGCCATTACATGCTGAGCAACAAGACGTATGTTGTGTCTAAGGAGAATCCATTGTGATACATGATGAGTCATACTTATCATAGTAGTCGCACGACGAAATGGATCATGTTGTTGACGAAATTTGACATAGAGTTTATTGGACAAAAATCCATAAAAGGTCAGGTCATCACCGATCAACTAGCAGAGGCTCCTCTCGAAGATGATCAGCCTCTGATTATAGAACTACCCGATGATGGGGTCTTCCATGTCTCAGAATCGCCAGATTCTGATGAGCCTGAGTCACAGGCCGACATAACCCTATTTTTTGATGGTTCTAAATGTGAGCAAGGTGGTGGCATGGGAATAGTATTCTTCACACCGCAAGGTGCTCCAATGCCTCTGTCATTTAAATTAAATTTCCCATGCACCAACAACAATGCAGAGTATGAAGCCTTGCTCATAGGTCTTCAGACAACAATCACCATGAACATTAAATGATTGAATATCTTTGGTGATTCACTGTTAATCGTCAACCAAGTCAAAGGGGTATTCCAATGCAAATGCCCGGTTCTGTAGGCCTACAAAGCCCTTGTGGACAAATTCTTGGCAAATCTTGAATGGTACGACATCGAGGCACTCCCTCGGTCATCGAATCATTTTGCGGACACTATGGCCTCTTTGGGGTCACTAATCCCGCAAGACATTTCTGGTGATATGACCACCATTCAAGTCAAAACACTATCGCAATCCATGATGGAGCGTGCAAGCTCTGACTTAAGGCCAGGAATCCACATGATCCAGATTGAACCACCTCAGGATAGGTTCTCTCGAATCCACGATCGTCTGAATCATGCCAACTGGGGGTCCTTGTTCTCCCCTACTCCCCTTAATAGCAACACAATGCTATTCTTGCAAGTTCTTTCCCGTTCAGCTTTTGCTAGGGATGAACTTCAAGAGGGATTGGCTGTTCATACCATCGAGGCTTCTGATCAGCAGGATTGGTATTCACCCATAAGGGACTACCTCAAGTTAGGTAATCTCCCGCTTGGATTGACGCATGCCACAAAATGAGCATTCAAGCAGAAAGTGGCAAAGCATGTCTTGTTAGGAGACATTTTGTACCATCATAGCTATGAAGGAATCCTCCTTCATTGCTTGGACCAACAGGAGTCCACTTGGGCAATCGCCCAAGCGCACGATGGTACGTGCGGTGGCCACTTTAGTGGTATGGCCATCGCAAAGCGCATTCTCCGCATGGGCTATTATTGGCCATCTTTAGAGCGAGATTGTTGCGCATATGTGAGGAAGTGCATGAAATGTCAACATCATGCCAATTTGACACACGTACCTTCCCAGGCCTTGCAGCCGATCCAATCGGCTTGGCCATTTTCGTAGTGGGGCTTAGATCTAATCGAAAAGATCTCCCCTGCATCGTCAAGCCATCACACGTTTATCATAATGGCCACAGAGTATTTCACCAAGTGGGTGGAAGCGGTTCCGCTTACCTCTACGACTGGAACCCGCATTTCGGAGTTCATTTTACATAATATCATATGTCATTTTGGTATTCCATCCAAGATAATTTTGGATAATGGGACGTCATTCAAAAACAAAGACGTGCATGCTTTGACCACAAAATACAAAATTCAGCACAGTTTTTTGACACCCTATTATCCGTAGGCAAATGGGCAAGCAGAGGCATCAAACAAAATGCTAGTTGCCATCCTCAAAAATACAGTCGTAGATAGTCATAAGGATTGGCACATTCAGATCCCACTTGCCCTGTGGGCTTATCGCACTAGCATTCGGACGCCCACTGGGGCAACTCCATTTTTGCTAGTGTATGGCTCCGAGGCAGTCATGCCTCTCGAGTTGGAAATTCCTTCCCTATGCATATCAATGCAAGAGTTCATCGATGATGACACTGCATGGTAGGCCCGGTTAGACCAGCTTACGTTGCTTGACGAACTGACGCGTTAATGCTCTCGAGCATTTACGTATCTATCAAGAGCGACTTAAGAAAGCATACAACATGAAAGTTCATCTGAGGGACTTTCAGGTTGGTGACTTGGTCTTGAAAGAGAACCAACAGAACTCTAGTTTGTCGTCCCATCTAAGGGACAAGTTCACGGCAAACTGGTTAGGTCCCTATGTAATTGATAGTAAAATAGGACCTGGAACATACCGGCTAGCCTCTCTTGATGGAATCAAGGAACTAGAACCCTTGAACATCAGTCATTTGCGGCCATTCCATATCTAGAGGAGCCACAGCCCAACCAAAAAGCCCCAAGGATTCCCGCAATCGCTTGGTCAACCCAAAATGCCCCAAGGATTCCATAATTGCTTGGTCAACCCAAAATGCCCCAAGGATTCCCGTAATCGCTTGGTCAACCCAAAAGCTCCAAGGATTCCTATAATCGCTTGGTCAACCCAAAAACCCCAAGGATTCCCGTAATCACTTGGTCAACCCTAAAACGCCCCAAAGGTGCCCATTATCCCTTTGGTCAAACCAAAAAGCTCCAAGGATTCCCACAATCGCTTGGTCAAAAATAAGAAAATTCAAAAACAATAAAATCATCAAAAATAACAAAAATTTGCATCTCATTTCCATGCATACTCACCATCATCACAACAATAAAGAGCTCTTTTTGCATCTCATCTTCATACTCACAAAAATCAATCCATCAAAAACACAAAAATATATAGCTGCATTAAGCATCACATCCATACATTGCATATTTGTGGTCATACGGGTCAAAGGCACCATAGACTGTAATTACTCCGCCAATCCATCTTGTTCCACATTTCTCCAATTTTGTAAACAGTCCATCAAAAATAAATGCCATTCACATCATTTCACCATAGCTTAGTCAGTTGTCTCCTAATGTATCAAGAGTTTTCGTCCTTCAGTCGTCATTAGCTTTCTAGCCATGTACTGTACCAAGTCAGATAGATTTTACAAAGGTAGAGTTCTACTTGGATCGCACCTTGGTACGTAGCATCCCAACACAAATTAAAACACATAAGAATTCCCAAGTTGTGTGAATGAAAGATGAAACCTGCAAAGCAATCTAGATCACCATAAGCGAAATGGTTATCTTGCTCATCCCCCTGTGCGAATGACCCCAAGAATGCTGAGAGTTGGCAAAAGGACAAGCATCTTCCCTACCCAATTCCCCAAGGATCCCAAGTTCTCAAAAAGTTGCAAAACATCACAAATTTGCAAAAGTCAAAACTCCAAAAAATTTGACATCACAACCAAAGTGCATACATCAAGAAAAGCACATAAGATAGTGATTCTCATCACTCCATATTCAAATCCCTTGCTCAAAAGAAAAACAAAAATAAATAGTGATTTTTATCACTATAAAAGAGCAAGTATCCCAATACAATTGAAGAAAAGAAGGGAGTCGAACTTGAATCCCTGGAACTCTCAGCATTCCGATAGGTCATGAGGCAAACCTCAATATTGGTTTGGTGGATAGCCTATCGGTCACTGGTGGTAAACCTCCCGCATGACGATATATCTATCATATTAACTTGTGTGCAGATCAATGTTTGCATGTGGATGAGCTAGCTTATGGTATCCTATGACAGCACCACAGATTAATCTGACTAAATACAACAAAGGAGTTAGTGGAGCTAATCAGGTGATCCTCAGTACAGGTTTGGTTGACAGCCTATCTGGCATTGGCGGTATCCTGACAAACACCACATAAATGAACTCAATTGCACACACAGGGATGTGAAATAACTTGGTCAAAAACAAGTCCGATTCATACCTTGTTAAAAAGTCTCGTAAGATAAAAGTACAGTCTTGGCTAGATAGTTAAAACATCTGAGTCTCGAAAAACCCTACCTACATTCTAAACCAACTTGCTATCTTTCATTCTTGCATTGCCATCAGAAACTACAAAAAAATAGCCTGTATACATAAAAAAATTCAGGTCACACAACAATCACCTAGCACAAAAAGCCATAAATTCTAAACAGTCTATGGTGCACCCACCAAAAAAAAAAAAATCACAAATTCAATTCATCCATTCCATTTGCATATCATATAAATTAAAAACATTTGCATTTCATCAAAACATATGCATCCATCAATATAAATTAACATGCATACATCCATATTCATCAATCATCATGCATAACATCAAATCATGACATGTGCATAAATAAAATAAAGTCATCTGTATATATCATCAAAAATGCCCAAGCTACAATGAACGGTCCTTTGACCAAAAAATAAAAGCAAAAAAAATGCATAAAAATGCACCAAAAATAACAATAAAACTGTCCAATGAGAGTGCTTTTGCACTTGACATTCTGGGCATGCAAAATAGATGTCGGGGTCACAAATCCTCACTATCCTACTCCCTAAGAAGGCTACCATAGCCGGACCGCTCCACGGGAAGACGGATCTTCGAGAATTTCATCCCCAAACGGCATCACCAAAAGGGTCCAAACCCAACCAAAAATAGCAATAGAGATGCCGAACGAAGGCGCCTTTGCGCTTGACATTCTTGGCATCCAAAATAGACATTGGGGTTACAAATTGTCACCATCCTACTCCCTAAGAAGGCCACCATGGCCGGACCGCTCCACGGGAAGACAGATTTTTGCCAATTTTAGCCTCGAAAAGCGTCACCAAAAGGGTTAACACCCACCAAAAATAGGTCTAAATGTCAAAAAACTGCACACACATTTAACGCTAAAACATCTGAAGGCACCCTTACACAAGTCATCTTGGGTCAAGCGACTCGTCGCTTTTCTCATGTTGGTCATTCCCTCATCGATTCGTCGCTTGAGGGGGTAGTCACACTTAGTCACCAATCAACAAATACACACCCAATCATGGAAACAACATGCATTCAAAGAATCATTGGCAAAGACAATCACGCTCCTGCTTGGGGCAGTAAACAAGCAATAATCACAAGCTGATCAATCACTTGGCATTCGTGAATCATGAACTCAAGGTTCCCACAGACAAAAGGTTGCGCCCTTTGCCTATTCATGACTGATCAATGTCCAAGCTCAAGTAACACCTCACCGAAAAAGGTTAACACTTGAATTGAGTTCCTTCGCTCGTCAGAAGCAAGGATTCAAGAATGCATGCCCTTCCCATACTTGGGGCATCCAAAGTTGGTTAGGTTACTAAGAAACCCTAATCATTAGTGCTTTGGTTATCTATTTTTGCTCGACGCTGCGCCTTGCATAGCGCATCCCAAAAAGGGGCATCTGTAGACACCAAAACAACACCAATCCGATTATGTGACTGCAAACACTGATCGCATTGACACACACAGCCCCAAGGGCAGCCCCCAGAGGTCAAAAAATGGTCCTAACCACTCTCACAATAGTTTTGGAAGGTCAGAGATCAATTTGGCACCTTCAAGCACTTTGCTCAATACTCGTTTCACCCAGGGACGATTTCAAACTGGGATTCGCCCCACCCAGGGACGAATATCAGTATTCGCTCTAGGGTGGGGCGAATTGCAGGTTTGATGGGAAAAAAGTCAAATCTTGACAAATGGCAGCTCAGATCCGCCACTTAACGCTTCCTTCATCGCATGGGAGTGTGGGTGAGCGTTTTTGAGCATTATAGGCAGTTACAGGGGCAGTCATGAAGTCCCTAATCAGGGAGGAATCTCCCTCCCCCTGAGAGGGCATGATTGCCAAGTGGCGCCTCTGCATGCCCAATTCAAGAGACCTCCAGGTCTATAAATTGGTGAGTTTCCTCACCCCAAAATATAGAGAAGGAGCATTTTTGAGCAATGAAGTGCTGCCGTTTTACTTCCCCATACGCCCCTAGTTGATTTGTGCCTTTCACATCCGTGATCTCTTTTAGAGAGGAGGTCATTGGGTGACTATTGGAAGGATGAATCTTGAGCCCAAAACCCGACATTTGACCACAATATACCACCCAATTTTCTGACAACACTTTACAAGAGATTTTGGACTCATCCCAAGTGGATTGGTGCCGAAATCAGGCCCCAAACGGCAGGCGGCCTGCCCGGGCGCCCCCGCACTGCTATAGGTCTAATCGTCCCTTTTAGGAATGATTAGGAATCTGTGGCCGATTTTTCTTTCTGTCATTTTCATTTTTGTATTTGATCTTTATGCTGCTTAGATAGTTTGCAATTTTGATTTCATATCGTTTTGATCAATTTTTGTCATGTTTTATCATTTTTCTGCCTTTACTAACTTGCAGAGGGCATCATCGAAATCCGGGTGTTAGAGGCCAAATTGGGGAAATATGACCATCTGGGTCATCCCAAAATACCCCCAATTAGCTAACCCCCACTTTTGCAGGAGATTTGGAGCTGTCCAGATGTGACATTTTGAGCGGTGCTATCTGGCATTTTGTTGCAGGTCTATTCGTCCCGCCCCGAAATGAATTCAAATCTATGAGGGATTTCCCGACTGTTCCATTTGCAGTGTTTTCTTTGTGAGGTCTTGATGCCCCTATCAAATTTTTAGATCATTTGGATATATGCTAGTTATCATTTTATTTATTCTTTGCATGCACTAATCGTAGGCTTGGGGATTGCATGTTTCATTTCATCCGCAGGTGCTACTGACTATTTCTTGTTTCTTTGAATGCAGGATCGGGACGTTAGAGGAGCAGCAGGGAGTCAAAATTCGTACACACAAGCGGCGGTGACGTTTTGGTCCGCCCATCTTACATGTGGGCACGCGGAAGAAGGAATGGCATCCATGGATGTAACAAAGAAACAAATTTAACGCTCCTCGCCCCTAAAAAGGGAGGAGGCAAATTGTAACCGAATTTTGAAATGTATCAATAAAAGAAAGGGCTGTTTTCCGCATTGGCTTTTCGTTTGCATTTCAATTCGTTCATGCTTTCCCCATTTCATGCATTTTCAATTCGTAGGATTTAGCGTTAAGTTTAGTTCCATTTTTGCATCGTACTTGGAGCTTTTTCCTTTTTTGTTTCCGTATCCTCGTGCTTTTAGGGATACTATAATTAAATAATTTTGATATTTTAGGGGTTAAAATCTTCCACTAAGATCCATCAATCTACATGGTCTAATAATTTTTCAAATAATTTTATAAAAGAGCAATTCACTTTTCAAATCACTCAATTAATTTCTTTAGGCACCTTATACTTTTCAAACTACTATGATATCTAAGAGAGTGAATCACTTGATGAGTGTAGAGAAAATTGAATTTATAGGTACTTAAGATTTTATTTATTTATTTAGGTTTTTAAACCTAAACTATTTTTAGCTAAAGAGGAGATAATTGCTCTATTGTAAAGGGAGTAAAGTTGTCTTCTAATCACTTAGGATGTTGTTTAGAATTTTAAGCCCCATTTTGATTGTCCTATTACCATACAAACCAATTTGATCCTATACCTAAAGGATAGTAAATAGGGAGATATTTTAATATCCCTTTTGATATTTTTATTTGAACAAGATGGGATATTTTTCTTTGTTATTTTATTTTATAATTATTTTCAAATAGAAAGGGAAAACAAGAATATCTGAACATATATACAAGTTTAATATAATATTGAATTGATCAAATGTGTATTAGGTGCTACCCATATACTAAAAGGGATTAGAGTGGTTATACCATAATGTATTAACTCCTTGTACCCTAGTAATATAGTATGGACCATTCTAATATAATCAAATTGTATACGTTTGTTTGGCTTGATCCCATATTCATACCATTTCAATACCAAATCTTCGTCTTTGAATTTGACATCTATTACTTGCTTGTCAAAAAATTTCTCTTTTGACAAATAAAATATTTGAATGATTTATTTCCACTCTTTATCTAAAATAATAAGATATTTTATAGCTATTGCATAAGCATCATAATAAAATTTTCCAACTACAATTGTAATGATATTTAGTGTGAAGGAAGCTTGAGATTAATCACTATAATATTTTATTCCAAAAGATAATATTATATAAAAACATGTAATCGATTCCTTTAGAATTACCATAGAATGTGCTTTATAATAATATATGCAAATTACCGTTGATATTTACAAATTGTTCTCTTTAGAAAGTGAACCATATTTTTAGTTAATTCTAATAGACCATTTTATTAAGGATAATAATTTTATTGATATATTTAGAATAAATTTATATTCTATTGTAAGATAAATTGATTTTTATTGAGTGAATACCTTAGCATTATTTATGATGATTACTATAGGTAAACCATATGGGGTAATCACATATTCTAGTAGTTATATCATAGTCTCATAATTTATAGTTTTAATTAGGTTTGCATCCACCCATCTTGTAAAATGATTTATCATAGTTAATATCCTTCCATGGAATATAGTTGAAAATGAATTTAAATTTTGAATAATGTATAACCTTTGCATGTTATAGTGGTTTAGCTATTACTATTGGTTGATACAATATTTATATTTTCTTCCTTCTCTCAACTTACATGCAACAATATTTATATTTACTAACCCACTAGAATATGCCTAAAATAATCATTGGCCAATGATTCTTATCCTTAGGATATTTTAGATTTTTGTATAGTTT
The DNA here is from genome assembly GCA_028583015.1 of Wollemia nobilis. NCBI lineage: Eukaryota > Viridiplantae > Streptophyta > Pinopsida > Araucariales > Araucariaceae > Wollemia > Wollemia nobilis. The sequence goes on along the minus strand of JAQPPZ010000252.1, from coordinate 144,250 downwards.
AAATAATGATCAACCTCTTCATGGTACTTGTGTAGTATATTATTTAATCTCTCTTCATCAACAATCTTTAGGAACACACCATTATATGGTTTCCAAATTAAGACCCCATTGATTAAAACATAATCCATTATATTTTACCTAAAATACCTTATCTATTTTGGTGTTAAACCCTCTAGAATATTACTAATTCCTATTTATATTTGACCATCTACTTATTATTTTAGTTGGTCAATCTCAACAAAAAATATTGTTTGATCATAAATGTATGAATTTGCAAATCTAACACCCTTCCTTTAACTAGTTTATGGGTGTCATGACCCACCCTTGGCAGACTTTTTTTGAATGGAACTATGTTTTGTTGTGTTGTTTCATAAAATGGAATGAATGACTATCTCGTATTTTGATTTACGCATGATATTTATTGTATGGAAAGGTTGTATCTAACTAATGGAATAACTTACTGTTTCATGTTGAAATTTTTTAGCAATATATGTATAGAAGAAGAATGTGATGCTGCTAATAGAATTGCACTTTTGCAGGAACAAGTTCCTCATTGTGGTAGAAAGAATTGACCACCGAGAAAGGGATGTCTAAGGAAAATGATGTGATGGGTTATTTGATGAAATATTTGGGGCAACATGAATGTGTGCTCCTTTCATGAAGATGCATAACATGATTTGCATATGGAAAGAAATATCAAACTATAAGAAAATGCATAACATGATTTGCATATGGAAAGAAATATCAAACCATAGATAAAAATGCTTGCTGCATAATGATTATTATGGTAAAATTTTATGGAAATTATTCCTTGCAAAGGAAATGTATGTTTGATTGTTGATGTTCCTTTCAAAAAAAAGAAAGAAAGCATACTAGGAAATGCATCTTAGACTAACAACACTAGTGTAGTGCTTGTAAGGAATGGTTTTATAAAGGTTAGAAGGACAATAATGAATGTGGAATTGTATTACTAAAGTTTTCATTGAGCTTTATGTTGTTTGTTTGAAAATTCAAGAGAATGAATTTGATACTAATATATTTTGGAAGTCTTTAGCATCGTGTGTAGTTATGCTTAAGCATGTTGTTGGTTACACAATTAAAAGGAAATGTTGAAGTGTTAGAAACCTTCACCCATGTGTTCAAAAACTTAGGATTAATGCCTCCTTGTGGTGGATAAAGTTTTTGATGTGCCAAATGAGTGGGGAGAGTGCTCCAAGTAGTCATGGAGATACATAGATCCTGTAGAGGTCACCAGTAAGTGGGGAAGAAAGAAAATAAGAAAAGTGTTGGTTGGAAAGAAAAAAAGAAAAAAGAGGGGAAAAGAAAAAGATATTGTAGAGCACTAGATAAAGGAAAAATAGAAGCTAAGAAAAAGACTTGGAAGGTGTCAGGCAATTCCAGGTAGACTCAAAATAAAACTGACTGCTTGACCAAGTATAATTTGTTTAGATTGATAAAATATGTTTCTTTTTAAAATATATGTTAGTTTATGAATTTTGTATATTAGTTAGGAATAGAAGCCATGAAGACAAAAATGAAATACCAGAAATATAACAGTAAATAAACAAATAATGATACAAGAGATTGCATAGTGAAATAGATCTTATATTATAGAATGAAAATGTATAGAAAAATTAAAGTGAAAATATCTAAGCTATAATTGTCGCAGTCACACTAGAACTCGATCTGGGAAAGTGTTCTGATACCACTTGTAAGGAACCTACTATTGAAATAAATTTCATACATACAAAATACTAAAAGATAACTGAAATACATGCAATAATAGAGTAACAATATGTAAAAAGTAATTGCAGAATTGAAACAATCTTACAAATAACTCAGAATTGTAGACCTCTTCAAGGGGTAACCTCCTTCAATATTTTATTAGCTTGAAAATAGATACCTTTGTATATGGCTTCATGCATTTTAAAGAGCAAGCTACATGTAATCCTACCTAAAGGATCAAGAGTTAGCTTACATGCAAAATGCCACTTGTCTTACATATAAAATGCCACTCGAGCTAGAATATTATATCAAACATCGGTTACAATCTTCATAACGGTTACATGTGATGACACCATCATTTACAATCTTGATAATGGTTACATGTGATGGCATCACTTGGCTAGGTATCTTATTTACCACATACATTATGAGGTATTACAAAATAACATTATAATAGAATCCCCCCACATTGGAAGTGGGTTATTGCATAATAATGAGAATTACAAAGTAACATTAGGATGTGATCCTAACATTGGCCTTGACATATTTGAATATTTCTTTCAAAGTCTTATTCTATAGCAAGCAAGGTATATTAGGGAAAATTAAATGTCTATTTAGTGGAGCTATCATCCAAATTGGATAAGAGGCCAAAGTGACCTACATTGAAGAAGAGGCCCAAGCACCTTGCACTGAAAAATAAACCTATGTGGCAATATTAGAGAAGAGGCCCAAGTGGTCTACATTGAAGAAGCCTATATGGTAATATTGGATAATAGACCCAAATAACTTACCGTGAAGAAGAATCCTGAGTATTAACATAGAGGAAGAGACCAACATTTACATGACCTACATATGAAATAAAAGTGAATACAAAATAAATATAGCAGATAGAGCAATCAACCATCACTAAGGAAGTAATAAATACAACATCACTATAACAACATTGTAATGTTGTTGAAGCCAACATTAGGTAAGGACAAGTAGCACATGTTATCTAGCAACAAATAGAGGGATATTATTCAATAGAGGAGAACGTTATCCAACAATAAGGAATAATATCTAATGATGAGGAATATAATCTAACAAAGAGGAATGCAATACAACAACAAGAGCATTAAGCATTAAAGCTAAAATTATCAATTATTTGAGAAATCTAACCTATGTCATTCATCAACAGAGAAATATGGGTGAGTAGATGTTCTAAGTGAAAGTAGAAAAAGGAAACTAAGAGAGCACAAGCATGCTCTATAGTTGAACGCTTTCGAGTGAGCAATAGAAGAAATCTAAGAAGGCACAAGCATGCTTCATAGATCATAATATCTGAGTGAGAAAAGTGGGAGCACTTCAAAGCAAAGGTATCCTAGTGAATAGGAGGTATCCAAACATGGAATAGTCTAAAGGAATACCAAACACACTTCACAATAAATGCACCTAACAGACCTAACCCTAGACATCAATTCAGTTAACAAGTGTCAAGCCAAAACCTAAGAAAGATAGTGCCAAGCATTAGAAAATTGAAAAACCTTCTATTTTGAGCATTGTGCTCAAGTCAGAGTATAGAAGGGGGAGTGAAGTGATGTAACATCCATACGTTACTCATAAGAAACATTCCTATTAGGTTTTATAATGGTTTCAAACAAAAAAGGTGCATTGAAATATATTTTATCCTTTTATTATTTGGAGGGAATGCAAAGTATTCAAATTTAAAACTTTAATTAAATTTTATTAAGTAGGGAGATATAAGGCTTTCTACATTATTAATTTTTGAAATTCATTTATTTCAAAAGTTTAAGTTTTTGAAAGGTTTTTAAAGTTTTTAAAAGTAATGGAGTGATAAGGATTATTATTAGTTTTTAAATATTTTAAGGTTGAAAGTTTAATATTCATTTTAAAGCCTTAAAGTTTTAAATATATGAATATTTTTGAGTGATTTTAGTTTTAAAGATTTATTTTTCTAAGTTCTGGGGAGTCAATTTTTTTTTTTTAAATTTGAGGTTTTTAAGATTTGAAGTTATTTAAAAGGTTTTTAAATGTTAGAAAAATAAAAAATTTTGAAATTTGAAATTTTGCAAATTTAACTTAGTAGGGATTTAAAGGATTTCTACATCAAAAGTTTAGAAAACTTTAAAATTTACAAATTTCATATTTGAGTGTTTATTAAACTTGGGAGATATAAGGATTTCTACCTCAAATGATTTCAAGTTTGAATGAGTTCAATTATGTCAAACAATAAAAATCTTCTTTCTGAGTCTCAACTCTTGAAAGGACCAAAATTTGCATCATGGAAAAACAAAATAAAATCAATTATTACAACAAAAAAACTATGGGATATAGTATATGGAACAAAGAAAAAACCTAGTGAAGATGAAAGATAAATACAAAAATTTGAAGAAAGTGATGCAAAGGCACTCATGTTAATTACATTTGGAATAATTGATGAAATACAACCATACTTAAGTGGAGTAGAAAATTCTACATATGCATGGAATACATTATGCAAAATATTTGAAGGAAAAAACAAAGCGATAATTTTGAATTTACAATCTCAATTATATTCCTTAAAGGTTAATAGTGGAGAAAGTATAGAACTCTTTCTTTGAAAAATAGTAGATATAAAGGCAAAAAATTGATTCTAGGAGAATAGGTAAAAAATAAATTTCTTGTTCAAGTAATAGTAAAGGCATTTTTAGAAATTTATAAACATTTAGTTAAGTATTTACAAGTTCTAACTAAAGAAACTATATTTAATGACTTAGTCAATATTATTCAAGAATATGAAGTAGATAACTTAGTCCAATATTAAATGACTAATAATACCTTGGTATCTAAATAAAATACACCAAGTAATATTGCTACAACATCAAAGTATAAATCTAAATGGAATTCAATATTTTATCATATATGTAAGAGAAAGGGTCATAGTACAATTTTTTGTAGATATAATCAAGAAAATCAGATGAATATGAATCAAGGAAGTCAAATGAATAAACCAATTCAACAAAGATAATATCAATCTTAGTATCGATATAATCCTCAATGACAACAACAATTTCAATCTCAATATCAACAATGTCAATATCATCCTTAGTACCAATATGGTCATCAACAACAACCTTAGCTACAATTTAGAGAAGAAAATAAAAAGGAAAACTTAGTTCAATAAATTCATCAAATTCAAGAATTAGAAGAAACATCATAAGGAAATAAGTGTATAGGAGGAGAGACTTCAAAGAAATGACATGACAAGATCAAGACTAGGACTAAAAAGAATATAATAAAAATAGAAGAAGAAAAGAGCAAAAAGAGATCAAAAGCAAGTACTAGAACAAGAACCTGATGGATCACATGTTGAAGATCTAGACAAAAGATCAAATATGAAGACACAATATGAACTTGAGGATCGAAGACAAAGACAAAGACCGATATTAAATTCTAAAGTTTTCAATAACCAAATAATGTAATACAGGGGGTGTTGAGCAATATTACATTATTTGGTACATGCAAATGTACCCTCATGATACCTTCATGGTACAAATGTAAATATATAATAGATTAAGGTTGAGTCTATAGTTTAGGTGAGTGAATTATATTTCCCCTTTTATGTAAGTATCAATGTGTAGGAAATGCACAAGTGTCATGTAAGAGTGCAATGTGCAAGAAATGTACAAGTGTCATGTAAGTTAGAGTGAAAGAGTGTATTGAGAGAATATGCACAAGTATCATGTATGTAAATATGTAAATATGTAAAGAGAGGATATGCACAAGTATCTTGTATTATGCATGCATGTAGTAGAGTAAGATTTATGTATAAATATGTAAGTATTATAGAGTCAAGTATGTATGTAACAAGAGAGTGAAGGGTGTAGTATACAACTGGCAATATGTTAAGCCAAAGGTCATGAGAGTTGTCATATAGAGAAAATTAATCAAGTACTTAAAGAGTCATATTACTATGGCTATATTATGGAGATAATGCTCCATGAAAATAGATCTGATGCTCTAATTATCCAATTGTAAAAATAAAGGTATAGAAAAGTGAATAAATCTTGTATACTAATTTTGAGCGATTAATACTGTAAGTTTTCTTCATGCATGTTCATGAATGATTTTGGCCATTTACATTCATAATTGATATTATAAGTGAATTTTATTTTTATTATTATATTGATCTTGATATATATTTAATTTCTCATTTATATTATTCTACTCTTCATTATTAATATTTAGACCTTTAATATTGTGGCTTATTTACTTTTGGACCTGTGATATTTTGAGATAGTAAGGCTTAAAATCCAACAAAAATAATTATACTATTAAATTACACTTATGGGAAGAACTTCCCATTATGTTAATGGTCAAACATATTAGGATAATGATATATAGAATATGATAGGGAATATTAGATTTCATTCTTTTCTATATACCAATTAGAATACTATAGATGCTTTGATAAAAATAATTGGGTGTAATTTTTGGCATGATAATTGGCTAAATTGATATATACACAATGATGTGAACTTCCTTTTAAGATCAATAAATTTAAGCTTGATGTCCAATATATTTTATTCTATTTAATAGGTATGATAGGAGAATCAAATTACGAGTTAGTATGAGAGGAACATATCATAGTGTTGTATGCAGTACATAAATACCTATGTGAAAAGTATCTAACAATAAATCCTATGAATAAAGGATATTACACTCAATTGGGGAGTACGATAGATATTTTTAGGCTAGCACAATTCAAGAATTATTGGTCTTATAATTTAGAAAGAATATTTTTAAGTATATTATTAGAGAAGAGGATTAGAATCAAGTATTTTCATGACAATAAGGTTGCTAGAGAGAGAGAGGTAAACTTGAATAAATATTAGGCCAAACGTAAGATATATGTACCATGAGCTTATGAGTATGATGTTAATAAGTCAAAAAATAACCATCCTCCATAGTTCATATTTTATGCCAATGCAAGTGTGGGAAGTAATTTTGATACAAAGGACAAACTAAACCCTCACATAATCAAATCCCTAATGAGATAGTACTAGAGCCTAGAAAATATATTGGCTTAGAATCAAATGAAATACAATACCAAGATGGTAAAGAGGATAGTATAACAAGGTGAATTTAGTAAAAATTTATCCAAAATATGGGATAGACATCATGATAGAGAGAAGAAGAGAAATGTATTTCCATTAGATTTTTCATCCATCATATTTGTAGTACTTTCTACAATAGCACTTGTTACCCTAGCCTGGATTGGAATCATAGTTTTGAAAGTAGCAACCACCACCTAGATTGACCTATATGAAACATTCTCTGGGGAAAAAATTAGGGTAACAAACATATTTGAGGGAAAAATAGTTGGTAGCCTTGAAGAGGAAGATATAAGAATAGAAAAAGTACCTAATTATTAAAATTGGGGATGATAAAACAAAATATTAAAAAGAGGGAGATAATCCTTATATAAAGGAAGTAGTGAAAATAGAAGTCATTATTCTAGAGGTACCAATTGCTTCTACCATTACCCCCATAAAATATTTCACTACTATTTAATCCCCTAATACTTTCATTCTCTCTATTTCTCTCTTAATTCTTCTCATCCCTCTTCTTTTATTTTCCTTGGTTATATTATGGCCATCCCACTACAAATAATTGTAGCCATAGTATCAATAAACCCTATTCCCTTAATATTATTACTATCATCCACATCACAAACATCAACCATTCTATCATAATCCATATTTATATTTGTAATTTTATATGTATATATCCCTCCATCAACTCATTCCATCATAACAATTTGATTAAAACTACCATCATATCACCAATATATCTTCATATTTACATCTTACATCACTACAAGAGTTATCCTATTGTTCAGATCCCCTTCTACCAAATGAAACTTTATTAGTGTATTCCTCTAATTTAGTATAAGATACCCATGCTCAAGATAGCAAGAATTCATCTAGTTATAAATGAAAGGGAAGCATAACCAAACTACACATAGGAGGTAACTAGCACAAGAAACTAGCAAGTTATTCAAGCATTTCCCATGACATGTCTCAAAGTACCTAAGAGAGTAAGATTTAATTGGAGTTTATAGAATATTTATATGAGTTTAAAGGATAGATTAATCAAGATGAGGCATGCAATTTTCATCATCCATCGCTTCTACTTATTTAAAATCACAACTTGCTAAAAAAGAGAATAAATCGTTGATAATAGAAGTATTATAATTTGATCAAAGTTGTCTAGTTGATATATCTTTAGAATCTATGACTAGAATATCTATCTTGGATCTCAATAAGGAAACTTCATCCTAGTTTTTTCAAATGTTAGAATAGTTGCACAAGTAATTTTTATTAGGTTTATGGAAATGACTATAGAAGCAAAAATATAAAGAACAAGCCCATCAAAATATACAAGCATTGAAATAAATGCAAACCAATATAAAAAAGAAAAGAGTTCAAGTATCTTAAGTATAGAAGGATTTCAAGGCAAAAAATAAAGAAAATGAAAACTTAATAAAGTAGTTGGTACAAGAGAAGAAAGAAGTCAAAAAAATAAATTAAAGATGATAGAACTCAAAGAGCAACTTGTAAAGGAGAAGGATAAATTAAAGCAACAACTTATGATGGAAAAATATGACTTCCAACTCTAATTATATTGCTTTAGAGAAAGTTTATGAGATAATGAGTACCAAAAGGATAAATAGATAGTCTCCCTTAAGCAAAAAACCAAGGATCTAGATATGAATATGAAGAACATGGAAGTCAAAATCTTAGTATTAGAATAAATTGAAACTTTATGGGACCAAGTATAGATAGAATTGATGTAAAGTAGAGCATATCTTGTGTACCGTAGAGACTATAAAAAACTAATTATTCAAGCTATGTATATGGTAAAATAGATGGAAATAAAGTTGGAATGTAGGGTAAAGTACATAAAGTACTATAATGGTTGTATAAGGCATCCAAAAATCAAGTAAAGAAATTGGGTATAAACAACAAGAAAGCAATGATATTCTAGTTGAATATTGTACCAAATAATGAAAGAAAGCTTGAAGGATGTTAAGCCACCTATGATAACTTAAAGTTATTAGGTATTGGATTTCTTAATCTCTTCTCAAAATAAGGGGAGCTTTTCATATCTAAATAACTACCTAATATAATCAAGGATGAAAAACCTAATATGGACAAATCATTTGATGACAACACACTAGATATTTCTAATAATATCTTAGAATTGAAATGGTAGTTATAAAAATGAAGCACATAGTATATTAGTGAGAAGACCTTCCTAGATATCAATATGAAGATCTAGCATTTGATATCACAATGTTGGATGTGATAAAATTATTTTAGAAACTAATTGGTAAGCTAAATTGAAGTCATTGATACCAAATTAAAGCATGTAAAATAATGAAGTATAGTCCTAGATTTTTATAATTTTATCATGGATTAATCATGATCATGCATAGAGGACAAAGACATAATCTAAGATCTCCACCAAGCATAATTTATGTCTCAAAAGATCACTAGAATAGTAGTAGTCCAACTACTACCATTGCAATCTAGTAGTGGGAATAACTATGTAAAAAGATAATGGGGATGGAGACTGAGGTGACTCCAGCTGAAATAGAGTTGTAATGTCAATTTCACAATAGTGGTAAAAAATATAAAAATCTTAAAACTGAAAAAAGGTATGATAACCGTGATCTAGTTTAGAGCATAAAAAGAGATCATTGTGGAGGAAACTGATTCATTTTCTAACCCAATACCATATCATTATCACCTTGAAGAGCAAGTCACTTGAGTTGATATCTTAAAAAAAGTCATCTTAGCATGAATCTATAATAAGAGGTATGAGGTATTACCTTGTAAAATGAAATTTTATCTTTAAGTGATGGTAGTAAAGGATGGAAGCTACTAGAATCATTTAGATCAAGTTTCAAAGTTATGCTCCACTCGTCAAGCATCAAATTTTATAAAAGATATTATCAAATTAAAATTTTTCTAAGACTATAATTTTTTCTTAGTTAAAAATTAGATTAAACTTATACTATAAATAAGAGCTTAGTACAGATTTGAAGAGGTTATTTTACTATATTTAGAATGCTAAAGCTACTTCTTGTGAGTAAACTTCTAGTAACTTTTAATATTTATTTAAATTATAATTAATAAAGACATTGTGCATGGCTTCTATGGATCAACTATATTTTGAACTAGATAATGCTTATGGCATCACCTTCCAATCTCCTAGTAGTTTACTCACTTCATTATTGGAGGGTATTCATAGATATAGCTACTCTCAAGCTATTCAACCCCTTTTGAAGGATCCAACTAGATTAATGCTCCAATGCTATGATCATATGATTGAATTTAATTTATTGTAATACACTTTATACTTTTACATTCGTTTTTCTACAATATTGTTTAGCTTAGCTTAGATTAATTATATTTGATAGGATTTGACACTTCAATCTAGATATTAGGGATTAACTTGATTCCTTTACATGTTGAACTATGCTTTTATGGGTGCATAGATCATATTATTTGATTTCATGAATTAATACCATGTAACTAATAAAATTTATGTATTTCAAGGAGGTACTCCAAATAATATATTGGAGGTTCAAATATAAAAAGAGGTAACAAAAATTATTTTAACATCATGCGTTCAAAAAAATATTTGTTATGACATCGATGAAGAACAAGGCACATCAAATGATAAATCTAAGGCATAAATATTGCAAATCATTTCAATTTCAAATAACTAATAAAATTTGTGTGGGGAAAAATGTTATAGTTGCATTGTGATAGAAAATTTGTGATAGAAAATTTATAATAATATGTGCCCACACAATTATTTATAGTTCATTAAAACTATGTTGCGACATCTATTTAAATCAACTAATTTTAAAGTTTTCAATTATATGCTAATGAAGACAATATATTTTACGAAACCATTAAAAAAAAGAAAAAAGCAAATCCAAACCATAGTGAAATGTGTATTAAATGTGTTACAACAAAAAAAAATTATAATAACAAGATTGAAATTTAAATTCAATATAAAAAATCCACTTTTAACCATTTAATTTAATTTAATTATATATATATATTCGGTGGAAGATACACTGAATGTGGATATCTAGGTTCGATCCTCACCATCCCTCCCATGTGCCAGTTGCCCTTTATTAAAAAAACAGGAAATTTGTGAAAGTAAGTTTTGCAATATCTAAGCCAGATATGGAAGTTCTTTATTGCCATGTCTAAGCCAGATATGGAAGTTCCTTATTGCCATGTCTAAGCCAGATATGGAAGTTCCTTATTGCCAAATTGAAGAAATTGGGTAACAAGGACTATTACATGGTTTAACATTTTTAATAACTTACTATTTGGAGAAGAATGTATCCATCGGGAAGTTCCTTACAAAACCGAGAAGAAGTTGACCTTTTTCGAGGGAAAACCTCCCCTATGATTCTCGTAGGTTTCGCCCGAAACCCACAGTTCACACAACCTATACACCAATGGAGATATTACTATTAAAGTTGTAAAGGTGCTGACGCGCAGAAATCTCCCAAAATAACGTATTAATGCATTCTTGAGGATCTGGAGTTTTCTCTGTTTCCACAATATCAGCCTCAATTGGTGGCAGTATTTTCTTCCAGAACCAATGTTTTCTCCATTGAATAATCATTTCTTCAATGGGCACACCTTTGGTTTCTAGCAAGAAGATGTACACAAAGACTGTCATGACGAAAATCCATCCTGCGAAGAATAGAAACATTCCATACTTGAAACGACATAGAATAGGCAAGAATGATTGTCCAAGTATGAATGTTAACAAAAGATTTACAGATACAGTTATGGCCTGGCCAGCAGAGCGGGTTTCTAATGCAAATATTTCACTTGGCACAGTCCATCCAAGAGGACCCCATGATAATTCAAATGCCGCGACGTATATACAGATTATGGCGACTAACACATCTGAGAAACGATCGGAGAGTTCTTTATCTTGTTTGTACTCCACTCCTAGCATTATCCCAACAGCAACCTGTGACTAAATGAAATGCTAACATCATCAGAAAAGCCCTAACGAATACAATTGTAATGCTAATACTTTTTATATACAGTAAGATAAGCTTCCTTGCAAGGAGAAATTTTGGTGTAATAATACAAAGCATTATTAAGAAAAATGAGGAAATGTATTTGGTATAAAGTTACACATTTTCATTGTAGTGAGGTTAAGTTAAAATTTTAGGGTATGAATAAATGAAATGCTAACATCGTCAGAAAAGCCCTAACCAATACAAGAGTAATGCTGATACTTTGTGATATGCGGGAAGATAAACTTTCTTACAGGGAGAAACTTTGGTGTAGCCTTCGTTCTTCTAATAATAGAAACCATTATTAAGAGTAAGGAAGAAATGTATTTGGTATAAGATCACACATTTGCATTGGACTAAGGTTAAGCTAAAATTTTAGGGTTGGTATATACACGATGAAATAATGAAAAAAAAAGCTATTTAAAAAATCATGTATGTCTCTTATGCATACCTCAGAAATTATCATTATAATGCCACCTATAATAAGCAGTGCCCTGCGTCCCCATTTATCTACAGTGACCATAGACAGAAGTGTAAACAAAAGCAGCACAGTTCCTATCATAAGTGAAGAGGACAATGATGTACGCTCCCCAAAGCCCACACTTTGGAAAAAAAACGGGAGCATAATACTGTACCCAAAAAAAATGGGAGCATAATACTGTACAGAATGAATCCCTTTCAATATTGAAGAAATTTTAATTTCAATTTTCTTTTGCCGAAGTCCGGGAGGGAGCGAAGTGCGAACTGCGAAGGGCGAAGTAGGGAGGGCCCGAAGTCGGACTGCGCAGCCGAAGTCGGGGTGCGCTTCCAACTATTGCGAAGTCGGGTTGCGCACGGACCGAAGTGCGAAGTCGGGAAGTGCGAAGTCCGAAGTGCGAAGTCGGGAAGTGCGAAGTCCGAAGTGCGAAGTCGGGAAGACAGCTCCAGACTTAGCCAAAATTTTTGGTCAAAGGTGCAAAGTCGGGTTGCGCTGGTCAAAGGCAGCGAAGTCCGACTTCGCAGCGAAGTTGGGAAGACAGCTCCAGACTTAGCCAAATTTTGGCCTTGCAAATTTTTCTTGTCCGGAGGCTTGCACGGCTGCGGCGTTGGTTTGCCTAGCTTGGCAAGAACTGTGCGGAAGAGAGAAACACCGGATCTGAGTGCAATGTTTTAGATCTGAGCTCTAACTTATAGAACCCGAACGAAATCACTCTGAGGCGATTTGTACAGAGAACAACAAACTTTAGCACATAGAAATAATTGCAAACCCTATAGATGCCTTAAAAAACATCAAACTTTATTCATATAAAATGAGGGTTACAGAAGTCCTCAACTGAGGAAATAATAACATCTGCAGACTAAGCTACAAGATAAACTAAAAGGAAAAACAAATGTCGAGTCGGCTGCTCGAACATTAAATAGATGAGCCACACTGCTCACTGAAATGCTCTCCTCTTTTCTCTGCTCTCTTCTCCACATTCTCCATACTTCCACACTATCTTTGAAAAACCCGAACTGCCTTATATAGCCGCGGAGAGAGGAAGATAGGGTTTTTCCTCTGACAGGTTTTGATAGACCCTCAATTAGGCTTTTTGACCAATCGTTGAACTGGCATTAAATCATTGAACTGGAATTAACTCGCCAAACTGACATTAACTTCTGTGGCGATCGGATCTGTCAGACGTTACATCTGTTAGAGGGTAGATGCGATGTCATGTCAAACTTTTGTCAGGATCCTTGACTACGCGGGTGCAGTTTGACTGAGGCATGAAATCTGGGTTAATATTTCTAACACCCTCCTTTAAACCTGATTTCATGAGCGCTTTGATTCCAAGATGCTCTCGTAATCTGCTGAAGTCTTCCTCCTTCAAAGGCTTCATGAAAATATCTTCCAACTGCTCCTTGGATCTACAAAACTACAGTTGAATTTCTTTGGACTTCAACTCTTTGATGAAGTGATAACGAATATCGATGTGCTTTGTCCGACCATGGAACACGGGATCCTTTGACAGTGCGATGGCCGAATTGTTATCACAAAAAAATGTTTTCGCGCCTTTTGGAGGATAGTTCAGTTCACTCAGAACTCTTCACAGCCAAACTTCCTGGCATGCGGCTGACGTGGTGGTGACATATTTTGCTTCGGCTATGGACAATGCAATGATGGGTTGTTTCTTAGATGCCCATAAGACTGCCCCAGATCCGAGATGGAAGGCATACCTGAGGGTGCTATTCCAATCGTCGATACTGCCAGCCCAGTCACTATCTATGAAGCCCATCAGTTCTAACTGGTCCTTTCTAGCATAAAATAGGCCATTGTTCTGCGTCCCGTTGACATAGCGTAAGATCCTATTGCCTTCTTGCCAGTGAGTGTCCTTCGGAGTCTCCATGAAATGGCTAATCAGACTGACTTCGAACATCAGATCTGGCTGAGTTGCAGTCAAATACATCGATCGCCAACTAGCCTCTTGAATAGGGTTGGACCTACATTCCTCCCTGAATCCAGCTTGCTCAGCTTCAAACCTGTGGCTACAGGTGTGATGGTAGGTTTACTGTCCTCCATCTTGAACCGCTTCAGGACATCCTTCGCATACTTTCCCTAAGAAATGAAGATGCCATCTGTCGATTGGTCAACTTCAATGTCGGTAAAATACTTCATCAGCCCTAAGTCCGTCATCTCAAACTCCTTCTTCATGGCTATTCTGAACTGGTCGAACAGGACATTGTTGTTGCCAGTATAAATCAAATCGTCCACATATAGGCATAGGATAATGAGCCCACCTACTTCATTTGTCTTCATGTACAGCGTGTGCTCATATGGGCATTTTACAAACCCATTTTATTGAAAATAACTGTCAATCCAGCTGTACCAAGCCCGAGGCGCCTGCTTCAAACCGTACAGGGCCTTTTTTAGCTTAAGGACTTTGCCCTCCTAGCCTTCAATTTCACAACCTAGTGGCTGGTCTAGGTAGACCTCTTCCTCTAACACTCCATTGAGGAAGACTGACTTGACATCCATCTGGTACATATTCCAACCCTATTGGGCTTCCAATGCTAAGATCATCCTAACTGTGTCAAGTCAGGCTACAGGTGAATAAACCTCATGGTAATCAATGCCTGAATTTTGCTTGTAGCCCTTTGCCACCAGTTTGGCATTATGCTTGTCAATGTCTCCTTGGGCGTTAAACTTTGTATTATACACCCACTTGACCCTAATGGTCTTCTTACCTACATCTGTCAGTTGCCATGTATCATTCTTTTCAATGGCTTTAATCTCCTCTTCCATCACCTGCATCCACTTTTGATTCTGACTTGTGTCTTGTAGACACCAAAACAGCACCAATCCGATTATGTGACTGCAAACACTGATCGCTTTGACACACACAACCCCAAGGGCAGCCCCCAGAGGTTAAACAGTGGTCCTAACCACTCTCACAATAGTTTTGGAAGGTCAAAAGATCATTTTGGCACCTTCAGGCACTTTGCTCAATATCCGTTCCACCCTGGAACGAATTCAAACTAGGATTCGCCCCACCCAGGGACGAATTCTGAATTCGCTCCAGGGTGGGGCGAATTGCAGGTTTGACGGGCAAAAAGTCAAATCTTGACAAATGGCAGCTCAGATCCGCCACTCAACGCTTCCTTCATCGCATGGGAGTATGGGTGAGCATTTTTGAGCGTTAGAGGCATTTGCAAGGTCAGTCATGAAGTCCCAATTCAGGGAGGAATCTCCTTCCCCCTGGGAAGGCATGATTGCCAAGTGGCGCCTCTGCATGCCCATTTCAAGAGACCTCCAGGTCTATAAATTGGTGAGTTTCCTCACCCCAAAATATACGAGAGAAGGAGCATTTTAGAGCAACGAAGTGCTGCCATTTTATTTACATGCCTCACACCTTTTGGATTTGCGCCTTTCACATCCTTGATCTCCTTTAGAGGGGAGGTCATTGGGTGACTATTGGGAGGACGAATCTTGAGCCCAAAACCCAACATTTGGCCACAATATCCCACCAAATTTGTTGACAATACCATACAAGAGGTTTTGGACCCATCCCAAGTGGATTGGTGCCGAAATCAGGCCCCAAACGATGGGCGGCCTGCCCCATGGGCGCCCCCTCCCACACTGCCACAATCCTAATCGCCCCCTTTCGGAATGATGGGAATTCCATGGTAGACTTGTTTTCTTTCATTTTTGCATTCAATTCTATGATGCTTAGATAGGTTGTCATTTGAATTTCGTCTCGTTTTGAACAATTTTGATCATATTTCTATCTTTGCTCGCTTCTACTAACTTGCAGGTAGCATCATCAAATTCCCATTGATGGAGGCCAAATTGGGAAAATATGACCATCTGGGTCTTCCCAAAATGCCCCCAATTAGCTAACCCCAAGTTTGTAGGTCTTTTGGAGCTTCCTAGGTAGGACATTGGGATAGTACCTTTTCGGCATTTTGTTGTAGGTGAATTTGTCCCACCCCAGAGCGAATTCAAATCGGTGAGGAATTTCTTGACTGTTATTTTTGTAGGGCCCTCCTGGTGATGTCTTGATGCCCCTATCAAATTTTTAGAGCATTTGGATTTATTTTAGTCTTAGTTTAATTCATTTTTCTCATTCATTTATCGTAGGCTTGGGGATTGCATGTTTTGTTTTATCCGTAGGTGCTACTGACTATTTCTTGTTCCTTTGAATGTAGGATCAGAACATCGGAGGAGTAGAAAGGAATCAAAATTCATAGACACAAGTGGTGGTGATGTTTGGTCCACCCATCTTACATGTGGGCACGCGAAAGAAGGAAAGGCTATCCATGGATGTAACGAAGAGATGCATGCTTAAACGCTCCTCGCCCTTGAAAGGGGAGGATGCGCATTGTAACCGAGTTGTGAAACATATCAATAAAAAGAATGGCTGTCTTATTTATTCACTTTTGGTTTCATTTTGATTCACTCATGCTTTTCTCTCTTTTCATGCACTTTCAAGTTTCTAGGATTTAGCGTTAAGTTCGGTTCTTTGTTTGCATCGCGTATTCGCTTTCCTTTTTGCTTCCGTATCCTCGTGCTTTCAGTGGTGATCATGGTGGGACCTTGTCCTCTATTTTTTGGATCAGAAATTTGATCAAAATTTATTTCTTGCTTGCAGGTATCTTTTTTTTTGAATGCGGGACTACTGTTCGTTCCAAGATATGGCGAATACAGAGTTGTAATTCGTCTCACCCAGGGATGAATTGGAATGCGCCCCACCCTGAGATGAATATAGTCCTGTAATTCATTCCACCCCGGGATGAATTCTAGTCTGTGAAGTTTTTGGGTAGAAACTCAGGACCGACAGATTCGGGTAGAGAAGAGGTAAGGATTCTGCATTTTCTCTGTCATTTTCTGTTCAGTGTTTCTATTTTTGGATTATTTGTTTGCTTAGGGAAAGTTTTCTTTTTGTTGTTTGCTTGTTTCCTTTTGCAAAATAAAAATAACCCCACACACCACGTGGCAACTTAAAAACCAAGGCGCTGGTCGTAAAACCCCAGCCCTTGATCAAGACCAATGGTGGATTTCATCACCACCTTGGCTTGAATTTTGCATCCATTACCCCGATCACAACTATTGCTAGACGTAAATCTTGATGAAAGCTGACCGAGTGTAGCTGGGGTGATTCCCAATGCACGAGGATAAGTCTTCTATGGTAGGTGTCATAAACAGGGTGATTCCCCTTCCGTACCGCCTATGTTCCACGTACCATCTGCTCTCACGTACCTATAGTTTCCCTCACGTAAGGGCGGGTATATAGAGAGGTTGGTATATCGGCCTGGCAATGGTATATCGAAGGGGCGACCAATTTTGGGAGTCATAAGAGCCCTCATTTTGCATTTAAACGTTCTTTACAAAAACCTTCAAAAACAAAAACAAAAAAAAAATCAAAAACACACTAAACCAGGTTTAGGACACACTCTCAATATTTAAATGAGATAATCACTATTTGTGTATGTGTGTGCTCTTTTCTGTTTAGTGTAGCATAAAAAAATCATAAAAGAGATAAAAATCTATATAGCTTGTAGAAAAGCACTACCATGGTGTACACACGTAGCCAAGCCCAATCAAGGGCAGAAGCTATGAAAAGTGTACAAGGGGGCACAAGTCACCTCCGCTATAGCCCTAAGGACTTAGTCATACCGCCTTGGCGGCCTGACCCACAAGAGAGTCCGCATCATTCCATGTCAAGATGGAACTATAGGGACACCCCTTTGGGGGACACGCCCGTTCATCATAGCCCCTTTCAGGAAGAGTCCTTACACGTGGCACTCAACATAGACAAGAAAGCTCCCTTAGAAGCTCGATATGAGTGGCCACCATGTGATGAAGTGCTAGAGCGGCATAGTTTCCATGAGGAGAGGCCACATGATGATGGCATCCCTCCTTTGCCCCCCATCACTATTAGAACCAATAGACAAAATCTAGAGCGTAAGGCTCTTCAAACCGGGTGAACTAACTCTGCCCACCCCTTTCACACATATGAAAGGGAGCACGAGGAAGATGATTACATTCCTCAAGAGCAATATACAATGCGGGGGCCATGCACCTCCGCACCAGCTAGATACCATGATCACCCACTGAGGCCAGAGCCTCGGGTAAATGCCACCAACCTCGATAGAGGGAAGCGACCTATTGAGATCTCGGATCATCATGATCGAGGTAAATGCATAGGAGAGGCATCTAGGCCTCCTAGGCTCAATATGGTAGAACAAATTGACCTGGAAGTCACCAGACATGCCGCCCGCCAAGCGCAGATCATGCGGCTTGAGCAAGACCAACAATAGCTAGAGCATTTATATCACCTTAGCAAAGAGCGCATTAGGCACCAAATAGATGAGCTGCTACATAACCCGATGCCTGAAAGGGTTCCAACCCCGTGCACCCAAAGAGCAGAACCATATGAGAGGCATAATCCCTTGGTGCGAGATAGGTCTCCGTGACCTTACCAAGTGCTACCTCCGAGACCTCCTAGACCTGAACGGGAGGCCACTCCCTAGAACAATGATGGGTACCCTCCACGGGGACCCACCCTGGGTCATAGGTCTCACCTAGAGACTCCTCAGGAAGCTTATGAGGAGTATGAGCAAGAAGATGAGCGGGCTGAAATGCCCTACCTAGGTGGAGGAGTTGCCATCCGGCCACCCCTTCAGAGGCCTCAAGTCTCCCACAACCCACAATGGGAGCAAACCAAAGAGGAAGAGATTAAATCTTTCGATGCATACAAAGCGCTGCTAGAGCGTCTGGAGTCTATGGAAACCAAAACTTTTGGGCCTCAAAAGCCCACTTTATGCCAGCTCTATAGTCATCCTGTGCATCCATCAGTGCCAGCACCTCCTTATCCTGAGCACTTTAAGCTGCCTCAGTTGGCAACCTTTAGAGGTGAGGAAGATGCTCAAGAGCATGTGACAAGATTCCTGAGCCAATGCTTCGGCATTCAGGACAATGATGCTTTGTTATTGAGAACATTTATAACCACATTCGTAGGCCCTACCTCGGATTGGTTTACCCAATTACCAAAGCACAACATCAAAAACTTAGATCAGTTAGTGGATGCATTCCTCGAATGCTTCACCTTCAATACCAAGAAGAAGGCATCACTAAGTGACTTAGCTAGCCTTAGGAAGTATGAGGAGGAGACCATGGCGGCCTATGGGAATCGATGGAGGACATTGCTCTCAAAGCTGCCCTACCTCCCTCCTATGTTCGACCTCACTCAGATGTTCTCCAAAAGTTGTTTGAGATCGATCTCTGTGCTATTGCAGTTGTAGCAATATGCCACCCTAGAAGAAGCTCTGGCACAAGCCAAAATTATTGAAGAGATCAAAATACAGGATGGCGAGATAGCCAAGCCTAAGAAAAAAGAGTGGACTAAAAACACTAAAGCTGGGACCACGCAACAAAAACCCGCTATGGTTAACCAAGTTGCAATCAACGTCCCTAAACCTATGCAAGCAACTCAGCCTCAAAAGGCTAATTATCAGGCAGTGCCTCCCAACAACTATGATAGAGAAAATCAGAGGCAAGAGCAGAATCAGCAGCGTCACCCTAGGCGACAATACACACCCTACACAGAGTCCAGGGACTCCTTGTTTGACCGCTTGTTAGCGGCAAACCTGATCAACTTGCCAGAGATTCAGACTATAGATCCCAATGCACCCAAGCCTAAGGGGTATAGAGAGGACTTGTACTACAGGTTCCATAGGCGGCAGGGACATGACCTAAATGCCTATTGGAAATTTAAGGGCTTGGTGCAAGACTTGATTGATAACAAGACACTAGCGATGGATAATCCCGTCGCACCAAGCAATCAACAAATGGAGGTCTTCAAAGACCCCTTGCCTACTCATGCTCCATAGGCAAAGACCCTACAAGTTAACGAGGTCACACATAACTGCCCCATGCAGGGGTATGTAGGGATGATCAGTATAGTGACTCGAAACAGGAGGTATCCGAGCATGAATGCTCCTATGGTAGCTACAAGAGAGGTGCCAACAACATCGCAACCACAATAACACCTTGCACAACCTCCTCCACCTAAGCCGGTGGCCACACTTCGGACCAAACTAACTCAGAGTTTGAGGACCACCTCGGCTAGGCTCTCCATATACGAGCTTATACAACAATCTACGCCCCATCGAGAAGCTCTAATGGAGATTTTGAAAGCCATCGAGTTGCAGCCCCATGAGACAAATTCTTTCAACAACTTTGTGGGGCATGTAAAATGATGCACTGAGCCGGTCATCACATTTCGAGAAGATGAATTGAGATCAGTGACTGATGACATGGCGGATCCACCCCTGCACGTTATCGCATGGGTCAACGGGATCCCATACAAGAGGGTGTTGATAGACACTGGCTCGTCCAACAACATCATCACAACTATGGCTCTCAAGCATCTGAAGTTGCCCGCATCTCACATCACAGCTTCCACCTACACTCTGCGAGCATTCAATGATGCAATCTGCTCGACAGTCGGCACAATAGTCCTACCAATCCAAGTGGGACAAAAGACCATACCCACATTGTGCCATGTATTGGAAGGTGAAATGGCCTACAACATCTTGCTGGGCCGGCCATGGATCAGGGACATGAAGTGTGTCCCTTCGATAGCTCACCAATGTTTAAAGTATACATTTGAAGGGGAGGTGCATGTAGTCCCGATGGACTTAGAACCCTTCAAATATTGTAATGCAGTGCATCTGATGCCGCAATCGACCCTGCCATCGACGCATTTGGATTTCTAGTTAAATCCATCTAAACAGGGTCCGATTCCGTAGGCATCCCCGTTAGCAAGTTCTTCAAAATCCCAGTCGGGTTCATCTTCATCGTCTGGTCCTCCACCAACGACGTCATCTATGGGGGCCAAACAGAAGGACAAAGGGAAGAAACCCCTGGAAGAGGCAAAACCTTTGGAAGAGACACTGCCATCAGTATCAACTATCTCTACGGAGGAGATGCCTAGCCGAATGGAAGTCGAGGCTCCTAGTCCACCCGACATGGAGTGGACTCAAGGAGAACTTCCATTCCCTCCCCCTCAACCGCCAACGATCAACGTTGAAATGGCCAATACGGGCCTGGGGGAGTATCTGGTGTGGAATATTGTAGCAACACCCGCACTAGAGTCCATGCAGGACATGGGGAGACCTCGCCTTCCCATTGGCACTATTGTTCCCCTAGGCTACCCACCGAACCAGACAAATTTTGTGTATGGGGGCCTTGATCATGGCGTTGCACCATGCACGCAAGAGGACGAAGACGAAGAGCCTTTTGCTGAAAATGTCAACTATTTGTCTAACCCAGACTTTGCTCTAAGATACCTTGGCCAATGCAATTGGCACGGATATGGGTTAGGCAGATATGAGCAAGGGATACGTGTTCTTTGCCAACCAAGATACCAAATGCCATACGACAAGTCAGGGGTAGGGTTCAACCACCCCCTCCCCTTGGACATCTTGGTGGAGAACATGCAAGGCCTAGGGATAGGCAACAAGGGGGGATTGGCATCAGATCCATATGCCAACCCTAACACCACATATACATTGAGGGATTATCTCCCATTAACGGCAATCAACCTTGTTGGCTCTAGCAATCCCTTCCCTTCGCTCGAGAGAGGAGAAAGCTCGAGAGCTCATTTTTAGGGAGGGTCTAGACAATGTCAAGAAGGGTCCTCAAAAGGATGAATCAGAGTATGAACCAGCATCATATGACCCCTTCGAATCAGATAGCGATCACTCATAGGTGATCCCCATGGATGATTATCAAGAAAGCCTCTTGACAATGTTCCCCTTGGATGCTCCCATCGAGCAAGCGCCACTCCAAGGAAATCAAGTCCCCCCATGGAGAGCGGAACAACCTAGGTGGGACCACATCAATTTGCTTGAGCAAGACGAGCCTTTAATACCGCAAGCAGTCATCGAAGCCAACGAAGGCCTCTGGATCTCCGATAGTGATTATGAAGATGAGACCGAGATGGCATATCTTAATCACATGCGGCAGATGCAGCGACGACACCTCTTAGGTATTAACGATGTGCAGGAACAACTAAACATAAGGCCTGGGCATGAGTGGTACGTAGACCCAGTGCGGTGGGACCAAGTGTTGGATCCACTGCTCTGGGCATACGAAGCATACCTTCCGCCCAGAGACCCTATAGTGCCATCAGTGCCGAGGGTAGACCCTATCTTCTTATCCACACATAGGGCCGATCCATTCATGCCCGTCCCTCTAGAGCCAGATCCAGAGCATAGAGAGCATCTAGGATGTCCGAGCAACCACACCTATGGTAATGGAGACCAAAATCATTCCATCAACATGATCTCCATTGACTTAACCACCCCCATCCATAATCCGACCGATCCAACATAGTCATTGTATCTAGACATAGATGCCATCGACTGGGATCACGTCAATTCCCCTCCATCCCCATCCGAGTACTGGCCTTTCGGTGAAATGCTTCATTTTACCCCTGGGCCAACTCAGGATATCTTCCATGTCGAAGAGGGACCCGAGGTTCCTAACGATGATCTAAACTCAGCAAATGATATCCACTTGATCCCAACTCCACATCAGCTTGGAAGATGGATCCCACATGTCGCTCGAGGAGACGACCGACGTAGACATCGGCTCGGATCCAATGAATCCATAGATCATCAAGCCGGGGGTAAGTTTATCCCTCGAAGAGCAAGCCGACTACATTGCCCTTCTCAAAGAGAAGAAGGAGGTTTTTGCATGGTCATACAGAGACATGCCGGGGCTAGATCCGTAGCTAGTCATGCATAATCTAACGCTTGATCCGACAATCAAGCCAGTTAAGCAAAAACTATGTAAGATGCACCCAAAAGTGGCCTTGATGGTCAAAGATGAATTGCAAAAGCTGTTGGATGCACAGTTTGTCATCTGCATGGATTATCCACCATGGCTGTCCAACATGGTGCCCATCAAAAAGCCTGACGGGAGGATTCGCATATGCACTAATTTTTGAGATCTAAACAAAGCGAGTCCTAAGGATGATTTCCCCTTGCCGAGCATCGACGCATTGGTAGATGCTACAACGGGTCATGAAATGCTTTCCCTCATGGATGGTTTCTCGGGATACAATCAAATTTGTATCAATCTCGAGGACCAGCTAAAAATGGCGTTCACAATGCCTTGGGGAACATTTTGTTATAAGGTCATGCCTTTCGGCCTTAAAAATGCTGGCGCCACCTACCAACGTGCCATGACATACATCTTCCATGATTACATGCACAAGACTTTGGAAGATTACATGGATGATTTGTTGGCCAAATCTCTTTTGCGCCCGGATCATCTCGGTGACTTAAGCAAGATCCTCGATCGCCTCATGGAGCATAAAGTCAGACTGAATCCCAAGAAGTGCATTTTTGGCATCACATCTGGAAAGCTCTTGGGTTTCATAGTCTCAAAGTGAGGCATCGAGGTGGACCCAAACAAAGTCAAGGCAATCCTTGAAATGCTTCCCCCAACTACCATCAAGCAGCTCAAAAGCCTGCAGGGAAAGGTCACGTCGATCAAGCGCTTCATAGCGCAGCTATCTGACAAGTGCCGACCAATGAACAAGTTGTTGCACAAGGGGGTAGCATTTCACTGGGATGACGAGTGCCAGTCAACCTTTGATGACATCAAACAATACTTGGCTTCACCACCAGTATTGGCACCACCTAGACCAGGAGTGTCATTCTACTTATACATCTCAGCTACTGAGGTGGCACTGGGAGCCATGTTAGCCCAAAAGAATGAACTTCATAGAGAACAGGCTACTTACTATCTTAGCCGCACCCTGGTCAGCTATGAACTTAACTATGCATACGTTGAGAAACTCTGCTTGGCAGTGGTGTTTGCTACCAAAAAGCTGTGCCATTACATGCTGAGCAACAAGACGTATGTTGTGTCTAAGGAGAATCCATTGCGGTACATGATGAGTCATACTTATCATAGTAGTCGCACGGCAAAATGGATCATGTTGTTGATGGAATTTGACATAGAATTTATCGGACAAAAATCCATAAAAGGTCAGGTCATAGCCGATCAACTAGCAGAGGCTCCTCTCGAAGACGACCAGCCTCTGACTATAGAACTACCCGATGATGGGGTCTTCCATGTCTCAGAATCACCAGATTCTGACGAGCCTGAGTCACAGGCCGACATAACCCTATTTTTTGATGGTTCTAAATGTGAGCAAGGTGGTGGCATGGGAATAGTATTCTTCACACCGCAGGGCGCTCCAATGCCCCTATCATTTAAATTAAATTTCCCATGCACCAACAATAATGCAGAGTATGAAGCCTTGCTCATAGGTCTTCAGACAACAATCACCATGAACATTAAATGATTGAATATCTTTGGTGATTCGTTGTTAATTGTCAACCAAGTCAAAGGGGTATTCCAATGCAAATGCCCAGTTCTATAGGCCTACAAAGCCCTTGTGGACAAATTCTTGGCAAAGCTTGAATGGTACGACATCGAGGCACTCCCTCGATCATCGAATCATTTTGTGGACACTATGGCCTCCTTGGGGTCACTAATCCCGCAAGACCTTTCTGGTGATATGACAACCATTCAAGTCAAAACACTATCACAATCAGCGATGGAGCGAGCAAGCTCTGATTTAATGCCAGGAATCCACTTGATCCAGATTGAGCCATCCATGGATAAGTTCTCTCGAATCCATGATCATCTGAAACATGCCAACTGGGGGTCCTTGTTCTCCCCTACTCCCATTAATAGCAATACAATGCTATTCTTGCAAGTTCTCTCCCACTCAACTTTTGCTAGGGATGAACTTCAAGAGGGATTGGCTATTCAGACTGTCGAGGTTTCCGATCAGCAGGATTGGTATTCACCCATCAGGGACTACCTCAAGTTAGGTAACCTCCCACTTGGATTGACACATGCCACAAAATGAGCATTCAAATAGAAAGCAGCAAAGCATGTCTTGTTAGGAGACATTTTGTACCATCGCAGCTATGAAGGGATCCTCCTTCGTTGCTTGGACCAACAAGAGTCCACTTGGGCAATCACCCAAGCACACGATGGTACATGCGGTGGCCACTTCAGCGGTATGGCCATCGCAAAGCGCATCCTTCGCATGGGCTATTATTGGCCATCTTTAGAGCGAGATTGTTGCGCATATGTGCGGAAGTGCATGAAGTGTCAACATCATGCCAATTTGACACACGTACCTTCCTAGGCCTTGCATCCGATCCAGTCGGCTTGGCCATTCTCATAGTGGGGCTTAGATCTCATCGAAAAGATCTCCCCTACATCGTCCGACCATCACACGTTTATCATAATGGCCACAGAGTATTTCACCAAGTGGGTGGAAGCGGTTCCGCTAACCTCTACGACTGGACCCCGCATTGTGGAGTTCATTTTGCATAACATCATATGTCATTTTGGTATTCCATCCAAGATAATCTCGGATAATGGGACGTCATTCAAGAACAAAGATGTGCGTGCTTTGACCACAAAGTACAAAATTCAGCATAGTTTTTTGACACCCTATTATCCGTAGGCAAATGGGCAAGCAGAAGCATCAAACAAAATGCTAGTTGCTATCCTTAAAAAGATAGTCATCGATAATCATAAGGATTGGCACATTCAGATCCCACTTGCCCTATGGGCTTATCGCACTAGCATTCGGACGCCCACTGGGGCAACTCCATTTTTGCTCGTGTATGGCTCCGAGGTAGTCATGCCTCTCGAGTTGGAGATTCCCTCCCTGCGCATATCAATGCAAGAGTTCATCGATGATGACACTGCATGGCAGGCCCGGTTAGACCAGCTTACGTTGCTTGATGAACGATGCGTTAATGCTCTCGAGCATTTACGTATCTATCAAGAGCGACTTAAGAAAGCATACAACATGAAAGTTCACCTGAGGGACTTTCGGATTGGTGACTTGGTCTTAAAAGAAAACCAATAGAACTCTAGTTTGTCGTCCCATCTAAGGGACAAGTTCATGGCAAATTGGTTAGGTCCATATGTAATTGATAGCAAAATAGGACTTGGAACATACCGGCTAGCCTCTCTTGATGGAATCAAGGAACTAGAACCCTTGAACATCAGTCATTTGCGGCCATTCCATATTTAAAGGAGCCATAGCCCACCCAAAAAGCTCCAAGGATTTCCATAATCGCTTGGTCAACCCAAAAAGCTCCAAGGATTTCCATAATCGCTTGGTCAACCCAAAAAGCTCCAAGGATTTCCATAATCGCTTGGTCAACCCAAAAGTTCCAAGGATTCCTTAATCGCTTGGTCAAAAACAAGAAAAATTTAAAAACAATAAAATCATCAAAAATAACAAAAATTTGCATCTCATTTCCATGCATACGCAAAATCATCATAACAGTACAGAGTTCTTTTGCATCTCATCTGCATACTCACAAACATCAATCCCTCAAAAATACAAAAATATATAGCTGCATACATTGCATATTTGTGGTCATACAGGTCAAAGCACCATAGACTGTCATTACTTGGCAAAAACCATCATCTTCTACATTTTTCCCTTTATCAATAGCTCATCGCCTATAACCACCATTCACATTATTCTCCCACATCATAGTCAGTTGTTTCTAATGTATCGAGAGTTTTCGTCATTCAGTCGTCATTAGCTTTTTAGCCACATACTGTACCAAGTCAGACAGATTTTACGAAGGTAGAATTCTACTTGGATCACACCTTGTTACGTAGCATCCCGACACAAGTTAAAACATATAACAAAATTCCCAAGTTGTGTGAACGAAATATGAACCCTGCAAAGCAATCCAGGTCACCATAAGCGAAATGGTTATCTTGCTCATCCCCCTATGCGAATGACCCCAAAGAATGCTGAGAGTTGGCAAAAGGACAAGCATCCTCCCTACCCAATTCCCCAAGAATCCCAAGTTCTCAAAAGGTTGCAAAACATCAGAACAATTTGCAAAAGTCAAAACTCCAAAATTTGATATCCCAAAGTGCATACATCAAGAAAGGCACAAACAATAGTGATTCTCATCACTCCATATCCAAATCCCTTGCTCAAAAGAAAAAATAATACAAAAATAAATAGTGATTTTTATCACTACAAAAGAGCAAGTATCCCAATACAATTGAAGAAAAGAAGGGAGTCGAACTTGAATCCCTGGAACTCTCAGCATTTCGACAGGTCATGAGGCAAACCTCAGTACCGGTTTGGTTGATAGCCTATCGGTCACTGGTGGTAAACCTCCCGCATGACGATATATCTATCACATTAACTTGTGTGCAGATCAATGTTTGCATGTGGATGAGCTAGCTTATGGTATCCTATGATAGCACCGTAGATTAATCTGACTAAACACAACAAAGGAGTTAGTGGAGCTAATCAGGTGATCCTCAGTACAGGTTTGGTTGATAGCCTATCTGGCACTAGCGGTATCCTGACAAACACCACATAAATGAACTCAATTGCACACACAGGGATGTGAAATAACTTGGTCAAAAACAAGTCCGATTCATACCTTGTTCAAAAGTCTTGTGAGATACAAGTACAGTCATGGCTAGATAGTTAAAACATCTGAGTCTCAGAAAACCTTAACATACATTCTCAACCAACTTGCTATCTTTCATCCCTGCATCGCCATAAAAAAAAAAAAAACATGTATGCCTACAAAGCTATTCACCGCAACAATCGCCTAGGACAAAAAGCCATAAAGTTCTAAACAGTCTATGGTGCGACTACCAAACATCACAAATTCAATTCATCCATTCCATTTGCATATCATATAAATTAGAAACATTCACATTTTAGCACAACATATGCATTCATCACTATAACTTAACATGCATACATCCATATTCATCAATCATCATGCATAAAATCAAATCATCACATGCGCATAAACAAAATAAAGTCTGTATATATATATCATCAAAAATGCCCGTAGGCTACAAAGAGCTGGTCCTCTGACCCCGCAACAAAATCCAAAATCTCAAAACCCCCAAGCCTAAGGCATCGGCCACCATGATCACGTAGGATCGGTGCGACAGGAACTACCCCTCATGGTGTGGGTCCTATGGGACCCCTCAGGGCGGTTGCTGCTAGCCCCCACATCACGCCTACTACCGCCTCCCTCATCCAATCACCTATGATGAGATGATGCTGACTGCTCAGTATCACTGCCCCTCATCCGACATGATGACCCACCTCCCGAGGGCTCAGGTAACCACCCATCGAGGTGGATAATCTCTCCCTCCATATCCATCCAATGTCGAGACCAATCTACCTCCCACCACAACCACTCTACCTCCCATCGATGGTAGTAAGCTACTGCATCATCGCGCTATGCCAGCTACATCCGTAGGAGATCCCTCTCCTGTGCAGCGTTGGTGTCCCCATCCCCTCGATGGTGTGCAATGAATGCGCTCTCCCACTCTGCCAGCTGAGCCCATAGGAGATCCCTCTCCTGTAAAGCTTCCCCCAACTCCTCATCCCACCTCCATAGTAGCTCTGCCAACCATGCAATCTCAGTGCATAGCCCGGACTCCATGTCCTCCACTTTTTCCTGAGGCATAGGCATATCTGGAATAACAACCTACTATGGCTCCCACTACTCCATGATGTCCTACATCTCCGGCTGATCCGGAACCCCTAGATCCACATCCTCATCCTCCACCTCCACCATATCTGCATCCTCTCGAGGAGCTCCCCAAGCATCTCCTGGTGCCTCGACACCCTCCCCACCCATGGCTGCTGCCTCCGTGCCTCCCAGTGGCCCCTCTCCCCATCACCGTAGTACCCACCACTGGTCATACTCTATAGTAGTCCCGACGTCATCCACATCCGGGACATCGATCACCACATCTGAATCCTCGCCTAGTGGCATGATGACCGATCGATCTAGAGTCCTCTCGTCCCCCCGGTGTCGATAGACCACGGGCTCACCAGGAAACCCCTAGCGCACCCCAAACTATCATGTCACCCGACTGTAAGGGAAGAACTCATGCTCGGTCCCATGCTGCCCAATCAGCCATCGCTCCCTATGTACCCATCGGAGCCACTCTCCAGCCTCTGGCCAGGTCGGACAGTCCCGATAGGGTCACCAAGATACCTCCCCAGAGTAAGCCGAGCGAAGGCATCGACATAGTGCCCTATGACACCTGCCCACCATCGACTCTATCCCTGCTCCTCGACCTCGCCACCATAGAGCCGCATACCCGATATCCTTATCTACCATCTCCACCCGTCATCCATGGTAACCCCCTGGTCTCTCCATCACTATGTGCTGCCAACCCCAACTCTACAATAGATAGCTATAGCTGATCCCCTTTCGCCTCCGGTAGTGGACCTCATATAGCTCCCCATAGAGCTACGCCAGTAGCGTCTATCCCCATCTCATGATCAAAGGCTCCTGCATCGAACACTCCACCAGCCGATAGACCACATCCAGTAGGTTCCATGGGAACCTCGCACCTGATGAGTCAGGTAGCAACATGTTGGAAATGAGGCCCATAAGCAATGCGTGCCTCACTCCCAACACCCCCCTCTCAAACCACCATCGAACCAGAATCCCACCCATCTGGCAGTCAACCTCTGCCATCTCCACTGGACCATCCACCCCCAACTCCTCCCCATGCCCGAAGCATCGTATCGATACCGCTATTGCTGATCACGCGATGACATTCTGATCGGTAGTCCATCTATCGGAATCCATAGAAGTCGATAGACATCCTCCAAGGTCACTGTCATCTCCCCTATTGGGAGATGGAAGGTGTTGGTCCGGGGATCCCACAGGTTGATCAGGGCCATCAGATAGGCCCGATCCCCGACCACAGGCTCCAGTCGAGCCACCTACTTGAGCCCAAGGGCATCAAGCCACTCCCAGTCAGCCACAGTTAGCGCCCCCGCGCTTCTACAAAAGCAGTAGGTACACGATACCGGCTCTTCACAACCTGCAAAAGAAAACAACACAAAAACATTAAAAAAAAAAAAAAAAACAAACAAAAAAATTATAATTTTTATGGGTTTTTTTTAGAAGTATAAAAATGGTTTTTTTTTTAGGGTAGTTAAAAGAAAAAAAAAAAATTTTTCACCTAGGTTTTAACTACGTTTTTCGTTCAGTTTTAAGCTAAGTCTTGGTTTGTGTTCAGCTTAGTTTTAGGGTTTCAATTTTAATTTTGAAAAGCAACATAACAAAGAAAATTAAACAAATCACTTGCAGTTTTAAAACATATAACAAAAGCAATAATGCTAAGGAGCACTTACTGGTCTCGCTTCGGCTCCATCGCTCGATCCGGTTTGTGCACTCATGATGTCGAGAGAAATTTGGTAGTGCTTCGCTTCGTAGAATTAACCTCCTCCTCCCTAGAGCTCCAAATCGCAAGAAAATTTGACTACAAATGAGCCCAAACCCTAGTTTTGGCCTTTAAATAGGCCTTTTGAGCTTATATTCGTTCCTCCCTAGGATGAGCACTCTGGTTAGTGCTCGTCCCACCCTAGGATGAATACTAAGCTGGTATTCGTCCCACCCCGGAATGAATTCAGGACAAAAATTTCAAAAAACAAAAAAAATTGAATAAAAATGCACCAAAATAGCTAATAAACTTGTCCGATGAGAGTGCTTTGGCACTTGACATTCGGGCATGCAAAATAGATGTCGGGGTCACAAATCCTCACTATCCTACTCCCTAAGAAGGCTACCATAGCTGGACCACTCCATGGGAAGACGGATTTCTGAGAATTTCATCCCCAAACGACGTCGTCCAAAAGGGTCAAAACCCACCCAAAAATAGCAATAACATTGCCAAACGAAGGCGCCTTCATGCCTGACATTCTTGGCATCCAAAATAGATATTGGGGTTATAAATTGTCACTATCCTACTCCCTAAGAAGGCTACCATAGCCGGACCGCTCCACGGGAAGACGGATTTTTGACAATTTCAGCTCCAAAAAGGCGTCACCAAAAGGGTTAACACCCACCAAAAATAGGTCTAAATGTCAAAAAATTGCACACACATTCAAAGATAAATCTCTAAAGGCACCCTTACATAAGTCATCTTGGGTCAAGTGACTCATCACTTTTCTCATGCAGGTCATTCCCTCATCGATTCGTCGCTTGAGGGGGTAGTCACACTTAGTCACCAATCAACAAATACACACCCAATCATGGAAAATGGCATGCATTCAAAGAATCATTGACAAAGACAATCACGCTCCTGCTTGGGGTAGTAAACAAGCAATAATCACAAGCTGATCAAACACTTGGCATTCATGAATCATGAACTCAAGGTTCTCATAGACAAAAGGTTGCGCCCTTTGCCTATTCATGATTGATCAATGTCCAAGTTCAAGTAACACCTCACCGAAAAAGGTTAACACTTGAATTGAGTTCCTTCGCTCGTCAGAAGCAAGGATTCAAGAATGCATGCCCTTTCCATACTTGGGGCATCAAAATTTGGTTAGGTTACTAAGAAACCCTAATCATTAGTGCTTTGGTTATCTATTTTTGCTCGGCGCTGTGCCATGCACAACGCATCCCAAAAAGGGGCATCTGTAGACACCAAAATAACACCAATCTGATTATGTGACTACAAACACTGATCGCTTTGACACACACATCCCCAAGGGCAGCCCCTAGAGGTTAAACAGTGGTCCTAACCACTCTCACAATAGTTTTGGAAGGTCAGAGATCAGTTTGGCACCTTCAGGCACTTTGCTCAATATCCGTTCCACCCTGGAATGAATTCAAACTGGGATTCGCCCCACCTAGGGATGAATTCTGAATTCGCTCCAGGGTGGGGCGAATTGCAGGTTTGATGGGAAAAAAGTCAAATCTTGACAAATGGCAGCTCAGATCCACCACTCAATGCTTCCTTCATCGCATGGGAGTATGGGTGAGCGTTTTCGAGCGTTAGAGGCATTTGCAAGGTCAGTCATGAAGTCCCAATTCAGGGAGGAATCTCCTTCCCCCTGGGAAGGCATGATTGCCAAGTGGCGCCTCTGCATGCCCATTTCAAGAGACCTCCAGGTCTATAAATTGGTGAGTTTCCTCACCCCAAAATATATAGAGAAGGAGCATTTTAGAGCAACGAAGTGCTGCCATTTTATTTACATGCCTCACACCTTTTGGATTTGCGCCTTTCACATCCTTGATCTCCTTTAGAGGGGAGGTCATTGGGTGACTATTGGGAGGATGAATCTTGAGCCCAAAACCCAACATTTGGCCACAATATCCCACCAAATTTTTCGACAATACCTTATAAGAGGTTTTGGACCCATCCCAAGTGGATTGGTGCCGAAATCAGGCCCCAAACGATGGGCGGCCTGCCCCATGGGCGCCCCCTCCCACACTGCCACAATCCTAATCGCCCCCTTTCGGAATGATGGGAATTCCATGGTAGACTTGTTTTCTTTCATTTTTGCATTCAATTCTATGATGCTTAGATAGGTTGTCATTTGAATTTCGTCTCATTTTGAACAATTTTGATCATATTTCTATCTTTGCTCGCTTCTACTAACTTGCAGGTAGCATCATCAAATTCCCATTAATGGAGGCCAAATTGGGAAAATCTGACCATCTGGGTCTTCCCAAAATGCCCCCAATTAGCTAACCCCAAGTTTGTAGGTCTTTTGGAGCTTCCTAGGTAGGACATTGGGACAATACCTTTTCGGCATTTTGTTGTAGGTGAATTCGTCCCACCCCGGAGTGAATTCAAATCGGTGAGGAATTTCTTAACTGTTCTTTTTGTAGTGCCCTCCTGGTGATGTCTTGATGCCCCTATCAAATTTTTAGAGCATTTGGATTCATTTTAGTCTTAGTTTAATTCATTTTTCTCATTCATTTATCGTAGGCTTGGGGATTGCATGTTTTGTTTTATCCGCAAGTGCTATTGACTATTTCTTGTTCCTTTGAATGTAGGATCTGAACATCGAAGGAGCAGCAAGGAATCAAGATTCATAGACACAAGTTGCGACGATGTTTTGGTCCACCCATCTTACATGTGGGCACGCGGAAGAAGGATGGTTATCCATGGATGTAA
Organism: Wollemia nobilis; assembly: GCA_028583015.1. Lineage (NCBI taxonomy): Eukaryota > Viridiplantae > Streptophyta > Pinopsida > Araucariales > Araucariaceae > Wollemia > Wollemia nobilis. Next base: position 110,906 of record JAQPPZ010000252.1, on the reverse strand, counting down.
CGAGAACGCATGCTTAAACGCTCCTAGCCCTTGAAAGGGGAGGATGCGCATTGTAACCGAGTTGTGAAATATATCAATAAAAAGGGCTGTCTTATTTATTCACATTTGTTTCATTTCGATTCGCTCATGCTTTTCCCTCTTTTCATGCACTTTCAAGTTCCTAGGATTTAGCGTTGAGTCCGGTTCTATTTGCATCGCATATTCGCTTTCCTTTTTGCTTCCGTATCCTCGTGCTTTCAGCATCTTCGAACTCTACTGGATCAACTTTAGTAAAGAATGTAAATTTAGAGTACTCTTCATCTATATGGGTTTGGGTTGCCTCGTAGATTTCTTGCAAGCTCCTTGTCTTCACTAGCGTCACCAGGTTCTGGATTCTACTTGCACATGGAGGCGACTGAGATGGAGTGGCTATACCACTGATGGCACTGTTGCTATTACTGGAAGTTGTAGGTGGCTACACACTTCTTCCAATTCAACAGACTATACTACTACTGGCTCTGACTGGCCAGTCTCCGATTTCCAGTTTTAGGCTTCATCTTCAAGAAATTTTACATCATGGATGTTGATGAGTTTCTTCGTCACAGGGTTGTACAACCTATATTCCTTCGCCTGCTCACTGTACCCTATGAAAATGCACTTCTCAGCTCTATCATCCAACTTTTGCCGCTTCTCTTCTGGAATATGTACATATGTAATGCACTCGAACACATGCAAGTGAGCCACACTTGGCTTTACACCGCTCCAGGCCTCCTGAGGGATTGTGTCCTTCACACTTTTGGTGGGACATCTGTTTAGTAGGTAGACTACACATGTTATAGCCTCTATCCAAAATTCATGCGGCAATCCCTTTGCCTTCAACATGCTTTGTGTCATCTCCATGATGGTTCGGTTCTTCCTCTCAGCTACACCATTCTACTATGGTGTGTATCTGGCAGTGAACTGCCTTCAAATTCCATGCTGCTTGCAGTAGTATTCACCTCCACCATCTATCCTGAGAGTCTTGATCTGATATCTACTCTGTTTCTCCACCAGAGCCTTGAAATCCTTGAATCTGGCAAATGCTTCTGACTTTAGCTTGATGGTATAGATCCAGGTCTTTCGACTGAAGTCATCTATGAATGTTAAGAAGTATTTTTTGTCGGAAAAACTGCTGGTCTGCATAGGACCACAAATGTCTGAGTGCACCAACTCCAATGGCTGTGATGCTCTCCAAGACTGACCAGAATGGAACGAATCCCTATGTTGTTTTTCGACTAATCAACCTTCACAAACTTGATTTTTTTGCTCTATCAAAGGTAAACCCTTCACCATATGCTTCTTGTGCAGTTGATTTAGGCCACTAAAGTTTAGGTGACCAAATCTAAGATGCCACAGCCAGGTAGCATCTTTCACAACTGCACTTAGAGACATCAATGATTCATTTTGAATTTGTAGTGGAAACATTTTATTCTTCATCATGGACACTATAGCAATCTACCCATGCGACTTGTCTTTGATGGTACAAGATCCATATTTGAACTAGACCGTATGTCCCTTCTGCACTAGCTGTCCAATGCTCAGCAGGTTGTGCTTCAATCCAAGCACATAATAGACATCACAAATCTACTTTAGTTCATCATGCCTGGTGCAGATGAGAATATTTCCTTTCCCCATTATGGGAACCTTGTTGTTGTTCCTCATCTTCACCTCAGACTGGATTGTTTCATCCAGTTGAGAGAACATCTCCTTGTTCCCCATCATGTGGTTGTTGCACCCACTATCTAAATACCAGACATTCTTCTGGCACTCCTCAATTTTGCAAGTCAACAACACATTTCCTCCTGCCGCATTTCTGGTTTCGTCCGTATAATGGGCTTGCTACTCGTTCTCCTTGGCCATCCATTTTTTGCACTGTGAGATGTAATGGCCGAACTTCTTACAAAAATAGCATTGGACCTTTGACATGTCCTTTTGACCAGATCTAGCTTGCTAATTTTTTGAACTGCCTCTTCCACCTTGCTGATGGAAATTACAGTTGGTCTCTCCTTCGCTAGGGTTTGACCGTCCTCCTTACTTATTGCCTTTCCCATGCCTGCCTTTGCCTCTTCCTTTGTGAGAACTAGAGGTGCCATGGTGGGAATCTTGTTTATCGATATCTCAGAATGAGACCTAAGCCCTAAATGCTTGCTCTAAAGGGGTCTGAGATGAATGGCTCAGCCTCTGTTCATGTGTTTACAATGAAACCATGAGCTCATCTATTGATATGGTTGTCAGATCTCTCGACTCTTTGATTTTGATCACAACCGAGTCAAACATGGCGGACAAACTTCTAAGAATTTTCTCCATGATTCTCTGGCTCTACACATTTTCTCCATTCAACTGAATTTGGTTGATAATGTCCGTAGTCCGGGTGAAGAAATCACTCATGGACTCGGACTAACTCATCTACAAATTTTTAAACTCCCTCCTGAGCATCTGTAGCTTCACCAACTTTACCTTATTGATGCCCTGGTATGAGCTAGCCATAATCTCCCAGGCCTACTTTGCCTTGGTGGCTGATGCGATCCGCGAGAAGATGGAATCCTTGATCGCTTGCATGATGTAGAAGAGGGCCTTCTGGTCCTTCTTCGTGTTCTCTTTCAACAGGTCCTTGTCTACTTGAGAGAGGGCGACCAGTGCTACTGCATCTACCGGTTCTAGGTAGCCATTCTCGACTAACTCCCACAGCTCCTAAGATTCGAATAGGATCTTCATCTGGATGCTCCAATAATCGTAATTTTTCCCATTGAAGCGTGGGATCTATAACTGTAGGTTGTTGCTACTGGAAGCCATTCTGCTTTGGTCTCCGCATCAAGGGATTAGTGGCTCTGATACCAATTTGAAGAATTTTAATTTTCTTGTTCATTTGAACGTAGGGTTTGGACATCGAAGGAGCAGCGAGGAGTCAAGACTCATCAACGCAAGAAGCAGCGATGTTTGGTCTGCTCATTTTACATGTGGGCACATAGAAGAAGGGAAGGCACCTATGGATGTAACAAGAATGCACGCTTAAATGCTCCTAGCCCTTGGAAGGGGAGGATGCGCATTGTAACCGAGTTGTGAAACATATCAATAAAAATGGTTGTCTTCTTTATTCACATTTGTTTCATTTCGATTCGCTCATGCTTTTCCCTCTTTTCATTGCACTTTCAAGTTTCTAGGATTTAGCGCTAAGTTCGGTTGTGTTTGCATCGCGTATCCGCATTCCATTTTTTCTTCTGTATCCTCGCGCTTTTAGGTAAGATGTCTTGCACTGTATCTAGATGAAAAAGTGCTAATATGGTTTTGGTAATTAGCAGATAATAATATTAGAACTTGTTATGACCTAGCTAAAACTCTCATATTAGATTTTGATGATATAAGGGACCCTTTCATTTTGATTACTCATTTCTCATTTATCCAAAGGCATCCCCAAGATAATTTCTTTGACTTTAATATTCAGTTTGAGAGGATCTGGAAAGCAATCCCTCAAGAAATAAGGTCATCACAAGCCAAAGCCTATATATACCATCTTCATGCATTCACCATGGATTTAAGCCTTTAAATTAGGTAATCTAATGAGAAAATATACTTGAAGATGTTTTAGGTTGCAATCATGGCAAAATATATACTCATCTTAGTTATAAAATACCCTCTTGGAGTTACTGTGCTAAATAGCCCTTAGATTTATGAAGAAATTCCACAAGCTCTCTTTTCAATCTTGCCTTTCTCCTTGTTAGATACATTGTTTAGATTATACCCTCCACATCACATCCTGACTTGAATTACGCCCATCATACCTAATATAGAGTCCTAGAAGATACAATAATGAAGATTTATGATCAAACACCTAACAATTTGAAAACACGAGGATACAGAAACAAAAAAGGAAAAGCTCCAAATACGATGCAAAATGGAACTAAACTTAATGCTAAGTCCTACGAATTGAAAATGCATGAAATAGGAAAAACATAAACGAATTGAAACCCAAATGAAAATCCAATGCAAAAAATAGCCCTTTCTTTTATTGATATGTTTTGAAATTCGGTTACAATTCACCTCCTCCCTTTTTAGGGGCAAGGAGCGTTAAATTTGTTTCTTTGTTACATCCATGGATGCCATTCCTTCTTTCGCATGCCCACATGTAAAGTGGGTGGACCAAACGTCACCGCCACTTGCGTTGATGAGTCTTGACTCTTCGCTACTCCTCTAACATCCAGATCCTACGTTCAAAGAAACAAGAAACAATCAGTAGCACCTACGGATGAGATGAAACATGCAATCCCCAAGCCTACAATTAGTGCATGCAAAGAATAAATAAAATGATAACTAACATATATACAAATGATCTAAAAATTTGATAGGGGCATCAATACCTCACAAAGGAAACACTGCAAATAGAATAGTTGAGAAATTCCACACAGATTTGAATTCGCTCTGGGGCAGGACGAATAGACCTGCAACAAAAATGTCGAAAGGCACTGTCCCAAATGTCGCATTTGGGGAGCTCCCAATAACCTGCAAACTTGGATTAGCTAATTGGGAGTGTTTTGGGAAGACCCAGATGGTCATATTTCCCTAATCAAGCCTCCGTTAATAGGAATTTGATGGGGGTTACCTGCAAGTTAGTAAAGGCGAACGAAGATGGAAACATGATCAAAATTGTTCAAAACAATGTCAAATTTAAATGGCAACCTATCTAAGTAGCATATAATTAAATACAAGAATAACGGGAAAGATATCTACCATAGATTTCCAATCTCTCCAAGGCGGGGTGATTAGGACTGTAGCAGTGTGGGGGGGCGCCCGGGGGCAGGCCGCCCATCGTTTGGGGGCCCGATTTCGGCACCAATCCACTTGGGATGGGTCCAAAATATCTTGTGGGGTATTTTCAAAAAATTTGGTGGGATATTGTGACCAAATGTCAGGTTTTGGTTTCGTATTTATGCTTCCAATAACCACCCTATGACCTCTTTTCCAAAAGAGATCAAGGATGTGAAAGGCACAACTCGAAAGGGTGTGGGTGTGAAAGTAAAACGACAACACTTCGTTGCTCAAAAATGCTCCTTCTCTGTATCTTTTGGGGTGAGGAAACTCACCAATTTATAGACCTGGAGGTCTCTTGAATTGGGCAAGCAGAGGCGTCACTTGGTAATCATGCCTTCCTAGGGGGAAGGAGATTCCTCCCTGATTAGGGACTTCATGACTACCCTTGCAACAACCTCTAATGCTAAAAAATGCTCACCCACACTCCCATGCAATGAAGGAAGCATTAAGTGGCGGATCTGAGCTACCATTTGTCAAGATTTGACTTTTTTCCCATCAAACCTGCTATTCGCCCCACCCTGGAGCGAATACTGCTATTCGTCCTTGGGTGGGGTGAATCCCAATTTGAAATCATCCCTGGGTGAAACGAGTATTGAACAAAGTGCCTTAAGGTGCCAAATTGATCTCTAACCTTCCAAAACTGTTGTGAGAGTGGTTAGGACCACTGTTTAACCTCTGGGGGCTGCCCTTGGGGCTGTGTGTGTCAATGCAATCAGTTTTTGTAGTCACATAATCATATTGGTGTTGTTTTGGTGTCTACAGATGCCCCTTTTTGGTATGCGCTGTGCAAGGCACAGCACCGAGGAAAAATAGATAACCAAAGCACTAATGATTAGGGTTTCTTAGTAACCTAACCAACTTTTGATGCCCCAAGTATGAAAAGGGCATGCATTCTTGAATCCTTGCTTCTAACGAGCGAAGGAACTCAATTCAAGTGTTAACATTTTTTGGTGAGGTGTTACTTGATCTTGGACATTGATCAGTCATGAATAGGCAAAGGGCACAACCTTTTGTCTGTGGGAACCTTGAGTTCATGATTCACGAATGCCAAGTGATTTATCAACTTGTGATTATTGCTTTTTTACTGCCCCAAGCAGGAGCGTGATTGTATTTGCCAATGATTATTTCAATGCATGCCATTTCCATGGTTGGGTGTGTATTTGTTGATTGGTGACTAAGTGTGACTACCCCCTCAAGCGACAAATCGATGAGGGAATGACCAACATGAGAAAAGCGATGAGTCGCTTGACCCAAGATGACTTGTGTAAGGGTGCCTTCAGATGTTTAGCGTTAAATGTGTGTGTCATTTTCTAACATTTAGACCTGTTTTTGGTGGGTGTTAACCCTTTTGGTGATGCTTTTTGGGGCTAAAATTGGCAAAAATCCGTCTTCCTGTGGAGTGGTCCGGCCATGGTGGAATTATTAGGGAGTAGGATAGTGAAAATTTGTAACCCCAACGTCTATTTTGGATGCAAATAATTTCAGGCGTAGAGGCACCTTCGTTCGACAATGTTATTGCTATTTTTGGTTGGGTGTGGACCCGTTTTGCGACGCCGCTTGGGGATGAAATTCTCAAAAATCCATCCTCCCATGGAGTGGTACGACTATGGTAGCCTTATTAGGGAGTAGGATAATGAGGATTTGTGACCCCGACATTTGTTTTACATGCCCATAATGTCAAGTGCAAAAGCACTTTCATCGAGTAAGTTTATTGTTCGTTGTTGGGTCATTTTTGTGCAATTTTTTTGATGTTTTTGAAATTTTTGCCCTGTAATCATCCCTGGGTGGGGCGAATACCATTTTTGATATGATATGCAAATGGAATGGATGAATTGAATTTGTAATGTTTCCTAATTTAGATGATATGCAAATGGAATGGATGAATTGAATTTGTGATTTTTGGCGGTGGCACCATAGACTGTTTAGAATTTATGGCTTTTTGTGCTGGGTGATTGCTATGTGACCTGACTTTCTTTATGTATATGGGATATTGTTTGTATTTTATGATGGAAATATGAGAATGAAAGATAGTAAGTTGGTTTAGAATTTAGGTAGGGTTTTTCGAGACTCAGATGTTTTAACTATCTAGCCAAGACTATACTTTTATCTTACGATACTTTTTAACAATGTATGAATCGGGCTTGTTTTTGACCAAATTATTTCACATCCCTGTGTGTGCAATTGAGTTCATTTATGTGGTGTTTGTTAGGATACCGCCAATGCCAGATAGGCTGTCAACCAAACCTGTATTGAGGATCACCTGATTAGCTCCACTAACTCCTTTTTTGTATTTAGTTAGATTAATCTACGGTGTTGTCGTAGGATACCATAAGCTAGCTCATCCACATGCAAACATTGATCTGCACACAAGTTAATGTGACAGATATATCATCATGCGGGAGGTTTACCACCAGTGACTAATAGGATATCCACCAAACCAGTACTGAGGTTTACCTCATGACCTGTCAGAATGCTGAGAGTTCCAGGGATTCAAGTTTTACTCTCTTCTTTTCTTCAATTGTATTGGGATACTTGCTCTTGTGTAGTGATAAAAATCACTATTTATTTTTTTTTTCATTTTGAGCAAGGGATTTGAATATGGAGTGATGAGAATCACTATTTTATGTGCTTTTATTGATGTATGCACTTTGGTTGTGATGTTAAATTTTTTGGAGTTTTGACTTGCAAATTTGTAATGTTTTGCAACCTTTTGAGAACTTGGGATTCTTAGGGAATTGGGTAGGGAAGATGCTTGTCCTTTTTCCAACTCTCAGCATTCTTGGGGTCATTCGTAAAGGGCGATGAGTAAGATAACCGTTTCTCTTATGGTGACCTGGATTGCTTTGCAGGTTTCATCTTTCGTTCACACAACTTGGGAATTATTATGTGTTTTAATTTGTGTTGGGATGCTACTTACCAAGGTGTGATCCAAGTAGAACTCTACCTTTGTAAAATCTGTCTGACTTGGTACAGTATGTGGCTAGAAAGCTAATGATGACTGAAGGATGAAAACTCTTGATACATTAGAAGACAACCGACTATGATGTGGGAAAATAACGTGAGTGGCGGTTATTTGCGATGAATTATTGATAAAAATGGAAAAAATGTGAAAAATGATGGTTTTGCCAAGTAATGGCAGTCTATGGTGCGTTGACCTTTATGACCACAAATATGTAATGTATGGATGTGATGCTTAAGGCAGCTATATATTTTTGTGTTTTTGATGGATTGATTTTTGTGAATATGAAGATGAGATGCAAAAAGATCTCTTTATTATTGTGATGATTGTGAGTATGCATGGAAATGAGATGCAAATTTTTATTATTTTTGATGATTTTATTGTTTTTGAATTTTCTTATTTTTGACCAAGCGATTGTGGGAACCCTTGGAGCTTTTGGTTTGACCAAAGGGGTAATGGGCACCTTTGGGGAATTTTTGGGTTTGACCAAGCGATTGCAGGAATCCTTGGGGCTTTTTGGGTTGACCAAGCGATTATGGGAATCCTTGGGGCTTTTTGGGTTGACCAAGCGATTATGGGAATCCTTGGAGCATTTTGGGATTGACCAAGCGATTGTGGGAATCCTTGGAGCATTTTGGGATTGACCAAGCGATTGTAGGGATCCTTGGAGCTTTTTTGGGGGATGACCAAGCGATTGTGGGAATCCTTGGAGCTTTTTGGGATTAACCAAGCAATTATGGGAATCCTTGGAGAATTTTGGGATTGACCAAGTGATTGTAGGGATCCTTGGAGCTTTTTGGGATTGACCAAGCGATTGTAGGGATCCTTGGAGCTTTTTGGTATTGACCAAGTGATTGTAGGGATCCTTGGAGCTTTTTTGGATTGACAAAGCGATTATGGGAATCCTTGGAGCATTTTGGTTGGGCTGTGGCTCCTCTCGATATGGAATGGCCACAAATGACTGATGTTAAAGGGTTCTATTTACTTGAATCCATCAAGAGAGGCTAGTCGGTATGTTCCAGGTCCTATTTTATTGTCAATTACATAGGTACCTAACCAATTTTTTGTGAACTTGTCCCTTAGATGGGGCATCAAGTTAGATTTTTGTTGGTTCTCTTTTAAAACCAAGTCACCAACCTGAAAGTCCCTTAAGTGAACTTTCATGTTGTATGCTTTCTTCAATCACTCTTGATAGATATGTAAATGCTCGAGAGCAGTAACACATCATTCATCGAGCAACGTAAGCTGGTCTAATCGGGCCTACCGCGTAGTGTCATCATCGATGAACTCTTGCATTGATATGTGCAAGGAAGGAATTTCCAACTCGAGAGGTATGACTGCCTCGGAGCCATACATGAGCAAAAACGGAGTTGCCCCAGTGGGCATCCGAATGCTAGTGCGATAATCCCACATGGCAAGTGGGATTTGAATGTGCCCATCCTTATGATTGTCTATGACTGTATTTTTGAGGATGGTGACTAGCATTTTGTTTGACGCCTCTACTTGTCCATTTTCCTACGGATAATAGGGTGTTGAAAAACTATGTTGAATTTTGTACTTTGTGGTCAAAGCACGCACATCTTTGTTCTTGAATGACATCCCATTATCCAAGATTATCTTGGATGGAATACCAAAATGACATGATGTTATGTAAAATGAACTCCACAATGCAGGGTCTAGTCGTAGAGGTAAGCGAGATCACTTCCACCCACTTGGTGAAGTACTCTGTGGCCGTTATGATAAATGTGTGATGACCTCACGATGTAGGGGAGATCTTACCGATTAGATCTAGGCCCCACTGCAAAAATGGCCAAGTCGATTGGATCAGCTACAAGGCCTGGGAAGGTACGTGTGTCAAATTAGCATGGTGTTGACATTTCATGCAATTCCTTACATATGCGCAACAATATCGCTCTAAATATGGCCAATAATAGCCCATGCAGAGAATGCACTTTGTGATGGCCATTCCACTGAAGTGGCCACTGCACGTACCATCGTGCACTTGGGCGATCACCCAAGTGGACTCTTTCTGTTCCAAGCAACGGAGGAGAATTCCTTCGTAGCTACGACGGTACAAAATGTCTCTTAAAAAGACATGTTTAGCCACTTTTTGTTTGAATGATCGCTTTGCAGCATGCATCAATCCAAGCGGGAGATTACCTAACTTGAGGTAGTCCCTTATGGGAAATACCAATCCTGTTGATCAGAAACCTCGAAGGTATGAATAGCCAATCCCTCTTGAAGTTCACCCCTAGCAAAATTTGAATGAAAAATAACTTGTAAGAATAGCGTTGTGTTGCTATTAAGGGGAGTAGGGGAGAACAAGGACCCCCAGTTGGCATGGTTCAGACAATCGTGGATTCAAGAGAACTTATCCAGGGATGGTTCAATATGGATCAAGTGGATTCCTGGCATCAAGTTAGAGCTTGCGTGCTCCATCATGGATTGTGATAGTGTTTGTACTTGAATGGTTGTCATATCACTAGAAATGTCTTGTAGGATTAAGGACCCCAAGGAGGCCATAGTGTCCACAAAATGATTCGATGACCGAGGGAGTGCCTCAATGTCGTACCATTCAAGCTTTGCCAGTAATTTGTCCACAAGGGCTTTGTAGGCCTACAAAACTAGGAATTTACATTGGAATACCCATTTGACTTGGTTGACAATTAACAAAAAATCACCAAAGATGTTCAATCATTTGATGTTCATGTTGATTACTATCTGAAGACCTATGAGCAAGGCTTCATATTCGACATTGTTGTTGGTGCACGGGAAGTTTAATTTAAATGACAGAGGCATTGGAGCCCCTTGGGGTGTAAAGAATATGATTCTCGTGCCACCACCTTGCTCACATTTAGAACCATCAAAAAATAGGGTTATGTCAGCCTGTGACTCAGGATCATCAGAATCTAGTGATAATGAGACATGGAAGACCCCATCATCGGGTAGTTCTATGGTCAGAGGCTGATCATCTTTGAGAGGAGCCTTTGCTAGTTGATCGGCTATGACTTGACATTTGATGGTTTTCTTTCCAATAAACTCTATGTCAAATTCCATCAACAACATGATCCATTTCACCGTGCGACTACTATGATAAGTACAACTCATCATGTACCGTAATGGATTCTCCTTAGACACAACATACGTAGTGTTTCTCAGCATGTAGTGGCATAGCTTTTTGGTAGCAAACACCATTGCCAAGCAGAGTTTCTCAACATATGCATAGTTAAGTTCATAACTAACTAGGGTGTGGCTAAGATAGTAAGTAGCCTGTTCTTTGTGAAGTTCATTTTTCTGGGCTAGCATGGCACCCAGTGCCATCTCAGTAGCTGAGATGTATAAGTAGAATGGCACTCCTAGTCTAGGTGGTGCCAATACTGGTGGTGAAGCCAAGTATTGCTTAATGTCATCAAAGGTTGACTGGCACTCGTCATCCCAGTGAAATGCTACCCCCTTATACAATAATTTTTTCATGGGTCGACACTTGTCAGATAGCTGCACTATGAAGTGCTTGATTGATGCAACCTTTCCCTGTAGGATTTTGAGCTACTTGATGGTAGTTGGGGGAAGCATTTCAAGGATTGCCTTGACTTTGTTTGGGTCCACCTTGATGCCTCGCTTTGAGACTATGAAACCCAAGAGTTTTTCAGATGTGACACCAAATATGCACTTCTTGGGATTCAGTCTGACTTATGTTCCATGAGGCGATCGAGGATCTTGCTTAAGTCATCGAGATGATCTGGGTGCAAAAGATATTTGGCCAACAAATCATCCATGTAATCTTCCAAATTTTTATGCATGTAATCATGGAAGATGTATGTCATGGCACATTGGTAGGTGGCGCCAACATTTTTAAGGCCAAAAGGCATAACCTTATAGCAAAATGTCCCCCAAGGCATTTTGAATGCCATTTTTAGTTGGTCCTTAGGATTGATATGAATCTGATTGTATCCCAAGAAACCATCCATGAGGGAAAGCATTTCATGACCTATTGTAGCGTCTACCAATGCATCGATTCTTGGCAAGGGGAAATCATCCTTAGGACTCGCTTTGTTTAGATCTCAAAAATCAGTGCATATGCGAATCCTCCCGTCGGGCTTTTTGACAAGAACCATGTTAGATAACCATGGTGGGTAATCCACGTAGATGACAAAATGTGCATCCAACAACTTTTATAATTCATATTTGACCATTAAGGCCACTGTTGGGTGCATCTTATGTAGTTTTTGCTTAATTGGCTTGATTGTCGGATCAAGCGTTAGATTATGCATGACTAGTTGCGGATCTAGCCCTAGCATGTCTTTGTAGGACCATGCAAAAACCTACTTCTTCTATTTGATAAGTGTAATGTAGTCGGCTTGCTCTTTGGGTGATAAACTTACCCCCAACTTGATAATCTATGGATTCATTGGATCAGAGCCGATGTCTATGTCAGTCGTCTCCTTGATCGACATGTGGGATCCATCCTCCAACTGGTGTGGAGTTGGGATCAAGTGGATATCATTTGCTGAGTTTAAATCATCGTTAGGAATTTCGGGTCCCTCTTCAGCATGGAAGATATCCTGAGTTGGCCCAGGGGTAAAATGAAGCATTTCACCGAAAGGCCAGTACTCGAATGGGGATGGTGGTGAATTGATGCGATCCTAGTCTATGGCATCTATGTCTAGATACAATTACTGTGCTGGATTGGTCGAGTTGTGAATGGGGGCGGTTAAGTAAATGGAGATCATGTTGATGAAATTATTTTGGTCTCTATTACCGTGAGTGCGATGACTCAAACATTCTGGATGTTCTCTGTGCTCTGGGTCTAGCTCTAGAGGTATTGGCACGAATGGATCGACCCTATGTGCGGATAAGAAGACAGGATGTGCCCTCGACACTGATATCGCTATAGGGTATCTGGGTGGAAGGTATTCTTCATATGCCCATAGTGGTAGATTCAACACTTATTCCCACCGTGTTGGGTCTACGTACCACTCATGCCTTGGCACTATGTTTAGTTGTTCAAATATGTCGTTAATATCTAAGGGGTATTGTTGTTGTCGCATATGATTGAGATAGGCCATCTCAGTTTCATCTTCATAATTGTTGTCGGAGATCCAAAGGCCTTCATTGGCTCCAACAACTTTTTGTGACATTAGAGGCTCGTCTTGCTCGAGCAAATTGATCTGGCCCCATTGGAGTTGGTCCGCTCTTTGCGGTGGGGCCTGATTGCCTTGTGGTGGTATTTTCTCAATGGGAGAATCCAAAGGGAACATTGCCAAGAGGCATTCTTGATAATCACCACTGAAAGCATGAGGATATGGAAACAAAAAAGGAAAAGCTCCAAATATGATGCAAAACAAAACTAAACTTAACGCTAAGTCCTACTAATTCAAAATGCATGAAATAGGAAAAGCATAAATGAATTGAAACCCAAATGAAAAGCCAATGCAGAAAATAGCCCTTTATTTTATTGATATGTTTCAAAATTTGGTTACAATTCGCCTCCTCCATTTTTAGGGGTGAGGAGCATTAAATTTGTTTCTTTGTTACATCCATGGATGACATTCCTTCTTTCGCGTGCCCACATGTAAAGTGGGCGGACCAAATGTCACCACTTGCGTTGATGAGTCTTGACTCTTCAATACTCTAACATCTAGATCCTACATTCAAAGAAACAAGAAACAGTCAGTAGCACCTGGATGAGATGAAACATGCAATCCCCAAGCCTACGATTAGTGCATGCAAAGAATAAATAAAACGATAACTAACATATATCCAACTGATCTAAAAATTTGATAGGGGCATCAAGACATCACAAAGGAAAAACTACAAATAGAATAGTCAAGAAATTCCTCACATATTTGAATTCACTCCGAGGCAGGACGAATAGACCTGCAACAAAAATGCCAAAATCCACTATCCCAAATGTCGCATTTGGGGATCTCCCAATCACCTACAAAGTTGGGATTAGCTAATTGGGGGTGTTTTAGGAAGACCCAGATGGTCAGATTTCCCCAATCAGGCCTCCATTAATAGGAATTTGATGGGGGTTACCTGCAAGTTAGTAAAGGCGAACAAAGATGGAAACATGATCAAAATTGTTCAAAACAATGTCAAATTTAAATGGCAACCTATCTAAGCAGCATAGAATTAAATACAAGAATAACAGGAAAGATATCTACCACATATTTCCAATCGCTCCGAGGCGGGGTGATTAGGACTGTAGCAATGTGGGAGGGGGCGCCCAGGGGCAGGCTGTCGGCCGTTTGGGGGCCCGATTTTGGAACCAATCCACTTGGTATGGGTCCAAAATATCTTGTGGGGTATTGTCAAAAAATTTGGTGGGATATTGTGACCAAATTTTGGGTTTTGGTTTTGGATTTGCGCTTCCAATAACCACCCTATGACCTCTTTTCCAAAAGAGATCAAGGATGTGAAAGGCACAACTCGAAAGGGTGTGGGTGTGAAAGTAAAATGACAACACTTCATTGCTCAAAAATGCTCCTTCTCTGTATCTTTTGGGGTGAGGAAACTCACCAATTTATAGACCTAGAGGTCTCTTGAATTGGGCATGCAGAGGCACCACTTGGCAATCATGCCTTCCCAGGGGGAAGGAGATTCCTCCCTAATTAGGGAATTCATGATTGCCCTTGCAACTGCCTCTAACACTCGAAACTACTCACCCACACTCCCATGCGATTTGAGCTTCCATTTGTCAAGATTTGACTTTTTGCCCGTCGAACCTGCTATTCGCCCCACCCTAGAGCAAATACTGCTATTCATCCTTGGGTGGGGTGAATCCCAATTTGAAATCATCCCTGGGTGAAACGAGTATTGATCAAAGTGCCTGAAGGTGCCAAATTGATCTCTGACCTTCCAAAACTACTGTGAGAGTGGTTAGGACCACTCTTTAACCTCTGGGGGCTGCCCTTGGGGTTGTGTGTGTCAATGCGATTAGTGTTTGCAGTCACATAATCAGATTGGTGCTGTTTTGGTGTCTACACAATTGATATTGTGAAATGATATAGTGATAATATAGGATCCAAAATATACCTTCAAGGGGAGTTTTCCTCTATCTCAAAGAGACAAATGATGCTAATTAGCAAGGTTAATGGAAAATATTTGTTCATCATCGAACGTCAAGAACAAAGGGCATTCACTACTCTGATCAAGAAATATGATTTGGAATTTGATAGTCATTACAATGATAATGCCCACCAAGGATTTCTACCTCATTTTGGCTAACTACAATTCCAAAATATAAAGAATTTGTAGGCTTTATGATGGATCCAAAATAATATTTCACAATTGAGGAATCCTCCATGCCCATCTTGATCACTCAAACTATAATTTTTGGGTATGCTTCATTGATATTTGATACCATAATACCAAAAATTTACGAATTATAGAGCAAAAAATAGAGCAATCCAGGGTATAAACTGATATGGAAGGGCTAGAATTAGAGTTCAATCCACAAAGAGGGTATTAGAGAGTGAAAACTAGGGTTGTTTGTAAAGCAAGCCAGTTCGAAAGCATCACTAAGATATCAATGTAGGATATAGACCTACCAAAATCTATGTTATCCCTCTATAACAAGGAAATAAAGGAGTTGAATATTATTAGGGGTAGTTTGAACCATCAACCCAAAGGGAGATTAAATTGCTAAAAAAGGATGGGGATAACATTGTGAAAGAAGTAAAAACATTTAAAAGAAACTCTACTAATATTTAGATAGATAAACTTTGTTGAAGCAAATCTAAAAGGCTTGACAACTGGTGTTGTTATCTTCCTAGAATTAGAGATAACATATAGGCAATCATCTCCTAGTATGGGTAAGACTAAGTATCCATTATTTTATTTTTTCTTATGCATGGAAGGTTCGGTGTTGCATAATTTCATAATAGATCCCAAATACGCCATCATAATAATACCTCGGGTATATTGTGATACCATGAATTTGAAACACATTAAGGTTGTTTTCATGATTATTCCTTAAATGAGATACTAGTCTGAACAATTGAGGTCTTCAAAGGGGTCCCATTATTACTACAAATATCATCAAACCTTGTAGCAGTTAAAAACATAGTAGTGGTAGATTTATCATCACTCTTTAGGATATGCTTGTCAAAAGAGTACCTAGAATAGTTTAAGAGAAAGGTCAAGCTAGCTATTCTAACAATCCAACACAACAATAGCATATGAAGGTGAAAAGCTACAACCAATATAAATGAACAAGTTTCAAAATATGGATGAATTCCAAGCTTCAAGAGGAAATCAAGACCAAACATGTGTTTATCGAACATGCAATTCAGGTTGTGTAACAAACTATATTGTATGGCTTGGGATACAAGATTCGTTTTGAACCTATAAACATCTCAACTTGCCTCACAAATAGGATCAAATATTTGGTATTTTGCTTATATATTGTATGATGATTGTTGTCTATCAATATAATCAAGTGTTGTATGACCTTTGTTAACAAAGTTTTGTATAACTTATGTGAATGTGAGTTATACTTCTAATTGTATTTTTGTCTATGCTTAATGAGTAGTAAATTTTGTGAGGCAAATTTTGTTATCTATATAGTTATTTGGATTAATGTAAGTTTAATTCTTAGAATTCTTAGAAGCGAATAAAATAATTTAAATGATGTTATGGAAGACTGCATTCCAATTGGTTTATTAGACGTTGAATTACATTGAATGTGTAAGACCCTTATGTGATATATCTCATTATTGTTAGCTAAATTGTAACCATCTTTAGATCATATCTCTATCCCTTAATTTTTTCTAACCCTCACACCTCCTACTTTCATATTAATCCCCTTTTTCATTTCATACGTTGCACAAGTATCTGGCCTTCTCTAGAGGTTGAGTAGAGAAGATATCCTTCTCATCCAATCTTGGCCAAAATCTGGGGCGTATCACATCCACCTAGGAAGATTTTAGACCTAGATTAACATTCTTCATTTAGATATATAGATCAATAATGTTGCTAGGTACGAGTATAAATAGCCACAGAGTGAGGGCGACTTAAGATATTGAGTCAAGCTTGGCCTTCTGATTCCAACCTACCATTCTGATTATCAACGTGAATTGGAAGGTTGACGAAAAATTTGTGGAAATGTTCAGCATTTGTTGTTACGATTAACATAACAGGTTGACAACCAATTGAAAACATAGAAAATATAACAAGAGAAAGTCAAGATGTTCAGAAGTTTTGACCGGTATCCTTGCGTTTGGTATGAATTTGAATCCCCGCGGAATGCTAGGAAACTGTGTATGTCTAATTTTACAACCAAACGGTGTAATATCCTACTTTGAAAGCGAACTCGGTGGACTAAAAAATTGAAAATGTAAACATCTTATCATCTATTCTGATGGATTGATTCAGAGGCGTCCAAAGACATATTTATAATAAAATACACGCACGTGTTTAAATATAATTGCTAGTAAGATTGCGAATGTGTTTAATTAGAGTCCCTTCCTCTGCAACGTTTCTTAAAAAAACGAATTTAAGGATTGTGTTCATATATACATTTGTATGTGTAAGAGAATGAGATTAAGATTGGTTTAACGCGCATTTATATTTATATTTATATTCATATTCATATATATATATATATATATATATATATATATATATATATATATATATATATATATATTTATTTGAATTTATAAATTTAACGCGCATTTATGACGAGACTTCTCCACAAGCTTTCGCGGTCTTTCATAGACTAGCGCTAACACTTGGAATGTTAGGTTTTAATGAGTGATAAGCAGAAGGGTAGGTCTGAATATTACGTCTAGGTCTGAATATTACGTCTGAATAGGCCGTACTCATATTTGTATAAGCTACAATTTACACACATTTTTATTGTCACTCGGAAATCTTCCATCTCTATACATTTGTTGAAGATATACTTTTTATGGGTTAAGGACGAAATACTGTTTTGTCGCCGAATTTCCAGAACGCTACACTGTTTGCATTAACCAAGTTGGCCAAGCTTATAAAAAGGGTGACCGCATTTTCATGGCCCCATATTTTTGTTGTTGCATACATCAATATAAAATATGCAATGTTGGAATCTATTGCCCTTGCAATAGTGTTATATTTGTTGTCCTCTTATTTTTTTTACACATCATATTATTTTACACTCAAAATTCAAATTTAAATTTATTCAATTTAATTTTGAGAGATTAAATTTGGTTATTTTATATTATGTAAATATAAATTAAATTGTTTTAGTTATTAATAAAGTTTGTTTTTTTTTAATTTATTTCTAATAAAAGAAGTTTGTATTAATTTATTCAAGAAAAAATATGTGTATTGCTTGCCTTTCGAGGTAAATCGGGTTTTGATTCACGATTTAACACATGATGTACTGCTATAATTTTTATCAGTTGATTTGCTATAGTAATCTATGTATAATAGAAATATGCTAGTACAGTGAATACCAAAACTAAACACATCTAATCCTGCTACCATCAAGAGATAGGATAGAAAGAAGAACTTCCTTGATCCTCATTGCCCATCATCTAGGAGGATAATTGTAACAAGCTATGTCACCGAGGGTTATGCATAAGTGGTCAGTCCCAAAATGTATTTATAAAAATTTGGCGAATTAGTTTCAAAATCCAAGTGAATAGTATCGAAACACATGTAGAAGGTTAACTATTATTAGGGGCAATGTTGAAAATTTAAACTTAAAATGGTCAAATTATTATAAAGTTGGGGCGAATAGCCCCTCCCAAAAAATTGCACCCAAATTTTTTTGGCTAATGGGTCTTGGTCAAGGGTCCCCTATATTAGCCAATTTCAAATTTAAAAAGTCTTAATTTTAGCCAATTGGCTATAAATAGCCGCTATGCATAACCCTGATGTCACCTTTATCTAGAGCTTGATTGACCATTTCATGTATAACTCTGTTATATGTTCTCTGAGGGTGTATTTGTATTCTACTAATGGAAAGCTCAACTATATCATTTGAATATTCTCTACAATTTCCTTTAGTCTCTGATCAAGCTTCTTATTCACCATTGGATTCCTTAGATGCTTGATCATGACTTGTGAGTCGAATTCTATCTAGACCTACTTCTAGCCTATCATTACTACTTCTTGGAGCCCTCTAAGGATGTCACAAACCTATATTAGGTTGTTGGAAAGTATACCAAGATTCTTTGAGAAGGTGAAGACCGAGGTCCCATTCAATAGTCTTCTTATCCCTCGTATAATAACTTTTCTTAGATTCCCTTGGAATGCTCCATTCATGTTAAATTTTCCTTGATTTTATGGAGGAGCTTGCCACTTTCTTTTTTCTGACTACTTTTGGCTACCTTATGGTTTCCATTTGTTGTTTTACTAGCCATAGGAGCAATTATTAGCATGGTCATGATCTATTCGCATCGAGGTTGGGGTTCCTGGGGATACTTGAGCATATGTTGGATTATCTCTATTATGTTGGTTGTGGTCTTTTGCCAAATATAGTGGATATCTAGGGACTCTTTTTTAAAGGTGTGATTGTTCCTTTCTTTCCATATGTTCCAAGGTTGGAGAGTAGTTGCTACTCATACTATTTTCCTAACATACTGGTCTACTCCAT
This sequence comes from Wollemia nobilis, assembly GCA_028583015.1. Taxonomy (NCBI): domain Eukaryota; kingdom Viridiplantae; phylum Streptophyta; class Pinopsida; order Araucariales; family Araucariaceae; genus Wollemia; species Wollemia nobilis. The sequence goes on along the minus strand of JAQPPZ010000252.1, from coordinate 91,533 downwards.
GTTGTGTAATCCATTGCTTTTCACATATGCTCTACGATGGTAAAGCTAGACCAATTAATACCCAATGAGGTAAACATCATCTTCCACATCTTTGAGGCTATATGACACTCAAAAAATAAGTGAAAGTACAAATTAGGGTTCTTCTAATACATCTCACACTAAAATGGACCATGATAAACTCTTTTTATAAGTTGTTACCCTTTTAGTTTATTTTTATGCAAAGTAGCCAAATGAAGAATGTTACCTTAGGCCATAGAATATGTGCTCATATTTTTTTGAATAAGTCTCAAAGTGGGTAGGAGTACTCTGGCATAGGGTTGCATAACATCATGCTCCTATATACTCCTCCCAATCCGTGTTGTCCCATCCAATAGAATCCTTTGCTTGAGAAAATAAAAGTGGTATCATTTGAAGAGTTTGTTGGATATCCATCTTGTGCCTCTTCAATATTTGAATTAGTTTTTCGGCTATCGAGACCCAATTTATTCTAAATTTTGAAATTTTTGTCTAGTACCCATATTATTTTACTACCTTTATCCAATTTTCTCTATGTAATTGCAGTTCAAAGTCATTACCCACCCACTCAGTCCTTACAAGTAATGCTAAACCAATAATTTTAATGAAATATCATCAAGAAAGATAACCTTATAGGAATAATATAGTGAAGATAGGGATACATTGACCTAGAACTGAATTTAAAAAGGGCCATATATTTTTTGAAGCACCTGGAATGTATAAGAGGATTTAAAGCGAAAGTTATTCAATTGAGCGATAAAATTGACTCAATTTAAAAGGACTCTAGAGAGTTCAAAAGTACAAAACCAAATGATCCTAGAATTTTTGTATGTTAACGTCACATAAAGCTTTTGAAGAATTCAAAAATAAAAAATAAAAATCATGCAATCCCAAAATTTTTTGATGATGACATCAATCGATAGCCTTCGAGGATATGGAACAACGACAACTTGAACCCAGGATCTAAAAGTGTCAATATCATGCCAAGATTCAAACAAGCCTAGAAGTAATTAAACACAAAGAAAAAACCAAAGAGAACACATAAAATCAAAGTTATGTGATCCTTGGATTTTTTATGATGACATCAACAAAGCTTAAGAAGTTCTTGGTCTCACCCCCAAATATTCTAGCAACAATAAAATTATTTTGATAACACCTACAAGCCCTCGCTATAAGTAGAGGGATCATTGATGCATCCCTTTCAACAAGATCCACACGTGATACCTAGCTCCCCAAATCAAAATCATCAAGTTGAGTTGGTAGTTTTGACAAACTAACAGGATAACAATGTGCGATGGTAAAAAGGTACAACTACAAAAAATGCATAGGCTTTGGAAGATGCATGAATGCCAAGATCTAGGAGGAAATAAATACCAAACATGTGTTTACCATAATCAAGACAAAGGACTAGTGTGAACAATAAAACAACAACCATACCCTTTCAGCATACAAACTACGTTGTTTTCCAATAGATATATAACAAACTATATCGTATGGCTTGGGCTACAAGATTTATTCTAGACCTATAGATAGCTCAACATGCCCCACAAAGAGGTTCAGATATTTAGCAGTTTACTTGTCATATATTGTATGATTATTGTTGTCTATCAAAATAATCAAGTTTTGTTTGGCCTCTATCAAAAGAGTTTTACAAAACTTATGTGAATGTGAGTTATGCTTCTAACTATATTTTTGTTTATGATTCATGAATAGTAAATTTTATTAGGCTATATTTTACTACTTTAATAGATGTTTGGATGGTAATGACTATGATCTAAATTGATTTAAAATATGATCTACAAGACTGTATGCTAGTTGCTCTATTACAACTTGAATTAGATTGAATTTATAAGACTATAATGTAGTGTATCTCATTGTTGTTAGCTAAATTTTAAATATATTTAGATCATATCTCTATCCCTTAACCTTTTCTAACCCTCACATATCATATTATTATCTTAAACCCCTCTTTTAATTCATAAGTTTTACAAGGAACCGACCTTCTCTAGAGGTTGAGTATAGGAGAAATCCTTCTCATCTAGTCATGGTCAAGATCCAGGTTGTATCTCATCCACCTAGGCATATTTTGGACCAAGATATTGTAGCACACTCGATGGGATGGCTCCGTCCTACCTGCAAAGAGTATACTATGATATAAGAAGATATTTCCCACCGTGCAAAGCCAAGAGTTTTTGGTATTCTTGATGAGGTGAATCTCTTCATATTTATGTCATTTACCCAAAGGATTTAAGATGAATGTTCTTGAACTTGCAAGTGGAGAATACTAATTTACCAAGTGATTCCACTGATTGAAGGATCTAAAGTTGGCGACTTTGATGGTAAAAAGGATCCAAAATTTTATGATATTAAGATCGAGGGCTAAGAAAACTCACCAAGTATCAAACACATTAACCAATTAGAGATAATCATAACACATCATCCCTAAATCCATGGTTGAATGAATTTATCCTACCTAGAACAATGTTGAACCCCTTAATGTCCCTAAAACTCATCTTATTCCTTAGGTCGTATCCAAAGTTCTCCTTTATTATGGTGGTAGTGGGAAGATCACCCATGAACACTTCCAAGATGTAGCTACCTTGGCTACCATTTATGATATCTCTCATGATGATGTAATGGTAAGATGTCTTGCACTGTCTCTAGATGAAAAAGTGCTAATATGGTTTTGGTAATTAGCAGATAATAATATTAGAACTTGTTATGACCTAGCTGAAACTCTCATCTTAGATTTTGATGATATAAGGGACCCTTTCATTTTGATTACTCATTTCTCATTTATCCAAAGGCACCCCCAAGATAATTTCTTTGACTTTAATATTTAGTTTGAGAGGATCTGGAAAGCAATCCCTCAAGAAATAATGTCATCACAAGCCAAAGCCTATATATACCATCTTCATGCATTCACCATGGATTTAAGCCTTTAAAATAGGTAATCTAATGATAAAATATACTTGAAGATGTTTTAGGTTGTAATAATAGCAAAATATATACTCATCTTAGTTATAAAATACCCTCTTGGAGCTACTGTGCTAAATAGCCCTTAGATTTATGAAGAAATTCCACAAGATCCATTTTCAATATTGCCTTTCTCCTTGTTAGATACATTGTTTAGATTATACCCTCCACATCACATCCTGACTTGAATTACGCCCATCATACCTAATATAGAGTCCTAGAAGATACAAGAACTAAGAGCTATGATCAAACACCTAACAATTGATATTGTGAAATGATATAGTGATAATATAGGATCCAAAATATACCTTCAAGGGGAGTTTTCCTCTATCTCAAAGAGACAAATGATGCTAATTAGCAAGGTTAATGGAAAATATTTGTTCATCATCGAAAGTCAAGAACAAAGAGCATTCACTACTCTGATCAAGAAATATGATTTGGCATTTGATAGTCATTACAATGATAATGCCCACCAAGGATTTCTACCTCATTTTGGCTAACTACAATTCCAAAATCTAAAGAATTTGTAGGCTTTATGATGGATCCAAAACAATATTTCACAATTGAGGAATCCTCCATGCCCATATCGATCACTCAAACTATAATATTTGGGTATGCTTCATTGATATTTGATACCATAATACCAAAAATTTATGAATTACAGAGCAAAAAATAGAGCAATCTAGGGTTTAAACTGATATGGAAGGGCTAGAAGTAGTGTTCAATCCACAAAGAGGGTATTAGAGAGTGAAAACTAGGGTTGTTTGTAAAGCAAGCCAGTTCGAAAGCATCACTAAGATATCAATGTAGGATATAGACCTACCAAAAATCTAGGTTATCCCTCTATAACAAGGAAATAAAGAACTTGAATATTATTAGGGGTAGTTTGAACCATCAACCCAAAGGGAGATTAAATTGCTAAAAAAGGATGGGGATAACATTGTGAAAGAAGTAAAAACATTTAAAAGAAACTCTACTAATCTTTAGATAGATAAACTTTGTTGAAGCAAATCTAAAAGGCTTGACAACTGGTGTTGTTATCTTCCTAGAATTAGAGATAACATATAGGCAATCATCTCCTAGTATGGGTAAGACTAAGTATCCATTATTTTATTTTTTCTTATGCATGGAAGGTTCGGTGTTGCATAATTTCATAATAGATCCCAAATACGCCATCATAATAATACCTCGGGTATATTGTGATACCATGAATTTGAAACACATTAAGGTTGGTTTCATGATGATTCCTTAAATGAGATACTAGTCTGAACAATCAAGGTCTTCAAAGGGGTCCCATTATTACTACAAATATCATCAAACCTTGTAGCAGTTAAAAACATAGTAGTGGTAGATTTATCATCACTCTTTAGGATATGCTTGTCAAAAGAGTACCTAGAATAGTTTAAGAGAAAGGTCAAGCTAGCTATTCTAACAATCCAACACAACAATAGCATATGAAGGTGAAAAGCTACAACCAATATAAATGAACAAGTTTCAAAAGATGGATGAATTCCAAGCTTCAAGAGGAAATCAAGACCAAACATGTGTTTATCGAACATGCAATTCAGGTTGTGTAACAAACTATATTGTATGGCTTGGGATACAAGATTCATTTTGAACCTATAAACATCTCAACTTGCCTCATAAATAGGATCAAATATTTAGTATTTTGCTTATATATTGTATGATGATTGTTGTCTATCAATATAATCAAGTGTTGTATGACCTTTGTTAACAAAGTTTTGTATAACTTATGTGAATGTGAGTTATGCTTCTAATTGTATTTTTGTCTATGCTTAATGAGTAGTAAATTTTGTGAGGCAAATTTTGTTATCTATATAGTTATTTGGATTAATGTAAGTTTATTTCTTAGAATTCTTAGAAGCGAATAAAATAATTTAAATGATGTTATGGAAGACTGCATTCCAATTGGTTTATTAGGCGTTGAATTACATTGAATGTGTAAGACCCTTATGTGATGTATCTCATTATTGTTAGCTAAATTTTAACCATCTTTAGATCATATCTCTATCCCTTACCTTTTTCTAACCCTCACACCTCCTACTTTCATATTAATCCCCTTTTTCATTTCATACATTGCACAAGTATCTGGCCTTCTCTAGAGGTTGAGTAGAGAAGATATCCTTCTCATCCAATCTTGGCCAAAATCTGGAGCGTATCACATCCACCTAGGAAGATTTTAGACCTAGATTAACATTCTTCATTTAGATATATAGATCAATAATATTGCTAGGTATATATATATATATATATATATATATATATATATATATATATATATATATATATATAATCATATGTAGATATCAACATAGGATAAAATGCATGCATCTCAATTAAAATAGTACATTATTTATAGATAAATTGATATTTTACTATAATATTTTGTAGATTTAAGATGTTGTATCTTCTAATAATCTATTGGATAAGTATTACAACTGTATAAGATTTAAAATGACAAAATCCTTATTTATGCATCGTAAGTTTCTGGATATATTGTTTGTAATCTAGTAACATCTACTGTGAGAAGTGTTATCACCACATAGCCTTGTGATTATATTAGATGATAATATTATTTATTTTGAGATAAGTGTTCAACTAATTTTAATTATGATTTAAAGGTAAGCAACCCTTATAAGTTAACATCTAATCCAAATTAAATATAAATTAATACTTGTTAAAGATAAAATAAACTTTTCAACTATAAAAGAGAATTAATTAAAAATTGAATATGTTTACGTCTTTATATTAAAAATAAAAGATATTATAACATCGTTTAAATGAAATATTAGAAAAACAAATCTTAATTTGTTAAATTTTAAAGTAATTTTCACAATGTAAAAATAGGTTAGATGCTTTGTATCAATTATGTCCACAGCCAAAGTTAACTTAGGACCGTCTACAGATATTAAAACTAAAATTTATAGATAGTATTACGTTGCAAGAGTGTTACGTAATTATAGCTCAGTCTGTCTTAATTATAGGTGAGTAACAACAACCGACAAGGATTCCAAATATTTACGACGACATCCTGTACGGACAGGAGGAGGGCGACTCTGTTTTGTAAACTACGTAGATTCGATCAGCGATTCGTATTTAGTCATTCGTTGGGAAATGATATACAATGATTATATGAATGAGCATGTACATAATAAGAATAAAGAATGTGTGTACCCTATCCTGCTGCTGTCCAGCATAATTATCTTAGTAGGGCTCATCCAGCCTATCTTCTACCTCTGGAGACCTAGGCGGCTGCGTCCATTTTCCGTCTGGGCCTTTCACGAGACCCTTATTTCCCTCCTGCCACCAGTAGGAAGGGATTCCAAGCCTTTCTTTCAGTAAGCTACTGCTCTTGTTAACAAGAGCCAGGTCTCTCCCCAGTGACTTGAAAGACCTGTTACTCCCTTGAAAGCCATCTAATAAGTGGAGATAAACCTCTAAATTGTGGAAGTGGGCCAGATTATAGCTTCTCTTCAACCACGGTGAATGGCTATTGCGCAGAGAAATCTGGACGCCCACATGAAAATACGTCCAGGGAAGCCAATGCAGAAGCCTGCCGAGCCATCCCATGTCCTCGTTCATAAAAACTCCCGGGACTTTGGGAACGAGGTCGTATTCATTCACCAACCTCAACACTTTGACGCCCATCTCCTCTATATGACGGGCGAACGTCAGGTTTCCCACTCGTGGTGAGGCGAAGGCAAACACTGTGACGGGTATTGATTGACAGCCATCAACGGAAGAAAGTGGCCGCATATCGTCTACTACTTGTTTGATATCATAAGCGCTTAAGGTCGCAAGCGCAGCTCCCAAGCTGTGTCCCGTGAATGTTATACTCAAACTCTGGCCTTCGTATTCTGTCAATAGTCTTTTTATCTCCGCCGTTACAATCTCTCTGGCGCTTACCCTGCATCTCACAGAATCTTCGGCGATGGACGCATAACAACTCATAAACCCTTTCTCTACTCGGACGTCTAAATCTGGAACTGCATGTATGTTGGCGCTGTAAGTGCGTGCCGTAGCCTGGGAAAATGCAGCAGGAACTAATATGTCTCTAACATCTTGGATCCATTCTTGTGGCGTTTGTGTTCCTCTCCATGCGACGACAACGTCGCGCCGCCCGAGTCTCTGAATCTCGTTTGGATCCGTGCAAACGGCGATAAAGCCTATCCAAACCGGTTCCTGGCTTGATTTCTCCCCAAAGAAGGAGGTTAAGCCACGAGTATCAGCGTATATATATCTGGTAACTGTATAGCCACAGTTAGGCAAACCAGTTTTCTGGAACAGGGACTTCCTGCTGTGCTTGCATGTGCCATAGTACTTGGAGTAAGTGTTATCATCAAACGCGTCATAGCAGATCTGCGCGAAATCGCCATACCTCAGCAGTTCGGCTTTGAGAATAGGGAAGTTAGAACGAGGTCGATGAGTGCAACTGCTTTGATTGAAGATGAATAACTGCTTTAATGAATGCAAAGTGAAGGGACGGTACGAGTATAAATAGCCACAGAGTGAGGGCGACTTAAGATATTGAGTCAAGCTTGGCCTTCTGACTCCAACCTACCATTCTGATTATCAAAGTGAATTTGGAAGGTTGACGAAAAATTTGTGGAAATGTTCAGCATTTGTTGTTACGATTAACATAACAGGTTGGCAACCAATTGAAAACATAGAAAATATAACAAGGGAAAGTCAAGATGTTAAGAAGTTTTGACCCGTATCCTTGCGTTTGGTATGAATTTGAATCCCCGCGGAATGCTAGGAAACTGTGTATGTCTAATTTTACAACCAAACGGTGTAATATCCTACTTTGAAAGCGAACTCGGTGGACTAAAAAATTGAAAATGTAAACATCTTATCATCTATTCTAATGGATTGATTCAGAGGCGTCCAAAGACATATTTAATAAAAAATACACGCACGTGTTTAAATATAATTTAAATATAATTGTTAGTAAGATTGCGAATGTGTTTAATTAGAGTCCCTTCCTCTGCAACGTTTCTCAAAAAAAACGAATTTAAGGATTGTGTTCATATATACATTTGTATGTGTAAGAGAATGAGATTAAGATTGGTTTATTCCTATGGCATTGGAAATTCTTTGAAATTTTCCTTTTTCAAATTGAAGATGGAGGGTGGATATTAGTAGGTGGGTGGAACCCGGGCCCATAGTTTGATAAGTTCAAGGTATAGATTATAATTTACTTCTTGTAAGCATAATAAATCGGGGTCCTTAATTATCATGCTCGTGCGAGGGACATGTATTATTCAAAGTGAAACATGGGCTCCAACATGGATATTGGATATATCTAAGAAAGGTGCACCCCGATCTTTAAATCCTTAATTAATTAAATTGATGTAAATCCTATAATTTTATTCTTTCAAAAGGAGCTAATCCTCCTTATTAACTTTTGTTGCTATTCAAATTAAAACCTAAGAGGTACATATATTACTTTTAGATGATATGGTTATGCATAAGGGTCACCTCCTAAACGTATTTATAAAAATGGGTCCAATTCAAATGAATTGTATTTAAATTTATGTAGAAAACATAGAGAATTGTCTTTTTTTTATTCCATCAAAAAAATATAAAATGGGGTGACTTGTTTGTCATTTGTTCTTAGGATAAGACATAGTATTTATATAAGGTTTAGTCTCAAAGATTATAACAATAATTTTTATGAGAACTATCATTTTAGGTTGTCAAGATCTAGCATCTTTTAAGGGTTTCTACACATTATCCTTATTAGATTACTACTTATTTTTCTTATGTATTACACTTCAACAACTTTAGAGCTCATTTTTTTGGTTTTTTGATTGATTTTTGAAGATTTTACTAAGCACCAAATTGATCATCGATCGGTTTAAAGTGTAGATCTCATCGAGTGGGTGATTTATAAAAATAAAAAATGAAGCTTTGGATCAAAAGGATTATCTTCTAGAAGGTTTCTAGCTATTGGCCATTACTCGCCAGTCATCCTGCCCTTCTACTACCAGTCATCAGTCACTAGTTGTCCTTCTCTTTTGATACCAATCAATTACCAGTCGTCCCTCTCTTTTGTTATCGACTATGAGTTGCTAGTTGTCTAGACTCTTTTACTATCATTTTTTTGTTGCTATTGGTCATCTCAAGGAGAATCAATGTTTAAGATGTAAGAGTATTACTATCATGTTAGGTATATATAGTGGTGGTATAATAGACAACATTGATGGTGTAAATAAAATTATTTATAATTTCAACATGAAAAGATCCATGATTTAGACAAAAATATTTTTTATCAACATGAAAAGATCCCTGATTTAGACAAAAATGTTTGTGATTTAAAATAAAAAAGATAAAATTATTATCAATGCAAGGTGATCCGATCGGGAAAAAAAAAGACACCTAAAACATTTTAGGCGAATGGGTCCTGCCAAGTAATATTTTATCTCTTAGTCAAAGTGATGTGAAGGATTTTATTATGAAAATATAAATATTTTAGGAATTTGAAGAATATAATTGATAGAAATAGAAATGAAAAATGCTTGTGACAAAAATACATATTGGATATGGTTTAATTGACCTAACATCAAATGTAATACTTCTTTTTAAATATGTATATGCATGTGTCCCAACATAATGATATATACAATGTACCTATTCAACATAAATGTTCTTTCACAATGCAACTAACTTTTAACATGTATCACAACATGCTCATATCCTCTTATATTTCCACCTTATGAATTATTATACCCTTACATCCTTGTATCCCAAAGTTTAATATTTTCATAGGTATTATATACTTAATCCTTGTAAATCCATATGCTTCTACAAAAAATATAATCTTGGTTCAATTTAACCTTAGCTATTTTTTGTGGTGCTCATTTCTTAAGGTAAAGGAGAGGAGACAAGCATTATTATTATTTTACTTATAGTTAGGGTTTTCACCATTTCATATATAACATCATTAATTGAATATTTTATGTTATAATATTTACGAAACTATCTTTATCTTACAAATTTAACATGATAAATTTGTTATCCTTAAAAATAAATATAAATTGGTTTATAATAACTCTTTGTAAATATAAACTTTTTTTTAAATTATTTCACGAAGCTTTTTGTAGTATTTGATAAAACATGGCTCTTTTTTAGGCTACTGCTCCCCATATTACTAATTGTAAAGCATATAAAATAATTCTAATAGCTTTATAATATTTACTTTTGATGATATAATATTTAAATATTTTTCCATATTCCATCATAACATATTATAATAGCTTGATTATTATGCATGTATTATTTTAGAAGATTTGAATACGTGTCTTCTTTTAAAAATATTGATAAATTGAACCAAGCAAGATAATACCATTTGATTTACATAGCATGTTGAATAATTTTTCTCCATGTTTTAATCGTATCCTTTATTTCATATTATATTTTAGTTTCAAATTTTATTTATTATTTAATGAGAAAATAAGCATTTATTTCTTAATCAAAGGAGAAATATTGAATTACTAGAGGGCTTATGATTATTTTATTTTAAGGGATTTGTTCATGTTTGTGAGGGAGGCTATTTATATTACATAAAATAAAAAACAATCTATAAAGGGATTTTAAAAGCATGTCAATATAATGATAAATTTCATAATATAGATTATGATAAAAAGGACATCTATTCTAATAAAATATAAAAAGAATACATAAAACAAATTAATACGAAGTGAACTTAGATGCATGGTACACATACAAGAAATATCAATTTAACATTTATTTTACATATACTCGTAATTTTCTAAGATGGTGAAAAAAATATATAACTTACAACATTTATATATCACTTTATAGGTTATTGCTCTTGATTGACATCTTAAATATATACTAATTATATTGCATAAATATTTTTAACTGGGTGGGTGGGATTTAGACATGCTTTATCTCCCTTACATCATTACCATATTAACCATATTAGTATTGGATTTTAATAAACCACATAATGATATTATAACCTATTAGGCAAAGAGATTTAAACTTTGATGTTTCCATAAAAATCCTTTATTTTTAACCACTTGGGATCAACCATTTGAATTTAATTTGCTTATGGTGTAAATTTCTTATAAATTACTAGAAATCCAATGGAATAAGTATTAAGGTTCTCTTACAAGATTGAAAATTTGATTTTGGTTTAGAGTGCAAAGAATAATAACTTAAAATATTCATATTTAAAATTTTAACTTTAATATTTTTTCAAACATTTTATTTAAAAAAGTATGTGCTAACAACATAACATAAAAAAATTTAAATTTTATTTTGTCATCATATACTTTTATATAACTAAATAGATATAACCCAAATAATTTACTTAATGTCCATTAAACATTACATAATAATTATAATAATAAAATTTAATTTTAAATCTACAAAATAATAACTATCATTAAAAAATTAATAAAAATTAAGATCTTTTGTTTCAAATATATAAAACTACAACCTATTATATTTAGGTGGAAGATATAATACCTATGATTTTTATTTTTACAAGACTTCAAAAATACAAGCAAGAAAGGTAATCAAGATCAAGGGAGTACAACTAATTAATTCATAAAGAACCAAGTTAAGTAGATATGCACACATGATACGTACATGCATTTACTTTGGGTTCCATGATCCCATACAATTGTTTTAGACCCCTTTAAAAAATATAATCATATATTAAGTAATTAGACATTTGTTGGAATTCATTCCTAATGCTATTTTTTTTCCAGGAGAACGTTTACAAATTACATCAACAACCACCCTCAAGGGGTTTGAACACAAGACCACTTAAGGAAAAACCACCATATTTAGCCACTAGGGCTATTGCAAACCTCATAACATGAAAAGATCCATGAATTAGATAGAAATATTTGTTTTCAACTTGAAAAGATCCATGATTTAGATAAAAATATTTGTGATTTAAAATAAAAACATTAAAATTATTATCAAAGCAAGGTGATCTGACCGAACAAAAAAAGACACCCAAAAAATTGATGAGTTTGGAGCCAAATCACCAATGAAATTATAAATCTCTATTTTTAGACCCCATATCTTCAGTGCACACATGTAATTCGTGAAGAGTGGGTGTTTGCATGTTTTGGTGATTTTCTATAGTTAGGAAACTCCTGTTAAGTGAGTGCATGTTAATTATAGATTGTAAAGCCCATAAAAGGAATAGAGCTCATTGTGTGTAAGATAAGAAGGTTTTTATGCATGGTAGAGAGATTGGTGAGGGTATTGAGAGATTTGGTGAGAGGTTGTAATCTGTAAGGCTTCAAATAATAAAGACTGGATACTTTCTCCGGGGATGTAACCCATACTGGGCGAACCTCATTAAATCTCGGTGTCTCTAATTTTGTGTGAGCAAAATCACCAATAAAATTATAAATCTCTATTTTTAGACCCCATATCTTTAGTGCACGTATGTAATTCATGAAGAGTGGGTGTTTGCATGTTTTGGTGATTTTCTATAGTTAGGAAACTCCTGTTAAGTGAGTGCATGTTAATTATAGATTGTAAATCCCATAAAAGGAATAAAGCTCATTATGTGTAAGATAAGAAGTATTTTGTGCATGGTAGAGAGATTGGTGAGGGTATTGAGAGATTTGGTGAGAAGTTGTAATCTGTAAGATTTCAAATAATAAATATTGGATAATTTCTCTAGGGATGTAACCCATACTAGGCGAACCTCGTTAAATCTTGGTGTCTCTTATTTTTATTCTATTTCTTCTACAAAGTTAATTTTGCATTATTTTATTTTATTGGGTTAAACCCTAACAACTGGTATCAGAGCCTTGTTGGGTACTTGATTGATCAGGAGAGATTTCATATCAAGTGGGAGCAAGATGGTAGATGGCAAATTTTGGGTGGAGAAATTCAACAGATAGAATTTTGGTTTGTGGAAAATGCAGATAGAATATTATCTTCTTCTGAAGGATCTGGCTTTGCCCTTGAAGGGAAAAGCAAAGCAGCCAATGAGCATGGATAGTAAGGCTTTGGCTACGATCCATCTGTGTTTGGCCTCTACAGTTGCTTTCAACATCACAAAGGAAATAATTGTAGAAGCTCTCATGGCAACTCTGACAAAGTTGTATGAGAAACCCTCAACATGCAACAAGGTATTTTTAATTAAAAACTCTTCAATATGAAGATGCTAGAAGGTGAATCGGTAACTATTTATCTCAATGATTTCAATACAATTTTAAATCAATTACGGTCTATTGGAATAGAATTCAAGGATGAGATTAGGGCTTTGCTTCTCTTATGTTCACTTCTAGAAAGCTGGAATGCTTTGGTTATGACAGTTAGTAATACTGCCTCCTCTACTAATCCATTGAACTCCGATGATGTAGTTAGTGTGATTTTGAGTGAGGAAATGTGCAGGAAATCCAGTCATGATGGGTCTTCTTCATCTGGAAACACATTATCTACAAAAAGTAGAGGGAGAACCAAGCAAAGAGGGCAAAGGGGTAAAAGAAAATCCCATGGCAGATCTAAGTCTAATGGTAAAGGTAAGATGGAGTACTAGCATTGTGGAAAGCTAGACCACATCAAAAAAGACTATTGGATTAAAAATAATGAAGAAAAATAATCTGGAAACTCCCATGAGGCAAATGTAGCCGGTGAGGTAATGTAAGATGCATTGATTCTTTCACTTGATAATACTTCTAATGATATTTGGGTTATTGATTCTGGAGCTAGTTTTCACTCCACATCAAATAAGAGGTATTTTAGTAACTATGTTTCTAGAAATTTTGGTCATGTGTATCTTGGAGATGATCAACCTTTAAGCATTATAGGAAAGGGAGATATTCTGGTGAAGACCAAAAATGAAAATCAAGTTATGCTAAAGGATGCTAGACACATACCAGATCTGAAAATAAATTTGGTTTCAATTGGATAGTTTGATAGTGAGGGATTCACTACATACTTTGGAAATAGTTCGTGGAAGATCACCAAAGGGAATTTGGTGGTAGCAAAGGGAAAGAAGAGCGGTACACTGTATTTGTTTACTGGTAACTCTAATGATTCCATTGCTTTGATTTCTATAGGTGTAAATATTAGATTATGGCATCACAGGCTTGGTCACATGAGCAATAAGGGCATGGAGTTACTACACTCTAGAAAACTATTGTCGGATCTAAAGGAGGTAGATCTAGAGTTTTGCGAGGATTGTGTCTATGGCAAACAAAAGAGAATCAGATTCTTAAAAGTAGGCAAGGAGAATAAGAGTAGTAAGTTGGAGCTAGTCCATACAGATGTTTGGGGACCTGCTCAGGTAAACTCTCTTGGGGGTTCTTCATACTTTGTTACTTTTATCGATGACTCCACCAGGAAGACCTGGATTTATTGTTTGAAAAATAAATCTGATGTATTTGAGACCTTCAAGAAGTGGAAGGCTCTTGTTGAAAATGAAACAGGTAACAGGTTGAAGTGTCTGAAAAGTGACAATGGAGGTGAATACTACAAAAAAGAGTTTGAAAAGTTTTGCTCACTACAAGGTGTCCGTAGGATCAAGACGATTCCAATAACTCCACATCAAAAAAGACTGTTGGATTAAAAATAATGAAGAAAAAGAATCTGGAAAGTATCACGAGGCAAATGTAGTTGGTGAGGTAATGTAAGATGCATTGATTCTTTCACTTGATAATACTTCTAACGATATTTGGGTTATTGATTCTGGAGCTAGTTTTCACTCCACACCAAATAAGAGGTATTTTAGTAACTATGTTTCTAGAAATTTTGGTCATGTGTATCTTGGAGATGATCAACCTTTAAGCATTATAGGAAAGGGAGATATTCTGGTGAAGACCGAAAATGGCAATCAAATTATGCTAAAGGATGCTAGACACATACCAAATCTGAAAAGAAATTTGGTTTTAGCTGGATAGTTTGATACTAAGGGATTCACTACATACTTTGGAAATAGTTCATGGAAGATCACCAAAGGGAATTTGGTGGTATCAAAGGGAAAAAATAGTGGTACACTATATTTATTTACTGGTAACTCTAATGATTCCATTGCTTTGATTTCTACAGGTGTAAATATTGGATTGTGGCATCACAGGCTCGGTCACATGAGCAAGAAGGGCATGGAGTTACTACACTCTAGAAAACTATTGTCGGATCTAAAGGAGGTAGATCTAGAGTTTTGCGAGGATTGTGTCTATGGCAAACAAAAGAGAATCAGATTCTTAAAAGTAGGCAAGGAGAATAAGAGTAGTAAGTTGGAGCTAGTCCATACAGATGTTTGGGGACCTGCTCAGGTAAACTCTCTTGGGGGTTCTTCATACTTTGTTACTTTTATCAATGACTCCACCAAGAAGACCTATATTTATTTTTTGAAAAATAAATCTGATGTATTTGAGACCTTTAAGAAGTGGAAGGCTCTTGTTGAAAATGAAATAGGTAACAGGTTGAAGTGTCTAAAAAGTGACAATGGAGGTGAATACTTGAAAGCACGAGGATACGGAAACAAAAAAGGAAAAGCTCCAAGCACGATGCAAAAATGGAACTAAACTTAACGCTAAACCCTACGAATTAAAAATGCATGAAATGGAGAAAAACATGAATTGAAGCCCAAATGAAATAACAGCCCTTCTATTTTATTGATGTATTTCACATTTCGGTTACAATCCACATCCTCCCTTTTTAGGGGTGAGGAGCGTTAAATTCATCTCTTGGTTACATCCATGGATAGCCTTCCTTCTTCCGCGTGCCCACATGTAAGATGGGCGGACCAAAACATCACCGCCACTTGTGTCTATGAATGTTGATTCCTTGATGCTCCTCCGATGTTCTGATCCTGCGTTCAAAGGAACAAGAAATAGTTAGTAGCACCTGCGGATGAAACAAAACATGCAATCCCCAAGCCTACGATAAGTGAATGAGAAAAATGAATTAAACTATAACTAAAATGAATCCAAATGCTCTAAAAATTTGATAGGGGCATCAAGACATCACCAGGAGGGCACTGCAAAAATAACAATCGAGAAATTCCTCACCGATTTGAATTCGCTCCGGGCGGGACGAATTTACCTACAACAAAATGCCGAAAAGGTACTGTCCCAAATGTCCTGCCTAGAGAGCTCCAAAAGACCTGCAAACTTGGGGTTAGCTAATTGGGGGTATTTTGGGAAGACCCAAATGGTCAGATTTTCCCAATTTGGCCTCCATTAGCGGGAATTTGATGATGCTACCTGCAAGTTAGTAAAGACAAAAAGTGATAGAACATGATAAGATTTGCTCAAAACATTACGAAATCGAAATTGCAAACTACCTAAGCAGCATAAGATGAAATGCAAGATAAAAAATGATAGAAATAAAAATCTACCATAGATTCCTAATCGTTCCTAAAAGGGACGATTAGACTCGTGATAGTGCGGGGCGCCCAGGCAGGCCGCCCACCGTTGGGACCTGATTTCGGCGCCAATCCACTTGGGATGGGTCCAAAATCTCTTGTAAGGTGTTGTCGAAAAATTGGGGTGGTATTCTATGGCCAAATTTCGGGTTTTGGGCTCAAGATTCGACCTTCCAATGATCACCCAATGACCTCTTCTCTAAAAGAGATCACGGATGTGAAAGGCACAAATCGCACAAGGATGTATGGGGAAATAAAACGGTAGCACTTCGTTGCTCCAAATTGCTCTTACTTTGTCCCTGTATTGGGGTGAGAAAACCCACCAATTTATAGACCTGGAGGTCTCTTGAAATGGGCATGCAGAGGTGCCACTTGGCAATCATGCCTTCCCGAGGGGAAGGAGATTCCTCCCTGAATAGGGACTCCATGACTGCCCTTGTAATAGCCTCTAATGCTCGAAAACGCTCACCTATACTCCCATGCAATGAAGGAAGCGTTAAGTGGCGGATCCGAGCTGCCATTTGCCAAGATTTGACTTTTTTCCCGTCAAACCTGCAATTCGCCCCACCCCGGGGCGGATTTGGAATTCGTCCCGAGGTGGGGCGAATCCCAATTTGAATTCGTCCCTGGGTGGAACGGATATTGAGCAAAGTGCCTGAAGGTGCCAAAATGATTTTTGACCTTCCAAAACTACTTGTGAGAGTGGTTAGGACCACTGTTTAACCTCTAGGGGCTGCCCTTGGGGCTGTGTGTGCCAATGTGATCAGTGTTTGCAGTCACATAATCGGATTGGTGTTGTTTTGGTGTCTATAGATGCCCCTTTTTGGGATGCGTTGTGCAAGGCACAATGCTGAGCAAAAATAGATAACCAAAGCACTAATGATTAGGGTTTCTTAGTAACCTAACCAAATTTTGATGCCCCAAGTATGAAAAGGGGCATGCATTCTTGAATCCTTGCTTCTGACGAGCGAAGGAACTCAGTTCAAGTGTTAACCTTTTTTGGTGAGGTGTTACTTGAGCTTGGACATTGATCAGTCATGAATAGGCAAAGGGCGCAACCTTTTGTCCGTGGGAACCTTGAGTTCATGATTCACGAATGCCAAGTGATTGATCGGCTTGTGATTATTGCTTGTTTACTACCCCAAGCGAGGAGCATGATTTGTCTTTGCCAATGATTCTTCGAATGCATGCCATTTCCATGATTGGGTGTGTATTTGTTGATTGGTGACTAAGTGTGACTACCCCCTCAAGCGACGAATCGATGAGGGAATGACCTACATGAGAAAAGCGACGAGTCACTTGACCCAAGATGACTTAGGTAAGGGTGCCTTTAGATGTTTATCTTTGAATGTGTGTGCAGTTTTCCGACATTTAGACCTATTTTTGGTGGGTGTTAACCCTTTTGGGGACGCCTTTTTGGAGCTGAAATTGTCAAAAATCCGTCTTCCCGTGGAGCGGTCCGGCCATGGTGGCCTTCTTAGGGAGTAGGATGGTGATGATTTATAACCCCAATGTCTATTTTGGATGCCAAGAATGTCAGGCACGAAGGCGCCTTCGTTCGGCAACTCTATTGCTATTTTTGGGTGGGTTTTGACCCTTTTGGCGATGCCGTTTGGGGATGAAATTCTCGAAGATCCGTCCTCCCGTGGAGTGGTCCAGCTATGGTAGCCTTCTTAGGGAGTAGGATAGTGAGGATTTGTGACCCCGACATCTATTTTGCATGCCCGTAATGTCAAGTGCAAAAGCACTCTCATTGGGCAAGTTTATTGTTGTTTTTGGTGCATTTTTGTGCATTTTTGCTATTTTGTGAAATGTTTGCTCTGTATTCATCCCTGGGTGGGATGAATTCCTATTGAGCATTCATTCCAGGGTGGGACAAGCGCTAACCAGAGTGCTCGTCCCAGGGAGGAACGATTACAGGCTCAAAAAGCCTATTTAAAGGCCAAAACTAGGGTTTGGGCTCATTTGCACTTGTTTTTTTTGGCGATTTGGAGCTCTGAGGAGGAGGAGGTCAATTCTGCGAAGCAAAGCACTGCCAAATTTTTCTACCACCATGAGTGCACGAACCGGATCGAGCGACGGAGCTGAAGCAAGACCAGTAAGTGAACTCCCTCTTTATTATTTTCTTGTATTATAGTTTTTTTTGTTCGAATTTATCAATTTGAGAGTATAAAACCCTAGGTTGACAAATTAGGTTTTGTTATTTCTGAGTTTTTTTCTATTTTGTTTATGTTGTATCTATACACTATTTTTCATTATTCTAATGTGCTTATTTTGTTGTCTGTTGCAGGTTGTGAAGAGTCGGTATCGCGTGCCGACTATTTTTTCTGAAGCACGGGAGGCGCTAGCTGTGGCTGGCTGGAAGGTAGATTGGTATTAGCATCAGATGGATATGGGGGGAGAGATTATCCACCTTGGTGGGCAATTACCTGAGCCCCCTGGAGGTGGCTCTTTGCATCAAATGAGGGACAGTGATACTGAGTAGTCAGCATCATCTCATCGCAGGTGATTGGATGAGGGAGGCAGTAACAAGCGTGATGCAGGGGCTAGCAGTAGCTGCCTTAAGGGGTCCCATAGGACCCACCACACGGGGGGTAGTTCCCAGTGCACCGATCCTGCGTGATCATGGTGGCCGACGCCTTAGGCTTGGGGGTTTTTGAGCTTTTGGATTTGGTTGCGGGGTCACATGACCGGTTCTTTGTAGCCTGCGGGCATTTTTGATGATATATATATACAGACTTTATTTTGTTTATGCGCATGTGATGATTTGATTTTATGCACGATGATTGATGAATATGGATGTATGCATGTTAAGTTATAGTGATGAATGCATATGTGTTGATGAGTGCAAATGTTTCTAATTTATATGATATGCAAATGGAATGGATGAATTGAATTTGTGATGTTTGGTAGTCGCACCATAGACTTGTGTAGAACTTTATGGCTTTTTGTCCTAGGCGATGGCTATGGTAAATGCCTTTTCATGTATACATGTGTTTTTTTTTTGGTATGGCGATGAAGGATGAAAGATAGCAAGTTGGTTTCGAATGTAGTTAAGGTTTTCTGAGACTCAGATGTTTTAACTAACTAGCCATGACTGTACTTTATCTCACTAGACTTTTGAACAAGGTATGAATCGGACTTGTCTTGGACCAAGTTATTTCACATCCCTGTGTGTGCAATTGAGTTCATTTATGTGGTGTTGGTCAGGATACCGCCAGTGACAGATAGGCTGTCAACCAAACCTGTACTGAGGATCACCTAATTAGGCCCACTAACTCCTTTGTTGTATTTAGTCATATTAATCTACGGTGCTATCGTAGGATACCATAAGCTAGCTCATCCACATGCAAACATTGATCTGCACACAAGTTACTGTGACAGATATATCATCATGCGGGAGGTTTACCACCAGTGACCGATAGGCTATCAACCAAACCGGTACTGAGGTTTGCCTCATGACCCGTCTGGATGCTGAGAGTTCCAGGGATTCAAGTTCGACTCCCTTCTTTTCTTCAATTGTATTGGGATACTTGCTCTTTTGTAGTGATAAAAATCACTATTTATTTTTGTATTATATTTTTCTTTTGAGCAAGGGATTAGGATATGGAGTGATGAGAATCACTATTTTATGTGCTTTTTTTTTATGTATGCACTTTGGTTGTGATGTCAAAATTTGGATTTTTGACGTTTGCAAATTGTTGATGTTTTGCAACTTTTGAGAACTTGGGATTCTTGGGGAATTGGGTAGGGAGGATGCTTGTCCTTTTGCCAACTCTCAGCATTCTTGGGGTCATTCGCACAGGGGGATGAGCAAGATAACCGTTTCGCTTATGGTGACCTGGATTGCTTTGCAGGGTTCATCTTTCGTTCACACAACTTGGGAATTTTTTATGTGTTTTAACTTGTGTCGGGATGCTACGTAACAAGGTGTGATCCAAGTAGAATTCTACCTACGTAAAATCTGTCTGACTTGGTACAGTATGTGGCTAGAAAGCTAATGACGATTGAATGACGAAAACTCTCGATACATGAGAAAACAATTGACTATGATGTGGGAGAATAACGTGAATGGCGGTTATAGGCGATGAGCTATTGATAAAGCGGAAAAATGTAGAAGATGATGGTTTTGCCAAGTAATGACAGTCTATGGCGCTTTGACCTTTATGACCACAAATATGCAATGTATGGGTGCGATGCGTAATGTAGCTATATGTTTTTGTGTTTTTTATGGATTGATTTGTGTGAATATGAAGATGATATGCAAAATAGAGCTCTTTATTTTTGTGACGATTTTGAGCATGCATGGAAATGAGATGCAAATTTTGTTATTTTTGATGATTTTATTGTTTTTGAATTTTCTTGTTTTTGACCAAGCGATTGAGGGAATCCTTGGAGCATTTTGGGGATTGACCAAGCGATTGGGGGAATCCTTGGAGCATTTTGGGGATTGACCAAGCGATTACGGAAATCCTTGGAGCATTTTGGGGATTGACCAAGCGATTATGGAAATCCTTGGAGCATTTTGGGGATTGACCAAGCGATTACGGAAATCCTTGGAGCATTTTGGGGATTGACAAGTGATTACAAATGTTTTATTACCAAGAGATTATGAAAATCCTTGGAGCATTTTGGGAATTGACCAAGCAATTACGGAAATCCTTGGAGCATTTTTTGGGCTATGGCTCTTCTAAACATGGAATGGCCGCAAATGACTGATGTTCAAGGGTTCTAGTTCCTTGATTCCGTCAAGAGAGGCTAGCCGGTATGTTCCAGGTCCTATTTTGCTATCAATTACATAAGGACCTAACCAGTTTGCCATGAATTTGTCCCTTAAATGGGATGGCAGACTAGAGTTTTGTTGGTTTTCTTTCAAGACCAAGTCACCGACCTGAAAGTCCCTCAAGTGAACTTTCATGTTGTATGCTTTCTTAAGTCGCTCTTGATAGATACGTAAATGCTCGAGGGCATTAACGCATCGTTCATCAAGCAACGTAAGCTGGTCTAACTAGGCCTACCACGCAGTATCATCATCGATGAACTCTTGCATTGATATGCGTAGGGAAGGAATTTCCAACTCGAGAGGCATGACAGCCTCGGAGCCATACACGAGCGAAAACAGAGTTGCCCCGGTGGGTGTCCGAATGCTAGTGCGATAGGCCCACAGGGCAAGTGGGATCTGAATGTGCCAATCCTTATGATTATCTGCGACTATATTTTTGAGGATGGCGACTAGAATTTTGTTTGACGCCTCTGCTTGCCCATTTGCCTGCGGATAATAGGGGGTCAAAAAACTATGCTGAATTTTGTACTTTGTGGTCAAAGCACGCACATATTTGTTCTTGAATGACATCCCATTATCCAAGATTATCTTGGATGGAATACCAAAATGACATATGATGTTATGCAAAATGAACTCCACAATGCGGGTTCCTATTCGTAGAGGTAAGCGAAACTGCTTCCACCCACTTGGTGAAATACTCTATGGCCATGATGATAAACGTGTGATGACCTGACAACGTAGGGGAGATATTTCCGATTAGATCTAGGCCCCACTACAAAAATGGCCAAGCCAATTGGATCGGCTGCAAGGCCTAGGAAGGTACATGTGTCAAATTAGCATGGTGTTGACACTTCATGCACTTCCTGACATATGCGCAACAATCTCGCTCTAAAGATGGCCAATAATAGCCCATGCAAAGAATGCGCTTTGCGATGGCCATACCGTTGAAGTGGCCACCGCATGTACCATCGTGTGCTTGGGCGATCACCCAAGTGGACTCTTGCTGGTCCAAGCACCGAAGGAGGATCCCTTCATAGCTACGATGGTACAAAATGTCTCCTAACAAGACATGCTTTGCCACTTTCTGCTTGAATGCTCATTTTGTGGCATGCGTCAATCCAAGTGAGAGGTTACCTAACTTGAGGTAGTCCCTAATGGGTGAATACCAATCCTGCTGATCAGAAGCCTCGATGGTATGAACAACCAATCCCTCTTGAAGTTCATCCCTAGCGAAAGCTGAGTGGGAAAGAACTTGTAAGAATAGCGTTGTATTGCTATTAATGGGAGTAGGGGAGAACAAGGACCCCCAGTTGGCATGTTTCAAATGATCATGGATTCGAGAGAACCTATCCTAAGGTGGTTCAATCTGGATCATGTGGATTCTTGGCGTTAAATCAGAGCTTGCACGCTCCATCACGGATTGCGATAGTTTTTTGACTTGAATGGTTGTCATATCACCAGAAATGTCTTGCGGGATTAGTGACCCCAAGGAGGCCATAGTGTCCGCAAAATGATTCGATGATCGAGGGAGTGCCTCGATGTCGTACCATTCAAGTTTTTCTAGGAATTTGTCCACAAGGGCTTTGTAGGCTTGTAGAACTGGGCATTTGCATTGGAATACCCCTTTGACTTGGTTGACAATTAACAGCGAATCACCAAAGATGTTCAATCATTTAATGTTCATGGTGATTGTTGTCTGAAGACCTATGAGCAAGGCTTCATACTCTGCATTGTTGTTGGTGCATGGGAAATTTAATTTAAATGACAAGGGCATTGGAGCACCTTGCGGTGTGAAGAATACTATTCCCACGCCACCACCTTGCTCACATTTAGAACCATCAAAAAATAGGGTTATGTTGGCTTGTGACTCAGGCTCATCAGAATCTAGCGATTCTGAGACATGGAAGACCCCATCATCGGGTAGTTCTAAGACCAAAGGCTAATCGTCTTCAAGAGGAGCCTCTACTAGTTGATTGGCTATGACCTGACCTTTGATGGATTTTTGTCCAATAAACTCTATGTCAAATTTCGTCAACAACATGATCCATTTTTCCGTGCGACTACTATGATAAGTACGACTCATCATGTATCGCAATGGATTCTCCTTAGACACAACATACGTCTTGTTGCTCAACATGTAGTGGCATAGCTTTTTGGTAGCAAACACCACTACCAAGCAGATTTTCTCAATGTATGCATAGTTAAGTTCATAACTGACCAAGGTGCGGCTAAGATAGTAAGTAGCTTGCTCTTTGTGAAGTTCATTCTTTTGGGCTAACATGGCTCTCAGTGCCACCTCAGTAGCTGAGATGTATAAGTAGAATGACACTCCTGGTCTAGGTGGTGCCAATATTGGCGGTGAAGCCAAGTATTGTTTAATGTCGTCGAAGGCTGACTGGCACTCGTCATCCTAGTGAAATGCTACCCCCTTGTGCAACAACTTGTTCATTGGTTAGCACTTGTGCTACGCTATGAAGTGCTTCTTCTAAGCTACCCCCTTCTGCAAAAACCTCCTTCTTCTCTTTGAGAAGGGCAATGTAGTCAGCTTGCTCTTCGGGGGATAAACTTACCCCCAGCTTGATGATCTGTAGATTCATTGGATCTGAGCCGATGTCTATGTCAGTCGTCTCCTCGATCGACATGTGGGATCCATCTTCCAACTGGTGTGGAGTCAGGATAAAATGGATATCATTTGCTGAGTTTAAATCTATGTTGGTAACCTCGGGTTCCTCTTCAGCATGGAAGATATCCTGAGTTGGCCTTGGGGTAAAATGAAGCATCTCACTAAAAGGCCAGTACTCTGTTGGGGATGGGGGTGAATTGACGTGATCCCATTCTATGGCATCTATATCTAGATGCAATGACTGTGATGGATCGGCCGAATTGTGGATGTGGGTGGTTAAGTTAATGGAGATCATGTTGATGAAATGGTTTTGGTCTCCATTACCATGGGGGTGGTTACTTGGACATTCTAGATGTTTCTTGCACTCTGGATCTAGCTCTGTAGGGATTGGCACGAATGGATTGGCCCTATGTGTTGATAGGAGGACAAGGTCTACCCTCGACAATAATGTCACTATAGGGTCTCTGGGCGAAAGGTATGCTTCGTATACCTGGAGTGGCAGATCCAACACTTGGTCCCACCCCGCTGGGTCTACGTATCACTCATGCCCTGGCACTATGTTCATATTTTCAAATATGTCATTAATCTCCAAGGGGTATCGATGCTGCATCTGTCGCATGTGATTAAGATATGCCATTTTTGTCTCGTCTTCGTAATCACTATCGGAGATCCAAAAGCCCTTGTTGGCTTTGACAACTGTTTGAGGCATTGCAGGCTTGTCTTGTTCGAGAAAATTGATCTGGCCCCATTGTGGTTGTTCCACTCTCCATGGGGGGACCTGATTCTCTTGACGTGGCACTGGCTCGATTGGAGCCTCTAGGGGGAACATTTTCAAGAGGCTCTCTTGATAGTCATCCATGGGGATCACTTGAGAGTGATTACTATCTGATTCAAAGGGGTCATATGATGCTGGTTCATACTCTGATTCATCCTCTGTAGATCCCTCTTGACACTATATATTTTCTCCTTGAAGGTGAGTCCCAAAACTTTTGCCTCTCTCTAGAAAAGGGAAAGGTTTATTGAGGCTAACAAGGGTGGTTGTTGACCATGGGAGGTAATCCCCCAACTTATATGTTGTGTTAGGGTTGGCATAAGGATCTGATGCCAATCCACCCTTGTTGCCTATCCCTAGGCCTTGCATGTCCTCTACCAAGATGTCCAAGGGTAGGGGGTGATTGAACCCTACTCCTGACTTGTCATAAGGCATTTGGTATCTTGGTTGGCAAAGGACACACACCTTGCTCATACCTACCTAGCCCATATCCATGCCAATTGCATTGGCTGAGATATATCAGAGTGAAGTTCGGGTTAGACAAATAGTTTACATATTCTACAAAGGGCTCTTCATCTTCATCCTCTTGCATGCATGGCTCCGTACCTTGATCAAGGCCCCCATACATGAATTTGGTCTGGTTTGGTGGGTAGCCTAAAGGAACAATTGTATCGATGGGGAGGAGAGGTCTCCCTATGTCCTGCATGGACTCTAGTGTGTGCGTTGCTACAACATTCTACACCAGATACTCCCCCAGGTCCGTATTGGCCATTTCAATAGTGATTGTTGGTGATTGAGGGGGAGGGAACATAAGATCTTCCTGAATCCACTCCATGTTGGGTGAACTAGGAGCCTCAACTTCCATTTGACTAGGCATCTCTTTAGTAGAGATGGTTGATACTGTTGGAAACACCTCTTCCAGAGGTTGTGCCTCCTCCATGGGTCTCTTCCCTTTGTCCTTTTGTTTGGCCATGATAGGTGGCATCTTGGGTGAAGGACCTGACACTGAAGATGTACCTGGCTGGGGTTTTGGTGGATTTGTCACTGGGGATGCTTGTGGGATCGGACCCTGTCTATATGAATTTAATTGAAAATACAAGTGTGTCGATGGGAGGGTCGATTGCGGCATTAGATGCACCACATTGCAATATTTGAAGGGTTCCAAGTCCGTCGGGAGTACATGTACTTCCCCTTAAAATGTATACTTCAAACACTGATGAGCTATCGAAGGGACACACTTCATGTCCCTGATCCATGGTCACCCCAACAAGATGTTATAAGCCATCTCACCCTCCAAAATATGGCACAATGTAGGTATCATATTTTGTCCTACTTGAATAGGTAGGACGATTGTGCCAACTATCAAGCAGATTGCATCGTTGAATGCTCGTAGTGTATATGTGGAGGCCATGATATGAGATGCTGGCAAATTTATATGGTTCAATGCCATTGTAGTAATGATGTTACTGGACGAGCCAGTGTCTACCAACACCCTCTTTTATGGGATCCCGTTGACCCACACGATAATGTGTAGGGGTGGATCCGCCATGTCATCAGCTATCGATTTCACTTCATCCTCTCAAAAGGTGATGACAGGCTCGGTGCATCATTTTACATGCCCCACAAAGTTGTTGAAGGAATTCGCTTCCTAGGGATGCAACTCGATGGATTTCAATATCTCCATTAGAGCCTCCCGATGGGGCGTTGATTGTTGTATAATCTTATATATGGAGAGCCTAGCCGACGTG
Source organism: Wollemia nobilis (assembly GCA_028583015.1). Taxonomy (NCBI): domain Eukaryota; kingdom Viridiplantae; phylum Streptophyta; class Pinopsida; order Araucariales; family Araucariaceae; genus Wollemia; species Wollemia nobilis. Next base: position 65,220 of record JAQPPZ010000252.1, on the reverse strand, counting down.
GTCCTCAAAATCTAAGTGAGTTTGATCTGAATCGTGGCCGTGGGTCTAGGCGAAGGAAGTTGCATAGGGTGTCGTTGAGGTTGTGACGTCGATGGAACCTCTCTTGTGGCTACCTCAGGAGCAACTCCTGGGTACCTCTTGTTCCTCATCACTATGCTTATCATTCCTACATACCCTTGCATGGGGCAATTATTTTGCACCTCATTGACCTGAACGGGTTTTTCTTGTGCCTCATGGGAAGGCAAGGGGTCTTTGAAGACTCCCATATGTTGGTTGTTTTGCGCTATGGGGTTTTCCACTGCCAATGTCTTGTTGTTGATTAAGTCTTGTATCAAAAATTTGAACTTCTAGCATGCATTGAGGTCATGTCCTCTTCACCTGTGGAACCTACAATACAAGTCCTCCCGGTATCCCTTAGGCTTCGGCGCATTGGGATCTATGGTTTTAATTTTTGGAAGGTTGATCAAGTTCATCGTTGACAAGCGATCAAATAGGGAGTCCCTAGACTCTGTATAAGGTGTGTACTATCATCAAGGGTGATGTTGCTGATTCTGCTCCTGCTTCTAATTTTCTCTTTCATAGTTATTAGGAGGCATTACCTGATAGTTAGCCTTTTGAGGTTGTATTTCTTGTGCAGGCTTAGGGACATTTATAGCAACTTGATTTACCACAGTGGGTTTTTGTTGCATAGTCCCTGTTTTTGTGTTCTTGTTCCATTATTTCTTATTAGGTTTGGTAATCTCGCCATCCTGTATCTTGATCTCTTCAATAATTTTGGCTTGAGTCAAAGCTTCTTCTAAGGTGGCATATTGCTACAGCTGTAATAGCACAAATATTGATCTCAAGCAACTTCTTGAGAACATTTGTGTTAGGTCAGACATAGGAGGGAGGTAGGGTAGCTTGGAAAGCAGAGTCCACCAATTCCCATAGGCCACCATAGTCTCTTTCTCATACTGCCTAAGGTTGGCCAGGTCACTTAGTGACGCCTTCTTCTTGGTGTTGAAGGTGAAGCATTCGAGGAACGCATCCACTAACTGATCCAAGTTACTGATGCTATGTTTTGTTAATTGCATGAACCAATCTGAGGCAGGGCCCGTGAATGTACTTATAAAATTTCTTAGCAACAAAGCATCATTGTCCTGAATGCCAAAGCATTGGCTTAAGAACCTCGTCACATTCTCTTGGGCATCCTCCTCACCCTTGAAGATTGCCAACTAAGGTAGCTTAAAGTGTTCAGGGTAAGGGGGTGCTAGCATTGACGGATGCACAGGATGACTGCAGAGTTGGCGTAACGTGGGCTTTTGGGGCCCAGTAGCTTTGGTTTCCAGAGACTCCAAATGCTCTAAAAGTGCTTTGTATGCATCAAAAGACTTAATCTCTTCCTCTTTAGTTTGCTCCCATTGTGGGTTGTGGGAGACTTGAGGCCTATGGAGGGGTGGTCGGATAGCAGCCCCTCCGCCTTGATAGGGCATTTAAGCCCGCTCCTCTTCTTGTTCATACTCCTCATAGGCTTCTCAAGGAGTTTTTGGGTGAGACCTATGACCATGGGTGGGTCCCCACGGAGGGAATCCGTCGTTATTCTTGGGAGTGGCCTCTCGTTTAGGTTTAGGTGGTCTTGGAGGTAGCACTTGGTAGGGTATGTCTCGTACCAAGGGATTGTGCCTCTCATATGGTTCTGCCCTTTGGGTGTAAGGGGTTGGAAGTCTCTCAGGCACCGTGTTGTGGAGCAGATCATCTATTTGGCACTGAATGAGCTCCTTGCTAAGGCGGTATAGACGCTCTAGCTGCTATTGATCTTGCTCAAGCTGTGTAATCTATGCCTGGCGGGCGGCATGTCTGGTGACTTCTAGGTCTATATATTCTACCATCTTGAGCCTAGGAGGCCTATATGCCTCTCCTACATATTTGTCTCGGTCGTGGTGATCTGAGATCTCTATAGGTCGCTTCCCCTTGTCGAGGTTAGCGACATTCACTTGAGGCTCTGGCCTCAAAATATGATTTTGGTAAATAGTAGGTTCAGAAGTGCATTGCTCCCACATTGTATATTGCTCTTGAGGAAGGTAGGGGTCTTCCTCATTTTCCCTTTCATAAGTGTGAAAGGGGCAGGTGGAGTTGGCTCGCCCTGCCAGAGGAGCTTTGTGCTCTGAATTTGTCCTGTTGTTTCTGACAATGAGATGGGGCAATGGAGGGATGACATAATCCTATGGCATCGCCTCATGGACCCTATGCTCTAGCACTTCATCGTGCGGTGGCCACTCGTATCGAGCTTCTAAGGGAGCATTTTTATCTATGTTGAGCGCCATGTGTAAGGACTCTTCTTGAAAGTGGCTATGATGAATGGGCGTGTCTCTCAAAAGGGTGTCCCTATAGTTCCATCTTGACATGGAATGATGCAGACTCTCCTGTGGGTCAGGCCGCCAAGGAGGTATGACCAAGTCCTTATGGCTATAGTGGAGGTGACTTGTACCCCCTTGTACACTTTTCATAGCTTTCGCCCTTGATTGGGCTTGGCTACGTGTGTACACCATGGTGGTGCTTTCCTACAAGCTATGTAGATTTTTATCTCTTTTTATGATTTTTTTTGCTACACTTAAACATAAAATATCATACACACACAAGCAGTGATTATCTCATTTAAAGATTGAAAGTGTGTCCTAGACCTGGTTTAGTGTGTTTTTGATTTTTGTTTTTATTTTTTTTTTTTGTTTTTGAAGGTTTTTGTAAAGAACGTTTAAATGCAAAATGATGGCTCTTGTGACTCCCATAGATGGTCGCCCCTTCGATATACCATTTCCAGGCCGATATACTAACCTCTCTATATACCCGCCCTTACGTGAGGGAAACTATAGGTACATGAGAGCAGATGGTACGTGGAACGTAGGCGGTACAAACGAGGGATCCCCTTATTTTTGAAACCTACCATAGAAGACTTATCCTCGTGCACTGGTAATAACCCCAGCTACACTCGGTCAGATCTCGTTAGGATTTACATCTAGCAATAGTTACAATCGGGGTAATGGATGCAAAATTCAAGCCAAGGTGGTGATGAAATCCACCGTTGGTCCTGATCACGAGCTGGGGTTTTACGACCAACGCCTTGGTTTTTAAGTTGCCACATGGTGTGTGGGGTTCTTTTTATTTTGCAAAATGGAAAAAAGCAAGCAGTAAAAAGAAAAAATTTCCCTAAGCAAGTAAGTACCCTAAAAATAGAAAACTGAAGACAGAAAATGATAGGAAAAGTTTAGAATCCTTACCTATTCTCTACCCAAATCTATCGATTCTGAGTTTTTGCTCGAAGACTACACAGACAAAAATTCATCCCAAGGGGAACGAATTATAGGACTGTATTCATCCCAGGGTGGGGCGAATTCCCATTCATCCTTGGGTAAGACGAATTATAGCTCTGTATCCACCTCCTGATGGAACAAACAACAGTCAGCGTGTGAAACTCGGCACCTGCAAGAAAAAAACAACCAAGTTTGGATCAGATCTCTGATATTAAAAATAGAGGATAGGGTCCCACCATGATCGCCACTGAAAGCATGAGGATACAAAAACAAAAAAGGAAAATCTCCAAGCACGATGCAAAAATGGAACTAAACTTAACGCTAAACCCTACAAATTAAAAATGCATGAAATGGAGAAAAACATGAATTGAAGCCCAAATGAAATAACAGCCCTTATATTTTATTGATGTATTTCACATTTCGGTTACAATCCACATCCTCCCTTTTTAGGGGCGAGGAGCATTAAATTCATCTCTTGGTTACATCCATGGATAGCCTTCCTTCTTTCACGTGCCCACATGTAATATGGGCGGACCAAAATGTCATCGCCACTTGTGTTTGTGAATGTTGATTCCTTTCTTCTCCTCTGATGTTCCGATCCTGCATTCAAAGGAACAAGAAATAGAGAGTAGCACCTATGGATGAAACAAAACATGCAATCCCCAAGCCTATGATAAGTGAATGAGAAAAATGAATTAAACTATAACTAAAATGAATCCAAATGCTTTAAAAATTTTATAGGGGTATCAAGAAATCACCAGGAGGGCGCTACAAAAAGAATATTTGGGAAATTCCTCACCAATTTGAATTCGCTTTGGGGCGGGACGAATTTACCTGCAACAAAATGATGAAAAGGTACTATCCCAAATGTCCTATATAAAGAGCTCCAAAAGACATGAAAACTTGGGGTTAACTAATTGGGGGTATTTTTGGAAGACCCAGATGGTCAGATTTTCCCAATTTGGCCTCCATTAGCAGGAATTTGATGATGCTACCTACAAGTTAGTAAAGACAAAAAGTGATAGAACATGATAAGATTTGCTCAAAACATTACGAAATCGAAATTGCAAACTACCTAAGAAACATAATATTAAATGCAAGATAAAAATGATAGAAATAATGATCTGCCATATATTCCTAACCGTTCCTAAAAGGGACAATTAGACTCGCGACAGTGCGGGGGTGCCTAGGCAGGCTGCCCACCGTTGGGACTTGATTTTGGCACCAATCCACTTGGGATGGGTCCAAAATATCTTGTAAGGTGTTGCCGGAAAATTGTGGTGGTATTCTATGGCCAAATGTCAGGTTTTGGGCTCAATATTTGACCTTCCAATGATCACCCAATGACCTCTTCTCTAAAAGAGATCACGGATGTGAAAGGCACAAATCGCACAAGGATGTATGGGGAAATAAAATGATAGCACTTCATTGCTCCAAATTGCTCTTACTCTATATTTGTATTGGGGTGAGAAAACCCATCAATTTATAGACCTGGAGGTCTCTTGAAATGAGCATGCAGAGGCACCACTTGGCAATCATGCCTTCCTAGGGGGAAGGAGATTCCTCCCTGAATAGGGACTTCATGACTGCCCTTGTAACAGCCTCTAACACTCAAAAATGCTCACCTATACTCCCATGCAATGAAGGAAGCATTAAGTGACAAATCCGAGCTGCCATTTGCCAAGATTTGACTTTTTTCCCGTCAAACCTGCAATTCGCCCCACCCTGGGGTGGATTTGGAATTCATCCTGGGGTGGGGCGAATCCTAGTTTGAATTCGTCCCTGGGTGGAACGGATATTGAGCAAAGTGCCTAAAGGTGCCAAATTGATTTTTGACCTTCCAAAACTACTGTCAGAGTGGTTAGGACCACTGTTTAACCTCTGGGGCTGCCCTTGGGGCTGTGTGTGTCAATGCGATCAATGTTTGCAGTCACATAATCGGATTGGTGTTTTTTTGGTGTCTACAATACTGCAACAAAGAGTTTGAAAATTTTTTCTCACTACAAGGTGTCCGTAGGATCAAGACAATTCCAAGAACTCCATTGGAGAATGGAGTTGTAGAAAGAGTGATCCACACTATTTTAGAGCGTGCTAGGTGCATGAGGTTACATGCAAACCTACCTCTGAAATTGTGGGTGGATGCAGTTACTACAATAGTATATCTTATTAATAGAGGTCCATGTAGTGCCTTAGATGGAGGGATTCCAGAATAGGAGTGGACAAGTAAACCAGTAAATTATTCCTTTCTTAGAATTTTTGGGTGTGAAGCTTTTGTTCACACTGATAGAGAGAATAGGCAGAAACTAGATGCTAAGTCCAAGAAGTGTGCATTTATTGGATATGGAGAGGATAGTTTTAGATTTCACTTTTGGGATTATGAGGCTAACAAGATTATCAGATCTAGAGATGTTATATTCAACGAGAAGAAAATGTACAAGGATAGGCATATGCAGGTAGAGGAGGATGAGCCCAAATTTCTTGATTTGGATGAGATTCTCGTGCATAGTGAGAAGGTGCAACCTAATGTTCAAGAAGGTGAACATGAAGAAGCTCAGGAACAAGAGCCACTAGCTCCACCACAAGATGTTCAACATTAGCAACAACAAGCACCTCAATCTCCTAAAGGTTGTTTTAGAAAATGTACAAGGACAAGTAGATTACCTAAAATATTTTTTGATTATGCTATGTCTATAGGGGTAATTAAGTTACCAGATCATTATTCCCATGCACTTCATTATGTGTTATATACTCATTTTGGTGAGCCAGAAAGCTACGAAGAAGTTTTGCAGGATACTACCAGGAAAGAGTGGGAGCATGGTATGGATGAGGAGATGGACTCCTTAGAAAAGAACCAAACATGGGATTTGGTGAAGCTTCCAGAAGGTAAGAAGACATTGCACAACAAGTGGGTTTACAAAATCAAGGAGGAGATAGGTGGAAAAAGGAGGTACAAAGAAAGGCTTGTAGTAAAGGGTTATGCACAAACCAAAGGTATAGACTATGATGAGATTTTCTCACCTGTAGTAAATATGACATCTATACGTGTTATTTTGAGTTTAGTTGCAGTAACAAATTTACATCTGGAGCAGCTAGATGTAAAGACAGCTTTCCTCCATGGGGATCTAGAAGAGGAAATCTACATGCATCAACCGAAAGGGTATGAGGTGAAAGGTAGAGAGGATCTTGTATGCAGGTTGAAAAAGAGCTTGTATGGGTTAAAGCAAGCCCCTAGACAATGGTATTTGAGGTTTGACAAGTTTATGTCAGAACAAGGGTATAACAAATGTCATTCAGATCACTGTGTGTATTTCAAAAGTACAGGTAATGGAGGTTACATTATTTTGCTATTATATGTTGATGATATGCTTGTAGTTGGTGCATGCATGCAGGATATCATGGAGCTCAAAGGAAAGTTAGCAAACACTTTCAACATGAAGGATTTGGGAGCTGCTAAACAAATCCTTGGCATGAGGATAACCAGAGATAGGGAGAATAGAAATTTATGGCTATCTCAAGAAGAGTACATTGAGAAAGTACTGAAAAGGATCAGTATAAACAATGCAAAGTCGGTATGTACTCCTCTTGCAAACCATTTTAAGCTAACTAAGATGATGCATCCCAAAACATATATGGAGATTGAGCACATGGGTAGAGTGCCTTATGCATCTACAGTTGGGAGTCTTATGTATGCTATGGTTTGCACTAGACCTGACATTGCCCAAGCAGTGGGAGTAGTCAGTAGGTTTATGAACCACCCAGGTAAACAACATTGGGAAGTAGTAAAGTGGATCCTCAGGTATTTGCGAGGTACATCCAGTTATTGTTTATGTTTTGGAGGTTCTAACACAAATTTGCATGGTTATGTTGATTCTGACATGGCAGGTGATATTGATGGTGGGAGGAGCACCACTGGATATGTTTTCACTATAGGTGGAATAGCTGTGATTTAGATTTTGAAACTCCAATAGGTAGTGCCTTTATCAACCACTAAGTTTGAGTATGTTGCAGCAGTTGAAGCTTGCAAGGAGATGATTTGGCTTCAAATATTTATGAATGAATTGGGTAAGGAAAAGAAGGATTCCAGACTTTGGAGTGACAACCAAAGTGCCATACATCTGGCAAAGAACTCAGCTTTCCATTCTAATACCAAACATATCTGGCTTAGGTATCATTGGATACGTTTAGTATTGGAGGATGGCTCCTTAAGACTGGACAAGATTCACACAAGTAATAATCCAACAGATATGTTGACCAATATTGTGACAAGGAACAAGTTGAGCTTTTGCTCAACCTTTTTCGGACTTAAACCATGAGGGTTTAAGATGAGAAGTATTCAGTCCTATGCTATGGTGGCAGGGGAGTCGTTGTGATTAGTCTCCAAGTGGGAGATTGATGAGTTTGGAGCCAAATCACCAATGAAATTATAAATCTCTATTTTTAGACCCCATATCTTCAGTGCGCACATGTAATTCATGAAAAGTGGGTGTTTGCATGTTTTGGTGATTTTCTATAGTTAGAAAACTCCTGTTAAGTGAGTGCATGTTAATTATAGATTGTAAAGCCCATAAAAGGAATAGAGCTCATTGTGTGTAAGATAAGAAGGTTTTTATGCATTATAGAGAGATTAATGAGGGTATTGAGATATTTTGTGAGAGGTTGTAATATGTAAGGCTTCAAATAATAAATACTGGATACTTTCTCCGAGGATGTAACCCATACTGGGCGAACCTCATTAAATCTCGATGTCTCTGATTTTGTGTGATTATTTTTATCCTGTTTCTTCTGCAAAGTTAATTCCGCATTATTTTTTTATTTCTTGGTTAAATCCTAACAAATATTTTGGGCGAATGGGTCCTGCCAAGTAATATTTTATCTCTTAGTCAAAGTGATGTGAAGGATTTTATTATGAAAATATAAATATTTTAGGAATTTGAAGAATATAATTGATAAAAATAGAAATAAAAAATTCTTGTGATAAAAAGACATGTTGGATATGGTTTAATTGTCTGACATCAAATCTAATACTTATTTTTAAATATTTACATGTATGTGTCACAACATAATAATACATACAATGCATATATTCAATATAAATGTGCTTTCACAATGCAACTAACTTTTAACATGTATCACAACATGCTCAAATTTCAATATTTACATAGGTATTATATACTTAATCCTTGTAAACCCATATGCTTCTACAAAAAATATAATCTTGGTTCAAGTTAACCTTTGCTATTTTTTATGGTGCTCATTTCTTAAGGTAAAGGAGAGAAGACAAGCATTATTATTATTTTATTTATAGTTATGGTTTTCACCATTTCATATATAACATTACTAATTGAAAATTTTATATTATAATGTTTACAAAACCATATTTATCTTAAAAATTTAACATGATAAATTTGTTATCCTTAAAAATAAATAGAAACTAGTTCCTATAATGTATTCAAACTTTTTTTAAAATTATTTCACAAAGATTATTGTAACATTTGATAAAACATGGCTTTTTATTAGGCTACTGCTATCCATATTACTAATTGTAAATCCTATAAAATAATTCTAATAGATTTATAATATTTGCTTTTTCTGATATAAGATTTAAATATTCCTCAATATTCCATCATAACAATGCAAAATTATAATAGCTTGGTTATTATGCATGTATCATTTCACAAGATTTGAATACGTGTCTTCTATTAAAAACTTGATAAATTGAACCAAGCAAGATAATACCATTTTATTTGTATAGCACATGTTGAATACGTTGTCTTTATGTATTAATCATATCCTTTATTTCATATTAGATTTTAGTTTCAAAATTTATTTATTATTTAATGAGAAAAGCATTTATTTCTTAATCAAAGGAGAAATATTGAATTACTAGAGGGGTTATGACTATTTTATTTTAAGGGATTTTTTTATGTTTGTGAGGGAGGTTATTTATATTACATAAAATAAAAACAATCTATAAAGAGATATTAAAAGCATGTCAACGTAATGATAAATATCATAATATAAATTATGATAAAAAGGACATCTATTCTAATAAAAACTATAAAACGAATACATAAAACAAATTAATATGAAGTGAACTTAGATGCATGGTACACATACAAGAGATATCAATTTAACATTTATTTTACATATACTCATAATTTTTCTAATATGGTGAAAAAAAGATATAACTTACAACATTTATATATAACTTTATAGGTTATTGCTCTTGATTGACATCTTAAATATACACTAATTATATTGCATAAATATTTTTAACTGGTTGGGTGGGATTTAGACATGCTTTACCTCCATTACATCATTACCATATTAGTATTGAATTTTAATCAACGACATAATGATATTATAACCTATTAAGCAAGGGATTTAAACTTTGATGTTCCCATAAAAATCCTTTATTTTTAATCACTTGAGATGATCCCATTTGAATTTAATTTGCTTATGGTGTAAATTTCTTATAAATTACTGGAAATCCAATGAAATAAGTATTAATATTCTCTTACAAAATTGAAAATTTGATTTTGGTTTAGAGTATTTAAATTTTGAACTTCAATATTTTTCCAAACATTTTATTTAAAAAAATATGTGCTAACAACATAACAAAAAAAATTAAATTTTATTTTGTAATCATATACTTTTATATAACTAAAATAGATATAACCCAAATAATTTATTTAATATACACTAAACATTACATAATAATTATAATAATAAAATTTAATTTTAAATCTACAAAATAATAACTATTAATAAAAATTAAGATCTTTTGTTTCAAATATATAAAACTTCAACCTAACCTATTATATTTAGGTGAAAGATATAATACCTATGATTTTTATTGTTACAAGACTTCAAAAATACAAGCAAGAAAGGTAATCAAGACAGTACAACTAATTAATCCGTACAAGCAAGAAAGGTAATCAAGACAGTCAACTAATTAATCCGTAAAGAACCAAGTTAAGTAGATATGCACACATGATACGTACATGCATTTACTTTGGGTTCCGTGATCCCATATAATTGTTTTGGACCCCTTTAAAAATATAATCATATATGAAGTAATTAGACGTTTGTCGGAATTCATTCCTAATCCTATTGCAAACTGGATATATTTTTTTTTTTTTGATAGAGTTGATTACAATTGATAGGTGTAGATTTATTCTATTATTTTGTGTAGTTATCAAACTTATTTCAAGTTGGTAAGTATAGGGTTCAAAACACAGGGATTGTATTCACCAAATCTATCTATTCCACCTTGTCATTGCATTCACTAAACCTATTCCACCTCTCACCTTGTGGTTGCATTCATCAAACCTATTTCAAGCTGGAAAACACAAGGTTCAAACTAAAGGGTTGCATTCACCAAACCTATTATTTTATTAAGCTTGGTAAAATGGACCAACCATCATTATCATGCATTAAAAAAAATACCTAATCACATTAACCTATTTGGGAATTGAGAAAATGCTTTTCATGAGATTCCATGCGGAGTAAATTTAAATGCTAGACGTACCCATCTGTTGTATATACGGTTTGATGTTTCCACTAAACATTAGTCGACGCAGTTCTACGTCTATGATTTCTTTTTTGTTCATGCCCTGTTGGAGTCTTACTGGTTGCCTATTGTTTTTTAATTTATAAATTTAACGCGCATTTATGAGACGAGACGACTTCTCCACAAGCTTTCGCGGTCTTTCATAGACTAGCGCTAACACTTGGAATGTTAGGTTTTAATGAGTGATAAGCAGAAGGGTAGGTCTGAATATTACGTCTGAATATTTATCTGTATAGTGTGTGATATTTCAATAGAAAATTTGATTAAACCGTAGTTGAATGTAAGGCCGTACTCATATTTGTATAAGCTACAATTTACGCACATTTTTATTGTCACTCGAAAATCTTTCGATCTCTATAGATTTGTTGAAGATATACTTTTTATGGGTTAAGGACGAAATACTGTTATGTTGCCGAATTTCCAGAACGCTACACTATTTGCATTAACCAAGTTGGCCAAGCTTATGAAAAGTGTGACCACATTTTATGGCCCCATATTTTTGTTGTTGCATACATCAATATAAAATATGCAATGTTCGAATCTATTGCCCTTGCAATAGTGTTAAATTTGTTGCCCTCTTATTTTTTTTACACATCATATTATTTTACACTCAAAATTCAAATTCAAATTTATTCAATTTAATTTTAAGAGATTAAATTTGGTTATTTTATATTATGCAAATATAAATTAAATTGTTTTAGTTATTAATAAAGTTTTTTTTTAAAATTTATTTGTAATAATAGAACTTTGTATTAATTTATTCAATAAAAATAGGTGTATTTCTTGCCTTTAAAGGTAAATGGGATTTTGATTAAGGATTTAACACATGATGTACTACTATAATCTTTATTAATTGATCTACTATAGTAACCTATGTATAATAGAAATATGCTAGTACAATGAATACCAAAACTAAACACATCTAAGCCTGCTACCATCAAAAGATAGGATAGAAAGAAGAACTTCCTTGATCCTCATTGCCCACCATCTAGGAGGATAATTATAAGAAGTGATGTCACCTTTATCTAGAGCTTAATTGACCATTGTATGTATAACTCCGTTATATGTTCTCTGAGGGTGTACTTGTATTCTACTAATGGAAAGCTCACCTATATCATTTGAATCTTCTCTACAATTTCCTTTAGTCTCTGATCAAGCTTTGTATTCACCATTGGATTCCTCAGATGCTTGATCATGACTTATGAGTCAAATTCTATTTGGACCTTCTTCCAGCCTATCTTGACTACTTTTTGGAGCCCTTTAAGGATGTCACAACCCTCTATTAGGTTGTTGAAAATTATACTAAGATTCTTTGAGAAGGTGAAGACCAAGGTCCCATTCAATAGTTTTCTTATCCCTCCTACAATAGCTATTCTTGGATTCCCTCGAGATGCTCCATCCATTTTAAAATTTCCTCAATTCTATGGAGGATCTTGTCACTTTATTTTTTTGACTACTTTTGGCTACCTTATGGTTTCCATTTGTTGTTTTCCTAGACATAGGAACAATTATTAGCATGGTGATAATCTATTCCCATTGAGGTTGGGGTTCCTAGGGATACTTGAGCATATGTTGGATTATCTCTATTATGTTGGTTGTGGTCTTTTGCCAAATATAGTGGATATCTAGGGACTCTTTTTGAAGGTGTGATTGTTCCTTTCTTTCCATATGTTCCAAGGTAGGATAGTAGTTACTACTCATACTATTTTCCTAACATACTGGTCTACTTCATGTTGTGTAATCCATTCCCTTTCATTTATGTTCTACGATTGTAAAGCTAGACCAATTAATACCTAATGAGGTAAACATCATCTTCCACATATTTGAGGCTATAAGACACTCAATAAATAAGTGAAAGTACATTTTAGGGTTCTTCTAATACATCTCACACTAAAATGGACCATGATAGACTCTTTTTATAAGTTGTTCCCCTTTTAGTTTATTTTTATGCAAAGTAGCCAAATGAGGAATGTTACCTTAGGCCAGAGAATATGTGCTCATATTTTTTTGAATAAGTCTCAAAGTAGGTAGAAGTACTCTGGCATAGGGTTGCATAACATCATGCTACTATATACTCCTCCCGACCCATGTTATCCCACCCAAGAGAATTATTTTCTTGAGACCATAAAAGTGGTATCATTGGAAGAGTTTGTTGGATATCCATCTTGTGCCTCTTCAAGATTTGAATTATTTGTTCAGCTATCGAGACCCAACAAATTCTAAATTTTGAAATTTTGGTCTAGTACCTACATTATTTTACTACCTTTATCTAATTTTCTCTATGTAATTGTAGGTCAAAGTCATTACCCACCTACTCAGTCCTTACAAGTAATGCTAAACCAACAATTATCAATAAAGACAACCTTGTAGGAATAAGCTACTGAAGATAGGGATACATCGACCTAGAACTAATTTAAAAAGGGCTATATATTTTTGGAAGGGCCTAGAATGTAGAAGAGGCTTTAAATCAAAAGGTATTCAATTGAGTGATAAAATTTACTCAATTTTAAAGGACTCTAGAGAGGTCAAAATCCCAAAACCAAATGATCCTAGAATTTTTGCATGTTAACGTCACATAAAGCTTTTGAAGAATTCAAAAATGGAAAATAAAAATCATGCAATCCCAAGAACCTAGGATTCACAAGTATCAATATCACAGCAAGCTTCAAACAAGCCCAGAAGGAATTAAATAGAAAGAAAAAACCAAAGAGAACACACAAAATCAAAGTTATGCGATCCTTGGATTTTTTTATGATGACATCAACAAAGCTTTGATAAATTCTTGGTCTCATCCCCAAATATTCTAGCAACAATAAAATGATCTTGATAAAAACCTATAAGCCATCACTATAAGTAGAGGGATCATAGATGCATCCCTTTCAACAATATCCACACGTGATACCTGTCTTTCCAAATCAAAATCATCAAGTTGAGTTGGTAGTTTTGATAAACTAACAGGATAACAATGTGCAATGGTAAAAACATACAACTAAAAAAATGCATAGGCTTTGGAAGATTCATGAATTCCAAGATCTAGGAGGAAATAGATACCAAACACGTGTTTACCATAATCAAGATAAAGGATTGGTCTGAACAAGAAAACAACAACCATACCCTTCTAGCATACAAACTACGTTGTTTTCCAATAGACATATAACAAACTATATCGTATAGCTTGGGCTACAAGATTCATTCTAGACCTATAGATAACTCAACATGTCCCACAAAGACATTTGAATATTTACCAGTTTACTTGTCATATATTGTATGATTATTGTTGCCTATCAATATAATCAAGTGTTGTTTGGCCTCTATCAAAATAGTTTTACAAAACTTATGTGAATGTGAGTTATGCTTATAATTATATTTTTGTTTATGCTTCATGAATAGTAAATTTTATTAGGCTATATTTTGCTACTTGAATAGATGTTTGGATTATTATTCATTTAGTTTTTTTTGTGCTTATAAGAATATAAATTGATTTAAACGATGATTTGCAAGACTGTATGCTAGTTGCTATATTAAAAATTGAATTAGATTGAATTTATAAGACTATAATGTAGTGTATCTCATTATTTTTAGCTAAATTTTGACCATATTTAGATCATATATCTATCCCTTAATCTTTTCAAACCCTCACATCTCATATTATTATCTTAAACCCCTTTTTTAATTCATAAGTTATACAAGGAACTGACCTTATCTAGAGGTTGAGTATAGGAGAAATCCTTCTAATCTAGTCATGGTCAAGATATAGGGTGTATCTCATCCACCTAGGCATATTTTGGACCAAGATATTATAGCACACTTGATGGGATGGCTCTGTCCTACCTGCAAAGAGCATACTATGATATAAGAAGAGATTTCTCACCGTGCAAAGCCAAGAGTTTTTGGTATTCTTGATGAGGTGAATCTCTCCATATTTATATCATTTAACTAGAGGATTTAAGATTTTGGTGAATGTTCTTGACATTACAAGTGGAGAATACATATTCACCAAGTGATTCGACTGATTGAAGGATCTAAAGTTGGTGACTTTGATGGTAAAAAAGATTCAAAATTTTGTGATATTAAGATCAAGGGCTAAGACAACTCACTAAGTATCAAATACATTAACCAATTAGAGATAATAATAACACATCATCCCTAAATCTATGGTTGAATGAATTTATCCTACCTAGAACAATGTTGAACCTCTAATATCCCTAAAACTCATCTTATTCCTTAGGTCGTATTTAAAGTTCTCTCTTATTATGGTGGTAGTGGTAAGATCGGCCATGAACACTACTACGATGTAGCTACCTTGGCTACCATTTATGATATCTCTCATGATTATGTAATGGTAAGACGTATTGCACTCTCTCTAGATGAAAAACTACTAATATGGTTTTGGTAATTAGCAGATAATAATATTAGAACTTGTTATGACCTAGCTGAAACTCTCATCTTAGATTTTGATGATATAAGGGACCCTTTCATTTTGATTACTCATTTATCATTTATCCAAACGCACCCCCAAAAGAATTTCTTTGACATTAATATCCAGTTTGAGAGGATCTGGAAAGCAATCCCTCAAGAAATAAGGTCATCACAAGCCAAAGCATATATATACCATCTTCATCCATTCACCATGGATTTAAGCCTTTAAATCAAGTAATCTATTGAGAAAATATTCTTGGAGATGTTTTAGGTTTCAATCATAGCAAAATATATACTCATATCAGTTAGAAAATGCCCTCTTGGAGTTACCATGCTAAATAGCCCTTATATTTATGAAGAAAATCCACAAGCTCTCTTTTTGATCTTGCCTTTCTCCTCATCAGATACATTGTGTAGATTATACCCTCCACATCACATCCTAACTTGAATTACGCCCATCATACCTAATCTAGAGTCCTAGAATATACTAAAATAACAAGGATACATAAACAAAAAGGAAATGCCAAGGTGCAATGCAAATGAAACTAAACTTAACGCTAAATCCTACGAACTGAAATGCATGAAAGGAGAGAAACATAAACGCATTGAAACAAGGTATAAAAGTAAATATGGAGTACAACATTTTTTATTAATATGATTTAGAACCTGGTTACAATCGGTCTCCTCCCTTTTTAGGGGCTAGGAGCATTAAATATGTTCTTGTCACATCAACATATGGTATTCCTTCTTTCGCATGCCCACATGTAGAATGGATGGACCAAACATCACCATCGCTTGCGTTGATGAGTCTTGACTCCTTGCTACTCCTCTAATGTCGAGACCCTACATTCAAGGAAACAAAAAATAGTCAGTAGCACCTGTAGATAAAATGAAACATGCAATCCCCAAGCCTACGATTAGTGCATGCAAAAAATGAATAAAACGATAACTAAATAACATCATAATGATCTAAAAATTTAATAGAGGCATGAGGAAATTACTAGGAGGGCACTGCAAATGGAATAGTCAAAAAATTCACCACGGATTTCTAATCTCTCCGGGGCGGGACGAATAGACCTGCAACAAAGCTTCAAAAAGCATTGTCCCAAATGTCCCATCCGAGAGGCTCCAAATCACCTAAAAAGTTGGGGGTTAGGTAAAATGGGGTATTTTGGAAAGACCCAGAAGGTCATATTTTTCCAATTCGGCCTCTATCACCGGGAATTTGATGATGCTACATGCATGTTAGCAAAAGCGGGAAATGACAAAAACATGATCAAAACAGCTCAAAATGATGTGAAATTTGAATGACAACCTATCTAAGCAACATAGAATCAGATGAAAAAATAATAGAAAGGAAATATGCTACAAATTTCTAATCGCTCTGGGGTGGGGCGATTAGGACTACAGTAGTGTGGGGGGCACCCGGGGCAGGACGCCCACCATTTGGGGCCCGGTTTCGACACCAATCCACTTGGGATGGGTCCAAAACCTCTTGTGGGGTATTGTCGAAAAATTTGGTAGGATTTTATGGCCAAATGTTGGGTTTTGGTTCTAGATTTGCGCTTCCAATAACCACCCTATGACCTCCCTTCCAAAAGAGATCAAGGATGTGAAAGGCACAAATCAAAAGGTGTGAGGATGTAAAACGGCAGCACTTCATTGCTCAAAATTCTCCTTCTCTGTATCTTTTTGGGGTGAGAAGACTCACCATTTTATAGACCTAACGGTCTCTTTGGATGAGCATGCAGAGGCGCCACTTGGCAATCATGCCTTCCCAGGGGGGAGAAGATTCCTCCCTAATTAGGGGCTCCATGACTGCCCCTGTAATTGCCTCTAGTGCTCAAAAATGCTCACTCACACTCCCATGCAATGAAGGAAGAGTTAAGTGGTGGATCTAAGCTACCATTTGTCAAGATTTGACTTTTTTCCCGTCAAACCTGCTATTCGCCCCACCCTGGAGCGAATACTGCTAATCGTCCCTGGGTGGAACGAGTAGAGAGCAGAGTGCCTGAAAGGTGCCAAATTGACCTCTGACCTTCCAAAACTACTGTGTGAGTGGTTAGGACCACTTTTTAACCTCTGGGGGCTACCCTAGGGGCTGTGTGTGTCAATGCGATCAATGTTTGTGGTCACATAATCGGATTGGTGTTGTTTTGGTGTCTACAGATGCCCCTTTTTGGGATGCATTGTGCGTGGCGCAATGCTGAGAAAAAATAGATAACCAAAGCACTAATGATTAGGGTTTCTCGGTAACCTAACCAAATTTTGATGCCCCAAGTATGGAAAGGGCATGCATTCTTGAATCCTTGCTTCTAAAGAGCGAAGGAACTCAATTCAAGTGTTAACCTTTTTCGGTGAGGTGTTACTTGATCTTGGACATTGATCAGTCATGAATAGGCAAAGGGCACAACCTTTTGTCTATGGGAACCTTGAGTTCATGATTCATGAATGTAGTTTGTTTGATCAGCTTGTGATTATTGCTTGTTTGCTGCCCCAAGCAGGAGCATGATTGTCTTTGTCAATGATTCTTTGAATGCATGCCATTTCCTTGATTGGGTGTGTATTTGTTGATTGGTGACTAAGTGTGACTACCCCCTCAAGTGACGAATCGATGAGGGAATGACCTACATGAGAAAAGCGACGAGTCGCTTGACCCAAGATGACTTAGGTAAGGGTGCCTTTCGATGTTTTTCTTTGAATGTGTGTGCAGTTTCCCAACATTTAGACCTATTTTTGGTGGGTGTTAACCCTTTTTGTGATGCCCTTTGGGGTTGAAATTGTCAAAAATCCGTCCTCCTATGGAGCGGTCCGGCTATGGTAGCCTTCTTAGGGAGTAGGATAGTGACAATTTGTGACCCCGACATCTGTTTTGTATGCCAATGAATGGCGGGTGCAAATGCGCCTTTGTTCGGCAATGTTATTGCTATTTTTGGGTGGGTTTGGACCCTTTTTGGGACGCCATTTGGGGATGAAATTCTCGACAATCCATCCTCCCGTGGAGCGGTCCAGCTATGGTAGCCTTCTTAGGGAGTAGGATAGTGAGGATTTGTGACCCCGACGTCTATTTTGCATACCCGAAATGTCAAGTGCAAAAGCACTCTTATTGGACAATTTTATTGCTTATTTTTGTGCATTTTGGTGCAGTTTTTGCTATTTTTGAAATTTTTGCTCTATAATCATCCCTGGGTGGGACGAATACTAGTTTTGTAATCGTCCCAGGGTGGGACGAGTGCTAACTAGAGTGCTCATCCCAGGGTGGAATGATTACAAGCCTAAAAGCCTATTTAAGGGCCAAAACTAGGGTTTGGGCTCATTTGCATTCGATTTTTCTGGCGATTTGGAGCTGTGAGGAGGAGGAGGTCGAGTCTACGAAGCGAAGCGCTGCCAAATTTTCCCGACGCCATGAGTTCATGAACCGGATTGAGCGGCGGAGCCGAAGTGAGACCGGTAAGTGCTCCTCTTTGTTATTTTCTTTTGTTTTATGTTACAGTTTGAAAATCGCAATTTATTTTGAATTTGTTTTTCCGTTTAAACTAAGGTAAAACCCTAGGCTAAAAAGAAATGTTTTTTTATTTTTTGTTTGTATTTTTGTTAAGGTTACAAGAAACCCTAGGTTGAAAATTGATGTTTTTATTGTTTTAAAACTAAACCCTAGGTTAATTTGAGAGCAAAACCCTAGCTTAGAAAAATTGTTTTAATTTAAATTTTTGTATTTTCATTTAAAAAACCCTAGATTCAAATGTGTTCTTTTTGTTGTTTTGTTTTTAAACTAAAACCCTAGGTTAAACTTAGAGAGAAACCCTAGCTTTAGAAAAATTGTTTTTATTCTGAGTTTTAATTTGTAAACTTCAGTTATAAACCCGAGGTTAACGAAAAACTGTTATTGTGATTTTGATTATTTTTGTTTTTATTTATCAGTTTAAACGTAGAGTTAAAAACCCTAGGTACTGACAAACTATTTTTTTAATTTTTTTTGTTTTTATTTATCAGTTTAAATGTAGAGTTAAAAACCCTAGGTACTGACAAACTATTTTTTTAATTTTATGTTTTGTTTTTATTTATCAGTTTAAACGTAGAGTTAAAAACCCTAGGTACTGACAAATATTTTTTGTTTTAATTTTTAGTTTTTATTTATCAGTTTAAACGTAGAGTTAAAAACCCTAGGTACTGACAAATGTTTTTTGAATTTGTTTTTGTTTTTATTTATCATTTTAAACGTAGATTTAAAAACCCTAGGTACTGACAAATGATTTTTTGAATATATATATATATATTTTTAATTTTGTTTTTCATTATTTATCTATTTTTAGTTGTACATTATTTTATGCATTGTTGTATATTCATGTTATTGTTGTACAGTTTATCATGTTTTTAATATTTTTGTTTTCTTTTCTTTTGTAGGTTGTGAAGAGTCGGTATTGTGTGCCTACGGTTTTCTCTAAAGTGCGGGAGGCATTGAATTTGGTTGATTGGGAGTGGCTTGATGCCCTTGGGCTCAAGCAGGTGACTTGGCTAGAGCTTGTGGTGGGGGATCGGGCCTATCTAATGACCCTGATCAACTTGTGGGATCCCCGGACTAATACCTTCCATCTCCCAATAGGGGAGATGATAGTGACCTTGGAGGATGTCTATCGAATTCTATGAATTTCGATAGACGGGCTTCCTATTCGGACTACTTCGCGTGATCAGCAGATAGCAGTACTGATATGATGCTTTGGGCATGGGGAGGAGTTTGGTGTGGACAGCCCGATGGAGAGGGCAGAGGGCGACTGCCATATTAGTGACATTTTGGTATGGTGGTGGCTAGAGAGGGGCATGTTGGGAGTGAGGCATGCATTACTGATGACCCTCATTTCCAACATGTTGCTACCCGACTCTTTGGGTGTGAGGTTCCTGTGGAACCTACTGGAGGTGGTCTTTAGGTTGGTGGAGTGTCCAATGGAGCCCCTGATTATGATATGGGGTCATACTCTACTAGCATAGCTCTATGATGAGCTGTACGAGGTCTATTGTTGGAGGTGGAAGGGTATTGGATGTAGTTATCTATTGTAGTGTTGGGCTTGGCAGCACATAGTTGTGGAGAGGCTGGTGGGGTTGCCATGGATGACTCGGGTGAAGATGGTTGACAGAGAGATAGGGTATGCGGCTCTATGGTGGCGGTCTAAGGAGCAGGGATAGAGTCGATGGTGGGTAGGTGTCGTAGGGCACTATGTCGATGCCTTCGCTCGGCTTGCTCTAGGGGAGGTGTTTTGGTGCCCATACCAGGATTGTCCAGCCTAGCTTGAGGCTGGAGAGTGGCTTCGACGGGTGCATCGGGGAGGTGGCTGATTGGGCGACATGGGACCGAGTAGGAGTACTTCTTGTATATTTGAGTGACATGATAGTTTGGGGTGCACTAGGGGTTTCTTGGTGAGCCTTTGATCTATCGACATCGGGGTGATGATAGGACTCTGTCTTGGCCGATCATCGCACCGTTGGGTGAGGATTCAGATACATCGATTGATGTCCTAGACGTGGACAATGTTGGGGTGACCACTGAGTACGACCAATGGTGGACTTTGCAGTGGTGGCGAGGTGAGGGGTCTCTAGGGGGTGTAGAGGTGGTAGCAGTAGGTGGTGAGGATGTAGAGGCATCAGGAGAGGGTTGGGGGGTTCCGCTGGAGGATGCGGACATGGTAGAGGTGGATGATTTTATGGGGGAGGATTTTGGGGTTCCAGAGCAGTCGGATATGTAGGACGTTCTAGAGTAGTGGGAGCTGGAGCAGCCTACCATCTCGGATATGCCTATGCACCATGCTATCCAGGAAGATGCAGAGGGGAGGGATCACACTAAGATAGCACGATTGGAGGATCTGCTTCAAATGTGAGATGAGGATCTAGGGGAGTCTTTATAGGAGAGGGATCTCCTATGGACTCAGTTGGCTGAGCAGGAGAATGCATTTGCTACGTACCATCGATGGGATTTGGATACAGATGCTGCATGGGAGATGGATCTCCTACGGACACAGTTGGCAGAGAGGGAGAAGGCATTGGCGAAGCGCGATGACGTAGTGGCTATGTAACGACAGTGGGAGGCAGAGTGGTTTTGGAACCATATGGATTTAGAGGGAGAGATTATCCTCCTTGGGGGGCGATTACCTGAGCTCTCTAGAGGTGGGTCTTCGCATCAGATGAGAGACATGGATACTGAGCAGTCAACATCATCTCATCGTAGGTGATTGGATGAGGGGGGCACTAGTAGGCATGATGCGGGGGCTAGTAGCAGCTGCCCTGAGGGGTCCCATAGGACCCACACCACGGGGGGTAGTTCCCGTCGCACCGATCCTGCGTGATCATGGTGGCCGATGCCCTAGGCTTGGGGGTTTTTGAGCTTTTGCCTTTTTGCGAGGTCAGAGGACCGGTTTATTGTAGACCTAGCGGGCATTTTTGATGATATATATACATAGATGACTTTCTTTTGTTTATACACGTGTTGTGATTTGATTTTATGCATGGTGACCGATGTTTGATGGATGCATGTTAATTTACATTATGTATGGATATGTTGCGATGAATGCTAATGTTTCTAATTTATATGATATGCAAATGGAATGGATGAATTGAAATTGTGATTGTTGGCAATGGCACCATAGACTGTTTAGAACTTATGGCTTTTTGTCCTAGGCGATTGCTGTGGTAAATGACTTTTTTATGTATACATGTTATTTTTTGTATTTTCTGATGGCGATGCAAGGATGAAAGATATCACAGTTGGTTTAGAATGTAGTTAAGGTTTTCTGAGACTCAGATGTTTTAACTAACTAGCCAAGACTATACTTTTATCTTACAAGACTTTTGAACAAGGTATGAATCTGACTTGTCTTTGACCAAGTTATTTCACATCCTTGTGTGTGCAATTGAGTTTGTTTATGTGGTATTTGTTAGGATACCGCCAGTGCCAGATAGGCTATCAACCAAACCTGTACTGAGGATCACCTAATTAGCTCCACTAACTCCTTTGTTGTATTTAGTCAGATTAATTTGCGGTGCTATCTAGGATACCATAAGCTAGCTCATCCACATGCAAACATTGATCTGCACACAAGTTAATGTGAGAGATATATCGTCATGCGGGAGGTTTGCCACCAGTGATCGATAGGCTATCCACCAAACCGATACTGAGGTTCACCTCATGACCTTCTGAATGTTGAGAGTTCCAGGGATTCAAGTTTGACTCCCTTCTTTTCTTCAATTGTATTGGGATACTTGCTCTTATATAGTGATAAAAATCATTGTTTATTTTTGTTTTTTCTTTTGAGCAAGGGATTTGAATATTGAGTGATGAGAATCACTATTGTATGTGCCTTTTGATGTATGCACTTTGTGGGATTTGATGTCAAACTTTGGAGTTTTGACTTTTGCAATTTTTTTATGTTTTGCAACTTTTTGAGAACTTGGGATTCTTGGGGAATTGGGTAGGGAAGATGCTTGTCCTTTTGCCAACTCTCAGCATTCTTGGGGTCATTCGCACAGGGGGATGAGCAAGATAACCTTTTCACTAGATGGTATCCTGGATTGCTTTGCATGTTTCATCTTTCGTTTACACAACTTGGGAATTTTTATGTGTTTTAACTTGTGTTGGGATGCTACGTAACAAGGTGTGATCCAAGTAGAACTCTACCTTTGTAAAATATATCTGACTTTGTACAGTATTTGGCTAGAAATCTAATGACAGCTGAATGATGAAAACTCTTGATACATTTAGAAGACAACTGACTATGATATGGCGAAAAGATGTGAATGGCGTTTATTTTTGATGGACTGTTTATAGAGTGGAGAAATGTGGAAAAAATGATGGATTTGCCAAGTAATTACAGTCTATGGTGCCTTTGACTTGTATGACCAACAAATATGCAATGTATGGATGTGATGCTTAATGCAGCTATTATTTTTGTGTTTTCGATGGATTGATTTTTTTGTGAGTATGAAGATGAGATGCAAAAAGAGTTCTTTATTGTTGTGATGATTTTGAGAATGCATGGAAATGAGATGCAAATTTTTGTTATTTTTGATGATTTTATTGTTTTTGAATTTTCTTATTTTTGACCAAGCGATTGTGGGAGCCCTTGGAGCATTGGTTTGACCAAAGGGATGATGGGTACCTTTGGGGTGTTTGGTTTGACCAAAGGGTTTGTGGGCACCTTTGGGGCGTTTATGGGTTGACCAAGCGATTGTGAGAATCCTTGGAGCTTTTGGTTTGACCAAAGGGATTATGGGAACCTTTGGGGCGTTTTGGGATTGACCAAGCGATTATGGGAATCCTTGGAGCTTTTGGTTTGACCAAAGGGTTTGTGGGAACCTTTGGGGCCTTTTGGGGGTTTGAGTTTGGGTTGACCAAGTGATTGGGGAATCCTTGGAGCTTTTGGTTTGACCAAATGATGTATGGGCATCTTGGAGCTTTTGGTTTGACCAAAGGGATTATGGATACCTTTGGGACGTTTGGGAGTTGACCAAGCAACTACGAGAATCCTTGGAGCTTTTGGGGTTGACTAAGCGATTATGAGAATCCTTGGAGATTTTGGTTTGACGAAAGGGTTTATGGGATTTGGGTTGGGGGAATGTAGTGGATTGTTTGGGGATAAATGGATGTCTACGTCAATGTTCCTCGATCGACATGTGGGATCAATCTTCCAATTAGTGTGGAGTTGGGATCAAGTGGATATCATTTGTAAGTTTAGATGATTGGGAACCTTGGGTTCCTTTTAGATGGAAGATATCCTGAGTTGGCCCTAGGGTGAAATGAAGGATCTCAGAAAGGCGAGTACTGATGGGGATGGTGGTGAATTAATGCTATCCCAGTCTATGGCATCTATGTCTAGATATAATGGCTATGTTGGATCAACAGATTGTGGATGGGGGGGTTAAGTCAATGGAGATCATGTTGATGAAATTATTTTGGTCTCCATTACCATGGGTGTGGTTACTCGAACATCCTTGATGATATTTGTGCTCCGGATCTGGCTCTGGAGGTATTGGCATGAATGGATCAGCCCTATGTGCGGGGAGGAGGACATGGTCTGCCCTCGGCACTGATATCTCTATAGGGTCTCTAGGCGGAAGGTGCTCTCTATATGCCCAAAGTGGCGGATGCAACACTTGGTCCCATTGCGTTGGGTTTAGGTGCCACTCATGCCTTGGCCTTATGTTTAGTTGTTCAAATATGTCATCAATATCCAGGGGGTATTGTTGCTACATCTACCGCATGTGATTGAGATATGCCATCTCAGTTTCATCTTCATAATCACTGTCAAAGATCCAAAGGCCTTCGTTGGTTCCAACAACTGTTTACGACATGAGAGGCTCATCTTGCTCGAGCAAATTGATCTGGCCCCATCGGGGTTGTTCCGCTCTCTGTGAGGGGACCTAATTTTCTTGAGGTGGCACTTGCTCGATTGGAGCATCCAAAGGGAACATTGCCAAGAGGCTTTCTTGATAATCATCCATGGGGGTCACTTGTGAGTGATTGCTATCCGATTCGAAGGGGTCCCATGGTGCTACCTCATATTCTGACTCGTCTTCTGAAGATCCTTCTTGACCTTGTCTATACCTCTCTTGTAGGTGAGTTCTCAAACTTTCTCCTTTCTCGATTAAAGGGAAGGGGTTGTTGAGGCCAACAAGGTTGGTTGTCAATGATGGGAGAAAATCCCCCAATGTATACGTCGTGTTAGGATTGGCATATGGATCTAATGCCAACCCATCCTTGTTGCCTATCCCTAGGCCTTGCATGTTCTCTACCAAGATGTCCAAGGGTAGAGGGTGGTTGAACCCTACCCCTAATTTGTCGTATGGCATCTGATATCTTGGTTGGCAAAGAACTTGCACTCCTTGCTCATATCTGCCTAACCCATATCCATGCCAATTGCATTGGCCAAGATATCTCAAAGCAAAATCTGGGTTGGACAAATAGTTGACGTCTTCAGTAAAAGGCTCTTCATCTTCGTCCTCTTGCATGTAAGGTTCAATGCCATTATCAAGGCCCCCATATACAAAGTTTGTCTGATTCGGTGGGTAGCCTAGAGGAACAATAGTGCCTATGGGGAGGCGAGGTCTCCCCATGTCCTGCATGGACTCAAGTGCGGGCGTTGCTACAATGTTCCACACCAGGTACTCCCCCAGGCCCGTATTGGCCATCTCAATAGTGATTGTTGGCGGTTGAGGGGGAGGGAATGAAAGTTCTTCCTGAGTCCACTCCATGTCGGGTGAACTAGGATCCTCGACTTCCATTTTGCTAGGCATCTCCTCGGTAGAGATGGTTGAGATTGATGGTGGTGCCTCTTCCAAGGGTTTCTTCCCTTTGTCCTTCGATGTGGCCACCGTAGGTGGCATCATTGGTGAAGGACCAGATGATGAAGATGGACCCGATTGGGGATTTGATGGACTTAACAATGGGGATGCCTATGTTGAATCAGACCCTATTTAGATGGATTCAACTAAAAATCCAAATGTTTTGATGGAAGGGTCGATTGCGGCATCAGCTACACCGCATTGCAATACTTGAAGGGCTCCAAGTCTGCCGGGACTACATGCACCTACCCTTCAAATGTATACTTTAAGCATCGATGAGCTATTGAAGGGACACACTTCATGTCCCCTGATCCATGGCCGACCCAGCAAGATGTTATAGGCCATCTCACCCTCCAAGATGTGGCACAATGTAGGTATAGTCTTTTGTCCCACTTGGATGGGTAGGACAATTGTGCCAACTATCGAGCATATGGCATCATTGAATGCTCGCAGTGTATAGGTGGAGGCCACTATGTGAGATGTAGGCAACTTTAGGTGCTTCAAGGCCACTGTTGTAATGATATTACTGGATGAGCCAATGTCCACCAACACCCTCTTATACGAAATCCCATTGACCCACGCGATGACGTGCAGGGGTGGATCCGCCATGTCACCAGCCACTGATTTCAATTTGTCCTCTCAAAAGGTGATGACTGGCTCGGTGCATCGTTTGACATGTCCCACGAAGTTGTTGAAGGAGTTTTCTTCATGGGGCTACAACTCGATGGCTTTTAGTATCTCCATTAGAGCCTCCCGATGGGGCAATGATTGTTGTATGAGCTCGTAGATGGAGAGCCTAGCCGATGTGGTCCTCAAACTCTGGGTGAGTTTGGTCCGAATTATGGCCACTGGTCTAGGTGGAGGAGGTTGCGTAAGGTGTTGTTGTGGTTGTGACATTGTTGGCACCTCTCCTATAGCTACTACGGGGGTAGCTGTGCTCGGGTACCTCTTGTTTCGAGTCACTATACCGATCATCCCTACATACCCCTGCATGGGGTAGTTATGTGTTACCTCATTGACTTGTAGGGTCTTTGCCTATGCATCATGGGTAGGCAAGGGGTCCTTAAAGACCTCCATTTGTTGGTTGCTTGGTGCCATGGGATTATCCACCGCTAATGTCTTGTTATCTATTAGGTCTTGCACCAAGCCTTTAAACTTCCAACATGCATTAAGGTCATGTCCCTTCCATCTGTGGAACCTACAGTACAAGTCTTCCCTATAGCCCTTAGGTTTTGGTGCATTGGGGTCTATGGGTTGAATCTCGGGCAGGTTGATCAAGTTTGCCACTGACAAGCGGTCAAACAGGGAGTCTCTAGACTCTATGTAAGGTGTGAATTGTCGCCTAGGGTGATGCTACTGATTTTGTTCTTGCCTCTAATTTTCTCTGTCATAACTATTAAGAGGCACCACCTGATAGTTAGCCTTTTGGGGCTGTGTTGCTTGTGCAGGATTAGGGACGTTTATAGCAACTTGATTGACCATAGTGGGTTTCTGTTGCGTGGTCCCTATTTTGGTGTTCTTAGACCATTCTTTCTTCTTTGGCTTGGCTATCTCGCCATCCTGAATCTTGATCTCCTCAATGATTTTGGCTTGCACCAGAGCTTCCTCTAAAGTGGCATATTGCTACAGCTGCAATAGCATGGAGATCAATCTCAAACAGCTCTTTGAGAACATTTGGGTGAGGTCGGACATAGGAGGGAGGTAGGGCAGCTTTGAAAGAAAAGTCCTCCATCGGTTCCCATAGGCCACCATGGTTTCTTCCTCATACTTCTTGAGGCTGGCTAGGTCACTTAGTGATGCCTTCTTCTTGGTGTTGAAGGCGAAGCATTCGAGGAACGCATCCACTAGCTTATCTAAGTTACTAATGTTGTGCTTTGGCAATTGAGTGAACCAATCCGAGGTAGGGCCTAGGAATGTGGTGATGAATATTCTTAGCAGCAAAGCATCATTGTCCTGAATTCCAAAGCATTGGCTCAGGAATCTAGTCACATGCTCTTGGGCATCCTCCTCCCCTCTAAATATTGCCAACTGAGGTAGTTTAAAGTGTTCAGGGTAAGGGGGTGTCGACACTGACGGATGCACAGGATGACTATGGAGTTGGCGTAAAGTGGGCTTTTGGGGCCCAGAAGTCTTGGTCTCCACAGACTCCAAGCGCTCTAGCAGCACTTTATATGCATCAAAATATTTAATCTCTTCCTCCTTGGTTAGTTCCCATTGTGGGTTGTGGGGAACTTGAGGCCTATGGAGGGGTGGCCGGATAGCACCCCCTCCGCCTTGGTAGGGCATTTTGGCCCGCTCTTCTTCTTGCTCATACTCCTCATAGGCTTCTTGAGGAGTTTCTGGATGAGACCTATAACCATGGGTGGGTTCCCGTGGAGGGTGCCCATCATTGTTCCTGGGAGTGGCCTCCCACTCAGGTCTAGGAGGTCTCGGAGGCAGCACTTGGTAAGGTCGTGGAGACCTATCTTGCACTAAGGGGTTATGCCTCTCATACGGTTCTGCTCTTTGGGTGTGAGGGGTTGGAACCCTCTCAGGCATAGTGTTATGGAGTAGCTCATCTGTTTGGCACCGAATGCACTCTTTGCTAAGGTGATATAGATGCTCTAGCTGCTGTTGGTCTTGCTCAAGCTGCATGATCTACGCTTGGTGGGTGGCATGTCTGGCGACTTCCAGGTCGATTTGTTCTACCATATTGAGTCTAGGAGGCCTAGATGCCTCTCCTACACATTTATCTTGATCATGATGATCCAAGATCTCTATAGGTCACTTCCCTCTATCGAGGTTGGTGGCATTCACTTGAGGCTCTGGCCTCAGTAGGTGATTCTAGTAGATAGAAGGTGCGGAGGTGCATTGCTCCCATGCTATGTATTGCTCTTGAGGAATGTAATGGTCTTCCTCATGCTCCCTTTCATATATGTGAAAGGGGCGGGCAGAGTTGGCTCGCCCTACTTGAAGAGCCTTGTGCTCTGGATTTGTCTTATTATTCCTAACAGTGATGAGGGGGTAAAGGAGGGATGACATAATCATGTGGCCTCTCCTCAATGGACCCTATGTTGTTCTAGCACTTCATCGCATGGTGGCCACTCATACCGAGCTTCTAAGGGAGCCTTCCCATTTATATTGAGTGCCACGTGTAGGGACTCCTCCTGAAAGGGTCTATGTTGGATGGGAGTGCCCCTCGAAGGGGTGCCTCTATAGTCCCATTCTGAAATGGCACAATGTGGACTATCTTGTGGGTCGGGCCACCAAGGTGGTATGACCAAGTCCTTGGGGCTATAGCGGAGGTGACTTGTGCCCCCTTGTACACTCTTCGTAGCTCCTACCCGTGATTGGGCTTGGCTACGGGTGTACACCATGGTGGTGTTTCCCTACAAGATGCATAGATTTTTATTTATTTTTATGATTTTTATGCTACACTAAACAAAAAATATCACACACACACAAAGCAATGATTATCTCGTTTAAATATTAAAGGTGTGCCCTAAACCTGGTTTAGTGTGTTTTGATTTTTGTTTTGATAGTTTTGTAAAGAACATTTTGTAGCAAATGCAATATGATGGCTCTTATGACTCCCAAAAATGGTCGCCCCTTCGATATACCATTTCCAGGCCGTTATACCAAACCTCTCTATATACCCGCCCTTACGTGAGGGAAACTATTGGTACGTGAGAGCATAATGGTACGTGGAACATAGGTGGTACGGAAGGGGGATCGCCCTATTTTTGACACCTACCATAGAAGACTTATCCTCATGCACTAGGAATCACCCCAACTACACTTGGTCATCTTTCGTCAGGATTTACGTCTAGCAACAGTAGCGATCGGGGTTATGGATGCAAAAATTCAAGCCAAGGTGGTGATGAAATCCACCATTGGTCTTGATCAAGGGCTGGGGTTTTACGACCAGCTCCTTGGTGTTTAAATTACCATGTGATGTGTGGGGTTCTTTTTAATTTGCATAAATGAAGAAAACAAGCATTAAAAACTCTCCTATGCAAGCAAATAACCAAAAAATAGAAAACAAAAAGCAAAAAATGACAGAAGGTGTTTAGGACCCCTACCTCTTCTCTGCCCAAATCGGATGGCTCTGAGTTTCTACCCTGAAATTGCACAGAGAGCTATTCATCCCTAGGTGGGATGAATAACAGAACTGTATTCATCATAGGGTGGGGCGAATGCCCATTCGTCCCTAGGTAAGATGAATTCCAGCTTTGTATTTGCCATAGGCTAGAACGAATAACAGTCCAGCGTTTGAAAACTTGGTACCTGCAAGCAAAAACAAGCAATTTTTGATCAGATTTTTGATCTCAAAAATAGAGGACAAGGTCCCACCGTGATCGCCACTGAAATCACGAGGATACAAAAACAAAAAGGAAATGCCAAGGTGTGATGCAAACGAAACTAAACTTAACGCTAAATCCTATGAACTGAAATGCATGAAAGGAGAGAAACATAAACGCATTGAAACAAGGTATAAAAGTGAATATGAAGTACAACCCTTTTTATTAATATGCTTTAGAACCCGGTTACAATCCGTCTCCTCCCTTTTCAAGGGCTAGGAGCGTTAAATATGTTCTTGTCACATCAACGGATGGTATTCCTTCTTTCGCCCCCCACATGTAGAATGGGTGGACCAAACATCACCGCCCTTGCGTTGATGAGTCTTGACTCCTTTCTGCTCCTCTAATGTCGAGACCCTATGTTCAAGGAAATAGAAAATAGTCAGTAGCACCTATAGATAAAATGAAACATGCAATCCCCAAGCCTATGATTAGTGCATGCAAAAAATGAATAAAATGATAACTAAATAACATCAAAATGATCTAAAAATTTAATAGAGGCATGAGGACATTACCAGGAGGGCACTACAAATGGAACAGTCAGAAAATTCACCATGGATTTCTAATCGCTCCGGGGTGGGACGATTAGACCTACAACAAAATGTCAAAAAGCACTATCCCAAATGTCACATCCGGGAGGCTCCAAATCACCTACAAAGTTGGGGGTTAGGTAAAATGGGGTATTTTGGAAAGACCCAGAAGGTCATATTTTTCCAATTTGGCCTCTATCACCAGGAATTTGATGATGCTACCTGCATGTTAGCAAAAGTGGGAAATGACAAAAACATGATCAAAACAACTCAAAATGATGTGAAATTTGAATGACAACCTATCTAAGCAACATAGAATTAGATGCAAAAATAATAGAAAGGAAATATGCTACAAATTTCTAATCGCTCCGGGGTGGGGCGATTAGGACTGCATCAGTGTGGGGGGCGCCCGGGGGCAGGACGCCCACCGTTTGGGGCCCGATTTTGGCACCAATCCACTTGGGATGGGTCCAAAACCTCTTGTGGGGTGTTGTCAATAAATTTGGTAGGATGTTATGGCCAAATGTCGGGTTTTGGTTCCGGATTTGTGCTTCCAATAACCACCCTATGACCTCCCTTCCAAAAGAGATCAAGGATGTGAAAGGCACAAATCAAAATGTGTGAGGATGTAAAATGATAGCACTTCATTGCTCAAAATGCTCCTTCTCTCTATATTTTTGGGGTGAGAAGACTCACCATTTTATAGACCTGACGGTCTCTTTGGATGAGCATGCAGAGGTGCCACTTGGCAATCATGCCTTCCCAGGGGGGAGAAGATTCCTCCCTGATTAGGGGCTCCATGACTACCCCTGTAACTACCTCTAGTGCTCAAAAATGCTCACTCACACTCCCATGCAATGAAGGAAGAGTTAAGTGGCGGATCTGAGCTACCATTTGTCAAGATTTGACTTTTTTCCCATCAAACCTGCTATTCGCCCCACCCTAGAGCGAATACTGCTAATCGTCCCTGGGTGGAATGAATACCAGTTTGTAATCATCCCTGGGTGGAATGAGTAGAGAGCAGAGTGCCTGAAAGGTGCCAAATTGACCTCTGACCTTCCAAAACTGTTGTGTGAGTGGTTAGGACCATTGTTTAACCTCTAGGGGCTACCCTAGGGGCTGTGTGTGTCAATGCGATCAGTGTTTGCAGTCACATAATCAGATTGGTGTTGTTTTGGTGTCTATAGATACAATAACTAAGAGCTATGATCAAACACCTAACAATTGATATTGTGAAATGATATAGTGCTAATATAGGATCCAAAATATACCTTCAAGGGGATTTTTCCTCTATCTCAAAGAGACAAATGATTCTAATTTGTAAGGTTAATGGAAAACATTTGTTTATCATTGAAATTCAATAACAAAGAGCATTCGCTACTCTAATAAGGAAATATGATTTAGCATTTGATAGTCATTACAATGGCAATGCCCATCAAGGATTTCTACCTCATTTTTGGCTAACTATAATTCCAAAATATAAAAAACTTGTAGG
This sequence comes from Wollemia nobilis, assembly GCA_028583015.1. NCBI lineage: Eukaryota > Viridiplantae > Streptophyta > Pinopsida > Araucariales > Araucariaceae > Wollemia > Wollemia nobilis. The sequence goes on along the minus strand of JAQPPZ010000252.1, from coordinate 33,250 downwards.
CTTTATGATGGATCTAAAATAATATTTCACAATCGATGAACCCTCCATTCCATCCTGATCACTCCAACTATAATATTTGGGTATGTTTCGTTGATATTTGATACCATAAGACCAAAAATTTATGAATTATTGAGCAAAAAATAGAGCAATCTAGGGTTTAAACTGATATGGAAGGGCTAGAAGCAGTATTCGATCCAAAAAGAGGGCATCAGAGAGCAAAACGTAGGGTTGTTTGTAAATCAAGCCAGCTCGAAAGCATCACTAAGATATCAATGTAGGATATAGACCTATCAAAATATGGGTTATCCCTCTATAACAAGAAAACAAAGGAAAAGGTAGTTGAATATTATTAGGGGCAGTTCGAACCATCAACCCAAAGGGAGATTAAATTGCTAAACAAGGATGGGGATAACATTGTAAAAGAAGTAAAAATATTTAAAAGAAACTCTACTAATATTTAGATAGAAAAATTTTGTCGAAGCAACTCTGAAGTGCTTGACAACTAGTGTTGTTATCTTTCTAGAATTAAAGATAACATATAGACAATAATCTCCTAGTATGGGTAAGACTAAGTGTCCATTATTTTGTTTTCCTTATGCATTGAATGTTGGGTGTTGCATAATTTCATGATAGATTGTGATACCATGAATTTGAAATATGTTAAGGTTGGTTTCATGATGATTCCTTAAATGAGATACTAGTATGAACAACCAAGGTCTTCAAAGGGGTCACATTATTACTATACAAATCATCGAACCTTGTAGCAGTTTGAAACATAGTAGTGGTAGATTTATCATCACTCTTTAGGACATGTTTGTCAAAAGAGTACCTAGAATAGTTTAAGAGAAAGGTCAAGCTAGCTATTCTAACAATCCAACACAACAATAGCATATGAAGGTGAAAAGCTACAACCAATATAAATGAACAAGTTTCGAAAGATGGATGAATTCCAAGATTCAAGAGGAAATCAAGACCAAACATGTGTTTATCAAACATGCAATTCAGGTTGTGTAACAAACTATATTGTATGGCTTGGGATACAAGATTCATTTTGAACCTATAAACATCTCAACTTGCCTCATAAATAGGATCAAATATTTAGTATTTTTCTTATATATTGTATGATGATTGTTGTCTATCAATATAATCAAGTGTTGTATGACCTTTGTTAACAAAGTTTTGTATAACTTATGTGAATGTGAGTTATGCTTCTAATTGTATTTTTGTCTATGCTTAATGAGTAGTAAATTTTGTGAGGCAAATTTTGTTATCTATATAGTTATTTGGATTAATGTAAGTTTATTTCTTAGAATTCTTAGAAGCGAATAAAATAATTTAAATGATGTTATGGAAGACTGCATTCCAATTGGTTTATTAGACGTTGAATTACATTTAATGTGTAAGACCCTTATGTGATGTATCACATTATTGTTATCTAAATAATGACCATATTTAGATCATATCTCTATCCCTTACCTTTTTCTAACCCTCGCACCTCCTACTTTCATTTTAAATCCCTTTTTCATTTCATACGTTGCACAAGTATCTAGCCTTCTCTAGAGGTTGAGTAGAGAAGATATCCTTCTCATCCAATCTTGGCCAAAATCTGGGGCGTATCACATCCACCTAGGAAGATTTTAGACCTAGATTAACATTCTTCATTTAGATATATAGATCAATAATATTGCTAGGTACATGGAAGTATATATATATATATATATATAATCATATGTAGATATCAACGTAGAATAAAATGCATGCATCTCAATTAAAATAGTACATTATTTATAGATAAATTGATATTTTACTATAATATTTTGTAGATTTAAGATGTTGTATCTTCTAATAATCTATTGGATAAGTATTACAACTCTATAAGATTTAAAATGACAAAATCCATATTTATGCATCGTAAGTTTATGGATATATTGTTTGTAATCTAGTAACATCTACTGTGAGAAGTGTTATCACCACATAGCCTTGTGATTATATTAGATGATAATATTATTTATTTTGAGATAAGTGTTCAACTAATTTTAATTATGATTTAAAGGTAAGCAATCCTTATAAGTTAACATCTAATCCAAATTAAATATAAATTAATACTTGTTAAAGATAAAAAATAGTTTTCAACTATAAAAGACAATTAATTAAAAATTGAATATGTTTATGACTTTATATTAAAAATAAAAGAATAAAGGTATTATAACATCGTTTAAATGAAATATTAATTTAACAAATCTTAATTTGTTAAATTTTAAAGTAATTTCACAATGTAAAATTAGGTTAGATGCTTTGTATGAATTATGTCGACAGCCAAAGTTAACTTAGGACCGTCTACAGATATGAAAACTAAAATTTATAGATAGTATTACATTGCAAGAGTGTTACGTAATTATAGCTCAGTCTGTCTTAATTATAGCTGAGGAACAACAGCCGACAAGGATTCCAAATATTTACGACGACATCATGTACGGACAGGAGGAGGGCGACTCTGTTTTGTAAACTACATAGATTCGGTCAGCGATTTGTATTTAGTCATTCGTTGGGAAATGATATAAAATGATTATATGAATGAGTAATGTGCATAATAAGAATACAGAATGTGTGCCATTTGTATTTTAGTCATTCGTCAGGAAATGATGTACCATGTGCAGGAATGAGCATGTACATAATAAGAATAAAGAATGTGTGTACCCTATCCTGCTGCTGTCCAGCATAATTATCTTAGTAGGGCTCATCCAGCCTATCTTCTACCTCTGGAGACCTAGGCGGCTGCGTCCATTTTCCGTCTGGGCCTTTCACGAGACCCTTATTTCCCTCCTGCCACCAGTAGGAAGGGATTCCAATCCTTTCTTTCAGTAAGCTACTGCTCTTGTTAACAAGAGCCAGGTCTCTCCCCAGTGACTTGAAAGACCTGTTACTCCCTTGAAAGCCATCTAATAAGTGGAGATAAACCTCTAAATTGTGGAAGTGGGCCAGATTATAGCTTCTCTTCAACCACGGCGAATTGCTGTTGCGCAGAGAAATCTGGACGCCCACATGAAAATACGTCCAGGGAAGCCAATGCAGAAGCCTGCCGAGCCATCCCATGTCCTCGTTCATAAAAACTCCCGGGACTTTGGGAACGAGGTCGTATTCATTCACCAACCTCAACACTTTGACGCCCATCTCCTCTATATGACGGGCGAACGTCAGGTTTCCCACTCGTGGTGAGGCGAAGGCAAACACTGTGACGGGTATTGATTGACAGCCATCAACGGAAGAAAGTGGCCGCATATCGTCTACTACTTGTTTGATATCATAAGCGCTTAAGGTCGCAAGCGCAGCTCCCAAGCTGTGTCCCGTGAATGTTATACTCAAACTCTGGCCTTCGTATTCTGTCAATAGTCTTTTTATCTCCGCCGTTACAATCTCTCTGGCGCTTAGCCTGCATCTCACAGAATCTTCGGCGATGGACGTATAACAACTCAGAAACCCTTTCTCTACTCGGACGTCTAAATCTGGAACTGCATGTATGTTGGCGCTGTAAGTGCGTGCCGTAGCCTGGGAAAATGCAGCAGGAACTAATATGTCTCTAACATCTTGGATCCATTCTTGTGGCGTTTGTGTTCCTCTCCATGCGACGACAACGTCGCGCCGCCCAAGTCTCTGAATCTCGTTTGGATCCGTGCAAACGGCGATAAAGCCTATCCAAACCGGTTCCTCACTTGACATCTCTCCAAAGAAGGAGGTTAAGCCTGGGGTATTGGCGTATATATATCTGGTAACTGTATAGCCACAGTTAGGCAAACCAGTTTTCTGGAACAGGGACTTCTTGTTGTGCTTGCATGTGCCATAGTACTTGGAGTAAGTGTTATCATCAAACGCGTCATAGCAGATCTGCGCGAAATCGCCATACCTCAGCAGTTCGGCTTTGAGAATAGGATTGATGGTATTAAGCAGGCCTTCCCAGGATTTGGCACCTTGGATATCTCTCCATATGTCAGCAAGCTGTTGCCCGCCTCCAAGGATCCCGTTATCATTTGTGGAAGACGAGTTCTGGGATTGTAAGGGAAACACAGCCATCCTCTCCAAATTTGGAAAACACAAAAAGGCTTGTAGTGGATGTAAGGTATCTTTGGATTCTCTTTTCTTTGAGAGATATCTATGTATATGTCTTGGATATGGGGTTCGGATCGGATTGCTCTGATAGGGAAGGTAGAACGAGGTCGACGAGTGCAACTGCTTTGATTGAAGATGAAGAACTGCTTTAATGAATGCAAAGTGAAGGGACGGTACGAGTATAAATAGCCACAGAGTGAGGGCGACTTAAGATATTGAGTCAAGCTTGGCCTTCTGATTCCAACCTACCATTCTGATTCCAACCTACCATTCTGATTATCAACGTGAATTGGAAGGTTGACGAAAAATTTATGGAAATGTTCAGCATTTGTTGTTACGATTAACATAACAGGTTGGCAACCAATTGAAAACATACAAAATATAACAAGAGAAAGTCAAGATGTTCAGAAGTTTTGACCGGTATCCTTGCGTTTGGTATGAATTTGAATCCCCGCGGAATGCTAGGAAACTGTGTATGTCTAATTTTACAACCAAACGGTGTAATATCCTACTTTGAAAGCCAACTCGGTGGACTAAAAAATTGAAAATGTAAACATCTTATCATCTATTCTGATGGATTGATTCAGAGGCGTCCAAAGACATATTTATAATAAAATACACGCACGTGTTTAAATATAATTGCTATTAAGATTGCGAATGTGTTTAATTAGAGTCCCTTCGAATTTAAGGATTGTGTTCATATATACATTTGTATGTGTAAGAGAATGAGATTAAGATTGGTTTATTCCTATGGCATTGGAAATTCTTTGAAATTTTCCTTTTTCAAATTGAAGATGGAGAGTAGATATTAGTAGGTGGGTGGAACCCGGGCCCATAGTTTGATAAGTTCAAGGTATAGATTATAATTTACTTCTTGTAAGCATAATAAATCGGGGTCCTTAATTATCATGCTCGTGCGAGGGACATGTTTTATTCAAAGTGAAACATGGGCTTCAACATGGATATTGGATATATCTAAGGAAGGTGCACCCCGATCTCTAAATCCTTAATTAATTAAATTGATGTAAATCCTATAATTTTATTCTTTCAAAAAGAGCTAATCCTCCTTATTAACTTTTGTTGCTATTCAAATTAAAACCTAAGAGGTACATATATTACTTTTAGATGATATGGTTATGCATAAGGGTCACCTCCTAAACGTATTTATAAAAATGGGTTCAATTCAAATGAATTGTATTTAAATTTATGTAGAAAACATAGAGAATTGTCTTTCTTTTTTTTTATTCCATCCAAAAATATAAAATGGGGTGACTTGTTTGTCATTTTTCCTTATGATAAGACATAGTATTTATATAAGGTTTAGTCTCAAAGATTATAACAATAATTTTTATGAGAACTATTATTTTAGGTTGTCAAGATCTAGCATCCTTTAAGGGTTTATGTACATTACCCTTACTAGATTACTACTTATTTTTTCTTACGTATTACACTTCAACAACTTTAGAGCTCATTTTTTAGGTTTTTTGATTGATTTTTGAAGATTTTACTAAGCACCAAATTGATCATAGATTGGTTCAAAGTGTAGATCTCGTCGAGATGGGTGGTTTATAAAAATAAAAAATGAAGCTTTGGATCAAAAGGATTATCTTCTAGAAGGTTTATAGCTATTGGTCGTTAGTCGCCAGTCATCCTGTCCTTCTATTACCAGTCATCAGTCACTAGTTGTCCTACTCTTTTGATACCAATCAATTACCAGTCGTCCCTCTCTTTTGCTATCGACTATGAGTTGCTAGTTGTCTCGACTCTTTTACTATCATGTTTTCATTTCTATTGGTCATCTCGAGGAGAATCAATGTTTAATATGTAAGAGTATCACTATCATGTTAGGTATATATAGTGGTGGTATAATAGACAACATTGGTGGTGTAAATAAAATTATTTATAATTTCAACATGAAAAGATCCATGATTTAGACATAAATATTTTTTATCAACATGAAAAGATCCATGATTTAGACAAAAATGTTTGTGATTTAAAATAAAAACGTTAAAATTATTATCAAAGCAAGGTGATCCGATCGAAAAAAAACACCTAAAACATTTTTGGTGAATGGGTCTTGCCAAGTAATATTTTATCTCTTAGTCAAAGTGATGTGAAGGATTTTATTATGAAAATATAAATATTTTAGGAATTTGAAGAATATAATTGATAAAAATAGAAATGAAAAATGCTTGTGACAAAAAAACATATTGGATATGGTTTAATTGACCTAACATCAAATGTAATACTTATTTTTAAATATTTATATGCATGTGTCACAACATAATGATATATACAATGTACCTATTCAACATAAATGTGCTTTCACAATGCAACTAACTTTTAACATGTATCGCAACATGCTCATATCCTCTTATATTTACGCCTTATGAATTATTATACCCTTACACCCTTGTATCCCAAAGTTTAATATTTACATAGGTATTATATACTTAATCCTTGTAAATACACATGGGTTGCATTCATTGTAAGTATAGGTTTTAAACCACATGGTTGCATTCATTAAACTTGTTTCACCTGGTCGTTGCATTCACTAAACCTATTCCACTTTCACCTTGTCATTGCATTTATCAAACCTATAGAAGGGTTGCATTCACCAAATCTATTATTTTATAAAGCAATATAAAATAGACCAACCGTCATCATCAAACTAATGTGCACTCAAAAAATACATAATCATACTTACCAACCCGCTAACCCTTCAACATGCCAAACATATACATATGATTAATGAGACTCGAAAGTGTTTGAGAAATAACATATTTATGAATTGAGAAAATGCTTTTTATGAGATTCCATGCAGAGTAAATTTAAATGCTAGACGTACCCATCTGTTGTATATACGGTTTGACGTTTCCACTAAACATTAGTCATCGCAGATGAAAAGAGAAGAGCCAGCCGAGCGTCTACGTCCATGATTTCTTTTGTGTTCATGCCCTGTTTGGAGTCTTATTGGTTGCCTATCATTTTTGAATTTATAAATTTAACGCGCATTTATGAGACGAGACGACTTCTCCACAAGCTTTCGCGATCTTTCATAGACTAGCGTTAACACTTGGAATGTTAGGTTTTAATGAGTGATAAGCAGAAGGATAGGTCTGAATATTACGTTTAGGTCTGAATATTATATTTGAATATTTATCTGTATAGCGTGTGATATTTTAATAGAAAATTTTATTAAACTGTAGTTGAATGTAAGGCCATACTCATAATTGTATAAGCTACAATTTATGCACATTTTTATTGTCACTCGAAAATCTTCCATCTCTATAGATTTGTTGAAGATATACTTTTTATGGGTTAAGGACGAAATACTGTTTTGTCGCCGAATTTTTAGAACGCTACACTGTTTGCATTAACCAAGTTGGCCAAGCTTATAAAAAGGGTGACCGCATTTTCATGGCCCCATATTTTTGTTGTTGCATACATCAATATAAAACATGCAATGTTCGAATTTATTGCCCTTGCAATAGTGTTATATTTGTTGCCCTCTTATTTTTTTTACACATCATATTATTTTACACTCAAAATTCAAATTTAAATTGAATGATTTAATTTTGAGAGATTAAATTTGGTTATTTTATATTATGTAAATATAAATTAAATTGTTTTAGTTATTAATAAAGTTTGTTTTTTTTAATTTATTTCTAATAAAAGAAGTTTCTATTAATTTATTCAAGAAAAAATACATGTATTGCTTGCATTTCGAGGTAAATGGAGTTTTGATTCAGGATTTAACACATGATGTACTGCTATAATTTTTATCAGTTGATTTGCTATAGTAATCTATGTATAATAGAAATATGCTAGTACAGTGAATACCAAAACTAAACACATCTAATCCTGCTACCATCAAGAGATAGGATAGAAAGAAGAACTTCCTTGATCCTCATTGCCCATCATCTAGGAGGATAATTGTAACAAGCTATGTCATCGAGGGTTATGCATAAGTGGTCAGTCCCAAAATGTATTTATAAAAATTTGGTATACATCGACCTAGAACTGAAGAAATAAGCTACTGACGATAGGGATACAATTTTAATGAAATTTCATCAAGAAAGACAACCTTATAGGAATAAGCTACTGAAGATAGGGATACATCGACCTAGAACTGAATTTAAAAAGGGCCATATATTTTTGGAAGTGCCTGGAATGTATAATAGGATTTAAAGTGAAAGGTATTCAATTGAGTGATAAAATTGACTCAATTTAAAAGGACTCTAGAGAGTTCAAAAGTCCAAAACCAAATGATCCTAAATTTTTTTTATGTTAGCGTCACATAAAAATTTTGAAGAATTCAAAAATAAAAAATAAAAATCATGCAATCCCAATTTTTTTTTATGATGACATCAATCGATAGCCTTCGAGGATATGGAACAATGACAACTTGAACCCAAGATCTAAAAGTGTTAATATCATGCCAAGATTCAAACAATCCTAGAAGTAATTAAACACAAATAAAAACCAAAGAGAACACATAAAATCAAAGTTAAGTGATCCTTAGATTTTTTATGATGACATCAACAAAGCTTTAAGAAGTTCTTGGTCTCACCCCCAAATATTCTAGCAACAATCAAATGATCTTGATAACACCTACAAGCCCTCGCTATAAGTAGAGGGATCATTGATGCATCCATTTCAACAAGATCCACACGTGATAACTGGTTCCCCAAATCAAAATCATCAAGTTGAGTTGGTAGTTTTGACAAACTAACAGGATAACAATGTGCGATGGTAAAAAGGTACAACTACAAAAAATGCATAGGCTTTGGAAGATGCATGACTGCCAAGATCTAGGAGGAAATAAATACCAAACATGTGTTTACCATAATCAAGACAAAGGACATAGCGAGATAGCCAAACCTAAGAAAATAGAGTGGACTAAAAACACTAAATATGGGACCATGCAACAAAAACCCGATGCAGTTAACCAAGTTGCAATCAACGTCCCTAAACTTGTGCAAGAAAATCAGCCTCAAAAGGTTAATTATCAAGCAGTGCCTCCCAAAACTATGATAGAGAAAATTAGAGGCAAGAGCAGAATCAACAGCATCGCCCTAGGCAACAATTCACACCCTACACAGAGTCTAGGGACTCCTTGTTTGACCGCTTGTTAGCGGTAAACCTGATCAACCTGCCAGATGTTCAGATGATAGATCCCAATGCACCCAAACCTAAGGGGTATAGAGAGGACTTGTACTACAGGTTCCATAGGTGGTAGGGACATGACCTAAATGCCTATTGGAAATTTAAGGGATTGGTGCAAGACCTGATTGATAACAAGACACTAGCGATGGATAATCCCGTCACACCAAGCAATCAACAAATGGAGGTCTTCAAAGACCCCTTGCCTGCTCATGCTCCACAGGAAAAGACACTACAAGTTAACGAGGTCACATAGAACCACCCCATGCAGGGGTATGTAGTTATGATAAGTATAGTGACTCAGAACAGGAGGTATCTGAGCATGAATGCTCTTGAGGTAGCTGTAGGAGAGGTGCCTGCAACATCGCAACCACAACAAAACCTTACACAACCTCCTCTGCCTAAGTTGGTGGCCACACTTTGGACCAAGCTAACTCAGAGTCTGAGGACCACCTCGGCTAGGCTCTCCATATACAAGCTTATATAGCAATCTACGCCCCATCAAGAAGCTCTAATGGATATTTTGAAGGCCATTGAGTTGTAGCCCCACGAGATAAATTCTTTCAACAACTTTGTGGGGCATGTAAAATGATGCACTGAGCCAGTCATCACATTTCGAGAAGACGAATTGAGATTAGTGACTGATGACATGGTAGATCCACCCCTACACATTATCGTGCGGGTCAACGGGATCCCATACAAGAGGGTGTTGATAGACACTGGCTCGTCCAGCAACATCATCACAACTACGGCTCTCAAGCATCTAAAGTTGCCCGCATCTAACATCACAGCTTCCACCTACACTCTACGAGCATTCAATGATGTGATCTACTCGACAGTTAGCATAATAGTCCTACCAATCCAAGTGGGGCAAAATACCATACCCACATTGTGCCACGTATTGGAAGGTGAGATAGCCTACAACATCTTGTTGGGCTGGTCATGGATCAGGGACATGAAGTGTGTCCCTTCGATAGCTCACCAATGTTTAAAATATACATTTGAAAGGGAGGTGCATGTAGTCCCGACGGACTTAGAACCCTTCAAATATTGTAATGCGGTGCAGCTGATGCCGTAATCGACCCTACCATTGACGCATTTGGATTTATAGTTAAATCCATCTAAGTAGGGTCCGAGTCCACAAGCATCCCCGTTAAAAACTTCTTCAAAATCCCAGCTAGGTTCATCTTCATCGTCTGGACCTCCACAAATGACACCATCTTTGGGGGCCAAACAGAAGGACAAAGGGAAGAAACCCTTGGAAGAGACAAAACCTTTGAAAGAGACACTGCCATCAGTATCAACTATCTCTACTGAGGAGATGCCTGACTGGATGGAATTTGAAGCTCCTAGTCCACCCAACATGGAGTGGGCTCAAGGAGAACTTCCATTCCCTCCCCCTCAACCGCCAATGATCAACGTTGAAATGGCCAATACGGGCCTAGGGGAGTATATGGTGTGGAATATTGTAGCAACACCCGCACTAGAATCCATGCAGGACATGGGGAGACCTTGACTCCCCATTGGCACTATTGTTCCCCTAGGTTACCCGTCGAACCAGAAAAATTTTGTGTATGGGGGCCTTGATCATGGCATTGCACCATGCATGCAAGAGGGCGAAGACGAAGAGCCTTTTGCTGCAAATGTCAACTATTTGTCTAACCCAGACTTTGCTCTGAGATACCTTGGCCAATGCAATTGGCACGGATATGGGTTAGGCCGATATGAGCAAGGGATATGTGTTCTTTGCCAACCAAGATACCAAATGCCATACGACAAGTCAGGAGTAGGGTTCAACCACCCCCTCCCCTTAGACATCTTGGTGGAGAACATGCAAGGCCTAGGGATAGGCAAAAAGGGGGAATTGGCATCAGATCCATATGCCAACCCTAACACCACATATACATTGAGGGATTATCTCCCATTAACAACAATCAACCTTGTTGGCTCTAGCAATCCCTTCCCTTTGCTCGAGAGAGGAGAAAGCTCGAGAGCTCATTTTTAGGGAGAGTCTAGACAAGGTCAAGAGGGGTCCTCAGAGGATGAATCTGAGTACAAACCAGTGTCATATGACCCCTTTGAATCAGATAGCGATCACTCACAGGCGATCCCCATGGATGATTATCAAGAAATCCTCTTGACAATGTTCCCCTTGGATGCTCCTATCGAGCAAGCGCCACTCCAAGGAAATCAAGTCCCCCCGTAGAGAGCAAAACAACCTAGGTCGGATCACATCAATTTGCTTGAGTAGGATGAGCCTGTCGTACCTTAAACAGTTATCGAAGCCAACGAAGGCCTTTGGATCTCTGATAGTGATTATGAAGACGAAACAAAAATGACATATCTTAATCACATGCAACAAATGCGGTGACCATACCCCTTGGAGATTAACGACATGTTTGCACAATTAAACATAAGGCTTGGGCATGAGTGGTATGTAGACCCAGCGTGGTGGGACCAAGTGTTGGATCCGCTATTCTAGGCATATGAAGCATACCTTCCGCCCAGAGACCCTATAGTGCCATCAGTGTCGAGGGCAAACCCTATCTTCTTATCTACACATAGGGCCGATCCATTCATGCCCGTCCCTTTAGAGCCAGATCCAGAGCATAGAGAACATCTAGGATGTTCGAGCACCCACACCCATGGTAATGGAGACCAAAATCATTCCATCAACATGATCTCCATTGATTTAACTGCCCCCATCCACAATCCGGCCGATCCAGCATGGTCATTGTATCTAGACATAGATGCCATAGACTGGGATTGCATCAATTCCCCTCCATCCCCATTCGAGTACTGGCCTTTTGGTGAAATGCTCTATTTCACCCCTGGGCCAACTCAGGATATCTACCATGCTGAAGAGGGACCCGAGGTTCCTAATGATGATCTAAACTCAGCAAATGATATCCACATGATCCCAACTCCACATCAGTTGGAATATAGATCCCACATGTCGGTCGAGGAGATGACTGACGTAGACATCGACTTAGATCCAATGAATCCATAGATCATCAAGCTAGGGGTAAGTTTATCCCCCAAAGAGCAAGCCGACTACATTGCCCTTATCAAAGAGAAGAAGGAGTTTTTTGCATGGTCATACAGAGACATGTCGTGGATAGATCCGTAGCTAGTCACGCATAATCTAATGCTTGATCCGACAATCAAGCCAGTTAAGCAGAAACTATGTAAGATGCACCCAACAGTGGCCTTGATGGTCAAAGATGAATTGCAAAAGCTGTTGGATGCATAGTTTGTCATCTGCGTGGATTATCCACCATGGTTGTCCAACATGGTGCCCGTTAAGAAGCCTGACGGGAGGATTCACATATGCACTAATTTTTTAGATCTAAACAAAGCGAGTCCTAAGGATGATTTTCCCTTGTCGAGCATTGGCGCATTGGTAGATGCTACAATGGGTCACAAAATGCTTTCCCTCATGGATGGTTTCTTGGGATACAATCATATTTGTATCAATCTCGAGGACTAGCTAAAAATGGCGTTCACAACGCCTTGGGGAACATTTTGTTATAAGGTCATGCCTTTTGGCCTTAAAAATGCTGGCGCCACCTACCAACGTGCCATGACATACATCTTCCACGAATACATGCACAAGACTTTGGAAGATTACATGGATGATTTGTTGGCCAAATCTCTTTTGCGCCTCGATCATCTCGGTGACTTAAGCAAGATCCTTGATCACCTCATGGAGCATAAAGTCAGACTGAATCCCAAGAAGTGCATTTTTGGCATCACATCTAGAAAGCTCTTGGGTTTCATAGTCTCAAAACATGGCATCGAGGTGGACCCAAACAAAGTCAAGGCAATCATTGAAATGCTTCCCCCAACTACCATCAAGCAGCTCAGAATCCTATAGGGAAATGTCTCATCGATCAAGCGCTTCATAGCGTAGCTATCTGACAAGTGTCAACCAATGAACAAGTTGTTGCACAAGGGGGTAGCATTTCATTGGATGACAAGTGCCAGTCAGCCTTTGAGAACATCAAACAATACTTGGCTTTGCCACCAGTATTGGCACCACCTAGACCAGGAGTGTCATTCTACTTATACATCTCAGATACTGAGGTGGCATTGGGAGCCATGTTAGCCTAGAAGAACAAACTTCATAGAGAATAGGCTACTTACTATCTTAGCCGCACCTTGGTCAGCTATGAACTTAACTATGCATACATTGAAAAACTCTGCTTGGCAATGGTGTTTGCTACCAAAAAGCTATGCCATTACATGCTGAGCAACAAGATGTATGTTGTGTCTAAGGAGAATCCATTGTGGTACATGATGAGTCATACTTATCATAGTAGCCGCACGGTGAAATGGATCATGTTGTTGACAGAATTTGACATAGAATTTATCGGGTAGAAATCCATAAAAGGTCAGGTCATAGCCAATCAACTAGCAGAGGCTCCTCTCAAAGACGATCAGCCTCTGGTCATAGAACTATCTGATGATGGGGTCTTCCATGTATCAGAATCACCAGATTCTGATGAGCTTGAGTCACGAGTCGACATAACCCTATTTTTTGATGGTTCTAAATGTGAGCAAGGTGGTGGCATGAGAATAGTATTCTTCACACCATAGGGTACTCCAATGCCCCTATCATTTAAATTAAATTTCCCATGCACCAAAAACAATGCAAAGTATGAAGCCTTGCTCATAGGTCTTCAGACAACAATCACCATGAACATTAAATGATTGAATATCTTTGGTGATTCGTTGTTAATCGTTAACCAAGTCAAAGGGGTATTCCATTGCAAATGCCTAGTTCTGTAGGCCTACAAAGCCCTTGTGGACAAATTCCTAGCAAAGCTTAAAAGGTACGACATCGAGGCACTCCCTCGATCATCGAATCGTTTTGTGGACACTATGGCCTCCTTAGGGTCCTTAATATTGCAAGACATTTCTGGTGAAATGACAACCATTCAAGTCAAAACACTATCGCAATCAGCGATGGAGAGAGCAAGCTTTGATTTAATGCTAGGAATCCACTTGATCCAGATTGAGCCGTCCATGGACAGGTTCTCTAAAATCCATGATCGTTTGAATCACGCCAACTGGGGGTCCTTGTTCTCCCATGCTCCCATTAATAGCAATACCATGCTATTCTTACAAGATCTCTCCCGGTCAGCTTTTGCTAGGGATGAACTTCAAGAGGGATCGGCTGTTCAGACTGTCGAGGTTTCTGAATAACAGGATTGGTATGCACCCGTCAGGGACTACCTCAAGTTAGGTACCCTCCTGCTTGGATTGACACATGCCACAAAATGCGCATTCAAGCAGAAAGCGACAAAGCATGTCTTGTTAGGAGACATTTTGTACCATCATAGCTACGAAGGAATCCTCCTTTGTTGCTTGGACCAGCAAGAGTCCACTTGGGCGATTGCCCAAGCGCACGATGGTACATGCGGTGGCCACTTCAGTGGTATGGCCATCGCAAAGTGCATTCTTCGCATGGGCTATTATTGGCCATATTTAGAGCGACATTGTTGTGCATATGTGCGAAAGTGCATGAAGTGTCAACATCATGCTAATTTGACACACGTACCTTCCCAGGCCTTGCAGCCGATCCAATCGGCTTGGCCATTTTCACAGTGGGGCCTATATCTAATCGAAAAGATCTCCCCTGCATCATCAGGTCGTCACACGTTTATCATCACGGCCATAGAGTATTTCACCAAGTGGGTGGAAGCAGTTTCGCTAACCTCTACGACTGGACCCCACATTGTGGAGTTCCTTTTGCATAACATCATGTCATTTTGGTATTCCATCCAAGATAATCTTGGATAATGGGACGTCATTCAAAAACAAAGATGTGCATGCTTTGACCACAAAGTACAAAATTCAGCATAGTTTTTCGACCCCCTATTATCTGTAGGCAAATGGGCAAGCATAAGCGTCAAACAAAATGCTAGTTGCTATCCTTAAAATGACAGTCGTCGATAGTCATAAGGATTGGCACATCCAAATCCCACTTGCCCTGTGGGCTTATCGCACTAGCATTCAGACGTCCACTTGGGCAACTCCGTTTTCGCTCGTGTATGGCTCCATGGTAGTCATGCCTCTCGAGTTGGAGATTCCCTCCCTACGCATATCAATGTAAGAGTTCATCGATGATGACACTGTGCGACAGGCCCGGTTAGACCAGCTTACATTGTTTGATGAACGACGTGTTAATGCTCTCGATCATTTACGTATCTATCAAGAGCGACTTAAGAAAGCATACAACATGAAAGTTCACTTGAGGGACTTTCAGATCAGTGACTTGGTCTTGAAAGAAAACCAACAAAACTTTAGTTTGTTGTCCCATATCAGGGACAAGTTTACGGCAAACTGGTTAGGCCCCTATGTAATTAATAGCAAAATAGGACCTAGAACATACCGGCTAGCCTCTCTTGACAGAATCAAGGAACTAGAACCCTTGAACATTAGTCATTTGCGGCCATTCCATGTTTAGAGGAGCCATAGCTCACCCAAAAACCTCCAAGGATGTCCATAATTGCTTGGTCAACCCAAAAGACTCCAAGGATGTCCATAATCGCTTGGTCAACCCAAAAGGCTCCAAGGATTCCCATAATCGCTTGGTCAACCCCAAAAATCTCCAAGGATTTCCATAATCCCTTGGTCAACCCAAAAAGCTCCAAGGATTCCCATAATCGCTTGGTCAACCCAAAAGCTCCAAGGATTCCCATAATCACTTGGTCAACCCAAAATTTCCAAGGATTCCTTAATCGCTTGGTCAAAACAAGAAAAATTTAGAAACAATAAAATCATCAAAAATAACAAAAATTTGCATCTCATTTCCATGCATATGCAAAATCATCATAACAGTCCAGATTTCTTTTGCATCTCATCTGCATACTCACAAACATCAATCCATCAAAAATACAAAAATATATAGCTACATCCATTGCATATTTGTGGTTGTACAGGTCAAAGCACCATAGACTGTCATTACTTGGCAAAAACCATCATCTTCTACATTTTTTCGCTTTATCAATAGCTCATCGCCTATAACCACCATTCACGTTATTCTCCCACATCATAGTCAGTTGTTTCTAATGTATCAAGAATTTTCGTCATTCAGTCATCATTAGCTATCTAGCCACATACTATACCAAGTCAAACAGATTTTATGCAAGTAGAATTCTACTTGGATCACACTTTGTTACGTAGCATCCCAGCACAAGTTAAAATATAACAAAATTCCCAAGTTGTGTGAACGAAAGATGAACCCTGCAAAGCAATCCAGGTCACCATAAGCAAAATGACTATCTTGCTTATCCCCCTGTGTGAATGACCCCAAGAATGCTAAGAGTTTGCAAAAGGACAAGCATCCTCCCTACCCAATTCCCCAAGAATCCCAAGTTCTCAAAAGTTGCAAAATATCAACAATTTGCAAAACGTCAATATCAACAATTTGCAAAACATCACAACCAAAGTGCATACCTCAAGAAAAGCACATACAATAGTGATTCTCGTCACTCCATATCCTAATCCCTTGCTCAAAAGAAAAATAGAAAAACAAAAATAAATAGTGATTTTTATTACTACAAAAGAGCAAGTATCCCAATACAATTGAAGAAAAGAAGGGAGTCGAACTTGAATCCCTGGAACTATCAGCATTTTGACAGGTCATGAGGCAAACCTCAGTACTGGTTTGGTTGATAGCCTATTGGTCACTGATGGTAAACCTCCCGCATGATGATATATCTATCACATTAACTTGTGCGGAGATCAATGTTTACATGTGGATGAGCTAGCTTATGGTATCCTACGATAGCACCGTAGATTAATTTGACTAAATACAACAAAGGAGTTAGTGGAGCTAATCAGGTGATCCTCAGTACAAGTTTGGTTGATAGCCTATCTGGCACTAATGATATCCTGACCAACACCACATAAATGAACTCAATTGCACACACAGGGATGTGAAATAACTTGGGCCAAAACAAGTCCGATTTATACCTTGTTCAAAAAGTCTTGTGAGATAAAGTACAGTCGTGGCTAGTTAGTTAAAACATCTGAGTTTTGAAAAACCCTACATACATTCTCAACCCACTTGCCATATTTCATTCTCGCATTGTCAAAAAAAAAAAAAACAAACATGTATGCCTACAAAGCTATTCACCGCAACAATCGCCTAGGACAAAAAGCCATAAAGTTCTAAACAGTCTATGGTGCGACTACCAAACATCACAAATTCAATTCATCCATTCCATTTGCATATCATATCAATTACAAACATTCACATTTTAGCACAACATATGCATTCATCACTATAACTTAACATGCATACATCCATATTCATCAATCATCATGGATAAAATCAAATCATCACATGCGCATAAACAAAATAAAGTCATCTATATATATCATCAAAAATGCACCAACAAACAACAATAAACCTGTCCAATGAGAGTGCTTTTGCACTTGACATTCCGGGCATGCCAAACAGACATTGGGGTTATAAATCGTCACCATCCTACTCCCTAAGAAGGCCACCTTGGCCGGACCGCTCCACGGGAAGATGGATTTTTGACAATTTCAGCTCCAAACGGCGTCCCCAAAAGGGTTAACACCCACCAAAAATAGGTCTAAATGTCAGAAAACTGCACACACATTCAAAGATAAATCTCTGAAGGCACCCTTACCTAAGTCATCTTGGGTCAAGTGACTCATCGCTTTTCTCATGTCGGTCATTCCCTGATCGATTCGTCGCTTGAGGGGGTAGTCACACTTAGTCACCAATCAACAAATACACACCCAATCATGGAAATAGCATGCATTCAAAGAATCATTGACAAATACAATCATGCTCCTGCTTGGGGCAACAAACAAGCAATAATCACAAGCTGATCAAACACTTGGCATTCGTGAATCATGAACTCAAGGTTCCCACAGACAAAAGGTTGCACCCTTTGCTTATTCATGACTGATCAATGTCCAAGTTCAAGTAACACCTCATCGAAAAAGGTTAACACTTGAATTGAGTTCCTTTGCTCGTCAGAAACAAGGATTCAAGAATGTATGCCCTTTCCATACTTGGGGCATCAAAATTTGGTTAGGTTACCAAGAAACCCTAATCATTAGTGCTTTGGTTATCTATTTTTGCTCAACGTTGTGCCTTGCACAACGCATCCCAAAAAGGGGCATTTGTAGACACCAAAACAACACCAATCTGATTATGTGACTACAAAAATTAATCACATTAGCACACACAGCCCCAAGGGCAGCCCCCAGAGGTTAAATAGTGGTCCTAACCACTCTCACAGCAATTTTGGAAGGTCAAAAATCATTTTGGCACCTTCAGGCACCTTGCTCAATATCCTTTCCACCCAGGGACGAATTCTAATTGGGATTCGCTCCACCTTGGGATGAATTCACAATTCGCTCTAGGGTGGGGCGAATTGTAGGTTTGATGAGAAAAAAGTCAAATCTTGACAAATGGCAGCTCGGATCCGCCACCTAACACCTCCTTCAGTTCATGGGAGCATGGGTGAGCATTTTCGAGCGTTAGAGGCTACTACAGGGGCAGTCATGAAGCCCCTAATCAGGGAGGAATCTTTCCTCCCCTGGAAGGGCATGGCTGCCATGTGGCACCTCTGCATGCTCATCCCAAGAGACCTCCAGGTCTATAAATTGATGAGTTTCCTCATCCCAAAATATACAGAGTAAGAGCAATTTGGAGCAACGAAGTGCTGTCGTATTATTTTCCCATACATCCTTGTGTGATTTGCGCCTTCTACATCCTTGATCTCTTTTAGAGAGGAGGTCATTGGGTGACTATTGGAAGGTTGAATCTTGAGCCCAAAACCCCACATTTGGCCATAGAATACTACCCAATTTGTCGACAACACCTTGTAAGAGATTTTGGACCCATCCCAAGTGGATTGGTGCTGAAATCAAGCCCTAAATGGTGGGCGGCCCGCCCGGGCACCCCCACATTGCTGCAGGCCTAATCGTCCCCTTTTAGGAACGATTGGGAATTTGTGGTAGATTTTGCTTTCTATCATTTTTGTTTTTTGCATTCTATTCTATTATGCTTAGATAGATAGATTTTCATTTTAAAATAATTTAAATGATGTTATGGAAGGCTGCATTCCAATTGGTTTATTAGGCGTTGAATTACATTGAATGTGTAAGACCCTTATGTGATGTATCTCATTATTGTTAGCTAAATTGTAACCATATTTAGATCATATCTCTATCCCTTACCTTTTTCTAACCCTCACACCTCCTACTTTCATATTAATCCCCTTTTTCATTTCATACGTTGCACAAGTATCTGGCCTTCTCTAGAGGTTGAGTAGAGAAGATATCCTTCTCATCCAATCTTGGCCAAAATCTGGAGCGTATCACATCCACCTAGGAAGATTTTAGACCTAGATTAACATTCTTCATTTAGATATATAGATCAATAATATTGCTAGGTATATATATATATATAATCATATGTAGATATCAATATAGGATAAAATGCATGCATCTCAATTAAAATAGTACATTATTTATAGATAAATTGATATTTTACTATAATATTTTGTAGATTTAAGATGTTGTATCTTCTAATAATCTATTGGATAAGTATTACAACTGTATAAGATTTAAAATGACAAAATCCTTATTTATGCATCGTAAGTTTCTGGATATATTGTTTGTAATCTAGTAACATCTACTGTGAGAAGTGTTATCACCACATAGCCTTGTGATTATATTAGATGATAATATTATTTATTTTGAGATAAGTGTTCAACTAATTTTAATTATGATTTAAAGGTAAGAAACCCTTATAAGTTAACATCTAATCCAAATTAAATATAAATTAATACTTGTTAAAGATAAAATAAACTAGAATTAATTAAAAATTGAATATGTTTACGTCTTTATATTAAAAATAAAAGATATTATAACATCGTTTAAATGAAATATTAGAAAAACAAATCTTAATTTGTTAAATTTTAAAGTAATTTTCACAATGTAAAAAAAGGTTGGATGCTTTGTATCAATTATGTCCACAGCCAAAGTTAACTCAGGACCGTCTACAGATACTAAAACTGAAATTTATAGATAGTATTACGTTGCAAGAGTGTTACGTAATTATAGCTCAGTCTGTCTTAATTATAGGTGTGTAACAACAACCGACAAGGATTCCAAATATTTACGACGACATCCTGTACGGACAGGAGGAGGGCGACTCTGTTTTGTAAACTACGTAGATTCGATCAGCGATTCGTATTTAGTCATTCGTTGGGAAATGATATACAATGATTATAAGAATAAAGAATGTGTGTACCCTATCCTGCTGCTGTCCAGCATAATTATCTTTGTAGGGCTCATCCAGCCTATCTTCTACCTCTGGAGACCTAGGCGGCTGCGTCCATTTTCCGTCTGGGCCTTTCACGAGACTCTTATTTCCCTCCTGCCACCAGTAGGAAGGGATTCCAAGCCTTTCTTTCAGTAAGCTACTGCTCTTGTTAACAAGAGCCAGGTCTCTCCCCAGTGACTTGAAAGACCTGTTACTCCCTTGAAAGCCATCTAATAAGTGGAGATAAACCTCTAAATTGTGGAAGTGGACCAGATTATTGCTTCTCTTCAACCACGGCGAATGGCTGTTGCGCAGAGAAATCTGGACGCCCACATGAAAATACGTCCAGGCAAGCCAATGCAGAAGCCTGCCGAGCCATCCCATGTCCTCGTTCATAAAAACTCCCGGGACTTTGGGAACGAGGTCGTATTCATTCACCAACCTCAACACTTTGACGCCCATCTCCTCTATATGACGGGCGAACGTCAGGTTTCCCACTCGTGGTGAGGCGAAGGCAAACACTGTGACGGGTATTGATTGAAAGCCGTCAACGGAAGAAAGTGGCCGCATATCGTCTACTACTTTTTTGATATCATAAGCGCTTAAGGTCGCAAGCGCAGCTCCCAAGCTGTGTCCCGTGAATGTTATACTCAAACTCTGGCCTTCGTATTCTGTCAATAGTCTTTTTATCTCCGCCGTTACAATCTCTCTGG
Source organism: Wollemia nobilis (assembly GCA_028583015.1). Taxonomy (NCBI): domain Eukaryota; kingdom Viridiplantae; phylum Streptophyta; class Pinopsida; order Araucariales; family Araucariaceae; genus Wollemia; species Wollemia nobilis. The sequence goes on along the minus strand of JAQPPZ010000252.1, from coordinate 11,944 downwards.
CGCTTAGCCTGCATCTCACAGAATCTTCGGCGATGGACGTATAACAACTCATAAACCCTTTCTCTACTCGGACGTCTAAATCTGGAACTGCATGTATGTTGGCGCTGCAAGTGCGTGCCGTAGCCTGGGAAAATGCAGCAGGAACTAATATGTCTCTAACATCTTGGATCCATTCTTGTGGAGTTTGTGTTCCTCTCCATGCGACGACAACGTCGCGCCGCCCGAGTCTCTGAATCTCGTTTGGATCCGTGCAAACGGCGATAAAGCCTATCCAAACCGGTTCCTGGCTTGATTTCTCCCCAAAGAAGGAGGTTAAGCCACGAGTATCAGCGTATATACATCTGGTAACTCTATAGCCACAGTTAGGCAAACCAGTTTTCTGGAACAGGGACTTCCTGTTGTGATTGCATGTGCCATAGTACTTGGAGTAAGTGTTATCATCAAACGCGTCATAGCAGATCTGCGCGAAATCGCCATACCTCAGCAGTTCGGCTTTGAGAATAGGATTGATGGTATTAAGCAGGCCTTCCCAGGATTTGGCACCTTGGATATCTCTCCATATGTCAGCAAGCTGTTGCCCGCCTCCAAGGATCCCGTTATCATTTGTGGAAGACGAGTTCTGGGATTGTAAGGGAAACACAGCCATCCTCTCCAAATTTGGAAAACACAAAAAGGCTTGTAGTGGATGTAAGGTATCTTTGGATTCTCTTTTCTTTGAGAGATATTTATGTATATGTCCTGGATATGGGGTTCGGATCGGATTGCTCTGATAGGGAAGTTAGAACGAGGTCGACGAGTGCAACTGCTTTGATTGAAGATGAAGAACTGCTTTAATGAATGCAAAGTGAAGGGACGGTACGAGTATAAATAGCCACAGAGTGAGGGCGACTTAGTAAGACATAGTATTTATATAAGGTTTAGTTTCAAAGATTATAACAATAATATTTATGAGAACCATCATTTTAGGTTGCCAAGATCTAGTCTCCTTTAAGGGTTTTTGCACATTACCCTTACTAGATCACTACTTATTTTTTCTTACGTATTACACTTCAACAACTTTAGAGCTCATTTTTTAGGTTTTTTGATTGATTTTAGAAGATTTTACTAAGCACCAAATTGATCATAGATCGGTTCAAAGTGTAGATCTCGTCGAGCTGGGTGGTTTATAAAAATAAAAAATGAAGCTTTGGATCAAAAGGATTATATTCTAGAAGGTTTCTAGCTATTGGTCGTTAGTCACCAGTCATCCTACCCTTCTATTACCAGTCATCAGTCACTAGTTGTCCTACTCTTTTGATACTAATCAATTACCAGTCGTCCCTCTCTTTTGCTATCGACTATGAGTTGCTAGTTGTCTCTACTCTTTTACTATCACTTTTCATTGCTATTGGTCATCTCAAGGAGAATCAATGTTTAAGATGTAAGAGCATCACTATCATGTTAGGTATATATAGTGGTGGCATAATCGACAACATTGGTGGTGTAAATAAAATTATTTATAATTTCAACATGAAAAGATCCATGATTTAGACAGAAATATTTTTTATCAACGTGAAAAAATCCATGATTTAGACAAAAATGTTTGTGATTTAAAATAAAAACGTTAAAATTATTATCAAAGCAAGGTGATCCGATCGAAAAAAAGACACCTAAATTTTTTGGATGAATGGGTCCTGCGAAGTAATATTTTATCTCTTAGTCAAAGTGATGTGAAGGATTTTATTATGAAAATATAAATATTTTAGGAATTTGAAAAATATAATTGATAAAAATTGAAATGAAAAATGCTTGTGACAAAAAGACATACTGGATATGGTTTAATTGACCTAACATCAAATGTAATACTTCTTTTTAAATATTTATATGCATGTGTCACAACATAATGATATATTCAATGTACCTATTCAACATAAATGTGTTTTCACGATACAACTAACTTTTAACATGTATCACAACATGCTCATATCCTCTTATATTTCCACATTATGAATTCCTTACACCCTTGTATCCCAAAGTTTAATATTTACATAGATATTATATACTTAATCCTTGTAAATCCATATGCTTCTACAAAAATTATAATCTTGGTTCAAGTTAACCTTAGCTATTTTTTGTGGTGCTCATTTCTTAAGATAAAGGAGAGGAGACAAGCATTATTATTATTTTACGTATAGTTAAGGTTTTAACCATTTCATATATGACATCACTAATTGAATATTTTATGTTATAATATTTACGAAACCATCTTTATCTTACAAATTTAACATGATAAATTTGTTATCCTTAAAAAGAAATATAAATTGGTTCCTCTAATGATTCAAATTTTTTTTAAAATTATTTCACGAAGCTTTTTGTAATATTTGATAAAAAATGGCTCTTTATTAGGCTACTGCTCCCCATATTACTAATTGTAAAGAATATAAAATAATTCTAATAGCTTTATAATATCTATTTTTGTTGATATACGATTTAAATATTTTCCCATATTCCATCATAACCATGCAATATTATAATAGCTTGATTCTTATGCATGTATCATTTCACAAGATTTGAATACGTGTCTTCTTTTAAAAATTTGATAATTTGAACCAAGCAAGATAATACCATTTGATTTGTATAGAACATGTTGAATAATTTTTTTCCATGTATTAATTGTATCCTTTATTTCATATTATATTTTAGTTTTAAAATTTATTTATTATTTAACGAGAAAAGAAGCATTTATTTCTTAATCAAAGGAGAAATATTGAATTACTAGAGGGGTTATGATTATTTTATTTTAAGGGATTTGTCCATGTTTGTGAGGGAGGTTATTTATATTACATAAAATAAAAACCAATCTATAAAGAGATTTTAAAAACATGTCAATATAATGATAAATTTCATAATATAGATTATGATAAAAAGGACATCTATTCTAATAAAAATATAAAAAGAATACATAAAACAAATTAATATGAAGTGAACTTGGATGCATGGTACATATACAAGAAATATCAATTTAACATTTATTTTACATATACTCTTAATTTTGGTCTAGTACCTACATTATTTTACTACCTTTATCTAATTTGCTCTATGTAATTGTAGGTCAAAGTCATTACCCACCCACTCAGTCCTTACAAGTAATGCTAAACCAACAATTTTAATGAAATATCATCAATAAAGATAACCTTGTAGGAATAAGCTACTGAAGATAGGGATACATCGACCTGAAGGGCTATGTATTTTTGGAAGGGCCTAGAATGTAGAAGAGGCTTTAAATAAAAAGGTATTCAATTGAGTGATAAAATTTACTCAATTTTAAAGGACTCTAGAGAGGTCAAAATCCCAAAACCAAATGATCCTAGAATTTTTGCATGTTAACGTCACATAAAGCTTTTGAAGAATTCAAAAATGGAAAATAAAAATCATGCAATCCCAAGAACCCAAGATTCACAAGTATCAATATCACACCAAGCTTCAAAAAAGCCTAGAAGGAATTAAATAGAAAGAAAAAACCAAAGAGAACACACAAAATAAAAGTTATGCGATCCTTGGATTTTTTTATGATGACATCAACAAAGCTTTAAGAAATTCTTAGTCTCATCTCCAAATATTCTAGCAACAATCAAATGATCTTGATAAAAACCTATAAGCCATCGTGAAAGCACGAGGATACGAAAGCAAAAAGGAAAGCGAAGATGCGATGCAAACCGAACCAAACTTGACGCTAAATCCTAGGAATTTGAAAGTGCATGAAAAGAGGGAAAGCATGAGCGAATCGAAATGAAACAAAAGCAAATAAAGAAGACAACCCTTTTTATTGATATGTTTCACAACTCGGTTACAATGCGCATCCTACCCTTCTGAGGGCTAGGAGCAATTAAATAAGTGTTCTTGTTACATCCACGGATGTCCTTCCTTCTTTCGTGTGCCCACATATAAAATGGGCGGACCAAACATCGTCGTCGCTCGTGTTGGTGAGTATTGACTCCTTGCTACTCCTTCGATGTCTAGAACCTACATTCAAAGGAACAAGAAACAATCAGTAGCACCTGTAGATGAAGTAAAGCATGCAATCCCCAAGCCTATGATAAGTGTATGAGAAAAGTGAATTAAACTATGACTAAAATGAATCCAAATGCTCTAAAAATTTGACAGGGGCATCAAGGCATCCCAAATAAAATACTACAAATGGAACAGTCAAGAAATTCCTCGCCGATTTGAATTCGCTCTAGGGCGGGACGAATTCACCTGCAACAAAATGCCAAAAAGGCACTGAGCCCAATGTCCCTGTCTAAGAGGCTCCAAACGACCTGTAAACTTGGGGTTAGCTAATTGGGGGCATTTTGGGAAGACCTAGATGGTCATATTTTCCCAATTTGGTCTCCATAAACAATAATTTTATGAGGCTACCTGCAAGTTAGTAAAGGCGAACGAAGATAGAAACATGATCAAAATTATTCGAAACGAAATGAAATTAAAAGGGGAACCTATCTAAGCAGCATATAATTGAATGCAAAAATTAAAGAAAGCAAAACTACCACATATTTCCAATCACTCTGAAGAGGGGGCGATTAGGACTGTAGTAGTGCGGGAGGGGGCGCCCAGAGGCAGGCCGCCAGTCGTTTGGGGCTTGATTTCGGCACCAATCCACTTGGGATGGGTCCAAAATATCTTGTGGGGTATTGTCAAAAAATTGGGTGGGATATCATGGCCAAATGTCAGGTTTGGTTTTGTATTTGTGCTTCCAATAACCACCCTATGACCTCCTTTTCAAAAGAGATCAAGGATGTGAAAAATACAACTCAAAATGGGTGTGGGTGTGAAAGTAAAATGACAGTACTTCGTTGCTCAAAAATGCTCCTTCTCTCCATATTTTGGGGTGAGGAAACTCACCAATTTATAGACCTGGAGGTCTCTTGAAATGGGCGTGTAGAGGCGCCACTTGGCAATCATGCCTTCCCATGGGGAAGGAGATTCATCCCTGAATAGGGACTTCATGACTTCCCTTGTAATTGCCTCTAACGCTCGAAAATACTCACCATACTCCAATGCGATGAAGGAAGCATTAAGTGGTAGATCTGAGCTGCCATTTGTCAATATTTGACTTTTTGCCTGTCAAACCTGCAATTTGCCCCACCCTGGAGCGAATCTGGAATCCGTTCTTGGGTGGGGCGAATCTTAGTTTGGATTCATCCCTGGTTGGAACAGATACTGAGCAAAGTGCCTGAAGGTGCCAAATTGATTTTTGACCTTCCAAAATTGCTGTGAGAGTGGTTAGGACCACTGTTTAACCTTTGGGGGCTGCCCTTGGGGCTATGTGTGTCAATGCGATCAATGTTTACAGTCACATAATCGGATTGGTGATGTTTTGGTGTCTACAGATGCCTCTTTTTGGGATGCGCTATGCATGGCACAACGTCGAGCAAAAATAGACAACCAAAGCACTAATGATTAGGGTTTCTTAGCAACCTAACCAAATTTTGATGCCCCAAGTATGGAAAGGGCATGCATTCTTGAATCCTTGCTTCTGACGAGCGAGGGAACTTAATTCAAGTGTTAACATTTTTCGATGAGGTGTTACTTGATCTTGGACATTGATCAGTCATGAATAGGCAAAGGGCGTAACCTTTTGTCTGTGAGAACCTTGAGTTCATGATTCACGAAATGCCAAGTGATTGATCAACTTGTGATTATTGCTTGTTTACTACCCCAAGCAAGAGCATGATTGTATTTATCAATTATTCTTTGAATGCATGCCATTTTCCTTAATTGGGTGTGTACTTGTTGACTGGTGACTAAGTGTGACTACCCCCTCAAGCGATGAATTGATGAGGGAATGACCTGCATGAGAAAAGTGACGAGTCGCTTGACCCACGATGAATTGTGCAAGGGTGCCTTAAGACATTTAGCATTACACGTGTGTAGCTTCTGACATTTAGACCTATTTTTGGTGGGTGTTAACCCTCTTTGGTGACGCTTTTTGGAGCTGAGATTGTCAAAGATCCGTTCTCCCGTGGAGCGGTCCGGCTATGGTAGCCTTCTTAGGGAGTAGGATAGTGATAATTTGTGAGCCCAACGTCTATTTTGGATTCCAAGAATGTCATGCGCCAAGGCGCCTTCGTTCAGTAATGTTATTGCTATTTTTGATTGGATTTTGACCCATTTTGACGACGTCATTTGGGGATTAAATTCTCGAAAATCCATCCTCCCATGGAGTGGTCTGGCTATGGTAGCCTTCTTAGGGAGGATAATAGTGAGGATTTGTGACCTCGACGTCTATTTTGCATGCCCAAGATGTCAAGTGCGAAAGCACTTTCATCGGGCAAGTTTATTAGCTGTTTTGGTGCATTTTTGTTCATTTTTTGTTGTTTTTGAAATTTTTGCCCTGAATTCGTTTCGGGGTGGGATGAATACTAGCTTAGTATTTATCCCAAGATGGTACGAGTGCTAACCAGAGTGCTCGTCCCAAGGAGGAATGAATATAAGCTCAAAAAGCCTATTTAAAGGCCAAAACTAGGGTTTGGGCTCATTTGCATTCAAATTTTCTTGCGATTTGGAGCTTTAAGGAGGAAGAGGTTAATTCTATGAAGAAAAGCACTACTGAATTTCTCCCGATATCATGAGTGCATAGACCAGATCGAGTGGTGGAGTCGAAGCGAGACCAGTAATTGCTCCTGATTGTTATTGCTTTTGTTTGTTATATGTTTTAAAACTGCAAGTTTTTTGTTTATTTTTCTTTGTTATGTTGTTCTCCAAATTAGAATTGAAACCCTAAAACTGAGTTGAACACAAACCAAGACTTAGCTTAAAACTGAACGGAAAACGTAGTTTAAACCTAGGTTGAAATTTGATTTTGCTTTTTAAAACGGAACATAAATTTACTTTTCACTTTACACTAGAGTAAACCCTAGGAAAAGTTTTGATTTTGCTAAACTAAAACCTTAGGATAAACTGAACGCAAACCCTAGTTTTTTAAGCTAAACTTTTCAGTTTTAAAACATAAGTGAAAACCCTAGGTCAAAAAATGTTATTTTAATTTTGCTTTGTTTGTGCATACTTTGTCAGTTTTAAACTTAAAATACAGAAACCCTAAGACTGATAACTGTAGTTAAAAAAAAAATGTTTTTATGTTTTTATGTTGTTGTCAGTTTTAAACTTAGAGTACAGAAACCCCAAGACTAACAATCTATTGTTAAAAAATGTTTTTGTGTTTTTATGCTGTTGTTAGTTTTAAACTTAGAGTACAGAAACCCCAAGACTGGCAAACTATTTTTGTCAACTTTTTTTTATGTTTTTTTTTTTTTTTTATGCAGTGCTTGTATATGCATGTTATTATTGTATAGTTTTTCATGATGTTAATGTTTTTGTGTTGTTTTCTATTGCAGGTTGTGAAGAGCCGGTATCGTGTGCCTACTACTTTTGCTAAAGCGTGGGAGGCACTAACTGTGGCTGACTGGGAGTGGCTTGATGCCCTTGGGCTCAAGCAGGTGACTCGACTGGAGCCTGTGGTCAGTGATCGGGCCTATCTGATAGCCTTGATCAACCTGTGGGATCCCCAAACCAACACCTTCCATATCCCAACAAGGGAGATGATAGTGACCTTGGAGGATGTCTATCGAATTCTTTGGATTCCAATAGACGGACTGCCGATCCGGACGATGCCACGAGATCAACGGACAATAGTGTTGACACGCTGCTTCGGGCACAGGGAGGATTTGGGTGTGGAGAGCCTAGTGGAGAGGGTAGAGGGTGACTGCCAGATTGGCAGGATTTTGGTTCGATGGTGGTTGGAGAATGGGGTGTTGGGAGTGAGGCACACAGTACTTATGGGCCTCATTTCCAACATGCTACTACCTAATGCGTCAGGCATGAGGTTCCCATGGAACCTGCTGGATGTGGTTTGCCGATTGGTTGAGTGCCCGACAGAGGCACCATTGATCATGAGGTGGGGACAGACGCTACTAGCACAACTCTATGGTGAGTTGTACGAGATCTGTTGCTGGGTGTAGAAGGGGATTAGCTGCAGCTATCTAATGCAAAGCTGGTCTTGGTAGCACATAGTGGTAGAGATGTCGACAGGGCTACCGTGGATGACTAAGACAGAGATGGTGGATAAGGATATAGGCTACATGGTTTTGTGGCGGTGGTCTGAGGAGCAAGAACAGAGTCGACGATGGGCAGGTTCCGTAGGGCACTATGCCGATGCCTTCGCTCGGCTTACTCTAGGGGAGGTGTCCTGGCGCCCCTATCGGGATTGTCCACCCTGGCCTGAGGCTGGAGAGTGGCTCCAATGGGTACGCAGGGGGCGGTGGCTGATTGGGAGGCATGGGACCGAGCATGAGTTCTTCCCTCACAGCTGGGTGACATGATAGTTTGGGATGCACCAAGGGTTGCTTGGTGAACCCATGGTCTATCAGTGTCGGGGGGACAAGAGGACTCTGGACCGGCCAGTCATCATGCCACTAGGCAAGGATTCTGATGCAGTGATTGATGTCCCAGATGTGGATGACATCAAGACTACTACAGAGTATGACCAGTGGTGGACACTACGGCGATGGAGGGGAGAGGGGCCACTGGGAGACACTGAGGTAGCAGCAGCAGGCGGGGAGGGTGCCAAGGCACCAGGAGATGATTGGGGAGCTCTACTAGATGATGCAGACATGGTGGAGGTAGATGATGCGGATGCAGATCTTGGGGTTTTGGATTATCCAGATATGTAGGACATCGAGGAACAGTGGGAGCAAGAGCAGGTTGCTATTCCTAAGATGCCCACATCTCAAGCAGGTTCGGAGGACACGGAGGCAGGGGTGCACATTGAGAATGCATGATTGGTGGGGCTACTATGGAGGCGAGATGAGGAGCTGGGGGAGGCTTTGCAGGAGAGGGATCTCATATAGACTCAGCTGGCAGAGAAGGTGAAGACATTGGCACAACATGATGATGCAGTAGCTTATTACTGTCGACGGGAGGCAGAGTGGTTGCGGTGGGAGATAGATTGGTCTCGGTGGGAGATAGATTGGTCTCAACATCGGATGGATATGGAGGGAGAGATTATCTACCTCGGTGGGCGATTACCTGAGCCCCCGGGAGGTGGATCATCACATTGGATGAGGGGCAATGATACTGAGAAGTCAGCATCATCTCATCGCAGTCGACTGGATGAGGGAGCGGGTAGCAGGCATGATGTGGGAGCTAGCAGCAGCCACCCTGAGGGGTCCCATAGGACCCACACCACGGGGGGTAGTTCCCATCGCACCGATCCTGCGTGATCATGGTGGCCAATGTCTTAGGCTGGGGGGTTTTTGGGCTTTTGGCTTTTTAAGGGGTAGATGACCGGATATTGTAGCCTGCGGGAATTTTTGATGATATATATACAGATGATTTTATTTTTTATTACACATGTGTCATGATTTGATGTTATGCCTAATGATTGATGAATGTGTATGTTTGCATGTTAATATACATTGATGGATGCATGTGTTATGATGAATGCAAATGTTGCTGAATGTATATGATATGCAAAATGAATATGAATGAATTGAATTTGTGATTTTTGGCGATGGCACCATAGACTATTTAGAACTTATGGTTTTTTGTCTTAGGTGATTGTTGTGGTAAATGAATTTTTATGTATGGTATTTTGTATTTTCTGATGGTGAAGTAGGGCGGAAAGATAGTTACAGTTGGTTTATAATGTAGTTAGGTTTATAATGTATTTTTGATGACTCCCTTCTTTTCTTCAATTGTATTAGGATACTTGCTCGTTTATAGTGATAAGAATCACTGTTTAGTTTTGTTATTTTTCTTTTGAGCAAGGGATTTGAATAATGAGTGATGAGAATCACTATCGTATGTGCATTTTGATGTATGCACTTTAGTTGTGATGTCAAATTTTTTGAGTTTTGATGTTTTGCAAATTTGTATGATGTTTGCAATTTTTTTTTGAGAACTTGGGATTCTTGGGGAATTGGGTAGGGAATATTCTTGTCCTTTTGCCAACTCTCAGCATTCTTGAGGTCATTCACACAGGGGGATGAGCAAGATAACCGTTTCGCTTATGGTGACCTGGATTGCTTTGTAGGTTTTATCTTTCGGTCACACAACTTGGGAATTTTTATGTGTTTTAACTTGTGTTGGGATTCTACGTAACAAGGTGTGATCCAAGTAGAACTCTACCTTCATAAAATCTGTCTGACTTTGTACAGTATTTGGTTAAAAAGCTATTGACAGCTGAATGATGAAAACTCTTGATACATTAAAAGTCAATTGGCTATAGTATGGTGAAAAGATGCAAATGGCGTTTATTTGTGATGGACTATTTATAAAACGGGAATCTATGGAACAAGATGGATTTGCCAAGTAATTACAGTCTATGGCGCCCTGACCTAGATGACCACAAATATGCAATGTATGGATATGATTCTTAATGCAGCTATATATTTTTGTGTTTTTTGATGGATTGATACTTATGAGGATGAAGATGAGATGCAAAAAGACCTCTTTCTTTTTGTGATGATTTTGAGCATGCATAGAGATGAGATGCACATTTTTGTTATTTTTGATGATTTTGTTGTTTTTTTTTTTTGGATTTGCTTATTTTTTACCAAGCGATTATGGGAATCCTTGGAGCTTTTTGGGTTGACCAAGTGATTATGGGAATCCTTGGAGCTTTTTGGGATGACCAAGCAATTTATGGGAATCCTTGGAGCTTTTTGGGATGACCAAGCGATTTATGGGAATCCTTGGAGCTTTTTGGGTTGACCAAGCGATTGTGGGAATCCTTGGAGCTTTTTGGGTTGACCAAGTGATTATGGGAATCCTTGGAGCTTTTTGGGTTGACCAAGCGATTATGGGAATCCTTGGAGCTTTTTTGGGTTGACCAAGCGATTGTGGGAATCCTTAGAGCTTTTTGGGTTGACCAAGCGATTATGGGAATCCTTGGAGCTTTTTGGGTTGACCAAGAGATTGTGGGAATCCTTGGAGCTTTTTGTTTAGACTATGGCTCTTCTAGATATGGAATGGCCTCAAATGATAGATGTTCAAGGGTTCTAGTTCCTTGAATCCATCAAGAGAGGCTAGCCGATATGTTCCAGGTCCTATTTTACTATCAACTACATAGGGACCTAACCAGTTTGCCGTGCACTTGTCCCTTAGATGGGGTGGCAAGCTAGAGTTCTGTTGGTTCTCTTTTAAAACCAAGTCACCAACCTGAAATTCCCTTAGGTGAACTTTCATGTTGTATGCTCTCTTTAGTCGCTTTTGATAGATACGTAAATGCTCGAGAGCATTAACACATTGTTCATCGAGCAACGTAAGCTGGCCTAACTGGGCCTACCATGCAATGTCATCATCGATGAACTCTTGCATTGAAATGCATAAGGAAGGAATCTCCAACTCGAGAGGCATGATAGCCTCAGAGCCATACATGAGCAAAAACGGAGTTGCCCCAGTGGGTGTTTGAATGCTAGTGCGGTAAGCCCACAGGGCAAGTGGGATTTGAATGTGCCAATCTTTATGACTGTTCATGACTATATTTTTGAGGATGGTAACTAGCATTTTGTTTGAAACCTCTGCTTGCCCATTTGCTTGCGGATAATAGGGTGTCAAAAAACTATGCTGAATTTTGTACTTTGTGGTCAAAGCATCCACATCTTTGTTCTTGAATGACGTCCCATTATCCGAGATTATTTTGGATGGAATACCAAAACGACATATGATGTTATGCAAAATGAACTCCGCAATGCGGGTTCCAGTCATAGAGGTAAGCAAAACTGCTTCCACCCACTTGGTGAAGTACTTTGTGGCCATTATGATGAACATGTGATGGCCTGACAATGTAGGGGAGATATTTTTGATTAGATCTAAGCCCCATTGCAAAAATAGCCAAGTCGACTGGATCAGCTGCAAGGCCTGGGAAGGTACGTGCATCAAATTAGCATGATGTGGACACTTCACA